>CM051828.1:43271551-44510926 GCA_028451465.1 Erethizon dorsatum
TGTGGGTTAGAAATCTGAAGAATTCAGCTAAACACTTCATCACTGCTACGTGTGGCATCAGCTGGGGTGGCTGGAGAATCCATTTCTAAAATGGCTTTATCTTATCCCTCTCTTGTATGGCACCTTGGTGCACCCTGGCCTCTCGCTGGCTACCCATACCTCAGGGCCTCCCCACATGGCTCATGCTTCTCCCAGTATGGCAGTATTAGAATAGTTGTGCTGCTTACAAAGCAGCATTCAAGAGGCAGCATTCCAAAAGCAAATCTCCCATAAAACCTAGATAGAAGCTTTAAGACCTCTTATGAACCATCCTTAGGAGTCACTGGAAAACCACAACTGAGACCAGCCCTGAATCAAAGAAAGGGTGTTTACACAAGGAATGTCTACTGAGAGGGTTGGTTCATTGGGAAGACAACTTTGAAGATCAACTGCAACAATGCATAATAATTTACTCAAAAGCTTAAAATATAAGAAAAAGTCATGTACTTGTTTAATCAAAAATGAGTTACTGAATTCCTAGTAAATACTAAGTACACAGGATGAATTAGATATGGTGGAAAAGATAAAACTGCATGCTAAAATATAATCTCTAGGTACTGCTTCCCTGCCATACCACCTACTCATAATAATATCTGTTCAGCTGTTTGCTGAATTCTGTTGATCTCACTTTTTTCCAATATTCAATTTATAAAGAGATTGCTATGAACTAGGAAATGTAGGAGATAGAAAAAGTAACATTTATTTGTTTCACCTTAAAAACATGTGCTCATTCATTCATTCTTCAGTTACCTAAGGAGCTGGCATGGCATTAAGAATTAACTACAGGGAATAAAAAATAGGGAAAAGCTATAGTATTTACCTATAGGTTCTTGAATAAAAACACAATAAGCAAAACACAGACAGAAATATAAAGACTATGTAGAAGGAACATCAAACAGATCCACTGGTTCCTCTGTTCAGAATATCTTTTAACACTGGGAGGCCTTGCTGTGAGATGGCTGTGATTTTCAACTGGTTTTCGGTAGGTCACGGTGAGCCATGTCATGGTTTTGAGAAAGGGAGGGAGGAAGTAAAGTTATGCATTCATTAGGAAAACTACCTTCTTGGCAGTGCAGAAAGGCTCAAGAAGATGGAAAATGAAGTCAGAATCCAGTTCAGTGTTCTTTAGACAGAGATGATAAAAGTAAAACAGCAAGAATGGATTTAAGAACTAATTCAGAGTCACAGCTGTCAGCATGCAGGCAAGACTGGATATAAAGACAAAGATTGTCCGTTTTCTTCCTATTCTTATAACTAATTGAATATCCAATATATGAAATGCATTGAATATCCTTACATCAGAAAATAGCGAAACTGAAAAAGACCAAAGTAATCAATGGATTTGAAATATAATTATTCTTAAAATGACATCGCTATCATCTATGGGTTAGGAGAGCAGCCTGCTGTGACTCTTCCCTGCAGGAAAATTGAGTAACTTCTCATTTTATTTCTGCACAAGCAGTTCCAAGCAAATTCTCAGAATTTGCATGATAAATAACAGGAAAATTTTCTCACACTCTTACTTGGCCAAACCTCACTATTTTAATCTACCAAAAACAATAAAAATGTCAACTCCTTTTCATTCATCCTTTTGTTATCCCTTTCATGGTAAAATTAACTCCAAAACTCAATAAACTGGGATACTTCTAGGTAGGAGTTTAGTTAATTGAACTCAGGCCATGTTATAAAATATAAAACCTATTAAAATATATTTTCAGAACATGGAAATGTTCATAAATATTCACTTTTATAATTCACTTTGAGAAAATGATTTTAAAAACTGTACAAACTCTGGGGGTATAGCTCAATGGTAGAGAACTTGCCTAGTAGCCACAAAGATGTGGGTTTGAACTCCAGTACTGCCCCCCACCAAAAAACTTACAGATTTTCTTCTCTTTCTCTTTTTTTTTAAATCTAGCAATCATGCTGTTTCTTCTTAATCAAGATACTGACAAAATTATATTTTTTCAGTTAAATCCAAAGCAGTGTCACAAAAATACTACTGAGAGAGGAGCTTTCGAACATGGGTGCCTATACTTTATGTTAAGAAAACTGTTTTTTCGGCCAGGCACAGTGCCGCACATCTGTAATTCCAGTACTCAGGAAGCTAAGACAGTACGATTGCCATGACTTTGAGACCAGCCTGAGCTCACAGTGAGTTTAAGATCAACCTGGATTATATAGCAAGACCATGTTCTTGGGGGAGGAAGGGGGGGAAAAAGGGAAAAAGGAAGACAGGGAGAGAAAAAGAGAAAGGAAGAAAAAGAATGAGAAAGAAAACTTTAATCAGAGCATATCAAAGCAAGTTTTGGTGTTAATTCATTTTTAGTCCAATTTTCAACCAGTTCTAAATGCATAAAATTAATTATAAGTATAGTTTCATAATTAAGAAAGTATTTGCTTAATTATTTATAGCAAAGATTACTCTAAATACTTTAATCAGTTAACAAGTTACTTCACCTTACTTTGTACAATACATATGCTAAGTTATGTGCAAAACATCAAGAAAAATATGAACTGTATTTTATAATAAATAAAAGCACATTGAAAGTTGCAATAATTGAAATAGCACTACTCTTCACATTAATATTTAGGTTCTACTTCCACATTTTCCACATTTCACATTTAACTCTTTGTATGTATATATTCTCATCAATTTTTTTTTTTTTGTGGGTACTGGGGGTCGACCTCCGGACCTCACGCGCCAGCAGGCCCCCGGGCCGCTGAGCGATATCACCAGCCCCTTTTTTGTATGTGGATTCCGGGAGTCGAACTCGGGCCCTCGCACTTGCCCGGCAGGCACTTAAGCCGCTGAGCCATCTCACCGGCTGTATGTATATATTCTGAGACTCTTACTAATATTTATTCTTCTGTATGGCTCAGTAATACTTTGTTGTATATAAATACCACATTTCCTTTATCCATTCATCTCTTGATGCACATACAAGCCACTTCCCAGATTTAGCAATTATGAGTTGTGCAGCTGTAAAGGACAGTAGATAAACCATAGAAAATGAAGCCATGAGTAAAGACAGACTATAGGAAGATTAATCTGGGAATGTTTGCTGGATGGGTATCACTCTTCCCATTCTTTCCTTTTCACACTTCCTCTGAAGATGGACTAATTCAAGAATATGAAGTGGAGGCCTATGGAAAAAGGGGTGAATCTAGAGACATTTAGAAAGGAAAATCAATAGGGCATTGTAACTAGTTGGGTAAGAGATGAAAGATAAGGAGGCAAATATGACACCAAGTCTTCCAGTCTAGGGAGACCTGAGAATGTGAATTACAGAAATGGAGTAAGGAGTATAGGATGTTGAATACTTTCTAAAGGAAAGTGATTGATTCAGTTTTGCACATTTTCAGTCAGAGACAAAGGTGACAAAGACAACGCAATGTCCTACATGTACAAGACATCACCTTGGGACTCCAGATCTTAAGTGGGCTGATATAATTGAATTTTATTCATGTAAAGGAAATTATAGAGGCCACAATGAGTTGATAAGCTCATTGAAAAACTAAAAGTTGTGTAAAAAGGGAAGCTAAGCAATGAAAAAGGGGCGGGGGGATAACTACAGTTTCATCAGTGAACCCAAGGGAATCCCACAAGGAAAGAATTTCAAAAAAGTTACCTTAATGAACAAAGCCAAATACAGAGAAGCAAAAGGAGGTCAAAACCAATATAGAGTTAAGAAACATAATTAAATGATGGTCACAGGAAGACTTCAGGAGTCTTTTTTCTAAAGAGAAAGGTCAGGAAGCAAGGCTGGGGAATGGTTAAAAGCAGGTGAGGAAGAATTTTAAAAATGATGTGGTCAGGGAGCTAGAGAGCTTAGAGAATTTACACAGGAGCTGCAAGAGATGGAGATTCAGAAGACATTTTATGCATACTTTTTAACACAAAACACTTCACCACATCTGATGGTACAGCCACAAAGAAATTAAAGTTATACTTTTGTTCATTATGCATATATACACATATATATATACATATATATGTAATGAATTTAATGGATATTGCCAACGGAATCAATTCCTTTATTACAGGAATTAGAGCAATTGGAAATGTTACAGTAAAGGCATCTGAGCCTTTCACAACAGAGAACTTTAATTATACCTTTAGACAAAAGGGATGAGATGAAAACAAAACCATTAAGGGACACAGAATAGAACAAGCAGATTTGCACGCATTTCTTGCATTTCAAATTCCCTTTGGTATGCACATCCTTATATTCACAAATTGGCACTTTAAAAGAACCCTTCACATCTCATCACAACAAAGAACTCTGGAAAATACATCAGTCCCCTGTGGGAATCCTCAGAAGACTTTAGAATATTAATTTCTACAACAGCCATATTTCCCAAAGTAGCTTACTTCCTTTCCCACATCAAGAGTACTTTTCACTAATCACTGTTGTTTCACTGCTTTGCTCAGATACACAGAAAATAATCTGTTAACTTCTTTAGATAGAAAGTTATATCAACTTTAACAATATCTTTTCCACTACTAGAATTTCTCATTACTATTGAAAAGTACTGTATTATTGGGTGAGCAATGGATATACCATCTCTTTATAAATACAGTCTCCTAGCTAATTCCATTTCTCTGTAGCTTCCTTTTCAATGTTTAGTTACTTCTTATTCTTATAAGTTAATTTTGTCACCCCATCTCTTAACATTCATCCTATTATCAATATTATCTACTTTATTAAACACTTAACATTTATGGGTCTGACTCAAAATTATAACCCTTTGCCAGACCTCCAATCCCCTTCTAATATGAGTGTTTCCAGAATATTTATCACCAAAAATATATCTTTATCTTACTATGATATTGAGTACCAGTTGCATAAATCACTCAAATATTTATTGAACACCTACTACATGGTAGGCATTGGTCTAAGAACTGCGCAAAGAGCAATCAGACAGGAGTCCCTTCCCTTCCCTTCCCTTCCCTTCCCTTCCCTTCCCTTCCCTTCCCTTCCCTTCCCTTCCCTTCCCTAAAGAGCACACTTTCTAGTGAGGGGAAACAAACATAAACAAAATGATTATGACAATTAGTAAGTCAGCAAGTATGATAAAGAAATTAAAGCAGGAAAGGGAATGTTGGGCTGAAGATAGAATGGTTGGAATTCAGAATATGGTGGTCATCAAAGGCCTCATGAGAGGGGACATCTTTAGCAAAGGCCTAAATGAATTGGCCATGAAGGTATCTCGAAAGAGAGCAGTGCAAGCAAAAAGAACAGCAACGCAAAGGCCCTAACGCAGGAGGAGGCACGGAATGTAGGGAAATAGCAAAGAAAAGATTGTGTTTAGATGAAAGTAAGTGGAAGCACGGCAGGAAAAAAGATGAGAAAGATAAATAAGGAGTAAGGGTGCCAATCATCTAGTCTCACAGGCCACCAGAAGAGCTTTGGCCTTTACTGGTAAAAATAAGAAATACAGTCAGTGTTACATATCTGAGAGTTCTGCATCCATGGATTCAGCCACAGATTTAAAATACTTTAAAAAAAAAATTTGTCTGTATGAAACATATACTATTTACATAGTATTTACACTATATTAGGTACCAAAAATAATTTAGAGATGATTTACAGTATATGGGAAGATGTGCATAGGTTATACACAAACGCTTCACCATTTTACATGAGATTTGAGTATCTGCGATTTTGCTATCTGTGGGAGGTCCTGGACCAATCCCTTGTGAACACCAAGGGACGACTGTATTTTAAGTTTAGAGCAAAGTTCAAGAGTGTGACGTTTTTAAAGAACCACTCAAGCTACTGGATTAAACTGTAGCTACAGGGATCCAAGAAAGGAGATGGAGAAACCAGCTTGGAAGCTACTAGATCAGGGTAACAGCAGTGGACCAAGGTGGTGAAAAGTGGTCAAAGTCCGAATATTTTTTAAAGACAAAAGTAGGATTTCCCAGTAGTCAATGCAGAATGTAAAAAAAAAAAAAAAGATTCAATGAAGGATGTATTTTTTAAAAAGATTAAGTTGTCTGGGTAAGACCTCAGGAAGACATGGTTTGGCAGGGGTTAGGGGATATTGGTGTTGGCCATAGTAAGTTACAGCCACCTTTCAGATATCAATGGGGAGAGGAAGATAGAAGAGACAGATTTTCAGGGTCATGACAAAGGGAGTCAGTGCAGGCAGAGAAAAGAAATAAATCTTGGGCAGCTCAACAGCCACAATTCATGGAGACAAGAACAACCAGGTAAGAATCAAAAAAGGTGGAACACAGGTAAGAGGAGTATCAGGAGAGTGTAGTATCCTGAAAGGAAGTGTCTCAAAGAGGTCAGAGTCAAATACTCCATTAGGTCAAATAAACCAGGAACAAGAAGTCAACTTCCGGACTTAGCAGTATCAATATCATTGGTGATTTTGACAAAGGCATTTTTGGAAGAGTGGTGGAATAAAAGCCAGTGGGGCTGGACTAAATGGTCAATGTAAACCCAGGCACAGTGGCACATGCTTGTGGTCCCAGCTACTTGGGAGGCTAACGCAGCAGGATCACAAGTTTGAGCTCAGAACCTGGACAATTAGTGAGATCTCATCTAAAAAAGAAACAAACAAACAAAATAAAACAAAAACTTACCTGAGGAGAGTAATGTGAATTCACTTCTCTTCAGCCTAACTCCTATCTACCCTTGGGTTATGATAAGGGAACTCTGCTTCCTTCTGCACATCTCCTTTGTCACCTACCTTCACGGTATATGAATGGGCCATTCATTTGGGTTATCACCACAATAACTAATATAGGCAGTAATTCTATGTTCCTCTTTGTCATCTCAGAGCTCTATAACTTTTCAAAGAAGCAGGCACACAAGCCACAAAGATCAACATATTAGGGGCATATTGGAAAACATTATTTACCTCAATTCTCAGTTGATATACATGAATGCCATATGTTATTTATTTCCCTGAATTTCTCAACCCTACCTACAAATTAGAATCACCTGGAGAGTTTTTAAAAGCACTGTTTTTTCTCATTCACATGTATAAAGTAAAAAAGTCAATCTAGAGGTCGAGGGTAGAGTAGTGGTTACCAGAAGTTGGGAAGGGAAGTGGGGCAGGAGAGATAGCAAGAGATTTGTTAATGCTACAAAATTATAGTTAGATAGGAGGTATAAGTTATTGTGATCCACAGCAAAAGAGGGTTCTACAGTTAAGAATTTATTAGCTGTTTCAAAATAGCTAGAAGAGAAGATATTGAATGTTCTTACCACAAAGAAAGTATAAAAATTTGAGGTAGCAGATATGCCAATGGCCTTGATTTAGTCATATATATATCATACTGTACCCCATAAATATATGCAATTATTATGTGTCAATTAAATTTTTTTAATTGTTAAAGACCTATTATCTCCAATTCCTTCCATCCTGAGACTGTAATTAAGGTGGCCTTGAATGGCCCAGACTTCATCATATTCCCCACTGTGTTAGTCTTTCTGACACTTGTTGGGTTTCATAGGTTGCTTCCTCTCCAGTCTCAACTGCACCCATTAGAGTCATTCATATACTCTTTTACTAAAAACCTCCCTACAGAGTGATTTCTCCTGAATTAAGGCTCAATTTTAAAACTCCCTTGCTCAAAAACCTTACCTCACTCCCCACCTCCTACTAAAATAGTTCTAAACTACCAGTTCTGGCATTCAAGGCCATCTTCCCTCTGGCCATAGTCTAGCTTGGTCACCTCCATCCCACTCTACCCATGCCTGCCTCCCTTACGATCTTCAGTCAGACTATTTAAACAACTGTTCTACAAAAGCAAAACCATGGAATGAGACACATTTCCAACAATTCCCATCAGAAGTATAATCTACTCAAAAATCAAAGGCCATCACTTTGTGTTACCAGAGCAACAGATAAAAGAGAGCTTCCATTAAATGAGTCAAAGAATAATAGCTGTACATTGGCTGCAGCGAGTATGGCCCTGGTGTTTCAGAAGAGAGAAGTGAGCCCTGCAGCCCCACTTTAATCCCAACATCGAGCTTCTGACGTGTGCTCACAGTGGGCTGATGGATGACATCAACTGTATCACAGTTGCACAAGGGGAGAATGCTTTTCACCTGATCTATTTCACATTAGTTTAAGTCAAATAAGGATTACCTTTGGACCAGGGAAACATGAGTTCTAGTGCTGTGAGAACCTTCAACTCCAAGAATTGTGGGTGTATTTTCCCAAACTGCTAGTCCAGTCCAATCTCTGTAGGAGGTTGGTGGGGCTGAGAACTACAAAGTAAAATATCAAGCTTTATTTGTAAATTGGTTCCATCAGAGACACAGAACTATGAAAATAGATTAAGGTTATTGTTATTTTTGCTTGGATAATTAATCCCATGTTGTTGAAAGCCTGATGGCCATTACAGTATTTCTTCCTATAAATAAAAATAGCTCTCATTTGGGGTTTTGGGGGTTGGAGTTTTCTATTTATTTTTCTTTTTGGTGTCGGTAGAAATTTGATGACTAAAGTGTATCTGGACCTTATACTGCTTTACATGAAATTTAGGGGCTATTGTTCCAAGAAATGGATCTTAACCTTGCCAGCAACAACTGTTACACAAATACACACTATCCAGGTAATGAACAAAACCACTTTGCACTTTGGTTTTCCAAAGGGGGATAATTGGTTCCCCTCACACTACTTTTTCTATACTTACAGAATCTCTAAAAAAATCATAACAAGAGTATAAACAATGAAAAGGAAGAGATAGTTAAGGTGCTGGGAATTAAAACAGGCTATAAAAATTTTAATCATAGAGGAAGGCCAGAGTCAGGCTCAGATACTGGGCAAAAGATCTTCTAATTTTAGCCTTTCATACGCAGTAACCCATCTCACCTGTGCAGCCTGGGTACACTACCGAAGGGAAACCCCTCCATGTGTACACAGTAGGAGCCAAATAGAAAATCAATCTGAGGACCAAAATAAATAGCAACTTCCCAACAAGCTACTGGGAATATTTCAAGCTTTCGTCATGGCTCTATCTCCAAGTGAGACCGTTCTTGACTTACTATTGAAGGTTCTAGTGGCTGGTAAGTATTCTACGTTTTATAATAGTCATAAAACATTAAGAAACCTTCCTGGATGGAAAGTATATTGGGAGGAGAACTACAAACCAACTGGCCCAAGTAATTAATCATCTAAGGATATAAATGTAATAAAAGCAGTGAAATATACCTCTATTTGGTTACAATAGTTGGTCCCAGTGCTTATTATTACAGAATCACTCACTCTTCAGAAGCTGTCAGAAGCCTAAAGCCCATACTCTAAGCCATGGGATCATTCCAGGAAAACCATCTCTGCCGGAGGATGCTGTCAGTCAGAGGGTACCGCAGATGACCAAGCCAGAGGGCGGGGGGACGGGGGAGCCGGCAGCAGGAATTGTTTCTCAATTCTGAAAGGTGGCAGAGATCTTCTGAAGCTGCTTCTTTGGCTCTGGCAGTCACAGACTGCAGACTTCAGCTGGCTGAACCACTGCCCCTAGTTCTTTTGTGACCTTTTGCCTTGTCCAGACATTATCTTAGACCAAACTCTAAAACTCAGCCTCACTTCACACTGATAACCCCATCAAACCCCCTGAACTCTTGATTAACAAGCACCATCAGCAATCACTGCCTCTTCATCAGGCTTTAGCAAGAGTGACTCCAGCCATACCACAGGCTGATGAGCAGGGTGAGCAATAAGGCACTGAGCAGATTGAAGCATGAAAACCTCAACGCCTCCAAGTACTAGCTACAGATAGGATTGAAAATTTTGTTACAGAGTTGAAAGGACATTAGACATTTTATTTCCCTCATGGGCACCATATTTTGCTTTATTTCATTAGGCAAATCTCGCCTTTAAAGCTCCCCATATATAATCCATCCAAATCTCTCTGCATCTGTGGTTTTTTTGGCCTTTAGACTGATTTTTGTCCCCATTTTGTCAGATTCACACCACAACTAAAATAAGTTCCACCGATAAAGAATAAATAAGATACCTAAATTTAGCCTCACTATGAAACAATCAAGCAGACAAGGCTAGCACGAAGAAGTGAACAGAAAAGATTCCACCTTTGTGTGGTAAATGTGTTTCCACTTCCTTTTAACTTTTATGATGTAATTAGCCATAGAAAGGTTTCCTTAAAGAAAAAAAGGAAGGGGCCAGTGATATGGCTCAGTGGCATAAGCGCCTGCCTGGCAAGCACAAGGTCCTGAGTTCAACTACCAGTACCCAGATTAAAAAAAAAAAAAAAAAGGGAAGAGGAAAACACATAACCTATCAAAAGATACAGTCTGCTAAATCCCCTTTGGTTATCCATTTTAAAAGACTAATTAAAAGTATAACTATTCATCAATTTCTATTCTGAAGTTGCTAATGATAATAGTAATATATCAATTTCCTGTCCTCTGTGCTAGAAATTCAGGGAACTGAAGAATGACACACCACAAAAGTTAGCTTTAAAAATATCATTTATAGAATTAACAGCCAACCCTTAAAAGAATTTCGGCACTAAAACTTCCAGACTCTATCAAACAATAAAACAAGAGACTAGGCCCCAGGATACTGAGGAAATGGGAATATTTTCCACAGTCCTTAAGTGACCTTTCCCCTTCTCACAGTCCCTGACTGTGGCTCTGCATGACACTTTATTATAGGCCCCAAAGGGGCCGCATCCAGCTGTTCACAGACTCCAGGGAGTTGCTTCCACAGGGCTATGGACAGACAACACCATAGGAAGAAAGGGGGAAGGGCTGCAAGTGACCCTCTAACCCTTCTGTGCCCTCTCAGGGAAAGGCCTTGAACAACATGCAAATGTACAAAAAATGTAGCTTATAACTCATGACTGTGATGATCTAAGGGAAACTGCCTTTATGTTCTGTGCACACTCAAGATTTCCAAATGCCACTCCCACGCCATTTGTTCAAGGCTGCAATCCCCTCACTGCTACAGGACACTTCCCTCGCAGCATAAGTTTACTGCGCAGCCTGCTGAGTTCCCAGTGGCTGTGAACTTGAACATGGGCTGCAGTTCCCACTAGGTACAGTGCTGCTGGGACATGCAGTCTTATTAGCAAAAACTACAAAATATGCTCCTCCATGGTATAAACACATGACTGTGAGGTAGTGTATTTTTAGTTTGCACCTCCAAAAAAATACAAATATTCCACTTACATTAAAGTCAACATACCGGGCTGGTGAGATGGCTCAATGGCGTAAGCACCTGCCTGGCAAGCGCGAGGGCCCGAGTTCAACTCCTGGATCTCACATACGAAAAAAGGGCCAGTGATATCACTCAGCGGCACGGGCGCCTACTGGCACGTGAGGTCCTGAGGTCAACCCCCAATACCCACAAAAAATAAAATAAAATAAAATAAAGTCAGTATACTGAAAATTGATAGCTAAAGAATTAACTTGGTAGTTGGGTGTGTCCCAGGTATTAGGGAGACACGGACAGACAGTTAAGCCCAGGAGTTTGAGGCCTAGGTGACACATCTCAAAAAAAAAGAAAAGAAAAGAATTAACAAGGTAAAACTTTAAGTCTTAGCATTACCAAGCTTTCCCTAATCTATGAACTTTATTAGCAAGGTGTATGTGGGTTCAAGCTCATCTATGAATTTTAATCAAACTAAAGAATTAAACAAGAGACTTGATTAGCATTTCCACATGGGCATTACCTAAGGTTAGCAGTGAAAATACAAGGTATTTTCAAATATTGTTAGGGATTTACAGAAAAGAACATGAAAGAAAGGAGTAAATGTTTGCTTTCTCATCCTATGTAGAATGCCAAAATACACACACACTCTGTCCTCGTATTTCTGAGGACTTAGACTAGCTAAATATATCATCTATTTCATTCATTTATCTTGTATCTCCTAAATTAGAGTTGAGCTCTATGAAAGAGAGATGTTTTATCCTCGTCAGTCCTGTGTCTTCTTAGCCTAGAACAATGACTAGCACACACACAGAGTAGGTGCTCGATAAATATGACCTGGAACATTAAGAATCAAAATATATGGACCCCATGTTTCTTAAAACAATGCCTATAGATCATAAGTTATTTTGATTGCCTTGACCGCAAACTATACAGTTAGGTTTTTCACATATTAATAAAGTTGGTTTGGGACATGAACAAAAAACCACTTTGATTCTATTTAGTGGTAAGGTTCTTTTATTACAGATTTTTTGGTTAGGTATTATTTGTTGAAACACACTGTAAATTTCATTTAACACATGTTAAATACTAAGGAAAAGTATAGAATGTCATAGAGAGTTGGAGCCGTAAATCTATCAGGCTAGAGAAGAAATAATTTGTAGGCAAGATATTTAGCACAATGTAGGAAACCCTATGCAATTTTTTTCTTTAAATCTAATTAGCAGGCTCAAAAAAGAAAAAATGCATTCAAATATCCTGGCTGACTTTCTAGATCTCCCAATAAAAAGTCTGCTTATATTTTCACAATGTCATTAAAGTTAAATATGATCCAAATTCTCAACTATAGAAATACATGTTTATAATTGAGGATCTATGATGGTTAATCCTGATTGTCAACTTCATTACTCTGAGAGATGCCCAGGGGATTAGCAAGCACATTTCTGGAGGAGTCAGGGTAGACCATGGGGGGATGGGGGGGTGACGTTGGGGATATAGGTGCTCCCTGGCCTCTTCCTAGCTGGTGCTCTTTCTCTATCTCTTTGCTTCCTGGCCTCCATGATGTGAGCACCTTTCCTCCACTACACCCTTCCACCATTAGGTTTATGCTTTGAACCAGCCCACCTGGGACTGAAATGATGAGCCAAAATAAACATTTTCTATTTTAAATTGTACATGTCAGGTGTTTGGTCACAGTGACAAAAAGCTAAAACAGGGTCCATTCAAGTATTGACTAAGTTCTCAAGTTTTCTGACAGCCCTAATAATCATGTTTCTTATAACTGAGTCAAATATATCATCTAAATTTTAAAAAATCTTAAATCTTTCCAGGCATTCTAGTGAGCATCTATAATGCCAGATACTGGTGAGACTGAAGCAGGAGGATCTCAAGTTTCAGGCTAGCCTTGGCAATTTAAGAAAACCCTGTCTCAAAATAAATTTTTAAAAGGGATGGGAGTATGGCTCAGTGGTGGAGCACTTGAGTTCAATTTCCAGCATCACCAAAAAAAAAAAAAAAAAAAAAAACTTCAACCACAAAGGATATTTGCTACCCTCAGAAAATTTCACCATACAAAGGTGATCCAAATTAATACGGAGAAATATCAACTTCTTATATTGTAAGTGAAAGCCAGGCTAGGCTCACCTATCCATAACAGGACCTCCATTTGGCCCCTAATATTATATAGTTGTGCTGTTTGGCCTAGCTAGAAACTGAGGAAAATGTTCCTATCTATGTAACACAGCCTATTCATCAAACTTCATTCTATGACTACCACAGTGCTATCTACTTTCCCCTACCTCTTACCAAAAGAAGAAATCTTGGCAAAAGACATTGGAAATAATAATTAACAATGGATTTATCTCATGTTTCAATTACTTTCAACAGATTATAAAACAATCTATGACATATTCATTGAATGCAGAGCAATATACACATGTTGAAGAGTATAAGAATACAACAGGGTACAGTGGTGTATATCTATAATTCCAAGACTCAGGAGGCTAAGGCAGGAGGATTGCTGTGAGTTCAATACCAGTCTGGGCTACATAGTAGTTCAAGGCCAGCCTCCAGCCTGAATTATATAGTGTGACTCTGGCTAAAAAACAGTATATATATATATATATATATATATATATATATATATATACTTTTATATATATATACTTTTATATATATATACTTATATATGTATAAGTATATATACTTATATACTTATATACATATATATATATATATATATATTAGGTCATGCTTCAAATATCTTATGATTTAATCATATATTGGATAAATACATGGGCTCTATTTAAACATAAAAACAAAGGGGCCGGGGATATAGCTCAGTAGTACAGTGCCTGCCTGGCCAAGTGCAAGGTCCTAAGTCCAATTTTCAGTACCAGGGAAAAAAATTAAAAATAAACAAATAAAACAAAGGATTCAATCCTGTTATCAACTACTAAGTACATAGGGATCCAAAATGACCCAAGATTTAAATTCAACTGAATCTAGTAGCTAGCTGTAAGGAATTGCATTAACAGATATACCAACAGAAGAAAGCAGAATACCCATTTTTAAAAGGTTCTTTGTGTTGCCTTACTTCTACGAAGGAAATTTACCCTGGCTTATGGGTGATGTCTGGTTCTGACTGCTTGCCTGGCTCTCACCCCATCTTGGGTTGACCATGAGCTTCTGTTGCTCTCTTGCTTTTGATGGTTTGCTTGAAATGAGCTACTGTTCCTTCCTGACTTCTAGCTTCTGTGTACTTCCGGAGTCAACAAGTTCTGTGTTCAGTTCTAATATCTTCCTTGGTTTTCCTAGTCCTGATAAATCACACCATTCCCACGATCCACAAATGTCCATCCAGTCCAGTGATTTATGAGCAGAATGTCCTGGAAGAGACCCACAAAGCATCTACTCAGAATCCCCATTCTCCCACTCAGATGTTCTCAGGTGTGAGTTACAATGACACAAAGGAGCTGTGAGCTGTGAATGACAGTATATGAATATTCAGTGCTAACATATAATAAGCATATAATATATGATGATCACTATTTTTTCTGAAGATGTCAGAAATTTTTAAAGTTAAATAAGAACTCTAAATCCTCCAAGGTTTTCCTGAATGTAGTGTAAGCTTGGGGAGGGGCACAGCGCTTATACATCTTATGAGAGGAGACAGATAAATATTAGATGGATTTCCATGTGGGCAAAAATATAGGCAGGAATTAATCTTCACTATGGTTTGAATATAATAGATTCCTAAAGGAAAGGAGTCCAAGAATTAATATAAATAATTTTCTGAGAACACGAGACTAAAGCATCACTGGGTTCAAAATGGAGCAGAGACTACTCTTTTACTCTGCACCTCTTTGGTTTGTTCAGAACCCGTCCAAGTCTCCAGCGGGGCACACAGATGTCCAACTCAGCATACTTCCCAGTCTCCCTTGCAGTGGGTTTAGACATGTTGCTAAGATCTGACCACGGGAAGACAGTCAAAGAGATGAGTATGATTTCCAGGTCACATCTTTAAAGGAAGTGTTTGCCTGGACTTTGTCTCCCACCTTCCCCCACATCCACCACCAGCCCAGGGCTGTACTGTGAAAGTGGCACCAGCAAGCCAGCTTCAAGCACACAGACAAAAGCAGCACCCTAGTGTTCCCCGCTCTTCTGCACATCAGGACCACCTGGAGAAACTACATGAAATGTCTGGCTCTCACCCCTACAGACGCTGATTTAATTTGTCCTAGGGGATGGTGGAGCCATAAAATAGAAGGAACAAGGTCTCTGAATACTGATGCAGCTGAGCTTCGTAAGAAGGAGTAGGCCCCTGGAACACCACTGGGCAAGAGTCTAAAAAAATAAAATAACCAGGACTCCAAAAGAGGATACAAAAAAGGGCTGTGTTGATTACACAGGGCTGTCCTATTCACAAGAGTCCTGCACTGTGCAGTGACAGCAGCCTGACAAATATCCTTATGAATACACATAATGAACACAAACAGTATAGCCTTTAAAAAAAGAATGTTTAAGTACAGATAAAAAAAAAACACTGTCTTTTTTCTAAAGATAAAACTAAAGTGTAGGGGGGAAAAAGAGTACAGTTTTGGCATAATCCAAGGAAATCATGGCAGAGTTAGAGAAGATTCATTAAAGAAAAGATAACAATATTAAAGAGCATTCAATTTGACATGACAAAGGTGGAAAAAATATATGAAAGTTTGCCAATTCACTAATGATTTGCATAAGTTAATGAAAACTTGGAATCACAATATGATGATTTTAGGACAGAGTTAAATAAATATTGGTTTCCCTTATCAGCCTATTTTTAATAGAACATAGATGAGACTGCTTTATTAAGGAGGAATCTCCTCCTATTTTCTTGCTTGTCTGTGTTCAACGTGTAATTTTCATTTTATGGTCCAATGCAACTACCCCATCACCTGCCATTATATCTTCATGCAAAGGATGAAGAGGAGAAGGGATAACAGAAAGAAGGAAGGGCAGGGGAGAAAAAAGGGGAGAGGGAAGGGAAGAATGAGGGAAGGAAGGAGGAAAGAAAAGATGGAGGAAGGAAGGAAGGGAGGGAAGCGCATATTTCTTCATTATTAATGGCATACTTTAAAGACACTACCCAGGCCACTTCTGCTCACATCCGCCAGTCAAAACCTATTCATATGCTCATACTTCTCCACAAGAAAAGCTAGGAAATGAAATGTACTCTTAAGCTGTGCAACATGTACAGAGCTAAAACTTTTATTATTATAGCAAAGAATAATAAAACAAGTCCTTCTTCATACACGATGTTTAGCTATATGGTAAAGCTAGAAGAAAGAAAATTTATTCAAGGAATCAAAATCCGAAATCATCTATACTACCCACAATTATTTCAAAATCATAATCTCAATCCAACTTATCAACTGGGGGCAACTGGAAATTTCTGTCAGAGATTTCATTATTAAGATGTACAGGAAAAATAAAGTTGTGTCTGGCTATTCAAAACAAACTGTAAAAATATGTAAATAGAAATATATTTCTATATAAGATAAAAATACATTAAGTTATACAAAATCAAGCATGACACAGATATATCATGTAATAAGCGAAAAACCTCTTCAGGGTTTTCTGAGACAATAATGAATTATTACAGTAGACATAAAATGTGTGGGTAAGAGACTAACATTTCAGTGAACTAATAGAGTATAATAATGTCTGTCCATAGATCTTATTTTCATGCTACTGAAGGAAAAAAAAAAGCTTTGAAAAAGAGAAGTCATTTCTGTAATCTTAAGATCTCTTCTTTAGAGCAACAGTCACAAATAAGAAAATGCAGGAATTCCAAGGGAGCATGAAAGCAGGCCAAATTGAAGCATTACAAGGCATTAAAGAAAACATCAACATTTGTTGCACAATCTTTGAAAATGTGTCACCATCTACAAAGCTTCTCCTACTGGCGAGAAGATGACCTCAAAAGATTATTGAAAGCTAAAGTAGCAAAGTCAAACAGTTATCGATCTTTGTATCTCTCAGAAAAACAAAGTTTTGAAATGAATAAAACATTTACTCACACATACTCCATATTGCTATATTTTTGCTAAAAATCCAGAAAATATTTTTATATCAATATTCTAAATTTAACCAGTTGGCGTCATTCTTAAGTATTATATAAATTAACATTTTTAAATGGAAGGACTTGCCTTTTAATGAAAATACATATTTCACATTAATGAGAGAACACAATGTCCTTGGCTTAGCTATTCTTTGCAAAATAGGTCCCTTATTGTACACCACATTTAGCTACATGGTAAAGCTAGAAGACAGCAAAGTTATTCAAGGAATCAAAATCTGAAATCATCTATACCATCTAGGATAGTTTCAAGGCCGTAAGTTCAATTCATCAATTTTTTTATAACTGCAATCACTGATATCTGAAAATGAGGAAAAAGGAAATATATTTTTATTAGAGTGTCAGGATTCAAATGATTATGCTCAATACCATGGGAAAAGGGACCTAACTATAATTTTCAGTAATAAACATCCCCTAGGGGATATTATTTTTCCTGGATTTATGATTGCTCAAAGTAACTATAATGTTGTAAATCAAATAAGATCTTGATTTTTATACAGCTAATACAATTTTAATAAATTAAAAGTTAATTAACTTTAAACTTAAAAATCTTGTAATAAAGAATAATAAAAACCTGCCTATGAAAATTAAATATTATTAATAAGATTTTATGAGAAATAATGCAAACAAAAATAATTTTTAGTCAAATTCATGTACTCAAAACACAGACATGACAATTTTTTGGTATTAATACCAGGTATACAGTAAAAGAACACTCAAAAAGACATTGTAAAAAGACAAGTTCTGAAAAAAAGTAATCACATCAAAATGTCAGATAAATACATGGTTCTTTTTTCTTAAGTGTGTACAATGGTTGACGTGTACAATAAATGTAAAAATGACAGTTCCATACAATTTATACTGTGGTTCAAACGACTGCAATTATTTTAAAATTTGAACCTAGTCATAATACATGTAACGAACCAGAAGATCTTAGTTCTCTATTTTGATTTCTAAATGTATATTTTGCACTTAAGAAAATCACATTTAAAAAGAATAATTGTACAAAGTTTGTCATACATCTGATCTCAGCTGTCCAAGTTCAATTCACTTTTCTATGCCTCGAAATCACATGTTCCAAATCTTTAGGAAACCTCACTGTCAGCAAGAACAAACAACAAAACAAAAACAAAAACAGAACACCAGACAGAAAACCGGAGTTCAACATCACAGGGAAATAAAGACCATCAGGTAGGAACTTTCAACTTCCCTCTCCCCTAACATCCCTCTTCCTACAGCAGCCTTCCCTTACAGGTGCATCCCTTCCTTCTTCCCTGGCTCCAAGACCAAGCCTTCCCTGCCATTCCCCAGGCCCTGATGGCCATCTCAGGACCTTTCTCTATCTATTAAAGCCTGGGTCAGGAACAAGCTAGATGATTATTCAGCAGACCTGAGCAAATGCAGGCTCAGTCTCTGAGGTCAAGGGAGAGGAGATAAACTTGGAGTCTGGGGAGGAGAAAAGGGAGGAAATGTTTACTACCTGCCAGGACTTTACCCACAGAAGCTGACTTGAATTTCAGGCCAGCCCTGTGAAATATTACTAGGTGTGCTTTCCAAACATAAAACTGAGGCATAACAAGGCTATGCAGTTCACCCAAAGTAACACAGTTTATAAGTTTCAGTGCCAGGATTTGAAACCAGCTCATGAGATTCCCTAACCCATGCTCTGAGACATGCATGTCACTTTACTGTCACATTGTGGAGGCCTATACCCTAGTGCATATTCATGAAGAGGAACGCAGACTACCGAGACACCTCTGAAGCTGCAGACTCTGCATCTCTATTGCCTAACATAACACAGGAGACAGCTTGCTTATACTTAGTCTATGCAATGATGTTTTGTTGTGAGTACATTCTATGGCAGAATGGCGAATCCCTGTCATCCCCCAGTGGCATGGAGGCCCTCACGTGGCTTACCTGAAGATGCCATGTGCCCTCTACCATGCCCTGTTGTAGTTGCTTTAGTTCCCTTTTTATTGCCTCCTGTTCCTTGGCTCTGCTCATCTTCCTTAAATCTTCCCTTTCAGTTACTACGCATTTCTTTCCTTTTACCACCCAACTCCCCCAATAGTCTTTCCCTTGGGCTCCTCAGCTTGCATTACATCTCAAATCATTGTTACAGTCCGGCCTCTGTTCACACACACTGCTAAAGCTAAAACGTCAAAGGTTCTAATTACCACATCTAGAAACCTCTTCCGTCTTCATTCTACCGACTTCTCTAAAATTCTGAACTTTACAGAGACCTCTCTTTTGGAAACTAGATCCTTCCTTGGCTTCCAAGATACCACTTACTCCTGGTATTTCAACCTTTGAAAGCTTATGAAATCCTAAGACTAAACCCACATCTCTCCATGTACAGAATGGTCTCTAGCCATATAACTAATACTCCAAAAACCAGAATCAAGAAAGAACCCCATTTAGTTCATGTACATTCACTACAAAACACAGTCAATTCATTCGAAAAGCAGTTTCCTGATGCCATCCTTCTTGTACACATATTGAGATTAATGGTGAGTAAACAAGCAACCCAGCCAAAGCCAGCCAGGAGTGCTCAGCCCAGCATATCAAAAAGAGCGTCCCAAAGCTTAGGAGAAAAACAGGGCAGGTTTGCAGACCCTGAGAGAAGGATCACTTTGGTAGGAGCAGAAATCCATCCTGCAGAGGCTTGACTGTGCTTATGTTTCATGTAGTTTCCATGATTCCTGGCATCTGTTCTCCCTTAGTAAATGGTAAGGACTTTTCAAAGGTTTTATCCTGTCCCAGATTGAAAGGAACAAGGAGAAGGCTTCTCTGTATGCTGTGCAGCCGGTTGAAGGGGTATCTGTGATGAGGCCAGAGAGATGGAGGAAGCAGTGAGTCAGGACAAGGATCTCAAGGTGAAACTCAGAGAGATGGATTCAGGAAATCTTGGCCTGACCCTCAGGACATCCCATCCCAATGCCAGCCCTAGACGTCCAAGACTTTCTTATTAAGAGCAAGTATTCCCTAACAATTGACTTCCCACTCCCTAGAGTTAAAGGCGGAATTCTCAGGAAGGGAACTTTTCTCAAACCGTACTGTACTTACTTATCTCCTTCCAATACCCCAAAAGCACACAGGACTTTTTACCTCCAGTCATGAAGAATGTGTTGGCACCCTCAGAGTGGCAAGCTCTACCACTCCACATGCTGCTTTTTGGGGAGTGGACAGTTCTCCCCATCTTGCACTTTCCTCCTGCTCCTTTATCAGCTCTGTGATAAGCCTCTCAAAACTCCCTTTACTCCTAGACTGAAGAACTCCCTTTTTGCCTCCATACCACTTTGCTTTTGACACATGTGGTATCTCCCACATGGTCTTGTGATTATCTATATACTTTTCTTGTTCCCCCAATAAATTATAATCTTATTATGGACAGGACTGCCTAAGTTCTCTCTGTATCTCCATTGCCTAACATAAGCTATGTTTGTCTGCTCAGCCTGCTGTAACAAAATGCAGCAGCTCAGCGGGTTAAATAGAAATTAATTTCCTCACAGTTCTGAAGGCTAGACATTAAAGATCGTGGTGTCAATGGCTTGATTTCTCCAGAGACCTCCCTCCCTGGCTTGCAAATGACCACCTTCTGTCTATGTCTTCCATGGCCTTGCCTCTGTGTGCATGCATCCCTGATACCTCTCTGTGGACTCAAGTCTCCTCTTCTTTTAAAGATACCACTCTATCTGCACATTCAGTCCCACTCTGAAGGGGGATAGGACTGGGGGGATAGGACTTCAACCTATGAAGTGGCGGGGCACGGTGGGGGATTCAGTCGGTAACATTAAGTCTTAGGCACAATGCTGAGTAGCATAAGTCTTACACACAATGCACTGAATCTATTCATCTTTGCCTGAAAAGGTCTTGACTGAAGAGGTTGTTTTCATATTCATTCAAACTCTGCTTTGTTTGCACTTGCTTTGTTTGCCTGTTTGTTTATTTTCATGAGCACCTGCTATTTACAAAGCACTATGTTCAGGCCAAGAAAAGTGCACACAGGAAGTAAATGCACAATCCCTGTTCTCTGGGAATTTACCATCTGGGTAAGTTGTTTTTCTAACTGCTTTTGCAAAAACACAAATCTGAGGAAGGCAGGCCTGAGCAGAGAGAAGCTGCAGTGGGGAGTCCACAGCTACAAAATTCAGCTCACCACCTGGGGTCCCTTGGAGCTCCAGGGAGCAACATTGAAAGCACCCAGAGACATAATCACATTAAACCCGAGAGTGAACATGCAAATCCTTAATTTAAGGCTTCATAACTATGGTGGTCATTACATATGAAATTTTCTTACTGTCTTAAAAGTCAACTGAGTATTACAAGAATACTACGAAAAAGACTACATGGCATGGGAAATAAAAGGCTCAGCATCAGATGAAACTGCAGACTGAAGAATATAACAGAAATTAAAGTTGTATCTAATGAAGACCAATATTCTTGGTTCTTTATAAAATCAAATGAAATAAAAGTAACTACTTACAGGGTCCTATTATGAACCAGAAACTAAGCAGATACCAGAATATATGATTTCATCCTCATAGCAATCTTGAGAAAGACTATCATTTCTCAATTTTACAGATGAGGAAAACCGGGCTTAAGAAGTTTAGGAATATCTTAAGTTACACAGTGAACTAGAGGCAGGACTCAAATTCTAGAGTATCTGAGATCAGAGCCCAGATAGATAACAAATTTCAAAATCTTTTATGAAAAAGCACGTAGCTCAAAATTTTTGTCTTAATGTGCCTATGATGTGGAATAACCATGCCTGCTGGTGTGCCAGGAACAATCCCAGTTTACATCTATTTCCCACTGTAATTAGTAATAGCATTCCCTTTCTCTGTCACGTGTTGCAATTTAGACAGTGAACTGTATGGTCATCCTGCCATCCTGCCTCATTGTCACTGGCCCACTGTGGAATTTGTCTACACAATTTCTCAGGCCCAGTGAAAAATAAAAATGTGAGACGCCCTTGTTCATGAAGCAGAAAAAGTACTAGAAAAGGTCCTAAAATACAAGGTTTTGTTCTTTCATGTATCCACTGTGTTGCTCCGTTTTCCCATCTGACTTCACAAGCAAGACACAATTTGAAAGATAAAACCAGTAAGAATTTCAAGATGGCAGCAGCAGAGTATTAAACCAAGCAACCGGCCCTTCTGAGCGCATATCCTTGTATCACAGCACAACACACACACCCATGAAGGGCTCTGGATCTACCCCTTCTACATCCACTCGAATGGGTCTGTGATCTTCACATGCTCTGTCACTGGACTGAAAACAGAAAGCAGGTTACAACATGCTATAGTCAACTTTAGATTTAAATACTGGATATTAGGTTCATAAAATCATTTTCTTAGAAGAAAAGTTTTATAGTACTTCTAATGAAGCACAAAATTTCATTTCCCAAGCAAAATAAGAACATAAATTCAAGCAAATTAGGTCACTCTCTAGCATTTTATCTATGACCTAAAAACGATACATCTAGATAATTTAACCTAGCAATGATCTCAAGTGAAAATTCAGAATACATGAAATGTATTAGATTACAAATGCACTACAAAGTCCTTACTGTCTCAATGCCTGATTTAAATCTTAATTTTAAACTTCTGTTGGATAATTTTTTTTTTTTTTAACTTGGGTACCAAGAGTCAAACTCAGGACCTCGCGCTTGCCAGCAGGCACTTGTGCCACTGAGTGATATCACCGGCCCCTTTTTTTCCTTTATGTGGGTACCAGGAGTCGAACTCAACCTCGTGCTTACCAGGCAGGCGCTTATGCCGCTGAGCCATCTCACCGGCCCTGTTGGCTAAATTTTTATATGCACAAGAAAAGCTTAAGAAACTTAAGAACAAATGGAAGTAAAAGGAAATATGAACTCTAAGGATGATTGAGGAACTGTCCTTAAAAATGAGGTAATATGGGGCCGGTGAGATGGCTCAGCGGCTTAAGCGCCTGCCCAGCAAGCGCGAGGGCCCGAGTTCGACTCCCGGAACCCACATACGAAAAAGGGGCTGGTGATATCGCTCAGCGGCACGGGCGCCTGCTGGCGCACGAGGTCCTGAGGTCGACCCCCGGTACCCACAAAAAAAAAAAATTTAAAAATGAGGTAATAGAATAAAGGATAGGTGAATTAATTCATTCAATAAGCACGTATTGATTACCTATAATGTTACACCCACTGTGCAAAATGCTGGAGAAGCACAGGCAAGCAGGATACACACCTGTGCTCCAGGAGCTTAGGGTCTAATAGAATGAAACAGAGAAACAAATAAATACATCAACTACTTCGTCTAGTGCAAGAAGTAAATATGGAATAGATGGGTACCAAGCAGGGAATGCCTGGGGAGAATGAGACAACTAAGTCTTTAAAACCCTGTAGGAATGCACCAGGTATAGAAGGCCCACCCCCCTCAACCCAAGACCAAAGGCAGGAGCCTGAGAAGCATGACACACCATTGGAAAAGCCACTCTAAACGATGAGCAAACAGATCTTTGCTCAAACAATAAATATGTACCTAGGTGGCAATTAGAAAAAAAAGACGTATAAAGAATAACATGAGCCAGGCGTGGCTGTAGCCCCAGCACTCAGGAGGCTGAGGCAGGAGGATCACTGTGAGTTCAAGGCCAGCCTGGGATACATAAGTGAGTTCAAGGCCAGCCTGCACTACATAGCAAGACCCTTTCTCAAAAAAAAAAAAAAAAACAAGAACACATATGGTATAGAGAAAAAATGGCAATGCTCATGGACCAACTGGAGTTTGGAGGTAGGGAAAGGTACTCTTTCCTTAAAAGGTGGAACTGAAGGGAGAGGACTGAAAATAAAATGTAAGAAATTTTTCTTTATGGTCCTATTTTTTTAATCAAGGGAAATAATATCATTTTGCTTATTTGTGGGCCTATAAGTAAAAATATGTTCTTGATAGAGCTAAAAATATGTTTTCTACCTCTTCTTCTTTCTATAAAAAGAAGCTACAGCAGTGGCTTAAAGCAATGACAGAAATCAAAAACAATGACTAATCTAGCAATCATGTAAATTTGACTTAGGTATGCATATCAATTTATTGCCAACAAATGTACCACTTAACTTGTTTATTACTATAGCTGATTTTTTAAAAATACCTTTTATTGTTTATCTCCATTTCTGATCATTCCCTTAGGATAGGTTCTTAGAAGGGAAATTATCAGGCCAAAGGGTATGAATACTGGCTCTTGGTATATATTAGCATAGTCTACTATGAAAACTTCATTGACTACAACAACCATAGGCCACCAAGTAAAACTCTGAAGGGATTGTTTCTCTAAATAATTCCCAAAGAAAAAATCCAATAATGGGTTATGAATAGACTTTAGACTTTTAGTGGTTTTGACAAAAAAGAATCCAGAGTGAATCTTTGTCTACAGGCCATTCAGGCCAATAAGCGCATTTGTAAGTATAAGCAAATAGAAGTACAAATAACGAATAAAGGAAAAGTGGAAGAGTTCATAGTTTCTGAATAAGATAGCAAGAATAAAATCATAAGATAATGTTCTACTTGTAAAAAGGAAAATACAATTTATTTTATACCTCCCATATGTTCATTCCTGACTCTATATAGTAAGAATAGTTTCCAATTGTGATAGTCAGATGTTCACATGAGAGGAAAAACTAACATTTTAAATAAAGATCAACAAATTAGTTGTTCAGGTAGATTAGGTTAGTGGTGTATTTCAGCAATTTAGCATTTTGCACTGTACTTTTTTTTATCTATTTTCAGAAAGCACTAACTCTTTAAGAAATTACTCCAGTTCTTCAGAAGTCGAAGGACTTTGTCAACCACAAAGTTTCATGATAACCACATTTGAAGCTGCTAAAAATTAAATCTCCTTTAAAACATGCTCTTTTTAGCCAGGTGTGGTGATACATGGTTGTAATCTCAGCAGTTTGGGAGGCTGAGGCAAGAGGATAACAAGTTCAAGGACAGATTAGGCAATTTAGGTAGAATGGGTCTCAAAATTTACAGTTAATTAATTAATTAAAAGGCCTGAGGATATAGCCCAGTACGAAGGCTCTGGATTCAATCCCCAGTACTCCAATAAATAAGTAAATAAATAAATAAGCAAGCTAGCTCTGTTCAGTCACTGCTGCCTGGATGTATTTGATGAATTCTATATATCACCAATTATCAGGATATTCTCAAATACTTGCACCTTTCCAAAGAAAGATGTGGCCCCTGGGAGCTCAAGTAGACTGCAGAAGAAAACCCGTGCATTCTAGTGCGGTTTTTAGAACCCCTGAGACACAGTTCTTTCCTTCTTGACACAGCCAAGAAACGAATTTCCTCCATCCTGACTGTCAGCAGAAACTTCAGATTTCACAAAACTGAGCAGGAAGTTTGGCATTTGAAACATTTCCCTTCAGACCAGAGGAACACAGCGATGGAAGAAGTTTAGAGGATTTAAGTGAGACAGCTCCTGGTTTTTAAAGTGATGCTTTCCCAGGCACCCGGGTAGCCAGGAGCCAATCCTCAAATTCTTTGCCTTTTCGGCGGTGAACAGGGAAAAAGTCAGCGTTTGAGTGCTGTCTCTAAAGTGAATGAAATGTTTTCAAGGCCAACTTCCACTGAGTCAAGCTGAAACCTGGAAACAAAGTTCATACCCAGTTCTATGAAATCCCGACGTTGTTAGGCATGAGTTTCGTACACCACCCTCACGGACTCCGCGCACACAGGGGACGAGGGACTGAGCAGAAGGCAGAGTTAAACCAGGAGGAAGGAGACTGTAGAGCTAGATGGGGGTGAGCTCACATGTGGCGTTAATACCCAACAGCTGCTGGAGATCATAACCTTGCTGCTCCTTCTGTACACCCCCCCATGTTTCAAAGATGATTATGACTAAAGGGATTTCCCTGCCATGTTATCTGGATAACACTTCAGCTCCAATTGATTTAACGATTTTGTTTAACTATCTAGACCTGAATGTAGCAGACTGGATCCTTGTTCACCACATTAACACTGTAAAACAAACTGCAGGAGACAGAGAGAGAAGGAACCGACACAATGCACGAGAGAAAGAAGGTAAAGTGAGGAAAGATGGAGCAGCCAGGATTCCCTGGACAGGAGCGCTCCCCCTTTCCACCTAACTTTCCTGACTCGGAGCTCTCCAAGGCCCTGGCCGCTCCGTGTGCCTCTAGCCTTTTAAAAATCCCCGCGAGGGTCACCGCGCCCGCGAACTCAGCGTCCCCAAGCGAACTCGGGCGCCCGCGACGTCCCCACCGGTCCGGGAGCCGGCGCGGACACAATGCCGCGCGCGCTCCCCGCCGCCCGGCAGACCCCGCGTCGGGCCGCGGCCGCTCACCGACACCAGGAACTCCAGCGTGCCCACGTAGTCCCGCTCGGTCTTCTGCAGCTCGCTGAGCACGCACACGCGCAGGCGAAGCTGTTTCTCCGCGTCCTTGGCGCTCTCGACGCGGCCGTCCCCGCGGCCATCCTCGCTCATGGTGGGCGGCGGGACGCGGGGCTGAGCGGCCGTGCTGAGCGCCGCCCGGCGCGCCTGCTTGCTGCTGCGCGGTTCCCGGCGGCGCGAAGGGAAAGTGGCCGCCTCGGAAAAGTCCTGGGAGGGACGGGCGACTTTACATGCTGAGGAGAGGAGAGTCTGAGGCGGGGGCGGGAGGCGCGGGGCTTCGCTCAGGAAACTCCCGGGAGAGTCGGCTGCGGCCTCTGCCCCGCGGGCCGAGCCCCGCCGCTCCTGCCTCACGCGGCCTGAGCCCGAGGGGAGGCGGCCCCTGCTGCCACCGCGGTGACTTGGACATTAATCAAATGCTTTCTGTCCATGTGACTCCGACCCTTTACCCTTCGCCAAATCTCAGGAAAGAGGAAACACAACCCTGGGGAAGTGTGTCGTGCCAGCTAACTAAACACGCGCGCGCGCACACACACAATCGGCCCTTGAGATGGAACTAACTGGAGGTTCCCAAACCTGGAGCACACACTCCAAGACAGCTCCAGAACGGCTCCTGAGACGCCCGCCTATTGTTCAGCTGTAATGTGTTTTGCACAAATCCTGAAAGCAAAGAAACAAGTCCCCACGGTTACATAACTGGATGGGAACAAAAAAACCACAGTGTTGACCCTCCTGTCTTTGAAAAGAAGCACATTGATTTTTTGGTTTTATTCAGGCACAAAACAGGTTTGCTTTCAAACCCCTCCCCCACAACCGAGACTGTTTCACCAGACAGACACCCTCCTGTCTGCTCTTCGAAAGTCAATTAGCATAATAAATGAGGGTACAATAAGAAAGTGACAACCCCGTCTATACAATGAACTCCAGAAACAATAACCATCACCATGGCACTGGGCGGTTTAGACATCTTTGCATGTCCCTAACTTTTTCCAACATCTACCGTAGTATGTAAATTCAAGGAGAAGCAAGGATATTTGTGCCAGTTTTGCTCTAGGAGCTGCCGTGGTTTCAAAGCACAAACCAGTTACTGAATGCTAATCAAAAGATAGATGATTGGTAGACAGGTAATCTTAAATTTTTAAAATGGAAAGACTCACAGCGTTCCTGGTTTTAATGTTTAAGTTTATCGCCTTTTCTTACTTGTAAAGAAAGCCAAGACCTACTAAGCACTGATTATTTCCAATAAATTTAACAAAAACAACAATCCATATACACTTTTATCTATATGTCATCCACATATATTTTCTAGTAGTTTTGCTTTACTTAGTAAACAGTCTACAACTAATGATACTTACATAAACCGAATGAATGGTTTTGATGCAAGAAAGTGGCACGTTAACTTGTTCTAAGAATGGAAAGCATTAGCAAAACTAAAATATAGATGCTTTCTTCAGTATTTACAATAAAACAATTATTGGTTTTCAAAGTAATGTATGTTTCAAAGCATGGTTGTGACTATAATGTATAATGAAAGGATTGTACTTCTTACATTAAAAATACAATTTTTGAATGATGTAAAAGTTGTGATTTTCCTCTCTTGTATATGGTTATTTAGATACAGCCAAGAGCAGAAAGCAAATAATGTAGATGGAGTGACCAAGCAACAAAGAGCAACACACATTGAAGAGCAGATGCCACAGCACCTGGTAAACGGAGAAAAGGAAGACATAGGAAGCACACATCCAGTAATGACTGGGAAACTCAAACATGACTTCTCTCCAAACACTACAGACAGCAAGGAACGAATACTTTTCTTCCTCCAGGGTCTGCCTATTCCCAGTGGAAAAAAATAAGAAAATCAGCTTTCCTTCAGCTATTCTAAATAGCTGATGAAAAAATAGAATTTTTGTTTTATCAGTTGTCCCCAGTGAAAAAATTGCTTGTGCATTTTACTTTATCAAAATATTAGTCTATGCACAGCCCTCTAGGCCTGCCATCTCACTTCTGAGAGCACTGTACTTGAGTTTGAATCACCAGTAGGGTTTTATCCATCCAAAGAATTTGACTTAGCCCCACATGCGTGTCTGGGAGAACTTTAAGAACACAGCACAGTGCTAAGGCCTGAAAACCACAGAAACTCTGATCTCTAGATAAATATTTCTCAAGGTGGGTCACGGACCATTGCATTAAAATCACTTGAAGTCTTTCTAAAATGAACATCCCTGGGCCCCACCCCAAATTTGTTGAATGAATGTCTCATCCATTACAACCTAAATTCTTTCAACAAGGTCTTTGTTTGAGAACCACCATCCAAGGACTTGCTATTGAGAGGATCAGAAGCATAAGCCATGCTATTAAAAGGCAAACCGCAATGAATGCTTTGCAAAAAAAGAAAGATAAATGAAAGCTATCAGAAAGATATTTAGTTTCTCTCAGAAATACCTGTGTCAATACTATTATGATATTTATAGTTTCTTTCTACTGCTCAATATCATTTGTAATTAATGAACTCCAGGACACCATGTAGTGCCTGTTGCCAGATACCTCTCAGTGTCTCTGTGGCCCTGGCTAGAGTTTTTAATTCCTCATCAAAGATGTAAGAGCATAAGAAAACAGGGCTGGAGTATCTGGAAACTTCCACTTTGATGGTAAATAAGGTCTTTCATAAACTCTGAATGCGTTGTATCCCTTCCCACTTCCTCTATTGAAAAGTTAGGCTCTGCCTGCCAGAAAAAGAAAAGCAAAATCCAAAATGATGGACAAGATCCAGTTTTTTCCTGAAATACTAATGAGGTTGAAGCCTCCAATAAAAAAGAGATGGAAGAAAAGAAGATAGAGAGAAATGTCTGAGTACTAAACTAGCTCACCCATTAAATTTATTTCATATGCATGAACTTGGTGTGGTTAGAATCCATTATCACAAGGTTCAAAGAGCCACAGTTCAGTGCACAGTAGGCTTCATTTGGTCAGCCCCAGAGAAGGACGACTCCTAGATTAAAAGTCTGAAAAATCCAAGGCTGCCTCTTTGCAATAAAAAAAAAAAAAAGCTCCCAGGACATATTACAGAGAAAGGTCCTTTTAACCTCTTCACCATTTTAATACTACTATTTTCCCAAAAAATAATTGATCAAATTTTATACTGAAGGTAAGTAGAAGATTCAGCTCAAAAAAATTCCATGACCACCTTATTAGAGAACTGTAAGAGTCAGTTATCCACAAATAAAACTGATTCTGTCATTTCCTTTACTATTTTGGCCTACTATACACAATCCAACATTATATTAATGTAGAAAAATATTACAAGCACATTGGAAGTATATTGACAAATATTTAAGAGTCTTAATAAAAGTAGTTTGAAGAATATTTCTTAATTTAGTTTATAATGCATGCTTAATCCCTCAGTTACTTGAACTCGATTTTGTTGGCAATTTAGTCATAACAAGAACAGCAGGTTCTGGACCATTAATTGATTCTATCATATCACTGTAAGGATTTTAGAATGTGTAGTGCTTAAAGGACTATAATATACATTTCATAAATTATATTTTAGTTACTTATACAATATTTTATACCAGAGCAAACTAAATAAATATTTGCATAGTATTACTTTAGCAAGACTAAAGTTCTTAAAGAGGTGATCAATCATCCAGATTAGTTTGATTAAGACCAAATCATCCTTTTAGCCATACTCTAACATGTAATGGGAAATCATTGTCTTGTTATGGAAACCTAACCTACAACTGTCCCAGTCTAATAGCCAGTATGGTTGTTGCCAGATCAAAATCCATCTGCTCACCACTCAAAAGCCAATACTTGGGAAACAAGAGTTGGTGGGAAGAACATCAGGTTTATTCAAGGGCTGTAAGTGTTAAGTTGGAGGGGAATTTTGTCCGCAAAACACCATCTTGGGTGAACTCGGATACACAAAAAGGCTTTTATAGGGAGGGAAAGGAGTTTCAGTAGGACAATGGGCAGGAAGGCTGAATGTTGAGCAGCATCTTTGTTACCCAGGGCATGTGTCTCTTTTTTCCACCTCTGGCTGGGACACCACAATTGACCTGGACCTCCTAGGTCTAGTTCCTATATTTTCTTTACACAAACATAGTAGTGTTCTGCAAGTTAAACTCACAGCAATTTATGTGCTTTGTGTTAACAAGATTAGAGAATAAGGAGAGACATTAGACATTCTAGGGTTATCTAAGGGTCACCCGATATCCTAGGTTCTGTATATCTAAAGAAAGATTATTTAGCAGTTAACTTCTTAATCATTTAGCTATTTTTTTTTAGAATTTAGAATGCTGGAGAGAAGCAAAAATTACTGCGGGCCGGTGAGATGGCTCGGTGGCAAAAGCGCTTGCCTGGTAAGCGCGAGGTCCTGAGTTCGAACCCTGGTACCCACAAAAAAAAAAAATTTACTGTCAAGAACAATTCCTAAAAGTGCAGCTGCAGTTATATGAATTACTGACTATTGACCCTTCCTTCCTATTACTTCTTTAAAAAAAAATCCTACCTGATTTCACATGCCTTTAAGCTCTACCCCATTTCTCTCCTCCCTGGAAAAGTTCTAGAGTTCTACTCATTGCCTGTAATGAGCAGAGTAATCACACACACACACATGCTAAAGACCTGATCCTAATCACCCAAACTATCAGTATGTTGCTGTATATGGCAAAAAGTAATTTCACACAGATTTGATTAAAGTTAAAGACTTCAAGATGAAGGAATTCTCCTGTATTATCTGGGAAGAGGGGAGACAGTCTATGACTCCTTACAACCAGAACACCTTTCCAGGTGTGATTACAGAGAGAGATATGACTGTAGAGGAGTGATCAAAGATGCAGTGTTTCTAGATTTGAAAATGGAGGTAGGGGCCCATAAGCCAAGGGTCCTGGGCAGGCTCTAAGAGCTGGAAAAGGCAAGGGATCTGTTCCCTAGAGACCCTAGGAGGAACACAGCCCTGTGAACACTTTATTTTAATCCATAAAACCCACAATGGACTTCTAACCCTCAGAACTATATGATAATAAATGTGTGTTGCCACAAAACACCAAATTTGTGGTCATTTGTAATTTAATAATAAAAAACAAATATATTGTCTTTACTACTTTATCTCCTAATCTTTCTTCATATTCCCAAACTACGGCTACTGTCCCATGACTGCAATGACACTGATCTTGTAAAGGTCACCAATATCCTTATGTTTCTAATTACAATGGATACTTTCCATGCCTTAGCCTATATGACCTTCCTACAGTATTTGACAGTGTTGACTATTCCTGATCCAAGCAAAGCTTTCTTGTTCTGCTTCCTGTGATATCATTTTTCTGATTTTCCTTTGATACCTCTGACCTTTTCCTGCATCTTTCATGGTCTACTTCTGAGAGTTGATGTTCTTTGGAGTTTGGTCCTAGGCCTTCTTTTAACTCATCTTTCTTGGTAATTTATTCATCATCTCCTATTCCCAAGTGATCAAGGATTGCCCCACTGGGCATTAATTTGTCCCCATACTTCCATGTTGTTCGTCCATAAGTGCCTAGAAGTGCTACATAGATAGGATTTGAATCAGGAAGCAAAAAAGGATATTCACTCATAGGCTGTATGAGGTTGGTCTAAGCATTTATAGAACTGATTCTACGGTCATCAGGAAAAAGAGAAGACGTTAAGAGAGTTTTTTCTAGAATATACAAGGAGTCTGATCTTACTTTAAATTCTTCAGGATAAAAGCAAATGTTACTTATGACCCAGGCTCTCTGGCTTCATTCTGTACTACTCCCCACTTTGCAATACATACACCAGCCCGACTAGAGCACTATCAGAATTCTTAAAATGCCAGACTCTGGGCCGGTGAGATGGCTCAGCGGCTTAAGCGCCTGCCTGGCAAGCGCGAGGGCCCAAGTTCGACTCCCGGAACCCACATACAAAAAAGGGGCCGGTGATATCGCTCAGTGGCATGGGCGCCTGCTGGCGCGCGAGGTCCTGAGGTCGACCCCCCGGTACCCACAAAAAAAAAAAAATGCCAGACTCTATAGTGCATTACAGTCCTTTCCCCTGTCATAATACCAATTACACTTTATCATAATTGCAGATCAATTGACTAGATTCTCTACAGACCATAGTATATTGAATAAAAGGACCTAGATCCTCTCCAGAACATGACATTCCATTGCAATTCAACATTTGAAGACAGAGTATATAAATGAATGGGTGGAATAATAGAATGTACTAGAATTCTATTGATGTTCCAGAGCTTAATTATTCTATTTCTAAATAAGGATAATTCTGACTTGGCTTTTTGTTCCTCCCTTATTCATTCTTCAATAAGAGAAGCCGGCATAAATGACTTTTAGTTGCCTCAGAGAAAGGTGTTCTTTATGTAAAATGTCTTCACAGAAAAATGTGAACCTATTTAGAGCAAAAGAACAAATAAAAATATCATATTTATTTAATTGTATCATCAAAGAAGTATCACTTATCTCACCTAAAATGTGCTGATCACTTAATCAAATCCATCTATTCTACACCCAAACCAATCATGAAAAACGGAGTGAAAGAAACACACGATAATAAATTCAGGAAAGATATCACAATTGCCAAAATACAAAAATAGTTTTACTATAAGTAGATATTTTGTATATTAAGTCTTCCTTAGTGAAGGAGAACTTTTTTTCTGGAATATTTTAGATATTATGCAATTATAAAATAGAACTATGTGAAATAGCCTTTATATCTTTTAAAAATTATTAGATGTTGTTGAGAAATTTTAAGTTTACAGAACAACTGAATAGAAGAATCATATATCTATATATCCTCCATATATCCCCCCTAGAGTTCCTATTATTAACATTTTGCATCAGTGTGGTTTTTGCTACAAATGATGAGTCTATTAGTCAGCTTTGTGTTACTATAACAAAATCGCAAGACAAGCTAATTTATAAAGAAAAAAGATCTGTTTTGACCCATAGTTTTGGAGGCTGTAAGTTCAAACAACATGCAACAGACTCATGCAATATGCAACAGATTCTGATGAGGGTCCCTTTTGGTTTTATCACAACATGGGAGGAGCACATATGTATCTTTGTGTGTGTTCTCTCTCCCTCTCCTTACAGAAGCACCAAGATTTAATTAGGTGGGCTCAATCCTAATGACCTAATTTATGTACTCACTCCCTAAATGCCCTACCTCTACATACCATACTTGGATTAAGTTTCTTCCTTCTTTATACCATTAACATAACTTTGGGTGTTAAACTACTGAATTAATTTGGAAGGACAAACTATTTTCAAACCATAACAATGAAGCAGTATTGCTACAGTACATTATTAACCAAAGTCCATAGTTTATATCAGAATTATTGTGTTGTACATTCTATGGGTTTTGACCACTGTGTAATGACCTATATCATCAGAGTACTTCCAGACTGGTTACACTGCCCTAAACATCCCCTGCTCCATCTTTCATTCTTCCCTGCCTGTCTCCCTCCAAACTCCTTACAACCATTGATCTTTTTATGTCTCCCTAGTTTTGCTTTTTCTAAAATGTCATATAATTATAATTATGCTGTTGGCAGCCTTTTCATATGCAAAAGGTATAATGCCTAGACTTTTTTCTCTTTCTTTCCTTTCCTTTCTTTTTTTCTTTTCATTTCTTTCCAATTGCTCCAGCATTATTTATCAGTTGACTGTATTTGTGCAGGTTTATTTCTGGCTCTCTACTCTATTCCCTTGATCTACTTTTCCATTCTTTTGTAAATAACACACTGTTTTTAACTATTGCTTGTCTTTACGGGAATCCTTATGGTAAGTCTTGAAATTGGGTACTATTAGGGCTCCAACATCATTCTTTTTCAATAGTGTGTTAGCTGTAACAAGTCCTTTGCCTCTCCATATAAACATTAGAATCAGTTTGCTGACATACACAAAATACTTTACTGTGATTCTAATTGGGATTGCATTGAATCTACAGATCAAGTTGGGGAGAACTAATATCTTGACAATAACCCTTCCTATCCAATATCATGGAATATTTCTCTATTCATTTAATTTCTCTTTTATTCTTTTCATTAGTGTTTTTATATTTTCCACTTGTAGATCTGCATATTTTATTAGATTTATATATGAAGAATTTCTATTTTTCTTTTCTTTCTTGTTATATGATACTCCAAATAGCCTTATGTTCTTGATTTTAAATTCCAACTGTTCATTGCTAATATAGTAGAAAGAAATTTACTTTTCTATATTAACCTTCTATACTGCAATCTTGCTACAATTGCAAGCTTGCTACAATCACTTATTAGTTCTAGAAGTTTTATTGGTGTTGATTTGGGGGAAGATTTTATAGTTAGACAAGCATGTCAGCTATTAACAAAACTAGTTTTATTTTTCTTTCTTCCAAACTATATACTTTTTACTTCCTGTTCTTATCTTCTTGCGATAGCTGGGGCTTCCAGTAGGTATTGAATAGAAAAGGTGGGAATGAACATAGTTGCCTTGTTCCTAATATTGATGAGAAAGCATATAGTTTCTCACCATGAAACCTGCTAAATGTAGGTTTTTCATAAATGTTGATTAGCAGGTTGAGGAAAGCTGCATCCATTTCTGTAGTTATAATTTAAATTCTTACATTGATAACCATGAACAATACTAATACATAATACACTTAAACTACATTTTTTTTTAATTTAGACAACTTCTCGGGACTACTCTGTATATTGGATGAGACCATTAGTAATTCTATCCTCTTTGCCTCTCACCACCTTCTACTTTCGACCTTCTGAGCTACATCTTTATTAGTTTTTTATTGTTAGGTTTGATAATATTTATCTTGTGTTCTTTACTGTGCTTCTTTCTCAACGATTAATGGGTATGTGTTTCCTAACGCACCAAAGTGTTGAAAAACATGCATCACATCTCTTGCTTTCCCTTATTATTTGAACCCTGATTTTAATATGCAGCCTGTTTGTTTTGTTTTTGTTTTCTATTTTTAGTGGCAATCCTAAGGGGAAAGAAGAAGTATATCCTTTCTTCTCAAAGTCACTAACATTATCTAGCCCCTTAGGCTAGATTTTGTTTGTTTGGGTTCATTTATTCTCTTCTTTCTTCTTAGAGCCCTCTGATTTCATTCCCAATTTGGAATGACTGCCTCAGGTTCTAAGAGTTAACTGTCATCCTAGTATTATTTTCCCAAGGCCTGTGGGGGAATTCCATCACTTCTTGTATCAGAAATCATTTTCCTTGATGTATTAATTCCCTAGGGTGGCCATAACCAAGTACTATTGTATCACAATCCTGAAGGTTAGAGGTTTAAGAGCAAGGTGTCTAAATTCTATAGTTTATAGATGGTGACCTCCCTTTGTCTTTACATCATCTCTCCTCTTTATATACCTATCTCTACGTTCAATTCCCCCTCTTTTATAAAGACATTGTCATGCTGAATTCAGTTTCCTCTATCTGATCTTAACTTGAAAATTTGCAAAGACCTTTTTCCAAATAAAATAGCATTCATTGCTGGGGTTTAGAACATCAATATCTTTAGGGTGGACATAATTCAACTGAGAACATCTTATATCTATACTCATTTTGCTGTATTATATCTCAAATAGCTTCCTTGGAAAGGGCAAATGGAATATAAATTATGAGTTCTAAAGTGCCTAAAATATGATTATTTGCCATTGTAGTCTGACTGTGTGAGAATGTTAGGTCAGAATTATTACCCATGATAATTTTGAATGCGTTGCTCATTTTTTTCTAACATTAAGTGTTGGCAGTGAAAGTCAATGCTAGCTTGACTTTCTTTCTTTTGTAGAGCATCTGTTTTGTCTGTCCAGAAGTGTTTAGTAAACTTCTCTTTACTTTTGGGTTCCGACAAAAAGGATTTCAAGACTATGCTTACACATGAGTCTTCCTTCATTATTTTCCAACAATCTAATAGCCTTTTTGAAAAAAAAAAAGTCACTTCTGATCTTTGAGTAAATGTTTTGTATTATCTCTTTAAAATTTCTTCCCCTCTGTCATCGTGTACCAAATTTTCTGGACTTTTTATTATTGAAGTTGGACTTGCCAGAATTATTCTATCTCTTATTTATCTCTAGTGTTCAATCACTTTGTTTTGTTTTGTTTCTGTTACATTTGTTTTGTTCAATTTTTTTTCTGTTTCTTTTTTTCCTCTATTTTGAGAAACTTAATTCAGAGTCTCACTCTTCCTTGCATTTTTCATTTGGCTTACAGTTATACATGTCACAAAGGTTATCATTTGATCTGTATTACCACGTGGATCTGGAAAGCCTCCCCTCAGGCCTATGCATTAAAGGCTCAGTCCCTAGTTCATAGTGCTACTGGAAGTTGGTGGAACCTTTAGGAATTGAGGCCTAGTGGGAGGTCTTCAGGTCATTGTGGGCATGTCCTGCAAGGGAACTATGGAACCCTAGTTCCTTACTTTCTTTCTCTCACTTCCTGACCAGGAAGTTTTGCTCTACCATGTGCTTCCCACCAAAATATACTGGCTTACCACAAACCTAAAAGCAACAGAACCACCAATCATGGACTGAAACCTCCAAAATTGTGATCAAAGTAAATCTTTTCTTTTTGTAAGCTGACTAATCTCAGGTATTTGTTATGGTAATGCAAAGCTGACTGACACGATCCCCAATCGTTCCTTTCTTATAGCTTTCTGGTTTCCTACTTTGGGAGCACTACCTTCTCAATTCATTTTCTCTGACATGTCTGTGTTTCTTCTACAGATAGCTGTTCTTGTCTTTAATTGTGTCCTTTTTTTCATAATGTTGATGGTCTTTGGATATTGTTCCATTTAAAAATAGAATAATTTCTATCACCTCTATTGGACCTGTTTCCTGCTTGGTCTCTCTCATTAATAGAAAGGCTGACTGAGGACTTTATGTGTGTTTGCAGGGCTTCTCTAAATAAGAAGAAGCTTGTAATAGAAACAGTCAATGACTAGAACTTTAGCCATGAAGGTCCTAACTTCCACAATGGGAGAACTTCACTCTGAAGTGCTCGCACCAAAACTTCTAATTCTGCCTATGTAGATACTAGATTTTATTAGAGAAGGATTCTTAGGTGTCTTCTAGTGATTGATGCTTCAGTCAAGCATGTCAGGAAGAAAGCACTAAGGTGCTCTGCAGATAAACTTCTCAATTCTATTACCTTGACATTCCCAACTCTCCCCTGCTGGAGCCTCCTCCTCTCTCTCTGTTCTACCACTTGCTTTATCTCTTTTCCTAAGCTTCCGTCCTCTTTTCATCTTGCAACAATTTGTTGAAGTTTTACTTTTGCACATTTCTCTTTCATTCTCTTCATGACACATTTTTCCTTTCACTGTTATCAAATGGTAAAGGGCAGTTTGAAGATGTTAAGGGAAAATCATGGATCTTCAACTAGCTGTATCGAACCATATTTAGGCAGAAGTTTCAAATGCAATATTATATAGAGGCCAATGAAACATTTAAATAAAAGAATTTATAACAGCCAAAAAAGAAAAGTAAAACAAGCAGTATCTTCATATCTTGATTAATGACATGTGTAAATACACTTAAACATGTGTACATATGCATAGATGTGGTGGAATAAGAGAACCAGTTCTATAGGGAAAGTAATGAACATTGAAATGTGCTGTAGCTGGAGGAATCCACAGGGTAATTTTAAAAGATAATACAAGGGGAGGTTAGATAGCTCAGCGGCATAAGCGCCTGCCTGGCAAGCGCGAGGTCCTGAGGTCGACCCCCGGTACCCACAAAAAAAAATAAATAAATAAAAGATAATACAGGGCCATGGGTCATAAAACATTGGTTACTTTCACTGCATAACTTGCCTTATTCATTATAGATATATAATATTTTATAATAAACTATAGTTCATTGTGCCTCCATCTCTTGTAACTTAACAATTCTGTTGCTCCTGTTAAGAAGAGCTCTGGGTTTATTTTTGATGCCTTTTTAAATCTTAGCTGGACTTGGAAATAGCTTTTATTGACAGAATATAATGGAAATGAGGATGTACAAGTTCCAAAGATAAGGGCTTAAAAAGACTTGTAACTTGTACTCTTCCTCTGTTGAAAACCGAAGCCCACCAAGCTAGGCAAAAGCCCAGTGTACACTGCTATACAGTGAACATCCGAGGCTCTCCCACTAACAGTTTGTAACATTTGCCAGACATTGGTGTGAGGCCCTCTGAGACTATTCAGTCCCAACTGAGCTCTCAGATGACTGCGACTGTATGAATATCCTCTGTCCAGACCAGAAGAACCATCCACATAGCCAACTCACAAAATTGAGAGAAATCACAAATCACTGTGTAATCAATTGCAATGAGTTCGTATCTTGGTGAGTGTAACACCAAAGAGTACAACAAAGTTCAAAAAGTTGAAAAAGATTTATTACCTATAACAGGTAAAGGGAGTGCTGGAGTTATTGCCAAAGCAATACTTACTCTGAGGAGCAAATGCATGGAGATTTTATTCAAGGAGCCTACATATATTCTTGTAGGAAAGTGCTCTAGGGGCAGACACATTCCTAAACATGCTCAGTTTAAGGTATACAGTTCTGAGCATGCTCCTTTTAATCTTATTCAAAGAAAGATGGTGGACATATTTCAGAACACTTTGCATTCAGATTATATATTCAAAAAGTTACAATGGCAAATACAAACACTCTGGGCATGCTCAATTAATGGTTATAAAACGGTGGACACAAGGTGGGTGTAGTGGCACATGCCTGTTGTCCCAGCTACTCAGGAGGCTGAGGAAGAGGGAATCACAAGTTCCTAGTGATATGGGCAACTTAGCATGATCCTGTCTCAAAATAATAAAAAAGGATGGAGATGTAGCTCAGTGGCAGAGTGCTTACCTATCATGCGTAAGGCCCTGGGTTCAGTGCCAGCATGGTGGGAGTGGGGGAGAAACAAATGCTTGTGGGCATGTTCAGTTTAGTATTATAACAAACCAAATTTAACCCAGACACCTAAAAAATGAGTTAGAGTGGCTTGGTAGCCTTGGCCCTTTCTCTGCAAGTTTCTCCAAAGAGTCTTAGCTGAAACAAAAAAGAAAGGAGAACGTTGAAGGGACATTATGGTGGAAGCTTGTCCCTCAAGGTACCTGCCTCTCTTAGGTTAACATTGCTATTTTAAGACACTAAGTTTTGGAGCATTTGTTTTTTTTGTTTTTTCTTTATGAGGGTACCGGGAACCTAACTCAGGACCTCGCGTTTACCAGGCAGGCACTTATGCCGCTCAGTTATATCACCAGCCCATGGAACATTTGTTTTTTGAGCAGTTGTTTACTGACTCAACATCTAGAAAAAGTTCTGAATTTTGTCTTCATTTGGACCATTTAATGGTTTGTGCCCTTCGCTTTAGAAAACCCTGTACTTAATTCTATGTACTGATAGGTTTAGAGCTGGATTTTTACCTATCCTTGGTCTAATCATTTTAAGAAATTGCCATTATTGGCTTAGGTCAAATCTGTTACTGTTCTTAGAGCTGAGAATGAGTCTAATCTCACCCAAGCTAATGAGGAGAAAGTGAAGTGAATGGTGGAAAGGCATGTTGTATGACAGTTGGGGGGAGGTTGAAATTGACTGTGGAAAAGCTTTTGTCTCCTGACCATTATCCATCCCTGCTCATCCCAAATTTAACATTGCCACCATGGAAGCAGCTGCCAACTGTGCATCACCTGCCCCATGAAAATTGCTTCCTCTGTGTCTGCCATAGTCCCTGATGTACTCCAAGTCCATTGCTATTAACATTATGAAGTCCTCAGCATTTTGAATGACTATGGCTTTCAAAGTGAGCTGCGACTACCGGAAAAGTGCTGGACTGTTTGCCTAAGCTGAGTATAGTATGTAGAGAATGTCTAACCAAAAAAAAAGTAAAGTTTAAAGACCAATGTGAGGCACAAATACGGGACAAGTGGGAAAGAGGAGGGAAATACCCACCCAACTTGGTTACTAAGATAAAAAACCCCTGAATGTTCTGGAAAAGGCCTCCTGTCTTTTCATTAGAACTAGTAGCAGCTTAGGAAGATGATGGAAAAGGAGAGGATGTTGTCCATAAAACAGTTGCAAATAGGTATATCATCAACAAGTTTCTTGGAGCTCTCACATTCTATCCTTCCATATTTTTATGTAGTCAACTCATATTTTATTTTAAAAATATGGCACCAATGTGATGAATTCTACTTGATATTTTCATTTTAGTAGTTTGCATTTATATTCATAAGAGTAGTAAATTAATAGTTTCCTGCGCTATCTTTAACAAGTGGTGATGGTTTCCAGCTGTTACCTGCCCTTGAGCTTCAACACCCTCTGTGGATTCCAGTCACCCTGTCCACACCACTGCAAACAATTTCTTTACCAAGAAACTCTTTTTTAAAGTCCCAGGTGGTGATACTGAGACAGGAGAGAAGGGCCTAATGGTTCCCAAGCCCCAAACACCTTGCCACTGGCCATGGCTACATCAGATGTCCCACAGCCACTCTGGAAGGCATTTGCTTTCCCTGTAGCAAGCTTTGGTTGTGGAGCCATCCAAGATGGATGCAGCCATTGTTAATTAGGTCCACAAGAAGCCTCTTTCCCACTCATGACTAAGTAGAAAGTCTGACATTATGCATGCACAAGCCTGCCTTTTTCTTCTATATAAGCAACTTCTTCCACACCTTAGTGAGTCAGTCTGTGAACTGACCCTCTTATACTACAGCATAAACCCTCATAAAGCCTCTTTCAGCTGGTATATCATTGCCTATTCATGATTTCTACCTCAGGTAAAGCAGACTGAGCTGGGAACACTAAGAGTCGGCAACACTGAACGCCACTAGCCCCAAAAGTGGCCCGTGGCCAGGGTACATAACACTGAGGATGGCTAGCAGCCAGTGACAGGGAGCAAGGGAGAACTGCTGGGAGCTGCTGTCTCCGGTCACTAGAAGAGTTCCCTTGGGCTGCTGCTAGCCACTGGCTCTGGTTGCCAGGAAAGAAGCAGAGGGCTATTAGCACTAAGAGCTGATAGCCACTGACATTCAAAGCTCAGGGATCTATTAACTAAAAGAGCCACACTTTGCCTACTTATGATTTCCATCTGAATTTGGCAAAAGAGCCCTCAGCCAACTGGTGACAATGCCAGCTGTTTTATTCCAGCACTTTGACTGTAACATAATCTGCAGACATCTTCCCACTAAAATCATAGGGTCACCAAAGTAGATAACACCTCTTTGCATTTCTGATATTTATCCATATGGTAACTGCTATGGTCTGAATTCTTGCCCTCCCCAAGTTCATATTTCATGTGTTGAAATTTAACCCCTATGTGATGTTATTACGTGGTGGGGCCTTTGGTAAGCAATAAGGTCATGAAGGCTTGGCTTTCATAATTAGTGCCCTTACCAAAAAGCCTGAGGGAACTTGGTTGCTTCTTCAATCACGTGAGAACACAGTGAGAAGTTGTTGTTTATGAGGAATGAGTCCTCACCAGACACCAAATCTGTTGGCACTTTGATCTTGGACTCCAGAATAATCAGCAATAAATTTTCGCTCTTTATATTTTATCCAGCCTAAGGTGATTTGTTATGACGATCCAAAAAGAATAAGAAACAAAGTATCAGTATATATTGAACAAGAAGCGATAAAGAAATTAAACTACCTTTTGCCAACATGATTGTACGGTTTAATGAAGGATATTCAGTTGCTTTTTAAAAAGTAAATATACAAAGTTTAGCATTATTGTGTATTAGGAATGATGAAAAAAACCTAAATAGAAAATGTACTTTATTCATAATATGGTTAAAAACTATAATATATATAAATTTATTGCAAGTAAAGTACTTACTTGAATATAACCATCAGCTATTATTAGAGGTTATAGAGAAAAATCTAAAAACAGGGCAGGAGATATTTGCTTTGCAAAAACTACAGCTTATTACAAAGCCACTGTAATCAAAATAATATATTAGCACATGAGTATGAAACTATATCAGTGTAACAGAATAAGCAGCAAATATATATATATATATATATATAAATTTAGTATCTAACAAAAGCAGTATTCAAACATAGAGAGGAAATGACACTTCCACTTCAGGCTATGATAGAATAATATGGACTGGACTTAGCTTTCATTTATCTTGAACAATCAGAAAAGTAGAGAGGATGCACAAAACAATTTTCAGACCTTGGACTATAGGGAGCTCACAGCGGCAATTCCTGGGAAAGGGGAAATAAGCGAGATAAGACCTGTGAGTTGAGGAAGCTGGGGCCTCAGATGTTAGTAATAATTTAGGAAAGTTTGTTTAGATGACTCCTGCCACCAAACACTCTGAACACCCCAACTTTTGTGTTAACGGTAAGAGGGAGCCGAGCGCAGAGTGCTGTGAATATACCTTGACAGCCCACCCGGAGTTAGGGGAAATCAAAGGCATCACGAAAGAAACTTCTGAACCACACCCAACTGACAAGAAAGACCTAAAGAACGAAAGGGCAGGAGTGAGAGGGAAGAGTGGCTCAACCAGGGACAAAGTCTTGAAAAAAGGGTAAGGGGAAAAAGTGGATAAAAGGAGGTTGGAAAATGGGCACCAAAGCTCACTGAAGTGAAAGGAGTAAGTTCTTGTGCTCTGCAGCACAGTGGTATAACTGAGGTTTACATTAACCTATTATGTATTTTATGAAAACCTAGAAGAGAGGAGCTTGAAGGATCCAAACAAAGAAATGATAAGGAAAGAGAAATGTTAGTTACCTGATTTGATCAGAGCACACCATGTGCATGTGTTTTAGTATTACAGTAACCCAATTAATATATATACTTAATATATGTTAATGAAAAATGGGCTGGGAATGTGTATCTTAGCAGTAGAGCACTTGCCTGGAATGCTCAAGGCCCTGAGTTTGATCTCTAGCACAGTAAAATTAATTAATTAATTAATTAATTAATCACACACATATACAGTGGGAATATCTCTTATTTTAAGCAGCTTGAGTATGAAAACTGAGTACTTTCATTCTTTTACCTTTTCAGAAACCAATAATAAACACTTGATTTAAAATAAAAAATGAAACAAAATTGTGCTGAGCATTAGAGTAAAAGTAAAGTTTGTAGTATATTGAGAATGGGACTTAGAGGAAGGGAAGTAAAAGAGGTCGAAATACCACAGTGATATATATGCACACCCATGTTTACAGCAGCACTGTTTGTAATAGCTAAATCTTGGAAACAGCCCAAATGCTCATCAGCTGATGAATGGCTAAAGAAGATGTGGGGTTTTTTATACAATGGAGTACTACTGTGCCATAAAGAAGGAGAAGCTTGAGACATTTCTAGCTAAATGGATGCACCTTGAGGCTGTATTCTTAAGTGAAATAAATCAGACACATGTGTAAATACCACATTGTTTCTCTGGTGTGAGAAACTGAAAGTGTAAATAAGGACCAAAATGTAAAATAGATATTGTAAGTTAGGAAGAAAATGTTCAAGTGGGAAGGAGAACAAGGGATGGGGCAGGGGAAAAAGAAGGAAGGGAAAAGAAAAAATATGATGAGAAAAGAAGGAAAAATGGAAACAAAGCTTTTGGAAATAAAGAGGAGAAAGGGAGTTCAAAGGAGGGGAGAAGAATGGGGAAAAAGAATCAAGTGCAGGTACAAATTCCTTATAATGAACATAATCATTATGTATACCTAAAATGTACCAATAAACTTAATTAATTAAAAAAATGACACAAGGAAAAAACAGAAGAGAAAAAGAAAAAGGGATTTTTAAAAAATTCACTGAGGAGAACTGAGGCCTTTGATCTAATGTACTGATGGAGGAATTAACAGACCACGAATACCTTTTCAGTCATAACAGAAAATAGTACACAGAAACATGGTGCAGGTGAGATTGGGCAAGTTTTGGGGGGGAAAGGAGTTTTTCCCAGTGCCTGGCTTTATCTGTGAAGTGGAAAGTGAATTCATATGTTGAGATGTAGAATCAAAGGCTGAAGACAAAAAATTGAGTATCCAGTTGAGAATGGATCAGTCTGGCTTGTGTATGATCTCCTCCAGGAACACCCTGCAATTCTCAAACAAGTTAGCACCAGAAATGACACCAGAACAGAATAGAAACCATATTCTCTATACTACTTCCCTGTACACCTTCTCTGTCAAGTATCAAGCAATATTCATTGAGTTTCAGTGTTTGCTGAGTACTGAAGAAAAAGAAACAGAGAAATCAGTAATTCCCAAGGTTTTCACATGAAAAATAACAATAAATCCATTTACTGCAGTGGGCAGTCCTGACTCAGAATGCTTCACTTTTACCTCTTCCCTTTCACTTATCTATCCCTCCTTCATAAAAAGAGATCAGATTGATTTAATCAGGTGGATTCTCTTTTAGGTCATGTTAATTTCCTGCTATTTAGTACATTTCATAGGACTTTCTCTCTTCCGTGTATTTTCAAAGCAATTTTATAACTTTCAGTATGTCTATAAGTATAAAAATTAATAATACGTCTGTGCATTCCCAGATCCAACATCTCACAGTACGACTCACAAAAAGATTTGTGTGACGTAGCAGAATCAGATGCAACGTTTATACTGACTTCATAAAAAGTCCTGTTTTATAGGAGCATCAGGTGGCAGGCAGGTTCTAGTGAAATTCCAAGAGGAAATGACCTAAAAAAAGGAAAAGAAAAAATGACCTGAGGTGGCTGTGGGCTTTTTCTGAGCATTTCACCAAATAAATGGAACCAAAGAAAAATAAATCATCCAAAAGGGATAGATGGTTATTTCACATCTTACCATTCACATTTTACTTCCAAATTGAAAAGAGAGGCAGACAGTGATTAGAAAACTGAAATCATCAGACAAAAGTTGAAAAAGAAATCTCCTTTTATTTCCTTGATGCAAACATTTTTGTTATTTTAAGCAAAAATTTTGAATAACTACTTGAAGGGAAAATTACAGCATGTAGGGAGAATAGTCTTCTGAATCCTAATCAAAATAACACTGTTTGGTAGTGGGCACTGTTTGGCTGTCTGGGGGCCCTCAACAAGGGCTGAGGCTGTGTGCCAGACTGCCGCACAAGACCACCCACCACTGCGGCTTGACGGTGCTTGCTGAGACCAGCAGAAGATGGGAACAGATTACACACAACTTTTCCCAAGGACTCTTGTCTTTTACTTCTGTTTTTTTGCTATTTACCTTAGAACCATATATAAATTTTAGATGAGAAAAGGGGAGTTGCCTGACTTTAGTAGTGCTACAGTCTGCCAGTGGTCCACCACTCTGTAAGTAATCCCTAATCAAAGCATTTGCTCACCGTGCTGCACTTGTCAGAATCATGCTTTGGACTTTGGATGCCCTCTCAATTCAGAGGTTGACATTTCTTTTACAAGTCTCTGGGAAATTTACAAAGCATAGCAGGTTCTCGAGTGCTTAATTCTCATCTTAAACTCTCTAGGAAGCAGACTCAGAAGCTATCCCTGCCAATGGATAGAGGTTATGCATTAGTGCTCTGAAATCAGAACTGATGAGATAAATATGGAGAGTAGAGCACAAATATTTGAAATCTGGAAATTTCTGAAAAATCTGGATACTTTAGAATCTGTATCAATTAGGAACCAAGGTGGGTGGCCACACTCCACTTACAGCTGTTGAGAATCTGTGAAGATTCTATGGAATTTTCAGTGGTTAATTTTTTTATTAACAGTAATGAACAAATTGAAAACTCTCATTAGAGCTAATTTATGGTTTTCTTAATTGAAAGACTTATTTTTATTCTTCCCTAAAGAACCATGATTATTGACTTCCCAGTTAAAAAGGATAGTCAAGAGAAAAGAAATACCATATCTTATCGGCATACTTGTGTAGCTTATTTGCAAATCTGTAATTTAGAAGATACTGCTAAGTCACTATTATTCCTGAAAAGAATACATATTATCCATAAAATTTCTTTCAAGATGCTCCCCCAGGACAGTATTATATTTTCTCAGAGTTTAAAGTTCTATGATTAGAGTAGTGCTTGATGCATATTTTAGGCCTACATAACGGTTGTCAAGTAATGTAAAATAAAATAGATATTTTTGACTGTTTTAAAGACTGTTTTAACAGTGCTAAGTACTCTTTGAGTTCATTCCTATGCATCCCCAACCACAGATTCTAAAGATCAAACATTGCCCTGTTAAGTAAAATGTTCTAACTGTGCTTTAAAATCACAATATGCCATAACAATCGTGAAAAAGATACTTATTTATGTTGACTTTAATTCCTAATCTTTATGAATAAAGGAATATATTTTCATTTTAATTTTTTCTGGAATTCAAAATAATCTACTAAAAAGACAAGGGCTATTTTCTATATGATTGGCATAGTCTTTGAAAATTTAGTTTCTTTAAAGCATTACAGACTATGTCTGAGAGCTTCTTTTTGAATGTGTGAGGAATAGCTAATACCTTAATGCAAATTTTCCTTTCTTTTTAAAAAATCAGATGCCATGAAAACTTTGCCCTTGATTTTCATCAGAAATTTTCTGTATATTAATTTTCATATGAGCTATTGTTCATGTCATATAAAGATTTTTTAAATGCCCCTTCTAAAATACTATTTTTAAAGTGGTTCTTGTTTGTTTTTAACTAAAAATAAAGATGAGTTATGAAGCTGCTCTAGGCCTTTTTCCTGGGCTTCTCACTAAAGCAGAGATGAAAGCACAATTGAGAAGTCCAGATGATTCTTATTTTTCAAACATCAAGTCATTTGGCACACAAGTCTCCTAGCTAAGGAAAAAAAAATGTTTTTAACACTAAAATTTAGCATTTCATTTATATCTCTTACTCTTTTTCTGTATCAACTCAACCATAATCATAATGCCTCTCATTCTACAATCACCCTACTGTTTAGTATTTGCAGTTGACTTTTCCTCAATTTTAAGTTAACATTCTGTGCAGTTTCAAGAAAGGTCCCCAATTTTTCCTTGCCCTATCTGATTCACACTCTGTAAATTTACACAAACGTAAGGGTAGCTAAGTTCTTAAGGGATCTCACCTAACTTGCGTTGCCTGCTGTAGTCTTTCTTACCTTGAATCTCTCTTTGTGTCAAGGAAAATACTATTTATTACTATAGATATTTCATTCAGGCTCGGTTGATGATATCAGCACATCAATTTGCAAATATGTAGTGATCGTGTCTTAGTAAAGAAACTATATATATAAATAGTTTTTTTTTTTTTATGTGGATACCCGGAGTCAACCTCAGGACCTCATGCTTGCCAGCAAGCGCTTGTGCTGCTGAGCAATATCACCGGCCCTTTTTTTCCTTTAAGTGGGTTCCGGGAGTCGAACTCAGGGTCTCACGCTTGCCAGGTAGGCGCTTATGCCACTGAGCCATCTCACCAGCCCAAGAAACTATATTTAAAATATCTATCTCATTTCAGAAATACAGTTACTTTAGAAGAGTATTTTTCCTAAAGAATGTCATTTTATTTGGACTTCTATGATTGTGTGTGTGTGTGTGTGTGTGTGTATAAAACCATGTTTGTGCTTTATATATAAAACTATGACCAAAGGTGTACACCTTGTTTCTGAGTTATGATTTAGGAATGTGAACTCAGACACATTCTAACTGGGGTAAATAATGACACAATTATGGCAACTGACATCAACTTTGAGCAATATCATTCTCCTGTCTTCAATTATGGCAACTCTTTCACTCACCTGTGTCAGCTTTGCATGATGATCAAATCTTCATTTTAAGATAACTGCAGTTTATTCAAACCTCAAGTGAGTGGGATTATTTAGGAAAGCCAAATTTAGAAGTAAAGCTTTTTTTCTGCCAGTCTGATGAGTTTATACCCAGAATTAACATTAGTGAGAATTCTCAGACCTCTCAAGGGGAGAACAGCCTCTTGCAGAGATGCCAAAAGGATAAACCCCCCCAAAAAAACTCAACCATAGCAACTTTATATTGTTTTCTACAATTTAAGGCTAAAATTGCATCTCTAAAATGATGAGTTTTGTAAATAAAAACATTTGTGTAGAATAGCTTAAGGCAAGTAGCCTAATTGCAGAGTGTAATAAATAGGACTAAGAATAAAATTGTATCTTTATGGATACATACAATTAAAGGGAAATAAGTGAATTAAAATATTGCTTCATGGAAGTGAGTTTTTCTGTGCTGGTAAGTATATTGTTCAAAGAAAATATTTCAAGGCGTATCTCCCTACATGATTAAGATTCTTTACAATTAAAAACCTCTGTTTTAAAATAGTCTTTAGCTTCAAAGACATTGCCAGCAGGAAATCCCAGACTCCTTGGTGACACTTCTTTTCTTTCATAGGAAATTACAATACCAAAATGCAACAGTGCCACACATGTGTTAGCCACTTTTGTTGTAAGAACTCAATCGATGCAAGATGTGCCTTTTGATACATGGGGGAGGGGCCACAAAGCAAGGGATGCAACCTGCAAACTGAAGCACCACCTCTAGGCAAAATGGTAGGAGAAAGGAAGAAAACTGAAACAGTCATTTTTATTCACTTTATATTTTATACGTATATGTGAGTGTCTGGTTTGTATGGATGTATTTTGTCCTGGACACAGGTACTCGATAAATATCGGTTGACCAGGTTTTGTTCTGCAAAATAAGAATCCCTCTGGAGAGACAGAATAAGTTGAAATAATCGTATCTCATTCTTTTGACCTAGTCAGGATCAAAATATAAAACCTATTTACTGAGTTTGCTCAATATATGTGAAGATATAAATTGATGTGTTGAAAGCCATGAAACACTTTTGATGATACCTTCAGTATCAGACATTCCAAATATACCAACACACTCCATTCCAGACACTGTGGCAAGCACTTCTGGGATTCTAAGAACCTCACTTACTAGTTGTTACTCTATAAGATTTAGCTCTCCATTTTACTGATTAAAAATCCAGGTAGAACTGGGCACCGCAGCATATACCTGTAATCCCAGCTGATTGGATAGCTGGGACAGAAGGGTCCTCTTGAGCCCAGATGTTTGCACCTGGGCAACAGAGTGAGATCTTTCAAAAAAAAAAAAAAAAGTGATACCCAGGTTCCAGAGTGGGTAACAGAGCTGGGTTTATTGACCTAAAAGTATATTTATTCTTCTATACAAGGAGTCTTAAAAGAGTAATCCCCTGACCAAAGACAGTAGCATTATCTAGGAATTTTTAAGACATGCAAATTCTCAGGCTCTGCCCTAGATCTACTAAATCAGAAATATGAGGGCAGAGTCCAACAGTCAGTTTTTTAATAAACCCTCTGAGCAATTCTAATGCCAACTTGAGACTCTCTGTTTAGTCTATAGTATTTCTACTGTATTCCCCCGAAAAGGAGACTGTGTCATGTATTAATTTCCACTCCAAAACACACAATAGGTCTTATTTTCAGGATATGTCTTACTCTTTCATGTACAGCAATCTACATTTATTCGTGTGCAACAATCTACATTAACTCATTTATTCAAGTACAAAAATCCATAATAATTCATGTACAAAAACCTATGTTTATTCAAATATAGTCATGTCATTTTCTTCTGGATCATCATAACACTCCAAATCCCAAATTTTGGTCTCAATATCTTGTGACTCCATTTCTGTAAAGCCATTGACTCCAATCTCTCATATCCAGCAATAGAGCTGTCCTTAATGAGCTCTGCTCTTCCATGTACACTGCTCGTTGTGTATTGTTACAGTACATGACATATTGAATTATGAAGATTCACATTCTAGACAAACACATCCATTTGTTGTCAAGTGCACATGTTATTCATGTGTCGTGTTTGTACTCCAGTTGGTCATTCAGCAATAAGTCTCTAGTTCATCTGTTTACTTAGACATTTACCTCTCTTCAAAGGCACTGGTTTGGGTATTTACAAGCTCTTAATTATAATTTGTATTATCATTTAAGTATTAATGTCAATATTAATTATTTATATTTAATTATATATTACTATTATTATTTTATAATTTAATACATCCATCATGTGTTGCAATGGACCTACTAACTGGGACCATCTGGCTGACATTCTTAACTGGGGTTTATTTTGGGAGAAGCCTTATATTACAAGCATCATGAAAAATGATTCTAGGGCTTATTTTCCAGTTAGGTCTTATTTTCATGGAAATATGGTAATATATACAGTAATACCTTAGTTCACAAACACTCTTGTTTGCAAACAATTTGATTCACAAACAAAAGCATTCAGGAAAATTTTGCTTCCATTGGCAAACTCTGCATTGGGTGACAAACACAACCACAGCTATTTTTCCCACACAAACACAAATGCAGCCATCTACCCCAAAATTGTAAAATGAATTAAGTTCATAAACTGAGGTATCAATGTATTGTCATGTTATAACTGAGTACACAGAAATCTATTAGACATGATGCAAATTGTCTATCCAGAAGCTGCTTTGTTAAATCATAATTTTTTACAAATATTTGTACATGGCAGTACAGTAAGAGTACTAAATCCAGAAGTAATTCCAATAATTTTTGTTAACATTTCCAAAAGTGAACCAATTGACTGTGTGTTAAAATTCAATTGCAATAGCCAAGATTTTTCTTTATAATATAGTATAAGACAAAAATAATGTTAAAAGATAATGTTAAATAAACATAATTCCATAATTGGAATTGTATTTGTTGATCACTGTCAATCAATATAACACTTGACTGTCATCTAGTATTATTAACATGTGAATGTCAGCTTATGTCACGACTGTTGAGGTTCCATAGATTCATCGTAATGAACCGTAGCCACTATGTATAGACAACCATTCTAAAATTTCTTAAATATATTCATCTGTTTAAAAGTCTATTTTTATATCACACAGAGAAATATCTATTCCCAGATTGATAAAGAATGAATGATTTCTTTATCAATCTTTTAAGAAATTAAAGAAGTGATCTAGACCAATACCAGCATTTTATAAATAAGAAAAAATATAATCGATGAAATAACATGGGATTACTCCAGATATCATAACCTTTACATTGTATGCAGCTGATGCTTTTTGGGAGCTGATCACCAATTTCTTCTTTCCTAAATACACATGCCACTCCTCAAATGAAGAAGTGGAATTAACTGTTCTCCCTTTGTCAGAGGAAACCTTTGTTTCTCCTCCACACTTTTTGTATGTTGGGGATCAAACCAGGGCTCTTGCCCATGCTGAGCAAACCCTGTACTAATAAGCTATTACTTCAACTTACTCCTCCCCCTTTAACCAATATTTCCAGTGGATATAGCATTTTCCTTTAACATTTTAAAGATGTCATTTTTATTGTCATCCTTCTTGCATGGTTTCTGATAAGAAGTTTCCTATATATTTATTATTGCTCCTCTGTAGATGAATCTTCTCTGATTGCTCTCAACATTTTCTATTTGTTTTTGATATTCAGCAGTTTGAACATGATAGTATAGGCTTTGTTTTGATTATTTTGTTTAGAGGGTTTTTAAAATAATTGTTCTCAATGTTCCCTGAGCCGCTTAGATCTATGGTTTGATGTCTGTCACTCATCTTGAAAATATTCCAGTCATTATTTCTTCATATTTTTTGTTCTATTCTCTCTTTCTTCCCTTTCTGTGATTCCAACTATGTATAAATTATGCCACTGATACCATATTGCATTATTGAATGCTCTGGTTCTTCACCTTTTTTTCTTTTTATTTTCCAATTTGATTCTCTTCTAGGCTATGTCAAGTCTATTGACAAGCCTATATCACTTTTCATCTCTTTTACTGCTTTTTTGACTTCTAGTATTTCCATTTGATTCTTCTTCGGTTTCCATCTTTCTGCTAAAATTGCTTATACAGTATGTTCTTTTTCATTAGACCCTTTAAAAATTAAACACAGTTGGTCCAAATTTTGTTTAATATTTTGAAAAATCTGTGTCTTATATGAATCTAGTGATAAGGACCGTATTGTCTTTCCAGACAGTTTTTATTGTCATTTTACATACCACCCTGAGTTAGTGTAAATTGAAAGCTGAGCATATTGTAGAGGATACTAGGTACTGAAGAAAAGAATTTTTGAAATATGCAGATGAGCATGTCTTTTCTTCTGCTAGGCTTTTAGGGATTTGCGTTAGTTTAATCGGAAATTGGGCTGTTTGAAGTTTGTTATTGTTATAGTTACCCCGAGTGGACCACCAGAGCTTCAAACTCCTCTAGTGATGTTGTTTTTATGGTATGGGTTTACTTGCTGGTGGATTTTCTTAACACCTACTCTCTGCTTTGTCTCGGTTCTTCTCTGTGTGCTTGTCTTCTGCTGTACACTCCCCTGTTCCTTGTCCTCAGCACTGGTTGGGAAGGGAGAAGTCATTTTCTGATGTTGTGGTTACTCCTCAGTCTTAGGCAGGCACTATGAACCTGGGTCTCAAGAGTATGCTCTTTGCCAGTGAACCTGCATCTTCTTCATATGTAACACTAGATCTAGCACACATTCTGCCCTCCTTTACTTTCTTTGTTCTTCTTTCCTGCCACCAAGTATAATGAGTTTCTATCAGTACCTTTCTGTTGTGCTTTCCCCTGGAGATCGAGGCTTTTGTTCTATAATGGAAATAGGGAAGAGATTTCTTAGTTGAGCTGTGCCAGGGGATGATGTTCCCAACTGCAGAAAGCACCTTGGGAAGTTTTCTCGGGATTCTCTCTGGTCTTCCTTGTGAGCACCTGCTGGAATTCTTAGAAGGAGAACCTGCACCAAGATGCAATTTCCTTTATATCTATAGCCTTCAGCAGCTTAATGCTTTCGTTCTAGTGCATACTTGTCTAGAGAGGGTCTAGATAAATACTCATTCCAGCTTATGTGGTATTTGGTGATGTATATGCAAAGTAATCTCAGGTTTTATTTCTCCCTGGAGGTATAGTACCCCAACTTATGAATTTTGGGTTGCAAACTTTCACAGATAGAAACTGACCTCACGTTGCAAACAATCCTAGATGTGAACAAATTGCAGAAGTACCTCACCCTAAACCTAACCCTGTACCACCACTGTAAGGTAACTGTAAAAGTAAGAACAGTATATTTACAGTATTTCCACATGTGTGTTTGGTTTTTCTTAATAGTTCATATTGTATATTTGTGTCAAAAGTGTGTAAGACTCACTTTGTCAAACTTACAAATGAATCTGATTTACAAAAATCCTCCAAGAAAGGAGCTCATTTGCAAGTTGGGGACTTACTGTACTTATCTCTCTCCAGATTCCAGTGACTTTAGGTCTCTCAGTGTTCACAAAATGCCACTGGTTTCAATTTGATCAGCTTTTGTCTTATTATAAGGGTTGAAAAGATATTTATCTAACTCTCTAATCCTGAATGGAAACCTTCCTTTTCCTTCTTTAAAATCATTTGAAAGTGGCTTTGTCTTGTGGTATGACTTGTATCCAGATGCCCCCTCCCAAAGTCTCATGTGGTCACAGTTGGGGAGTTTAGAAGGTTGCTGGATTAGGGTGTGTGTCTGTGGATTAAGGGTGTCATACTGGGATTAAAAGTGTGATGCTGAGATTAAGGATGTCCCCCCCAAGATATGGTTGGTATCAAAAGGCCTGTACCCTAGATAGGATAAAAGAAAGACAGGCTTGCTGCTTGCTGCATTGCTGTCTCCTGTCTGCTTGCCATGCACTGTTTCTCCTCTGCAATTCGTCTCTGCGATTCCACCCTGCCTTGGAGCAAGCCAGCTATGGACTGACACCTCTACAAACTGTAAGCTACAGTTAACCTTTCCTCCTTTAACTTCAAGTGTCAGGTATTTTTTTCTCAGCAATGAGAAAAGTAACCAAGATATCTTGTGATTGGCTTTGAACAATAGAAAACAGTGGAAGTGGTGTCCTAGGACTTCAAAGAAGAGCAACAGCTTCCATTTAGCTGCCTCTCAAGACTTCTGAGACACTATATAAGAAGTCAAGACAGGCTAAAGGAGAGAGAGGCAACATAAAAGAGCCCAAAGATGCCCAGTGTCTTGGATGATCAGCTTTATCTCCCTCCTGACTACAACCTCATGTGAGACCCCCAAGCAATCTCAAAACAATTCCCACCCCACTGAGTCCCTGCTAACCCACAGATTCTTTAAAACTAGTAAGACTGATATTATTTTGAATTATTAACATTTAGGGTGGCTTGATATTCAACAATAGCTAACTGAAGCAGTGCTCAGTAAATATTTGTTGAATGAATAAATGAAAATGTAAACACAACCATAATTCTCTAAGAGCATTAGGTTCTCTTCTAAGAACATTAGGCAGCCAAGCATATAAGGGAAAGTGCTATAGAGAGAAAAAGTCAACCTAGAGGATCTTGGAACCCAAAACTGTTATTTTTCTCCATTGTGTCTGTGCTAAGCTCAAGAGTTAGTTTAGAGATGGGAGAATCAGTGTATTAGCTTGATCAGAATGTGCACTCTACAACTAGCTCAGAATCCATTCGACTTAAATTCAATAGCATAAAACCAAAACCATGTTGCAGTATAACCTGTTAAAAGCCAATCTTCATAGATCATGATTAAAATAAGATCTAAAAGATTATTCCAAAGAAATTACTCCACAAGTATGTATAATAGTTTAAAGATATTTCCAAACTTGGTCCAATTGTGAAATTGCCCTACTTACTTAAAAAATCACTTGCTTAAAGTTTTAAGCAAGTCAGCTAATGACTAAAAATGGTGCAAATAGAGACATTTTTACCAACTCAGAAAACAAATTATACCACACTACAATTAGTGCTGTTCTCTAACAATGGCCTCTCTTAAAACTTAAAGTTTAACAAAGAAAATCTAATGAGATAAATGAGTCAAAGGCTGGCCAGCACAAAACAAAAATAAATTCCAGGAATTTAGATAAATAGGGCAAGTTCACAATTGGGATAAATTTAGAAATCTGTCTGAAGTATTATATAGTTATCTTATCAAGATTTTCTTAAAACAATTCCTCTTACAAATATTTCAAGAAGAAAAAGTACAGGCATAATGCTATTAATTTTTTATTTTATTAAAAAAAATTTTCATAATCAAATAAGAGAATAACAATAATTATTTCATTGTGGGTCATTATCTTCAAAGTAGTTACTCAGTAGAAGACATAAACTAAAAGATTTTTACAAAAAAGAAACAAACAGGAAATGCTATTAATTTTATAAGACGCTACTCCTCTCTACCCCAGGCCTGTATAGATGAAAGTCAGTGAAATATGCCTTCCAACAAGGACTGATTTCTGGTCCCAGAAATGAAGTATTACATGTATACTATGTGGCACTTGGAATTAAAAAAAAAAAAAAACTCCAGTTTAAATTTGACTTCCTGAATTTAATCTTCGACTTTCCAGTTTCCTTAGCTTAAACGTCTGGACAGTATAGAGTAAGGGTCACAGTCATCAAGATCAGTGGGCAGTGTCAGTGCTTGCTTTAGGGAGGTAAAAATACAATAAAGCATATGCCTCTGTTTGAACCATAGTTAAAACAATGATCAAAGCAGTAAGAGCCAGTGAACAGAGGCAACTGTGAGAATTTGTGCTTGGAATTTCCTGTGGAAGTTGTAGATATTTTTTTCTTTTCTCCTTAACGGTAGTCAATGGTTAAGACTTTGTTTATGTGCTGTAATTCTTCCTGCACAGGTGTAGTTTGAAATTTAGAGAGGAATTTAAAAAAAATAGAGCTCTACCATTTGTTTAATTGTTACAGGTGGTCGTGTTGTAGCTGAGATTTTCAATTCCTTCTCAAAGAGAACAATGGAAATATAAAGAACCATACAAGTCATTTAAAGCTGCAAGTGATTTTAAAAGAGAAGGCAATGTAAGATATAACATTTAATGAAAGTTTACTCTTTGCTAACTCTTCTGAATTATTACATAGCTCAAAAAATACTGTTCCTATTTAAAAATGAGAAGACTGAGCCTCAGAAATACTAAATTTAAGATTCTAAAGCAAAATTAATAGTTAAATTATAATAAGATAGCAATTGTTCCAAGCATGATGTTTGATTCCAGGACAAGCTGTGATAATTAACATTTATTCATTCATTCGTTCAACTATAAAATAAATATTTATTGCATGTTCACTATATTCCAGGCACTTTATAAAGCTCTGAGTAAGCACGAGAGAATTACTGAGACTTGTTTATTTCCTCAGGGAGCTTATGCTGTATGATTTTTTATCCTGATACATCATTTCTCCTTGGTCAGACAGTCAACATTCACTCACTTATTTATTTAATAAAAATGTACTGAAAATCTATTCTGGGTCAAGTACAGTGTTAGGTACTTTACATAGAAAGAATAAAGCAATAATTTAGAAATGAACAGACATCTCCTATAACTCACAAGGTAGTGAAGGAAACTCTTAGCAAGATAAATAAGTTAAACATATAGAGCATTATTTAATAACTATTGCTAGGGAGAAATAAATAAATGATAGGGGAGGGATGGTAAGTTTGAAATAAGAAAAGGGTAGCCCAGAAGTCCACAGTGAGAGGATGGTGATCTCGGTGAATGCTTTAAGGAAGTGAGGAAAGGAAGCTGGGCAAAGAACAACTTTCGTGGCACACAGTAGAGTCAGTGGCAAGGCCCTAAGGGAGCAGTTTGTCTGGGGAAGCCAAACTGAAGGGAAAGAATGGCAGTAGATGAGATCGGGGGAAGGGAGGGATGTAGTGCAGGCTTGCGCAGACCTGAGTGAAGACCCCAGTGAGGTGGGCTACTGAGTTTGATGCCACCACCTGTCTTCAGTTTTACAATTGACTCAACAGCATTCACTTCTCTCAATGCCCAACACAAAGACAGCATATTCCTTTACACTAAAAACCCAAGCAAGGCAGTGTGTTACAAAGACCGTTAGGAATGATACAGATTCAGCACAGATGGGGCTGTCTGAGGAAAAGCTAAACGATCTTCTTTTGAATAAAGTATTCCCTGTATTATTTTCAATCTGCCCATAGCAAGTTGGAGGCTCTGGGCCAAGGGACACAACACCAATCATTATTTTTGGCAACTGCTTTAGGGGGTGTATGTAGAGCTATGGAATTAAGTGTTTTTCAAGCTTTATGAAAATGGATCCTTTCGGCACTTCCTTCTCCTCCCAGGCAACCTATTTTTAAATAGTTGATTACAAAAAAAAATTCCCAGAAAGAATAGGCCATCTCAAAAATGGTTGATATTCTCAGGCAAAGGCACTCTGCCTAGAGCTTCACCGCTGTGGTTACCGTGGAGATGTTAGACTCCAGGTTTGTCTGATGATAGCGACATCGATTTAAGTGTCCTTCCTAAAGTTGCACACTGAAGAGTTGGCAGAGGTAGAATCACACCTAATTAATAACACCTTTCATGAAAGAGAATCATCACCATGGTAGGCATTATGCCAGGAGCTCTGGTGTGTGAAGGGACAGAAGAGGGACGTCCCGGTTTAAGAAGGGAGAGGAAATACACTCGTCCTCTGCTTTTGTGTTCTATTCACATCTCAACTGATTGGATGGTGCTGCCCACACTGGGGAAAGTGAGACTTTTTAACTCATTCTACTAATCCAAGTACTAATCTCTTTCAGGAACACTTCATGGACAAACCTAGAAGTATTGTTTTACTAGCAATCTGGGCATCTTTTAGCCCAGTCAAATTGACACATAAAATTAATGATCATACTATCTCTGAAGTACAGTTTAAGCAGCTGTTCCAGAAGATGGGACTCTAACTCATCAACTGATTTTACTAAACATAAACCTGGAAACTGGTAAGGTTTCTCTGCTTACTCTTTCAATTATCCATGTGTATGCTATTTGGGGTAGAATTATTTTGGTAGAAATCTTTTACTGATTTCAGAGAGTTCACTAGGTCCTGATTAAGTGTCAAGATTTTGGGGGAATTAATGCTTTTAGAAAACACTACAGGGTTTGCAATGGGAGAAGATACCTTCAAATTCCAGGTAACTATATAAACAGCTTAGTTTCCCTGGCAAACTCCTAAAGAATTTGTATACTGCCCATCAACATGTATTAAGAAAAATATGAGGTATTATTTAAAACTATGGTGAAGGCTTAAATTTTTTAAAATTCATTACAGTAAAAGACACATTGGCATTAATCCCCCCTCGAAATACTGCCCCTCACTTCAAACTCATTTATCCCATTATTCTTGCCACTTTCTGGAGCAATTCTCAGTCTTTGGGGAATGTCTTGTGCTGTAGTGGCTGCCCCCATGTCCTGAATCAATTCAAAACATTTACCTTTCACACTCATTTTGACTTTAGGGAAGAGCCAGAAATAACACAATGAGAGATCCAGTGAATTAAGTGGATAAGGACACACCACGATGTTTTTATGAGCCTGCCTTTCCACCAGACGACACTTCACATAGCGTTCACCAGGTTTTAGCACATCTTGTAAAGACATGACAGAGGATTTCCAGAACTGCTTCAGAAAGTAACAAGAACAATAGGGTAAGTGTGTTTGAAGCAAGGAAGAGTATTTTGAGGGAGAATAATGACAATGTGTTTTTTTACTGTAATAAATATTTTTAATTTAAACATTCACTTTATATTTTGATCTCCCCTTGTACATAACTAAGATTCATTTTAAAATGGCCTACGTATAGACACCATTCTGTCCATTATCCCGTACCATTATCCTGAGGATAATCAGTGATTACGGTACCAGTGAAGGACAGAGAAAATTATAGCCTTTTAGGGGCAAAGACCAGCATGTGATAGCACATTTGTTTGTATGTCATTTGAAGAAATGCTTTGAAATAAAATTCCATGTTCAGAAGGTTTTGTTTTAATAAGGATGAGAGAAAATGGTGGTGGTGGCCAACATACTGAAAAAAATGACCAATGCCCTTGAGGATTATCTTCAATCTTAAAATCAAATCACAGAAACATCGTATACATGCATGAAATGTCACTCATTCTAAATAATTGGAGCAGATGTAAAGCAAATTGACAGCATTCATTCAATAAATGTTTCATACATTTGGCAGATTTTCTTTAGGCATTTGATCAGCAAAGACAAAAGGGATTTGGTGAAATATAGAATATTGCCCTACTCCTAAATTATTCAGAGTTGTGGGAGGAGATAAAATGACACAGAAAAGTGGAGCCTTTTAGGGGCAAAGACTAGCACTTGATAGCACACAGTTTGCAGGTGGCAGGTGGAGAGGATCTGTGTTGGAAGGGTGGGAGATGCTCTGGAAGTGAGAAAGAGAAAGCCTCCTTTAGAACTGCTCAAGTTTGGATGACAGCAGTTCTCTCCAGCCTGAGCCTGCACCAGAATCCCTAGAGAACTTGTTTAAATGCAGTTTGTTGGGCTCCGTCCCAGGGCTTCCGATGCAGGCCTGGAGTGAGGCCCTGAAGAATCTGCATTTCTACAAGTTTCCAGGTGCTGCTCAACTGCTGGCCAGCCTCCTCCCCAGTTCCCGGATTGGAACATAATTGTGAGATGATTCATAGTACCAGTGAGTCTGGAGCCCTAAACTAGGCTCTGCCCCTTTGCCAGGGAGCTGAGAGCAAAGAAGTGGAAGTAGAGTTTGATAAGCTGAAATTTAGATTTTAAAAAACATTATTCGGGACACTTTGGAAATAATGGCTAGGGGAATGGCAAGACTACTGAATATTAATTTTGGCCTTTATAGTACTTGAGGGGGAAGATTCAATTATTGGACCTGGGGAACAGGGACCCCCTCAGTATAACATTTTGAGGAAAATTAGAGTTAGAGCAATATACAAAGCTGAGTCCAGTTGGCCAGAAAGGGGACAGTGAATTCATTTCAAAATTAAGACTCCAAGAATAACAAGACCAGTGAGACAAGAAAAGGGCAGAGGGCATAAATGTTCCTGGAAAGATATAAGCAGCCATTTTTGTCTCTTTACCCCCATTTCTTAGCAGAGGCAGCCATGTTAAAAAGAAATGGAATGATAATATAAAGTTAGAGAGATGCTTTCCTTCAGTATATCAGTAGTATTTGGGCACTTTGAGATTGTACGGGGGGGATAGTATTACTAGGAATTGAACCCAGGGCCTTCATACTGTGCTACATCCTCAGTCCTTTTTTTATTATTTATTTATTTTTTTTTATTTTTTTTTGTGGGTACCGGGGGTCGACCTCAGGATCTCGCGTGCCAGCAGGCGCCCGTGCTGCTGAGCGATATCACCAGCCCTTTTTTTTGTATGTGGGTTCCGGGAGTTGAACTCGGGCCCTCGCGCTTGCCAGGCAGGCACGTACGCTGCTGAGCCATCTCACCGGCCCTTATTTTTTATTTTGAAATAGGATCTTGCTAAGTAACTGAGTTGTCCAGGCTGGGTTTGAACTTCATATCTTTTTGCCTCAGCCTCCCAGAGTGCTGAAATTACAGGCATGTGCTATCACAGATGGGGAAATTCTATCAATTATAGATTTCTTATAGGCTCGCTGCAGTTCAAAATAAACTATAAAACATCTCCAGGTTAGTCAGTAAAACTGAATCTTTTTTAAATTAATTAAGTTTATTGGTACATTTTAGGTATATATAATGATCACATTCATCATAGGACGTTTGTACCTGTACATGATATATCTTGATTCTTTTTTTTCTCCCATTCCCCTACCCTCCCTTAAACCCCTCTTAGTGAAACTGAATCTTAAAGCAAAATGACAAATCTGCAAAACTAGTGCTTTCTTTTTTTCTCTGATCTCCATGGGAATACTCTTACGATCAAAACTAGTTTCCAAATTCTGCCATAATCATTGCAAGAACTATCGGTGATACATATTACATGTAGTTAAAGCATTTAACCACACATTGGGAGCAAAACGAGGTCTTAGACCAACAGGATATCGTTACTGAGAATGTCAGGGAACTGGTGCTGTCATTAATCATGCTAAAATAATTGGAACCTCTAAAAATGAAACAATGGCCAAAGGTCCTTTCCATTTAAAGAATTACTATTAACTACAGGAAATATGCCCTGTTATTCTGAATTGATTTCCAAATAAGGACTGTTACAATTTAGACTAAAATAATTCCATGGATGCACAACAGATGCAGGGAAACACATACCACACTCACACACTTTCATACACATACAGTGTGCACACTAAAGGATTTTGTTGCAAATGTATATTCTTTTCTTAATTAAGGATGGATTAATCATTCCACTAAAGAAATTAAATTCTTAATACCTTTTTTGTAATACTGGGAAAACCCAGGGACTCATGCTGAACATTCTACCTCTGACCTACAGTCCCAACCTTTTTTATTTTTATTTTAAGACAGGGTCTTGCTAAATTGCCCAGGTTGGCCTTGAACTTGTGATCCTCTTGCCTCAGTCTCCTGAGTAGCTGGAATTATTGGCAAGTACCATCATGCCTGGGTACTTAATACAAATCTCAAATCATTCATTTACTTTCATTTGTGTAACTCACACAGTTATAAAACTTGATATACTTCAAAGCTATAAATAGAGGAATAGGCAAGAAAGCACAGTTTAAATTTACTTAATGTTGAAGACTGAAGAAACTTTGAAAGCGATAAAAAGAAAATACCCATTTTCTAGAAGAAAAAGACAGTTAGAAAATGGGAAGAAGAGCAATGTAGAATTGTCATTAATGGCAGTAGGAGTTGAGTTCTCATCAAGAGAAAAATATAAACTTTATCAGAGACTTTAAGGTAAACTATCCAAACATGCTGATGATAGTAAGAAACAAACACAACTTTAAAATCCCTCAAATTAAAATACCAACATTCCTCAAATAACATAACTGTGGTGCCCAAATAAATAACATATCTCGATGTTCCTTTTCCTCCCTTTTTGACAGTTGCTTGCTTTCCTCCTGACCCACAAACGTGAACATAGTCTGCTAAGGAGGCTCTTTTTACCTACAGTAAGCATTCTCTAGTTTGGGATGCTTCTGCTTATTGTTCTGGCAGATCTAGTCATTGATGCTTGTTCTAGTTAGAGCTTTGTTTTTTCCTCAAGCTTCAGGACAAGATTTTACATCTGGGTGGTGAATAGCAATGAGCAAAGTGTAAATTAGAACAATTCTTCACAAGCTCACTTCCCTGCATATTAGTTACTTTTTCATTGCCGTGACAAAATATCTGACACTCAATTTAAAGAAGAAGAGGTTTACTTTGGTTCACAGTTTTAGTGAGTTTAGTGTATGGTTGCCTGGCTCCAAGGTAGAAATAGGGTAGTGGACTTGGCAGAAGAAAGCTGTTTAACCCATGGTGGCCAGGAAGAAAAGAGAGAAAGAAGAAGCTGGGGACAAGAAGACGCCATTTTAGGTTGCATCTCCAGTGACGTGATCCATTGCTTTTAACCAGGCCCTACGTCTTACACAGCACATTTAGCTATGAACTCATCACCAAATCCAGGGATGAGTATAGTGTCCCCTAATCACCTTCTTAAGCTCCACCTCTGAACACAGGAGGCTTTGGGAGGACATTTTAGATCTACACAACATTTTGCCCCAGTCTAAAAGTCTAATGTCCATCTTATTACATAAAATATGTTTAGTCCATTTCTAAGAGCAGCCAAAATCTCAACAATTCCAGCACTGTGGAGAAATCCAAGTCTAAAATCTCCTCTGACACTCAAGGCAAACTCTTATTTGTGAGCCCCAGTAACTCACTTGTTTTAACCAAGCCCCACTCTCAGCCAAACATGAAACAATGAACTCATCAGTGGATTAATTGATAAGTATATGACCTCCATGATCTAATCACATTCCAAAAGCCCTATCTCTGAACACATGAGACTTTTAGGGGACATTTTAGATCTAAACTATAACACTCTGCAAGGATTAGAACAATGCCCAACTCAGAGAAAACTGTCACTCAGCTTTCTAAGACACTGAAGCATTATATTTGAACTAGGTTGGCATGTAAAGAAAATTACTTCTTTGTAAGAAATTCTTAGATAAGATAAAACTTAAGTGCATTAAAATTTTATGAGTTTATTTACATAGACAAAAATTTGTGAATCAGGCAACATCATCAAATCACAAGCCTTTCTGGGCTTCACCAAGGAGCAAGGAAAAGCTGTTTCACAAGTAAGACAGAGAAAATATATTTGATTGGTTAAAGTGGAAAATCCCTAGTTAAAGGTTATGTTGGCAGTTTCTGATTGGTTAAGCTTATATGTCCTTTTATGGCTTATCTTGACTTGGACTTTGATTCCTTATACAGGAACCCAAGGCTCTGTGGCCATCTCAATCTCATGGCCTCTTAATTAATTTTTAACAATGATTTTGGGAGCTACCTAAGAGATCTTCTGGTCAATATCACTTGTTAAATATATTACATGGCTTTGTCAAGTTGTATGAAGTTTTCTCATGTCTATTCTCTCATGTCAATATGTAATCTCCAAGAATCTTTTTGATATACAGGTTTGTTCTAAGAAGAAGTAAACAATTACTTTTACCTCAATACATGCTGTACTAAAACTAAAACAGTGACTATTCACAAGCTGACTATAATGTTTCATTCAGTGCCAACAGCTTTCCATGTGTAAAGAAAAATGAGTGTTTTGAAGGAAAACTGCACTGTTTAGAGCTTTAGCACACAACCCTCAGGGTTATGTGACTTTAAGTCCTTAGGAGCCCTGTGTTCATCTTTGCCTTTGAGCTATTTTGCAACTGTAAGTTGTAGAACAATGATAACAGTGCATTAATCTTTGCCTATAGAAATACAAATAAATAATGTTGAATGGAGCGGCACCCTCCCCCAGCCTCTACTCTCAAAAGGGTGGAGGAAGGATGAGGAAAGAATGTTGTGTTGCATCCATTTGCACATTTCTTCCAGTATTTATTACTTCTGAATGGCTTTTCTTTTTGACATCTTTGGACAGGTTGTAACACCTTTGTGTTTTTTCATTAAATTAAGGAGATAAATAAGGTGTTTGATACATGTTCACTTTACATTGGTATAAGAATCATATCTTAGGCTGGGTGTGTAGCTCGGTAATAGAGTACTGAGCCAGGCCCTGGGTTTGATCACAATCAACACACACACACACACACACACACACACACACACACACAAAGAAAAGAAAATAAAAAGAAAACAGAAATCATGCTTTTACCTTTTTTGAACAAAATTATTCTCTAACACACCACTATGATTTTAAAATAATTCCAGATTATAGTAATTAAAACTAATCAAATCCATTTTTTCAACTCTTGTATTATTTTCTTCATATTGCAATACCATGATTAAAACAATAAATGTCTATGGCCAAAAAGCTCTAATTTCTGTTATATTCTTATATTGTCTATGTACTAACAAGCATTTAAAGGACTACCAAGTAGGTTGATGAGAAAGTAAGCTGTGTGTGTGTGTGTGTGTGTGTGTGTGTGTATGGGGGCAGAAAGAATTAGAAATAGATTATACACTAGCATTGAAAACACTAACATAGGAGTAGGATGTAAATTTGGAATACTGCAATGATAAGTTATAAAGTACTCTGTCTAAAGTATCAGAAAATCAAAGTTAGGTGAAAACATATATCATGAGAGAACAAAGAACTCCATTTTTTATCATAAAAACAGTTATTTCTAACTCTAGTAAAGTTGATTCAACACTATTAGCATTATAAATATTTTCAAGCTTTCCATCAATTTGTACTGCAAATAGGTATAATATCTAATTGCTTTGACTTTTATAAATAAAAAGCAAAAGAAGCATTAAGCTCTCCCATAATAATATCCTTAAAAGAACTCATTTATTTGACAACCATACTATATTTACTGTGTGTAAATCATCATGCTAAATATTATTATACTTCATCTAAAACCCAGTTCAGTCTCCGTAGTGCTAGCCCATTGGCACACAGTAGGGTGAGCCCCTGCTCTGGCACTCAACTTGCTGAGCTTGAGGAAGGCCCCCAGCAGCTCCCGCATCCCGCCTCTTCATCCAAAATGGGGATAAGTCCCACTGAGTGTGATTATTTCAAAGATAAGACTAATATATAGAAATATAGATAGAGCTGCAAAATCCTATCAACATTTCAGTTAATCAATCTACCAAACTGGAAACACATCCATTTTAGAAACACATGGTTATCTACTGGAAGCTTTTGCACATATCCTGAGATTGAGTTATTATTATTATTATTAATGGCTACCAGATATTGCCCACATGTTGCTTACTTTAATGCTCATCATAATCCTATGATATAGGAATAACTAAAACTAATTTATGGGTGATTCAGTGAGGATCAAGAAAATTAAATCACTTCGTAGTATGCATCAGTGAACAAATGGCCGTGTCAGCATTTGCATTTGGGCTTGACTAAATAGTTTTAAAGTATATGCCTTTCTGCTGTTCAATGCTATTGTTCATTATAGTGGGTAATTTTAAGATGGCTTAACTGAAGAAGTCAAGATTGTGCAAAGAAATTTCTTAGGATCAACTAAGACCTATAGCTAGTGTGTGCATAGGACTTTCAGTCTGGTTGACTCAGTAGCAAACAGTCCCCATTAACCAGGACTCCATGGTTCAGATGTTTTTCAATATTCAAACACATACAAGGTTCTAAGAATTGTTCTTAGGTAAAAGTTTTTTGAGGTAATTGAAATAGCCTTATTGCCTGAGGTTACTCTATTAGTCTATTCAATTACAAAATACTAAATTACACTGAAAGGCTTTGAGATTTTTCTAGAGTAAATATTTAAATAGTTCTTCCAACAGGAGCTAATCTTGAATAAATAATGCCTGAAGTATAATGCCTGTATAAAACAGATTTTTGAAACTAAAATAAGAACTAAAAAAAAAAAAACCCAAAGATATTTCAAATGCTATCACATGGAGTCCCGAGGAAGGACAAAATTATGACTATATCAGCATTCCTTGTTTCAAGAGGATAGGGTCTATTAAAAGTCTTCATTTTGATTATTCACCCATGTAGTGATGGCAAGACATCAGCTCTTTCCTGCAAATATTTTCCAGAAATAGGAGTCACCAGAACTTTTCTATACCCATTTGCATGTAAATTAATATTTTGGGAAATGATAGTAAATCTTGCCCAAATTTGTGAACCTGTAAGGAAGAGACTATAAAATGAAGATGGGTATGGACCAAGCCCTGAGTCACACTACCATCTATAGTCTAAATTGAGAGGCAGGAGAAATATCCAGAAAAGGAGGCTGGGAAGGCACAGCCAGAGAAGTAAGAGAATAGTGACAGAAGCCACAGGAGTCGTTTCTTTACACAAGCAGAGTAAGGCCCACTAGATAGAATAGTAAGTAACCAGGTGAAAGGAAAGCACATGGGTGTGCGTGTCTCTTGACAAAGGCCAGTGATGAACTGAGAGTCACTTCGGTGAAATCACAGGGATGAAAGCCAGATGGAGGTTATGGAGGGTCAAATGGAACATGATGACACAGAAACAATGAACACAGGGAACTTTTTGATAAATTGGCTGTACAAAGTAGGACAAAAGTAGGAAGCTTGCAGGAATGCAGTATAGGTCAAGCATTTTTTTTTTAATGGGAGAGATTAGGATACATTTAAATATTGATGGGACAGATCAAAACTGACAATACAGAAGGAGGAAACAATGCATAAGGTAAATTGCTTTAGAAAGTGAGAGGATGGGAATCCCAAATACATGTGGAGGCAATGGACACTACTGAGAAAAGGAACAATTTCAGGAATAAGGACAGGCTGCGGGGCAGAGGCTGGTAAGTCTGGAGCTGGGGGAGGGAAATGAGGGAGTTTTTTCTAGTGGATTCAGGGTTTTTTTTTTTTTTTTTTTTGCTTTTTCTGTTTTTTAATCAGCAAAGTATAGAGTGTCTTTTTTTCTTTATCATTTATCATTGATTATCTTATGTACAGATTCCAATAATTAGATATGCTATTTAACATTAACTGGTGATGGCTTAATGGGATTTTTGTATTCTCTTTTGCAAATAAACAAAATCCTAAAATACAGAGATTAGAAACCATGTTTGGAATGGCTCATTCTGCTGTAGGAATAGATTTACTATTGTTTAATGTCCAAGTCAAGAAGTCAGACAGAGATCTTCAAAATAAAGGATGCATCTGTAATCTACAGCATGTTCTGATAAATGCAAAGAGATGAAGGAAGATGCCCAAAACCTGAAATCAAACAAAAGTAAAATTTTATCTTCTAGTATTTTTTAAAGTCAGCTAACAGTAATAGGGATGCATCCAATCACAGAAATCAATTTGATCAGAAACTCAAGAAGGTTACACTAAAATATGGAAATTTTTAAAATTAACACAGGTCCTGAGGTCGACCCCTGGTACCCACAAAAATAAATAAATAAATAAATAAATAAATAAATAAATAAATAAATAAAATTAACACAGAGCAACCTTTTAAATTAATCTATGACAATGGAAAAGAAAATCCGTTTAGCAAAAAAAAAAAAAAAAAGACAGTAAAGAACAACAAGCAGGAAAAGGAAATGGGAGAAATCATATAAAACATACTTTTGCTTCTCTGTTAGGAGGACTAGCTGTCAAGAGATGAAATTTCTAACCATAAAGAAGAGAAATGGAACCAGGCATGGTGGCACATACTGTATTTCCAGCTCTCTGGTAGGCTGAGGCAGGACAATTGAAGTTTGAGCCCAGCCTAGGCAATTTAATGACTTAGTGAGACTATCTCAGAAAGGGAAGAGAGGGCTGGCAATACAGCTCAGTGCAAAGGCCTTGGGTCCCAAATGCAGTACAGAGAGAGAGAGAGGGAGAGAGAGAGAGAGAGAGACAGAGATAGAGACAGAGACAGAGAGGGACAGGATAATGGACAGATAGTAAGAAAAAATGATACATATAAATATATATGTGTGTATATATGTACATATAAAATAAAATGTATAAAAAAATGCATGTATATATGGAGTAGACAGAAACAAATCTATCACATATGTGTTACATAATAACATAAGCCTTTTAAGTGATACTGAGCGTCAAAAATAAGGAAACAATACACATTGTACATAATAGAATCAGACTTTTCAAAAGCCTTATTTAATAAGGAACTGGTCTCATTTTTTCGAATCGTGGGAAACTCTCACATACACAAAAATATCCCTCATTAGATGTAATTAATTTCACACAGGGTTTTCTGAAAGTAACTAAATGAAAACCAAGTTGTATCTTATACTGAGTAAGCTTTAGGCTAAAATAACGAGAGGAAATCAGCCACTAAAGAAAAAAGACTGTCACATTCAAGACTTCATTATGCGAGTGATACATTGCTAGAGCTGGGCTCTCCTACTTCCTTGAAATCTCAGCACGTCAAGGTTTGAACCCTCACTTTGCACAGTATGGAAATCCAAAGGCTTTCCACACTTGGAGAACAGCCTTCTTAAGGACCAATCTGTCTCTTGGTTCATAGTTCTGATGTTTCCATTTAACACTGAGTTGACTGAGGTACAAAAATCATACCTTTCTTCAAGCCAACGTACACGTTCATTTGTGAGTGTGGTGCACTTTAGGACCACTGTGGAATGAGCCAGCAGACCAGTGTCTCTCACTGTAGCAACGCAAGCAGTTTCTATTGAGTCTTCAATAATCCTCTTATAAAATCCTTCAGCCACCTTATCTCTCCCAACCCCACTGGCTTCTTTACCTATTTATAGTATGTCACAATGTCCTTTTCCTAAACACTCCTCTCCTCACTTCTTGACTTCCCTGTCTTCTCTATTCCTCCTTAGAAACAAAAGAAATTCCTCTATCAAGCTCATAAAGACCAATTTAAGGGCCGGTGAGACGGCTCAGCGGCTTAAGCGCCTGCCTTGCAAGCGCGAAGGCCCGAGTTCGACTCCCGGAACCCACATACGAAAAAAGGGGCCGGTGATATCGCTCAGCGGCACGGGTGCCTGTTGGCGCGTGAGGTCCTGAGGTCGTCCCCCCGGTACCCACAAAAAAAAAAAAAAAAAAAGACCAATTTAACTATTCTCTTTCATTAATTTGACTTTATAAACACCACACTCTTCAGTGCCTCACCTTCTGCCCAGTGACTAATCAAGGCATTTCCTCAAAGACAGGTAATTTCCTTACCAAAAGGCATTGTGGTATCAATTGCTAAGAAAATGAATTCAGTACCTAAATTACACGAATACTAGGAAAGAGTGGTTTTATTACTAAGGAATCCAGCCAATTGCTTGAAAAGCCCGTGCCATGTAACAGTAATATATGGTATTACCTGCAATTATTTCATAGAATAGGTAGTACCCGCAGGAGAATCTTTCTACTTTAAGAAACTCTCAATGAGATTGGCAGTTGCATATAAGTAGGCTTTTTTTTTAAAAAAAAAGCAAAACTTGAAAGACTTTTGTATCCTGTGGGTGGTTATAACCTCCATTGATAGCCCAAGCACACACTTCCATTAGAGTCCTCTCCATCTCCTTTTGCTCAGCTAAGCTCAGGAACGAGCAGCTGTTGGCATGACACTCCCTCCTACAACCTAAATCAGGACAGGCCCAATTGACCACCTTCCTGTTGGTAGTTTTTCATGCCTTTCAATAGTGTTTGCCTTGAGTTTCCCAGCAGTCAAGCACCTGACTCATTGCACACCCTCCCTGCTTGCCACACAGCTGCCATACAGGGATTTCCTTTAATTATATGAGAACACTCTGTAGCTCTGCCCTATGTTGGATGTGTTCTTCCCTAGATCTCAAGGCTTCCTAATGCTGTTAAGAGTATTTTGGGTTTTATTTCCTTCTTATTTTCCTGTTTCCGTTTTCACTCTTATTATTCAAATGTTGACCTTCTATCTGGATCTTTGAAAATTATTTTAACATTCTTCTCCAATTTTCCATTTATTTTTCATCTATTTTTAGAAAGATTTTCTCAACTTTACCATCCAATCCTCCTGTTGATTCTTTCAGTTCTTCTTTTATAAAAATATCTAAGATCCCACTCTTGTGCTTTGTTGAATTGTGTTCTTATTTTGTAGATGCAAAGTCATTTCCTATTTCTTTGAAGAAGTTAAAGTATTTTTGGAATTTCTTGATTTCTGTATTTTTTACTTTGTTTTGCCTTTAGAGCACAAATGAGACTGAAAAATTTCTCATTATTGTTTTGTGAGGTAGGGAATCCAACCTTTTCAGAGCAAAATTCTAGCCTCTGTTAATGTGAGGATGGGATATCCATTGACTCAAGATTAGAGAAAGAAATGCAAAGATTTGCTTCTTAATCAAATTTTCAACTAATAATTGAGGGTCCCTGATATGTCCAATTTTCAAGTCCTTCCAGGGTTAAGAAATATAAATTTTCTTTTTGTCTAATTGTCCCTAACATTACTATATCCATGTTCACTATTTTCTAGACTGCTAATTCACTTATCCTGGTTCATCTATTTCCTGTCTTTCAAAAGCTTGTAGAAATCTCTCATTTACTGTTGTCTTCTATTCAACTCTTGTGGCCTTATGAATTCAACCCTTTAAAAAAAAACTCAGTTTACTATCTTTTTAATGGTGTTATGAAAGGAGTCCAAAGTAATACTTTTATTTAATATATCTCATTATCAGAAGAATAATTCTTTCTTCAATTCTTGTAACTTGGTTTTAATTTTTATAACTTTAGTGCAATTACTACTGTCAAAGTCACAACCAAATTTTGTATTGATAAATGCACTGGAAATTGAGTTGGTCTCAACTTTTTTGATTTTTTTTTATATTTAATCAATTAATCATCAATGAAACTTTTTTTGAAGTTGACTGATAGCACATTTCTAGCTTTCTCTAACTTTATCATCCAATCATCAGTCTTCTTTTGTCATCTCCTAAATGTTCAAATTACTAATACTTGTTTTTGTGACACTAGTCACATATTTTCTGATACTCTTTTCTCAATAGGTGCATTGGTTAAGGTTCTCTAGAGGAGCAGAATCCATAGAAAATATATGTATAATTGTGCAAGGGGATTTATTATGTAGGCTTACAGGTTCAGAGGCAGAAGAGTCCACAGTGGCCGTCTACACTGGACAGCCACAGGATCCAGTACATTCTCAGCCCAAGAAGATGGAACTCAGAATGAAAGGGAGCAAAAATGCTACACCAGTCCAAGGTTGAAAGTCAAGGCTGAAGAAACTGGATGCCAAGGTCTAAAGGAGATGGCAGCAAAAAATGGACCCAATCAGAGTGGAACTCTTTAAGAATGAACACACTTCCTTTTTTTAATCCCCTTTTTATCCAGTGCAGCTTACAAGCCTATTACTGGTGCCATCCATAGCCAGAATGGGTCTTGTCCGCTCACTTTTCTGGCCTACTTGTCATTCATCTTTGAAAACATCCCACAGATACTTGGAACTGTGATTTACAAATCAGCTAGGTGTTTCTTACTCTGGGAAAGGTGACTTATCATAATTAATTATCACAATGGGTCTCATGTAACCCTTCAGTACCATCTATTAGCTGATGGTTTTCAAATGCATTAGTTCAGTTCAGGCCTTCTTGTAGGCTCCAACTTTTGTAAAACAATAAGAGTCACTATAACTACCGCCTGTTGTGTACTTATTATTATATATATCAGGCACTAATCTAAGATTTTATTTGTGTTATCTTAGTTCATTCTATCAATGACCTGACTTTGAAGTGTTATGGTTTATATCTAGATGTCCCCCAAGAGCCTGATGTGCTCAGAGGTGGTGACTTGTGAATGGTGAATAGATCATGGGAACGCTATCGCTTACTTGGTGTCGGGAGGTAGGCTCTGGTCAGAAGCCTGGATGTGACCTGGAAGGGTGTTTCCTTACTTGACTCTCTGCTTCCTGGATGCCATGAGAGATGAGCAGCTTTCCTCTGTCCAGACCCTTTTGCCTTGCTGTTCTGCCTTGGAACCATGGACCGAAACCTCTAAAAACTATGAGCCAAAATTTAAAAAAGAAAAAAAACTTTCCTCCTTTAAATTATGAGTTTCAGGTATTGTTTCCCAGTGAAGAGGAAAGTGACTAAGACATGAAGCTATTATAAACATCTACATTTTACCATATGGAGAAAATGAGACATGAGGAGGTTAAATACATGCTCAAGATGATATAGTTGAGTTAACTCCAGATCTGGCTCTACCCTTTCATTACCCTTTCATTTTGCTATCTAACAGTTCTCTCTGACTGGTGGCTAATGGGCATCCAAAATGAATCCATTCAAAATTAACTTACTCAGTCCCACCTCTCTAAACTGTCCTCTACCATGTCATAACAGATCATACCCCAAATCTAAGACCCTTTTCCAATCTCTTCTTTTATTCATTTCCATTGAATCCACCATGCAAGTCCTATTGATTATATCCTTATAAAAGCCTTAGATTTGTCACATTTCTTTGTAATCACAGCCATAACTTTCATCTGATTTCTTTTCCTGGACTCTTAACAATGGTCTTTAAAATCCTAAATGAAATCACACCTCATCTCAGTGTCTTCCCAGTGATTAGAATAAAATCCCAACCTCTTGCCTGCTCTGTTAGGCTCTAAACAGCCCAGTTACTACCTGCATTAGAATCTCACTTGGTACAATGCTCCTTTTGGCTTCTTGCATTCCAGTTATGTATTCCTTCTTCAGAGAGTTGGCTCCTTTTTGTGCCTCCTCTTCTCCCCTAAACCAGTTAATCTGAAGTCGCTTCCATTACACAGTCACTCTACCTCGTTTTACCTTTTTTATTCTTTCTTAATCTGAATAATAAATAGTAATTATCTTACTCATTTGCTTATTTACTTTTCTGTCTTCTCCCAACAGACTGTAAAACTTATGAAGATAGGAAACTTGATTTTGTTACTCCTAGTTTAAACTAGTGTCTAGAATTATCTTAGAACATGATGAAACAGGACTTAATGAATTTAATAGAAGTCCTGTGTAAACTATACCCATCCTTGGTTGGTACCTTAGGGGTCTCCAGAAGAACAGATGTATATAGCACAGTGTATATATAAAGAGATTCATTATAAAGAATGAATTTAGGTAACTGTGGCGGCTGAGAAGTCCCAAGATCTGTAGTTGGCAGGCTGCAGACTCAAAAGAATTGATGATGTAGTTCCAGTCCGAGCATCATCAGGCTCAAAACCCAAAGAGAATTAATGTTTCGGTTCAAGTCCAAAGGCAGGAAAAAAATCAATATCCCAGCTCAGAGTCAGGCAGGAGGAGTTACCTAATACAGAACAGTGAGCCTTTTCCTTTCCTCCAGGCCTTGGGGAGGCAACATGCTCTCCTTTCCAAAAGCATCCTACAGAAACACCTGAATAAGATCTGACCAAGTATCTGGACACCCCATACCCAGTCAATTTGACAAAATTCAACATCACACTTAATCAGAAAATGTCAATCATATTAGACAATCATGGAAAAGAGGTCTCGAACTTTCCTAATATGAATACATTAACTTACCCATTTTTTGCAGTAGACTGAAAGTTCTTTCTTCAAATTTTAATCTGGTGATTAAAGTTCTAGATGGTCTTGTCCACAGAACTACACTCATAATTCATCCACATTTTCCAGTGTCTGTTTTCTTAAGTGAGAAAAAAGTACTAAAAAAAATTACAGTACAATCTGAGAACAATTTTTTTTCTAGACTCTTAAAGGTTTTTTCCTAATTCTTTTAAATTATTTGGTTTGATCTCATTTTTTAAAGGCAATCTGCTTTTTGATGTATTTAATTTGGTTTTCACAGCAATATTTTTCTTTCAAATTGTGTCATACATCTGGCTGCGTAATGTGTCATTACAACGACAAGGTTCAGGATCAAGTATGAATGAGTTCAGGGAAGCTCCCAGCTAAACTGGCAGGAGCACTATGCAGAGCAGGAAGTTAATGCACAGCAGTAAGCCCCCCATTTGCTGTGAGAATCAACTAGTATGCCTCACAGAGAGAAGGGGGAGACTCAGTTTCATCAGGAGACTCAGCTCAGTAGAGGCCGGCTTAGACAATTGCTTCCAATATAACTGTGCTCAAGGACATTAAACATTAACATCTGTTTGCCTCAAATTTATTCAGGATTCCCTACAGGACACAGATTACTGTGAAACTCGAAACAAACAAGAAGAGGAAGAAGAGCCACTTCCAGATTTTCTAGATTCCTTTTTGTTATACTTGTCACTTTCTATTTCCATGATTTAGTCATTAAATACATAACTTGAACATTTTAATTTTCATTCTAGTCTCTCTAAGATATGCCCTTTGGTATCCCAAAAGTAAAATCATGCAGTTTTATTAAAGTGCCCATTTCTATTTTAACAGCTTTGTTGAAAAAATTTTTGCTGTATTCCCTTGGATGATAAAATAATCTATACTGTACAGATTATTTAACAATCATAAATGGACCCTTTAGTTAATAGCATGACGCCAGGGAAAGTTGCATTTTTTGCTTTTCTGTAGTGATAAAATGCAGTTGAATATTTCCATATAATGAAATACAAACATTTTTGTCAATTTGGTTAACTACCTCTGACATATTTGTAAATGTAAGTGGCACAAGACTAAAAATGGTATTTGGAGACGGTAGGAAAGAAAAAAGAAAAGAAAAAGAAAAAAAGAAAAGAAAGAAAGAAAAAGAAAGAAAGAAAGAAAGAAAGAAAGAAAAGAACAGAGGGAAGGGAGACAGAGAGACAGAGAGAGAATCTATTTAGCTGCTTAATTCCTGAACAACTAAAAAAATAATAATGCTCTGGTATTCAAATCATCAGAAAGACTTCATTAAAAACTCATGACTAAGCAGTAACATTAGTGCTGGTCACTTCGGCACTTTTGCCTTTTATATTATAGTCTTGTCAAATGTTGGGTCCTTGAAACTATCCTGGGAATAATCCATTTATAAGATAAATCTGAGATTAGTATTTACCTCAGTAAGGGAGAGCATTACTTTGACAATGAATTAGTAGCATCTTGGAGAATAGAGAGCAAAGAAGTGGCTTTTTTGAGGTTTGAGGGTTGGGTTTAAGGCAAATTTTTCAATGCAAGGGCTAGGATTTGAGGATTGGGCAGAGATCTATGCTAGAACATGCTATGGTCGGTAGTGACAATAAAAAAGGACCCTAAGATGAGGCTATGTAAGAATCTTATAGGGCAAGGAGTTGTTTGATACTATCTATTGAAAAGTCAAACAGTCCTGAGTCTTTTAAAAATGATTTTCCAGAAGTTCCTGAAAGGAACATTAAAGTTCTTTCTAACTTTTATCTTCCAGGAAAAGAAATTTCCTGAAATATTAAAGTCATAGTGATGAAGACAGTGGTAGAATAAAATAATGATAATGTGTAATAATCACAATAAGCTGTCTTTGTGGGCCAAGGGGAAAGGGTGGATGTTTTTGATTCTTGGTTTCTCATTTGCAAAATGGAAATAATAATAGTAAATTTATGATGGATGGTATTAACTAAATGCTAACAAATCTTCTAGAAGAAAGGTACATACGATAAAAGAGGCAAGGATTCAAACCTAGGCTTACATTAATTTATATTTAAATCTGAACTGCAGTAGGTATGATCCTATATTATGATCCTACAATAGATATGACCTCTAAAGTGAGGATAACTGTCTTCCAAGACTGTTGTGAAAATTAAATAAAATAATACATGAGGAATAATGTATAGGAGATGTATGTTTCAGGCAGGAATCTTGGAGTTCATTCTTATGGGGAAATTGAAGAGGCCTTGATGAAGGACTAATTACAGAAGTTAAGGAACCAACAGAGGATGTGGAAGCAATAGCAGTAAGACCTATTATCACGCCAAGTACCTAAGGAGCAAGAGACTGAGGTGATCAGGAGGCAGATAAGAGCTGAAATGCTGGGAGAAAAGGAACCTCACCACCTGGCAAGAGTTCAGGTCATAAGTGAAGTTATGCTCCCACTGCCAAACCAGGTAGAACAGCGGAGATAAAGACCCTGACCTGTTCCTCTTCCCACTGTCCAATCTCCTGCACAGCATTGGTCAAACCCAACTAGAGGCTGAGGGAAGATGGAGAATGAAGTCTTTTCAGGTTGGGCTTCTGGAGCAGAAGTAGCAGGGAGAAGAGCAAAGAATAAATCAGGAGGTTCATACACACGAAACATAATCAGCTCCAGTGAGCGCTTCAAAGTTTTAACTCTCTTACTGTGATTAACTTAGGAATGATGGATAGTACAGTTGAAATAGAGGTATATGCCAACATTGTGTTAAAGAAATCTCTCTGTGTCTACCAGTGGTAACAGAGGGTAGGGGAGTGGACTTTTAAGCACTAACCATGCAATCTTTGCTGTAGTAAATGTTAGCTTACTTAAGAGAGTTTAATTTTCAAAAAGTTACCTGAAAAAATTTGAATATTTTCATCATAAATAAATGATTAATGTTTGAAGAAATATATATGTTTAATTTGATTTAAACATTACTGTGCATACATGTATCAAAAATATCACATTGCATGCCACAAATGTGTATGATTTTTATATATCAGTTAAACAATAAATTTAATTTAGATTTTAAAAGTATGAGAAAGAATGTGTGCTTAATGGGCTTGTTCACTCTATAAGGACGCAAATATTGTATCTATTTGTTGACACAGCAGGATTAAGAATATACAGTATAATGTCTGTTAGGTTCAGAAACACAATGTTATTCATAATGTCCATTCAGTTCTAGAAATTTCTTTAAAATCTATAGGTTTTGTTTCAGCTTGGAACATACATACTACAAATAATACAAATGTGAGTGTTTCTCAAGGCAGTGATGCTATCAACTCATTGTCATAGGACATGCTGCAGAGCCTAGCCAGAAGCCTACTAGAATGCCTCTCTGGAACCTTTTTTTGGTGTCCTAGTTCTGTCTTATCCTTAGCCTCACTTATTTTGAATCTCAACCTGGTCCATACTTGATGGTCATTTACTTATTGCAGTGCCTGTGGTTGATTGCAGATCCTGCTTAAACACACAGAGGTGATCAGTCTTATTTCTCTTGCCATTTATGCTCCTCTTCAGTGTCCTACGATGCCCACTAATAGCCTCTACACATACTCATTTCTGCCAGATAGGAAGGTGTTAGACTACTTCCCACCTTTCCCTGTATTCCCCCAATAGTCTTAATTAGGGAATAGAATACCTTCTAGAATGAGTTCTATTTCATGATCTTTCCCCTGTTATTCAAAGTCATTTCCTTTTGTGGTTGATTATCATGGCAAAAATATCTGTATTCTGTGGGATCCAAGCTTGACCTAACCTCCTAAACTGGGATTTCAGTAGTCAGATGCTTCCCGTATACTGGCTCTTTTTAACTTTGTTATTGTCTCATGTAGAAAATGTTGAAGGGAGGATATTCTCCATTAAGTAGATAATGGAAAGCCTACTTCACGGATCATCACCTTTTCGAGACAAATTATCTTGTTCAGGGCATTTTATATCCCCTTGCTCCTCAGCGACACCATTCCCATTACCTTATTATTACAACTCATTTTTTAATCAAATAAGCTTTTGAGATAGGACAGTCTATACTTTTCAGGAGGCCTTTTGAAAGAAACAATAAAAATAAAAACAAAAAGCTAAAAGAGACAAGTTTAGAATAAATTTGCAGGTATGCCTAGTTCTTAAAAAATAGGTCACATTTTTATAGTACACATGAAGTTTTAACATACTACATGCTTTTATGCACAAATCTATTCATCTTTCCTATAATTTTTAAATTCCTTCAAGGCTGGGACTATAACCAACTCATCTCTTTTATTCCAACAAAGTATCCCTTAGCTTACTTATTGTAATTAATATGAGACTCTGATGTTTTCAATCAGAGCTCAAGATAAACAAATAATTTTCTTATATAGAAAAATATATTTTTAAAAAGAAAAATATATGAATTGAATACAGATAGCTTGTAAATGTAAACATCTTAAAGTAAATAAAAACCATTTATACCTAAGGGGAATATAATGAAAGTTTATTTATTTTCCAAAAACTTATAGTGGATGCTGGGTGGAGGAGAGATGTGAGAAAGACATGATTCAGAAGGTTCATTCTTTCTGCATCATTTTCTTCACCAATTTGTCAACTTTTCTGAGGTTCATTCTTGTCCTGCATTCAAATATATACTTACAGAAATACTACAGAAACATACCTTTAAGGCAAAATAGAGGCTGAGCAACCAGAAGACAGCTGCAAAGCACTTCAAAGTAGCCCATGTGAATGACAGTTTGAGGATGTGGGCTTCCATCAGTTTTGTTTAAGTTCCTAAAGGAAAATATTCTGGGTGCATCGGCCACAGTGTACAGGGTGCAGTTCTTCCATGTGCTATTCTCTGACTAAAGTCTTATTTTTAATGAAGTATGTGTCCTTTACTGAAATTATATTACTGAAATACTACTTCCTACAGCATATGCAGTGGTCTTGGATGTTATTTAGACATTTGGTGAAAATATTATCTTGGAAAGAGTCATTGTCTGAAAAGTAGAAGAACTTTTCAAGGTATATGATGTTGGAAGTCATTCACTCAGCACTCACTGAGTGAGTCAAGCCATAGCATATTGAAAAGCATGTATTCTAATCAATGAATGGGTAAATCAATGATAATATGACATTTTTATAATACCCTTATTAGATGTTTATTGAAAACAATGGTTAAACTGTTGCATGGCTTCTGAGAAAGAAATTGTGCAAGTTGTAGTAATTAAAAGTGTTGCCAAACATTTAACTTACTACCAATTGTGTTTATCCCCAAGTATTTGAAGCATTTTAGACTTCTTAGAATGTAGAGGAGCTCTCACATTGGTTTTAAGCAATTTACAGTAGAAAATGAGGCTACATAAACATGAATGTCTGTAGATTCTGAAGTGTGAGGGAAATCAGAGTAAAAAGTCTTCAAGAGCTAAAGACACACATCATCTAACACACCACAATGCTGTGACCATATGAAATCACATGAGTGGGCACCAGGGCCCCTTCCCACTCATTCTATGTGGTTCCTCTTAGAACACCCAATTTTTGGTACTTGTTTGTTTTTCTTACCTGTCCTTTTATGCTATCCTTGATGGTTTCTTCCTCGTACTAATAAAAGTCACTTTCTTCTGATTATCCTAACCCAATTCCTAACATGAAAATACTGTATCCTACTTAGTTTGTCTGTCTTCTTTCTTTTCTTTTTTCTTTAGGTCTATATTATGCCCCTTTTGAAGGCTTTACTAGGAGTACAAGCCTGTGAGTCTATCTGGCATTGAGATATGCCTGTATCTATCTATATCTATATCTACCTACATTTTTATTCTATATATTCTATATTCTATATATATTCTATCTATATTTTTTTTAATCTCTAGCATTCTACTTTATACTTGTGAGGGCTTTATGTGATCATGTAGGTCTGAACTTGTACCTAATATGTTTATAAGAATGTTATTGCAAATCACAAAAATGAGTTTGTTAGCATCAAGAAGTACAGTCCTGGAATAGCCTGAACATATTGGTCAATCACCATGTCAGCTGATAAAAATTCAGCTACAGACTATTTCCATTTGTCATTTTTTTACTATTTCTTACTATTTCTCCCACTTCCAGCACCTTCCTTATCCTCCCAGATAAGGTTACAAGACAAACTGACACAGAAAAAAGCCTAAGATTTCTATTTTCCCTGAAAAGAGGTATTATCGAATTATAAAATTTGAGTCCTAGTCCAAGTAGTTATCTAAGTATGAAATAGTTATTTGAAAGTGTCAAGAGATCCTATCAACAATTTTATACAGAAAGAAAAAAAGCAATAAAGTGATCCAGAGATTCTTGTCTTTGCAAGAACTATTTTTTTTTTTTTTTTTTTTTTTTGTGGGTACCGGGGGGACGACCTCAGGACCTCGCGCGCCAACAGGCACCCGTGCCACTGAGCGATATCACCGGCCCCTTTTTCGTATGTGGGTTCCGGGAGTCGAACTCCGGCCTTCGCGCTTGCAAAGCAGGCGCTTACGCCACTGAGCCATCTCACCGGCCCTGCAAGAACTATTTTTACAAAAGGATATTTACTTGTTAACAAATAAAATAAGGTTTAGAAATGAATACAGGCATATATATGTATGTATATGTGTACGCATATATGATTTTTATATAAGTTTTTTTTTAAGTTTCAGTAGAAAACATTACATGAAGTTGATGGAAATCCCCCACTCCTGGTACTCCCTGGCATCGGTTGTCCTAGCCAGCTGTCAATGTCAGGGCCCACATAGACCTGAGCCTTTTTTCAGAGAGTTCCCTTCTGGGAATAGGAACATACTGAGTAAATGGTAAGAATATTTCTTTGCTCCACTGGTTCTTATAAAGCACTGATGTTTCCATTTGATACATTAGGATCACTCCCAAATTGTCTTCCCGGGAAAAAATGTCCATTTTACTAGTCATAAACTAACATTGAAGCCCACATTTTAAATCTTGCTGGTCTATAGATACAGGTGAATGAAGACAACTATTTATTATTAACTGCCAATGGTTTTAAGTGTACCATTCAGTAGCATTAATTGCATTCAAATATTGGGCAATCATACCTACCTATGTCCAAAAATTTTCATCATGTCAAACAGAGATTCTATAACCATGGGGAAAACTCCCCATCCTTCCCTCACACAGTCACTGGTAACTTCTAATCTACTTTCTATCTCAATAAATTTGCCTCTTTTAGATAATTCACTTTAGTGGGTTCATACAATATTTGTCATTTTTTTTTAACCAGACCGACATTGAATTTAAGATTCTCCAAACTCAGTCTCCCAAGTTGCTGAGATTACAGGTTTAATCCACGTACCTGGATATTTGTCTATTTTATCTAACCTATTTTGCCTATCTTAGTATATTTGAGGTTCATCTATGTTGTAGTGTATATCAGAATTATATTGTTTTTTATGGCTGAATATTATTGCATTGTATATACATACACATTTTGTTTATCCATTCTTTGATAGACATGAATTGTTTTTCACCTTTTGACTATTGTGAACAGCCATGAACATGAACATACAAATACCTGTTTGAATTCTTATTTTCAATTCTTTTAGATATGTGCCTAGAAGTAGAGTACATGGATATCTGAAAGGAAGTTCTGCGGTTATCTTGTGAGTAATCACCAAACTTTTCCATAGAAGCTGTATACCATTTTACACTTCCACTAGTAACATAAGAGTATTCCTGTTTCTACACATGCTTCTCAATACTTGTCATTATGAATTGGTATTTCAGTGTGGTTTTGATTTGCACTTCCCTAATGACTAGTGATATTGAGTATCACTTTATGTGTTTATTATCCATTTATACATATTCTTAGGAGAACTATATACTCATAGTTTTGCCTATTTTAAATTGTGTTATCTTTTTAAGGAGTTTTGAAATTTCTTTATATATTCAAGGGTGTTAAACCCTTATCAGATATGTAATTTGGAAATATATTCTCCTATGCTGTAGGTTGTTCCTTCACTTTTCTGATAATGTCCTTTGATACACAGATATTGTTAAATTCAATGAAGTTAAATTTTTCTATTTTTGTTTTACTACTTAGAATTTTTGTGTCAGAACTAAGAGTTCATTGTTAAAATCTGATGCTATGAAGACTTACTTTTCTTCTAAGAGTTGTCTAAATTTAGCTGTTATATATCTGCTGTTGACCTCTTTTTAGTTAATTGTTGTATATGGTGTGAATTATATTTTTACTTTCGAAGATTATATCCTAACATAGATGGCAAGATGACATGTGGAGTGTTATGAGAACCTCCTAAACACACAAATTTATCTTCACCAAATTAGGTATCAAAGATTGGCCTGAATTCTGGAGACTAACAAGGAAGCAGAGAAGAAACTTTGCAGTGATTCTCACTTAGTGCAGAACACTAGATTAAGATTTAAAAGAAAGAAAAAATGGAAGTTTCAATTAGGTAGAACTTACATTTCTTGTTATCTACAACACACTGGTTTCCCATACTTTATAAAATGCTTCAAACTGAATAGAGGAAGGGAACTAGAAAGAAGAATTTAGATCAAAAAATATCTACAGAAAGGCAATTTCTTCTCAACTCCCAGATGGATTCCTAGCAAGAGGAAGAGAGACAGTTTGATATTTAAGGGAATCTGTAAGCAGAAGAATAAGTGTTAGATACGTCTTACCTGGCTACCCATGACAGCTGCCAACCTCACTGGAAATTTTATCAATTAGCACAATGAAAAATACTAAAGGAGATGGTTATACAGCATACTGTATGTATAGAGACATGGTCCACAAAGGAACCTCAGAATTATTGGCAGAACCTCTCTGTCCACAAGACATGGAAAGCTACCAAACTTCTTATATGAAACATTACAGATTTCCTTGACAATATAAAGTTTCTAATACAGTGACTTCAAAATCAAGTTCAGTACATATTAAGTTACATATAATAAAATTTTATACACCCAACAGAGAGCTACTACATCTGTAGGTATAGAGAAGACATAGGAATGGCCTATATTCAGCCTTGTTTCACTTTTGTGACCAAAAGTTCCTAACAAAATTCACAACTCCACCATTATTCAATGATACTATAGTAGCTGGCCACTAAATATAGTTAAATCCATTTATGGGAAGTGGTATCACCATATTTTAAGAAAACACCAATATTTTCATATGATGCTTTTACAAAGTCATAAAATGTTCATTTGAGATATCATTGTATTCAATTACATTCTCTATTACGCTTCTGTATCTTCAGTGCTATTTAACACACAGATGCAGGCAGGTACTGGAAGCTAATAAAGTTTGGCAGCAGTGATGTCTCTCTCTTCACACCATAACCTCATAGATATTGGAGCTCAGAAAACAATACCCCAGAGTATGATGTTTCAACAAGCTGAGCACTTTGAGCTACAGGAAATTGGAAAGTCTAAGAAGCTGCCTTAGAACCAAGGTCTCTCTGACCTTTCCTATTTCTCCCCAATGAATAATGAGAGGCTTTTCTCTGAAGTTTATTCCTCTATCTGAAGACAGGATATAGCAACAAGCAACATACAATTGCCTTCAATCTTCTGACTGAAATTTCATTATCCAAGAAAATTTAAACCCATCTGACAGAGCAAAAGACTGAAAATAAACGCCATACCTAGATGCCAGAGAATGTTTTCCTAGGCTGATGTCTAGTCTTCAGGCCCATCCCCTCCAATCATCTCTACCCTTTAAAATTACCCACACTCTCCCATGCCATCCATCTCCATTGATGGGTGCTTAACTCATGGTATCAGATAGCAATATACTCTTCTCTAACTTCTTTAAGAATTTCCATACTTCCAACAAATTATATTGGTAATTTCTAAGTAGATGGCATTAGACAAGGTCCTACAAAAAACAGACATAAAGATGATAGAGTTTTTTTTAGAACTTGTAATACTTATAAGAGGAAATGAGAAGGGAACTGGAAAAGCTAGCAAAGACATTTGGTCATCATACAGGTCTACTCCCAGGTGAAGAATAGAAGGAAGAAAGGCAAATCAGTGGCAACATCCTAGCATATTACAAGCACATATGTTAGAAAAGTTGCACAGACTGCTGACAAGTTCCCCACCAAAGTCACCCTTCAGAAGAGGCCCACTTGTCCCAGGAATGGGCCTGCTGTAGCATTCCTGCCACACTCGGTCACTGACTGAAAGCAGCACATGGGAATCTCAGCCTTGGTAAAGAAATATTTTGTCCCTCAGAAAGATAAAGCAATTTATTACATGAGAATTTTTGTAATTACTTGGCTTCTTTAAAAGCCACAGGACAGTTTCAGTTAAAAATTTTTCCACTTAATTTTCAATAAATAGTAAAGAGGGAGAAAAAGATTTTATTTTGTTCTAATACGGTATAGAGAATTAAAGGTCTGCTTACTTTTCCCCCAACTGAGCTTTTGTTCTTCATGGCAAATGGTTGCTCAGCTTGAAGGTATTTGTCACTAGGATGGGGACAGAAGGGTGGAGTAACCATGTCTGCAATATTCTCTGTATTTCTTTATTGCAGTCTAATTCATTACATCTGTCTTCTGTAGAAAAACCTGTCTTCAACATGATATCATCTACTTCACAATTTAGGATGAGTAAGAAGTTTGCAAGAGGTGACATTCTATTATGGCTTTGCAAGTTGACACAATATTTTTCTTGTCTTGATATAAAAATGTCACCCCATTGTGGTATATAAGTTGATCTCATTGCCATAACTGAATATTTATTTTATGTTTACCAATGAGAATGCAAAGGATATTTATACTCTTAATCTCAATGGGCTTGTAATCTATTAGAGGAGAAAAGGTATATATATCTATATCTATATATCTATATATAGATATATATATATATTTCCCAGGTAGTATAGACTGTCAGATCTGGATATTCTTCTAAAACACTTACAAACTATGGAATTAACCTGTAACAGAACAATTTCCTGGATGCTTAGCAGAAGACAGGAGATCTTGGGTTAGAAACAGAGGACTTTACAGTAAACAGCAATGGAGTTTGGGGAATCTACTGTTTTTCTAGCAAGTATCAAGCTAGTCTGCTCTTTGTCTGAGATGGACACATTACTTCACATCACAGGTTACCCCTGCATAGATCAGTATGAGAAATGGCCTGGATCACAGGGCCTTGCAATCTTGGCACAATCGGCAAGCTATGGAGGAACTCAGGAAGCCCAAGGAGGACTGTCTCTCCCAGTGCAGGCAAAAAGCCAAACGATCACACAAGTATCTGAACCACTGAAGTTTGGAGATCAGAAATAACAGGACACTTATGACTTAGGTAGGGGTTGATGGTTATATTGGCCACAAAAAGAAGAAAAGATTACTGGCAATAGTAAAGTGTTTATTACAAGTTACCTCAATAGACAGCAGAGGTTTGGTTAAAAAGAAAAAAACAACAGTGACAGCAAGATCAGTGGTAGGAAAAGGAAGAATAAGGATTTGAGAGTTTTAATACTGATTAACAAGGATGAGGTTGGATTAATTACACTGAGAAATACGATGTCAAGCTATCATTATCAACATTCATTATCAATGATTTGAAGGCAACTAGGCTAAACGACAGGAATCTGATTACAATCAAGTGAGTGGAAATGAAATCTCCATCCATCCATATATACATATTGTCTGTTAAGTATCCCTCCTAAAGCATAACAGAAATAGAACAATGCCAGTGTTTTAAGTTTCAATTAGTTGTATAGTAGTTGATGAGAGCGTGGGGATTTAAAAACTCTTTATGCTTCCATGAGATAAAAACCTATGAGCTGTAAGTCATTATTATTCATCAGCATGCAGCCAAGTCCTGTTCCACACCCATGTCTGCTTGGCCTAATTCCCTTCACGAGCTCCAGAGCCAAACAAGTTTGTAGCCCATAGTGACCTTTTGTACCAGAAACTTCACTGATTCTAGCAGGAAATTGGGTTTCCTCCGCTTGATTCCAGAGGACACTGTACAGACGTTGAAGTATTTCGTGATCCTCCTGTGAGGCCAACAGAAATGAAGTAGCATTTCCCAGAACAAAAGTAGGTGTCCTCAGGCAGACACAAGAAAGACAGTTATGAGAAGACTGAGACCCCCTGTTCTGGGGAGAAAAAATGGAGCCATGATTATTAGCAATGTCTTTCTAAACTTATCAATGTATGCAAAAATAACATTAAAACATGGAAATTATTGACCAGCACTAAAGTCTTATTTAATATGGAAAACAAGGACAAAAAAACGCTTGAAAATAAATTTTTTTCTAAAAGTAATGTGATCACTTTCTCATTAATAAGATAAATACAGACTCTTTGATCGTGCAAAAAGCTGTGTGTGTGTGTTTGTGTGTGTGTGAAATTATAGAGTCCATTTGTATATTTTTAAATTAAAATTCCATTTCAGGAAAAGAAATACTTTTCAATTTGTGTATAGAGGAAAAGAGCTTTGGAGTATTGTTTTGTTATTGAAATTGAGGCATTGTTTCCACTCCCTGAAATTGCTTTTTCTCTCCTGATTTTTTCTAATTATCTTGTTTTCTATTTCATAACCTGCCCTATCTTATCTGAACACCTAGCCTTTCCTTTCTTCAGCCATTTGCAAGTATATAATAAAGGGACAAAGTGAAAACTTTCCCTTTAGAAAGGGAAAAGCAAAAACCTTTTCCCTTTGAAAGTTTGCTGGGACTAATTGATAATAAACAGATAAAGTGGGAGGAAAAAATACATAAATTTATTAATTTGCAAGGGGAAAAATCATAGCACAAGAGTTGTATACAGAGTTTGCATATCTCCAGAGAGCCAGATGGTTGTGACTTAACTTCCCAAGCCACAGAGAGAAGCAGAGCTTGTACAGGGAGGGGCACCCTGGAAGATGTGAGGAAGACACACACATGAACAAAAGTGGTCTTATTCTCTAAAGTCTCTTAGGTGATCCCACGGAACTGTCCTCAGAAGAAGAGATGAAAACTCTGGGCCCGGTGAGATGGCTCAGTGGCATAAGCGCCTGCCTTGCAAGCGCGAGGGCCCGAGTTCGGCTCCCGGATCCCACATACGAAAAAGGGGACGGTGATATCGCTCAGCGGCACGGGTGCCTGTTGGCGCGTGAGGTCCTGAGGTCGACCCCCCGGTACCCACAAAAAAAAAAAAAAAGAAAACTCTGTACAAGTGGAGTGTCCTGGGCACAGTCACCTTTAGTATTTTTGTTCTCTGGTGGTTCATCTTTTCTGGTTAATGAGAGTTCACAACAACTGGATCTTCTTTTTCTGAAAACAGAGCGTCAGTGGAAGCCTCTCTCTCTGTGGGAGAGAAAAAAAATAAGATTCTGTTGGGGAGGGAGAAGACTCTTTTAGTACAAAGTCACCATACTTCAGAGTTAGGGGTTTTGTTTTACCCAACTGCAACTGTAATGCGAAATACTATGACCTCCCCTAACCGTATTCAAATTTTAGAAGAGAATATTTTTATTTCAAAAAGGAAAGAGGTCTGTTACTAATAGTGGATTTTAAAGGGCTATCTTTTACGGACAGTAAGAATATTCTCTCACTTCTAGAGATGCAAAATATTTAATAAAGCATCTAGTCTGTTCATTCATAAATCTATTTCTAGTCCACTTCACCAAATAGAGATTTCTATGTCCCAACTCAGACTGAATCTTTAACTTTAGGCCCTTTTGAAGGCAATGCTAAGTATCTAATGAAAAGTTTCTAATCCGAGCAGTCAGCTAGATGTTTTGTCTAATATTAGGCATCCAGATTTTATTTGAGAACACATAGATGTTTGACTGAATTTTTCATTTGTCATCAGGATTTTTGGCACCAAATACACATAGTCTTTAGAAATCACAGAAGGAATTCATCCTCTCAGCATTTCATGTATCTGCCCTACAATATCGTCCTTCTGTTTGAAAAGAAAGTTCCACTGTGCATTGAAAGTGTCAGCAGCATGGAAATTTATCAAGACAGAGAAGCTGGATATTTAGGAGGCTGTTTTGTTCTTTGGGGGAGCTAGTTTCAGGAAAAGCTGAAGTTGTTAACAATGTCATTCAGGAATAAGTGAGGTTATGCTGTGGTCAGCCATTTGAGGTCCCCAATCTCAGTGACAGAAGCAGGAAAGGTTTATTTTTCACTGGCAATGCATGTTCAGCATGGGACTGACTGGAAGGAGGAGAGGTCTCTGCTTAGTCGTTACTCAGGGTCTCAACTGAAAGAGCTTCATCTCAGCATGCATTGATTTCTGTATTTGCTCCACAAGGAAGAACGGAGCTGGTTGGTCTCCTACTGGCATTTTGTAAAATCTCAAGATAGAAAGAATCTGACCAAGGCTATATACAGGAACACATCAAACTTCATGCAGTCAAGAACGCACAGTCCCCCTGATTGTGGCCCAGAAGGGAGATGGGGACCAGATATCAGTGGACAGTAGTAATGCCTGTCACACATCCATTACAGATATCAGAGGAAACAGTGAACAAAATGGAATTTCCTTAAAACTGGGGTTCTTCCTAAGGCAAAATTAAACATTCTTCTTTTCCCTCTGACTAAATAGAGGGTAACAATTTATCAGTGCATTATTACATAGATAAGATTACCCGAGTATGTTTTATTTGGAATTTAAAAGCTTATTCCTCTTTCTCTTTGGAAAAAGAAAGTACCTGAAATTAAATTTTCTCTGAAACTTTGGTAAAATAGACATATGAGAAACATGTACACATACATATAAAAGCTCTATTAGAAAAAAGACAGCATTTTACTCACTTCTGCTTCCCAGATGTCTAATATGCTCACCTCTGCTCTCAGCACAATGCCCATACACAACAAACAATTATTGCATAATATAAAACAATGCATACCAAATCAAATAAAATGTAGATGTTACAAAGAAGACAATGATTTGTGTTCCAGGACACACATAGAGGATAAACTCAACAGAAAAATGATATGATTTGAGGATGACAATTTCATATCTTCTAATACATTTGCTCACAAATATTTAGTTACACCTAGAATTTTCAGTCTCAAACTGTTCCCATGAATTTGATAAAAATAGTGGGAGGAAATTATCTGCATTCTTGTTTGGCTTAAAATATTTATTACTAGTTCAAAAAATACATAAAATAATTTCTGCATATGTAGCATAGTACAATCCGTAATTTATATGGTGCTTATATGTGCCGTGCACTGTTCCAAATATGTGTTAACAACTATTTTGAGACATGACAATCCTTTGAGATAAATGTTATTGTTATTATTCTCATTTTAAAGATGAGGGATCTAAGAAAAAAGAAGTTCTCACGGCTGTCATGTGAAGCAGTAGTGCATTATGAGCCCAGACAGTCTAACCCCAAAATACGATGCTTTCCTAGATACTGTGGGGTGGCAGTCAGTATGGAAGAAACTCTGCTTGCGAGTAGGATAAACTCATCTTGCAGCCATACTGTCAAGAACAAGACAAGGATGCCTGCTTTCTCCATACCTACTCAACACAGCACTGGACATTCTAGATAGAGTAATTAAATGCCACGCTATCCCTCACACCATATTCACACTGTCTCCCACACAGATCCCACATTTTCCCCACAATTTTACTCACCTTGTGCCCCATATTATCCATAACCTGTGCTCCACACTGCCCCCTACTCACTGCCCTCTACACACACTGTCTCCCGTACCCTCCTTACAATGAAACTCCACACTATCTGCATGTGGCCCCTTACACGGTCTCCTATACTGCTCCATACTCCCTTCAGCTATCACCTACATGGTCCCCTATATTGTATAAACAATCTCCAGAACTCCTTTTATTTTGTAAATCTGAAATTCTGTGTCTATTTGGTTCTTTTTTATAATTTCTGTTTTCTACTGATTTCTGTATTTTTTCATTTGTCATGACAGTATTATTCTTCTTATGAGCAAATTTGTGATAGCTGCTTTCAAAGCTTTGTCTGCTAATTGTGATAACTTGGAAATCTTGAGATTAATTCCTACTGCCTGCTTTTTCACCTGTGTATGGATTACATTATCCTGATCTTTTTTTTTTTACATAGCTCATAATTTTTTTAAAAACTGTGGATGATAGCTCTAGATAATCCGGATTCTATTATATTTTTTAAAGAGTATTGATATTTTTCTATCAGTGAATTAACTTGGCTGGACTGGTACTTCAACCCCTATATCCTTATGGGTAGGACAATTGAATTTCTCATTCAGTTCATTCAGCTTCCAACTTCTGTTTTTACACTGATCCCCTGGGTTCTGCCCTGTGTATGTGTAGTTCAAAAATCTGTCAATTATTTGCATACGTGTATTTACAGATATACTTTTAATTTTCCCTTTTGTGGTTCCTGTTTTCCAAAAATTGCTCCTTGACCTTCCAGGTACTCTGCCAACCCCAAAATATATTCTTTGACACCCAGAAGTATTTTAAAAGGGGGAATCACAGAAGGAATAAAATGTCCTAATTTATGCAAAAGGTTTAGTACAGTAGAGGGCATTACCACCCCTAAATATTGCAAGGGGATGAGCATAGTCAATCAGAGACAATGGTGAGCTCATTCCAAATATCACCCATATTCCCAGTTTTGAAGATCACATTGATGTTGGGAGGAATTGAGCTAAAGGAGGGTGCATGACTTAAATTAAAACCCAATATGATATAATAACTTTAAAATTTTATGCCAGATGGTCAGTTTACCCTAAGTTAGAAAAGAATTACCTTCTATCAATTTTTTAAGGTTTGTTGGCAGCCACACATTTCATGTAGAAAAAATGTTTATTATAGTGTTTGGAAATTCCAATTAACTCAAACAAGCAGATTAGGCTACAGCTAACTTTAATATAGCATCTATTACCACAAAATCTACCAATGTCCTAGAACAAACAGGAAAGCTTGGAAAGGTATGTTCTGAGCTTGGAGTACTGACAGGTCTATTAGAGGCTTTGCTCTCTTTGCTTTAACTTCCTACCCAGGGCACTTCTGTTCAAGACCAAGAGAAGGAAATTCCACTACATCTGCCCTCCAAAGCAAAATTTGGCTGGCGAAGATTTATTAGGTCACATCTATGGGGAGTAGTGGGGAAAGAAGTGTTCTTCACCCCAGAATAGAGCTCATCTTTGATTAGTAAACCTCCCCATTATTGACAGTCAGGTTCAAAGTACCAGGTTGTATACCCTTGGGCTACTGCAGAAATTATGTTCACCTTTTCAGAGGTCCTTACTACAAAGTATTTGTAACTCAATATGGAAATCCAACAGGAATAAAATAAGAAGCAACAAGACATCATAAATATACTGCCATCAGTTATGATTCAAAAAACAGAAATACTAATACAAACACTAATAAAAAGATGTAGGCTCTAAATATGTCAGAGTGTGAAGGACTAGACAGGTCACCTCAGAAAATGGAGACAAAGATTATTCATTGTGAAATGGGAATTCTTGGGAACAGAGCTCAGCTGAAAGCTAGGTCTCCTGAATCTCAAGCTATTCATCTTTCATGACATGACATTGTCAGTGAAGAGGATGTTTAAGGCCTCTGAAGTTTTGTTTTGTTTTGTTTTGTTTTAAAGAAAAGAGTTCCTTTACCAATCAAGCTTTATATTTTGATAGTTAATCTTGATTTTCAAATTGATCAGCCTGAGAGATGCCTGGGAAATTAGTAAAGCACACTTTTGGGTGCGTCTGGATATGTCTTGGGGGCATGATCTTCGGGAATATATATGCCCCCTACCCCCTTCCTCTCAGCTTCTTCCCCTCCTCTTTGCTTCCTAGCAGCTATGAATTGAACAGCTTTTCTCCACTATGCCCTTCTGTCATGATACTTCCTCCCTGGAGACAGCTGATCACGGATTGAAACAGTGAGCCAAATTAAACATTTCCTCCTTTAAGTTGCATCTGTATTTTGTTCTTGCAATGAAAAGCTGACCAATGTATCAATCAATCATGCTCACAATTCATGAGGCAGCAGGACTGCTCTGCAAGAACACATCACAGCTCCTGACTGTCATTCTTGAATAATTGTGCCCACACTAGGTTGGGATGGGAGTGAGAGTTGAGAGGGAGGGAGACTGAGCAGATCTGCTATTATAGAGTGAATGTTTATGTCTCCCTCAAATTCATATGCTGAAGCCCTAACTCCCAGTATTGATGTATTTAGAGATGAATATAGTTAAAGTTGAATGAGATCATAAGTGTAGCACCCTGATCCTGTAGGATTTGTATAAGGTAGGGGTAATAGAAAGTGGGGGCTATCACTATGAAATAGGAGAACTAATGCAGAACACTGCAGATCTTGATAAATGACAAAGGAGTTTAATAAGTTCATAGGCTTATTAACTTGTAAATCAGATGCCTATCATCTCTGGAAGTGTTTCTGGAAGTGTCTCTTTGGACACAAGTTTTAATCTTCCAAAATGACAGACAAAAATAAAAACAAATCAAACAGCAAAGAAAGATTAATCCTTCTTAGACAGGCACTTAAAGGGAATTAGCACCCATATCTCACATCTTTCAGAGCCCCACTATGAGGATTTTGCCAGGACCATATTTGCCCCACTCAATGAGGAGAGTCCTCAAGAACCTTAATCTTACTGCTTGCCTCATCAAAACCAAAATAAATGATCAAAAGAGAGAAGGACTGGATGTCAAAACTTTGGTTCCTCATTTAAAGCATGCAAAAGATCTAATTGTAAATGGAAAAAGTAAAAAAATCCGCTTGCCTCCTGGAGAAAATATTACACTTCTGAGAAGATGTTCTGTGCTTCATAATTTCATCACCAGCAATAATCAGTGTTTAATGTGGCATATAATTAACTTTCCTATAGGTAAATGTGGATTTGTTTTTGTAAATTTGGAATTATACTTTTATATCCCACTTTTTAAATACTTAGTATTATAAACACATAATTCTTTGTAATAATTTTAACTTTTTAAATACTTAGTATTATAAACACATAATTCTTTGTAATAATTTTAATGATTACAGACTATTAAATCAAAAGAACATATAATTCACTTCACCATCTTCCTTTTAGATAGTTAACTTGTTTTAACATAAATTTGTGTTTATATAATTATTTGATGAATGCTTGTTTGCCTCACTAGATGGTAAAATCTTGTTTGTTTTGGTCACTATTACAGTATATTCTCATCCAATAGCAGTACCTGAAATATAATGGGTGAGTTATAGCATCTGTTGAAAGAATGAGTTCTTGACTCAAACCTACCTCAGCCACAGAACAGTTCACAAATCTTTGCTATACCTAATAATAGTCTTTCTCTCTTCTAAAATTTCACTGTTGTTTCTCTTTCTCTCTCTCTCTCTCTCTCTCTCTCTCTCTCTCAACTCCATTGTTGGGAAACAGAAAAAATACTATTTTTTAAGTACTATAATGTACCAAGCATTGACCTAAATATATTTAAGAAGAAAGTCCATGTAAAAAATATTGCACCTCAATCTTTAAGGACATGTAAAAAAGCAACCAAATTTTATTCAAGGATCATAGAAAAACTGCCCAGTAACCTCACCAAGCAGTCCAACCCTGGAAAGATCTCAAGGATCCACCCAGAAGAAACCTCTATCCGCTTTGCCTGGGAACTGTGTGAGGGGACAGAAGCCTGGAGTGTGCTGCAGCTCAGAAAACCTGCTGTGGAAGCCAGCCTACCCCTGGGCAGGGAGATGGAACTCAGCAGCTCGGGAGCTGGGGCATTAAAGTGTGTTCAAAACCGCTCTGGTCATCAGAGAGTCTTGCCAGAGCCCTGTGACTTCATCTGCAGAAAGAAATAAAAAATGTAAAGGAGAAATCTGGAATGATAAGTCGTTATCCAATTCAGGAGAAAGGGAAAAGAAATAATACTCTGAGATTTCTTACATTTTTCATTTCTGTGCTTATTTTCAGAAGGACTTGCCCAAAGTAAAAAAATTATAAGCCAACTCACAAATAAAAGTGTGTTAGAAATAGATGTGTGAATTTTAGTGAAAATGCATCTTTTACTTAAGCAAACAGAAGTCTGTTTACTTTTTAATGGCACTTTAAATAAACTAGTGAAATTCTTAGATTTTTTTTACCTCAGGTACAGTAGACAAAAAAAAAATTACTATGTTATAGCTCTGACAGTTAATTGAAAATGGTGAAACACATTTACTTTTTTTCGCTCTATAAATTTTGAATAGGTCTATTTTTGTGTAGCGTAACACATTTAAGCAGCTGAACAGGTAACTAATCAATCTTTACTAATGATGACAGGAAATGCTACAGTAAGTCAATATACATGAGCATTTTATATTAGAGGAATGAGGAAAGGATGGTAGCTGGAGTTTCCAATATTCAGTCATATTTTATTTTAGAGGCAATATAACCTTACAAAAGTTAATCAACTTCTACAGACAATGTAAGAACATAATCAAACTGAATACAGTATCCTTTATGATTTGTAACAAACTTTCTACATATAGAACTTTGTGTTTATAAATGTTATAAAAATATAAATGAAGTAGCTTATTGAAATTAATACTTGGATGCTATCAGGAGAGTAACAGGGTCAATTATCACTTTGTACAGGTGACTCAAGAAAAAAGGTTTTATGGAATCAGAAGAAATTACTTTTTTTCTTGATGTTTATGAGTAGGTCAGATCCTCTCTGAATGATCAGCCCTTACTGATAGCCTTAAAAATCCAATATAAATAAGAGATGATACTTAGATAGCTTTGCAAAAAAAAAAATTAGCTACCTTCTTTTGATTCTGAAAAACAAAACTAGAAGGTACAATTTTCTCAAGTGTCAAAGACCAAAGTAGATCAAATTATTTCCCAACCAAACTCTCTTATCCCATCAAAAATTCCTATTTTCATCCCAACCAATAACCCAGCTATAAAAGTAGCTCTTAACTTTATTTAATATTTATGCAAGTCTCTGTATTATCTTAACAGGAGAGAAGAACGCAAAAAATAAGAGAAGATAGGATCCGATGCTTTTCAACAAAACTGGCACTTTGGAGAGACGAAAGGTTTAATTTGTGCATTAATAGAAAAGTATTGGGATAGAAAAAGGAAATCTTCCAATTTAGTAAGTGAATTAGAAACACACAAAGGATGAGGACATTACTCCCAATTTTCTGTCACCCTGACATGGTATGAATTTTTGGCATGAGGTAAGAGAGAACCAAGAAGACCACTTTGCCAGCCACCATCTGGTTTAGCTCTAGAATCACTTTCTACTAAAGCTATAATATCAGGGGTGCCAACTTAGGTACCAAGGGCCTAAAAATCTTCATCTCCCAGGCTATATTGAATAGGATTCCTTTTGTCCTTAATATTTTTAGCATTTTGGACCTCATTTTTCTTTCACATCTTTTGAGGCAGCATTTGTGTTTCAGGGCTGAGATCTACTTATGTAGAGAAGGATTTAGGGGACAACACAATTAATTTACAAGATCATCAAAAAGTACTATACAGTACAGTACTATAAAGTACTATTATCTATTTTAGAGACACAGTATGTCATCCTCAAAAGGGTGCCTGAAAACAAGACTCAAAAGACGCAGAGGCCTTAGCCAAGGCAGGCTGCGTAGCACTGGAGTTGAAAACACAAGCTCACAAACAAGCTCTACCACTAAACAGTTCTGTGGTTTTTAACGGACTACTTAACCCTCCTCAGCATTCATTTCCCAATCTATGAAGTGACCACTTGTGGCTAAAATTAAACAGAATGGTATAGAAAACCTTTTGTCATTGTTATTTGTTAGTATCATTGCTCTAAGTCCAGCTCAAGGAAGTGACAACCTTATGTTTTCTAAGACATACATAAAAAAAAATTCAAATTATTAATAAACAACTCAGAAAATAAGATACTCAATGCTTCCTCATTACATTTTTTTAATTGTGTTTATTTCTACAGCAACATTTCCTTTCCTCAGTAAACACGGAAGAAGACAGAAAAGAGCAGAGGAGGGAGGAAGTACCGCAGGAAAAAGTCTAGACTCTGAAGTTTCACTCCAGCTGGGGTGGAGGGGATGGTTTCCACCTATGGCCTCTTCTTTTGACTCTACTGTGGTTCCTGGTAGTCCTTTAAACTTAAACCCAGTTATTTTGGACACAGTGTTTTTTAATGCTGTGGGGGTACAATATTTTGAACCCCGTAAAGATGCCTCAACAGTTCCCACACCTCCATCCTGTACTGCATGAAGTCCTCTTGATTGTACACACACAGAAACATGCGTTTCATGTGTAAGTCCTAACTACAGCTACGTGGGTCCAGCACCTGACCCATCTGGACTGGGTGGGATAGCCTCAGAGCCTACCTGAATTATTGTGACTCTTATCAGTAATCTTCACAGCCACCTCTTTCTCAGGCCAGCTTCACCATGGTGAAGGTCTTGCTGATGGTCTTGAGGAGCTGGCGGTTGCTAATATGAGCATCCTCCTGAGCAGAGATGGCCAAAAAACCTTGCAGCACAGTACACCAACTGCTAAGGCTGACGATACCAATAAACTAAAGAAAGAAGAAAAGGAGAAAAATTATAAAGAAAGATGAGAAAGTGACAAAAGAAAACTGAAAAAGAATGAAAAAAGGAAAAGAAAATCAAGATAAAAGAAAATGATAAAAAGTAGAAAAAGTGGAAAATAAACAGAAACTAGAAAAAAATAAATAGAAACTAGAAAAAATTTAGGAAAAAATATAAATAATATAGCTAAAAAGCAAAAGGGAAAAAAGAGAAATATGGTCAAAGTTCTTTGGTCCCAAAAACATTTTCCTGAGCTAAAAAATTTGAAGATTTGGTCCAGCTAGGTATAGGCCCTTGGAATTGCATAAGAATGGGCCTATCCCAACTGGCTACAATTCACCCCACTTTTTAGTCTCAATCCTTTACTCTTAAAAAAAAAGGAAAGGAGACTAAAAGGTCTTTGGCTTAGTCCATTTTGTGCTGCTTTACCTGAACAGACTGGAGGAAGATAGCTTTCAGTATACAGTGGTACCTCAGTTCGTGAACTTAATGCATTTCAGGATTCTGGGGAAGATGACCACGGTCATGTTTGTCACCCAATATGAAGTTCACAAACGAAGAAAGTTTTGCCAAACACTTCTGTTTGCAAACCAAATTGCAAACCAAACAGCTATTTGAAGTCTCCAGTTTATCCTTCTCTAGGGCTGAGTCTTACTCCATTAAACTTCAGTATTATTTAAATCAGAGTTGAAGCTGCTGGATGAGAAAGCAAGTCAACATAGAAGTCTTCCACTGTTTCTATGACTGTTCACCTTGTCCTTCCATTGGTAGAGTGTTTTCCCCTGCCTCTGGTTTCACTCAAGATTTTCTCTGTCTTTGATTTTCTGAGTTTGGACACAATATGCATAGGTGTTTTCTTTTTGTTTTTGGTAATTGGCTATTTGATGAGCTTCCTAGGTCTGTCTTTGATGTTTATTATTAATTCTGGAAAACTCTTAGCCATCATTACTTCTAATACTTTTTTCTGTTCCTTTTTTCCTTCTCCTTTTGAATTTATATTCCCATTATGAATGTGTTACACTTTCTTAAATTGCCCTGCAGTTCTCAGATATTCTGTTCTTTATCTCTCTTTTTTCTTTATGCTCTTCAGTTTAGGAAGTTTCTATTGAGATATCCTTGAGCTCACTGATTCTTTCTTGGCTGTGTCCAGTCTACTCATGAGCCTATCAAAGGCATTCTTCATTTCTGCTATATTGTTTTATCTTCTAGTATTTTCTTTTGATTCTTTCTCAGAGTTTTCATCCCTTTAGTTCTGTTGCTTATCTATTTTTGCCTATTGTCTGCTTTTTCCTTTACAGAACTTAGTCTATTAATCAGAACTATTTTAAATTTCCAGTCTGAAATCTTGCTATATCTGAGTCTAATTTCTCTGTCTCTTCAATTGTTGCTTTTGTCTTTCAGTGTACCTTGTATGTTTTTGTGTAAAGTTGGTCATGATGCACTGATGTTGTTATGGCTTGTATCTAAATGTCCCCCCAAAGACTCATGCAGTCATAGGTGAGGCTTTTCAGAGGTGGGTGGATCTAGGGTGTGTAATGTTGGGATTAAATGTGTGATGCTGAGATTAAGCATGTGTGTTTACTAAATTAGTCTGCTGATTGGTTTGGCATAGTTCTGAGTGTGGGTGGCACCACCCAAACAGTGGGTAACCTGGAAAGGATAAGAGAGGCAGGCTGCTGCAGCCACTGCTTTACTACTTTGCTGCTTTGCAGCCTTCTGTTCACCGTGAGCTGTTTCTTTTCTGTGATGCCCCTCTGCTATGCCACCCTGCCCTGGAGCCAGCTAACTATGAACTGAAATCTCTATAAACTGTAAGCTATAATAAACCTTTCCTCCTTTAACTTTGTGTGTTGTATATTTTGTCTCAAGGAGAAAACTAATAAATAGGCCTTTAAGGTGAGGTTTTATAGTTATCTAGCTTGAAGATAACTTATGTTTACTCTTTACTGGAGCCATTGGTGTTAAAGGTTGGAATTCCCACTGATGTCCTTGCTTCGGTTTTTCCTGCTGTCTTCAGGTTTTCCCTTGAAACTTCATCCAGAGCAGTGGTAGTGAACCTATGGCACACATGCTGCAGTGAGCACACAGAGCCCTCTGTCAGCACTCAGGCCAAGTCACCGCAGCCAAGGTTTGTCAAATTATCAGCGTGCATACAACAGCAAAAAACACATTAATTGTGCAAAAGCATGCCAAATGCAAACTTTTACCTTTCAGTAAAAAGCTGTTTGTATATTGAAAGCTCTGTCATTGTATTTTTCTTTTAAGATAAAAGATGTTAATATATGAGTTGTTTTTTCTAAACTAAAACCTCAATATTCAGGTCTCATTGCAGTATTGGAACTTTGCAATAAATAAGTGGTTTTGGGATTGCAGTTTGGGCACTCGGTCTCTAAGAAGTTTACCATCACTGATCTAGAGTAAAGATGAGGCTTGCAGTTATTTTTATTGCAATCTTTGTTAGAATACAGGAGCCCTATTGATGCAATGGTAGGGTTGGGGGAAAGGAGAAACATTTTTTATTCCTATGGCTCAGTCTTTTAGTTAGTTTATTTCCCTGGGCTGTGACCTTCACAAGGGCTTTGTCATCATGCCCCACTCACCCATCCTGCCTTAGTTGAGACAGGAAGGCTAGAGAGGATTAGAGATGGTTTCTTTTGTCCCAGGTGTTTTAGGCTCTGATGAAAGCCAGGGAGGTTAGGCTCTGCTAAAGAAGTCTCCCATTAAGGCAAGCTATTGTAAAGCAGAACAGAATGCTCTAGATTAGTGGTGGCAAACCTATGGTGTGTGTGCTGCAGCCAGCTGTTCGTTATTATTGAAAGCTCTAAAATGTTTGCCATCACTGCTCTAGATGTATTTCAAAAAGGTCACTGTCCACTCCCATTTCAGGTAACAAAAGGGAATTTTCTCTGAGTTTATTCTGAATACCTGGTAAAGCTCTTGGTGGTAAGACTCCTGGAAGTGGGGGGTCTTCTAAGACTGGAACATACACTCTTTTTAATTTTTAACTCTCAAACTTGCATACACTGGGCTCCCAGCAATGTATTGGTTACGGTTGAAGTTTTTCTACCCCAGTACTGGCTCCAGCAGTGGTTTCTGCTCCTGGGCTTTTTTTCCTCATAATACAATTCTCTGTGTTCACCTGTCTCTCTGATTTCGTGAGCAGTGGTTTGCCCTGTTACTTCAGATGGAACCAAGAAAAGTGGCTGTTTTTCAGTTTCTTAAGGTGTTTTTCTTTGTGAGGATAGGACTGATGACTTCCAAGCCAGACACCAATATTCTGATTCACACTTTTTCAAGTTCTTTTTTTCTTTTCTCTGACAAATGAGGACATCACATACATTCTTGTACATCTTCTGATACATATGTGCATGTATTTCTGTTACACCAAGGGAGAAACAACTGGGACCCAGGATGTGCTAATTTTTATATCTAATATGTAATACCCAACAAAATACACTTCCTTCAGTTATGCGATCCTTTACATTGTTCCATATCCTCACTAACACTTGGCAATGTCAGACTTTTTCATTTTAGACAGTGTGTTGGATGTGTGGTGGTATCTCATTGTGACTTTAATTTGTGTTAACATGATTATTAATTAAGTTGAAAATAATTTGGGTATCTTCTTTGTAAATTATCTGTTCAAATCTTCTGTCCAATTTCTGTAGGCTATCTCTTTTTCGTATTGACTTATATGACTTATTTAGATATTCTGGATGTGAGCACTTTATTTTTTAACCAAATTGTGTAATTGTTATGTCCAAAATTACCATAAAGAAAATCAGAGAATGATATTTGTTGATGTAGCACAGACTTACCAGAAAACTGTAAACTCCAATTCATTTGGTTGATGTGAAATAATTATTGGATGAGGGCTTTCAGTTGCCCAGTGGTTTACTTTCATGTATCAGTATGCTGTAGAATCATTTATCAAAATTTAATAATAATTGACATTATTTCTTTTAATAAGTGAGAATATATTATCACAGTAGTAGTGAAATATGGCTTTAGGAAAATCTATTGCAAATCTTACAAACTAGTAGCATGACAAATATTTCAAATTAATTTTATAGTGAGGGTGCACTCCTGAGACTAAATCCAATATCCACTGTGCAAGCAGGCCTGAAACTATGAATCAATCAATGGCCAGAGTAGAATCACCCATCAAGCCACCTTCTAAGTGAATCTGACTGTGGGTTCATCTTCCACAGGACAAAGGATCAGAAGTATCTCTTTCCAAGCGTGACTGCCCGCATCAAGGATGCCTACGTTCACTGACGGGATTATAGTACATATTATCTAAATTGGATCAGACAGGGTGAAACTAGGGGTATGTGTATCTACTAATCATGCAGAAAATGGTTTTGGGGCCAAGGCTGAGAAGACACTTTGGTTGAGATAGCCAAGTATATGAACTGTGTCAGAATATGAAAGAAGAGTTGGGTGATAGCTCTAAGTTTAATGCCCCATTTTTAATAAAATGGTATTAAAAATGAGTAGAAATTGTTCAGGCACAGACCAAGGTTTGACTGGGGCTTAGAATCCTTCTGGTTTGGAGAGCAACATGGTCTTCATCTGTTGGCTCTGATCTGAATTTTGATCCTTTGGGTAACAGGGTCTTTCCCCAGAATCACAGCCATTCCCAGTTCAAGGGTGGGAGAATATATGGGTTTGTACTTGCTCTGCATTCAGAAAGCTACTGCTGAGGGCTGGTGAGATGGCTCAGCGGCTTAAGCGCCTGCCTGGCAAGCGCGAGGGCCCGAGTTCGACTCCCGGAACCCACATACGAAAAAGGGGCCGGTGATATTGCTCAGTGGCACGGGCACCTGGCTGGCGTGCGAGGTCCTGAGGTCGACCCCCCCGGTACCCACAAAAAAAAAAAAAAAAAAGAAAGCTACTGCTGAGACTGCGCTGCCCTTCCTGCTGAGGAGAACAATAACAGGAAAGAGTTCTCTATCCACCTGTCTGTATTCGGGTGGTTTTAGTGGGTTGCAAGGAACTGCTATGTGAACAGTGATGAATTTGTGGCAAGAGAATATAAATCAGAGTTGGAAGTAGGGCAGGGTCTTTCATGCTAGCCTGGGGTTGAATAACTAAGTGAACACCAGGTCAGAGAATAATGAGGCTTTTGTGATGGAAACCTATAACCACTCAGGATTGTAGGGTCTGAGATTTCACCATATACATGGGTTTATGAAAGCTTAAAATTAATCCAATAATTAAGATGACAACTGCTAGTTTTTGTTGAGATAGTTTCTGTGTGTTTTATTTTGCTGTTTTCTTTTTAATCAAAGGAAATGATAGTGAGAGGAAGGGAAAAGAAGAAACCCTAGTGGGCAACAAGGCTATTAATTATTAAAAACATCATTATGGCATTATTCTGACTCTCAGCTTGTTTGTTGGGGTCAAATTGTAAATTTTCATGTAAACTGCTAATTTGGTGCTATAGTCTTCCATTTATACTTAGAAAATTTTGATGCCTAATTTTATTACCTGGTTTTAACCTTTGTTCTATCCCTTGCCCTACTTTTTGTTGCTTTAAAAATATGGGAAACAAAATCAATTGATTATTTGAGTTACATGACAGCAGAGAAAATACTTTTTTATTGATATATTCCAGGATTTAGTACATAGCTGGTTCTCAACAAATACCAATTGAATAAATTTCATTTTCCATATTGCCTTACTTCAAACTTCTAAAACAAGAAGCTTCTGCTAGGCTTCATATCAATTTCCCTTACAGTAGCAATTCATTAGTTTAAATTAAGAAAAACAAATAAAAAATAAATAATGTATTGAGGATCCGTCACTTTTTCAATATTCCAGTGATATCAGGCATCCTTATTTTTTAATCATAAATAATTTGAATAAAAGACACAGTGGAAATGTGTTCAGACATCTGTAAGCCAGGTTTATCTGTTAGTGCAGCCTTTGCAGGTTCAACCCAAACATTTGTAATGGGTCAAAAAGCTACTACTGGGGAGATGATGTGCTTCATAGACCTGGGTCAGAGTGGGATTTGAAAGAAACTCTCCATAGAATGATGAATTTAATCTTTCAGGCTTCAGTTTCTGCTTCCATTGAATCAGGCATGAGCCCCCAGTGGTGTGGTTTGAGCACATTCCACACATACAGGCCCTCTAAGAAAGCAGACAGTGCCCTCTTACCACCTAGGCCCAAGGAGGAGATGCTGACCCCAAGGGCTGCTAATTTATTGGAGGCAGAGCACAATTTTAGCTGGTGGTAAGGTGCAAGATCTCTGCCTGGTGGAAAGGAGGATAACTATAGGAGGCATTCAGAACTTATCTTTGTGGAGGCTGAAATTTGAGACCTGGAGAGACCATTAGTAGTCTGGCAAAGCCTAAGGCAGGGAGGCAGCATAGCGATAGAAGAAATGAGTCAGGACGAGCCAAGAACAAGTAGAGTCTGGAGTAGCTGGGTATCCATAACAGCAACCTCACTTCCAAGTACAGTGAATGTTTGCTCAGAGGGCTTCAGAGAGAAGGTATTCAATCAGAGTTGTTGTCAGGAAGTTGAACCCAGGGGTGTCCTAGATGACCCACCTTTCAGGCTCCAGAAGGCCTGGTGAGAGCTGTTTATGTTTTTTTTCCCTCCTATCTCTTTAGCTAATCTGGAATTGCTTAATTAACACAGGTGTAGGTTAAGCTCTCATCTGGCTTTAGCACTAGAATTACGCTAAGCACAGTAAAACCTCATTAACTCAGATTGCACAGTCCAAATTTCTAATTAGTTTACTTGAACTAAGGTGAAATTTATTTTCAGCAAAATTTTATTATAAATAGTTTAAAGTATAAAGAAAGGGAGTACAAGCAATTGCTTAAAAATTTAAGGAGATGGGTTGTTAATATGTTAATTTAAGACTATTTTACCTATTTATTAAATGTTTATGACCCAAGGAACTTCAATTGGGTAGAATGAGTAAACATTCTTAAACTTTGTGCTTTTTTTCAACAAATATTTACTAAAATTCTTCATGGGCTTTATACAGTGCCAAGTTACCAGAAGCTACTGTACAGTAATTTTAAAAATATGTAAAAGTACAACAGAAGAGATATCTTGGAATGTTAGGTTTTGGTGCCCACCATGTGTGTGCGTGCATGTGTGTGTGTGTGTGTGTGTGTGTGTGTGTGTGGAGTGCAGAGAGTTTTCCTGTGTATGACCAGGCCTGGTATTTAAAGGATGAATCTAGATGGTTAGGTGAAGGGAAAGCTCCTCCAGCAGCTATGTAACACCAGATTAAAATTTCTCTTGCAGCCTCCTGATCACTTTGACTACGCTTATTATAGGTCTTTATAAAAAAAGAAAGAAAGAGTATTCTATTTAACAGAGTTGGAAGTGTTAGCCTGAGGAATTAAACAAGAAAAAGAAATTTAAACATCCAAATTGGAAAGGAAGAGGTAAAATTGTTTCTATACCTAGATGATATGGTCTTATATATGTGGAAAACACTAAAGATTTCACAAAAGAACTAGTTAGAACTAATAAACAAATTCGGCAAATTTGAAAGATATAAAATACACACAAAAATCAGTTCCATTTTTACACACTAACAATGAACAATCCAAAAAGGAAATTTAAAAAATCCACTTACAATGGCATCATAAAAAATGAAATACTTAGATATAAACTTATCTAAGGGGATAAAAGACTTTTACACTGAAAACTACAAAATGTTACTTAAAAATTAAAGACGGCATAAATAAATGGAATAATATCCTGTGCTCATGAATTAGAAGGCTTAATATTTTAAGATGACAATAGTATCTAAAGTGATCTACAGATTTAATGCAATCCCTCTCAAATCACAATGACATATTTTGAAGAAACAGAAAAATCCATCCTAAGTTGATGTGTAATTTCGAAGGACCCTGAATAACCAAAACTATCTTGGAAAAGAACAAAGTTGGAATCTCACTTTTCATGATTCAAAACTTATCACAAAGCTACAATAATCAAATCAGTGTGGTGCTACAGAGACACATAGACCAATGGAAAGAGCTCAAAAATAAGCCCGCACATCTATAATCACATGATTCTCAACAGAAATGTCGAGACTGTTCTGTATGGAGCATGCTACAACAGGAATCACCCTAGAAGATATTGTGCTCAGTGAAACAAGCCAATTACAAAAGGAGATAGATCCTTTGCAAATGAGAAGGCAACCAAGAGATGGAAGAACCAGAGAGTGGGAGGAAGGGAAGGGAACATAAAAGAATTAAGATATATTATATACATGTAGAAAATCTCCATAGTGAATGTAATCATTATGTACTACAAACATTACTAAGAAAAATAAAAAGTTTAAAAACATTGTTCCTCACATGTGAGGTACCTAGGATAGTCAAATTCATAAGGACAGGAAGGCAGAATAGTAGTTACCATGGACTGGGAAGGAGGGGGAAATAGGCAGTGCTTAGGTTAATGAGTACAAAATTTCAGTTTGGGATGATGAAAATGTACGGGAGGTTGATGGTGATGATGATTGCACAATGTGAATGTACCTAATTCCACTGAACCACTTAAAAGCAATAGAAATTTTATAATAAATATATGGTATGTAAATACAGTGGTACCTCAGTTCACAAACACTTTTGTTTGTGAACAATGTGGTTTGCAAACAGAAGCTTTTGCCAAAATTCTGTTTTTGTTTGTGAACTCTGCATCAGGTGACCAACACAACCGTGGCCATCTTTCCCTCATGAACATGAATATGGCCATCTTTTCCAGAATTGTGGAGAGAATTAAATTCAATTAAATTCATGAACTGAGGTACTACCACTGTATATCACTATACAGTGAGATATATATATATATATATATCACAATAAAAAACAAAAGACAGTTGTCCATGTACATGATAGCAGCTTTCAAAGAAAATTGTTAATAAGAATTTATGTGCATACATATCCTATTGTTAATATTATATGTCACAGTCAATTTTAGGTGTCAACTTAACTGGAAACCTAGAGATATCTATATAGCTGGTAAAGCATTACTTTGGCGTGTGTCTGTGAAAGTGTTTATAGAAGAACTTGGTGTGTATCAGTGAACTGAATAGGGAAGATACTCTCAATGTGGATGAGCACCACGCAATAAGCTAGGGACCTGAAGACAAGAAAAAGGTAGAGGGATGATTAATTCTATCCCTATCTCTTTGAGAGCCAAGATGTCTTTCTTCTCCTGCCCTGGGACATCAGATCTCTTGGTTTTCTGGCCTTTGGATGCCAGGACTTGCTGCCTTGAGTTCTTAGGCCTTTACTTGGGACTGAGAGTTATACCATCAGCATCCCTGGTTCTGCTGCTTTTGGACTTGGGCAGTCAGGATACAGGCATCACTAGATCTCCAGCGTCCAGGCAGATAAGTATGGGACTTCTCAGTCTTCATAATCTTAGGAGCCAGTACTTGTAATAATCTCTCTCTCTCTTTCTCTCTATCTATCTATCTACATATATACAAACACATACATATATTTCATTTCACTGAAGAATCCTCAAACACTATACAATGCTGCTTGCTACATGAAAAAGTATTATGAGGTCCAAAATACTATTTTAGAAACTTCTGTTCCCCTATTTAGAAGAATGAATATTTCATATCTCAGCTTTTGTTCCCTCACAAATTCCAAACTTTTAAGACATTTACTCTTTTCTTTTTTTTTAATGTGGATACCAGGAGTCGACCTCAGGACCTCGTGCTTGCCAGCAAGCGCTTGTGCCGCTGAGATATATAACCGGCCCTTTTTTTCCTTTATGTGGGTACTGGGAGTCGAACTCAGGACCTCATGCTTGCTAGGCAGGCACTTGTGCAGCTCAGCCATCTCACCGGCCTGACATTTACTCTTTACCTAATATTAAATTTTTATAAATGATTAAAAAAATTAAAAACATAAATAGTATGAATATATTAAAGAGACAAATACTTATTTCCTTTGCCATCATCAACCACAAAATATTTGAAGGACATATATTTAAATACCTTTGCAATTCTATAAAGCTTATATCTGCCCCTTTTGCAAATGCCTAAACAGTCCTCACATTTATTGGAAAAGAAAAAATTAATGCCATTTTACTTCCTCTTGCTGGGTTAAAATTCATCGTCTTTTTTTCTCTAATATGATAGAAAACACTCAGTAGCACAGAAAGCTAAAGTAAAAATTCATTGAAATGATAATCTCCTCTTAAGGCACCAGAATGAGAAGCCAATTTAAAATTCAACTCAAAACCAAAATATCCTGAAGTCATGCCAGAAAAAATCTCATTCCAAATCCAAACTATATCTAGTTCAAAACTCAAATGATGTCCTGTGGTCTTATTTTGACATCTCTGGCTATTGCTATTTCTATCCTGTGATAGAAATTTTTCTGTATGCCTACACAGACCAATTTTCAGTGACATTTCTAATCTAACCAGACTCAAGACAGAAAACCTTCTAATAAGGCCATTATTTTGGGCTTTTACAATAAGAACTAAAACAAAAAACAGACTAACACACAAAGCTCACTCTAACCTATACAAGTGAAATAGACATTAAAATATTAGTAGTTTCTTGAATGTTTGCAGAGTGTGAATGAGATACTGAAATAATTAATTAGTGGAAAAGGGCAGCAACACGGAGTTGATCATTCATATTTCATATAAAGAATTTGAGTCAGAGAAGGTATCACACAACTTTCTTAGCATCTCAGTAACACAATGGTAGATGCAACCATCTCTATAAAATGTTGTCTTTAGGTCATCAAAACAAGTTGTTTCTCAGAATTTTTTCTTCAACTCATTTTGGAGTTCATAAAAACATTAAGAATTTACATTGTGATAAACAAATACTCATTTAAGACAATTTAAGGAAAACATGTGGCACCTTTCTTATATAAAATTAGTTGTTCATAGGTGAGAGATTTAATCACCAAATGAAATAACAAAGGCAGTATCAGCAAAAAATACACCAGTATTTAAGTATTTAAAGTAGAAAGTAAGAATAGAAACAAAACAACAAAAATCATAGATATTTGCTAGCAATCATTTATAAGCTGAAAAAGGTAAATAAGAATAAAATATAAACAATTTCTTTCATAAGCTAAACCAGCAGAGGTAAGGGTGCACTGTCACACTTGTCACAAAAATTTCTGAAGTGAATTTCTGCGTACTTACATTAAAATGTTTTTAAATCCTTTTACTCAGAAATTTATGCTTTTATTCAGAAATTTATGCTCAAGAAGACATTTGGGATATGTGGAAACACTATTTCATTGATCAAATATTTATGAACTGTTAAATGTGCCAGGCATGCATGATGGACATGAAAGTGGGTCACTAAGGTCACCCTTCATGAAAGGACGTGTTGCCTTGAGCTGTGAGCTCCTGAAAGGATGGCTTTAGCTACAAAGCCACCTCTCCCAGGTTGGGTCACTTCAATGACTGATAGAGATGAGGTATAAAGGTCCAGCCATTCTGTGCCCATATAGGATGACTCTAGAAGGCCATTTTGCGCAAAAGCTAAGGCAATGGGCCAGCACTGCCGTTCAAGTCCTACCTCTGAATGATCAGCGTCTGCTTATTCCCTTACACATGTGTTGGTCCAAATATATTAATCGGGATTTTCCAGGGAGACAGAATCAATGGGATATTTATAGAAAGATATATGAAAGGAGATTTATTAGAGGAATTGGCTCATGTGATTGTGGAGACTGAGAAGTCCCATGAGAGGCTGTCTTAAAGCCAGAGACCCTGGGACTCCAGTTGTGTGGGTCAGTCCAAGTCAAATGCTTCAGAACTAGGAAAGCTGATTGTATAACTCTCCATCAGAGGCTAAAAGCCTAGGAATTTGGGGGAGTTGCTGGTATAAATCCTGGATTCCAAAGGCTGGAGAGCCTGAAGTTCTAATGTCCAAGGATAATAGAAGAGAGTGTATCCTATATGTAGGAGATAAACAAAATTTCCTTTTTGTTCTGCCTGGGCCCCAACTGGATGATGGCTGGTCACGCTAAGAGAAAATCTTTCCCCACTAAATCTACTGATTCAAAAACCACTCTCGCTGGAAATAGAGTCTCAGACACACCCAGTTTCTAGGCAAGCTAAATCCAGGCAAGTTAACATCTAAAATTAACCACAGACACACTTTACTGAGTAACCTGCAAAAAGCCCTGCCTCAGTATCTGTTTCCTGAGAACCTTGACTGTGGAAGCTCAGTTCTAGGTACTGGGAATACTGGGGTAAGCAAGGAAAAGACCCCTGTTCTTAGCACATAGCACATGGCTTAGAAGAAACATAAAATAAGTAATCAAATAGATGAACAAGATAACTGCAGGGAATGCCAAGAGCTGTGAAGAAAATAATACAGGATAATTTGAGAGAGCAACCAGTACAGTGTAGAGGTTACTTTTTGACTGATAGGTCAGATAAGAAGGTAACATTTGAGCTGGAAGCTAAAGGGCAAAAGTCAGCCAGGAAGAGATAGACGCAAATGTTAGCAAGAATTGCAGGGTAAAGACTGTAGTATAAAAAATAAATAAAAATGTAAATACATTAGGGGGAATGTCAATGAATGTCCATATGACCTTGAAGTTGGGAAGGATTTTAAAAAATTCAAACAACACATACTATTTCACTTCATTAAAATTTATAACATCTGTTCTACAAAATGTATTAAAACAAAAGAAAAGGCAAACCAAAAACTAGGGAATGATATTTAGAATTCATGTGTTATCTTTTATATTTAGATGTCTCCCAAGAGCCTCATGCATTCATAAGTGGGGCTTTTGGAAGAGGATTTGACAAAGGGAGTGTTATAGCTGACTTGCTGTTAGGAAGTGGGACCAGGTTGGAAGAGGCGGGTCACTTGGTAATAATGTGGAAGTGTGTGTCTCCCTCCATGGCTCCTGCTTTTTTCTCTGTTTCCTTGTTGCCATGATGTGAGTAGCTTTTCCTCTGCCATGCCCTTTGCCATGATGTTTCTTCTTTGGAGCTGGTTGACCATGGACTGAAACATTAGCCAAAGTAAACCTGTCCTCCTTTGAATTGTAGGTGTCAGGTATTGTGTCTCAGCAACAAGAAAGTGACTAAGATAGATTTTGGTAACAGAAGTGGGGTCATTCCTGCCTGACCATATTGTTCAGAAGCCTTTGAAATAGATTTGCAGTTTAGAAAGTTTTGGAGATGCTGGCTAGAGAAGCCCCAAAATGTTGTAAGCTGAACTTGATGGGAGATTCTGATAAGAGCTCAGAAGATCACTTCTCATGAGAGAAATGCAGATTTTAAGACCAGGCTCAGGGGCCGGAGAGATGGCTCAGCGGCATAAGCACCTGCCTTGCAAGCGCGAGGGCCCGAGTTCGACTCCCGGATCCCACATACGAAAAAGGGGCCGGTGATATCACTCAGAGGCACGGGTGCCTGTTGGCGTGTGAGGTCCTGAGGTCGACCCCCCGGTACCCACAAAAAAAAAAAAAAAAAAAAAAAAAAAAAAATAAGACCAGGCTCAGGAAGTTTCAGCTGGTAAGAAGTACTCCTTTGGCAGTTAGACTCCATGCCACGTGTGTTATGCTCTGCCAAAAAAATTTGTCTACATTTTGTTCATGCCCTATTACTTTCTGGGAGACTGAGATTAAGGAAGGCAGACTAATTAATGTGATGGAGAAAATTTCAAGGGAGCCCAATGTTCAGGCTGTGGGTATGTACAGCTAGGGGCTTTTAGCCAGCTCTACACTGAGAATCAAGAGGAAGTGGCACAGCTGAGTGATTTTAAATTTTGAGTTCCAGCAAAAAAGAACCTCCTGTAAAGGTGGGGTCTGTGGTAAAGTAAATCAGACACATAAGTTTAAATATTGCATGAGTTATCTTGTATGAGAAACCCAAAGTAAAATAAAGAACATAATAAGAGATAGATAAGAAGTAAGGAGATTTTTTTCAAATGGAAAGGGGAACAAGAAATGTAGGTGGGGTAGAAAAGGGAAAAGGGATGAAAAAGAGAATTAAAGAAAAACATGGAAATAGAGCTCTTTTGAACAGGAAGAGGAATAAGAGTTGGAAGGAGCAGGGAGGAATAGGAGGAGGAAACAAAAAAAAAAGAATTAAGCTGTGTTATGTACATGTACAAACTCCCCATGATAAATGTAATCATTATGTGCTGCAAACATGTACCAATAAATTTTTTAAAAATAAACAGAATGTGGACCTGTAAAGTTTTGACAAAGAGAGCTTGGTGGTTGAAAGGATTAGCATTTAAAAGGAGCTAAGTACTTTGCAACAGTACAATAGGAAAAATGCCTTGCCAGAACTGCCGGAATCAGCAAGACCACTCCTTTTTCAGAGTCAAGGGTACAAAGCTCGAAAGCTTTGATTTGAGAACAGAGCCCTATTCACTGTGCTCAACAATAGCTGCCTAGAGTATTTTTTGCCTTGGATTCAGTTCACAGTGTTCAGCCATCTAGAGCAGTAGGCGGCCTCTGCAGCCATGATTGAAGGGGGCCTAGCTACTCCCCATGCTGACAGCAGACTCTGACATTATCCATGTGATGCTGATTTTACATGCATGCAGAATGCAAGAGTTATGGAGCCATAGCAGCTTCCACCCAGATTTCAGAAGGTCTGGAACAGGAGGCAGTGTGTCCCTTAGAGGGCAGAGTGTGAAGCTGTAAGGGTGAAACTGAAAGTGCAGTGGAGACCCCAGGAAATTGGAGATGCCAGGAGATGAAATGCCCACTGAGGAAGGCTGCAGCATTGATGTACAGTCCAAGTTCAAAGTCTTCTCTGAGATTTAAGGCAAACTCTTAGCTGTGAGTCCCTATAAAAATCAAAAGAAAGTTAAATAGTGCTGACATACAAAGGCAGAGAGTAAACATTCCCATTCCAAAAGGGAGAAATAGAGGGATAGAAACCAATGGGACCAAAGTAAGACCAAAACCCAGAAAAGCAAACATTAAACCCTGCAGCTCTCTCATGGTGTGACCAGCTTTTCATCCACTGTGGCCCTCTGCCATGCATTTCTTCTTTGGAGCTAGCCAGCCATGGAGTGAAACATGAGCCAAAATAAACCTCTCCTCCTTTTAACTGTCAGTGTTGGGTGTTTTGTCTCAGTGACAAGAGAATGACTAAGTCAGATTTTGAAACCTGTATCATTTGGGGTTCACTAGAGGAATAGAATCAATACAAAATATATGTATAATTATGAAAAGCATTTATTTAGAAGGTTTAAAGCATCAGAATAGGAAAACTCCCAGCAGCTGTCTGTGGAATCAGCGATAGAAAAATCGAAAATGGCTGTTGGTGCAGGGTAGAGTCAGAGGATCTCATAGCAGTTGAGGTTGAAGGCTGGATGCTCACTGCAGAGTCACTGGTGTCAGTCTGCATCAGAGAGCTGAAAAGTCTGTTGGAAGGCTAAAATATTTGTGCTGGAAGTCAGAAGGAAAGAGAGATAACACACAAAGGCATTGGTGAAGACTGAAACTCTTCCAAAGAAAAGGTGGCAAGATTTCCTTTTGCTTACCCCTTTGATTCTGTCTAGGCTACAAGCCTATTGGTTGGTGCCATCCACATCCCAAATACCTCTTCCCTCCTCAATCTGTAACTACATGCCAATCATCCACAGACACACCCAGGACTTTACTAATCTGGTAGGCTATTCTTACTCAAGTCAAGTTAGTATATCTCAATGAGCACAGCATGTAACTGACAAAGAATTACTGTTCAGAACATGTAAGGCATTGTTACAACCAATAAGAAAAACAACCCTATGTATTAGTCTGGTTTCTGTTACTATAACAAAACACCTGATATTAGACAATGTACAGAAAACAAAAGTTTACTTAGCTCAGAGATTCAGAGGCTAAAAATTCAAGAATGGGCAGCCCCATCTTTTTGGCCTCTTGGGCTATATTGCACTGTGGCAAATGGTATCATGGTGAAAGCATGTGGTGTATGAGAGACCACATGGTGAGACAAAAATCCAGAGATGTTCAAGCTTGATCTTTTTACAACCATCTCCTGTCACAGGAACTAACCCAGACCCCATGAAAAATACATTAGGCCCTTCTACAAGCAATAGCTCCATTATCCTATTTCCTTGCACACGGCTCCACCCCTAAAGTTTCTGCCACCTCAATACTGCCACATTGGGAACCAGGCTTTCAGCACATTGTCCTTTGAGGGACACAAACCATATCCAAACCACAACGCCCTACAGAAAAAGCGTATCAGGGATGCAGGCTTTCCATTTGTAGCTCCATTTGTTTCATTTCTATTAAAAATAACTTGAAGTAACATATCTGAGGGGTGATAATTAAAATCCAACAAAAGTAAGTGAGGAAATTGATTTTTGTTTTAATTGATCTCTACAGCTTCTTAATAGCTAAAATATTTCATAATTTTAAAAAAGGATTCCATGAATCTTGGGTTTAGAAAACAAGGCAAAGAAATGTCAAGACAGCAATTGGATTGAATTCTAATTATGAAGGGAAGAAAGTGGAGGGTTTTGAACACAATGTGATATAATAATTTTAAATAACATTCTGGTTTTTATGTGCAGAATGGATTCTATGAGCTACAGTAGAATGAGGAAGGCTCTCATGAGGCTATTTCAGCTATCTAGATGAAGCTGAATGGTGGCTTCACAAGAGATATAGCAAAGAAGTGGACAGATTAGAATTACTTTTTTGCTGTTTATTTGAAAATAATTTTTGATTTACAGAAAAGAGGCAAAAATAATATGGAGATTTCAGTATACTCTTTTTACCCAGCTTCCCAGTTAACATTTTATGTAACCAAGATGTAATGGCTAAAACCATGAAATTGATGTTGGCCCAAATGTATTAACTATAAATCTTACTTGATTTTCTTCAATTTTCCATTGCTATTCTTTTTCTATCCTAAGATCCAAGCCAACATTCTACACTGTTATTCGTTGTCATATCTCTTGATCTGCAATTTGTGACAGCTCTCCATTCTTTCCTCACTCGAACTTTTAAGAAATACTGGTCTGTTATTTTGTAGAATGCCCCTGTTTTAGTCCATTATCAGCTGCCATAAAGGGATACCTGAGAGCAGATGATGATGTTTCTTTTTCTTCAGTTTTTATTTTTTCATTAGTACATGTATCCTGTATATAATGATTATATATTCCTTGTGGGGAGTTGGTCAATGTACATAGTACTTTTTAACTGTTTTTTTCATCACCTTCTCTTCCCCTCTCTCCCCCTACCTTCCTCTCTTGGTCCCCTTTGCTTTCTGCAAAAGATCTATTTCTCTTTTTCCTACTATCTATCTTTTATCTTGCTCTTTATTTATGTGTTTGGTTTCTCTTATAAAGAACTGAAATTTATTTCTTACAGTTATGAAGACTGGGATAGCTAAGAGCATGATGACTGCATCTAGTCAGGACCCTTTTGCTACATCATAACATGGCAGAGGGCATCATGTGGTGAAAAAGCATGCCCATGAGACAGAGAGAAAAACTGAATCAAGCCCATCATTCTATCAGGAACACACTCCCACAATAACTGGCCTATTCCTGACCTAACAGCCTCAATGCATTTATGATGTCACTGTCCTCAAAACTTTATCACCTCCAAAAGTCCCACCTCTTAATACTAATGTAATGGCTAATAAACCTCAACATGAGTTTTGAGGAGATATTCAAACTAGAACAGTCCTTCAGTTCAGGTTTATTTAAAATTTTCTCATCATCAGATCAAGGTTATAGCCTTTTATCAAGAATACTATCACAATCAATTCTGTTTTTCCCCTTAGTACATCAGATCAAAGGGCTACATAATGTCTGTTATGGGTAATGTTAACTTTGATCACTTGATTAAGGTTGTGTCTGCCGGGTTTTTCTACTATAGTACAGAAACATAGTGTTACCCTTTTCCCTTTAAAATTTATAAATACTTCCAAGAAGATACTTTGAGATTATGCAAATACTCCATTTTTCCTCATACTCTTGGCTAGTAATTTTAATATCTGTCATTGGGTCTTGCCTGAAACATCTTTTATTGTGGTATTTGTCTAAAGTTGATTTTCTTTCTTTCATCCCATCTATATTTAATAATTGAAATTATTCTGTAAAAAAGTGAATTGCCCTGAATAAAGAATAAAAATTATTTATCCATGTACAGGTTGAGAAGATTTTATCTAATCATGTCTTTTAGACAATTAAAGATCTAAATTTAGTAATCACTGTCATATATAGAAAGAATTTAAAACCATGAGACCGAAGTATGTGCTGTAAGGACGTTCATTGCAACATTATTTATAATGGCAAAAATCATAAACCACCTAAATAACTGTTATGATTTATATGAAGAATGTCCCCCAAATGATTCATGTCAAATAGAAGGTGATGGAATCATGAGGGCAATAGAACTGACGAGCGGTTGGGAGGAGGGGTCTGTTTGGAAGAGGCAGAGTCCCTAGAACTGTAATAGCTCCTTCCCCATCTCCTCCCTTCTTTCTCTGCTTCCTGGCCACATTGACATGAGCAGCTTTCTTCTGCCCAGACCCTCTCGCCCAGCCAATTCTGTGTTTCAACTTTGCCAAACGTGGACTGAAACTTCTGAACTATATGTCAAAATAAACCTCCCTTCCTTTAAGTTGCAGTGACAAGGAAGTGACTAAGACAATGACCAAGTACAGAGTTTCTTTATAAAAACTGTAGTATATCCATGTCTTAAATTGGGTTTATTGGAAACAGAGAATGAGATGGAGTGCTCTTGGGAGAATGTGAACAAGCATAAGGAAAACAGGAGAGAACAAGAAACCAGTTACATTAAAATGTGAATTCATCTTAAATCTCACTTCATCCAATCCTATAGGGTCTCTCAGGTAATAATAAAATCACAGAGGGAAGCTCAAGCTTTCACATTCTTTTATTAATTAGTCATTGGCTGTAGGCCAACTCAGGGTGCTGAAGAAAACAAACAGTTCCTTAAGATCAGGGGTTTTCCATAATTTAAGGACAATTCTCAACAGAAAAGTGAAGCTACGAGTTGTTAGCAGGTAAGAATGGTATTGGGAAAATGAAGCATGTCAAATGGATCAGGGTGGAGCTAACTGCAACTATTAAAATCCAATCAAAGAAGTAATAATAATCAGTAATTTTAAAGTGTGTATATGTATATGAAATATATATGAATTAAATATATATAATTCTTTATAAACGTTTTCATGATGTACTGATAAAAAATAGTGATCCTACTTTCACTAAAATATGTATCTAATATTTAAAAATGTATGAGGGAAAAAAGACCAAAAGAATATCAATATCTAGGTTATTAACATTATCTCTAGCAGTTTCTTATAAAGTTAAACAGACATCTACCTTCAGCTCCTTTAGTTCAATCCTCAGGTATTTACCCCAGAGAACATATGATCACAAAGAGACTTGCCTAAAAAATCCTGTAGAGCCGGGGATATAGCTCAGCTGCACAGCACCTGCCTGGCAAGCATGAGGTCATGAGTTCGATCCCCGGTACCAAAAAAAAAAAAAAAAAATCTTGTAACAACTTAACCCAAATTGTGTAAAACTAGAAACAGCACAGATGTACATCTATAGAAGAATGAATAAATGAACTGTTATACAGTATATTCCTAGGATGGAATATCACATAATACTTTTAATGCTCTCTAGCATAGTTGGAAAATATGATTGACAACAATTAATTGTATATTTCAAAATACTCAGTAGAGAGGATTTTGAATGATCCAAATACAAAGACATGATAAATGTTTAAGGTGATGGATGTACCAATTACCTTGATCTAATCATTAGAAATTGTGTACATATATGTAAATATATTTCATAAATCTGTTATTCAAAAATAAAAATTAAAAAAGAATAAGCTATGAATATATATATATATATATATAAAATCTATGAAAACATGGGTGAATCTTAAAAGTATTATGTTGAGGAAAGGAATCCAGATGTGAAATAATTTAGTATACATAATTCCATTTTTGTCCTGTTCTTTAAGAACAGAAAAAATAAATCTGCAGTAAAAAGAAATCAGAATATTTTTTGCCTTTGGGTGGAAGATGAGTTTGTAAAGGTATTTACAAGAAAGAGGCACAAGGGAATTTTCTGGGATAACAGTACATTTGCTATCTTGAGCTAAATAATACAAGCATATATAACATTCCTTGCCTATTTCATTTATGCTTTGTGCATTTCATTGTAAAATATATCTTTATAAAACTCTTTAAGGATGGGGTGTGAGGAATGTGGTGTTGATAATCGAAGCCAATTTCTTCTTAGGCTCTAAGATTAGCTAACTGGCTTCTTTAAATTTCATGGCCTTCAACTTTTTAATGTTACCAGTCCCAAGGGTAGACATAAGGATTAAATGAGCCAGTGTATACTAGGTTCTTATACAGAACTTGGAAGAGCTCAGAAATTGTTAGTTAATCTCAGTATATGTAAACCCTAAATTTAAACCACCAAAGAGAGATAGAACATCAAAATCCTTTTCCTACTTTCAAATTTTGCAACCTTGGGTAAGAAAGGTAACTATCTACAAGGCTGAACTCATCCATGGCATGGGGAAGTTAAGTGTTATCTCACCCGATTCGTTATGGACGGAAGATAAGTAAGATTCCTGCTTGTATTCCCACCCGCTGAGCCTCAGGGATGTAGCACTTAGTGTTTTGGAGCAGGCCAAGCTGACTTCCAAATATGATAACAACATGTATCTTATCCTCACAGTTTATGTCACCATGCAGAGAGAGAATGAGAAGGGAAAGAAAAGAAGGCATTCTGAGCTATCATCCTACTTCTTAACCCTTATTTTCTCTCTGGCTAGCAATTCACATTATCAAAGAGAATCAAAATTTTGGTCATATTAGGAGGTGTCAAACAGTAATTATTTAGTAAGAAAACCCATGACAATCCAAGTACAATACTATCAGGCATTTTGCTTGTTCATGGTTCAAAAAAGCTATCTCACTAGCTTCTTGCCTGAACCACTTTAATCAAGTTGTCCTTATCAAAAGAATCTCTGTAAAATCATCCCAAAGTATTTAAGTCGTTCTTGATAAAATGCATGTTTTTACTAAGATGTCCTTCAATAGATGAATGGATAAACAACATGAGGCAGCTATACAATAGAATACTATTCAGTGATAAAACATGGAAGAAAAAAATGCATAATGGTAAGCTAAAGAAGCCCGTCTGAAAAGGCTGCTACTGTATAATTTCAGCTATATGACATTCTGGGAAAGGCAAAACCATAGAGACAGGAGAAATATCAATGTTTGCAAGGGTTAGGAGACAGAAAGGAATGAGTAAATAGGTGGAACATGGGGGAGTGTATCACTATAACAATAATGTAGTGGCAGATACATGACATCATGCACTTGTCAAAGAAGCCCACAAAACTATAAAACTCAAAGAGTGAACACCAATGTAAACTATGGACTTTGGTTAATGATAGTGTATCACTGTTGGTTCATCATTTACAACAAGTGAACTATACTAAAGTAAGATGTTAATAATGGAGGAAACTGTGTGTGTGGTAGGTGGGGAGAAACACATGAGAACTCTTTGTGATTTCCACCTAATATTTTTTAGTAAACCTTAAGGTCTATCATTTTTAAAAGTCAAACTTTTCAAATATAGATAAAGTTATAAAAGTAAAGGTAAAATTCTCTTGCTGCTGTGATATGATTTCTCTTAATGTTTCCAGTAGTACAGACTGACTTCCCTTACCTTTCCTTTATCTGCAGACAGGTCATGTGTTTCAAATACAATAGTGATATATGGGTCACTTCTAGGTCTCAGGTATGAGAGTTTCATACACATTGTTACTCAATTGAAATAGAATAGTCATCGGTGAGTGTAAGCATTCATACGTACTGGTTGTAATGTGGTAGATGGCAGCAGGGAGCAGAGTAGTTGAGACTAACCGCCTTTCAATGAACTATACCTGTCTGAGTGTATCTACTCCACGTGCCACACATGTGAGCTGAAAAGTCATCAAGGTGACTCCAGCCCAGCAACTGTCTGCAGCAACTGCATGAAGTAACCTTAGTGAAAATTGCCTGGCTGAGTCCAGTCAACCCCAGATCTATGACAGACTGAAATAATAAATGATTATTATCACACAGCACTAAGTTTGGGATGGTTTGTTTGCAGCAATAGGTAATTCAGATAGGTACGGTTTTAGCATTTCTTTTTTTTTTTTTCATGTGGGTACTGGAAGTCGAACTCAGGACCTTGTGCTTGCCAGCAAGCGCTTGTGTCACTGCACGATATCACCAGCCCTTTTTTTCCTTTATGTGGGTTCCAGGAGTCAAAGTCAGGACCTTGCACTTGCCAGGCAGGCACTTTTGCCGCTGAGCTATCTCACTGGCCCAGATTTAGCATTTCTAATGCAAAAATCCAAAATTTTTTGAGCACCAACATTGTACCACAAATGAAAATTCCAGACCATAAAACAATTTCATACACAAAATTATCAAAATTATTGTATAAAATTATCTTCAGGCTGTGTGTATGAGGAGCATATAAAACACAAATGAATCTCATGTTTAAAGCTGAGTCCTGTCTCCAAGATGTCATTATGTAAATGAAAACATTCCAAAACCCCCTAAAATTCTAAAATCATAAACTCTTGTCCCCACAGAGATATCCAGCCTATAGTAACTGCTACAATTATTCACTCTAAATTTTACTTTTATCCTCTTGTTAATAGGCAGGCCTTTAATATTTACATGAATTGTTTAATAAGTTTCAAACTTAAATTACCAATAGCAGAAATAATGTTTGTGTGTGTGTGTGTGTGTGTGTGTGTGTGTGTGCGCACACGTGCGCTACTGGGGATCAAATCCAGGACCTTGTACGTGCTAGGTAAGTGTTCTGCCATTAAGCTACATGCTAAGCCCCGGAAAAAACTTGACCTAGGGCCTATAGATCAGTTGAATCTAGTTTGACCTTTTGAGAAAATCTCCTTTAGGGACAACAATATCTAATACTGAGATCTTTTAAAAGTCAATTGTATGCCTACAGAAAAAAAATTGTTTCCTGAAAATAAATATTTCCAAATTTCCCCATGACATATTTTCAAAACACTACATAAAACATCCTACTAGGAGAAATTAAGGTATAACAGTAGTATAAAAATTTTAAGTATGGAATTTTTTGTTTAGTGTTAGTATTTAAATGTTAATATGTCTTTTCTATACAAATAGTATTGAAAATGGAACTTGCCTTCTACATACTCTGTGAGCAAAACTTTTAGAGCTACTTTATCATTTCATTCACACATGATCTGATTCATTTCTTGAAATTGAAAATAGCTTCCAAATGCAGCTATTCTCCCATTCCAACTTTCACATGTATATCACTGAATGCTAATTATTCTGCTTATAATTTACATATTTATTTCATTCATTGATAGAAGCATATAACTTTTATTTGACCGAGTAACTTCTTTTTTTTTTTTTTTTTGTGGGTACCAGGGGGTCGACCTCAGGACCTCGCGCGCCAGCAGGCGCCCGTGCCGCTGAGCGATATCACCGGCCCCTTTTTGGTATGTGGGATCCGGGAGTCGAACTCGGGCCCTCGCGCTTGCCGGGCAGGCACTTAAGCCGCTGAGCCATCTCACCGGCCCCCCGAGTAACTTCTTAATGGTATTACAACACATAACTTCTTTAACAATAGTATATCACAAATATTTTGTGAATTTTACTCTATATAATGATGGAAAGTCATTTCTATGAAGTGCAGAGGTTTTATAGCAGTCACACTTGATAATACATGAGGGAATTTTCTCTCCAAAGAATGGAGGCATTTGAGTGCCCAAGTTTTATGCCGGTTGCTAGATCCTAACTTAATATGGTAAACATTATAGTTTGGGAATACCTAATATCTATTCTTACACGTTTCTGGTAAAGCAGAATGGATCAATTTATCAAGACATATTCTTTACATTTCTCAGCTTGCTATTGTCTGCATGCTTGTGCCTCTTTAAATTTCACATGTTGAAACTACATTGCCAATGTATTAAGATGAGGATATTAGGAAGCGATTAGGTCATGAGGACAAAGTCCTCAATAGCTTCCTCATGAGGAAGCTATTTTGCCTATTCCACCACAACAAGAGGCACAACAAGAGGAAACATCCACAAAGCAGAGAGGATCTCCACCAAGCCCTGAATCTGTGGCACTTTGATCCTGGATTTCTCAGCCTCTTGTGAGCAATAAATTTCTGTTACAAATTTTCTAGTCTACGTATTTTCTTACAGCAACAAGAACAGACTAAGACATAGCCCGAGACTTTTTATTCCCTAGGGCTTTTCATTTGTAGAAGAGACACAAAGACAGGTGAAGAAGGATGTGCTGATTTACTGAAATTGTAAATTAGTCCCTCACTTCTTACCTTTGCTATCCTGGCTCTTACTAAGCTCTTGTTTAGTCCATGATATGGTTTAAATATGAAGCATCCCCCGAAGACTCATCTATTGATTTCCAGTGCAGTGATGTTCAGAGGTGGGGCCTAGAGAAGATTTGATCACGCAGGCTTTAGTTTCATTAGTGAATTAATCCACTAATGAAATCATTATTTGAAGGTATTATTGGGAGGCCAAGTTGAAGGGAATGGATAATGTGGGGATGACCTCGGGGACTCTACCTGGCCCTCGGCCTCTTCCACTCGGGCCTTTCCCTTTCTTTCCGCGTCTTGGCTGCCGTAAAATGAGCCGCTTTCCTCAGCCATCCCCTTCCACCATGATATTCCTGCCTTGCTACAGGCCTAAAAGCAATGGAGCCAGCCAACTATGGACTGAAACCTCTGAAATGCTGAGCTAAAATAAATCTTTCCTCTTTTAGGTTGTTTATCTGAAAACAGTGCTGTGACAAAACAGCTCAGAAGATATAACAGTAAAATCTAATCCAAACTGCCTAAGCAAGGAGGAAATCTACTAGTTCCTAGAACCGAAAAGAAAAGGAATTGAATTAACCTTGGTGTCGGTAGATCTGAGGTCAAACAATATTGCCAGAACTGATTTCTGTTTCACCACCTCTGGCTTTTCTGTCCACAAGTCTTGCTCCATTCTCATCAGGCCTGCTTCTTCAGCACTGCAGTACGAAAGGATTCCAGGAACGCTGGCACTACCACCTTACTTCTCACTCCAGGTATTGCGAGAAAAAAGACTTTACATTCCTAATGGCCAAAATCAAAGCTTCAGAATTAAGTTATGTAGACTCTACATGGGCCTTTCCCTAAATTTCTGCCTAGCTCAGTGTTCACCACTGAAATGTGAGACACCAGGGGTAGATTGCACCTCCCAGACCACAAGGGCTATGAGTAGTGGAGATAGTGAACCCAAAATAAAAACTGTGGGCTGGTGCATGAAGGAGAAGGAATGGGGACAGGAGACAAATTACAAATGTCTGCTACCATACCACCATCACTGATGGCTAGAAAACCATTAACTTTTTGTTTTATAAGTGCATATAGAAATTAGAGTATTCAAAAACTGATTTATACATTGTTACTCACTTTATAGTGTATGATAACATTGTTCTGTGGAAAGAAAGAATCTGCCATCTAACAATTAGCAAATAGCCCCAAAACCATAGATTTAATAGAACTACATTAATATTATAAATTAAGCTCAGAAACTTAAGAAAAACTAAGAAAAAAGTTTTTAAAATTATATTTGTTCATGAATTTTGCATCTGAGAGTCAGAGCTACTTATCTATCAAATATTTTAAATATAGATTCTGAAGAAATTGTTCATGATCAAATTTTAACAAGTTTTTCTTATTTCACTCAAGGATAAGTATAATGAAAACTGAAATATTGTTTCATGCATGACTAGAATTAAGAGACAGTATAGGCATTATGAACTATATTCATTTTAAATTGAATATACAATTTACATTGATATTCTCCTCAGTCAAAAACAGCTTCGATATAATAATACCATTGTCTTGATTACTTTTCTCTCATTGTTGAGACAAAAATACCCAATGCCCAAATTAAGGAAGGAAATGTTTATTTAGCTCACAGTCTGTGGAGGTTTCAGTGGGTAATCAGCTGGCTCCAAGGCAGGGTGGCATGGCACAGGGGCAACACTTGAAGGTGGCAGAAGAAGCAAAAGCAATAAAAGCGAAAGGGGAAGCCAGCCTCTTTTCCTCCCTTATATTGTAAGCAGGCTGCCCCTCTAGGGCGGGTGTAGCACTCACACCATCTCCAGGCCCTCCTCTTGCACAGGATGAGGATGTTTACAAAGTGAGGACCCTGGCCTCCCGCTAAGTCTCTTAGTTAAACTTCTAAACTTCTCAAGTTGACACAATGTATCAACCATTACAACCATGTAGTCAAAGAGAGTGGTAGCTGATAACAAGTATAGCAGAACCATTTTGGTTAGAAAAATCGGGTTCACATTAAAGTGTCAATGTAGCATACATCTGTTTAAAATTCATTGCATAATAGAAAGTTTCTACCTCTGCTATTAATCAAACATATTTTATTTCTTTAATACCACAGCTGCCACACTTCCTTTATTACCTGAAGGGTCTCATTACTTTCTTCTGTAGTTCCTTCTTTTAATTGACTTTTGTGATTTTGTAACCAAGGACATGTAGCACACCTAGCAGACTATGATGAGTTGTGCAAGAAATATACACACAAGAGACAATGTCTGTGGTCAGGGAAAAATAAGATCTGTCACCTTTCAGATATTGCAGTGACGGTCAATTGACATTTCTCAACTGTTTCTCCTTGAAAACCAGGGAATGTGTACTGTTGACTTTGTTAAGTAACTTTTACATGCTATCTCTTTCAATGGATTGTCTTGATAGAATGGTATCACTGTACACATTCTACAAAAGGGTGGCCAATGTCAGTAGCAGTGTGTTTGTCAAAACCACTACAGAGGCTTGACCCCAGGGCAAGGAGTCATGATACCTTCCAAGAAAAAGGAAACCACTGTGGACTTTGAACAAAAGAGGAAGTTTTCAGTACAAAAAGTTATCTTTTAGAGTGATAATTTTGGAATAATGGTAAGGTGGATTGTGTGGAGAGAGGAGGGGTGTCATGGGGTATATTGCAATAGGTTGCTTGAGGTGATGAGCACTAGAACAAGGATTTAGCATTTGCAGGTATAGAAGTAAAGCAAATTGGTGAAGAGACACACAGTATCTAGGCACCAATATGGAGAAAGATTTTGCCATGTCCTCCCAGTGAATCAGGGAAAAACTCACAATTCAAGTGAAACAATACAATGGTACCAGCATGGAAAAGCCAAGGTTTAGTTGTAAGGAAGAAGAAAGAAATAGAGAGCACAAATACATCTTTTGGTAGATTATCTGGAACAGAAAGAACAAGGTCTGAAACGAAATCCATTTGATGGCCAGACCAACTTTCCAAAACAAAGACATTAGAATAGTCCAAGGAAGTAAAACGATCTTGTCAAAATTGGACAGATCCAAAAGGTGAATGTGGGAGCCAAAAATCTGTAGAGTCCAGATAACAGGTAGCATTAGGCAGGTCTGATAATTCCCTTTCCATGGAATAGTAATTGGCAAGGCTGTGTTGTGATGAACTCCAAGTGACCAGATCACTAACCAGGTATTTACAGGAGTTCAGCAATGGGAAATGCAGAAGGGTTACTAGAGCTCAAAGATAGAGTTGGATTTTAACTCAGCTTCTAAAATTGAGATCAGAGTGAGGTTGATTTAATGCTGAAGAACTTGAGCTTTGAAGAGTAATGGACAATATTAGCCACAAAGTCCAGAGTTAGTGGTCAGGTGGCTCTTTCCACAGAGAGAAAACAAGTAAAGAGGCATTACACTTGGGTGCTTTTTGAAGTATCTAAAGGAGTGGTTGATATCAAGGTTAGTTTGTTCAAGCTAGATTGAGGCTCTTAAGGCACACTAAAAAGAATTTGATGTGACAACTGTCTAAAGACTATTCGGGAAGAAAATATCTCTCCCAATGCATAAAAAAAGGAAGCTTTTCTTCTCATTCTATAACATTATAAAAAGTAAACATGAAGGAAGGAAGGAAACAAGGAAGGAAGGAAAGAAAAAGGAAGGAAGAAAGGGAGGGAAAGGAGAGGAAAAAAAGCAAAGAGATCGTCCTAGCAAAAGACTTGAAAATCTCCATTAATAACATTATTATAATTATTATCAACATAGTATTATTTGTATCCTATAACTCCTTATCACCAAGATCACCCAGTTTTCTAATTATGCAAATTTTTTCATACATAATTGCTTGTTTTTTTAAATATATTTGTTAAATTTTTCCCTTCTAATTTAGATCAAAAAATTCCAGGCTTGCTGAATACTAGGTGTCATCCTATATTTTTTTTAGTTGTAGTTCTGGGTTACACCTGATAATTTGGATCCTTTATCTTTCTTATTATATACATTTTTAATTTTTCTGGTATATATCTTTTAGTACTTTTCTTAGAGTAGATGTGTCAGTAACAAATTTCTGAATTACTGCAAATCTAAAACTTTTCATTTTGCTTTCACTCTTGTGTGATGATTTAGTGAGGAATATAGTATTTAAACATAGTACTAAAGTAATGTCCTGGGAATTTATATGGCATCACTGCATGATTTTTAGCATTCTAATGTCACTGGTTCACACCAATAGGCCTCAGTTTGAAGACATTGCTAATATCCTTTAGAATTTAGTGATACTGGTAACAAATTTGATGCTGATTTGATTCTTGTTCATCTAGAAATTACCTGTCTTTTGTTCCAAAAGCTTTGAACATGCTCAGTTTAGCCTTCATGTGCTAGAATTTCACGAAGGTGGAGCTGAGTGTGGCTCATTTAAAATAACAGTAATTATTATTCATTAATTCATTCTTCTCGATACTCAATGAGGCTTTTGAACTTGAATATGAGTCTTTCTTCATCTCTGAGAATGCATGTTCCTATAATTTCTGTGAATATTCCTCTGTCCTTTTTTGGAAATCTGATTACATTGATTATTTAGACTTAATTTCTTGTCTCTCATATTTATTTATTTTTCTTCAAAATTGGAGATTTCCTACATATTTTCTATGGATTCCTTGCTAATTGTTAAAGTTACTGTTGTATTTTCCTTAACTTTTACTTAGAAACAATATAAAGGCAATTGTAGTGGAATACACATATAATACCAGCTGGTTGGGAGGCTAGGCAAGAGGACTGCGAGTTCAAAACCAGCCTAGGCAACTTATCTAAACCCTGTCTCAAAACAAAACAATAAAAAGAACGGGGTATATATCTGGTGGTAGACCACTTGTCTACCATGTGCAAGGCCCTGGGTTCAATTGCTAGTACTACAAATAATAAAAATAACAATTTCAAACACTGTAAAATTTCCAAGAATAGTATATAAAAGTAACTACATATCCTTTACCCAGATTCACTGATTTTTATATTTTTGTCCATTTGCTTTATCTTTGTTATGTGTGGGCACGTGGTGTCTGTGTGTATGTGCCTATATCTGTGTGTATAATTCAAAGAGAAAAGCCTGGGGACAGACTTTCTCTGACAAACCTCAGAAGCAGCCATATTTGCCAATACCTTAATTGTAGATTTCTAGGGTCAGAATTGCAGACAGTACCTTGCTGTTAAGTCACCTACTTTGTAGTACTTTGGTATGCAGCCCTAGCAAACTCATACATCATTCAGTGCCCATTTGTCTTTCAAGTTTTATGTTACTTTTGATTTCTTAGTGAAAGCACTGATTTCTTCCATCTATAGTTACTGTTTGTTTCTGGCAACCAATAAACAATCCAGAGAGAGACACTTTAAGATCATGTAAGTATTAGAATTTTTACTAAATGAGTAGAGTACAGCTGATTTTGCCATAGGAGGAAAAAATGGGTAATTATATAACATTACCTATAAGTTAATTTGTCCTACACATATTTTTCTCTATATATGTAGTTTACAACACCATGTTGTATACCTTAAATATACAAAATAATTTTTTTTTTTGTGTGTGGGTACCGGGCGGTCGACCTCAGGACCTCGCGCGCCAACAGGCACCCACTGAGCGATATCACCGGCCCCTTTTTCGTATGTGGGTTCCGGGAGTCGAACTCGGGCCCTCGCGCTTGCAAGGCAGGCGCTTACGCCACTGAGCCATCTCACCGGCCCCACAATAATTTTTTTAAAGACCCTGTAAATATGTATCCCCTCATCAGTACTGCCTCCTCCAATTTAGTATCCATTGATGGTTCCTGTCTGAACTAATCTTTACTATTATGATTGCAAAATGATAAACTCCTCCAAATCTACCAATAAGCATTCAGCATTGTATGGTAAGAGTGTCCCATTCCCCTTTTTCATTTATCCCCCATGATTTTTATTTCGGGGGGTATTTGTTTTGCATACTAGGCAAGTGCTCTTCTTTTGAGCTATATCTCCAGCCCTATCCCCACTTCTTGAATCAATAATTAATTATTATGCATAATTACTTTAATGACAAAATTGTTCAATATTTAGTCAGGAGGAGCATCTTTGTATTTATATTGGTTTTTCTCCTTTAACATGCTTGCATCAATTAAAAATAAGCTATATTATTTTAATAAGATATTTGAAATGAATTTTGTATCCCAGTTCTGTACATAACTATTTTAACAAGATATTTAAAGATTGTCTTGTACTTTGCCTATTCCAGTTCCAGAGTCAACCATTTTTCTGAGAAGCCCTGATACTGTTGAGTGGGGAACAGTTAGAGACCAAGATCTGATTTCTAGAGGTATCCATTGCTACTAGAATATCTTTGCATTTGAGAGGTCCTTCTAGCAGACACAGTTAGAACACACAAATACAGATTCATATGTGACCATATATATTTAAATGTGTATATATATACACATACATATTTTAGAACTCATGGGTTCACATCAAAACCTTGATTTCTACTCCATCTCCACAGCTTCCTTTCTTGTCATCCTTCAATTCATATATATGAGCCTTTTCCTTCCCACTGAGAACCTCGGCTCCCCAAAACATAAATTCTTTTACTTATTTGCTCAATCCTATAATACAGCTAAAATAATTGCAGAACATCTTCATCATTATACCTTCAAAAAATAAGCCTAATAAAAATGTTTGGTATCTGCTTACAGTCCATGGCACCAACACTACCACATCCCTCACAAGTCTGGAGTACATAGTTAAATAGAGTGTTCATAAAACTACCAAAATTTCTCTGCCCCCTCAGTGTGGTTGTATCATTCAATCAAAATGCAGTTACTTCCTTTATTTTGGTTTGGTTTCAGTTTTACTTAATTTTGTCTTGTTTATTTTTAAAATATGAAATATTACAAAATTCCAAATGTCAAAATTATTCCAATTTATAGTTATAATTATTTGAAAAAATGTTCAACATCTCTGGCCATTACAGAAATGCAAATTAAAACAACACTAAGATTCCATCTTACTCCAGAAAGAATGGCTATCATCAAAAAATCAAATAATAACAAATATTGGCAAGGCTGCAGGGGGAAAAGGAACCCTTCTACATTATTAGTGGGAATGTGAACTAGTACAACCATTATGGAAATTGGTATGCACATTCCTCAAGAAACTAAAACTAGAAATTCCATTTGACCTAGCTATTCCCCTGCTAGGTATCTTTCTGAACTACTTAAAACATAGTATTACAGTAATACATGCATACTTATGTTTATAACAGTACAATGCATAATTACTAAATTTGAAAGAGGCCTATATGTCCATCAACAGAAGAATTGATAAAGAAAATGTAGTGTTTACATACAATGGAGTACTACTCTGCCATAAAGAAAGATAAATTCAAGTTATTTGTGGAAAATGGATGCATCTTGAGACCATAATGTTAATTGAAATAAATCAAACACACAAGCTTAAATGTCACGTGATTTCCTGTCTATGAGAAACCAAAAATACAGTGATACCTCAGTTGTTGAACAGTTTCAAGCTCAAACTTTCCACTACTCAAACAGCAAAGTTCGAATAAAATCTGCTTGGTGTTCATAATTTTGCTCAATATATGAACCAAAAATCTGACTTGAAAAACCCGTACAAACTGAGTGAGTCATGTGTCACACTGGAAACAAAGGAGTGATGCTTCAGGCTAAGTGCCATTCTCCCCCAGACACACATAATACTTGTGTGAGTGCATTAAAACATTTGTCATTGTGCTTTTTGTGTTTTATTTACCTAAAATGTGACCATGGCTCCAAAGAAAGTTAGTGGTACCCGTGGTAAAGCTAAGAGGAAAACTGTGAGCACCGTGATAGAGCGAAAGAAAGAAATCATTATGAAATTTGTTAAAGTCCTGGAAAAATGATTTTATAAGTAAGTTTTGGGCCTCAAAACCAATTATTTGGTTTTCCATTATTTCTTATGGAAAAAAAATATGTCGAGTTCTCAAATGTTTCAGTGTTCAAACATAAATTTGGAATGAATTGAGTTCGACAATTGAGGTTTCACAGTATAAATAAATTAAAGAGCGAAGTAAAAGATTGGTAATAGGTAATACAGAGATAGATCTTTTGCAAAAGGGAAGGGGACCGAGAAATGGAGGGAAGGGGCAAGAGGGAAGGGGAAGGAGATGAGAAAAAGAATTAATACATGTTACATGCACATACCAACTCCCCATGATAAATGTAATCATTATGTACCACAAACATGTACTACTAAAAACAAAATTTTTTTAATTAAATAAAATAAAATTTATTGCTAATTAACAGAAAAATTATTTCAGTTGACATACTCAGAAAAATGTCATTTCCTCCTGTATCAATTCCAAATGGGCCCCCTGTATGAACCAATTATACATAATTAACTTCATTGTCTTTTATTACTTCTACACAATTTTATAGCCTTTGGTAAAACTTCGTGTGTATATGTGTGTGACTGTGTGTGTAAAATTTTCTTTTCTCTTTAAAGATGATTCTCTACATAAACTCTTTGCTCTTTTGTGCTGTGGAATTCTTACTTAGCAATATATCCAGGAGATCAATTCATAGGGATCAGCCCATTCATTGTTATAGGTGCATAGTATATCTTTGTGGTTTCTAATCAACCCCTTATATTTGGAAATTTAGGTAGTTTCCAGTAGTTGTTGGAATTTGTTTTATTTACCCATTTTCATGTAATTTGAACTGTGATAGTATCCATTGCTAGTTATGCTGACAGTATGAGTTTTGTGCGACGTTATTTACTTTCATTGTTGATTTTATATCTTTTGGGGGATGATGTGGAGAAACTGGAAATCAAGAGGCCACCAATAATCTCAAGATTACCAATCACCACAGTGTTTCAAGATGATAGTTCAGCATAGGAGGACCCAAAGTGTTATGGCATGTAACTAGATGTCCCCCAAAGCCTCATGCACTCAGAGGTGGGGCTTTTGGCAGTGACTGGATGGTGGGTGTGTGATACTGGATCATGGGTGTGTGATACTGGATCATGGATGTGTAATATTGGATTAGTCCACTGATCGGTTTAGGATAGTTTGTGTGGATGATAGATTTACTAAAGAGGGAAGACACAACCTAGGTGTGAGTGGTAACAACCAATAGGGTTGTAGGCTGGATGGAATATAAAGGGAAAGAAGAAGGAAGGCTCACCATCTCCTGCCTGCCAAGTCATGGACTATTTCTCCTCTGCTATGCTGCCCTGCTTTGGAGCCAGGTGAGTATGGACTGAAACCTCTAAAAACCATGAGCTAAAATAAACCTCTCCTCCTTTAACGTGTGGGTGTCAGGTATTTTGTCCACACCACAAGAAAGTAACTAAGACACAAGCTGAAATCTAATCCAGAGATACATCTATAGATAACACTTTCATTGGTCACCTACGAAATCGTGTCTTGTTCTTAGCAGGATTTTGTCTATGGCGTTTCCATGGCTGTGTCACTAGTTTTCATCCCTACTGCAGACATTTTCCTGATGAGTCTTTTGAATTTTAGCTCCTACTCTGATTTATCTTTTAGTATTATCTCTTCAGCTTTTCATTTTAAGAAACTATTTGCCATCTCTGAACTTCCATTTATCATCTCAGGGCTATCATGAATTAATTCTGCTTTAAATTTTCTTGTAGTCATTTTGATGAAATATATGAAGGGAGGAGAAGTCATTATGAATATGAAGTTAACATGTCTCAGCTTGTATAATTTTCCATTGTAGAATATAGATTGCACTACAGACTGTGTGGACGGTGTGAAGTGAGACGGAGATCCTATAGCAGGAAATAATATGCCTGAGGGTTTGCACCCTGGGTAAAGACTATGGTTCATGGATACCATGTTGTGGGTTCATCTCTATCACAACCGTTCAATTTAAACATCTCATAACATACAGGGGCTTTACACAGTTATAAAACCATAAGTAGATAGCAAGAATCTAATTTCCTAATCTTCCCACTTTCTAGTGTTTCTACATATAGACAACATTTCACAACTCTGCTTACCTCACTGTGCTAATGACATCCATCCTCCATACTTGATAATTTCAGATACAATTTCAGATAATTTCCTCCTGGTTCCTAGACTAAATCAGCTTCAGGATGCACCTACCAGGAAACCCTAGGCTGCTTTTCTATGAATATATTACTTCTGCACAGTTATTTTATAATAGTATCAATAATATTTTATTTTAACATCTTTGTTATGTTGAGGAGAAAGCTAAATATTTCTCAAAGAATATTCATGGCAATGGGATTCCACTTTTCTAAAGTGAACTCTAAGGAGTTTATGTAGAATCACTTCTATATTTCAGCATTAACTGTAGAAATGGAAAAATTGAAGGAAATGAAAACTGTATTTCTTAATAGGCACAGGAAAAGAAGGAATTTTAACATTAGATAAAAGCCAGGATTAATTTAATTGCTGAATTGTCTAGCATTTGTTGTACAAAAGAACTGAGAGATCCAATTTCTCCTCCTAATACTCTTCCGTGGGAGTTTTGACTCTGTGTGTTGTATTGTACCTATTTTAGTGATTAACCATCAATAGTGTCCAATGTCTATTATTATTTCTTTTTTAAAAAATCCCTATATGGAGTTTCTAGTTATCCATTTCCTTACTTTATCCTTTCTCTTTGAAGCAAGCCTTCCATTGTTTTACAGATTTCTCATTTATGATCACACATAAAAAGTTTCCCGTGGGGAATCTCAAACTCAGATGAAGAATGATTTTCTTTCTCAGGAATCTACTTCACATTCTCCTCACTCCATGTCTTCTCTTTGATCTGCACTGTGTCATATTTACTTTCATAGAAAAAAGACTTGTTGCTATCATAATCATACTTTCAAAAGTATGCTCAGGAGAAAGTCTCAAGCACAGGATTTTAATGCCATCTAAAATTCTGTTTGATTTGTCTGCTCTTTTTTGTCGCATTTCTATTCACCTCTCACTTAGCAAGCTTTAAAGGTGAATGTTTCTAAAAGCCTCAGTGGGGGAAATAGGGATAAAGTTGATGGGAGCTTATCAAATGTCAGCAAAGTCTTTGCAGAGTCTCAAAAATAATAAGAAGGCATATTTAGCATTTTCAGTTGTGAAGTCTACAGTGTGACTTCTTAAAAAAATGCTTAATAAATATATATTTAAAGCCCTTTTGAAAGATTGTATAAGCTTGTGAGAAAGGGCAAAAAAAAAAAAAAAATAGAGGAGCAAAGCAGAAGCATGAGATGAGGGAAATGATGAAGCCTCAAATCTGCAAGATGGTCAGAAGTTTCCAGCTCCCGGAAACCGAATCTCCTGTGCACAAAGCCTTGGGCATTTGTAGAGAAAGGAGCTGAAGCAAAGGCCAACTCACTTAGAGGCAGGATCTCAGAGAAAAAGCAATGTTATGAATAGGAAAAACCAGGGAGAAAATAACCTTTTCATATAAGCTGTTGTCAAGAAAGTTTTCTGTTTTGGCCTTGGTTCTAAGCAGAGATTTTTTTTTTTTTTTTAATTTAAAAAACTTTCCTAAGGATTCTTTTTTTTTTTTTTTGTGGGTACTGGGGGTCGACCTCAGGACCTCGCGCGCCAGCAGGCGCCCGTGCCGCTGAGCGATATCACCGGCCCCTTTTTTGTATATGGGTTCCGGGAGTCGAACTCGGGCCCTAGCGCTTGCTGGGCAGGCGCTTAAGCCGCTGAGCCATCTCACCGGCCCTTTCCTAAGGATTCTTGATCACCAGCTAGACTTTGTATGGTTTGGGTCCTAATTTATATTTTTTCATGATCTTAAAAACACAGGCTTGAAAATAAAAGGATAGAAATAGTTATATAGGCTAGTATCAACAAAAAGAGAATTTGGTTCTATTTTATAAACATCAGACAAAATAGAAACTAAGGCAAAAATATTTTCAATATGTTATGATAAAAATATCACCTTACCAGGAAGAAACTATTTTAAATTCATCAACACACCATAGCGTAATTTCGAAAACACAAGCAAAAAATGACAGGAGAAGTGAACAGATTAGCTATCACTGAAAGAAATTTTAAACACATCTTTCATAATGGATAGAGCAAGCAGATTTAAAATATAGGTTAAAATAATCCTGATTAACAAGTACAATCTAATAGATGTACATAGATCCCTAAATCGATAATTGTAGATTACCTACTGTCTTCTAAGATCTAGTGGAATATTTCCCCAAAACTCCTACTGATATTAAACACCTTCCTGAGTTATTACACTGCAACAGAAACACAGTGCTGGCTTCTACCAGCTCGCCAAGCTGCTCTGCTACATTGCAGACAGAAGCGCCCCTGCCGCCCTGGAGTAGCCCTCACTGAACATTTTTCAAACTGTTATCACAGTACACACCCTGGGTCGCTAATGTTCCAACCAAAGTTTGCCTCTGCCCTTGATACCTCAATGATCCTTTTCCGAGGAAGCTAAAATTGCCCATTCGAAGAGATTCCCAGGAAGTCCTGACTAGTGATCTTGCCTCGATCTTAGCAGATGCTCCTAGAATGTATCTTCTTGCGCTTAAAACCACTTTAACTCCTTACTTTGAAATTTCAACAGAAAATACGTTAAAATCTGGTTTTCTGATTAGTAATTAATTTCACACTGTCTCTAAAGATTTTATAAGCACCAAATATGTTTTTCTTTTTAAAAATCTTCAAATACAGAAATTCGTGCACTGCATGACGTAATTTTGAAGGCTACAAAACTTCCCATACAGAACTTGATGTTCCAAGACACGGAAAGGCCACCTGAGGTTAACACCATCTGCCTGAGAGTGTCAACATTCCACAGAATGGAGTCGCGACAGCAAAGAGCTCCTTACAAAGTGACAAATGTCGAACTTTACTTAATCCCTTTGTTCGTGAAAGCAGTGAAAGTCGAGAAATCCTCCATTCTTTTTGACTGTTTTATATTGTGAGAAATGGCAAACTGGATAAACAACTAACCAGCTAACTAAAAAGGGCCACAATATCTTTATATATTAAAAGATAGGACCCATACCCTACTCTTCCTCATGACTTCCTTCTTTTATGAAATCCCAAATTTTCTCTTTTTTCTTTGAGACATTCATCACTAATGAATGTTCTCCCTCTTTCAACAGCCTGAACAAAATAATTTCCCTAATTGCGCAGCACATGTTGTCCTTCGCAGGGTGGTGTGATGTGATTCAAATGGAAAAGGTTCTCACCTTTGGATCCCTGTTTACCCCCACTAGGAACAAATCCTCTCAGTTCCGCATGCTTCCTTCTTGAGGTCCTTTCAGAGACCCAAACATAAGGTTATCTCCTGATCTATGTTCTAGACTAATCTGTGTTCTGGACTCTTGTCCATATGTAGCATGAAAAGGATGTGATTTGACTCTTTTTCAGTACTTACTTTATATTTTGAGCCAACACCTTTTGTTTCGTGATGTAATCATTTGGTGATCTCTGTAAATGGATTAGCCATTTATAGTGATTTTTTTCTTGGTTAAAAACAACAAAGAATCTGGTATGTTAGTTTTTTCTGTTTATCTTTTTGTCTATCTTGAATTCAAATCCATAAAGTATTTATACCCACTGGGAATGAACAGATTTTTTTGTACTTTTGGGTTTATATTAAGCTGATGGTTTAAATCTATTTAAATGAAGGCATAAACTCTTTGTGTTTCTCTGTATGTATATGCTTATAATTCAGAAAACCTTTTGTGTTTCATTGTGTAAGTATCTATTATTTTCTTCCTTTGGTGGTATTAATAAATTAGATTTTAAAATCTGTTTAAAAAGTCCTATTCTGATTGACTTCGAGATAAAACCACTTACATTGAATATTTCAAATATTCCTACAAATTAAGGAAATTCAACCTCAAATATTTTCAATGTAAAAAACACTGTCAGTATAAAATTAACTCAGATTTCTAACTCAGATGTTTTAAAATTTTAAGTTTGCATAGTTTACATAAATCTTCGACAAACAGGACTGCTTTAATAACCTTGACTTAATTTAAAATAACTATTCTTTAATATGTGAGTGATAAGAATACCTATAGACTTTCATTTTAATTGGATATATTTTTCCTAGACATATATAGCCTTATTAGTTGGAAAAGATAGCATTACTTCCACTGAATATTTAGGATTATGAAAATTTTAAATGTATTTAACTAAACTGAGTCACTATTTTGACAAATTGTATTTCAACAGTGCTGTGAGCCCTCTGTGAAGAGAAGACAGACACCCACCCAAAATATGGTTCAGGAGGGAGACTGATGGTGCCACAAAAACACCAGAAAGGTATCAGAAGTTTTATTACTCACATAAGGAGGCTTTCCGCTGTGAGCAGGAAAGTCTTCCCAAATAGATCCAAAATTGTGTAGAGGATAGCAAGGACAGGACCAGCAGAGGTTTTGTTGGTGGTTAAGGGATGAGGTAGGGTGAAGTTTTCCACACGCAGGCAGTAGTTTGAGTGGTCTGAATTTCCCACTAGTGTCAAAGGAGAAAGTACCTGAGCTTTCTCATCACTACCCAAATGTGGGACAGAAGGAAAAGGTGAAGTTTAAACCTGTTGCATCAAGCATCAATGTAGGCCGTCTCTTCATTACAAACAGTACTTATTTATATTTTTAGTATGTCAGTTTGAATATCATTTCCAAGATTTTTAGATAATTTAAAATTTTGCATTGGTGTTAAATTGAGTTACTTACTCCATGTTCTTTGGCTGTCTAGATCCTAAATGTTAATTACTGGTTATATTTTAAGTTTATGTATTTTGCCTCTTATTTTTATAAAAGGATACGTAGAGAGGGTATGTACAATATTTGGGTCTGTTAAAGAGTTTGTTTATTTTTGAGACTTTGAGAAATTTTACTACTAGGGATATATTTATGTAGTTCATTTCAGAAGTAGTTTGTTTCAAAATAAAATGGCTGGTTGTTCCAGAATGAGAATTGGAAATATAGGACAAAACCTGAAAGAATGTAAAAACTTTTGAAAGGTGGCAGAAAAGAGATTTTTTTTTGTTTGCTCGTAGTCAAAGCTGACTAAAGTTTAATCACTGTATTAGTTCAAATTGTTGCTACAACTGATTATCACAGATTAATAGTTTAAGACATTCAAATTTATTCTCACAGAGTTCTGGAGGTTAGAAGTCCAAAACGTGTCTCTGTGCTAAAATGAAGACATCAGCAGACTTCACTCCTTCTGGAGGATGTAGAAGAGAACCCATTTCCTTACCTTTCAGGATTGTAGAGCTTGCCTGGATTCCTTAATTTATGGTGCCCTTCCAACTTCAAAGGCAGCACAATAATCCAACAGGCTTTTTTCACATTGCATCACTCTGATATGGACTCTTCTGCCCCTCTTCAATATTTAAATGAGCATTGTGATTGCATTGGGTCCACCAGATAATCTAGGATAATTTTGTTATTTTAGGATCAGATGAACAGCAAACCTTAATTCTCTCATGCTATATATTCAAATATTTTAGGGATCAGGGCACAGATATCATAGAGGTGAGAGGGAGGTTATTCTGACTACCACAGTGAATTTCTACATATCATATCAAGTATTATACTAGTACAAAAATAAAATTTGGTCTTGTTTCTGTTCAAATGGAAAAATTTTCTTGGATTGTTGGCCTACTCTATGATAAGGTATTAAAGGGTTTTCTTGTCTTCTGCGTGATCTGCCTAAGCAACTGCCTAGATCATTATTAGGGCTCTGGGTTGCCCAGTAACTGGCTCTTTTTCCCAGAACCTGAAGAAGTCACACAAGCAGAGGCCTAATGACTTCATATAAGCCTCATAGGATTCGCTACTATGGCAGACCGTGCGTGGGTTGGATGTCTCTGTGGACACTATGAGGAGTCCCATCTGGGCCATATGGAAGTATGGAAAAATACTTGAATGCTGTATTCACTTACAAGGGAGGCAGCCAGCAAGAACATCAACATTCCACTCCAGAGCCTCGATGAAATAAATAAGTCACCCTGTGTACCCCAGAGAGTTTCTTCCACAAATCTTTTGATATCTACTAGTCTGATTACTCTCAGAGTTTAACTCCTGGAGATTTATTTTAACCAGACTTTTATATTAATATTTCTCCATTTCATTTTAGATATCCCTTCTTTTAGATGCTAGATCATCAGCATTTTAAAACAACTGACTTTGCATCATCTCTTGAACTCATTTTGTCAAACTGATTTTGCAAGAACAACCTGAATGAGAGATCTCAAGGAGGTGTTTGCTATATCCTCCTTGTTCCACTCAGGAGGTCTATGATTGCTACTCAGTTCTTCAATGAAGAATAAAACTCATTGTCTTCAACAAAACCAGGACTAAAAATGTTGAATGTTATCTCTGTGATCCCGGGAAGTACAGACTCTATTGAGAAATTCTTCTACTCCTTGTGACCCTTTTGTGTCCTAAGAAATGGCCAGCTAACCATATGATAGCAAAAACCTCACTGCATTTGCAGATTCAGAGATATGGTTGACTTCCACCTTTCCTGGGTAATTTCCCAGTTATTTAACATCCCCCTCCCTCTTTTCATCCCTCCCTGCCTCCATCCCTGCCTCCCTCCCTCCCTTTGGGGTGTTTATTACTAAGCATTCTCCCTGGTGCAATAGGTCAAACAAAACATTTTCTTAATTTTTAGGACATTTTATTTTTCACAAAAGCAAAGTCACCCGTAAATCTCAGATTTTCCTTCACTTGAACACTCAGCTCTGGAGGAGCAGTGTATCTTGCTTAATAGTTTAGAGCAAAGGGCCTGGAGCAAGTCTCAGACTCTGGATGTACCGTTCACTGTGACCATGGCCAAGGGACTTGACCTTTCTGTGTCTTGATGTGGTCACCCGTAAGTGGAGATGATGATAGAGCCTATATTACAGGCATATGATGTCGAGGGATAAGATTATACATTGAAAGTATTTCTGTCTTGCTGACAAATCAAAAAGTGTGAATTCAAGTTTCTGCATTCAGTTGAACAGTGGTGTATTTCAATCTGGCTGGAACAAATGCCCCACTCAGAGAGCTATGTAAGGATTATTTGAGGAATACCTTAGACTCCCCAAGTCCTGATGTCCTGAGGAGAGTTTATGTCCCTTTCCATTCTTCTGAACTGAGATTTGCTCGCCGTTAGACCACATACTGCGCAGTGTTGAACAGTAAATATTAACCAAATTAATGAATAGATGGAGGAAGGAAGGATGGAAGGAAAGAAGGAAGGAACTATGAGTAAAAACAAGCATTATTCTAAGCAAAAGATGACTGTTTTTAATCAAATGAAGCATTTCTTTCCACAGTTAAGTGAACAAGTTGAATTCAAGCTCTATCTCACAGATGTGTCATTGAAGCTCAGAAGCCAAGTCAAACACACTTTGCTGAGGCTGGGCGTGACACAGGCAGCTGATATGGTCCAGGGCACAGAACTCGATATTCTGGGGTCCACGCGTGTGAAGCAGTATGCCCCAACTTTAATCAGGGATTGCTGTATCTGGAAACCTGAGTTCTTTCCTTAGGGAAACACAGTCTAGCCAGATTGAAAGTCATCACTGTTCAACTGAATGTAGAAACTTGAATTCACACTTTTTGATTTGTCAATAAGACAGAAATACTTTCAATGTGTAAGCAGCACCATCAGTCTTCACACCGAATGGAAACACACAGACTCATCCAGGCACTAAATGTGGGCAATCTTTTAAACTTTAAGACAGTATTATATGTCATTTTTACAAATTTAAGCTATAATATATTTGATTTATGTTCTGAAATCAATATTCCAGACAAGCCACCATAATTCTTACTATATACTGCCCTCCAGTGGATTCTTGTCACACATAATCTTTGAAAATTTTGTGAGTAACCTACACATAAGCTTTCTCAGGGCATATAATTCACACGATTCAATATTTGCCATAAGTTTTAAAAATGATTTTGTGGACACTAAATAATAAATCTCAAATATTTTTTCATGAATAGCCTTGCATTTAAATTATCTAACATCAGGGAAAATACCTTGCTTATTTCTCCTGGAGCTTCCCTTCGTCATCTGACCTGGTGACTTTGCTTCAGCCCAGACCCATCTCATCGGTGGATCTGGATCCTAATAAAACTAACAAAATTCACTCTAAGTATGAAAAGAATGACTTCACACTTGCACTGGCTTTTATTATCAGAAGAACAGCTTCTTTGAACACTTCTTGACACTACTAGGGAAGCAAATGATAGCTATTTCTTCTCATTTGACAATGAAAGTCAAAGATCAATAGTAAACATTACTGTAAAACTTAGATCTTTCCATTTCTGGTAACCTCTGGATGTGTGCGGTTCTGGTAACAGCAGGAGGACTTCCAATACACCATCATTCTGACTTGTTCTAGTTGGAAATTGTTTTGGTGAATTGTTTCCTGTCTTTCAGTGTCTACCTGATTTCTCACCACCTCTATTCTATCTGGACTCCATAACATTTTCTGTTGTTTTAAAATAATCCTGCTGGCCAAGAGCTGTTCCTCCTTGGCTAATTATCTTCTCCATTTTTCTTTAATATACATTATTCCGCAAACATTCCATTAGGAATTGGAAATTTAGTACGAAATTTTCTCAGGGCAGGTATTTATGGTGAATACTAATCAAATAGCAGGATTTTCATAGGAAACTAATGAGAAGGAAAAGAAAATGACAAGAAGGACATCTCTTTAACAAAGTTATTGTTTTTTAAAATAAGCATCACTAAAAGTAAGCTAAAATTTGTCCTCTTAAATATATTCACAAAATATTAAATCATTCTGTAGAAATTAGTCTCTTTTCAGGTGATAAGAGACATGTTTAGAAAGGAGTTTCAAAATATCGCTCTTGCATTAATTCAAAACCAGGTTATTGGACACTCAAAACGTACTTGCTGTCTAAAAAAAATTTTGAGTCATGGTTTTTGAGTTTATTTGAATGTATTTTTATATTCTGTTTGCTTATCAAAATATTCCCCCAATGCTCACAAAATTAATATAGGATATTGTCTGTTCATTTTAAAATGATAAACTCAATTACATTTTAAATATGGCACAACCAAAATCTGAGATGAATCTTCATACAGAATGTGTTAACAAAAATGATTATGTGAATTAAGAGAAGCTCTTGAAGGTGACTGGTATTTTACTTTATTCAATTTTTATACATTCACAGTGCATTTCCTTATTCATTCTCTTGCTGTAAAACATCGAACATTTACTGGATACCAGAACGTTTATAATATGTGGAGGATACAAACATGAACATCACAAGAACCTGCTAAGGATCTACGTTTAGTGGGAAAGTTAGGTGAGTAAATAATATAAGTACATTATAGGCAAGTGTTACAACAAAAGCACCTAGAGGTTATGAGGTGAGCATATTACTGAGAGTGGGAAAGTTTCACGGAAGTAGCATTATTTGTACTTTAAAAGATAAGTGAGTCTATTGAGTGCAAAGCTGCAATGAGGTTTTTCCAAAGGCAGATGCAACCGGACTGGTTTGTGCGGGAAACACTAAATAGCTCCATTGACAGAGGCACAAGAAGGAGGCTCGTGCAGGGCAGGCGGGGCCAGAGAAGAGGAGTCTGACTGGCCTGTTCCCACTCGTGCTTTGGAAAGAAATGGGAACAGTTAAGAATGTGAAACAGGACAATGGCATGGTCAGATTTAAACGTTAGGAAGTGTACTCAGGAGCTGATGTGGAGAAAAACTGCCACGACATCTCGTCAGTGGCAGGGAGGCCAGTTGCACTGTTGGAGGTAATCCAAGGAAGACAGAGAAATGCAAAGCCAAGAAAGCAATAAATCCAGTGAGTTTTCTTAAAGATCAATACGCTAAATCTTTTTCACATTTATAAATTTTCTAAAGTGTTTGCATAAATTGTATCAAATTATGAGATGAAAAAACTTGGAAAAGTAAGTATCTAATCAGGGATATGACCACATTTATCATCAATATGAGCAGTTGTTACTAATATTTGCTTACTTTTGCTTTCTTTTAGGGTATCATCCTTTTTACCTACTTGTCTCTGCTCGTGCTTCTAATTTGCCATATCTATAGTCAGATGTGAATCTTGCCTTCTTAAGTATATTCCATTCATTTCCAGATTGTTTTAATTACTTAAAAGCATTATTCATGGGCCAAAAGAAATCTCTGGCATAAAAGTTAAGAAAGAAAAAGTTGAGAAAAAAAATGACAAGAGGCAATGACAGACACTTAAGATAATACACTGACACTTCCACACTGACTAAAGATATTCTAGAACATGGTACCTTCATTTGTAATTAGACAATCCTAAGCTGACTGTCATTTATAGAATCATTCCAATTTTGGGCCAAAAATAAAGTAAAAATTAGCCCAATTTCAATAATTAAATGAAATTGTTTTGAATAAAACAGGAGTAGCTCTTTATGTGTTACAACAGAACTGAACTGGGGCAAAATTAAATAATTTAGAGTTCTTCACTTAGAGGGAAAGAAAAAAAAAGCGAATCTGATTGTGTTATCATGACCTGGGTGCGTGCACGGCCTGTTTTACAGACGGGGTGAGGAAGGCTGCTATTTCAAGCCTACATTATGGCTTGCGTCCTTGCTGACTCTGGGGCCTTGAACACATTAACCCGTCCAGTGTCAGTGCAGTTTTTCAGTGACAGTCCTATTGCCATTTGAGGCTGCATAATTTTTTATTGTGAGACCATATGGAACAGAATGATTGGTAAGTTTAGCCAGGGGTACTTAGTGTGTTTCCTTCAGCAGCAGGTGAAGCTCTTGCCTGCATTCGGCCTCACCTCCCCATGGGTGACCGTGTGCACACACATCTCCAGGGAACAAGCCACATGTTGTGGACACTCTGTACTCCGGCTAAATCTTTGCAGAGCAGGGCAATACTTCCTGAAGAATTAAAGAATTCTACAAGAATTGTGCTCTGCTTACAACAGAAAGAATTCGTATTACAAGCAAACTTCTGGGTTTTTACTTTAAAACATTTGCATTCAAGTCACTTTACAATTTTCTTTAAGATTGTAGAGAGGGTTATATATATCTGTATAGCCGAAACATCTATTTATTTTTGTTGACAAAACCAAAATTCAAGCTTTACTCTTTGCTAGATAGAAACTGCTCATCTATAGGTCTAACCCTACCCATCGGCTTTTCTCTGAGTCATTGGTTGATTTTAGGAACTAATTTTACCTGGCTTTGAGGGGGTTTATTTTAATTAATTAATTTTGAGTGACAAAATTTTACATATTTATGAAATGCCACATCATGTTTTGATATATGTACACACTGTGCTGTGGCTAAACCAAGCCGATTAGTGTATTCACTCATTAGTGTAATGAATGTTTCATGCTTGTTTTTTGTGGGGAAAACACTTAAAATCTACTAACTTAGCAATTTTAAAAGATATGATATATTGTTATTAACTATAATCACTATGTTCTATAAGTTATTCCTCCCATGTAACTAAAAGTTTATGTTCTTTGACCAACAGTTATTCTAAACCTCCCCTCCCCTCGGTCTCTGGTAACCACCATTCTACTCTCTGCTTCTATGAATTCAACTTTTTTAGATTCCACGTAAAAATGTAGTTGTGTGGCATGTGTTTTACTGGATGCATTTGTGCTTGGGTTATTTCGCTTAACATAGATTCATCTTTCTGGTCACAAATGACAAAGCTTTTTTCTTTTTTTTTTTTTTTTTTCTTTTTTAAGGCTGAACAGTATTTCATCGTGTATACATATCACCTTTTCTTTACTCATTCGTCCACTGATGTACGCTGATTTTGATTACGTATCTTGGCTACTGTGAATGGTGTTGCAATTAACATGGGGATGGGGCTATCTCTTTAATATACTAATTTCTTTGCCTTTCACTATACAAGGAGTAATCAAAATAAAAGACGAATGCTTAAATTTTTAAAAAATTATCACAGTAAAAGACACATTGTCATTAATCCCTCTCAAAATACTCTCTGTCCGTTTAAAAAGATTTATTGCATCATTCTTGCCACTTTCTGAAGCAGTTCTAGAAGTCCTCTTTGGTATCTTTATAAGATATGATTAAAAAAATTCAGTAAATACAGCTTCTGAGAAAGGTAGGCTTTTAAAAACATTACAGTGTAACTTCATTCACCTATTCACTGGATGTGGTATTGGGCATCTTCTGGCCCTTCCCTAAAGTCAAAATAACCATGAAAAGTAAACATTTTGAATCTATTCAGAATACTGGGGCAGCCACAGGAGCACAACTAAAGTCATTCACAAAAAATCATTTCCAGAAGTGCTTCAGAGAGTGGCAAGAATGATTGGTAAGTGTATTCAAAATGAAAGTATTATGAGGAGGATTAATGGCAATTGTCTGTTTTGTTTTGTTTTGTTTTGTTTTGTTTTGTTTTGAGACAGGATTTCACTTTGCAGTTCAGGCTGGCCTTGAACTCACTTTGTAGTGTTATGGGTTCAAACTCATAATAGAAAGCCAGACAGCCAATCTAGAATTTTGATGAGCCTTTTATTAAGCTGGCCAGCTGACTGACCTATGCACTCCACACATGGAGATCACAGATCAGCCCAGAGCCTCTACAGCACACAGAATTTAAAGCAAAAATCACATCCTGATTGGAACAGAAAGTAACTGTTTTGGCTACCGTTACATGGTTTCACCTGTTTTGGCTATGGTCACATAGTTGACCAGAAAACAAGGAACTGGCAGAAAGGTACATAGCAATGGCCAACGAGCAGCACAGCAACTTGAATCATTTTGGGTAAGTAACTTAGTTATATTTTCTCATGGTATTATTTATTGCCTAGGGACTTTATAATCATGGTGGGCATCACAGTAGCCCAGGCTGGCCTTGAACTCTCAGCAATCCTCCTGCCTCAGCATCCTGAGCACTGGGATTACAGGCGTGCACCAATGTGTCTGTTTTAGATATAGGGCATCTCCCAAAAGCCTCATGTGTCTGGGGAGTGATTGAATGAGGGGGCACTGTACGCATTGGTGGACTGGTGGATGAGTTCAGCAGCTGGGTGTGGCGTTGGGAGGTGGAGACTGATCGGAGTGGATCCCTGGGAATATTACCTAGAAGGTGTATCTCCCTCCTTAGCTCCTTCCTTCTCTCTGCTTCTTTGTTACAATAGTGTGAGCAGCTTTCCTCCTTCAGATCTTTCCACCCTGTCCTTCCTGCCTTGCAGCCAGCCAACTATGGACTGAAAATATGAACCAAAATAGCTTCTCCTCATGTCAGTTCTGGGTGTTGGATATTATGTCTTAGTGACAAGAAAAGTAACAAGGACAAGGTCTTTTATATAGTACAGTTTTAAAAATTTAAATATTCATAATTTTTAAAATCATGTCTTGTATATCCAGCAGAGGAATTGCAGGGTCATATGATAAATTTATCGGACTCTTCCCTACTATTTTCCATAATGATTTAAATAATGTTTGTTTATTCCCACAAACAGTTCATATGGATTAACTTTTCTCCACATCCTTGCCAATACTTAAATTTTGTCTTTTTGACAATAGATATTTTTACTGGAGTGATGTGATATCATGATTTCAGTTTGCATTTCCCAGTAAATTAGTGATTAGTGATGTTGAGCATTTTTTTCGTACACCTGTTGGCCATTTAGATGTCTTCTTTGAGAAGTTCTTGTACAATTTTAATAGTATTATTTTCCTTCCTATAAAGATGTTTGAGTTCCTTATATATCTAGCATTGTAACCATTTATTGGATGATAGTTTGCAAAAATTTTCCCGCACGTATAGTTGTTTCTATACTTTGTTGTATGTTTCCTTTGCTGTGCAGAAACTTTTAAGTTTGATGTGATCATGTTTATTTTGGTGTTTGTTACCTATACTTTTGGGATCATATCCAAATTAAAAATCATTGTCCAGATCAATGTCAAGGACCTCCCCCATATTTTCTTCTAGTACTTTTATAGTTATGGTACTTATTTCTAAGCCTTCAATCCATTTTTAGATGGTCTTTCTGTATGGTATAAGAAAAGACCCAATTTTATTGTTTTACATGTAGATATCCATTTTCCCAACACCATTTATTTGAGAGATTGCCCTTTCCCTCTCTTGATACCTTTGTTGATAATCAATTTATTGTAAGTGCATAAACTTATTTCTAAGTTTTTAATTCTGATACCTTTGTTGATAATCAATTTATTGTAAGTGCATAAACTTATTTCTAAGTTTTTTTTTTTTTTTATTTTAAAGAGAAGAAAAAACAAAACAAATCAAAAGAAGAACAAATTTTCAAACAAACATAATAGGAGGGTAACAATGGTTAATACATTACGTATTACTATCTTTAAGTTAGTTATTCAGGACACCAGACATTAGCATTCAATTGTCCAAACATTATTGGCACAAACCTTACTCTTCAATGAACTAAGTAAAAATGGTAGTGTATCTATCTTAACCATCTTATATATATATATATATAATTTTTTTCCCTTTCCCTTCTTTCTTTTCCCTATTCCAGTCTCTCTTTCCTTTTGACCAGTTTCTTTTTGATTCACCATGTCTATTGTACATTTTGGATCTTATTTACTCTTTCAGTTTCTCATACCAGAGAGATAATACGATGCTTACACATGTGCTTCTGGTTTATTTCACTTATGAGTATTTTCTCGAGTTGCATCCATTTACCTATAAAAGTCTCCAGTTTATCCTTCTTTATGGCTGAATAGTACTCCATTGTATAAAAATACCACATCTTTCTTATCCATTCCTCAGTTGATGGGCATTTGGGTTGTTTCCAAGATCTGGCTATTACAAATTGTGCTGCTATAAACATGGGTGCACATATATCGCTGTGGTACGATGTTTTTAATTCTTCTGGGAAGATGCCCAGAAGGGGAATAGCTGGGTCAAATGGGACCTCCAACCCTAGTTTTCTGAGGAATCTCCACACTGACTTCCACAGTGGCTGTACCAGTCTACACTCCCACCAACAGTGAAGAAGGGTTCCTTTTTCCCCACAGCCCCTCCAGCATTTGTTATTAGTTGATTTCTTAATAGTAGCCATTCTTTCTGGGGTGAGATGGTATCTCAGTGTTGTTTTAATTTGCATCTCTCGAATGACTAGTGATGTTGCACATTTTTTTGTATATTTATTTGCCATTAGTATTTCTTCATCTGAGAAATGTGTATTCATCTCAGATGCCCATTTTTGGAGTGGGTCTTTAAATTTGGGAGGTCTGATTTTTTTGAGTTCTTTATATGTTCTCGATAGTAATCCTTTGTCTGAGGAACAGCTGGCAAACATTTTTTCCCACATTGTGGGTTGTCTCTTCACTCTGTTGGTGGTTTCTCTTGCTGTGCAAAAGCTTTTTAATAAGATGAGATCCCAGTTATTGATTCTTTGGGATAGTTCCCGTGCGGTTGAGTTTTTATTCATAAAGTCTTTGCCTACACCAATGTCTCCAAGGGTTTTACCTATCCTACCTTCCAGCAGATTTAATGTTTCTGTTTTAATATTTAGATCTCTGATCCATTTTGAATTTAGTTTAGTGCATGGTGAAAGATATGGATCTAGTTTTAATCTTCGGCATGTGTAGAGCCAGTTTTTCCAGCACCATTTATTAAAGAGGCTATCTTTCTTCCAGCGAATGTGTTTGGCACCTTTGTCAAAGATAAGGTAGCTTAGTATGTCTGGGGTTGTTTCAGCATCTTCTAATCTGTTCCATTGATCTTCAGGTCTGTTTTTTTGCCAGTACCACACTGTTTTTATCACAGTAGCTTTATAGTATAATTTCAAGTCGGGGATAGTGATGCCCCCTGCCTTGCCTTTGTTGCCCAGAATTGCCTTTGCTATTCTAGGTCTCTTTTGATTCCAAATAAATTTTAGGATTGTTTTCTCTAATTCTGTGAGATATGCTGTTGGAATTTTGATTGGAATTGCATTAAATCTGTATAACAATTTTGGAAGTATGGCCATTTTCACTATATTGGTTCTTCCTATCCAGGAGCAAGGGATATCTTTCCATTTTCTGATATCCTCTTCAATCTCCTTTTTCAGAGTACTGTAGTTTTCAGTATAGAGGTCTTTTACATCCTTCGTGAGGTTGATTCCTAGGTATTTCATTTTTTTGGATGTTATTGTGAAAGGTATTGTTTCCCTAATTTCTCTTTCAGTAAGTTTGTTATTTGTGTACAGGAAGGCTACTGACTTTTGAGTATTGACTTTGTATCCAGCTACACTACTGAATTTGCTTATTAAATCTAGCAGTTTTTTAGTGGAGTTTTTGGGGTCTTCTGTGTAGAGTATCATGTCATCTGCAAATAATGATAATTTAACTTCTTCCTTTCCAATCATTATTCCTTTTATTTCTTTCTCTTGTCTAATCGCTCTGGCTAAAGTTTCCAGAACTATGTTGAATAAGAGTGGGGACAGTGGACATCCTTGTCTTGTTCCTGATTTTAGAGGGAAGGCTTTCAGTTTTTGGCCATTTAGTATAATATTGGCTGTTGGTTTGTCATAGATAGCTTTTACCAGATTGAGATAAAGACCCTCTATTCCAATTTTCTTTTTTTTTTTTTTTTTTTTTTTTTTTTTTTTTTTTTTTTTGTGGGTACCGGGGGGACGACCTCAGGACCTCACGCGCCAGCAGGCGCCCGTGCCACTGAGCGATATCACCGGCCCCTTTTTCGTATGTGGGTTCCGGGAGTCGAACTCGGGCCTTCGCGCTTGCAAGGCAGGCGCTTAAGCCGCTGAGCCGTCTCACCGGCCCTCTATTCCAATTTTCTGTAGGGTTTTTATCATGAAAAGGTGCTGGACTTTGTCAAAAGCTTTTTCTGCATCTATTGAGATGATCATGTGATTTTTGTCTTTGGTTCTGTTAATATGCTGTATTACATTTATTGATTTACGTATGTTGAACCATCCCTGCATCCCTGGGATGAATCCAACTTGGTCATGGTGTATAATCTTCTTGATGATTTGTTGGATTCTGTTTGCCAGTATCTTATTAAGGATTTTTGCATCTATGTTCATTAGGGAGATTGGCCTGTAGTTCTCTTTCTTAGTTGGGTCCTTCTCTGGTTTTGGTATCAGGGTAATGCTTGCTTCCAAGAATGAATTTGGGAGTATTGCTTCCCTTTCAATTTCATTGAAAAGTTTGAGAAGTAGGGGCGTTAGGTCTTCTCTAAATTTCTTGTAGAATTTGGCAGTGAATCCATCAGGGCCTGGGCTTTTCTTTGTTGGGAGGTTTTTAATTACATCTTCAATTTCATTGGCTGATATTGGTTTATTTAGGATTTTTAAATCTTCTTGATTCAGCTTTGGTAATTCATACGAATCTAGGAATCTGTCCATTTCTTCTGCATTTTCCATCTTAGTAGAATATAAATTTTCAAAATAGGTATAGATGATCTTCTGGATTTCTGCAGGGTCTGTCGTGATATCACCCTTTTCATTTTCAATTGCATGGATTTGAGTCTTTTCTTTTTTTAATAAGGTTGGATAAGGGTTTGTCAATCTTATTTATTCTTTCAAAGAACCAACTTTTTGCTTCATTGATTCTTTGTATTGTTTTTTTATTCTCCAATACGTTAATTTCTGCTCTGATCTTTATAATTTCCTCCCTTGTACGGGCTTTTGGCTTAACCTGCTCTTCTTTTTCTAGAAGCTCGAGGTTCACCCTTAAGTTGTTTATTTGCGCTTGCTCTATTTTCCTGATATAAGTGTTTAATGCTATAAATTTCCCTCTTAGGACTGCTTTCATTGTATCCCATAAGTTCCGGTATGTTGTACTGTCATTATCATTCAGTTGTAGAAAGTGACTAATTTCTTCTTTAATTTCATCTGTGACCCATTGGTTGTTCAGGAGGATGCTGTTTAATTTCCATGTGTTTAGGGAGTTTTTGTGGGATCTTTTGCCATTGATTTCCAATTTCATTGCACTATGGTCTGATAATATGCATGGGATAATTTCAATTCCTTTGCATTTACTTAAGCAGGTTTTATGAGCTAGTATGTGGTCTATTTTGGAGAACGTCCCATGTGCAGCTGAGAAAAATGTGTATTCTGATGTTGTGGGATGGAACACTCTGTAGACATCTACTAAGTCCATTTGTTCAAAAGTTTGGTTCAGTTCTACTATTTCATTATTGATTTTCTGTCCAGTTGATCTATCTTTTTGTGACAGTGGAGTATTGAGATCTCCCAATATAATTGTATTAGTGCTTATTTGATTTTTCATGTCCTTTAGTACTTGTTTTATATAGCTGGGTGCATTGGTATTTGATGCATATATATTTATGATCGTTATCTCTTCCTCTCGGATTGTTCCCTTTACAAGGATGTAATGACCGTCTTTATCTCTCTGAATCCTTCTTGGCTTGAAGTTCACTTTGTCTGCAAAAAGAATAGCTACCCCTGCTTTTTTCTGGGTTCCTGTGGCATGGAGTATTGTTTTCCATCCTTTGACTTTCAGTCTATGAATTTCTTTCTGAATTAAATGTGTTTCTTGTATACAGCATATTGTTGGATCTTGCTTCTTGATCCATTTCGCCAGTCTGTGCCTTTTGATTGGTGAATTGAGACCGTTAACATTGATGGTTAAAACTGATATGTATTGACTTGTCATGATATTTTCCTGTTGTTGGTTCCCACTCTTTGTTTTTCCGCTTTCCGGCTATTTAATTATTTGCCCTGCCTGGTGGATTCCTTCTGTTGGGGTTCCTATCTCTTTCTAGAATGTCCTTCAGAACGTTTTGGAGTGCTGGTTTGGTGGTCATAAATTTTCTCAGATGTTCTTTGTCATGAAAGTATTTTATTTCTCCATCAATTTTGAAAGATAGTTTTGCAGGGTACATCAATCTGGGCTGAAAATTATTTTCCTTTAGAGCTTGCAATACATCATTCCAAGCTCTTCTTGAATTGAGGGTTTGTGCTGAAAAGTCAGCTGTGATTCTGATGGGTTTTCCTTCATAGGTGATTTGTCTCTTCTCCCTAACAGCTTTTAAGATTCTGCCCTTCTGTTGAATTTCTGGGATCTTGACTATAATATGTCTGGCTGAAGTTTTTTTTTGATCATGTCTAGTTGGTGTTCTAAAAGCTTCACTTATAGGGGTGTCAAATTCCTTTTCTCTTCCAGGAAAGTTCTCCCTGATTATGTCTTTGAACAAGGTTTTAATGTCGTTGATGCTATCTCCTGCTTTTTCATTTATTCCAATTATTCTTAAGTTGTTTATCTTTGAGTCATCTAGCAGCTGCTGAATTGATTTTTCATGGTCCCTTGCTATTTTTAAGAATTTTTCCATTTCATGATCACTAATTGCAAGCCTGTCTTCTATATCTGAGATCCTGTCCTCGCATTGGCTTATTCTGCTACAAATACTTTCAATGGAATTTTTTATCTCTTGGATATCTGCTTGAATCTGCCTTATAGATTCCATTTCTTTCCTATGCTGAGCATTCATGGTTTCTATAGTTTTCTTAAGTTCATCTATTTTTTTGTCTGTATCAGCTATAGTGTCCTTAAGCATGGTCTTCATTGTAGACATTATCTCTGCAGTTATCTGTGAGATTATTTCTGTTTTAATTTTTTCCAGAACCTCATTCAGTTGCTTTGTTGTTACCACTTCAGATAGGCCAGGTGGGTGGCTTTCGGATTGTCCCACCTCGTTGCTCCCTAGGTTTGCCTTTGGTGAATTGGATGTGTGGGGTTGCATCTTGTTTAAGTGTCGTCTCATTTTTTCTTTCTTTAATTCCTGGGGTGATGTTTGCAAATTACCTATAGTAGGTTACTTTATTGCTAGTGTTTAAGATCTTTAGAAGATGACTACTTCTCTGCAGTATCTTCCAAGTGGAGCTTGCTTTTAGGTTTTGAGCTTTCTGCCAGATCCTACCTCTTCAATTCGTTGGGTATGCGAAGTTGCTACCTGTTTGGCCCAGTCCTTGATTCTTTGGTACTGTGCCACTGTATTTTCTGTGTCCCTTAGTCAATCTCAATCATGAAATATCAGGAAGGAAAGATGTTTAGAACAATTATTTCACATTTGGCTATAATGTTAACTAAAGCATCAAACACAGCCTAAAAAATGACAGACTGAGCTAACCAGTTATTTACCACTTTTAGCTGTATAGAGTTGCGGTTATATAACAAAATCTAAAACACACCAGAAAAATTATATGCAGTATACAAGTCCTATGTATGTCAATTTTTCCTTGAGGAGTTTAAATTTAAGATGAGTTAAGGAGGAAATAGAGTATTGGGAGAAGAGGAAGGAATTAGATGTAAGGTTAGAGGACCAAGAGGGATCCCACTAAAATTGGGACACTAGTGCAGAGGACAGGTGGTAAAAAGAGAAGGAAGGGATAAAAGGAAGAACAGATCACAACCACAATCACAAAGAAGTTAGAGGCGCTGTTTACACTCATATAAAAAACCAGAGAGAATAATGAAGGAAAGAGCAAATACACATACAGAAACAAAAACAAAGATAAAAACAATAAAACAGACAGATCAAAAATAAAACCCCACCAAAAAACAAAACAAAACAAAACAAAAACAAAAAAACCCTTCGCCAGAACAAAAAAACAAATCAGTGAGAAAAAAAATAAAAATAAAAATAAAAATAAAAAATAAAAATAAAAATAAAAAAAAATAAAAAGAATCAGTTCCAGGTGTTGACTCTGTTGTAGGCAGGTACCTTGTGACAAAGTCCTGTTCTGTGCAGGTCCGTCCCAGTAAGCCAGGAGCGCCCTCTGGCGGGTGGTGAGCAGAGGCGCGTACTTTCAGGCAGAGACCAGTCTAGCTCGCCTCCGCTCTCGCCGCCCTTTCACTATCCCTGGGCCTGAGAGGCTCAGCCTGCTGTCCGGAGCGCGGGTTCCCTGCACTGGTTCCCGCCGCTCTGGTTTTTCGCCACGCCCCCCACAATGGCGCCGGGCCAGTCGCTCTCTGGCGCGGGACAGGTGTGGCTGAGAGTCCAGTCTCGTTCGCCTGCTGACCTCAGCACACTTTCGTGGGCTCAATTGAGAGGCCCCGTGCTGCCCTGTCCGGAGCACAAGTTCCCAGAGCAGTTTCCGAGCCGCTCTGAGTTTCGCCACACCCCCCACAATGGCGCCCGGCCGGTCGCTCTCTGGCGCGGGACAGGTGTGGCTGAGAGTCCAGTCTCGTTCACCTGCTGACCTCAGCACACTTTCGTGGGCTCAATTGAGAGGCCCCGTGCTGCCCTGTCCGGAGCACAAGTTCCCAGAGCAGTTTCCGAGCCGCTCTGAGTTTCGCCACACCCCCCACAATGGCGCCCAGCCGGTCGCTCTCTGGCGCGGGGCAGCTGTGGCTGAGAGACACTCACCGCCGGTCAGCGCCGTTCTCCGCCGCTCCCCTGCCCCGCCGCTGTCTCAGGATCCTCCGTGGGGGCTCCCTGGGCGCCAGCTGCCACCGTGTGTCCGAAGAATTGAGCCTCCGCCGGCGCTCCAACTCCCGGGATATTAGAAGGTGCACGCGCGCGGTCTGCTCCTTCTTTCCTTCTTCTTTGTTGGAAGTCACCCGTCACTGGTGCCGGGGGTCCCAGATTGCGCTTCAGAACTTTTCTGGGTTTCGGGGAGGCATCTCCCCCCCTCCTGCGCTTTCTGGGTCGCTATATTCCCGTGTTCCAATGGTAACTTTTAGAGAGAGTTTTGCTGCCTGCTTCTTACTCATCCGCCATCTTGAGGTCTCCCCCTATTTCTAAGTTTTTAATTCTGTTCCAGTAATTTCTGTTTTTATTCCAGTACCATTCTGTTTTAATTTCTGTGGCTTTGTAGTATAGTTGAAATGAAATATAGTTGAAATGTATTATAGTTGAAATGTTCTTTTGCTCAAATAGTTTGGATATCTTGGATATTTTGTAGGTCCATGTGAATTTTAATATAGATTTTTTCAATTTCTGTGAAAACTGATATTAAAATTTTAATAGGTATTGCATTGAATCTGTAGATCACTTTGGGTATTATGGACATTTTAACAATATTAATTTTTTTGGACATGGGCTATCTTGCCATTTATTTGTGCCTTTTTCACTTTTTCATTAATATTTTATGGTTTTTCAGTGTATAGGTCTTTTACCTCTTTGGTAAATTTATTCCTACATTTTATATTATTTATTTGTTTGATTATTTATTTATTTTTGGTAGCTAATGTAGTGGGATTATTTTCTTGGTTTCCTTTTTGAATAGTTCATTTTTTTAGTGTACAGAAGCTACTGGGTTTTGTATGTTAAATTTGTATCCTGCAAGTATACTGATTTTGTTTTTTTAGTTATAATAGCTTTTTTTGGAGTCTTTAAGGCTTTCCTATTTCATGATTTATTTCTGTCCTACACTCACATTTTTCCAATTTTTGTACAACTTGAAAATATCTTGAAGTTTTCTTTTATTCACAAGTCTTCTCTATAATTACTTGCTTTGGGAGAATAGTCAAACTGTTAGAGCTAGATGATGGGATAAAAAGACATCTCTGTTTAGAGTTATTTATCAAGTAAATAGCAATTATTTTTTTATATGCGGGTACCAGGAGTCGAACTCAGGACCTTGCACTTGCCAGGCAGGCACTTATGCCACTGAGCTATATCACCGGCCTGTAAGCAGCAATTTTTAAATTTTTAATATTTATCTAAAGTCTCAGTTACTTTCTAAAATGTACTTTTAAATGAAATACGTAGAGCTTACAGCAAAAATAATCAACAGGACTTGTGTGGCCAACAGCACAGCTAAGAGATTCCAAAATTCCCCCAAATGCCATCCACTGTCAGCTATTAGTTCTTCAGATATTGCTTCCCTGTTGGGAGGAAAGAAGTCACTGGAATCCACTTAAAGTAAGCTAAGTCTTATAGGAAGACAAGTATTTAAACATCACCTTCCATGGCGAGTGGTAGTTTTTCAGGCAGAGCTACTTCAGACAGCTCCATGAGGTGCAAATTAACAACGCAATTAGACTTAGAGGCATAGATGTTCTTTCTGTGCTCATCTAGACCAACTGTATCAGTAATTATAATACAAAGCCCACTCAAAACCTTAGGAAATATGGTCTTAGTAATTAGAGTAGTCTTAGAGTCAAATGAATCCTGCCTAATTACTTATTCTCAGAATCACATGCTGATTTTGCCAAAAATAGAAATGCTTAGTTTCCCACACTTCCAACCTGCACACAGCTCTGTGGATGGAGAATCAACGTGGTGTGAATTTATAATACAAAGAGGCGTCTCCTCTCCCATCTGTCTCTGGTAACCCTGCTGGAGGCATTTAACATTCATTACTTTGGGGAAAGGGATTTTTGTCACCTGCAAAATGGGAGTAATAACAAGTAATAAGATCTTTGCCAAGGAGACTGTGAATTGAGATGTACTCAGAGGAGCAGAAGCTTAATGAGGCTGAGTACTGATGAGAGGAGAAAGAACCCAGAGAAGGAATATGGAGTGTTAAAAACCCACCTTCTCACACTCAACTTTTCCAATGGCCACTCCATTCCAAGTCCTATGATGTATCTTTGTATTTATTGAAGTTAAAGTTGTATTTTAGAAGGTCTTCTTGGATAAATTAACAGACCACACAAACACACTGACCATTTCCTGATTCGAGCTACAGCCAACTCTAAAATACATTGCTTAAAAGGAAGAATTAGATTTTTATAGTTACCAACAGTATTAAGGACTCAAATGTTTTTCTGTAAAGTAAACATGCCACGTGTTATGGTTTGTGTCTGGATGTTCCCCCAAAGCCTCATGCGGTCATGGGTGGTGGGCTTTTCAGAGGCAGCTGAATCTAGAGTTTGTGATTGGTTCATTGTCTAGTGCTGGAACTGGAGATGTGAGTGCTACACCTGCCCTACAGTGGGTAGCCTGCATACAATGTAAGGGAGGAAAAGAGGCTTGCACCTCTTCCTTGCTTGCTGCTTTTGGTGTCTTCTGCTGCCATGAACAGTTGCCCCTCACCATGCCACCCTGCCTTGGAGCCAGCCTATTATGGACTGAAACCTCCACAAACTGTGAGCCAAATAAACCTTTCCTCCTTTAACCTTGGGTGTCAGGTATTTTACCTCAGGAATGAGAAAAGTAACTAAGACACCACGTGAAATTTCTATATAGCGGAGGCTCTCTGTGACACTTTAATAGGATTCTCAAATTTCATTATTTATTTTTCCTACAAGGGAATATAGGAGTAAAATATCCTTTCATAATGATAGAGGTATTTTCTTTTGGCATTTGATTCAGTATCTATTTTGTATTAAAGCCTGATTCAGAGACAAATATAACTTCCTAAATTCTTTATATAACACAACTCCAAGTTATTGTCTTTTCAGCTAAAATCCAAAAAAGTAATTTCTCTTGAAGGTAAAAGATCCTAAGATGATTAAAGGGAGGGTGTCTTTATTAATGTTTATTACCACGGCTCATGGACCAAGGGTTTGTCTATGTTATACTATCTGTTGCAGAGACTTTAGCTGTCTCCCAGTGTTCACGGCAGCCTTTTTACTTGCTATTAATAACAGAATTGAGATTAGCTGAGATTATAACGGCCTAGCTGAAGGCTACATTTATAAGACTGCCTTTACAGCAAAAGTGTAGCAATATGTTTAACTTCTAGATATGAGTGATGTGAGAGGAAATTATATGTACAACTTCCAGACCCTCGCCTTAAAGAAAAGGTCATATCGCCACTTTCCCTTCACCTAGTTCCCATTGGCTGGGATTTGGAAATCATGATGTTAGATCAAAAGTGGGAGCTGAATGTTGAAAATTGTCAAGCAGCAAGTTAGGAGGTTGGACTCTAGAACAATGGTGCCATTACCAACTCTGAACTGCATATAAGCACTTTTGTATTACAGAGAAATAACCTTTCATCTTATGCAAGTGGCCAATGTACTTATTTTATTTCTTTTGACTATGCAACCAGTAGTGTATTGCTGAATCTTATGGTAGTTTTATTTTTATTTTTTGAGAAAACGCTATATTACTTTCCATAATCACTATAATAATTTCCATTCCCACCAACAGTGTGTAAGGATAATCTTTTCTTCATATCCTCTCTAATGCTTGATATAATTTGTCTTGTCTTTCTAATAAGATATTGATAATAACTATTCTAACTAGTGTAAAATAATATATTATTGTAGTTTTATGGGCCGGTGAGATGGCTCAGCAGTGTAAGCGCCTGCCTGGCAAGCGCGAGGGCCCGAGTTAGACTCCCGGAACCCACGTACGAAAAAAGGGCAGGTGATATCGCTCAGCGGCACGGGCGCTTGCTGGCGCGTGAGGTCCTGAGGTCGACCCCCGGTACTCACACACACAAAATATATAATTGTAGTTTTAAACTGTATTGCCCAATAACTACTGATGTTGAGCATTTTTCATATACTTATTGGCTATTTGTACGTGGTTTTTTTTTTTGAAAAGTATATTCTCATGTCCTATTATGATTTAGATCTAAAGTGTTCCCCCAAAATCTCATGTATCTAGAAGGTGATTGGATCATGGGGGTGCTATATTCATCAATGGATCCATTGTCACTAAGTTGCCCAGACTGGCCTCAAACTTGTGACCCTCTTGCTTCAGCCTCCCAAAGAATGAGTATTACAGACATGCACCACCATGGCTTTAACTACTATCTTAGTATCGCTTTTGCCATATCCCAGATGTTTTGGTATGTTACGTTTTCATTTTTTATTTGTTCCAAGAAATTTTTAAATTTCTGTCTTAATTTCTTTCTTGGTTATTCAGAAGTATGTTGTTTACTTTCTACATATTTTAATAGTTTCCAACATTTATCTTGTTATTGATTTCTTGCTTTTTGTATTATGGTGAGAAAGGATATGCAATATTATTTCAAATTTTCAAAAATTATTGAGATTTGTTTTATGCGCTATCCTGGAAAATGTCCCATGTGCTATTGAAACAAATATGTATTCTGTAGATGTTGGACAAAATGTTCTGTAGATATGTTAGGTCCACGTGGTCTGGGTTGCAGTTCTGCTATTTCTTTGTTGATTTTCTGTCTGGATAATCTGTCTATTCCTCATTGTAGCCTCAGTTTTTATCAACTGTAATGTCTCCTGCAGGAAACAAACCACTGTAGGAATTTAAACTGGAATGGAATTAATACAGAATTACCATTCTTCCAAATACTTGAAAGCTCTGAAACTGCTGCCTCTGAGTTTTGGGTTGGGTTGGGTTTTGTTTTCTTTTGTTTTGTTTTAAGGTCACAAATGTGGTCAGAATTAGCTGCTCCTACTGCTAACCTCAATATCACTAAAACTTCACATCCATGAAGCTGATGATTTAAAGGAAGGGTCCACCTAAAACCTCAGCATCAAAGGAGTCTGGGATATTTTATTTTTACCCTTCCTGCTCCTCCAAGCAGGGAAAGAAATTAAAGGAAACGGGGTGAACACACAGAGGTGATTGGAGGAGATGATCACTAAAACTCCTGGTCCCATTTCTTAATTGCTGTGTGACCTCGGATAAGTTATTTAAGCTGTTGTATCTCAGTGTCCTCATCTAAAAATAGGCTTAATAATGATACCTACTAAACAGAATGGTGAAGATTAAATCAACATAAAACTATGTAGAATATTTGAATAGTAACTAGCACATACGTCTTTCTTTTTTAGTACATGTTTGCCATACATAATGATGGCATTTATCATGGGGAATTTGTACATGTATATAACAGATCTTAATTATTTTTCCCTATCCCCCCTCCCACTAGCACATGTGTCTTATGCATTATCTGTAATACAGGTGGAACATCTCTAATCCAAAAGTCTAAAATCTGAAATGCTGCAAAATCCATAATTTAAAACACTAACATGATACTACAAGTATAGAATTCTACACCTGACCTCGGTTGCTGTCAAAGTGTAGTTGCACTAAATATATTGTATAAAACTATCTTAGGGCTATGTGTGAAAGGTGTATATGAAACAGAAATGAATTTCATGGTTAGAATTGAGTTACATCCCCAAGATATCTCATTATATAGATACAAATATTCAAAACTTTAAAAATCCAATATCTGAAACACTTTCAGTCCCAAGTATTTTACCCAGAAATACTCTATCATTACATCTACCTATAAGTATTATAGTTATTTTCATGATCATTATTAATTGCTTTATAATTACAAATTCTTTATCATTTGATTCATTGTGGGTACAGAGGGTGAAATACATAGACAACATACTCAAACATCTTGAGCTAAATTCATACACTGTTAAGAACCACATTTACCTTTAGTCTAATATATTGCAAGAATAATCACCCAATCTCCTGATAGATTATCCTGAACTTTTGGCTGGATACATGGCTACCCAGAATAACCACTGCATATCTTCCTCCCTTGCGACTAAGATGAGCATATGACTAAGCTCTCTCTGAGGAGTAGAATGGGGAACATGAAGAGAAGGGAGATGATTTCATTTTGTCCTTAAATAGAAGCTTATAACTTTTCCTCCTTTCTTCTATAAGTGATGTATTGAAACTCACTAATATCCCCTCATAGGAGACAAATAGTAACTCTTCAGGAATTCTGAGTTAGTTACTAAACTATTGGTAGTTTCACATCAGCCATGATAGGAATATTTTCAAGAAGGAAATCTGCAACCTTTACAAGTCTTTTAAAATATTTTTTTCTAGTTGAACTCTTCTTCTTCTCCTTCTCCTCCTCCTCCTCTTCCTCCTCCTCCTTTTCACAGAATCAGTTTATCAGCACACCATTTTCTGGGCCTTTCTAGAATCAACATTCTGGAGTAAGACGCATGGATCCAAGTGATGAATGCAGATCTTAGAGACTGAAAGCAGGAGGAGTCTGGCTTCTAATGTAGAGTACAACCTGCAGCCTCGGCTCTCCATGGTTGAGATACAAATTTCTTTATAGCTCATTGGTTCTCAGCAGGACTCAGCAGGAGACAATTTTGCCCCTACCCCAGGGCAGGGGCATTTAGCACTGTGAAGAAACACTGGATGGTGTAGTTCCTATAGGTAGCTGTGGCTAGAGACCAGCGATGCTGCAATGTTGTAAAATACACAGGGCAGCTCTCATTCCCAAAAAATCATGGTTCAAATGTCAGCAGTGCTGAGAAACCTTGGTCTAGTTTAAGTCACTATTGTGTTGGATTTCTTTTTATAGTAGGAAAACCTGTAGTCTAATTCTATTATAAATATGCAACTAAAATCCCAAATACTCTTTATTTTTAGTTTTTATTTTTATTCATCATAGTTGTAGTACATAATGTTTACATTCATTATGTGGAGTTGGTACATGTACATCTTAATTCTCTTTTTCATCCTCTTTCACTCCCCTCTTCTTCCCTTCCCTCCATATTTTGGTCCCCTTCCCTTTTTCAAAAGACCTCTCTCCCTGTTTCCTATTATCTTTTATTTAGATCTTTAATTTATTTATATTTGGGATTTCTCACATAAGAGAAATCATGCAATAGTTAAGCTACCATATGCGTTATCCTGGAAAATGTCCTATGTGCTATTGAGACAAATATGTATTCTGTAGTTATTGGAAAAAGTGTCATGCAGATGTCTGTTATGTCCACTTGGTCTGGTTCAACTCTGCTATTTCTTTGTTGATTTTCTGTCTGGATAATCTGTCTATTCCTCATTGTAGTCTCACTTTTTATTAGCTGTAAAGTCTGCTGCAGAAAACAAACCACTTCAGGAATTTAAAGCAAAATGGAATTCATATAGAATTACCATTCCTTCAAATATCTGAAAACTCTGAAATTGTTACCCCTGGGTTTTGGGTTTGGGGCTTGTATATCTGGTTTATTTCACTTAACATTGTGGTTTTAAAGTGTATCCACTTTCTTATAAATGACTCAAGTTTAATAAATACTCTCATACATATATATTCATATATATAAAATCTATATTAAAGATAAATTTTGAAGTGATTCAGTAGGCAATAGTATCTTTATCATTTTTCTACCTTTGAAGCATTTATTCTTTGAAATTTCTGAGGCTTTTTGATGGACAATAAAAGAGGTAATTTACCATGTGACAAAGAGAGCCAAAAGACTTAATATTCCTTCAGAAAATGAGTAGCTCACTCCTACCCAGGATCTAATATTGAGAGCAAGAGGTGAGGGTGTTAATATGTCCCCTCCAAGAAAGTGACTGACCCAAATAGTTCCCTGTAATTTCCTCCTAAGGATGTTACTGAACTTGACCAACAGGATTCCACTGGTCACAAAGAAATAAAAAAGGAATTCTGTAGAAATATCCATTGGGGAAATAAAAATGTTGACAAAGATAAAGGAACAGAAACTCAGGATATCTGTGGAAATTTTGCTGACTAAAACTGAAAATGTATATTCTGTGAGATCAGAATGAGCCTGAGAAAGAAAATAAAGCAGTAAATTCTTTCCAGTCTTTTGCTAAGGTGAAAATGAATAGTTTTGATCTCTCCAAGATAAATGAGTTACTTTAGGTTTAAGTATAAGCAAATGTTTCTCTCAGTCATTTATATAATACAAACATGAACAGTATATTTATAATATAAATTTTACAGATATGTAGATGTATGTATGCATATAAACTACATTGATGAATTTTAAATTTTAAATATAATCATAATAAAAATCAATTTAACTTAATTTTATCTCCGGTATTTTACTCAATGAAGGGAGCATACTTTTGCAAATAACAATAAGTTTTCTTTCCTTTATTCCAGATTCACCCTATGATTCCTGTGCTTTAGTTTTTCTGATTTCTTTCTTTCTTTTTTCATTTTTTCTGAAAATTTTCCAGGCTATGACTTTATTTATATCTTGAGCAAAATTATTCCTCATGCTTTTTTGACTCATTCTGACATTTGATACATCTTTTATTTGTGTTCTACCAGATACTCCAAATTCTCAAGTATACTTTCCTTCCCAAAATGTTTAATATAGTCATCATAACAACTTTTAACCAGGAAATTTCCTTCTTAATGCCTCAATTGAAAAATCTTTCTAATTTATCAAGTTTTGAAGCTATTATTAATGTTATCACTATAAAACATGTATTTCTTGAATAGCTCCTATATGCTAATGCTCTGGAGGAAACAAAAATGAATCAAATAGGTCTATTTCTAAAGAAATTTACAATCCATAAGGGAATTTGGACACTTTAAAGAAATCATACATTATTTATATAATATGTCTAAAAGAAATTGTCATAGTTTAATAAATTAGCATAATATTAAAACAATACATTGTGATTCTATTACCCATATCATATAGTAATATATCCCTTTTTTCTGTGGTGCTGGGGATTGACCCTAGGTTCCCCTGGCCTTTTTCCATCTATTTTTTTTTAATTAATTTTGAGATAGTGTCTTGCTGTGTAACTGAATTGCCCAATCTGGGCTTGAAATTGTGATCCTCCTGCCTCAGCCTCCCAGAGTGCTGGGATTACAGGCATGCGTCACACACTCAGTTTATACTCTTTTATATATGTGTTCATTTGTTGAAGAAGTCATTCATTTCTTATCTCTATATGTGGCTTCATCTACAAAATCAAACTGACCACATCCATTCCCTATCAAAAATCCCCAACTGTGGCTTCAGCTATGTCATCCTGAGCCCAATAAGTGCAATTGGAATAGGTTGGCCACTTAGGATCTTGTATAAAAATATAACTAGAGGGACTTTTGTCCAGGGGAGCTTCAGAAGTAAGTGCCCCTTCAACATTAAGATGCATCCTTCCCAAGGGTGCCAACTTTTCAAGAAACATTTTCTCAGCTTCACCCCGCTTGGACAACCAATCCCACCTCCAGAATACCCTGATACTTTCAAACCTAAACTGGCCTCGTGTGTGTGCCAGCCCTTGCTGGAATTTTTGCAGGCTTCCTTACCCACTGTTTACTCCAAATAAAAGGCTTTCTCCCTTCCTGGTTACATATGCTGGGAAACAGGTAATCAGGTTTGTAAACTTCAAAAGACATTAGAATGTTATATAAACTGAACATTCTAATTTGACATGTAGTATATTTGCTATGCAGTATGCAATTATGATATCTGAAATCAATGTATTATATAAATATTCATAAACTGTCCTCAGAGAACTAACTTCTTTTAAAGCATCTTTTGTTTTCTGCTTCCTGTCTATAGATTCTCCTCCACAGTCTCTAAGATGTGACTAACCACCTGACCCGGAAGCCTACTCTGACAGTCTTGCATTTCTGAATTAAGAAAGTGTACACCTGAGTGACAGTAGCATTCTCAGTGAAGAATGAAATACATGGTACAGCAGTCGTTTCACACCTTATTCGTGGGGGACATGTTCCAAGACCCCTAGTGGATGCCTGAAACCACGTGGTATGGAACCCTATAGATAGTGTTTTATCCTGTACATACATACCTATGGTAAAGTTTAATTTATAAATTAGGCATAGTAAAAGATTAGTGGTAACCAACAGTAGAACAATTATAACAATATATTGCAGTAAAAGTTATTTAAACATATATAGGTAATTTCTGGAATTTTCTATTTAATATTCTCAGATTGCTGTTGATTGTGGACAAGTGAAACCATGAATAAGGGAGGAATTTCCTGTATATTGCTTAAATGGAAAGAGTCACTGCCCGAAGTCACCAAAAAATGTTCAGACTAACTAATTTGATGGTCCTATGTTATCTTCCCAATATTTTATATATGAAATAGTTCTCTTTCATTACCATGAAAAACTGCTTGGTTTTTGCCTTTTTTTCCTTTATGTGAAATCTTAATTGGAATTTTTAAAATGAAGAACAAAGTTTCAGTACCAAAAGTTTCTATCCTAAATATGGCCCTGGGCAAGTCTTAGGAGTCAAGTAGAGTGAAAGCAAGGGGAATCCTATCAGAATGACCGATGTCAAGAGTCAGTGAATCAGCCTTACATCCAATTTTCTTTCTAAATCTTCTGTACTAAGATGTAATTTAGATGTCATCCAGGTATTGTATCTGTTGTGACTTTTGTAATTGTACATATGTGTGTGTGACTGTATGAATATAAACTATAACAATTATGGTAAGTTTTAATCAATGGATGACTGTGAAGTGTTTTCCTTCCCTGGCCTATAAATATTGTTCATGGGTTTTTAAAGATGTCAGGGTAAACATGCAGTGTACCTTTTGAATTCACCTTCCCAATAACTTGTGGACTTTGACTCTCTATAAATCCATAAATGTGAGATTCTCACCATTCTTTTAGAGAAACTGATTCCTGAAGAGTGAGATTTATCTAACCTACAGCAGGTAGGAAACTTGTACCAGGAGCTCTAATGAAAATAAAACTATCGTGTTGCCAGAAAACTTTGAAATGTACTGCTTTGAAATGTTCTATGTATTACTAATGTGGCTATACATGATAGTAAAATAATACAAATCATTTTATGAGATATGACTCTTAATTATGATGTGCCATCTTGACCGGGTTAAGAAATACCCAAAGGATTAGTAAAGCTCGCTTCTGGGTATGTCTGGGTGGGTCATGGAAGCATGATCTTCAGTACTATATATGGTCCCTGGACCCTTCCTCTCTGGCACAGTTCTCTGGCTCTACTTCCCAGCTACTGTGAAATAAACATCTTTACTCCACTGTGATGTTTTTGCCTTGGAGCCGCCAGTCATAGACTGAATCCCCCAAAATTGTGAGCCAAATTAAGCTTCTCCTCCTTTAAATTGTGGATATTGGGTATTGTGTCTCATTAACAGGAAAGCTGACAAGTAGAGAAAATTAATACTGGACAACTGGGTTGTTGTTGTGACTCTACATGATGATATGGTTCAGAAGATTTTAGAACTGGTTTGCAGTGGGGTTTGGAAAGATTTGGAAATACTAGACAGAGATGCCCTAGAATGCTGTAAACAGAGCCTTAGAGATTATTCTGGTCAGTGCTCAAAGGACCAGAAGAGTGACAGGAATGTGCATAGTAAAGGCTAAGCTCATGAGGTTTCAGTAGTGAACAAGGAAATAGGCTAAGATTGTGCACACTACATTCCGGTAAATAGTTTGTATACATTTTGCCCATGTCCTGAGATTTTTGAGGGCTGTGATTAAAGGTAGTGGACTAATTGATCTGATGGAGGAAATTTCAAGGCAGCCTGACATTCAGGATGTTGCACAGATACTGTTGGTTGCTGTTAACTCGATTTATAGTGACAAAATACAGGTACAAAAAGCAAAGCAGAAAAATTTGAAAATCTTAAATATTTGCCCAAAGGAATCATGTGTAAAGTTAGGGTTAAGGGAGGTGTGAAGAGATTAGTGCCATTTAAAAGAAACCAAGTATTTTGTACAGGGACAAGACAAAAGGTGCTTTGAGGGTATCTCAGAAATCAGCAAGACACACCCAACACAGGTTCAAGGGTACAAAAGTGTCAAACTCACTTGAGAAGAGAGTCCATGGGATTCCTGCTTGAGAAGGGCCTCTTAGGGAATTGCTTCCTGGCTGCCATCAACTAAATATCTTTGTTCTGCCACACTCTTCCACCATGATGTCTCCGTCTTAGTGTCAGCCATTGATGGACTGAATCCCTGAAACCATGAGACAATTTAAACCTCACTCTTCCTTGAAGTTATGGGTGCTGGGTATTGTGTCCCAGCACCAGGAAAGCTGACTAATACATAAGATTCCTATAATAAACTGATAATGCATATATAACTTTAATGCATATATAATGCATCATTCATGTTTAAATACTTTATTTACATATAATATTCTTCACTATTAGTCTTTAATAATTTTATGAGACTACTGTATCTAAATATAAAATTTAATATGGATAAATAACATATAACCATTTTGTGTGGAACCAAGAAAAAAGAAAAAGTTTAAATTAAGACAACATTACCCCTTCAAAAATAAAATGTAACCCATATCCCTCACATTTTAGGTTAATATTCTTCTTGAAAATTTTTAATTTTTTTTTCTAAATTTTTTGTTTAAAAATGCCAAATATTCATATGTATTTATGATGTACATGATGCATTGATATATGTGTACATTGTGGTATGATTAAATCAAGTTAATTAACATTTCCATCACCTCTGATACTTTTTTTAAAAGAATAATTCACCCTGCTGGAAATGCCATATCCCCTATTTATTTATTATTCAGTTTGGATGTGCACAAACTAAGGCTTTAGTACCTCTTATGCAAAAGTTTCTATTTTCTTCCTGTGTCTCACATTTGGAAAGTATTGAGTATATAATCCAAAGAATAAAATGTTTTGCAGAGCTTTTCCATACATATGATGACCTTTTTCTTCTTGTGTTTGTTTAAATGAACCTAAAACAAAATATCATTACAAGTTTTAGAAATTTATTTCCTGGCAATATAACATGTTCAAAACTACAAGTAACTCAGAACTAGATTTTTATATTGTAGAAAAAGAAGCTTCTAGTAGATGTATTGAAGGTATCTTAGTCTTTTTAAGAAAGTTTTAAGTTAGAAAATTATGTAGAATTTTTTTCCATTTAATACTCTATACTTTTTATGGATCTTTTATTCCAACACAATATTCATTTTTGTAAAGGATTAATAGTTTTTACTTATTAGCACAATATTGAAATTTCCAAAACACAGGTATAATAAAGAACAAATCTTAATAGACTAAAACAAATACAGGATAATTATGGCATTTAAATTCATGTCTGCATGTTCCTAGGTACTACATGTTCACCCACTTACTAGAAGATTATTTCTCTCAGACACATTTCCAAGCCTTGCCACTGCTCTAATTGGTCTCCTTCGGTGTCCTGACAATGTTTTTTTGATATTGTTTCCAGAAGCTTCTGAAATGGTTCAAATCACTATTTCAATTATGTTTACTTCAAGGTCACACCAAATGAAAGGTCAGTGTTTTCCAAACCTGGATGTATACATCAGAATCATCAAAGGGGCTTGAGAAACAGGGATTCATCCTCACAGGTTCTGACTCAGGAGATTCCAGGAGGGACCCAACATCTGTTTGATCTCAAGGAACTAATGGTGAGAAATAGAGGATAACTTTTTTTCTCATTGTGTTTGTTCAAATGAGCCTAAAACAAAATATTAGAGGTGATTCAGAGGTGCAGTCCCCACTACATACTCAGATGGCACAATGAGAGGGAAATTCATGTGGCAGTTAGCAAGTCAGCAGGTAGTTTAAGGCACTCATTCAAATAGTCCAGAGTGAGAGATCGTTGGCCGGTGGGAGTCATTTAAATGATGAGCCACTGTATATGCTGAAGAGGTCACCTTCTCATCTGCTTCTGACACTGCTGCAATTCCATTTCCCAATTTATATGAAGAAGCAATACTTGTTATTTCCAATTCCTCCCCTTCCATTCTCTTTGAACCCATTTCAGTCAGACTTTTGCCCCCCCACATCTCCATTAACACTTCACTTACCAGTAGCTTTCTATACTCATCACTTTTTAATTAACATTTAACACAGTTCTTATCACTCTCACCCTTGAAACCATTTCACTTGGCTGCTCCTCTCTCATCCACATCATCACCTGCTCCTTGTCAGTCTCCTTTGCTGACTCCATCTCTTCTCCTTTGTGTTTTAGTGGTACAAGGACCCACAGCTCAGTCTTTGGTCTTCTTTCCTTATGAATCCATATTTGGTCCCTTGGAGATTTCATCCAGCTTGTGTAATATATGCTGGAGGACTGATTGCAAATCAGTCTTTTTGGCCTAGTTAATGTAGCTGTTTGATACCTGGATGACGAAAGTTGTCTCCACCTTACCAAAATAAAGTACTATCCTTTCCCCATTGTTTAACATGATGACTCAGAATTTCTTGTCTCAAGCTCTATTTTTCATGTTTTTAGAAGCTGGTGGCATCACACAGTACTCTAGGCCACAGGGCTTGGGTACCCCCCTCCAGCCTCATATGTCTCCCCAGGTTTATGTCTCCATAAACCTAATGCAGCAATGAATCTCCAGATCCTCTAGCTCCTTGAGAGAAGATACGCAGAGAAACATTTTATTCTTTATTGAGACATTGGGCCACAAACCCACTGTAGTCTCTAAGTGAAAGTGGTCCCTGCAAGTTTCCTAACTGTTTTCTCATATCCTGTGGTATGGATGACAACTTTGTCCCTAGGCCACCTGCTTCTCACTTGCCATTTGTAGACAGGAATTGTTGTGTGAAAACCTCCCAAGTACAGGATGATGTCCTAATATATTGGGACAGTCCCAAAGGATCTGAGGACATGTTAGAGAGCCCCTTTTTTCCTATAAGCCTCCAGCAATATGTGACTTGGAAACCACTAATTTCCGTTTTCTTACTCCTCGTCAATAACAACCAAAACCCATGCTCAGAGATAAAGATGTGATACAGCTTAGTACGCCCTCGATCCGGGTACAACGCCAGGCACTCAATTCAAAGGGTTTAATACAAGATCAACGCATAAAAAATGCAAGGCTTGTAGGAATAAGAGGGCCTTCTCACATGTCCTCTTTGGCATTAAAAACATGAAAAAACTCCCATACAGCCAAGTTTAAGAAAGTACTTTCCAGTATATTCTAGTGTAGACATTTAAACCATGTGTCTCATGCTATAATGCTCAACAATTGCAGTGGTAACCTTCGGTGTGTGCCATATGGAGTTGTGGCTATAATTGACTCTTCTGGAAAGGCTCTTCGGACTTCTTCTTTAATTAGGATTAACATGCACTGAGGACCCATAGGAGAAGCAGGGGAGCCCTTTGTTTCAGTCAGTACCATTTGTCTGAGGCAAGATTACCTTTCAGAAAAAGTTGTGTAGACTCTGGAACCTTCACAAAGAAGGTCCAACCTGTTAAACTAATATCTCTCACTTTTTATAATCTGAAAATGACCTCTAGGCATTAAGCTTCGGCAGAAAGCCAATTGTTCATTGTTTCACTAAAGAAAATGCTGGGACCAGTAGTGGCTTGGGGCATTTGTGAAAAAAATTAAAACACGCTTCATTGGGAAGGGCAGACACAGGACCAAGAAGGAAATATGACACGTTATTTTAATGAGATAATATTCCTCCAAACCTTATCTGATGTAGGCAATTATTGTAAATTAACAAACACTGTAGACTTGAATGATATTAGTAAAAAAGCTACCAGAAACAAAGTATGCAAGTAAAAGCAGAATTCATAAGAGAAAATGATAGATTGAACACTAAAATTATAAACCTTCCATGTGACAAAATATCATAAGCAAATTTAAAAGGCAAACAACAAACCTGGGTAGGGGAGATTGCAGTATATACCCAAGTGAAACTGAGAGTTGATACTCTCAGTATGGAAAAAGTAATTACAACACAATAAGGAAGAAATATATAAAATACCCCAAAAGAAAATTTAGCAAGTGCTGTCCGTATACACAATGAAATATTAATCAGCTATATAAATGAAATCCTGCCATTTGCCTCAATATGGGTGAGAGACATCATAGTGAAATAAGCCAGGGATAGAAGGACAAACATCCCACGTTTTCACTCATTTGTGGAAGCTAAATAAAAGTTTTGATCTCATACAAGAAGAGAGAAAATGTTGTTCTCTCAAGATTGGGAAAGGAAGGGGGTGAGGAGACAAAGAAAGGGTAAGTGAGGAGTACTAAGGTATAATTAGATAGGACTTAGTTCTGGTGTCACGTAGACTAGTAGCGTAATTATGGTCTACAACAGTCTATGATATACTTCAAAATAACTGGAAAAAAGTCTGATCTGAATGTTCCTAACACATAGAAATAATTAATATTTGACGAAATGGAAATGCTAATTACCCTGATTTAATCATTACTTATTATATACATGTCAAATTATAATACTGTATCCCATAAATATGTACAAGTATTATACCTCAATTTAAAATATTTTAAACCAAGCATGGTGGTGCACTCAAGAGGAGAATTACCAGTTCAAGGCCAGTTTGGGCTATATAGTGAGATCTTGTCTCAGAAAAAAAAAATAAATAAAAAAGGAGGAAAAGATGGTGGACTAGAGGCAATTTGTACTCATGAATTGCTCCAGAATATTCACCCAAAAGCAACAGGTACACAGCTCTGTGAGGGTCCACGAATACTGGGTACACCAAGATTTGCAGGATCACATCTTGAGAGAGACAACAAACAGGTGAAACTCAACAATACTGGTAACTTCAAAGATAAGTGAATTGACTGAAATGGCACATCCTGGCACTGAACGAGTGGTGGCTCAGAGAGGGAGGAGGATCTTCCTCTCCCACACAGTGATAAAAAGAAAGACATAGCATTCTTCTGTGAGTGCCCAATTTGATTCAGAATGAGGACATAACCTGTGCAGACAGCAGATCTGACTATCGACTAGAGTCAGGAGTGATAAATCCCATCCTGTCCCCACAGATTTGGTCAGGATCAGATCAGGAAGTCATTACAGAAAAAATTAAAAGGGATGTGAAAGAAGGAAAGAATTCAAATTAGATCTACTTATAGATATGATCCTATAAATAGAAGACCCAAAACAATGCTACCAGAAGACTCTTAGAGCTGATAAATTCAGCAAAGTAGCAATATACAAAATCGATACACAAAAATCAATAGCATTCCTGTATACTATGAAAGAAATCAGGAACAGAATTCCATTCGCAATAGCTTAAAAAAATTAATTACCTGGGAATCAGTGTAACCAGGGAAGTGAAAGACCTCTATAATGAAAATTACAGAACTCAAGAAAGTGATAGAAGAGGATTACATTAGCTTTGTTGTTGCAGAGACGCAATACCCAATACCTACAAATTAAAGTTTAATTTGCTCATGATTTCAGTCCATGACTGGCTGGTTCCAAGGTAAAAACATCATGGCAGAAGGGTGTGGTGGAGCAAAGCTGCTCAGTTCATGGCACTTAGGAAGCAGAATGGGGGAAAAGTGCCAGAGAGGAGTGGGCAAGGGACCCTATGTAGTACCTAGTGTCACACCCCTGTGACCCACACAGACACACCTAGGAGCCTACTTTCCTAATTTGCTAGGCATTTCTTAATTCAATGAAGGTAACATATCAGGATTAACAGTCACAAGGATGTAAGAAGATACAAGGACATCCCCTATTCCTGGACAGTCAGAATTAATATCATTAAAATGATCACATTACCAAAAGTGATCTACAGATTTAAATGCAGTCCCTATTAAAATAACAATGACATTTTTCAGTGAACTTGCAAACCAATCCTAAAATTTATATGGAACCAGAAGAGACCCAGAATAGCCAAAGCAAGCCCGAGGAGAAAGAGAAAGCCAGGAGGCATCACAATTCCAAATTTTAAATTATACTACAAAGCAATAGTAACAAACAACATTCTATTGGTACAAAAATAGACATGTAGACCAATGGAATAGAATAGAAGACATGGAAACAATCCCAGGAACTTTCACCCATCTGGTCTTTGACAAAGGGGCCGAAAGCATACACTGGAGAAAAGATGGCCTCTTTAACAAATGATGCTGGGAAAATTAGCAGAAGAATAAAAATAAACATGTATCGCTCACCCTATACTAAAAGTAAATCAAAATGGATCAAAGATTTAGATATAAAAATAGAGATTTTGAATCCATCTCCTGGAGGATAACATAGGGGAAACACTTGAAGCCTTAGGCACAGGTAAAGACTTCCTGAACAGAACTCCAATTGTGTAGGAAATAATATCAAGAATCAGCAAATGAGATTGCAATTTAAGAGAGAAACCTACAAAATGGGAAAAAAAGTATTGCCAGCTACTTTTCTTATAGAGAACTAATATCTACAATATACAAAAAAATTTAAAAAATACCCATCAAAAAGCAAATGATCTAATCAAATGGGCAAATGAAATGAACGCTTTTCAAAAGAAAAAGTACAAATGGCCAATAAGTACATGAAAAAAATGTTCATCAGTTTTAGCCATCAGAGAACTGCAAGTCAAAATGACCCTGAAATTCCATCTTTCACAGTCAGAATGGCTATCATCAAGAACACAAAAAGTGACAAATGTTGGTGAGGAACCCCTCTACATTGTTGGTGGGAATGTAAGCTAGTACCACCACCATGGAAATCAGTTGGAGAATCCTCAAAATGCCAAAAATAGAAATTCCATTTGACCCAGGTCTATCTCTCCTAGGTATATTCCCAAAAGAGTGAGAGACATCATACTATAGTGATGCATAGATACCTGTGTCCACAGCAGTGCAACTCACAATAGCTAAGCTCTGGAAGTAGCCTAGATGCCCATAAAGAGATGAATGGATAAAGGAAATGTGGTACATATACATGATGGAATACTATTCAGTTATAAAGAATAATGAAATCATGTCATTTGTAGGAAAATAGATTAAACTTGAGACCATAATATTAAAAGAAATAAGACACAGAAAGCTAGATATTGCATTATTTCTTTTATATGAGAAACTTAATGATAAATTAATAAAAGAGTAAAATAAAAGAGAGATAATAAACAAAAAGAAAAACTTTGGAGATGTGGGAAGGGATGAGTGGGAGGGGAAAAGGGGAGCAGGATGAGAGGGTTAAAAACTTAAAATGATCAAGATATGATATATACATGTACTGATTCCCCAGAATGAATGTAATTATTATGTATTGCAAACACACACTAATATTAAATTTTTTTAAAAACTCAACAAAGCCAAAGAACAGAAAGTTCACAAAAGAACAAACACCAATAAATATAGCAACAAGGGTAAACTTCATAACTAACCAAATAATTTCAGATTAAAACAATATCAGTTTTCACTATTAAAGGCACACAAAAATAAACAATTTCCTAAAGGATGTACTTTGGAGGATTTTTTAAAGATGTACTCTGAGGAATTTTAAAAACATACTACACTCAATATGGCAAGAAAATTAGGACAAAAGGGTTGAGGGGAGATAAATCATTAGAAATTTTTAAAGGAAAATTTGGCATTAAATATAAAAAATTAAAATTATATATCTCCTGGACCAAGCAATATGACATCTAGGAAATATGTAATGGTTTACTTTTAATTTGGGTTTGATGTTTAAATTTAAAGCCTAAGGAATTGTTGCTACTTCAGTAAATAACACTTCATAATGATTTAAGTAGATTTAAAACATCTCAATTAGTAATTTCTTAATATAGTGCTTGCTCTTCCTGAAAATAAAAATTTCAAAAGACATCATAAACATTCTCCCCTGCCACATCTTCATTTTCACGTGATTTCCAATTCTCTCTAGCTTTTGCTTGATTGTCCCCAAGGAAGAAGAGGCAGTAACACAGTGGCCCTAATATCAGGAAGACTTGGTTGCCACTGCCACCATCTCTTACTGCTGGTGTGTACCTGGGTCAGTCTCTCAGTCCCTGCGAAATTCAGTTACTCATCTTGTCAATTCACATTAACCACCCAACCTTAGCCCTAGATGATCACAAATACTGCGAGAGATACTATCTACGATCACTTACCAGAGGACCTGCCTCCCACTGAACACTTAGTAAAGAGTAATTCTTTTTTTGTGTGTGTGTGGGTACCGGGGGGTCGACCTCAGGACCTCACGCGCCAACAGGCACCCGTGCCTCTGAGCGATATCACCAACCCCTTTTTTCGTATGTGGGTTCCGGGAGTCGAACTTGGGCCCTAGCGCTTGCAAGGCAGGCGCTTACTCCGCTGAGCCATCCCCCTGGCCCCAAGAGTAATTCTTATATGACATATTTATAAATAAACATCATAAATGTCCTTATATGTTACTGAATACTGATGCCTTAAACATGAGAGTTTAAAATTTCATTGATATTGACATTGATATTGAAATTCTAATTCATCACATAAAAGTAGCACCATCTTGCCTATTCAGTGAATAGCTTTATGGAGGAATTGCCCCTAAAATTAAAAAGTTTGGGGAAAAAAACCTTAAATTCCTACAAAATTGAATTCATTAAATAAATTGGTATATCTATAAAATATGGGCTACTACACAGCTATTAAATTATTATATAAATATTAAATGGTACTTAATGGATATTTATATGGACTTCTGTTTATTCATCTGTGAAGCAAAAGACAGATTAAAGGTGATTTTTTGTCACTCTGATCTACTTTTGTCTACTTTTTCTGTAGATTTTCATTGTAATTTAGTTTTCTGATTTGTTATCAGAGTAGATTTGGGGGTTCAGAGTGGACTTGAAGGTGTTTTGCCCACACTTGAAAGAAAAATAGATGGGAGAGAACAGGAGAGATCATTGTGTTAACCAGATTTATTTATTTATTTATTTATTTTGTGGGTACCGGGGGGTCAACCTCAGGACCTCGCGCGCCAGGAGGCGCCCGTGCCGCTGAGCGATATCACCGGCCCCTTTTTCGTATGTGGGTTCCGGAAGTCGAACTCGGGTCCTCGCGCTTGCCGGGCAGGTGCTTAAGCCGCGGAGCCATCTCACCGGCCCTAACCAGATTTATTTTCAGGGAATAATGTCACGTGAATGATGCCATGGGAATTGTGTGAAATAACAGTATTCAAGTGACTCTACCTCCTTCAAGTAGGAAATCACATAGCACATTCTGACAAAGTTGGGACCAAGGTGCCCAACCAGCAAGAAAATAATAATCTAAAACCTGCTCCAGCACCAGCAGAAATTCAAAAAACATTTGCCAATCCATCTAAAGAAAAACTTACTTTGTTTCAGAAATTTGTACTTAATCTTACCATGGCACTCTAAAATATCTGGAATATCATGTAGAAAAAATACAGAATAACACACTATTGCAAGCACCCTCAGAATCCAAAGGATGACAGCAGATGAAGCAAATACCAAATAGTTAGCATTGTCCTCCCTTTCAGCTGTAAAGAGTTCATCCTAAATTGGCATCCAGCAGTTCCTTCTCCCTGAATCAATCTGTCTCTTTCACATTGTGCTCCTCAGCCCTGTCTCCAGCGTTTGAGGTTCATCCCTCCCACAGCTCCATGTGGTGAAGGAAATATCTTGGAGAAAGGGAGCAATATTCTGCAGAATCAACCAGCTAGAAACAAGCAAATTTCTCTCTAAGAAATTGTCATAACCGGAAAAGTCTAGATGAAAAATTCTGGGTCAGAAATTCTGGGTGAGCCCAACAGTGTTGTCTCATACCTCCTGGTATGATGCTCTTGAATTCGAGGACTATCGATGTACTCTGTTCTAATCGTTTCTCCATCTTCAACTGAATCCAAGCAGATGAGATCACAGGATATCATCTCACTAGCCTTCTACAAATACCTCCCTACTTATTTTCTTCTATTGTGTCTGTTTGTGAGGGGCTGTATCCCATCTGAATAATATACTAGAAAAAGTAGCATTTATTCTGCCCCAGAAATGTTTGTGTGTGTGCATGGGTGCGTGTGTGTGTGTGTGTGAGAGAGAGAGAGACAGAGACAGAGAGAAAGAGAGAGAGACTAGTCTAACCAGACATAGGAAAGTCAACTGAAAAATTGAAGCCTGAAGTCCTTGAGAATTGAGAATCTAATTAAGAAATAGAATGTCCACACTGCAACAACGTGTTTTTTATTTCTTCCCTACAGCTTATTCTTTTTTTTGTTTGTTTGGTTTTTGTGGGTACTGGGGGTCGACCTCAGGACCTCGCACGCCAGCAGGCGCCCGTGCTGCTGAGCGATATCACCGGCCCTTTTTTCGTATGTGGGTTCCGGGAGTCGAACTCGGGCCCTCGCGCTTGCCAGGCAGGCGCTTACGCCACTGAGCCATCTCACCAGCCCCCCTACAGCTTATTCTTATAGTCACCCTTCATTCCAATGTTATAGTCCCTAGTGATAATTAAATCAGTATCCATTTCTTTATAACTTTTTAAAAATAGTACATTGAATTCATTCTTAAGCACATAGTGTCAGTCTCTTGCTGGTGTATCTGACCAGTGTCAGTCAAATTTAAGTGTAATCTCCCAATGTTGAAAGACCCCAAGGTGTGCTTTAATTTTGAGAGCCTAATAATTAATTCAGACAGTGAATATTCCTTGGATCTTCATCCTATCATTGTGGCAGAGTGACATTTGCTAATAGGTCTACTGTCACATTTCAATATACTATAGTCTTAGATGTCCTGGTCACCCTTCTAGGTACTTTCTTTGCTCAGGGGTAAGAAAATCAGCTTTAATAAGAGCTGAAATAGCTTTCCAAAAGAGCTAATGCAGAATGATGCAACTCCAAGCTGCTGAAGTCTGCTCTTATGAAATGAATGTCGTAAAATCTTTGCAATCAGAGTCCCAGGATACAAATTTATCCATGAGGGGTCTTGCTTCCCTTCCAATGGCATTCTTTCCAGAGGAAATCTCCAGCTAAGTCTCATACCAACTTGCAAGGGATGACAAATTTCATGCTGGGGCTGCGGTAGTACTCTGTTCTTAGCAAAGCACGTACTGTTCTTTTGGCATGGGAATGACTTTTTGTCTCAACCTAGAAGCAAAGTATGTGGTCCTGTGTGCTTTCTTCCCAGACCATGAAAACCTGGAGGCATAGAACTGCTTTCCAAAGTCTCTCTTGCAGCAAGAACTAAAATATTAGGTTTGAAAAATTCCTCATAGAAATACATGGCTTAAAATAGTAGTTTGTTGGTAATTTTAAATCAGTAGCTGAAAGATCCAACTCAATTCCATCAATGCAAATAGTAATAGAGCATGATTTAATAACCACCATGGGGCTGGTGAGATAGCTCAGTGGCATAAGCACCTGCCTGGCAAGTGTGAGGTCCTGAGTTCGACTCCCAGAACCCACATACGAAGAAAGGGCTGGTGATATTGCTCAGCGGCACAGGCGCCTGCTGGCACGCGAGGTCCTGAGGTTGACCCCTGGTACCTACACACAAAATAAATAATAATAACCACTGTGCCCACCACATTATTGGGATTTAAGGCTTTTTCCTAGTGTTGCAAGTCCCTTTGTCTTCTTCATCCCACTTCTTCAATTGTCCAGCCACATCTCCCTGGAATTCTACAGGTTGAAATTTAATGGGATGCTGGCCCCTTCTCCTCAAGCCACAGTAGTAGAATTCCACAGATCAAAAACTCCATAGAGAGAAAACACAGAAGCCAGAGCTTAATCTCTTCTCTGATTAAAGATACTGACAATTTTCAGTTTATCCCACTGTGCAGGCTGCACCACACCCCCACTCCTGCCAAAAGTACATTCACATGGCAAACACATACTATATATCCAATCTGAGGACTTCAAAATCACAATAAACTGGACACAGTGGTGTGCTCATGTCATCCTAGTAATTTGAGGATCTGAGAATTTCTTAAACCTAGAAGTTTGAGACCACCCTGGGCAACATAGCAAGGCACCATCTCAAAAGGAAGAAAGAAAGAAAGAAAGAAAGAAAGAAAGAAAGAAAGAAAGAAAGAAAGAAAGAAAGAGAGAGAGAGAGAGAGAGAGAGAGAGAGAGAGAGAAAGAAAGAAAGAAAGAAAGAAAGAAAGAAAGAAAGAAAGAAAAGAAAAGATCCCAAATCCACAATAAAACTTTGTAGGAAGTATCTGTGCTGTGCCATGACCCAAGTCCTACATTTTCTTGTGTTTAAAATAAGTTTAGCTTCAGTGTTTACTGTCTTAAATGGTATCATTATATCCCTGTTTTCAACCTGTTCTAAAGCATCCTCTTTGACAACATTTTCCCACCAGCTTCAAACCATAACAAACATGTAAACTCTCCAGGAGAAACATAAGATGCAGAAGGGCAGCCCAAGCCCACCTCCTCACAGTCATGCAAAGGTCCCAGCCATCTGTCCTGCCACTTTGCTTCCACCTCCAGTTGCTTTATTTCAGTACATAAAAGTGCAGGCACCAGATGTCTTCATCTTCTATAGTTTTCCAATCAACTATATCCTGAGATAAAACTTGGAAAAGACAAAAAAAAAAAAAAAAAAAGACTTCAGGAAGAACAGGACCAAATCAAGATAAAATTGTGAGGTTGACAAGGTCTCCCTTGGTTGTCTTCCTACTTTGTATTTCAGAATCTTCCTTCATCCAGGCTGCCCACACCCTGCCAGCACACCTAATCTTCGTGCCATTCTCCCGTAGCTGAAGGTGACCTCTGCAGGGTCCTGAATTGATTTGTCCTTTGAAAAGCAGCTGATTATCTGAATCTCTCCTTATAAATGCAGTCCTCATAAACTCTCTTCTCCCATATATACAATCAAACATTATACATACTGCTTCATTCTTATCCCTTAGAACCCTGGTATTGTCTACATTCTCTGAAAGCAAGTTAAGGAAATCAATAGGTGCAAGTGGGTTAACACTAGCTTTCCCTGAAGAATATATCATCTTTTTTTTTTTTCATTTTACTCAGTTAACTAATAACTATTAAGTTCTTACTGAGAATGAAGTCTCATGCTACAAAAATTGAATAAAGTATGGTTTCAGTATTAAGGGAGCTTACATTCCAGCTAAAAGGAAGAGCACACACCAAATGTTAAACAAAAAAATTATGATGCAAGATCACTAAGTGCTATAGTAGAAGTATGTAGAAATTGCTAGACATTGGACAGGAAAAAGAGACAGGACAATGAGTAAAAATACCTGGAAGTAAAGCTAAAAGTATAACTGAAGGCCAGTCCTGAAAAACTGTGTCATTCTGATGAATGAAACTTTGCTGTCTTTCTCCAAATAGAAAATGTAAACAATAGTATTTGGGGATTAATGGCCAGAGGAAGTGACTAGAAGAGGGCAGAGTTTGGTGTATACCTTGTGGAAGACAGGCTTTGGGTCAGGGAGTCCTTGTAAAAACAGCCTGGCCTTCTCCCCATGTTATCCTGAAACTATATTTAGGAAATGGGTTTCCCCCTTCTTTCCTTCCTTCCTTCTTCCTTCCTTCCTTCCTCCCTCCCTCCTTCCCTCCCTCCATCCCATCCTTTTTCCCCTCCTTCCTTCTCTCCTTCCTTCTTCTCTCCCTTCCTTCCTTCCTCTCTCCCTCTCCTTCTTCTTCTCCCTTTCTTTCCCTCTCCCTCTCTCTTTCCAATGCTATTTTAAAAACCTCTTTCAGTCTGCATAACCATGTCAGAGAATTTTAGAAAAAGATAAAATATTCTTATAAGAGAATAAAAGGCAATATTATTTAAATGAAATGGTCCAGAAGTACAATATTCTTATTTGCCTAGAAATAGAAAATTCATCAATAACAATTATGACAAAGGATAGGTTTGCAATTACATTTGCAGATCATTAGCAGCTAACAGGTGAAAAGAATGCAAATGCATAGAAAAAAGGTATATGATAAAAACTATAATTTAGAAATTAGCAATGGATCATTTTCTTTTTTAATATAGAAACCCTTCATGTAATTGTGATAAAACAAAGCATTTAATGTTATACATTTCCTTGAGAATTTTTAAAACCACTACACATAATTTTGATACCCATAGGTGTTCGCTATGGTAAAGACTGAGCCAAAGCTTGTAGGACCGTGAGTCAGTTGCTGGTGTTGGGAGTAGCAGGGAGTGGTATACGTTAAGTTTTTGATGAAAAACAACTGATGCTTTTCCAAAAGTGCAGAATTAAATTTAACCCTATGGCTACACAGGGAAAGCATTAACTGAAATTGAGATGTTATTTAGTATTCTGAAATTATAAATGGACTTTCAGCATTATTTTGCATTGAATTAATCCCCTGTCTCTGGTAACTCAGAAATACTAGCCCCTACCTATAAGTTCTCTCTGCTAAAGATCATAACTATACTATGCACAAATTTCAAATTTTGCTGAATAATTTCCTAAAAATGCATTCTCAATAGTATTATGTGCACTGGCACACAAAAATGCTAATAAGCAGCTACATGCAGTTCCCAATTTAAAACTTGACTATATTCCAAAAATGAATCTGAAAGTTGGTTAATAGGGAGGTATCTTCTTGTGGAAATAAATGTGAGTGGCTTCCTGCACTGCTCTCAAAAATAAAGCCAGACCATGTTGTACCTAAACCATAATTCCAATAGTACAGCCTAAATTCTGGATCTAGAGAAAAGGAAATATTTGGTAGAGTAGAAAGAAAGAGGATATAAAGAGGTTTGCTTCTCTTTCCTAACATCTTGCTCCCTTTGGGCTACTATAATGAAATACCACAAACTGGATGACTTACAAACAACAGAAAGTTATTTCTCACTGTCTGGAGTGTGGGAAGTCCAACATCGGGTGCAGGCAGATCTGATGCTCGGTGAGAGCACACTTCCTCACAGACAGATACTTTTTCTTGGACATTTTATATTTTTGGTGAGCTACTAACAATTTTATCTTTAAATTTATTTTATTTTGTATACATGCTTTGATGTAACCTCAATAATCAATGCTTACTCCGTTTTTATTTATTCAACTTCTTTAATATTAAGATTCTACATGTAAGTGAGATCATAAGGTATTTTTCTTTCTATGTGGATTTACAGTTTCATCCATGTTGTCACAAATGGCAGTATCTTCTTCATTTTTGAGCCATAATAATATTGTGGTTGTGTGTGTGTGTATCTGTATATCACAATTTATTATTCACTCATCTGTCAATGAACACTTAGATCGTTTCTATATCTTAGCTATTGTGAATAGTGCTGCGACAAACATGGGAGTGCACATTTCTCTTCATGTACTGATTTCATTTTATTTGAATATATACTCAACAGAGGGATTGCTCAGTCACATGGAAGTTCTGGTTGTAATTTTTTGAGGAAACTCCATCCTGTTTTCCACAATGGTTGCATCTATTATGTTCTCACCAACAGTGTACAAGGGCTCCCTTTGTTCACCCCCTCAATACTTGTCACCTGACTTTTTAATAATAGCCATTGTAAAAGGTATGAGGTGGTGTCTCATTGTGGTTTTGATTTGCATTTCCCTGGTGATTCATGATATTGAGCACATTTTCACACACTGGATGGATGGATGGCATTTTTATAAATCTTTTTTTTTTTAATGTCTACTCAGGCTCTTTGCCCACTTTTTAATTGGACATTAAATTTTCACATCCCAAAGGCTCCATCTCCCAATACCATCACCCTAGGGATGAGGATTTCAACATGTGAATTTTAGAGAGATGTAAACATTCACACTCGCATCTAGGATTAGGATCATTCCACAGGAAATAGACTGAGAATGTTTTAGCTCTTCTCTCACCTTCCATTTGTTATTTCCCCCTCCTTTGCTAGTTCTCCTCTCCTCAGGGCCTCCATGAGTCACCAGATAGTCTTTGTGGCCCATTCCGTGGCCTATCTCCCTCCCAGCAAAAGTGCTCCAAGTTTCTGAATATCTTCATTACCTCTACCCAGTCCAACCCTTCTGTCTGAGTACCTAAACCCCAGCAGAATGGGAGTCAGCCTTGGAGAGACATTCACAGCTAGTTAGTTCTGCCACTTATAAATTTCATTATTGGCCAGGATTGTTTGTCTTAATGGCAGCAGCTCTGTTAATTGCTTCTTCTGACTTTGAGAAATGAAATTGCCCTTCAGAAAAAAATCAGTAAATTATCAGATGGACATTTATGACAGTGAAAGAGCCCTGGAAAATGTCTGAATGGCAGAAGTCTCTGTCGCTATTATTTCTTGCTCCTGTGCCAGTTTTAAATCTGCTTTATAAAAGCTGTCTATGGCTAATCTCTCTTTTTGTCTTTCCTTGAATGATCTCCAGCATGTTTCCTCTAAACACCAAGTGATCTCTTTAACTGAGACCTGTTTCTTTTGAAGAAGTTGCTATTTGTCACTGTTCTGGTCTAATCATGAGGTCTGTTACATAAAACCATGTTACCCTCCTCGTGTCTGCACTTAGGTCAAGAGGTAGCAGGCAGGGAAGAACGATGGCAAGGAGGGCTCAGCTCTTGATTAATCAAGCCCACTCTTGATTAATTTGCTGACGCTGCCTCAGGACTGGCCAGCAGGTGGTGATGGACTCCATCCACTTACCCACATACTCAATCTCCAGTAATGTGCAGTCAAACTTGGGTTCAAATACGAGTTTTCTCACTTACTACCTGGGTGACCCTGGACAAGTTATTTTATCTTTAGTTTTTTTCCTTGAAACTGAGTTAAGTCTCTATCAAAGTATCTCTGTGATAGACTTAACATTTGCAAAGATTTAAAATCCCCAGCTATTCATTCTTATCCCCTTCACTAACACAGTCTCCCATTGTCAGCTAATTAGCTGAGTTTGTAAATATGGTCCCAAATGTCTTTCTTGTTATTATCTCTTAAGTTAGTAAGGTTTGGGGTTATTTAAATGTTATTAAATCCATTTTTTTCTATGCAAACGTTGTCTTCTTCCCCATCATCCCTCATCTCTAAAATGGCATTTGTTATAAGATGTTTGAAACAAATTTGATAGGGCAGAAAGATATACATTCAGATTAAATATACACAACATACATAAAAATTCTTAATGTTCAGAAAGGTTAAAAGTAAAATTTAGAAAATTTGAATACATGAGGTAGTTTCTGCTTTATTTTTCTACTAATCAAGAAACAAGTTATACAAAGTAATGTAATGCTTCCCAAGTCCCTTTGTTCTTTAAAGGCCTCAACTGGCACAAATTCCCCTAGGTTCCTGAAAGTTCCCATGTACACACTTTTTCTGGATGTTGCTGCAGCCTGGGAACCCCTTCAGGCCTGGGTTTATGCCTTTGTCTCCAATCTAAATACAAGAGGACTAAAAAAACCTACTCCTCTAAGTATTCAGAAACAACCTCCGCTCACCAAACAATCCCTGCAGTAGATATAAATAATGTCAACAGGCACCCTAGGCATCTATCTTAGTCTGCTTTGTATTGCTGTAAATATACCTGAGTCTGGGTATTTTATAAAGAAGAGACTTATTTTGGGTTTTGGAGGCAGGGAAGTTCAGCTTCTGTTGAGGTCTTCATATTGTGTCACGTGATGGAAAAGGAGAAGCAAGTGTGTGCAAAGAGGAGGTACGGGTATGAAAGAGACAGAGGGAGGATGACCAGTTTTATTATAACCCACTGTCTTGGTAACTAGTCCAGAACCAAGAGACCTAACTCACTACAGCAAAACCTTATCCAGTCTGGAGAGAACTAATCTAGTCTCTTGATAAAGATATTGATCCCTTCATAAGCCTGTTTAACCTAATCACCTCCCACTAGGTGCCACCTCTTCAAGGTCCACCACCTCCCAGTAGAGTGGAGACCAAGCTTCCAGTATATGGCAAATGACATTTTGGGGGACAAACCATAGCAGCACATTGTTCTTAAAATATCTACTGGCCACCCATGACTGTGGATTTTTACTGTCCCTTTTTGCTTATTTCAGATTCTTTCTATCTTTCCAGCACCATTCTTTTCCTCTTATTCTTCCTCTCCAACTCCTATCCAGGAGCAAAGTGGAAGAATTCCACAGTCCCGTGTAGACCTGATCCTGCCCTTAGTGGGACTATCCTCTGTGTCCATCTCCTATCAAGACCTTCTAAACAAAAACAATGTCTTTCCTAAAAAGAAATCCTCCACTTCCTGGAAGTCTTCTAGCCAGAAAGCCTACCCTGTGGAAAGATTCCTACTGTCTTCGAAATACAATTATCGAAATTGTTCAGAGATTGGATAGTCAGTCCCCTGCCCATGTGACTTGCTAACAAACTTAAAATTTTTGATTCTTTAAATCAAACTAAAATTTTTCCCATCTTTTTATAGACCCTAGAAATTAGGCAGATACACTTATTGTATGGTTATTTAAGATAAAAATATGTGTAAGTTAGCAAAAATGACATGAATTCAGTCAAACTTGGTCTATATTGGGTACCAGTTTTGCCTTAGGAAGTGATTCTGTACACATTTCCTTCCTTCCCCTTTAAAGTTTATTATGTTAAGCCTCAATTTTCTCTTTTCTTAGTTGGGAAAAATAAATGTTGCCTGAGATATTTTTTCTGGTCATTTTTATTATTGGTCTTTCATTCAAGAGTAGGAAAAGGCCAACTTTCGTTTTTCCTTATTTTTTTCCTAAGTCATATATTGTTTTTCCCTTATGCACTAAATATAATACTATTGAAATTTTCTCTTCTTAAAGCCTAAATAGAAGCTATTATTAATAGTTTTTATTTTAAAAAATAGTTAACAAAATCATCACTAAGTGATAGAAAGTTGACAAGCTACAGAGCCAGACAGACAGCTGTGGAACTTTCTTTTCTTTTCCCTTAAATTTTCTCTCTCTCTCTCTCTCTCTGTCCTTTTCTCCCCTTTCCCCTCCCTCTCTCTTCTCTAGTTCGATCTCTCTCTCTCTTTCTTGCTCCCTCTCTGTCTGTCACACTCTCCCTTCTTCCCCTCCATCTCCTCCTCCCTCTTTCCCTCTTCTTCCTTTTCATTTTCCCTCCTTCTCCATTTCTCCCAATAAGAATGTATATATTTACAGAGTACAATATTTGATATATGTACACATTGTGAATTGGTTTAATCAAGCTAATAATCATCTTTATCACCTTACATACTTACCTTTTTTTGGTGGTAAGAATATTGAAGACCTACTCTGAGCAAGTTTACAAGGGTAACATTCCTAATTGTTAATTATGGTCACTGTGCTGTACTAGATGTAGGTTGTAAGAGTGACCTTGGATAGAGCCTTCTTCCAGCCAGTTACCTCCTCTGTAAGTGGGGTTGATAATGCCCACCTGAGCAGGCTGTTGTAAGGAGTAGAATGCAGATATAGGATATAGTAAATGTGCAGTGAGTGAGCACCCAGATTGAGTTGTGCCAGTTCCTGATTAATATCCTGCCACATCACATTACCCTGCCATCCACGCAGACATTCCTATGGAATGTTAGCAGATAGCTTTCAAGAGATCATTCTGGCTGTGCTTGGTGAAGGGAGACACCATGTCACCACTGTGTTTACCAACAAAGAATGGCCCCAAAAGATTGCATTTCTATCTAGACCAGTGGTGGTGAACCTATGGCACACATGCCATAGTGGGCTGTTTGTATCACTGAAAGCTCTAAAAGGTTCACCATCACTGATCTAGACCATCCATCCCCTACAAAACATATATTCCTGTCCTCGGTCTAACCCAGGTGTCCTATGAAGCAGGGTAAGTGTTTTGAAGGATCTCTGTAGATGAAAATTAGTGAGTCAGTCTTCAGCACATCAAAACTGAGATCCTTTCTAGCAGAAAGCTAGAGCTCCAATAAAGCCTGGACAATGTGTATGTTGAATGAGCTCCTTTACCTTTGAACTCAGTCATGTGCAACCAGCATAGAATTAAGCATGGAGTAGACACTCAATAATCTGTTGATGATAAATTAATGACACAAGTACCACATACTTACAATCATGCCCTAGTGTCTTAGTCACTTTCTCATCACTGGAGAAATACCTAATTCCCACATTTTAAAAGAGGAGAGGTTTATTTGGTGGGTTTAGTCCAAAGTCAGCTTGCTCAAAGGCAAAAATGGCATGGTGGAAGGGCGAGAAGAGGAAAACTGTTCAACCCATGGCAGCCAGGAAGCAGAGAGAGAAAAGAGAAGCAAGGATAAGAATACAATCTTCCAGGTCATTTTCCCAGTGACCCACATCCAACCAGGTCCCACCTCCTAACAACACATTCAGCCACTGCACTCTTTAACAAATTAATCCACTGGTAAGTATGGTTCCCCAATGAGCCAATCACCTTTCAAACACAAGGGACTTTTGGGGGACATTTAAAATCTTAACCCAGGAATGCCAGGATACTTTGAAAGTGAAAGCAGTGATGCAGTCATAATTAGCCAAAAATGTTTGATATCACACTTTATCAAATCTGGCAATTCTACTTTATTTAATATTATTATAACAATCAACCAGTATGATTATTTTATCTGTGGATTAAATTCCCAGGTTGGTTATCCAGCTATTGTCTAAAATTAAGGATTCACACAAATACAATATTAGAGGTCAATTTTTAATTAGTAAGTGACCTTCAGGTATGATATTTAATTTAGGGTAAAGATATTCACTTCTTGTTTTTATCAGTGTTCTACAGTATATACCCCCTAATTACAAAGATACAGACCATATGTAGTCAAGTAAAATCTTTAAGCAGCACATTGACAATTAGGTACCACATCAGACTCTGGACAAAATGATTCTTACACAAAAAATAGTGTACGTTGTACCAAAGTTTACAGCATTAACAATAACCAAGCTTTCTCATATTTTCTGTCCCCAAATTCTCAAATATTATTTGCTGACACTAAAGCAAGCAGAATTTATTCAATAGAAAGGTGTGAGTGCATTATTTTTGTCACTAGAGGGCAGGAAATTAAAGTGCATTATTTCCAAAACCCATTAAAGATAAAGGTGTTTTTAGGGAATTATAATGATTTCCTAAATAAAGGAAATAGTTCGGTAAATAAATATCATCCTAGTAAATAATTCATAAGCATTAATAAATGCAACAAAGGCTAAACTCAACTGTTTTGCTTTAATAATTTTTATAGGAAAAATATGAATTTTTATTGGATGATAATCTTAAGAATGAATATTCCTTCTAACACACAATATATCTTTTTAAATAGTTTTCATTTTCTGTGAAGAAAAATACATCCCTTCTTGCTTTTTGCTGTGGCAATCCTCACACCATGGCTTTCTTAGAAGTTTATTAACCTGTTAACTCTTCAGTTAACTGTTTAAATTTTAAACAATGGAACTACTGTTGATTTCTAGTCGCCTTCTACATGGTTTTCAGGTGCTCTTTCATAATTCACATGTCTTTTAGTGCCTTCTTGCACAAGATCCCCAGGTAAAGGTTGTGAGAGGTTTATGTACATCTAAAATTTCCAGAAGTAACTACTAAATGAAACAGAGAAGGCCCAGTCCCTTCCTATATACTTTGGATCCAAAATAGAAAGCTAAAGTTAGAAATTTAAATAACAAAGTAATATAAGAAAAATGATAAAGTGTTAATTATGTGGGCAAAGAATTCAACTCAAGTGATCCCAGCCATGAACAGTCTATTGGTCCCCACCATAATGTGGCCTGCCAAATAAAGCTCTCACAGAATCTGTGAACGTGACTTCCATGGCAAAGGGACTCGCAGAGCTGATTAAGGTTAAGGACCTGAAGGTGGGGCCAATTTTCTTGATTATGCAGGTTGACGAACTCTAATTACACACGCTCCTAAAAGTCAGAAGAAAGGGGGCTTCGATGTGGCTGATTAGAGAAGGTGGCACATGAGAGGTACTCAGAGATGAGTCACTGAAAAATACAGGTAGGCGGGGGAGGCAACCACACCAAGAAGCAGAGAAGATGACCCACCTAGATCACCCCAGATGTCTGGGTCATTGAAAAGCGGAAGTGGAGATGCTGCTGCGCCTCACCTCAGCCTGCACACCCTGGGGAATAATCATGCCATTTTGGGAATAACTCTAACACCTGAAGGAAGGAGCCAGCGCTGCAAAGGCCAGACTCCTGGGTTAGGCCCATTGGGTTCCCTCCTTCCCATATGAGAGTAAATTGTGGCTATGGCCTCAGGGAAGCCATGAGCAGCAAAAAAAAAGAAGGAGGGGCGGATGGGCAGTAAACCCACTCATTATCCTCCCACACACCAGGGAATACTGGGTCCCAGGGGGTTCCTATTCAGAGCCCGCTACCAGCAAGCGAAGCCCCCATACTCTAGGCAAAGACAGGCTAAACAGAGTACTGAAGGCAGCTCTGAGCCTTCCTGTAGAAACCCACAGATCACATCTCTGGGGACATGGGGGAGGGAGAAAGACAGAACAGTCACTCCAGAGTGGCCACTTCCCTGTTGTTTCTAAGAAGACCAGAAAGATTTGTGTCAGTGGGAAATCCTAAACACCAATGTCACATGTTGGGGAAAGTGCCACGTCCCACAGGCTGGAAAAGAAAGCTCTTGAGATGGACAGTCTGGGACCTGGGCATGAAGGAATAAAAGGGATGGCTAGGGCAGAGAACTTTTGGTGACACACTAGGCAGAAAGTCCTTGGAGGGAGAGCACAGAGACAATGAAGAATTTGCCCAGCAGCAAGGGGAGCAGGAGTGACAGTGCATTGCAGAAGATAAAGGAGAGCTCAGTATTTGGCAAATTATTTCACATCCTCCTCTTCCCAAATTAACTGAGGTGGTTGGATCTTGGGGTAGGGATAAAAGACTGCAATTAACCACATGCAAGGCACAGCTTGCAGCAAGGAGACACTGACACCCCTCACCACTCCTGGGCAGGCTGTTAAACAGCCTGCAGGTAGGGGAGAAATTGGTATGGCTGCCTGCAAAGATACTACAATGAAAGCAGGATAGCAATTGCGTGGGCATTCTGGCTATGTGGCAGAGGCCATTTGGGGACTGTTTATATGTTTTCTTACTGGAGTGTCTAATCTGGTTTCTCACTGGGGTTTTTTTTCCCTCTTTTCTTTTCATTTCTTTTCTTCAATTTTTACTGCTGTATCAATACTTTTTCTTGTTTTTTCTACTTTTGAAATTTTTATTTTCAAGTGTTTTTTCTTTATTCTGCTCTCTCTTGGTCTTTCTTCTGGTTCCTCTTTTTAACCTTTTCTCCCTAGTCTATTCTCTTTTTTCTTCCTTGCTTTACCTATCTCCCTGTTTTCCTTCACCTTGTCTCCATCTTTCAAATTAGAAGTTAGAAGTGATGACCAAAATGATTCAAAGCATGAATGACACATTTATCAATGATATAGACTCCATAAAAGATACCAAACAAAAATTTCAGAGATAAATTATTCTATAGAATTCATAAACAGCAGAAATGACCAGTATGAAGACAGGGTTTCAGAAACTGAGGTCAAAGTGGACATTCATGACAATTTACTGACAGAAGTTTTAATAATGATAAGAGAACAAGAAAAATTTATCCAACAGCTACTAGATGATGCTAAGAAGACTAACCTGAAGCTAATTGGAATTAGAAATTAGGAGACACGGGAAAAAATCTATTCACAGAAATCATAGCAGAAAATATTCCAAGTATGAGGAAAGTTTGAACCAGACATTACATAAGTGAGGCTTACAGAACGCCAAATAACTGTGATGAAAAAAGAAACTTCCCATGACACATTGTAATGAAAATCACAGATGTCCAAGAAAAAGGTAGAATCCTAAAAGCTGTCAAAAAAAGCAAAAAGAAAAAATCATGTACAAAGATAAAGCCATTAGGGTTACAGCAGACTTCTCAACACAAACTTTAACGGCCAGGAGAGCTTGAAATGTTTCAAGCCCTAAAATGAGATAACTTCTAACCCAGACCAATATATCCTCCAAAATTATCATTCAAAATTGATGGAGAAATAAGAAGATTCTATGACCAAGAACAACTAAACAGATACATGAATACCAAACAAGCACTTCAAAAAATACTCAGAAACAAAAACAAAAATATTCAGGAATATCCTAGACAAAGACAACAAAGCCAAAAAATCAGATGGACTTCCAAAAAATCAGGTGCACTGAATATCAGGGCGCCTCACTTCATGAAACAAACACTCCTGGATGTAAAAGATAAAATAAACACCAACACAATCATAGTGGGTGACCTCAATGTCCCACTTTCACAAAGAGAGATCAAATGAACAAGTTAACAAAGAAATATCGGAACTGAACAACACCTTCAAACAAAAGGAATCAATAGATACCTACCAAGTGTTCTACCCTACTATACATTATTCTCAGCAGCACTTGGAACTTTCTCCACTTCAGGAGGGGAAAATAGGCTCAGTCATGGTGGACCTGAGAGGTCCAGAACACTGAGAGGCGGGGATGAGGATGCAGAAGGGAGGTGACCAGGGTTCAGGGGTGGGATGGCACACAGGAGCATAGCACGGGTGTGTCTGTGTCTGGTTTTATCTAGAAGGAGCAACAGTGAGCCTTACGGCTGAAAAGAAGATGAGACCAGAATTTAGTAGAAGCTAATTAAGACTTTCAAAAGACACACACACACACACACACACACACAAATGCACACAATTCTGAGCAGGGTTGAAAATATAATTAGTATTGTATTTTTAAAGAGATTCATTCAGCAATTGTATTTAAGGAGAGTCCTACCTACCTCCCGCCATTGTCCTATCAGAAGTTTTCCAATAATCCTGTGTTAGTGGTAGACATCTGTTGTTATGGTTCGGATCAAAAATGTCCCCCAAATTCCCATGTGTTCAGAGGTTGGGATTTTGGAAAATGATTGGATCATGGGGTGCTATACTCATCAGTGGTCTAATCCATTGATGAGTTCATTCCATAGTTGAATGTGTTGTTAGAATGTGGTGCCAGGTTGGAAGAAGTGGATCATTGGAGGCATGCCTTTGGAGTGTTCAGCTCTGAGTCTGGGTCTTCCTGCTCTCTCAGCTTCCTGGCTGCCATGGGTTAAGCAGATTTCCTCTGCCAAGCACTTCTTTCATGACATTTCTGCACTGGAGCCAGCTAACTACAGACTGAACCCTCTGAAACCTTGAGTCAAAAAAACCTCCTCTCCTTCAAGTTTTGTCAGGTATTTTTGTCCCAGTGACAGGAAGCCTGACTATTATAGCATATTATTGCAAACACTGTATCTTAAAACAACACACATTTATTCTGTTATAATTCTAGAGCCTGGGAAATCCAAAATCAAGGCACCAGGAGATTTCACGTCTAGTGAGGCCCCACTTTCTGGTTTATAGATGGTACCTTTCTGTAGTCTCTTTCATAATGATACTAACCCCATTCATGAACACTTCACTCTCATGACCTAATTACCACCAAAGAGATTAGGTTTCAACAAATAAATGTGGCAGAACAATCATACAAATTATAGCAGCTACCATAATGATTGTTTCAGTTTGGGTCTGGGTTGTCCATCAAAAGCCTCATGTGTTTGGAAGGTGACTGCATCACGGGAGTGATATACTCATCCGTAAATACATCTGCTGATGACTTCAGTAGCTAAATGTACTGTTGGGAAGTGGGGCCTGGTCAGAAAAGATGAGTCATTGGACACATGACCTGCAAAGTTGTATCTCCCTCCTCAGCTCCTCGCTTTGTTCTCACTGCTTCCTGGCCACCATAATGTGAGCAGCTTTCCTCTGCCCAGGCCCTTCTCACCATGCTGTTTCTGCCTTGGAGCAGCCAACCAGGGACTGGAACTGTGAGTCAAAATAAACCTTTCTTCATTTAAGTTGTGTCAGTTTGAGGTAGGATACAAGAAAAAAAATTTTTTTTCAGAGGCAGAAAGGAGACAGAGAAGTTCAGATTTAAAAATTGTGCTTTTAAGAAAAACTACAGCTTCAGAACACATAAGTTAAATGAACCTTTTTCCTTTCCAGAAAACTCACTTTAAAAATTCTTAAAGGTCTTAAAGACATAGTAGGCCTGTAAATTGGGCTCTTGACCTGTCCTTTTTACCTGTAAATTGCACTTCCTCCATCTTCAAAAAAGCAACAATATTAGTGGGCATCATAGCTCAACTTCAAACACTTGTAAATGGCTTGCATTCTGACATAGCCTGCTAGACGGGTAAACTGACAGACAGGTATACTAGGAATACTCATCCTAGATCACCCATCTTGAAGACACCCCAAGTCCCCATAAACATACCCAGGTCCAGCTTATAATGTACCTCTCTTTCTTGAGGGCCCATATACTATTTCTTTGAGTATGTACCTTGTCATTTCTGCCTAATAAAACCCTTCCCATGTCTCTTACTGACTAGTTTTGAAAATTCTTTTTCCACAAAGGGATTCAGCAAATACGCAAACTCATTCCACAAGAAGGGCAGGTGAAGTTCCCTGTCTGAACTGCGGCAACCACCTCAGACCAAATCCAGTGACAAGGTACTGTGACTCACTGACAAGGAAAATGACTAAGCCACAGATAAATCTCAGAGATGTGGGGGAGGGTATTTGTGCAGGGAACCTAATGATCCTATTACAAAGATATCTGCACACTAGATGTTACAGTCAAGGTCCAGGAATAAAATGGATGGCGTAATTTCTTGGGATTTGTAAGGAGATTTTCTTGGTGAAGGAGTTGTTTGGTGGTGTAGACAGGGTGAGGGAACCCACAAAGGGCACTGAAGCACACTCAAGGACAGCTGAAAGCCATTAATCCCTATAAGCCTGAGGGAATGAAGAGGAGGAGACCCTTCCGGAGCCAGAGAGGACTAAGGCCTTGAGAGAACAGAGACTATTAAGCACACTCGCCAACCAGTTTAGTAAGGCTTGAAGACTTAAAGAACTTAAATATAAGCAACTTCATCCATTTTCCCACAAGTTGTGACTTATAATAGTTTCATAACCCCAAACAAGGCTTTTTTGTATATCATCTTTGAAACACTGTGCACATTAACATCCTTGATTTTAAATAAATGCAGGAACTAAGAGAACTCTTAGCAGCCTTATGTTTACTAGAGCTCAGAGTTCACTTAACTCAAACTGGGTAACATCAGAGCAGCCTGGCGTAGGGGCTGTTCCACCCTGTGATCACCCTGGGTGAGATGCTGATCTCCTCAAGGCTCCGAGAAGAAGAACGAATCTTATTTCTCATTTACATGGCCCAGGCTCCAGAGACTCAGTACAATGTGCTACTGAAGGTGAGCCTTGAATGAAAAGGCAGGGAGGAACCTGGTGTTTCTTTGGGGCATCGAACAATTCCTGCAGGACTTGAGCTCCCAAGAGATAACCCTGGAAGGTGCCAGAAACATTTTCAAGAGGAAACACTTTTGCAAAAGGAATCCATACATTCTAATTAGAAAATATGAAGGCTAACATGTTATTTTTTATTGCCCTTCTTACTACTTTTGCTGAAATTCAGATAAGAAAATCATCACATATCGACTTTACTGCGAACATTTTCCCCCCAGCTTCTCAGTTTCTCTGTTAGTCTCAAAATAGGAAATTACAGAGGCAAATGGAACCCTTCCCCGATCCAAAGGTTTTGAGAGAGCCATCACCACCTACACGCTGGGCAGCAAGTCCTCTGGGAAGCATTCAGCGTGAGCCACATCTGAATGAAAGTGGAAGCCGACAGCTTTAGTTCTGGCTTTGGAACATATGGTGTGATAAATTATCAGCATGCAGTCTATAATTAAGGACACGGTTTCTCAGTAATAATGCCTAAAGTACATGTGCTTGGCTGCACATTATTTTCTGGAGTGGAATTAGGTATGGTCAAGCATAGGTCTGGGGTAATACTGATGCTTTGGTGACTTTAATGAGCAGGTTCTGAATTATAATGCCTCTCTCATCCACCCCCACCAGCCTCCAAGCAGCCAGCAGTACTTTCTTGCTCATAGATTCATATTTTGTGTTATGTGGCCCCATTATCTTGACCACAAGCAAATGGGATTGGGGATTAAGATCTCAGTGAGTGGCTACGTTGGGGACTAAGTTCTGCGTCGGTGGCTGTGATCATAGTTCAGCCTCAGAATCCCACAGAGACACTCTGCACTAAAGTGTGTCAACCCGATGTAATTAAATCTCTCTAGAGAAATCTCAATGGAAGAAGAAGCCAGGTGGCAGAAGCATCCAGAATTAGACACAAGCCTTGAAAGGAAAGGAGACAAATGAATCAGGAGGCTGTAGGAAGTGACAGTGAAGCTGTAGCTTGGTGTAAAGCACTGCAATAGAAGGTGCGGAATCATGGTGTAATTAGAAAAGAGAGCAAGGAGCCGTGGGTGCTGGATTCAGACACAGCTACTACAGCACCCTGAAAGCCATGAATCACATTTTACCTCCTGATGCCTGGTTGTAATATTTCATTTCCTTATGTAGCTTTATAAAAACTCCTCTAATGGAGATAATACATGCATGTCTCTGTGTCTTACAACTGAAAATAAAAATAACAGAGAAATTTTGTGTTGAAATCACAGTTGTACACGTGAAGGTCATTGCTACCAAGAACATTCTTTGGGAACACATAGGACAATGGATCAGTACAGCACTTAGAGATGTTAGCTTCTAACATCACAGCAGCAAGTGATGCATTTCAGTTCTGCCAAACCAAATGAATACCTGCTATGTCCCGGGAACTCTGCTAGGAGAAAACTGGTCACAAGATGAAAAAATTATTACCAAATAATTTGGAAGAAATATGAACAGTTATAGATTTTAATTTCTTCTGAGCATAACATTATAATATTTATACCAACAGAATTACATCATGGATTCCTTGAGTGCTGTAATGCCTCTTAGAGCTCTCTGTGCCTATGCATGATGCCACATACATATTAGAATGTGTGACACTGGTCACCACTTCTCAAGTTTAGGTTGTCAAAGTACTTAGCTCGGCATTTAGATATATGCAGCCATAGAATGGCCATGGCTTGGATTCCCTACCTATAAATCAATGAAAGGATAAAGGACAGTCTCTTTTGATTGTAATTGTTAACATATACTTCATCATCAAGAACAAAACAAAGGTTAACTTCCACTGATTTCTTGGTAGAAACAGCATTGTGCTTTGCACTGGAAGCAGTTCTCATTTCTCAGAAGAAAACTTCCTGGTTGACTGGCTGCTTCCAAAATTTACCAGTGAGCTCTGGTAAATTTCCTAACAGCACAAGTTCTAGTCCTCAGCTCTGCTCACTCACATAGATGTCTATCAACTAGAATAGCAACTTACCAATTTATATTAACAGTGTGACCACCAGGTGGCAGATGTTCACATCCAACTGTGCATGGTCTCCCAGTGGGCAAGATACTGGAAAGCCACATTCCAGGTGGTTACTTAGTTGGAACAGATCAGAGGGAGGGGAGTAGGCATATAGGTTTTTTATCTCGTCAGGCTTTGTCATCTCTCATTAGTCACACTGGCCTAACATGACACCCTCTTTTCTAAGTGTGCTTAGATGAACACTACCACTCAGTTCTAGTCTTTCCTGTCCTCTCTATATGTAATAGGGCCTGGAGTCATTAACTTTTCTGGCCACCAACCCCTATGAAAATCTGTTGAAACCCATGAATCTCTTCTCAGAATGATATTTTTAAATACATAGAATAATACATAAGATTTCAAATAAAACCAATTATAATAAAACAGATCTGTCCACTACCTTAAGATCCTCTGCAAACTGACCTATTCTCCAAATCAAGTAAAATCGACTAGGTTTCCCTTTACTAAACTAAATTCATATTTTTGCCTGGCCTCTTTGGGGTTATTTCTGGATTATCTTGGATAGAGTTTGGTAAATTTCCAACTCTTCTGATTCTCTGCCACATAATCATAAGTAGCTTCATGATTATGACAACACATGCCTGACAAAATCTATCATTTCTTCCATTTCCAAGTCCTTGAATGCTTCCTCATTATGATGGTTTTGATCTGGAATGTCCCCCAAAGCCTCGTGTATTCAGAGGGGCGCTTTTGGAAGGTGACTGGATCATGGGGGCACTATAGCTGACTTGCTGTTAGGAGGTGGAGACTGTTTGGAGTTGGGTCTCTGAGGGTGTGATCTGGAAGAGTGTATTCCCATTGCCTGCTCTTCCTCTTTCTGCTTCCTGGCCACCATGATGTGAGTAGCTTTCCTCTGCTAAGCCCTCTGCCATGCCATTTCTGCCCCAGAACCAACTGACTATGGACTGAAACTGTGACCCAATATAAACTTTTCTTCCTTTAAATTGTGGGTGTCAGATATCGTGTCCAGCGATGTGAAAGTGACCAAGAAACTCATCATTCTCAAGTACTATCTACTGTACAGCACAGTGTTTAAAAAAACAGTGCAGGGGCCAGTGAGATGGCTCAGCGGCGTAAGCGCCTGCCTGGCAAGCGAGGTCCTGAGGTCGACCCCCCGGTACCCACAGGAAAAAAAAAAAAAGACAGTGAAGTAGAGTTGTAACAGCCTTCATGGAACCCCCCTCCCCTCATCTTGCCTAATATTTATTAAGTGTAGACTACGTGTCAAGCACTGCACAGAGATCCACTTTCTTTTTTTTTTTTTTTTTGTGGGTACCGGGGTGTCGACCTCAGGACCTCGCGCGCCAGCTGGCGCCCGTGCCGCTGAGCGATATCACCGGCCCCTTTTTTTTTGTATGTGGGTTCCGGGAGTCGAACTCGGGCCCTCGCGCTTGCAAGGCAGGCGCTTAAACCGCTGAGCCATCTCACCGGCCCCAGAGATCCACTTTCTACCCTCTCCAGTGTTTAGAGTCCACAGAGCTACTTTGCAATTCAATCTCATCCCCCTGGAGATTCTAGGCAAATCACCTAACCCTCTGGGTTTCAATTTCCTCCTGTGTAAAATATGCAAATAACAGCAATACTTCTGGAGGTTGCTGTGGATGAAATAAATGGAAGAAGGCATGTGAAAGTGCCATGCATTAGCAAATAGGGCACTGAAAAATAGAAACACCTAGATAATTTGCAGAACATTTATCACACCTAACTTCAACCCTTATTAACTCAATCTTCTCAACGTTCTTCAAGGTTTTAGGATCCTAGCCTTATATTCTATAAGTCTTTCTACTATAAATATTAAAGTAGAGCTCATTATTAAAATCACAGCCTCTTAAAACATCCTTGGTTCTTTAAGAATATTTTAGCCTCAAAAACCATCATAAGTGGTAAAGCCCTAGGATTTTAAATGCCTGCTATTCATTTCTCAGATGCTGAGTGTCCCTCTTTATGGTCGGTCAGGCAGGAGCTTGCAGACCCTCCCACGCTTTCTCTGAGAGCTTAGTCTGTGTGACTTGCATTCCAGGAAGCCTACAACCTACATTTTCTTTGCTGTACAGATTTTCTAATCATAACTCCTAGTGCAACTTGCCCACACTCTATCCACAGAGTTGGTGTTAGACTTTTCACTCTTAGCCATCCTTTCCTGACTTATTCAACCTGCTGGTGTCTTGGTTAGGTTATAAGCTGCATTCACATGTTAAAGGAAGGGCAAAATGGCCCAGGAAGATTTCCTATAAAACTGCTGAACAGTCAGGCATGGTGGCACATGCCTGTAATCCCAGCATTCTGGGAGGCTGAGGGAGGAGGACCACAAGTTCCAGCACAGCTTGGGCAACTTAGTGAGACCTTTACCTCAAAAAGAGCCAGGGATATAGCTCAGTGTGGAGGCCTTGGGTTTACTCACCAGTACAAACAAAACAAAACAAAACAAAACAAAACAAAACAAAACAAAACAAAAACTGCTTAATATCCAAATTCATCAGTAAAATCTAAACCCTGCTAATCTCAGAGAAAATTCTGAGCCCCTTACTCCTATGCTTATCATTTCAGCTTTTTAAAAAATTTTGTACAAGGCAGCTGGGTTTCTTTTTCCTTCTTTCCAAAGCATAAGAGAAAATTTTGGATACCTCTCACAGACATATGACAATCTTAATATAGTCCTCACCATTGTCTTAAAGTGAGGAATATTCTCTCCTATTTGAAATTAATTCACAGGAAATAAATTGTAATAGTTACAATATCATATTCCAAGAATTTCACATTTTGTAAATACGTTGTTTAAAAGTCAAAAGAGGGGCCGGTAAGATAGCTCAGCAGCATAGGCGCCTGCCTGGCAAGCATGAGGTCCTGAGTTTGACTCCCGGTACCCACATACGAAAAAAGGGCTAGTGATATTGCTCAGCGGCACGGGCGCTTGCTGGTGCGCGAGGTCCTGAGTTCGACTGCTGGTACCCACAAAAAAAAAAAGTCAAAGAGAACTTGCTGCCTGTGTACAGCTTTCAGTATTGGCATCATTGCATACCCATCATGAAGTACTTTGTAAACACCAATAGTTTCAATACCCATCTACTGAGGTTAATGGATGATTGGACTTCCCCTTTGTCAATTAGATCACCTTTTAAATTATGTGCTTACTATGGCACATATGAACATTCTGATTTTCTTTCTTAAATGGAATAAAATTGGTGGAGTCACAGTGACACCCTGGTTTCACAAGAGGGATATGTGAATACCTCCTCTCTTGAGTCACAGAAAAGGAAGAAGAGTCGAGAACAGCTGGCCTAGCACATCCAATGATGTGTGACCTTGATAATTTTGAGAATATTAGGACATGGCTCTTGGCCTTCAGGAACTTGCAATAAAACTGGCGGAATGATTTTAATGTACATCTATCAGACACTTACAAGGATAATATATAATTAAGAGCTCAATTATGGGATTTGAGTGATAGAAGTGAAAACAAGAAGAGCTCATAGAGGAATGACTTCATATCTACTTGGAGCACTTTGTAGACATGGGAAGACTTCAGAGTTGGAGACGTGTTGGCAGGCTGTACACATGAGTCACAGAAACAATAATACTGGAGAAGGTTGGGCTTCCTCCAAAGTGAGATTAACCAAAATACCCCTTCAGGAGTCTTCCTATATCTCCCACTAATGCACTCAGAGCCACAGCTCTCATCAGGTCAGATCTCTAGTCCACCCACTTTTCTTCATCCCATGGCTTCCACCTTGACTCAGGACTGCATCAAGATTCACCGTATTCTTGTGACAGCTTCCTAATGGCTCTTCCTGCCTCCACTTTTGGTTGCCTCAAATCTTGTCTTCTACAGAATGACCCTTCTGATATCAGACTGACCACATAACTAATTTCTGCTTAAATGTGCTCAATGGTTTTGCTATGGCCTCCAAGAGATGGTCCAGACATAAGACCTTCTATAGTATAGTTTTCACTTTCCTCTACAGCCTTATCTCTTGCCCTTTTCCACCTGTAGCCTCCTCCCCAGCCACTGACTTACTTGCCATTTGCTGAGTGCACCATAATTCCCATACTACCCCGTGCCTATGTGCAAGTTGGCCCCTCTACCTGGCACGCCTTCTCTGAATCACTTGCCTGCCTCCCATCTGCCACCACATACCTGCCATCTTTGGCCTGTCACTTCATATAAACCCCTCGAGACTCAGTTTATGTTGGGGTATGTGCCCTTTCCCTCTGTCCCCATGGAGTATTTGCATCTCCATGAATGATGTCCTATAGCTATCTGATGCAGAATTGTAATTTCCTTCAGGACAGGAACAATCTCTTATCCAGCATCATATCTTTAACACTTAGCACAGTGCTCAGCACATGCTTGTTGCATAAAGAGATGAATAAGGAAAAGGGGGCCATGTTTTGGGGGGAAATGAGGCAGAAAATTCAGGTTCCCTTAAATTAATAATATGAAGCCCTCATACATTCTTCTGTGGGAAAACGATCCACATGGTTTTGGAAAGATGAACAGAAAGTTTTGTTCAAGAAAGATAGGGGGTGGATGAGGAGATCAGCTAGAAAAACATCACAATAATCCCATTTGATGCAATGATATTGGAAGTATAACAGGAACAATCATATCTAACATTTATTCAGTATCCCCTGCATGTCAGACACTGTTTTAAGTATTTCAACTGTATTAATATATTCTCAGAACAATTTCAGCCTAGAGGATAAAGAGAACCTTCTAGGAAGAAAAAACAAACAGACATATTTTGTATACTATCTTGTACATGAAGAAGCTCAGGTCCAGAGAGTTTAAGTAAATTATCCAAGGTCACAGAGCAATGAAGTGGCACACATTAAAGGTAAACTACAGCCAAGCATGGTGGCACACACCTGTAATTCTAATACTCAGGAGGCTGAGAAAGGAGGATCCCATGTTTGAGGCCAGCCTGGGCTACATAGTGAGACCCTGTTTTAAAAACTAAAATGTGAACTATAAGTGTAATTTCAAAGGAAAAAGAAACACAGCTTGAGAATATAATGTAATGGGATTATCAAAGAAACTTTTGACGTTCTAACCTAGGAAAGGAGAAAAAGGAGGGAATTGGGAAGGAAAGTAAATGTTTTTGGAGATGATGCAATTGTTTGGGGTACAGGGGCTTGATGTCATGACTAGGCATCCCAGAGCCTGGTGATAAATATTCATAGCAATGCCCCACAGACTTCTTGAAAGCACGCTACAGCACCCTCGTCCAGGCCTCAGGAGTTGCAAACATAGATTTGATATGACATGTTTAAAGCAATTGACTTAATTATATTCCATGGACAAAGTGGAGTCAACGAAGGATTTTAAACAGTGAGGTGACATAGTTTTGGTTTCAATCGGGCAACCAAGTTTTATTTATGCATTTTAAGTAACTTTCACTATAGTGCATAGTTATAATTGTTCTATTTTATTAGTCTTTACTGTTCATCTCTTGCCATGCCTAAATAATAGGTCAAACGTTGTCATAGGTAAACACATATAGAATAAAAACATATTATACACAAGATTTCAGGCATCCACAGGGGGATCTTGGAATGTGTTCCCCAGGAAAGGGCAGATAACTCCGCAATCACTACTACCCAGGTGACCTCTTCCCAATCAAAACGACATTCAGAAACATAGGCCCCAATAATATTTTCAAATTTGTAATATAAATTGGTATTGTTTTAAAAATAAATTTTCTAGATGTTTCCCTTCCCTGGAGTGAAGGACAACCTTGTAGTTAGTTTATACAGTTGAGTTTGTCTACATGAAGCAGCATATAGGAAAATTATAGATAATTAAAATTGCTTTCAGTTTACTAAAATAAAACATGACAAATACGGCTGTCAACATTAATTTTAGATTGAACTAATTAACAAGATCTTCTCTCTGTCTGTCCTTATTTTCCTGTAATTATTTTGTTTAGTTAAAAAAAAAAACAGACAGTCTACAAAATTAGTTCAGTAGACAGTATTGACTACCAGTGATGATTTCAGGGTAAGGTCTGGTACCGCTCACACAAGATTAAGGATCACAGAGTTCTATTTCTGGAGCTGTAAAAAGGGGGCGTCAACACATTTCAGAGAGTTTTGCCTTTGGGAAATTGCACCAGGTACACATATTCCATTTTCACCTACTACAAAGATGAATATCTTAAAATATGAGAACCAATTTAACACCAGTGCTATGTGCTAACAACTCTAAGTCGCTCTCATCGTATAAATGAGCAAAAGATTCAGGAGATGAAGATTTTGAATTTGTTTTTTTTAGTTAAAAAATACCCACGTTTATAGCAGCACACTTCATAATGCCTAAATTCTAGTCATGACCTATACATCCACCCACAGATGAATGAATAAAGGAAATGTAGTATTTATACACAATGGACTATTACTCTGCCATAAAGAAAGATAAACTTGAATAATTTGCAGAAAATGGACACACCTTGGGACCATAATGTTAAGGGAAATAAATCATACAGGAAGCTTAAATATCACATGATTTCTCTTATATGAGAAAACCAAAATATAAAAAGCAAAATAAAAGAGAGCTAATAGGAAGTAGGAAGATTGATATTTTAAAATGGGAAGGGAATCAAGAGATGGAGGGAGGAAAGAGGGAGGGTGGGAGGTGAGGCAAAGGGGATACAAAAAGAATTGAGATGTGTTGTACACACACACCAACCCCCCACAAGGAATGTGATCATTATTTAGTGCAAACATATAGTAATAAAAAAGAAACTGGAAAAAGAAACAAGAAAAAAGTCAAGAGAAGGAACTGTTGCTTATCCTCAAAAACATATGAACCCTAATGAATAAAAATATAATTGACAAAAAAATTATCTTTGTGAAATTAAATCTAGTAGTCATATTGCATGAAAATACTCCCAATTCTGTAGAGAAACTAATGTCTTTTTTTAAAAAAAAGTCAAGAATACAGACGATATGGTGCTGTTTAAAAATGCTACCTTGTGTGCTGACAAGAATGATCTTCAAACTGGGTAAGTGGCAAGCATTGTAAAGAGAGAAGTGAAGCCCAAGACACAGAGAAAAGGAAGACTACTTGGTCACAGGAAACACTGTCAACCTTTCAGTCCAAGATATATTATATCTCAGGATACAAATGTAGTACACTGTGCATTCAGAAACCCAAGTAGATTACTACTGAGAAGTCATGAAGAAATAAAAAAATAACATTAAGACTTAGGTAGAAAATACTTCTTGTTTCCAAAAAGTGAACCCTAAAAATTATTTTATCTATATCTAATAAAATCCTACAATATTTGTGGCCTACCAATATTTAGTAAAGAAAAGGGTAGACAAGATAACCCATACAACTCAAACAGGTTGATTAAGAGAAAGAATTGCTTTTATCGTCACATCTCTAGCTACTCAATTTTATCTTCATCATCTGTCTTATAAGGAAACGTGATTACACGTTGTATTGGATATCAGGCAGCAGAAAAGGAAAAATGAGAAAGAGCAACCAGAGAAGTAAGATGAGAACTGGGAAAAAATGATGTCCCTGTAGCTGCAGCAGGAGAATGTGTGAGAAAGGAAATGTATAGTCAGTAGTGTCCAGCTCCAAGGCGAGTCCAGCAAAGTTGGGATGGAGGAGCGATCTGATACCAGGAAACTGTAGGGCTGAGAAGGAGAGGCAATAGGTGTAGAGGCTGAGAGGCTGAATTCTGAGGCTGCTTGATTCCAAACCTTGGCCTTATAACTTACTATTAGCAAGATCTTTGAGAAGTTTCTACCTTCCTAGCTTCAAGTATCTCATCTGTAAAATTTAATCTAATGGTAGATCCATTAGAACAGGGATTTTTATCTGGTTTATTCATTACCATATCTCTAGTGCTTAGCACATCCCTGACTTTTTCAAAATTACCAACAATATATTTATTGGATAAATAAAGATAGTAGTAATACTACCTCACAGTGTTGTAAGCATTAAGTCAGTTGACATAGATAAATTACTTTGTTTGTTTGTTTGTTTCCTCCCTCCTAGAAAGAAATCTTCTAACTGTGAGTTCAAAGCCAAGTTGCATGTTTCAAATACAATTCACTAAAAAAGACTAAGTCAGATAACAGGAAGTGCTATGAGATTCTTCATGCAGCAGTGGTTGAAATTTTGGTTGGATATTTGATGCTTTCATTTAAATCAGAAAAGCACTCCAAGCAGTTAGGGGAAGCACAAGATTGATTTTCAGTTTGAGAATCCCGTGTCCACAGAGCAACTCAAAAACAATTCAATAAAATTTTGCAAGCAAATTTTCTACTCCGCCAAGCACATACAATAGAGTTAGAAATGCATGCTGGACAAACAAGAGCTTTCTCATGATGGACTAAAGTGTTCCCACTGAAGGAAAATATGGACACAATTTGAAGTGCACTCAGATGGGAGTATCCTGAATAGGAGACGTAGCTCTGAGGTTAGTAGAGGAGGTAAAAAGTTAAAAATTTGGATGGCAATTGTAAAAGATAGATCAGAAAAGAGGTGATGGAGTGAAAGAGATCCTTGATGAGAGATAAGAAGTTTATTTAAAATAAATAAATAAACTAACCATTGGGAAACAGGAAAGAAGAGAAGTGAAATAACAAAAAAGAGAGTCCCCAAACAAGGAAGAAAAGGAATAAGAAAGCCAAATAATATGGAAAACTTCGGGGTAGAAAAAGAAGAAAGAAATGTGAACAAGATGATAAGGATGTTTAGGTCAGGGGTCTGGGAAATGACAAGTCATGTTTTGCTTTGAAGCAGGAAGGAGAGTCAAACTTAGTGTTTAGTGGTTTCATTTAACATTTTCATACATGCATATAATGTACTTTAATCATATTCAACCTCCCCATTACCTTATTTTACCCTCACCCTCTAGTTCCCTTCCTCCCCCCTGATATTTCCCCTTCTACTATCCTGTTGTGATTATTTTTCCTTCTAGGTTCCACATGTGTGAGAAAACATATAATTGTCTTTCTGAGTCTAGCTTATTTAGCTCAACATAGTCTTCAGTTCTGTGTTGATGATTTTTAAAAATGTTGACAGCAAAAAAAGCATCAGAGTAAAACAAAAGCTATCTGTAGATAACAGAGATTGGAACATTGTGGTTAATTTATTACTAATAATTTTCAAATGTGAAAGGCCTGATAAGAGTTCAAATTAAGAATAAAGCAGCTGATAAGCAAATTTGTTGGCATAAAAAACAAGATAATAAACCCATTGCAAAAAGCATGTCCTTAAAGAACACGATTAAACCTATTTTCAAGGAAGCCAGTAAATGTTACACCTTAAATTACTTATAACATTAAATGAACATACTCTTTACGGAAGAAGTTTGATATATAACACAATAATTCTGAGGTATAATACATATAACATACCAACTACATATATATATATATATATATATATATATATATATATGCTAAGAATATTTCAAGGTTATCAAGAGATTCAGTAAGTCTGGAATACAGTCTAAACATCTTCATAGAACTTCATGCACACCTCTGATGTACATCTCCAACTGGGACCCACTGGCCTAGAAGATACTAGATTTAAACTAAGATCAGCTTGTGGCCAATAAGCTTTCTTTTTTTTTTTTGTGGGTACCGGGGGTCGACCTCAGGACCTTGCGCACCAGCAGGCGCCCATGCCACTGAGCGATATCACCGGCCCCTTTTTTGTATGTGGGTTCCGGGAGTCGAACTCGGGCCCTCGCGCTTGCCGGGCAGGCGCTTAAGCTGCTGAGCCATCTCACCGGCCCAATAAGCTTTTAAATAATAATTACACTTCACCATTTGCTATGATGTAAATGTCCTCTCCCAAACCCATGATGAGATTTAATTACTACTGTGATGGTGTTAAGAGATGGGACCATGAAGAAGTGATTAGGCAATGAGGGCTCTGTCCTTGTTCATGGATTATTGCCATTATGGCTCAAGTCAGACTATTCAGGAGAAGTTTTCCGAAGGATGGAATTTGGCCCCCTTTATTTTGTTCTCACACTGTCTTACCCTTCAGCCTTCTGCCTGGGATGATGCTGCGTGAAAGCCTTGACAGGTGCTGGTGTTGTGCTCTTGCACTTCCTGGCCTCCAGAACCGTAAGCCAAATAACTTCTGCTGTTTATAAATTACTCAGACTTAGGTATTCTGTTATAGCAACTCCAAATTGACAAAGACATTGTTAATGCCCAATACCATCAGTCTTGGCAAAATAATACCAAGACTCTGATATATAGAAACGTATCACAGAATCAAGGGCATTGAAAAATCTCTTAGAATGTATCATATAGTGTGCAATTTCTGAAATATATATATATATTTTTTTGTGGGTACCGGGGGGTCGACCTCAGGACCTCGCGCGCCAGCAGGCGCCCGTGCCGCTGAGCGATATCACCGGCCCCTTTTTCGTATGTGGGTTCCGGGAGTCGAACTCGGGCCCTCGCACTTGCTGGGCAGGCGCTTAAGCCGCTGAGCCGTCTCACCGGCCCAATTTCTGAAATATTAAGAAGCATATCTTTTGATTTGACAATTCTCATCAAAAGTAATATAGTTTTTTTTAAAACCTAATTATTTCTAGTATGTTAGAAGAAAAAAATCAACAAAAGGTTGTGGTTTTTTTCTTCTTTTTTATTATATGGAAAAAAGGTAAAACAAAATCTCATAACAAAATAATAGAAGAATAACAATAGTTAACACATTACATGTTGCTGTCTTTAAAGTAGTTGCTCAGGGTACAACATATGGGTATAAAAATTTCTCCAATCACTATTAGATCAAATCTTCCTGTTTAATGAACTAAGAGACACTAATAGTATAATTGACTTGCACTTTTTCCCTTTTCCCTACTGTTCTTTCCCCTTTCACCCATCCCACTTCCATTTTCCTTTTGAACAATTTCTTCCCATTTCACAATACCTATTGTACATTTTAGAACTTACTCTTTCAGTTTCTCACACCAGGGAAACAATGTGATATTTACACATGAGTCTGATTTATTTCACTTATGAGCATGGTCTCAAGTTGCATCCATTTACCTACAAAAGTCTCAAGTTTATCCTTCTTTATGGCTGAGTAATACTCCATTATATAAAAATAACAATTCTTTTTTTATCCATTCCTCGGTTGATAGGCATTTGGGTTGTTTCCAAGACTTAGCTATTACAAATTGTGCTGCTATAAACATGGGTGCATATATATCGCTGTGGTATGATGTTTTTAATTTTTCTGGGAAGGTACCCAGAAGGGGAATAGCTGGGTTGAATGGGACCTCTAACCATAGTTTTTTGAGGAATCTCCACACTGATTTCCACAGTGGTTGCACCAGTCTACACTCCCACCAACAGTGAAGAAGAGTTCATTTTTCCACACAGCCCCAGTAGCATTTATTATTGGTTGGTTGCTTGATAACCATTCTTTCTGGAGTGAGATGGAATCTCAGTGTTGTTTTAATCTGCATCTCTCGAATGACCAATGATATTGAACATTTTTTCATGTATTTATTTGCCATTTGTATTTCTTCATCTGAGAATTGTGTATTCATCTCAGATGTCCATTTTGGATTGAGTCTTTAAATTTGGGGGGTGTGATTTTTTTTTTTCAGTTCTTTATATGTTCTAGATAGAAGTCCTTTGTCTGAGGGACAATTGGCTAAAATTTTTTCCCACTCTGTGGGTTGTCTTTTCACTTTGTTGGTGATTTCTTTTGATGTGCAAAAGCTTTTTAATGAGATTTCAGTTGTTGATTCTTTAAAGTATTTCCCATGGAACTCTGCCTACACCTATGTCTTCAAGATTTCTACCTAATTTCTCTTCCTGTAGATTTATTGAAATATTTAGATCTTTTATCCATTTTGACTTTAGTTTAGTGTGTGGTGATAGACAAGGGTCTAGTTCTAGCTCTTTGGCATGTGGAAAGCCAGTTTTTTCAGTGCCATTTATTAAAGAGGCTATCTTTCTTCCTGTGAACATGTTTGGCTCCTTTGTCAAAGATAAGGTGGCTGAATGTGTTTGTAGTTGTGTCTGCATCTTCTAATCTGTTCCACTGGTCCTCAGGTCTGTTTTTTTGCTAGTACCATGTTGATTTTATCACAGTAGCTTTGTAGTATAATTTCAAATCAGGGATTGTGATGCCTCCTGCCTTGCCTTTAGTGCCCAGGATTGCCCTTACTATTCTAGGTCTCTTCTGGTTTCAGATGAATTTTAGGAATGTTTTCTGCAGTTCTGTGAGGTATGCTAATGGTATTTTGATCAGAATCACATTAAATCTGTATAACAATTTCGGGAGTATGGCCATTTTCACAATGTTGGTTCTTCCTATCCACGGGCAAGGGATATCTTTCCATTTTCTGATATCCTCTTCGATCTCCTTTTTCAGAGTACTGTAATTTTCAATGTATAAATCTTTTACTTCCTTTGTTAGATTGATTCCTAAGTATTTCATTTTCTTGGATGCTACTGTGAAGGGTGTGGTTTCCCTAATTTCTCTCTAAGTGAGTTTGTTGTTTGTTTACAGGAATGCAATTGATTTTTGAGTGTTGACTTTGTATCCAGCTATGCTACTAAATTTGCTTATTAAATTTAGAAGTCTTTTGGTGGAGTTTTTGGGGGTTTCTATGTAGAGTATCATGTCATCTGCGAATAATGATAATCTAACTTCTCCCTTTCCTATCCTTATTACTTTTATTTCTCTCTCTTGTCTAGTTGCTCTGGCTAGTGTTTCCAGAACTATATTGAATAGGAGTGGTGATAGTGTATATCCTTGTCTTGTTCCTGATTTTAGAGTGAAAACTTTCAGTTTTCGTCCATTTAGTATGATGGTTGTTGGTTTGTCATAGATGGCTTTCATCAGATTGAGATAAAGACCATGTATTCCAATTTTCTGTAGGGTTTTTATCATGAGCGAGTGTTGGACTTTGTCAAAAGCTTTTCCCGCATCTGTTGAGATGATCATGTGATTTTTGTCTTTGGCTCTGTTGATATGGTGTATTACATTTATTGATTTGCATATATTGCAAATCCCTGCATTCCCGGAATGAATCCCACTTGGTCATAGTGTATAATGTTCTTGATAATTTGTGGCATTCTGTTTGCTAGTAACTTATTGAAGACTTTTGCATCTGTGTTCATTAGGGAGATTGGCCTGTAGTTCTCTTTTTTGGTTGGGTCTTTCTCTCGTTTTGGTAGCAGGGTAATACTTGCCTCCAGGAATGAGTTAGGGAGTATTGCTCCCTTTCAATTTCATTAAAGGGTTTGAGGAGTATTGGTATTAAATCTTCTCTAAATTTCTTGTAGAATTCAGCAGTGAATCCATCAGGACCTGGGCTTTTCTTTGTTAGTAAGTTTTTAATTACATTTTCAATTTCATTGACTGATATTGGGTTATTCAGAATTTTTATATCTTCCTAATTCAGCTTTGGTAATTAATACTTATCTAGGAATCTGTCCATTTCTTCTGTGTTTTCCATCCTAGGAGAGTAAAGATTTTCAAAGTAGGTATGGATGATCTGAATTTACACAGAATCTCTAGTGATTTCACATTTTTCATTCGTCATTGCATGAATTTGAGTCTGTTCTTTCCTTTTTTTTTTTATAAGATTGGCTAAGGGTTTATCAATTTTATTTATTCTTGCAAAGAACCAACTCTTTGATTCATTAATTCTTTGTATTGTTTTCTTAGTCTCAATTGTGTTAATTTCTACTCTGATTTTTAGAATTTCCTCCCTTCTATGGGCTATGGGTTTGACTTTCTCTTCTTTTTCTAGAAGCTTGAGGTGCAACATTAGGTTGTTTATTTGTGCTCGTTCTGTTTTCCTGATGTGAGAATTCGGTGCTATAAATTTCCCTCTTAGGACTGTTTTCATTGTGTCCCACAGGTTCCATTATATTGTATCTGCATTTTTGTTTAATTGTTGATATTATTTAATTTCTTTTGTAATTTCATCTGTGACCCATTGGTTGTTCAGGAGTGTGTTATCTAATTTCCATGTGTTTATGGAGTTCCCGTGGTTTCTTTTGCCATTAATTTCCAATTTCATTGCACTATGGTCAGATCAAATCTTCGGGTCCTCTGGAAAATCATGAATAAGTTTTCAGTAGGAAATAAAGTCAGCTGCAATGTAAAATATATCCCAAAAGTTTTACTTTACATTTTTATAACTAATGGTTTAATTTTATCATTTAAAAATGTTTTTCATTCTGTTTAATAATATCATTCTTTTTTTCTCTTTTTTTTTATTGATACATTTTACATATAGATAATGATAACATTCATCATAGGGAATTTGTACCTGTACATGATACATCTTGCTTTCTCTTTTTTTTCCATTCCCCTCTCCTGCCTTCAACCCCTTGTCCCCTCCTTAATTACAAAAGTTTTGTTTCCATTTTTCCCTTCTATTTTCTTTTTTTCTTGTCCATTCCTTCCTTTCCCCTTCCCATTTCCCTTTTTTCCTTCCCACTTGAATATTTTCTTCCCATTTCCCAATATCTAGTATAAATTTTGGTCCTTATTTACGCTTTCAGTTTCTCACACCAGAGAAACAATGTGGTATTTAAATGTGTGTTCAATTCATTTTATTTTGGAGTATGGTTTCAAGGTCCATCTATTTAGCTAGTTATATCTCAACTTATCCTTCTTTATGGCAGAGTAGGACTCCATTATAAAAAAAAATCTTCTTTATCCATTCATCAGCTGATGAGCAAATTTGGGCTGTTTCCAAGATTTAACTATTACAAACTGTGCTGCTATAAACACGGGTGTGCATATATAGCTGTGGTATGTTGCTTTTAATTATTTTGGGAAGATACAGAGAAGGAGAATAGCTAGGTCAAATGGAACCTGTAGTTTTAGTTGTTTGAGGAATCTTTACTCTGATTCCCACAGTAGTTGCACCAGTTAACATTCCCAACAGTAGAGAAGGGTTCCTTTTTCTCCACAGCCCTGGAAGAATTTGTTATATGTTGATTCCTTGATAGTAGCCATTCTTTCTGGAGTGAGGTGGAATCGCAGCATTGTTTTAATTTGCATCTCTTGAATGACCAGTGATGCTGAACATTTTTCATATTATTTATTTGCTGTTTCTACTTCATCTGAGAAGTGTGTATTCATTTCAGATGCCAATTTTTAGATTGCATCTTTAATTTTAGGGGTCTGTATTTTTGAGTTATTTATATATTCTAGATGTTAGTACTTTGAGGAAAAGCTGGCAAAAGTTTTTCCCTCTCTGTGGGCTGTCTCTTCACTCTATTATGGTTTCTTTTGCTGTGCAAAAGCTTTTTAATAAGATGAAATACCAGTTGTTGATTCTTTGTGATATTTCTGGTGCTATCAGGGTTTTGTTCACAAAGTCTTTGCCTACACCAATGCCTTCAAGAGTTCTACCTATTCTATTTACCAGCAGATTGACTGTTTCTGTTTTAATATTTCGATGTTTGATCCATTTCGATTTTAGTTTAGTGCATGGTGAAAGATATGGGTCTAGTTTTTATGTTTGGCATGTGGAGAGCCACAATTTATTAAAGAGGTTATCTTCCTTCCGCTGAAGGTGTTTGGCTGCTTTATCAAAGATAAGATGGCTGAGTGTGTTTAGAATTGTTTCTGCATCTTCTAATCTGTTCCATTGATACTTGGGTCTGTTTTTTTTTTGCCAGTACTATGCTGCTTTTATCACATTAGCTCTGTAGTATAATTTCAAGTCAGGGATTGTTATGCCTTCTGTCTTGCACTTGGTGCCCAGAATTGCTTTTGCTATTCTAGATCTCTTCTGATTCTATATAAAATTTAGGATTGTTTTCTCTAATTCTGTGAGATATACTATTGGTATTTTGATTAGGATTGCATTAAATCTGTATAACAGGTTCGGTGAGATAGCTCAGAGGCATAAGTGCCTGCCTGGCAAGTGCGAGGTCCTGAGGTCGACCCTTGGTACCCACAAAAAAAAAAAATCTGTATAACAATTTTGGGAGTATGGCCATTTACACTATATTGGCTTTTCCTACCCCAGAACAAGGGCCATCCTTCCATTTTCTGATATCCTCTTTGATCTCCTTTTTCAGAGTTCTGTAGTTTTCAATGTAAAGTTCATTTACTTCCTTCATTAGATTGATTCCTAAGTATTTCATTTTTTTGGATGCTAATGTGAAAGGTGTTGTTTCCTGAATTTCTCTCAGTGAGTTTGTTATTTGTGTACAGGAATGCTATTAATTTTTGAGTGTTGACTTTGTATCCAGGTAAACTACTGAATTTGGTTATGAAATCTAGAAGTCTTTTGGTGGAGTTTTTGGGGTCTTCTATGTAGAGTATCATGTCATCCACAAATAGTGATAATTTAACTTCTTTCTTTCCTATCCTTATTCCTTTTATTTATTTCTCTTGTCTAATTGCTCTGGCTAATGTTTCCAGAACTATATTGAATAAGAGTGGTGATAGTGGACATCCTTGTCTTGTTCAAGATTTTAGAGTGAAAGCTTTCAGTTTTTCTCTGTAAATATTATGTTGGCTGATTGTTTGTCATAGGTGGCTTTTATTACATTGAGATACAGACCATCTGTTCCAATTTTCTGTAGGGTCCTTATCATGAATGGGTGCTGGACTTTGGCAGTTGTTTTTCTGCATCTATTCAGATGATCACATGGATTTGTCCTTGGCTCTATTAATATGGTGTATTACATTTATTAATTTGTGTGTTTTGAGACATCTCTACATCCCTGGAATGAATCATACTTGTTAATGGTGTATAATCTTCTTGATGATTTGCTGTATTCTGTTTGCCAGGATCTTACTGAGAATTTTTGCATCTAAATTCATTAGAGAGATTTGCTTATAACTCTCTTTTTTGGTTGGACCCTCCTCTGGTTTTAGTATCAGGGTAATGCTTGCTTCCAGAAATGAATTTGGGAGTAGTGCTTCCCTTTCAATTTCATTAAAGAGTTTGCGAAGTAGTGAAATAATGTCTTCTCTAAATTTCTTATAGAATTCAACAGTGAATCCATCAGGACCTGGACTTTTCTTTGTTGGTAAGTTTTTAACCACATCTTCCATTTCGTTGACTGATATTGGTTTATTTAGAATATTTGTATCTTCTTGATTTAGCTTTGGTAATTCATATGTATCTAGGAATCTGTCCATTTCTTCTGCATTTTCCATCTTATTAGAATATAAGTTCTCAAAGTAGGTATAGATGATCTTCTGATTTTTTGCAATATAAATTATGATTTCACCCTTTTCATTCCTAATTTCATGAATTTGAGTCTTTTCTTTCCTTTTTTTGATAAGGTTGGCTAAGAGTTTCTCTATTTTATTCAGTTTTTTAAAGAAACAACTCTTTGATTCATTGATTCTTTGTATTGTTTTGTTAGTCTCAGTTGCATTAATTTCTGCTCTAATCTTTATTACTTCCTTTCCTGTATGAGCATTGGGCTTGACTTGCTCTATTTTTTCTAGAAGAGGATCAACATTAGGTTTTTTATTTGAGCTTGTTCTGTTTTTCTGATGTGGTAATTCACTGCAATAAATTTCCCTCATAGGACTGCTTTCATTGCATCCCATAAGTTCAGTTTGTTGTATTGGCATTGGCATTTAATTGTAGAAACTGCCTAATTCATTCTTTACTTTCATCTATGACCCATTGGTTGTTCAGGAGGGTGTTATTTAATTTCCATGTGTTTATGAAGTTTTTGTGGTTTCTTTTGCCACTGATTTCCAATTTCATTGCGCTATGATCTGATAATATGCATGGGACAATTTCTACTCCCTTGTATTTTCTTAAGCATGTTCTATCAGCTAGTATGTGATCTATTTTGGAGAACATCCATGTGCTGCTGAGAAGAATGTGTATTCTGATGTTGTGTGGTGGGACACTCTGTAGACATCTACTGAGTCCTTTTGTTCAAAAATTTGGTTCAGTTCTGATATTTGTTCATTTTTTGTCTAGTTGATCTGTCTATTTGTGACAGTGGGGTATTGAGGTCACCCATTTCAATTGTATTAGTGCTTATTTGATTATTCTTGTCTGTTAATATTCATTTTATATAGTTCTGTGAATTGGTATTTGATATATATATTATCAAATATATATATATTGTATATATATATATAATTGTTATCTCTTCCTCTTGTATTATCCCCATTACAAGGATGTAGTGACCTTCTTTATCGCTCTTAATCAGTCTTGGCTTGAAATTCACTTGTCTTCAAATTCACTCTGTCACCTGCTTTTCTCTGGGTGCTGTCACATGGAGTACTGTTTTCCACCCTTTGGCTTTCAGTCTATGAATTTCTTCTTGAGTTAAATATGTTTCATGTATGTGGCACAATGGACCTTGATTCTTTATCCATTCTGCCATTCTGTTTCTTTTGATTGTTGAATTGAGACCATTACATTGATGGTTATAAGTGATATGTAATGACTTATCCTTGTCATGTTATTTTCCTGTTGGTTCCCTTTCTTTCCCCTCTGTTTAATTAGTTGCATTGCCTGGTAGTGGGGGTTCATGGAGTTGTAGTCCTCATTATCTCTTTCTAAAATGGCCTTCCAAATATTTTGGAGTGCTGGTTTTGTGGGCATAAATTTCTTCAGGGGTTCTTTATCATGGAAGTATCTTATTTCACCATCAATTTTGAAAGATAGTTTTGCTGGGTACATCTATCGTGGCTGGAGATTGTTATTTTGGGAGAGGGGCTTGAAATACTTCGCTCTAAGCTGTCCTTCTCTAGAGGGTTTGTGTTGAGAAGTCTGCTGTAATTCTGATGGGCTTTCCTTTATAGGTGATTTGTTTCTTTTCTTTAACAGCTTTTACTCATCTGTTCTTTTGTTGAATTTTGGGAATCTTGACTATAATATGTCTTGTTGTAGTTTTTTTTTTTTTTAATCATAGCTAATTTGAGTCCTATATGCCTCACTTATGTGTATGTCAAAGTCTCCATGCTTGGGAAGATTTCTACCATCACTTCTGTGAACAGGCTTTTTATGTCGTTTGTGCTATATCCTGCTTTTCTTTGACTCTGATCAATCTTTTGTTATTCTTCTTTGCATCATCTAGCAGCTCTTGGATTGATTTTTTATCATCCTTTGCTATTTTGAAGAAATCTTTTTTTCTCATGATCGCTAACCACAACCCTGTCTTCTGTACATGATATTCTGTCTTCACATTGGCTTATTCTACTGTCTATACTTTCAATGGAATTTTTAATCTCCTGGATATCCATTTGAATCTGTTTCATGCATTCCATTTATTTCCTTGTTGGGCATTCATGGTTTACACCATTTCCTAAATTGCTCTATTTTTTTTTAATCTGTATCCACTCTAGAGTCACTAACCATGTCCTTCATTATGGTCACCATCTTTGTAGTTATCTGAGAAATAGTTCTGATTTGATTTTCTCTACATCTGCATTCTTCTGCTTTGTTACTTATGCTGTTACCACTTCATAGAGTCCAGGTGGGTGGTTTTCACCTCACTGGTCTCTGGGTTTGTCTTTGGCGAGCTGAAAGTCTGGGGTTACATCTTGCTTCCATGTCTTCTCATTTTCTATTTTTTAAATTTAATTCCTGTATTGATGCTTGTAAATTGCTTATGGCAGGTAGCATTATTGTCAGTATTGAGAACCATTAAGAAATGACTTATGGGCTGATGAGATAGCTCAGCAGCATAAGCGCCTGCCTGGCAAGTGCAAGGTCCTGAGTTCGACTCCTGGTACCCACATATGAAAACAGGGGCTGGTGATATCGCTCAGCAGCACAGGCGCCTGCTGGCATGTGAGGTCCTGAGTTCGACCCCCGGTACCCACAAAAAAAGAAAAAAAGAAATGACTTATTTCTCAGAGATGTCTTCCAGGTGTAGCTGGCTTTTGGGTTTTGAGTCTGTTGCAAGATCCTACCTCTTCAACTTATTGGTGATGAGAAGTTGCTGCCTATTTGGCTTATACCCTGGTTCTTTGGCACTGGCCTGTAGTATTATTTATGATCCTTAGGCAGTCTCAGTCTTGGCATACCAGGAAGAACAACTGATTAGAACAATTATGTCACCTGGGCTAAAGTAGTACAATCAGTAATAACAGAATCAAACACAGCCTAGAAAATGATAAACTGTGGTACTATTAATTTGCCACCTTTAACTGTATGAACTGGAATTGTGGTCATATAACAAAATCTAAAAAAAAAAACAAAAAATTGTATATAGTAAATATGCCTCAATATGGCAATTTTACTCTTAGGGGAGCAAATTTAAAAGGGTTTTGGGAAAAAATAGGGAAATAGAAGAAGAGGAAGAGATTAGAAACAAGGCTGGAGGACAAAGGAAGATTACATGAACTTTGGGAAACTGGTAAAGAAGACAAAAAATGTGCATATGTGCAAAAGTGTCAAAATGGGATTTGGACCCACATTTATGCTCTGCCTAACTGGCTTTGCATATGTTTACCTCAGCATCACAGAGGGTCCAACAGACCCACACTGCTCCAGGATTTGTTAAAAAAAAAAGTTTTCTTTTGACTTTTCTGGTAGAAGTAGCCCAATTCAGTACAATGACACATGAAAAACCAGATTTGAAAGTTTTGGAGGAGGTCAAAAGTGTATCATCAGATTCCTCAGGCATGGATGATGAAGATGATCCATTATGGTAAAATACATGCTTTTGTAAAAGAAAAGTGGTGTGGGTGGATGATAATGAGGAGGAGGAGGAAGATGATGATAATGATGACCTTGATGTTGGTCATGTGAGCCAAAGTTTCTGTGACAGTGAAATGGAGCAGGAATTGACTGATATAGACATAGGAAGTGCAGACCTCCTTGATTCAGATGACAAATAAAACAGCAAATGTGAGTACATATTTGACTAGTCGAAATATTGCAAAATGTCCATGCAACCAAATGGAACAATCCAATGATAAAACTAGGTCTGAAAATATAGTGAAGGTCTTGGCAAGGGTGAAACATACTGGACTGAATGCCAGCACTGCCATTCAGTGTTGGAAATTGTAGCAGATGAAATGCTACAAGATGCTGTGAAATACACAAAGGCTTAAATGCAAGTAAAACCTTCTGTATGCACCAATAGCCATATTCAAAAATGTATTTACTATGACACCTCACTAGCTGAACTGAGAGCATTCATGGGTCTTCTGTACTTAGCACAGATTTCTTATGGTGATTGCAAGAATGTAAAAACTTATGAACAAGTGATGGGTCAAAATATGACATAAAAATTTATGCCTTTGTAGATGTGAAGACTTATTATGCTTTCAATCTGGACATTTATCCTGGAACTCAGCCATCAGGTCCTTATTTGTATGGTAATAAACTGAATGATTATTGTGAACAGACTTCTTGTTCCCATCTCCCAAACTAATCTGAATATGACATTTGACAATTGGTTTACTGGTTTCTAATTGATGTTACATTTGCTAACAGGGCACAGCACACATTGACCAGCACAGGAACTGTACACAGGAATAGAGTAGAAATTCCAAATAAAATGTTGTAACTTCAAAACAGAGAATTATATAGTACAATCTTTGGTTTTGAGAAAGATATAACATTGGCCTTGTGTATGGCAAAGAAAAATAAACTGGTTCTGCTGATGTCAACATTGCACTATGATGGACATATTGATAGGGAAACCTCAATGAAATGGAAGCCTGAGATGGAAACTTTCAACAACAAAACCAAAGGTGGAGTAGATATTTTTGATGAGTTATGCAGCAATAATGGTGTCACTTGAAACACAAAGGATTGGCCACTGCTTGTGTTTTACTCGATCCTAAGTATGTGTGGCATAAATAGTTTCATAGTTTACAAAGAAAATAACAAGCGCAAAATATCATGGAGAAATTTTCTCAGAGGATTTGGACTGGAGCTCAAAAGAGATCATTTATAGCAGAGGAAAAGCAAAATGTTTCTGCCCAGGAAACTATGTCAAAAAATTTTGGAGCACATTGGTGAGCTGACATGTAAAGAGGCAGGTGCAGCATCACAAAGACCTACTACCACAACAGGAAAACAAAAGATGTCAATTGTGCCCTACAAGTAAGTACAGGGAAAAAAAAAAATATGTGCTATCAGTGTAAGTGATACTTGTGTATGGAACATGCAATCGCCATGTGTGAAGACTGCCTTGGGTGTGATAGTTGAAGCAAAGCTTATTTCTGTGGTAGACTTTTGTTTGTGTTTACACTGTAGTCCACATAGGTCATATATGAATTTATTTCTGATGTTATCTTTTAGCTTTTGTAAGCAAGTACACAGCTGATGTGAAAATGTTGTCTATTCTAAATGCACAATACATATTGAGAATATAATAATTTATTTTATTGATATTTTATGTTCCTGTTAACTATGCACTGTATAATATAAGAAGAAACTCCAGACAAAACAGCAAGACCAATGAAATGTCAGGTATGTCCTACAAAAGGGCCAGGAAACCCAAAGTGATGTGCTGTCAGTATAAGCGATGCGTGTGTGTGAAATGTGCTGTTGTCATGTGTGCAGAATGTCTTAGGTGTGATAATTGAAGTAAAGTTTGTTTATTTTTGTAGAGTGCTATTGGCATTTTCATTGCAGTTCAGATGGGAATTTATTTCTGATGTTCTTTTTTAGACTTTGTACACCAAAAACCAGTCAATGTTGAAAATTTGATGCTTTTTTATAAACACTCAATAAACATTAAAAACTCAATACTTTATTTTTGTGATACTTTTCCTGTTAAGTAGCTACTGTCTAATATAATAAAACTCATAAAATTAAAATTAATAATTCATCAATAGAAATAGTCTAAAGCATAAAAGTGAGTCCAACAGACCCATGTTTCTGCACCTTGATGACAAAATTAGTCTTATGCTCCAGGGGCTACTTTCAGCAAGCCAGTTGTAGATTTACGGTATAGCAGAAAATGGCCCCCTATTGCCCAGGTGATCTCCACTTTACTTTAGTTCCTGTTACAGTTCCTGTTACTTCTGTTTCCCAGAAACAGCTGGTCACTATGATGCATGGCCGGTCACTATGATGCACGTTGTATGAACCAATCCCCAATTGACAAGTCACTTTGCTTCTGTACTTCCTGCCTGCAAACTCCACATAAGCCCTAAACTACCAGAGACCAGGACCTGATATTTTGAGGAATCAATCCTGATCAGGCCCATCGATGTTAAGTAAGTCTGCCTCCAAATACTGGGTGTTTCAGTGTTCCTGTTTGCCGCTGCATTGGCAAGGTAGTAGATAATCCCAGCAAGCCTGCACCTTTAGTTCCACTGAAGTTCATACTAGTTTCTGGCTGTGAGGCTAGAATATGATTTGTTCAGCCTACAACACTCTGTTGCCTCTTGCCAGCTTGAACTCAGCTCCTTGACCTCCTGCCAACTTGAAATCTGTTCCCTCTCACCCTAACCCAGGGAGCTGCTAGATGGAGCTAGCCTGCAACTTCTCTTGAGTTCTGAGCTCATTTGGCCCCTCTTTGACATGGCAACTGGCCAATCTCCCTCTCCTGGGGGACATCTGAACCCAAATAACTCCCCAGGCACTGCACCCCACTCTGTCCACTGGTCCATTCCACTGGAGCATTTCTACATGGAGGCCTCTGGAGTTGCCAGTAGTCACTGTGCATCTGCAGGTTCAAGCCACCCCTCCTACGCAGCAAGTCAGGGCTCATGGAGAAAGCAGTGCTTGCCACCTCCTTCTGCATTGAGGTCCCCCTCTTCCCTCTCCCCATGGGCTTCAGTTCTTGCTTCAGATCCTTTCTGGGTCCTGGGAACCCACTTCACTCCTTCTTCTCTTCCTCAGTTGCTATATTCTAGCATCTAGATACCAAATCTCAGAGAGGCTGTTTCTCTTCTGTTCACTGTCTTGTAGGCCGAGCCATTTTATTTTTAGAAAGACCAAAATAAAAAATACTGTCAGAGGCTATTTAGGCACATTTTTAGGAGCAGATCATAGGCTTTTGGTCTGATCCTATTTAATCAGAGCAAAAAAAAAAAAGTTTGAAAATAAGCAGAGAAGTTACATAATTGTAAATACTTCCATTCTTTTATTTATTTATTTTTGTTGAGATGTGTTTCAAGTTTATTGGTACAATTTAGGTATATATAGCAATCACATTCATTGTAGGGAATTTGTACTTGTACATGATATATCTTGATTCCTCTTTCTTTTTCCCATTCCCATCCCCCCCTCAAACTCCCTTCCACTCCCCATTCACAGAACTGTTTTCACTTTATCCTTCTTTTCTCATTTTTTTCTTTCCCTTCCTTCCTCCCCCCATCCTAGTTCCCTTTTCCTTTTGAACAGTTTCTTCCTATTTCACAATATCTATTGTACATTTTGGTTCTTATTTACATTTTCAATTTCTCGCTCCAGAAAGATAATGTGATATTTATACACATATGTCCAATTTATTTCACTTATTATTATGGTCTCAAGGTCCATCAATTTAGCTAGGAATGTCTCAATTTCATCTTTCTTTATGGCTGAGTAATGCTCCATTTTATAAAAAAAGAAAACATATCTTTTTTATCCATTCATCGGTTGATGGTCATTTGGGTTGTTTCCAAGATTTAGCTATTACAAACTGTGCTGCTATAAACATGGAAGAACATATATCACTGTGGAAGAAGGGGAATAGCTGGGTCTAATGGAACCACTAATCCTGGGTGTTTCAGGAATCTCCATGCTGATTTCCACAGTGGTTACTCCAGCCTACACTCCACCATAATGGAGAAGAATTCCTTTTTCCCCACAGCCCCACCAGTATTTGTTATTAGTTGTTTTCTTAAAGTGGATTATCTGCTCTTTTTGTTGTTTTCTTAAATAATATAGAATGTAATCAAATCAGTTTAAAACAGAGAAGTCACTCTGATATGATACAGAATCTGTGATATAAGGAGATGGCAGAGAAAGATTAACTCTTTGTATTGTAAAAAAAAGCAATAAGCAGTAAATTAAGGAAGCAAGTCCATCAAATTAGAGCAAATTTTGCTAAGCTTTTCAAATTCCATAGCTTTTCAATCTCAGGGATTATAAACCAAGGCAAATAAAATGTACATTCCAAGCTTTGCCCTTAACTGTGCTCTTTAATATTCTGGAACAAAATGGCACTGTAGGACAGATCTCATAAGGTCACAAGAACTAATTTTACAAGATACTATTAGCACACAATGCTTTCATCACTACCTTCAAAAAAGTCAACACCTAGGGCCGGTGAGATGGCTCAGCAGCGTAAGCGCCTGCCTGGCAAGCGCGAGGGCCCGAGTTTGACTCCCAGAACCCACATACGAAAAAAGGGCCGGTGATATCGCCCAGCGGCACGGGCGCCTGCTGGCACACGAGGTCCTGAGTTTGACCCCCGGTACCCACAAAAAAAAAAAAAGTCAACACCTAAGTTTCAACACATAAGTTTTCTGTTTCAGTTTCCAATATAGTCGATATCAGTGGCTATAACCTACATAAACAAAACTCTTAAGTTTTAAAAGTATAAATGTAGAAAAGCATGATACACACTGTACAACGTCAGTCACACAAAATGGCATGTTGTATACGTATACATGGAAACTACAAGGGCGCATTTAACTAAGCTGCTTATAACTGCAAATAACTTTCTTATTTGCTTCTTATATTTTTGTTTCCTTAAATACACATATTAACTTTTACAAAATAAAGATTATTTTAAAACTCAAAAAAGTGTCTGAAAAACAAAAGATAGAGAGAAGAGGAAGGAAATCATTTTTTTCTTGAAAAACAGAAGCACGTACAGAGTCATTTTGTTTCTGTCACAACTGTTCCCACAGTACGCGCAACCACTAGTATTAATTATAAGTTTTAAGCAAAGTACTAACTTCTATTTAACAGAGAACACTTGAGAGTAGATAATAGAGAAAATGAGCATTTTGGCACATAAGCAGGACTCGTAAATGCACACAACACAGTTTTCTATAGCCATATACTTTCTATAACCTTAATTGCCTTCTGAAAAATTAACCAAATATATTGCTTTTCTGTAGCATAAAAAGCAAAAGCATATACAATTATGTTTAATAATCAATGTTCCAGGGTTCCTAATTTTTAACATATTCTCAAGATTGAGCGACCATAATCATTATCTAATTCCAGAATATTTCCTCACCTCAAAAAGAAACATCTATTCCATTAGCAATCACTCCCCATTTCTCCTTTCATCCTCCCTTGAAAACTGCTGATTTACTTTCTTTCCATATGTTTTTATCTATTTTGGGCATTTCATGTAGTTGGAATCTCAACACATGTGGCCTTTGTGTCTGGCCCCTTTCACTTAGCATTTTTTTTAAGGTCCATCCATATTGGAGCAAGTATCAGTATTTTGAAGCCAAATAATATTCCATAGTATGGATCTATCACATTTTGTTTATTTAGCAATTGACATGTACTTGGGTTGTTTCCCCTTTGGGACTATTACAAATAATGTCACTATGAACATTTGTGGACAAGTTTTTTTGGGTTTTTTTTTTTTGGTTTTTTTTTTTAATGTGGGTACCAGGGGTGGAACTCAGGACCTCACGCTTGCTAGCAGGCTCTTGTGCCACTGAGTGATATCACCGGCCCTTTTTTCCTTTTTATGTGGGTACTGGGTGTCAAACTTAGGACTTCGCGCCTGCCAGGCAGGCGCTTACGCCTCTGAATTATCTCACTGGGCCCCTGTGGACAAGTTTTGATGTGAACACATGTTCTTGATAGAACATATGTTCTTTGATATGAACATATTCTTGATAGAAATTAGGCAAAGAATTTGCCTAGAATAATCCTATGGTAATTCTGCATTTAACTTATAACGAAATACGAAACTGTTTTCTACAGCAGCTGCATTATTTCATATTAATACCAGCAATGTCTGATTCAGATTTATCCACATTCTTGCCTACACTAGTTATTTTCTGTCTTTACTTATAACCATTTTTTTGTGTGAAATGGTATTTCATTGTGTTTTTTTTATTGGTTCCCCAATGACTAATTTTATTGAGCATCTTTTCATGTATTTATTACCCATTTGTGTATTGTCTTTTCAGAAATGTCTAGTCAGATTATTTGCCCATTATTAATTATTTGTTTTTTTATTGTTAAGTTAATTAAATACCTTAGGAATTACCTTCAAGCTGACATACTATAAAATATTATTCAAAATATTTTCAGAATAATGATTTAATTTAGTTGTATACACATTTCAGTTTTCATAATCAATCACTTGTATAGGTTTAGGAAGCATATTCCCAAATAAAATTTAAATTGTTCTCATGTTGTTTTTAAAATTGATATACTAGAGAGAATATTGCTATTTTTATTATAGCAAAATTATTGAACTAGTTTTATTTGTCAGATTCACCTTAATTATGTGAACTTTGATTCTTAAAATATTTCTAAATTAATATTCTGTAAGCCTACTTTTTAAAAATTATAGCACTTTGAAAGTATTATTGATTCAAAATTTCTATTTTTTTGGAATCTTAGGGACACTCAATGTATATTTATTAATTGCTATAAACAAACTGGAACAGAGTATTTTAATAAGAGTCTCTTAAAAATAATTTATTAGTATCTTCTAGCGGGAGGAAAATATTATACACTCACTCAATGAAAGGTAAAGTTCCTTCCAGATTATGGACATATAGCTCACAAATTAATATGTATCTTATAGCTTCAATTCTACCATTTTAGTCATAGGTCAAGAGTAAATACAGAATTACCAAAACTCACTACTGCAGATATTAAAGAGCTGTTCTCCTTCTTTATAAGTATATTCTGAAATGATTTGAATCTCAAGTAGGCAAATAAACAAAGAAGAGAAACAACCAGAATATCTATATTCAATCACTCAAGAATATCTATATTCAATCACTACATAAACCACAAACCCATTTAGAGATATTACCAAAGGATCAGATCATAAGCCAAATTCACAATCATTATTACCATCAAAGGAGTACAACATTTTGGCCAAAACTATTAAAAGGATTAGGTGAATTAAATGCAAGTATTTAACTACGCAAAGAAAAATTTGCAAACCAGGCAGCCCTCAGAATCAGAAATTCAGAGAGCTCTATTCCACAATATGCAGGGGTAGACAGCATTTATGGACAGAAAATAGAAGTGTTTCCAGAAGCACCTTGACTGGTTACAGCTTGGTATTTGCGTCATATGAACACAATGTGATCATCTGACCACCTGATTCCCTGAAACTCAGCCCTGTGATTGGCCTAGAGTCAGCTATTTGTTACAAAAGTACACTCTTGGGCTTTCATTTAGTCTACCTACTAAATTAGGTTGCAGTTTATTACATAAGGACTCAAAATACAGAGGCATCCTCAGGCCAAATTGAATAATAAAAACAGATAATGAAAACAAAAGATGAATTAATGAAAAGGAAATTTTTAATTAGAAAACGGAAAATCAGGGGCCGGTGAGATAGCTTAGCAGAATAAGCGCCTGCCTGGCAAGTGTGAAGTCCTGAGTTCGACTCCTGGTACCCACATACGAAAAAAGGGCCAGTGATATTGCTCAGCGACACAGGTGCCTCCTGGCGCACGAGGTCCTGAGTTCAACCTCCAGTACCCACAAAAAAAAGAAAAAAAAAAAGAAAGAAAAGAAAACAGAAAATCAGTAAAGTTTTATTGCCATTTCAGACTACTTCAGTAAACCAAGAAAAGACTTGTCTGGCAAAACAAAACCTGTGATGAGCTTCATTTCTAGGATGAAATTTATCCAACCCTGTCAGAGCTGGGCATCTCAGTGGGACTTCCAAAATGGTTAAAGGATAATTTTAAAAAAATAAAGTCTCTCATACAAATATAAAATGAATGGGTATAAACTACCCAGTTTAGCTTTTAATTAAATTATGTACCCAGGAAATATATCACTACTAGTTCAAAGAAGAAATCAAAGAACTACAATTTGTATGGATGAAAGAGATAGTAGAGTTATTTCACAAATGGAAGTAAAATTGGTATTTTTCATAGGCAGGAGAAAGATCCTCCCTCTACCAATTATAAGTTATTTAGATGTCTACAACAAACAAGGAATATAGAAAGGTGAAAATTACTTTTTAATCAGTTTCTTAAATTTATAAAATTGTAAAATAGCCTACTCAAGTACAAAATTGCATCCATATATAGTCAGTCTCTGTAATCTCTAGTATTTCATTTTAAAAAGTCCAGTAATTATTTTTGCTTATTTCAAATTCTTAAATTTCTCCTTACAAGACTAAGTACAAACACTAGTGTTTAAAGAAAAAAAAAAAAAAAAAAAACTGGGCAATTTCTACTGTTGTTAGAATCATTTAGCTTTTGGTAGCAAATCAAATCCTTGCATTATATGAACTATTGTGCTGTCCCATATGCTTTCTATTTATTTGACCCTTTAAGTAACTTAATTAAAGTTCTTCCTATGAGCATTTTTTCACCTTAACTTTTGAATCTATGCTTTCTACAAACTATGCTTTTCTTCCAATTGCTACATTTGGGGGAAAAAAATCCTGTATTTTTTTTTTCTATGTGTTTATATTCAGTACAACTGTGATCTCCAGTTCCTAAAAATTCTAACCTTTAAATGTAAATACATTCCTTTAGCTATTGGTTTTATTTTGTTCTTTCTCTAAAAGTCAATACATTTTTAAAAAAATTTATTTTGGAGATTTTTTTCATCTTCACTAAATTAATTCTTCCTTGCGATACCTTGGAGCTGATTTCACAGTCTGAAGTATGGATTTTTTTGTTCACTTTCTGAAAGACAAAAACTCTCCCACCATATTCCCTTCAGTGTTCTCTTTCTCTGTTCTTTCTGCACCAAGAGAACACGTTCCTCTCTGCCTCTCTCAGTGTCCATCCTGTCCATCCTGACATGAATCATCACTGCCTGCCCGATTCACAACAGCTTTCTTCTGAAAACAGGTTCTATCACCTATTCTTTCATCCTTGTGATAGCTTAAATTTCACCTCTACTTAGTCTTTTTTGTAAAAGTTTTGTGTACATTTAAATCTTTCCTGTCATAGCATTGTTTCTCTTAGTTTTTAATCACGTCCTAGTGCCCGAGGAAAATGAATAGGAAAGTAGTTCACCATTGGACTTTATTCTAATCAGACATTCTTGACCTGTCTCCTAGCCTGTCCTTCTCAAATTTCTCTTAATTTTCATTAGAATACTCCATTTATATACATTTCTTTGTCATTAGAAATAGTAACTTTTAAAGCATTTTAATCTACTATGATTTCCCTACCTTATTCTTCCTAAGTCTTCAGGTCAACTATTAAGAAAGAACAAGAAATATGGTAGAGAGAGTTGAGAGAGAGAGAGAGAGAAAATAAGGAGGAGGAGGAAGAAAAGGAGGAAGAAGGGAAGGGGAAGGAGGAGAAGAGAAGGAAGAGGAGGGGGAGGAGGAGCAGAAAAAGAAGAGGAGGAGGAGAAAGGAAAAAGAAAAGGAGAAGAAAAATCAAGAGAAAAGAAAAAAGATAGAAGTCTACTGCTGCTTTGAACCAGCAAATAGAACTCATTCCCACCTTCCTGTATTACTTTGGTTTTGCTCCATAAATGCTATAAAAACATTTTGTAACACAATTACAAGGATTTAAAAGTGTAATAATAGGTTTGTCCATCAATAAGACTTGCTCTTCGCATTGCTTTTCATCTAAGCAAGCAGGATTTTTCTTTTGAGACAGCTGGCCAAGGACAAAATTGGGGTCTGGGGTTCTGGATGAGAGCTAAATAGCTCAGAGATCCCCAATACTGAAAAGATCCTAAGAGCAGTAGGTTGAAATGCAGCCGACATCTTTGTTAGTGGGTGTGTGTTGTGGCCCCAGTGATGGCCCAAGCACCATAGAAAGTGAAGATTTATGCAACAGAATCCTGCCCTCGGGAGTTTATAACAATGGTAACATTGAGTTAAATGTCAACATACATTGAAACATTGGGTATGTGTGGACAAATACTGTCTGCTCAGAGAAGATGACCACGGTGGTCCAAAAGTGCACTAGAACAGGTTTCTGGAAGAGATTAAAGTGGGTCTTGATAGAGAAGGGTTCAGCAGGATAGAAATGGGAAGGTTGGATAGAGATGCCCATTATTACCAAGGAAACACTGTCAACAAACACAAAGGAAGAAAAAAATTCAGAACATCCATTGAACACTGAAGAAGATAAAAACTAAAAACCATTCAAGAGACTAGCATGCCAACCTGAGGAGCCTGAATATCACCCTTCAGCCTGTCAAGATTTAATGAAGGATTGTAAGCTATGAACGGCACTTCTTTGTACAATGTTTCTCTGTGTACCTGCATTGCTCTTGTTCTCATCCCTCACTCCTGTGTCACCACTGCCCTCCTCTTGGTATGGCTGGCTTCCACTCATACTTGGATTAAATATCTACTTCCTCAGATCACAATCTACACATGTGATCCCTACCTGACCCCTTAACTTTCTATCACAGAATCTTACTTGTTTCTGTGGAATTCACTGGACTACCTGGCATAACAATGTAAATCCCTTTATCTGCCCAGAACTTCCACCAGCACCAAAATTCACAAAATTGGAGACAACTTTTGTAGTGATATGGATGAGGAAGAGAAGAGGACCAGACACAGGTAAAGGTAAACATCGACTTTTTAAGCAGGCAAGAGAGAGAAGGAGGGAGGGAAAGAGGGAGGGAGGGGGAGCAAGGGAGAGGGGTAGGGAGAGGGGGAGAGAGAGAAAGAAAGAAAGGGAGAGAGGGAGAGAGAGAAAGATCCTAGGAAAAAGAGCAAGAGAGGACAGTGTCCCAGATCCCATGGAAAAAGAGAGTTTCAGGCAGGAGGAAGTAAATAGCCTCAGAAACCATCCAATATGAAGTGGGATGAGAAGAGAATGTTTTTCCACTTAGAGGTCACCACTAATCTTTGAGAGAAAGTTTCAGCAAGGTGGTAGAAATGGAAAGCAAGTTGTCAGGATTGAAGAGTATGCTTTTGCCAGGTGTGGTGGTGCATGCTTATAATCCCAGCACTTGGCAGGCTGAGGCAGGGGTATCCCAAGTTCAAGACCTTCTTGGGATACATAGCAAGACCTTGTTTCAATAAAACAAAACAAAAAGTGCGCTTTTGAGAAGCCCGAGAAACAAAAATCAAAGATGAGAAATGGCTTGCATTTATGGATAGGATGGATGACAAGAGAAAGACCAAAGGCACAGGAGATGGTAGGGGCAGATAATGTTCTGAAGAAGATGTTTGGGAAGGAATACTTAGCAATATATTGCTCAGGGGAGTTTGAACCATTCCTCACAGAACTGCCAAGACACATAACTTCATATTTGTTATTCCCTCAAGTTTGAATCATGGTAGAAACCCATAAAAGAGACCTGATAATTGTAAGATCTACTCCAATAAGACATTGAGGAGTGAGCATAAAACCAACTGCAGTGTGAGAGTTGCCTGAACTACAAACCCCAAACACACCCATCTATCTCCTCCAGATAATTTTACCGAAATAAACTACATGGCTCTCAGGCATAAGGGTTTATAAAAAATCTTCCCCCATCACATCATTGAATTTCTGATCTGGAAGGGACATTAAAAATTATCTAATAATTAACAATGGACCCAAATCAAGGATGGAATCTTCTTTCCTTAACTATAGTTTCCTTTCTTTCTCTGTATGGTGGTATTCTTTTGATAAAGTTTTCTCTTCCACTAAAATATGACAAAGGCGTAATAGCCAATATGTAGCATTTCTCATCTTCCCATTTCCAAATGCCTAACTGGTTTAATAATTCACTCCGTCTCAGTGCCTTGAAAATGAAACTTTTATCTTTGAATCCATCTTTAAAACTGTTCTTTTCTCCTCCCACTTGCTAAATGAACTTCATTTATCACTCATTTTATGGACCTTATCTACTCTAGGAGAAATTTGATCAGATAACCTGCTCCTTAAGAAAGCAGAGGAAGATTACTAGGAATGGCTTCAATTGTTTGAGAACGTCTCTTTGATCTGAAAATTTTAGGGTGGTTTTGGATGTCTCCAGGGTCTCTTGCATTTTTAATGGTTCAGGAAATGATTACCTTGGTGTTAGAGTCTGGAGAGCCCTTTGTGGAACACGCTCACTGGATCTGACCCGCAGAATGATTTGAAGATGAGCTTAGGCGCTGGTCAGAGACTGCACATTCCTGGTTTACTGTTGTGATATAATATGACAGATTTATACTTTGTTCTGACATAATGAAATGCAAAGGATGAAGTGTTGTATTTACACAGTAACTCTTATTTCAACAGTTCACTAGCTGTTGTATAGGCTTTCTTGGCTTCCTCAAAAAGGCCCCAAGTACCCCAGAGAGCCTTGCAGAGCAGCCTCCCCAGTTTAGAAAGACCAAAGCACTAGGCCATGAAGTCAGGAAGGAATAAGACAATAATATAAATAAAGACAGAAACAAAACCAAAAACCAGGAGACCTGGACAACATCCATTCCCCAAAGGCATCTCTGCTACTTAGGTGTTCTTTCTTCTGTCTGGATACAGGAGTCACAAAACAAATATTTATTGAGTGAATTTCTTCCTGGGTCCATTATTCACTCAAGAAACACTGTTTATTATTCTTATGGTGAATGTTGTTTTCCTCCAGCAAGTGTAAGGAACTGCTTGAGTGCAAACACAAATGGGATATAGTTTGGCATTTAAGGGAAGACAATTTTGTGAAGAAACGAGACAAAAAAATCAATTCAATATAGTGAATCCTCTAGCAGAAGACCTGCCAGATAATAGGTAGAGGGGCAGAGAGAAGAGATTAACCCAACTGATGTTGGCACAGTTGAAGAAAATTTTACAGATTCATTTTAAATGCAAATCATTTCAGTGTCATGAACCTGAAATTGAATCTATCAAAGGAGCTTGGTTAAAGTAGAGAAGATGGGAAAATCTTGCTGCTTTCTCTTCTAACAGGCACTCAAGCTATCATAATGGAGGGTACCAGAGTTGTTGGCCACAACTCTTCAGGAAACTTGAAAAGCATATGAGTGCAGTGGAGAGATGCTGGCTGGCTCACTCTGTCCTGAGAGCACCCCCAGGACCAGGCACACAGGTAACAGGAGAAATCCTAGGTCACACTGTATTAATACAGCAAAGTTTGTCCTCCAGGATGGGTTTCCTGGTGAATTCAGGTAGAAGAAAGTGGATGCAAATACAAAGCAAAACAAAACACTATCACCATGGGCGGGGTGGGGGCTAGAAACCAAGAAGGGGCTCCAAAGTTGTTTTATTTTCCCCTGATTTTTGTTTAACTACTAGATAGGGATCTGGGTCTCACTGATACAGAATGAATATCAAGAGATCCCTGCCGCACAAAAAAAGTCACTGCTCCCTCCCAGCACAGTTAGGAGCAGAATCAGGACTAGCTTTCCTGGTCCAGGTATGCAACTTTCTCCTGTGCATGTGCTCATCAGGACTATTCACTGTCATTTCAGTGTGTGGAAGCCGTGTGGAAATCTTTCACGGGAGAGGAAAATGTTACTTAACAGGGCCTTCCCACTGAGCTACATTAAGTTTTATTTTTCATTTTGATAAAGGGCCTAACTAAATCACTGTTACACAGGCTGTGCTCAAAGTTTCAATCCTCCGGCCTCAGCCTTGCAGAGAACTGGGATTACAGGTGTGCCTCCATACCTGGCTTTCCCCTAAATCATTAGAGAAGAAAAAGTAGACTTCATTTAAAGTTAAGTCCTGCTACTCAAAGTGAGGCTGAAGCTTCTGCCGCCACATCAGCATCACCTGAAGTATGTTAGAAATGCAGACTCTCAGGGCCCAGCCTACTGCCCCAGAGCTGTCTTGTAACAAGTTCCCCAAGTGATCTGTAAGCAGGTTGAGGTTTCAGAAGCCTTCTCTAGACCAGTGTGGTGATTGAACATTGAAATCAGTGTGGGAGTTTTTTTAAATGATCCCACTCCTCAGAATTCTGCTTTAAATACTCACACTCCCTAAGTGATTTCAGATGTGCAGCCAACCGAGCAAAGCACTTGGAGGCCTTCTATTCCCTATGAGAGCCTCTGAAATAGCAGCAGGCCTGGGTGATGCCGTTGCAGAATGAATATGAAGAGCTCCCTTCACCCCAATAAAACCACTGCTCCCTCCCGGGACAGTCAGGAGCAGAACAGAGACTAGCTTCTCTGGTCCAGGTATGCAACTTCCTGCACATGTGCTCACTGGGACCATTCGCTGTCATTTCAGTATGTGGAGTCTGTGTGGAAATCTTTTATGGGAGAGCAAAACATTAAGCCTAGAATGGTTTACCGCTGCTTGTTGAGCTCATCCTTTGACATTATTTGCAATTACAATAGGCTCCTTAGGGTGTAGAAGGTAGTAGAGAGAGAAAAAAGTTAAGGGCCTCAAATTGGAAAAATGAACAAACCAAAAACAGAGAAAAGTTACCCAAAGGAAGCAGTACCCAGCAAATCCCTGCCATGAGTCAGCACCAGGGAGGCCCATCCCCTTCCAGGGGAGCCTGATTAAGGATCAGGCTCTGCAGTTGGGCTGGGCTGGGCTGGGCTGCGCTGTGCTGGGCTGCGCTGGGCTGGGCTGGGCTGCGCTGGGCTGGGCTGGGCTGGGCTGCGCTGCTCTGCTGCTTCTCCCAAGACCAAGTCTTAATAGCAACTTCCCTTCCTTGGCTGCCTAAACTTTTTTTTCTGTGACTGGAAAGAAGTGTCACCTTTTGCTCATTCCCAAGCCTTCTCCCCAGCCCCCTCCAGACAACGTGTGTAGAGAGCAGGGGCTGCTGTGAGCCACCTCCTCCACCTCCTCCGGTGACTGCTGTGAGGAACTTTCAGCTCCTCTCTGTGTAAAGCTATGAACTTCCTCGAGAAGCCCAGGAGCCAGACAGCTGCTTTTCTGCCTCTTTGCTGGCTCCTTTTGAAGATTCTGCAACCAGGGCACAGCCACCTTTATAACAACCGCTATGCTGGGTAAGTGGAGTGACTTTCATGCCCTGCCCGGCTTTGATTGGGATGAGGGGGCTGTTTTGCTCCTGTGTGTCTCACTTTCTGCTTGTGTTCTCTGTGTGAATGCGCACACTTTCCTGGTCCCTTATATAAAGTATACATGTGACTGTCAGTTCTTTGGTTTGGCTCACTGAGAATATGCGATGGGCAAAAGTCTGGCTTTTCATATTTTTTATACTGTGTCCTCTGCTGAGGACTCAGTGTTGAATGGGATTGTCTCTAGGATCGCTGTGGCCAGTATTTGCCTTAGTTGGTGCTCGGCATGAAGGATGCAATAGTACCACGTGAATTATGACCTGAAAATTAAAGCCTCTCCTTTAGAATTGCGTGCAGGAACAGTGGGTTAAAATTCACCCATGATTAATTTAAGAACTGAGTATGACTTTTTTTAATGGTTGGTAGTCTTCAGAGTGGTTGTTAGAAAGATTTTCAAATCTGAGCCATACAAATAATTCAACTCAAAATTAGAATACAAGTAGCCAACCACAAAATTATGGGTATTTTTATGAAGGGAAAAAAAATGTGTTTTCTCCCCTCTTTAGGTTAGTGTGCTTTGTATAACTAAGGAGGCCCAGGGCTGGGTAGAAAGCAGTGTATTACGGTGCATGTTCTTATTATCCTGAAGGCTTGCCGTGGTAGAGACAGCGTGTGCTTGGCTCAGACTTGCAGGGGGCTGTTCTTTGAACCTGGAAATTATAGTACGCCTGCATTTTAGAGGTGGAAGAACCTTAAATAGTTTCTCTAGTTCAATTGCTTAAACCACAGGAGGAAAACCAGAGTCTCAAGTCTTTTTTAAAAAACCGTCTACTATCTCTAAATAATCATCAGTTGGAAAAGTTTTCATATAAATCTGGATTATAACCTGGTAATAGCCCATGTCTTAAAGAAAGTTTGTTCTTTTCAGGAATAGTGTAGAGAGGAGTTTATAAATGTGACACTAGAAAAGAGAATTGTTTCCTTTCTCTCCTTAAGAAACTGGGCACTGAATTTAGTGTTTGCCTGAATACAGTGAGGACAGAGGACATTTTAAACACATGTCCTCAGTTTTAGAGGATGAAGGATGGGGGCGGAGGTGCTGGTAGAGGTAGGAGTTGTAGATGGTAATACGATCCCAAATTTTTCCACCCTGGTGTTCTTGGGAGGAATAGAGAGCTCATATCTAAGGGCTGCTTTCTGGTCTCCTGAACACACAAGCTCCAGGCTTTATATCCTGTTATTTAAAAGCCCATGTTTAATGACTGATAGTACAGCCTTAGGTTGTGGAAGAGTTAAGTCTGACTCTCCTGGCTCACATGAGGCCATGTGAGAAACACATACTACAGAGTTAGATGTACTCTTGTGACATAGGACTTCACTCCTACACTCAGCTGTGGCCCTGTCCGTAATTATTTCAATGTGTGGTGCCCCCTTGGTGATAACTTCCTAGGCCTGCTTCAGCTGAGCAGGTGTGCTCCCTTCCCTAAGCACTGCTTTGTAGAGGAAATGAGGCCAGTGGCAACATCTTTTCCAGATAGAATTTTTAGCAACTGGAGTCCTGCTGGAGGAGGCTGTGCTACCTCCTCTGTTTTTCTGCACTGAAAGTAATAATTGCCATTTTCTCTTTGGCTGCCACATAATAAGATAGTCCCAAATGTATAAATTACCAGATGTCAGAAAATTGGAAGGAAGAAAATAAGATGAAACAATGAGAAGCTGAAGAATTGAGCCTTACCTGTCCATCACAACAGAAGGCTAGAGCCTCTTGAAAACCAGAAATATTTGAGTGTATACACCATTAAAAGAAAGACTTTAATGTACCTTCATGAGATAGATGTCATTCCATTCGTTCATCACCAAAGACAGAAATGCTACTCACATTTGGCAGTATTTTGCTTTGTTTACTTAGGAATGTTTAGATTTTTGGAGGACAGCAATCTGATGGGAAGACATGGTGGAATGGTATTTAGCTCACCTTTGACTGGCTGTGCCCATTCAGCTATTCTAACCCACTTCATTTTTATCCTTTAATAAGTTTTCTTTTAATTTTCATGTTAATAATTATGAGGCAACCCTATTCCTTACATTCATGTAAGTACATTTGGTAGGTCTTAATTGGATTTAATAATATGTAATTATCATTTGCAGGACCCTTAGCATGAAAAAAAAATAGGTCAGGAAAAACTAACACGCCTTCTGAGAGCACCTAATGAGCTCAGTCCTCTTTGCACATACACTAGTAACAACTGGAGAGGGTAAATCCAATAATAGATGCTTAGTAAATGACAAATTTAAGTGTCTCTGGAAACAAAACAAAAAATGTGTAGAATGACATCAGAGAAAATCTGATGATTTTCAACGTTAAGATATAACTATATAGGGCCAGTGAGATGGCTCAGCGGCGTAAGCGCCTGCCTGGCAAGCGTGAGGGCCCAAGTTCGACTCCCGGAACTCACATACGAAAAAAGGGCCGGTGATATTGCTCAGCGGTACAGGCGCCTGCTGGCGTGCGAGGTCCTGAGGTCAACCTCCAGTACCCACAAAAAAAAAAAAAGATATAACTATATTAAGTTATACATTTACGAAGGAGGTCTAAAAGTACACAGAAAAGAAACAAAACAAAATGAGGAAAATAATTTGACTTTAAGTATCATTAAAGTCAATACTCCACTGTCAGAGGGCTTCAGGGACTACAAATGCCAAGTCAAATTTTGGATGATAAACAAATGGCAGTGAATATGTGAGTCTCCTACACAAGCAAACATCACTCTGTGTGCCCTTCTTTGCCTTTATCTCATTTTCCTAGAAGCAGACCTAGTTATTAGTTATACTATGATATTGAGAGCAAGAAAAAAAAGATATCCATTGCAGGAAATTAGGGTAGATTCTTTTTTAATTATTGTAAAAGACATCTAAGGTGGAAAAACAATAAATGCTGGCAACACTATAGAATTAGCATGGCTATGATTTTTGAAAACTACTTATTTACTTCTTCAGGTCAGTTGGAATAGCATAAGTCCTGAAGTTCAACTGCCTGGATTTCAGTTCCTACTTTTCCACACTTAGTAGCTCTGTTGCCTTGGGCAAATTCCTTAATATATTCCCACTGTCTTGAACCACTAGTGATACATGCATGACTGTCCCATAGGGTGACTTGTACCCACCCAATGGGACCAATGGGACACCCAATGGGACTGTCCAATGTCACCCAATGGGACTGTCCAATGTCACCCAATGGGACAGTCATGCAAGTACCACCAGTGGTTCAGAGCCGCCCAGTAGCAAGACATACAGAATATGGTTCATCTAGAATGTGTTAACCTCTCTGAACCACAGTCTCATTATTTTGGACAATGGAGATAAATTTAGAACCTCCCTACAAAGTTGTTGTGAGGATTAAAATAATAGCATGGATATAGCATGGCCCTTGGCACTTAGTAAGTACTTCATAGGGTGGTAAAAATAGCCACTACTTACCAATATTTACTATAAACATTTATAAAAATATTAATAGTTCTCACTATAACCTTGTGCCAGTGGTATCCACATTTGACAGATAAGCTAAATAAGGTACAAACTGCATAACCCAAGTTAGAGCTCACTCACCCAAGGTCACTGCAAGGACACAGTTGGAATTTTCATCCAGCTCTGCCTGACTCCACAAACTACTTCATAATCTATCACGCATATTGAAAAGAATTGGATTTAGAAAAAAGCAAAAGTTTAATCTTGTTTTCAGAAATAACAATTTCTGGCCGGTGAGATGGCTCAGCGGTGTAAGCGCCTGCCCAACAAGCACGAGGGCCTGAGTTCGACTCCCGGAACCCACATACGAAAAAAGGGCCGGTGATATCGCTCAGCGGCACGGGTGCCTGCTGGTGTGTGAGGTCCTGAGGTCGACCCCCAGTACCCACAAAAAAAAAAAAAAAAAGAAAAAGAAAAAAAAACAGAAATGACAATTTCAGGACAATAAAGAGATGAGGTAAATGAAATTAGAATTTAATCTTGGTCACCTTCTCTGTGGTGATGGTAAGTCACTGATGGTGAATCTTTGTTAAAGGTTGCAGAACTCATAGGGATAGAAAACAGAAGGCAAAGGAACTTTACATTGTCACATACACACATACAAAAAATAACACCAAAAGTGGCAGTGAACATGGGCCTTCATTCATCCAAGAACGATGTTTTGCAGGCCCTTTGTATGGTAAGGACATTGACTGACAAAGTCAGTGCCTTCTGACTGTTGCAGTTCAGTAAAGAAAATGGTCCATACATAAAACGGGTGTACACAGTATACGTGCTGTATGGCGTGAGCAGACTGTTATGAGGACTGGTAAACACAATGAACCCGAAAGGAAGGATAAATACCCCCTCCAGGGTCAGGTTGATTCTCATCCCCCAGCCCTGCCGTTGCTGGGTGGACAAGGCTGAGAGAGTGGCACTATCATGTTGGCTGTTTCTTGGGACTTCACCCTACTGGTTTTGGGTCTGTTTCCCAAAGACCTGTGGGACTTTTCCTTCCTTGTTGCAGGCCTGCATTTACCGAAATCACTTCTCATGTCCCAGTGCAGTTTCTTGCCCTTCTCTTCTTCCTCAGGGGAGTAGCTCAGATGAGGCAGCCTTTTCCTCATTACCATGAGTATGTACAGCACTGGTTACAGCAGCTGTATAGACAGCTAGTTGAAGTTTTTTGTTTTGTTTTGTTTTGGTTTTTGTGGTCTGAGTGACAAACCCAGGGGCACTCTACCAACTATACAACATCCCCAATCCCTTCTTTGGAGACAGGGTCTAAGTTTCCCAGGAGGGACTGAATTTGCAGTCCTCCTGCCTCAGCCTACCTAAAGGCTGGTGCTTTCTGATGAGTCGATATCTATGTTTCACCCCCAAAACACATACCTCCACTCACAGCAACTTGTCCATAAATTCACTAGTCATCTGTGGAAATAGGATATGGGAATTCAAAGAAGTAGACTTGAAGAAAGTAACTTTTTTTTTTTTTAACAAAGTAGTTTGGTCCTCAAAATCCTGTAAGCAAAGGGGCCCCAAGGTGGAATGTGACATATTGAAAACAGAGAACTGTGAGAAATACAGTCACCTCATAGAGTAAATTCAATCTCAGAGACATCATTCTTGTTCTCCATTTTACCCCTCTGGCTGTTTTGTCTCCATCGCTCAACTTCCCAACAGGTTTTAGTTCTTTTATCACTCTTGAATTCCCTAAACTTTAAAAATCTAGGGCTACATTGCAAGAGACCAGAGCTGGTCATACAAATCTGAGCTTTATCTTCTACATTGGTAATTAAGCTCTTTTCAGATAAGATGGCCATCAATTTCCATTTTTCCAAGACTGTCCAGGGGCCAACCAGTTTGTGCCTGCTGGTCTGGCATAATACTGTAATTAGCAGTGCCCCCTTTCAATCTGAAAAGGGTCCTGAGTTGGATGATAAATCGTAGGATCAACCTGTTTAGTCTTTGTTATATTTGCTTCCTTAATGTGTTTTCCTGTATTTCTGCAACCGCCCTCTTATTTCATTCCTAAGAAGCAAATTTATCTCCTATGAAAAATATCTTGTTTGTTCTGTTCTTTTTCTTGTAAATGCCACCAGCCACATTCAGGTCTTCTTTATCTTTATCTGAGTTAAGATAGTTTTCTCCCAACTTTCTCTAGTCCTTTCTCATACTGATGTTTTTGCTAAAATAAGATTTATGTTACTGCCTTGCTCAAAGACCTACTTTTGCTCCCTATTACCACTACATCAAATCCAGATTCTTCTGCCTGGCTTTCACAGTACCTACAATCAGACTTTGTAGTTTTCCCATCTCTAATCCTCTCTTCTTTATCCCTGAGACCCATGTCTCACCAAGTCAGAGAAGTGGGGCTCTAGCACTCCACACTTCTAACCAGCAAAGCAGGCATGCCCATTATAAACAGGGCCCTCAAGCAAGAAGGAGCCATCTCAGCTCAGGAATGATAGATTGAAATGTGTGCTGTCTGTATATTTGGAGCATTAAGAACAAAAAGGACATGTGGTTGGTTCTAGGTTGGTTTTTGAAAACTTCCTCTACAAGTCTATCTGTTGTTGCTCTAGTTGTTACCTAAAATGTCCCTAAGAGGCCCATTTTGTGGAAGGCTTAACACGTTTCCACTTGCTGGAACCACCAGTGGAACATGCATGACTGTCTCATCAAGTGGTTTGTACCACTGGTGGTAGAAGTACAGTCATGCATGGGACAGTCATGTATGTACCTCCAGTGGTTCAAGCCACCCAGCAGTGAGACATATAAATTACAGCCCTGTCATGAATGTATTAATTGCCAGCTAATGAGCTGGATTTTGGGAAGTGATTGGATCATGAGGGCTCTAACTTCATCAAATGGATTAATCCTTAGATGAGTTCATTGGGAAGTGGATTTAATTGGATGAAGAAGGTCACTTCTGGTGTGGCTTTGAAGAATGTATTTTGTCTTGGCCCCTCCCTCTCTCCCTGGCTCTCTCTCTCCTGTCCCCCCTCTCTCCGTCCCTCTTTCCATCCCTCCTCCTTTCCCTTCCTCCTTCCTTCCCTCTCATGGCTGCCATGAAATAAGCAGCTTCCCTCTGCCAAACCTTCCCATCATGATGATTCTGCATTATCACAGGCTCAGAAACAAAGCCAACTGAGCATGGACTGAAACCATGAGCAAAAATAAACCTTTCCTCCTTTAAATTGATTTTCTCAGGTATTTTGTCACAATGATGAAAAACTAACACAGTAGTTAATATAACTCTCCAGTGCCTTCTGGAAGTTCTTTTTAGCTCTTGCCCCATATTAATGGTAGAATATTTTCAGTTTTCATTATGCACTAGCTCAAAGTACAGCCCCTAACTGCTTATTGTTCATCAGTTCATTATGCCAAAAACTTTCTTCCCTGCATATAATCTGTGTGTCGGGCCTTGTGCTTTGCTTGTGAAAGATATGCGGTGCTGCGGATCTCTGTTTCTCTGACCTGAACTCAGAGGCAGACGGCGCTCTGTGGAGATCAACAATCCCTCTGCTCACTGAGCTAGTGGAGAGGAGTGTTCCAAATGCTTCAGGGCCACTTTCTCCTTGGAGCTCAGTCTGATAATAGATCTTTTATTTTATGGCACCAAGGTACTTTCTCGGTAGTATAATTAAGCATAATCACTTTTATTCCCTGAAAAGCAGCAAATGATGTTAATATTTCATAACTTCACATTTTGTATTATATAAGCTACAAATGTATTACATGTTTTTCTGTCTTCATAAATGGAATTACTAAAAAGAAAATAAAAATTTATTTGGTGACTTGTTTTAGAATCTTCATTACAATCAATCAGTAGACAATCAGTTTATTGGATTAGAGTTTATTGGAGTTTGCCAAAGAAGTGCCATCCCACTCTGTTACCTTCTTTACGATAAAGTAGAATGCAGAATAAAATGCTTGAGGATCATGTTCTGGGTAGTGTCATAAATTCCCTAAAATATATTTTATGAAAGGTTAAAGTAAATTCCTAAGTGATTTCCTTGAACAAAACTACATTTTCTCTTTTTTTCCAGTGTATTTTGAAAATAGTAAAATGTTTTCTTGTTTTAGTATCTACTGTAGTAAGAATACTGTTGTTTTGCTTTATTTTGTTTTTTACTATAACAAAGGACCCTTATCCTCAATGGCTTAAACTACAAATCCATTGCTTGCTCATTTGAAAATCCAGAAGAGCTATGGCTGCTTGGTGGTGCCAGAGAACCAGACTCCTGCTATCATGTACTTTGCCATGCTCAACAGTCAGTCCTCCAATGTGGTCATAGAAGGAGTCTTCCATCTTTCACAATTTAGCCAGCAGGAAAGTAGAAGGGAAAAGTCCACTCCTTTCCTTTATGGCCACAGGCCAGAAGTTCAAACATTACTTACTGTAGACTAGAATTCAGGAGGTTAGCTTTGATGCAAAAGATGTGAAATGTGGTCATTAGCCAAAGGTCAAATCTGGAAGAACACATTAAGAAATAACTAGCAGCCTCTCAGTGGTCACACAGACTTCCAGTGCCTGTCAACCCATTCTCCCTCCCATTTAGCTTTACCAAAAAAAAAAAAAAAAAAAAAAAAATCCCTCGAAATGCACTTATAGGATATTATACTTCGAACTGAAGTAAGTATGCATTTTTATTTTATAAATGGCATTAAAACATAGAATGTCAGAACTGGAGGGGAAAAAATCATGCCTAAGCCTTTTGTTTAGTACATGAGGAAGCAGAACTCCAGAAAGGTAAAAGAATTTGCAGATCTAGTAGTGGAGTTAGAACTAAAACCCAGGTCAGCAAAGTTGTCAGCATTCTTTACAGTTGATGACACTGCCTTTGGTGAATCTAGAAACCATCCTACCCTTTCTTATTCTTTAAAGTTGTCAGGAATAAAGTCAAGTGATCTGGCAAGGCTAGGAAGTACTTAATGAGGGAGGATTTTTTTCATTTCTATAAATATTTGTAAGGTGTCTGGCCCACTGTTAGTCTGGGACTGGGGCTGCAGAGATGAAAGAGCAGTCCCTGTGCACAATGTAATGAGTAACTCAGGAAAGTAAACAAAGAGTTCCGCCTCTAAGATCCCTGAACTCACAGGGAAAACTCCCAGTACCGGGTAAGAGAAGGAGAGGGTCATCTAATCCAGACTATAAAAAGGTCAAAAGTGGTTTCTTGGTTGTGAGATGTGTCTTAAAGGACAAGCAGGAATTTGTGCTTATTAAACATGCAACAATTTTCTTTTAAATGAATGATACAAAAAGGACATGATCTCAGTCATTTTTTAAAAAAATTATAAATTACATTAAGGCTTTCTATTAGTACAAAGAAGTACAAGTGAGAGATCTTAGGAAGTCTAGAAAATCAGAGCAAGTGAGATTGGCTGAAACAGAAGATATTTCTCCTTGTGAGTGTAAAGAGAGTTAAGTCTGCAGCTAAATCTTGTGTCCCAAAGCATACATTTCTGATCTTTCCCAGACATGATCGGGTGTTCATGAAGAATTTTAAGCAGATAATTTAGATAACTCAGTTTTTAAAAGAAAGTTCTCTCTGAGAAGGAAAAATCTGAAGGCTGGTGATTATTGGCAAGGCAGTTGGGATTTTATGGTGACAACAGTAACAACAGCAGGAAAAGGAACTAATTTATTATGGTTTAAATCAAGAATATCCCTCAAAGGTTTTGTGTGCTCATTTGTGGTGCTTTTAGAAGAGGATTGGACCATGAAAACTCTATAGCTGATTTGCTATTAAGAGGTAGGTTTTGGCCAGGGGAGGCAGGTCACTGAGGGTGTGACACAGAAAGGTGTAACTCCTTCTCCTCATCCTTCCTTCTCTCTCTGCTTCATGGGCACCGTGACATGAGCAGGTCCTCCACTAGGCCCCTCTGCCATACCACTTCTGTGTTTAAACCTGCCAAACATGGACTGAAACTTACGAAACTATGAGCCAAAATAAACCTTTCCTCTTTTAAGTTGCAGATGTCTGGTATTTTGTCCTAGCAATAAATAAAGTGACTAAGACAATTGAAAATATCCAGGTGGTAATCAAGTGGAGAGAGGAAAGACGGAATAAAGTGATTCTCAGAATTGCCTAGTTAGAACAAGCTCTTGTAGATAAATACTGTTTCAGGTGTGTGTATTTTAAGGTACCTGTGTAATAAATTCCAGGAACTGATATGTGAACATAATTTCTTAAAACCTTGAATGTAGGTTGTAGTATCCAGGAAGCACTCATTATATGAAAAGAATCAAAAACTAAAAATAGAGTGGAGGGGAAAAAGCAGAAGACACTGGCAAAAAGGTCTAGAAAGTAAGAAATCCAGGAAAAGTCAGTTAAAGTAAAATAAGAGATCCAAAGGAGAAGTCAGTTGCATCAATTACTGCAAAATCATCAACCAGCTCTGTAATTTTCTATTGGGTCATAACTTGTTATTTCATGTGACGTGTAATATGTGCCCCACAGCCCTTTCATCATTCAGTCTATTTTTACAATAGATATGTGGTAAATATCTTTAAATACACCAATAGAAAGTTTAAAAAGTAAGTCACGCAAGATTAATGTCAGCAATCTCTTCTGTGACTCCTGCTGAGCAGCCCCCTTTCCTAGATGGCCTTTAACATGTAATTCCTATTCTTTTGTCCCTTCAGCCATAGGGAGTCCCATCTCTGGTGTGTCAGCATCCCTGGTCTGTCCCTTTGTCCTGCCCACCTCTCAGTCAATAGCCCCTTTATTAAAGTCTCTTCAGTTGCCTTCTGAGCAGATTTCTATTTCTGCTGGGAACCACTGATAGAAAAACCCACCTGGAATTGAAGGCAAAACTCTAAAGGTTTGTGTTAGTTTCTGAAACTCTGAAAAGAAATAAAAGAGGGGAAAAATAATATGAATGGAAGAAAGAAAAAGGAAATACTGCCACTAATTTGTGTCTCTCTAGCATTGAATGAAATGATATAGTACTTTATGAATCAAAATACAATGCAATGTATTACATTAGGTAAATTATTATGCTAATATTAATTGGAAAGCCTGTCATGTAGATACATCCTAATGCAAAATTGACTATTTCTATTACCTTCCTCCTTCCAGAGAACAGGAAGTGCCATTTGCCTAGTCCTTCTGTCCTTCCTCATTGCATCCACACTCACTGATCAGTGACTACTTTGTGAGCATAATTCTTGATCCCAAGAAGAGTTAAGAATCTGAAGTAGTTGTGTCAGGCCGTGTCTTCCAGGGAGAACGGCAGTCTCTGCCTCCTCAGAGCCCATGTTTAATCCAACAATCTAGACTGGAAAAAGAAAAGACAACATGAACAAGCATTCAAAACAAATGAAAATTCAAGTATATAAGGTCAGCATGCACTCTCCCTGCTTTTCTCTACCTTCACTTTCTTAACACACATACATTCTGCATTTTTATAGGAGTTAAGTCTTAGACTACTAACTGCTAAAAGTTGAGACTTCTAGGGTGTCACATATGTATCACCAGATGAGAACCCTAGACTGTTTTTGCAATTACAGAATATATAACCATTTGCACATGTGACCTCATTAGCCATAATTTCCCATCTACCTTTCAGAACATCTTCATCTTAGACTAATTTATGAATCAAATAAATGTCTATTAAGCTTCCCTTTCTAAATTTGTGACTGTAATGAGGACACAGATTTATAGTAAGATATGGCTGGGTATTATATGCTATCCATCATGTTGGTATGGGATGCCTGATGATGTGATAACAATAAACTTGGCATCAGAACTGCTAAACATCTTGGAAGTTGGAGGTATTTGAGATGAGCTTGTATAGCAAGATATTTGGAGCATTTAGGATTTTTTCAGCAGCAAATTTCCAAGGTCTTGACTTATAGGGCAGAAGGGAGGTCACAGATGGGGGCAGTCCAATTGTCCCTAAGTTTTCAGACCTCATGTTAGAGCAAAGAGAAACTACTACAAGTGATGAGTAGAAAATCATCTTAATCTAATATCTGATAGGAAAATCACTTTAGTATTTTAGAAAGAAATATAGTCTGTTTTGTTTTTCTCTGCCTAAAACGAGGGTTTTCTTTTTAGCTCCTTCCATAGGAATCCAGCTTGCTAAGATAGTGTAGTCTCCATATAGCCATCCTGAAAACTGTCCAGTTACTAGAATCTTCCTATTCACACCTATACCCTTCCTTCCTCTATGACCCCAAACCTTTTGCTAATAAAGGCAAAGAAAGATGTCTTTACTGGTAAGATGGAGAAAAGGGAGCATTTCACCTGAGTTATCTCAGTTTTCCTGCTTCCTGCCACAAATGAGAAAGGCCCCTGTCTCTCCGCTTCATTCTGAGGCAATCTCTCATCTATTCAGCCTGCACTGCTGAGTGCATACAGCATCCGCCACAGTTTTAGGGCCTGGGAAGACAGGATTTAGGTAATAGAATATAGCACCACTTTAGGTATACATGAATAAAACAAAGTCACTTGTGGGCTTTACATTCTACTAGAATGATGGAAAATTAATATACCATAGTATAGAGTTCTGATAAGGGCTATGGAGAGAGACAAAATGCATAAAAGGGATAAGGAGAGTGATGAGAGGAAAAAATAACTGAGAACAGGAGTCACATGACTATGGTAGAAGTTTCCAGGTATAGGAAGGAACTGCAAGTGAGGTAAGTCTGTGGTATGACCTTGAACAGTGGGTCTCAGACCAGCAATCTCAGCATCACAGGGGGACTTGTTAGAAATACAAAGAGCACAACCATCTGGGATTTAACAACCCCTGCGGTAGTTGGGCTGCAGTTTGAGGACCACCATGGAGGACAAGCAGCAGGGCGACATGGCTAGAGCTGCAGGTGACAAGAGCTGTCACCCTTTGCTCCCACTGCTCCCTATCAGACAGTAATCCCTTCCTTTTGCTAATAACTATAAATTGCCTAGAATCACCGACAGCTCTCTACTTCTGTGCCTTTGTCTGTGCAGCACATTTTGGAGGAAGACTTTTCTTTTCTACACCTGCCCACCTTTCACGAACAAATTCAAACGTTGCCTCCACCAGGGAGCCAGCAAGCCAGTGGTCCCTGAGGCTATCACTCAGCTGTGACTTCTCCCTCTTCTGAGATCCCCTGATACTCTAGCTGTCATTTATAATAATCATTGTACTGCTAGGTATGACAGTTTTTGTCTGTCCTATGTATCCTGGTGGATGATAAGCAAATTGGAAGATGCTATATCTTATTCCTATCTGTATTCTCACAGTCCCCAAATAAGTGTTTGGCACAACCAGTAAAAATTTGGAGAGATGGTAAGAAAAGTAAGAGGGAGGTAGAAAAGAAGGAAAGGAGAAAGCAGGGAAGAAAACAGATAAATTAGGAATCCAGTTGCTAAACCTTGAAGGCACCTTTGCCAGACTAGATTTCATCAATAACAAGCCCTGATAAATACAAACCATTTATCCCAAGGGTTTCAGGAGCATTGCGGAGATCTCAGAGCTGCCACATTTATGAGCTTAAGTTCAGTATTCCCCACCCTCCTACCAATTTCTCCCTCCTCAGTGTATTTCAGGGATCACCGAAACTATCATCCAAATTTGACCTTAGATAGTTTACTTATACAAGCTCCTAAAATTACTTCGAGCAGTGTTTGGCTTTTAGGACAAGATGGCTGAGACAAAGCCACTGTTCCCTTGCTGGTGCAAAAATGAGCACCTACTGGTCAACATGTTTATTATCATTGCCTTTTACCAAATTTAGTACTCCTTGCAATTTTGTCATTGTTTTATTTTCTAAGAAATACATATGAATTCAACTGAGAATATAGACTGCTCCTCAACCATCAATGTATTTTGAGCATAATGTTCTCTCTAATTTTTTACTAATCTTTACAAACTAAAATTCTTTCAATTAGTCTCTCAGAACTGTGTTGGCCATGTTCTTCCTTTCATCTTTTTCTCCCTCTTTAGATGCCTCAATTCCCTAAGAACAAAGTTTGCTTAGGATTCCTGCACTCAATTCTCCTGCTCAGATCCTCATATTAATTCCAGGTACCACAGAGATAGTATAGGTCTGGAAAGTGTAAGTAGGCTTCTCTTAAAGAACATAACTTAATAAAAACTTGAACACAAAGAATTGATATGAGTGCCATTTGGTGCTGAATCCGGAAACAGCATTTCCTGATTGGAGCCAAGCATCCTTCCCATGGCGGCAGTTCAGCTTTAGGAAAATCCAGAAATATCCAGATAGAACTTATGTGACTATTTAGAGATACCCAGATAAAAGTTATGTGAAATCAGTTGGTCCTTATGAGAAAGGCTTAAAAGGAGGAGAAGATGGAAGAGAGAGACTGAAGTTTGAGTTATCACCAATGACCAATGAACTACTTAATTGTCCCACATAATGAACCCTCCATTAAACCCCCAAAGGACAAGGTTCAGAGAGCTCCTGGGTGGGTGAACATGTGGAGGTCCTGGGAAGGCGGCTCCACTGCAGAGGGCCAGGAAAACCCTGTCCCCTTCTCATTTACCTTGTTTTATGCCTGTCTTTCACATGGTTGCTCATTTTAATGTTTTCTAATAAATGGATGAATACGAGTGAAATGTTTCCTGGAGTTCTGTGAGACATCCTAGAAAATGTTGACACCTGAGGAAGTCATGGGAATCCCCAATTTATAGCCAGTTGGCCAGAGGCTCCTAATTCCTGGACTTGCCATTGGCATCTGAAGTAAGGGGCAATACAGGGGACTAAGCCATTCACCTATGGTTAGTGTCAGAATCAAATTGATCCTCCCCCCACATCTGCTCACAGAAGTGTTCTGTTGAGAGTTGAATATGGAAGGGGGAAAAAAAGTTTTTTCCTACATCACATCCACTAATTTCAAAACATGGAAGTGGTCGAATTGAAGCTAATGAGGGAGAACCCATACCCTAAGTGCTATAACTTTCTTTACTTGCCATTACAATTAAGAGAACATTTGATAGGCTCACACAATTTAAGCAATAATTCACATGTCCTATACTTTGTAGACAGCTATATTCTTTATGTATTTATCAGGCTTTAAGCAGCTTACCCAGATATCCATTTAATAATTTGGCTGAGCCTTGCACACTCATCTTTCTTGCCATTAATAGAAGCAAACAATCATTTTCTTCAATAGTTCTTATCTTCCAGAACATCACTTAACTTCCTCTTGAGCTCTCATAGTGCTCCACACTACTGCTTATTATTTTATGGGAGTTGTTTTGTTTATTCTTCCTGATTAAATTGTGCCCTTCTTGAGGGAAGGAACTTTGTTTTATTTTTCCCATCAAATCCAATTCCTACAGAGACTGTCACCTGTAAGTTTTATTATCATTACCCCATTCTCCACTGAAGTTGAACCACAGTCGACTGTCAATATTTGATTGTCTATAACCTAAAATTAGAGCGATTTCAGATGGCTCCATAATAGAACCTTTAACTAACTCTGAATAACAAGGACTTTTTTTCTGGCTGTGGAAATACTAGCAGGCTACGTGCAGATTTTTTCATTAAAAAGTATCAAAAATCTACAAAGTTTATAGATTGTATTGCCAGTGCTACTCAAATTTAAATTTGCAAATGGAACTGCAGGGGTTCTTGTTAACAGTGCAGATGCATGGGGCTGCAGGAGGACTGGAGCAGAACCTGAGAATCTGCAACCCCAGCAGGTTACCTGGTGATGTGAACAATGCTGCTCACAGAATCAGGCTTTGAGTAGTGAGTGATTGGACCCCTGGATAAGGGATCGGATCTGCTAAGTTCTAGACCTGTTACTTGCTCTCTGTGTTACATTAATTAATGACTTAATCTTCCTGGGCCTTGCTTTCTGTAATGTCCAGAGATTAAATTAGGTGGCCTAATCCTTCCAAATTCCATGTTTATGATTGGCCATGGTCATGTCTACACATGTGATTAGAGAATGTGTGCTCATTAAATGTTAGGAATGCCAGCTCTATTCTCACACTGCTTGAGTTCGTGTTGAGGTCTCCTACTTACTAACAGTGTGACACTGGAGGGAGCTACTAACTCTCTATGCCTCAGTTTCCCTGTTTGTAAAATTGAACTAATATTTAATTAGTTCATACAGGTAAAGTGTTTAGGATAGAGAAAATGCACATAGAAATTTAATAAACTACTTGTAGCATTAATATTCTCTAGAGTTTTATTTCTGAGAAGCTTTCCTAAGGGAACTACCTGAAATGTATGCAAAGATTGACAATGGATAGAAAGATGTATATCACCAATTTATTTATTCTACCAGAACCTGGTATGCAACATATATGTGCAACAATAAGAGAAAGTTAATTATAATGCATATCATGGAATCTTTCATACCTATTGTAATCTCTACAAGTAATGTTGATGCTCAAGATATAATAAAAATGGAGAGAAATCAGGATATGAAACAGTATCAACCGTTCAGCTTTTACTATGATGATATAATACTTATATACAGAGGAGAAAGCTCCAAAATATTAAGCGACTATTGTGACCAGATAGGCACCACTACACATTCTTTCTTTCTTTCTCTGGATACTGCATTCCAATTTGCTAATTCTTCTATATGAAGGATTAACAACTTCTATATGCAAAGATAAAGTAATTTCAAGTGCATATAAATTCTTTAAAAAAAAAAAACCTGATAGCAAAAACTTCAGCTTCTGACATTGCTTATGCAAAAACTATTCTAGAAGCATTTAGAAGCATTGCAAGTAAGAATCAAGTAGTAAATATTCAGTGCCAAACTAATGACTGAAATGTAAAACAAGGATGTTTTTTTTTATTCCTGAGTGAAAATGAGATTGTTGTATATTCCAGTGAAGCATTAAATAGTCAAAGAATCTGCCTTGATGAATGTCACTTAGACATTGGGGAGACTAAAACAAAAGAGCAGGGCTCAAGCACTTTTAGTTTAGAATAATATGAGAAGCGACTGGCATCATGCTGATATGTGTGTTTAAGAAGATAGAGTTTTCAAATAGATATTCTTCAGTGATCTCAATACCACAGAAGGATTAAATCTACACTTAGGTTTTCATTTAAAAGTGAGGAAAAAGCATTTGAAATGACTACAGGGAGAATCCATTATACTTTTACATAGTCTCCTATAACATATATTTTCCCCAGCCTGAGCTAGTCCATTAAATTCTAAGAACTACAGGAAAAGTATTTGCCAGCAATCCCTCACACCATCAACTTCTTTTTAACAATAGTGACAATCAGAACTTAGTTTATGTGGAATGTCTTTTGATTTGCCAAAGAAGACCAAGGGCAAATTTTTCTTGGCTTCATGGGGCATGGAACAAGAGGAAAATATGTTTGCATATGTTTTCTACTGCTAATCCACTTCCTAATGAAATCTTTCATCCTTAATGTTTATCAGACTTTTTAGTACTTTGAAATCTTCATGGTTTGTGTCCACATTACCTATGATCTGTGGATGCTTGACCCTGCCCCAAACAATAAATTAAACCTAAAAACTACAACAAAAAGTACTTCCGAGGGCCGGTGAGACGGCTCAGCGGCTTAAGCGCCTGCCTTGCAAGCGCGAAGGCCCGAGTTCGACTCCCAGAACCCACATACGAAAAAGGGGCCGGTGATATCGCTCAGCGGCACAGGTGCCTGTTGGCGCGCGAGGTCCTGAGGTCGTCCCCCCGGTACCCACAAAAAAAAAAAAAAAAAAAAGTACTTCCGAATAAAAATCACACTTCAATCACTTGCAAATCATTGAAAGAGGGCTTTTCTTCATTCTTTTTGTTAAAGAATGTTGGGAAAGATTAAATTTGCAGCTAACATTGTAGCATAACTGTGAATGAACCATTGTCACCCAGAAAAAATGGTTCCAAAGCAAGATGATCAAGAAAACACCACATATTTAACATGTATTTTGCCTCATCCTTACTCTAACATTTATTTTTGCATGCTCTGGCACTTTTGGTAGTAAACATTTGACTTAAATGTATGGAGATTGGAGCTGCTCATAGTTTCAGTCATGGAGACTTTGAAAATGGAGCTGTTGATGATCTTAAAGTTCCATTAAGTCAGTCAACAACAGCACATAATGGGACCTGTATTTATTTATCAAATTTTTATTGAGAACCTATATATTACAAATTGTTTTAGATGTTAGGAACACAAACGGAGAAGACGAAGTTCCCTTATGAAGCCCATAATTTCATACGTTGTAATATTGCAGAAGTTAAACAATAATTATAGATTCTTACAACAGCCGTGACATACATAAATAAGACATTGTGTTTTTCATTTATTCATTCAACAAGTTTTTGCTGATCATCTACTATGTACCTGATATTGTGCTAAGCACTCCACACAAAACAAAAGTGGCCCTTTGCTTTCACTGAATCTACTTGCTAGTCTAGGTAGTCTTATTTACAACTGGGACTAAAGTTATAAAAAGAACAAGATCCTGACAACTCAGAAAGAACAGATGACCAAAATTGGAGTCTAGGATGGGAGGGATCTTTCTCAGAGGTTATCTTTAAGGCAGGGCCTTGAATGATGAAGAGTTTCCTAGCTGTGGCTCCTACAGCAAATGAGATTTGTTGAGGGATGTGCTGTCTCCAAATTGGGAGTGAGGAACCAGGGATACCTGATGCTCCCATTGCTCACTAGTTATTTTTAATCATGGTTTTAATTGGATTCCTGGCTCGATAGCTTACTATTATTTATATGTATGTGGTGCTGTAGACTTTGCAAAGCCCATGCTTGTGAATTATTTCAGTTGCTCCTCAGCTATGTGCACAGCATACAAATAAGTGCTTTAAATTCTGATGGACATAAAGACTGTGCAGGTGCCTTTTCAAAATTCAGAGTCTAACTCTGTAACCTGATGTGGTTCTTTGCTAGGCACACCTGAAACGTGCTGTGGTCCTCTGCTTTGTGTACAGAGGTTTCCAAACATAAAGTTTTGGCTTTGAAAACCAGTGAGCTCCTGTGACTTGGCTGCAGAGTCAAAGAGGGAGGAGGGAAATGTCAAAAGGAAAACTCAGATTAGTCCATTAGTGATTAGTAGATATGTGAAATTCATCAAAGGCGACAACCACAGGAAGAAAGCCGATCCAAGGGCCAGGAGACCCGAAAGGTAGAGAGCAGATGCGACCCAGAGAGGGCCATGGGAGAGGAAATAGGCCTTCTGCTGCCACGCTCTGATGTAAACAAGCACTAGGTCTACATTTCAAACACAAGAGGCTTCAGATGCAGGGTGTTAGAATAGAAAAAAAAAAAAAAAAAAAAAAAAAACAGAATTTATTTCTTTTGTTCAGTTTTCTATTGTTTTCCTTTTTGCCTTATCAATTTTTGAGAGAACCATTAGGGGTATTACTTTTTTTGTAATATATATATATATAACATACTTTTAAACATATCATTTATCTTTTGACTTTTCTATTGTGCAAAAGGCAATGCAAACAAATTTAATGGTTACATATGTGTATCTACCCTCAATTTTTCCTTCTTTATGACATTTAGATGTATCTTGTTTTAAAATGTGAAACATCTCTCCCACTCAAAATTACACAAATGTTCTAGGACTTTTTTCCCTTCCTTTGCATTTTTTGCATTCTTTTTCCTTTTTGTATTTAAATCTTTAATCTATTATGGAATTACTTTTTGTGCATGACATGGGAAAGTATATAATTTCATTTTAGAGGGCTGTTTCCAAAAGAGGACATGTATTTTCATATATACCTAGCATAATTTACCCTCAAATTAAAATAATAAAATGCCATTTTCACATATCAAATTGGCAAAACTTTAAAAGATTGAAAATACTTGGTGCTGGTGAGGGTATGGGAGAAAACTAGAACTCACACATAGTGCTGGAGAAAATGTGAAGTTGCTACAACATATTTGGAAAATAATCTAGCAGAATGTAGTATGAGTTAAGATCCCTGTACCCTTTTGAAGAGAAATCCTATTAGAAAATATCTGATTAAAATAAAAGAATTAGCATGTGTGTTAAAACGCTTATTCTAGCATTGAATATAGTGATTTTAAAAATATCAGTGAAGGATCAACTGGAAAAATCATGACACTTCTATACTATAGAACATTATGAAGCTATTAAATTATGGGTATGTATTGACCTGGAGAAATGTGCGTATGCATTTTTAAACTGAAACTAAAGTTTAGAATGATATGTATGGTCCTTTTTAAAAAATGTGCTAGCTTATGCATTGTAGAGAGTTTTGGGTTTTTTGTTTGTTTGTTTGTTTGTTTGTTTTTGACAGGGAGGGAGATATTGTGTAGATTCTTTTCTTTTTTTGGAAGAAATAAATGATGGCAGACATTTTGTGAGGGCATATAGGGGTATTAACTTCTTTTCTCCTGAAGATTGTCTGTTGTAACAACATGAGTTATTTAATTTCATCGCAAAATTACGTACAGTATTTCACAAGAACTGGTTGAGGAATTCTGAGTTTCATCTTTTAATTACATGTTCTGGATATGTCATTGTGTTGACATCTGTTTTTCTAAAATGCTGAAGAAATAAAATATTAAGTGCTCCAAATGTCCTAAAATAAGGCCACCATAGGGCATGCTACACTTCCTCACAATGTTTACATTTCCTATACTTAAAAAAAAAGATTTGCAAAATCATAACTTGATAGCTCCATTTCAGCCCACCAGTAAAGAATTATCATTTTCTCCCTTGAGAAAGATTCAGGGCCTTGCTACCATGTCTTAGCATACAGGAAATCTAAACTCAGCCTGGGTCACAGCCTCCTTTACTTCACGAACACATCTAGCGGTAAGTGAGCAGATCTAAGTGCTAATAGCTTATCGGAATTACCTGCAGATTTGACAAAGGCAAATACCAATACCCTAGGTATATTCTAAATACTCTGAATCAGGATATTTAGAAACTAGACCCACAATTTTTTAAAATGATTTTCATGTGATTTTGATGCATCTCAGCTACAGACTATTATTTGTAAACCACTGATGAAGTCTCTTTACAAAGGTCAAGCCGGGTATGATGGCTCATACCTGTACTCCCAGAACTCAGGAGGTTGAGGCAGGAGGATCACCGTGAGTTCAAAGCCAGCCTGAACTACATAGCAAGACCCTGTCTCAAAAAAATAAATAAAAGGGTCCGGTGAGATAGCTCAGCAGCATAAGCGCCTGCCTGACAAGCGCGAGGTCCTGAGTTCCACTCCTGGTACCCACGTATGAAAAAAGGGCTGGTGATATCGCTCAGCGGCACAGGCACCTGCTGGCACACGAGGTCCTGAGTTCGACCCCCAATACCCACACACAAAAAAAATAATAATAAATAAATAAATAAAAATAAATAAAATAAAATAAAAAGGGTCAAGCTCCCTGCAAAGGTAACATACACAGTGATAACAACAGCATTTTAAAAGCCTCTACCATCAAAAAGCAACTGTTAGTACTAAGCCCTCATGTACAGTTAGCAGAATATATAAAATTCAAATGTGTTTGCAAAATTTGGAGTATTTTTCCACATTCCAGAAGTCATTGATCTGTGATGTGCAGATTTTGTTAAAGTAACACACCAGCATTGTCACAAAAATTTAAACTTTGTAATATTCATCTGCACCTGACCCTTTTCATCAATGTTCTTATAGTGGTTGTGTCATAGACTCCAGACAGGATACGTGTACTTTGTTTCAAAAACTGTTATCTAGACAACATTAAACTTCAAAACCTTTGCAAAAGTAAAGCTACTATAAAAATCCTAGTTGTGTTATTCCCTTCTTTTCTGAGTAATGGATGTATGACTTATTTAAATGTCAAAAGAAAATCTATTAACATCAGACCTTCAATATTTGAAACCCTTGAAAACTATTACCACTAACAGAGAAAGAAAGACTAAGTTGAAAGGGAACCTTTTAGAGAGACCGAGACAAAGCAAATGGCACGCATGGTATTTCTCTTTAGCCTCTAAGGCAGTAAAGTACCAGATGTCGTACAACAAAGTCTAGGGGGACCATGTAACCTAATGGGCGTAGCCGAAGAGTTCAGCTATAAAAAGCTCTTGTGCTTATAAAAAGAAGCAACTCCATTAACTCCATATGTTAGATTTAGGGCTTTTTCCCCCCAGCCTGCATTTGATTTATTTAAACTTTTGTAATGCTTGTCCTTTGTGTCAAAAGGGAGTACATAAGTGAATAAGATATTTGTGTAGTCCTGAATTAGGGGCTCTTTCACATAGTAGGTCGCTTAGTAAATATTTGGTAATGGTGTTGTCTGGAATCTTTTAAGTGGGCGTTTGCAAGAAGAGATATCACAGGTTGATCTGAAGTAGAACAAGCCACCCAATGTACACATTGACCTCATTGTCTGGTGGAGGCAGTCAAGAAATTATCCACATGGTGAAGAGACTCCAGAACAGAGCTATAATTACACACAAAGGCTTTAATTTAAAAATGTTGAAATGAGCCATTTGTTAAGGTTAGAGGTACACAATGCAGAAATATAAAATTACTCAAAGGTTATTGCTATTGTTCTCTCTCCTTTTTTTTTTTTTTTTTTTTTGTGGGTACTGGTGGTCGAACTCAGGACCTCGCACACCAGCAGGCGCCCGTGCCGCTGAGCAATATTACCAGCCCGACTCTCCTTTTTAAAATTTCTATTCCCTGGAAGTCTAGAATTACCCAAATAAATATGGCATTCCTCATACTTCTCTGACCACTTTTCTCTTGTCTCCATTACTGGATTCTGATTCCCTTCCCAGGCCAGAGCGTAGCTTGTAGCTCAGGACTTGGTGTCTGTGGGCTCCATGTTCTCCCCAACAGTTGATCGTTTTCATGGCTTTGGCTATTGCCTATGCTCTGAAGACTCATCATCCATCATTTCTAGCCCTGACTTCTTACCCATAATTCAGTCCCATATGTCCAGTTGGCTGTTGGACATTTCTACATGGATGCCGGCTTTTCTAAAATTGTTTATCATTTTATTCCACATACAACTCTTCTTGCCACTTTTTCTATTTTCACTATATTTAGAGAAATCCAACCACCTAGAATCAAAAGCTCCTTTTTTTTTTCTCATTCAGTTTAGTGGCTTACCAATTTCTGTCACTCCTTTCACAATCTCCTCCCTCAGCTTCATTTCTCTCATGCCACCCTCATCATTTCATGCCTGTCTGGTCATAATTACTTCCTACCTTGTCTCTCTGTTTCAATCATCTGTGCACATCAATACCAAATTAATTTCCCTAAAGTGCTTATTGTTACATTGCTGTGCCATCCAAAATGCTTCAGTGATACATGACATCCCCAAAATCAAATTCAAATTCATTTGTCTGACATCCAAGCCACTCTACAAATTGGCCCTCTGCAGCCCATTCCTTTCCCATTTTAACTCTTCAAAACACATGATTAGAGGAATAAATTCTAGTGCTCTATAGCACAGTAGATGATTGTAGTTTACAACTCATATTTTACAAAGAACTAGAATAGAGAAGTTCAAAGGTGCCAAACACAAAGAATGATAAATGTTTAAGGGATGGAATGCTAATTACCCTGACTTGATCATTTCACCTTGTACATATATGTCAAAGTATCACACTGTAGGCCATAAATATGTACAATTTTTTATATATCAGTTAAAAATTTAAAAATCAAATCTACATTTGTGTCATTATGGTGCTGCCCATTTCCCAAACAGGACCATGACACACCCACACTCCGCTCAGTCCATTCATACCCACTCAGGATGCAGTCCTTCTTTCCATCTCCCTATCTGAATTGCCCATATCCTCCAGCCTCTTGTTTTTAAAGTTTTATTTCTACCATTGACCAGGCAAGCCCAGAGACATCTGCAACTCCCTCAATAACTCAGCATTGTTTGAAGCCCATATCTTCAACTACCTTGTGTGCTTTTTCATAGGGATTCATAAAGAGTAAGTGCTCAAAATAGATACTATTTTGATTAAATTTAAACCCTGTCCTGTTGTCATGACCATGATTTGCTATTCATCTTGACCAAAAACAATGAGAGAAAAAAGAAGGGAAAATTAGCAACTGGGCTAAGCTTTTTCCCCTTCTTAAGGTTGAAACAGGAAGACAGTTACATGAACTGAATTTAAGCCCCAACTATCTATGTTCAGATAATCTGGATCTCTAAAAAATGGGAAATCTGTGCTTGGGGATAAAATTTTTTAAATTTTAAATTTTTATTAGTACCTGTTTGCAGTACATAATGATTACATTCATTGTGGGGAGTTGGTACATGTGCATAACACATCTTAATTCTTTTTACATCCCTTCCCTTCTCTTCCCCCCGCCCCCATTCCTCCATCTTTTTGTCCCTTTACCTTTTGCAAAAGATCTATGTCTGTATTTCCTATTGACTTTTATTTTGCTCTTTAATTCATTTGTATTTTGGGTTTCTCATGTAAGAGAAATCATGCAACATTTAAGCTTATGTATCTTATTATTTCACTTAATATTATGGTCTCAAGATACATCCATTTTCCTACAAAACTCAAGCTTATCCTCCTTTATGGTACAGTAGTACTTCATTTTGTATAAATACCACATTCTCTTTATCCATTTATCTGTTCATGGACATATAAATCAAATAATAACAAACTCTGGTGAGGCTGTGGGGGAAAAGGAACCCTTCTACATTGTTGGTGGGAATGTAAAAACTAATATAATCACCATGGAAATCAGTACTGAGGGTGCTCAAAAACTAAAACTAGAAATTCTGTTTGGATCAGCTATTCCCCTTCTAGATGTCTTCTAGAAAAATATTACAGTGACACATGCTTGCCCACGTTTATTGCAACATAATTCATAATAGCTAAATCCTGGAAGTAGCCTATATGTCCATCAATAGAAAAGAGACTTTGTCAAGCAAGTTTCCTGACTTCCCAATCTGGAAAAAGCAAAACTGCCTGTAGGGGAATTCCCTGATGTGCACATGCATCCCTCACCACAGCTAGTAAGTACATAATAGTGGTCCTAATCTAAGGAAACGAGCAACAAACATAAGCCTAAATTGTTTCCCTCAGATTTTACAAACCCTGCCCTCCTTACCCTTTTTGAGAAGAATAAGTTTTGAATTATTTTTCTGGCTGCATTTTCTGTAGCCCAAACCAACTTTTAAGAAATCAAAGAAAAAATACATGTTTCAAAATCTTTGTGTGCGTTTCTAGATAGGTACATTATTAATTATGCCAGCCAGGTCTACTTAGGACTTAACATACTTTGTTGAATTGGGAGGCCTTTAAGAATAAATCAAATATTCTTTAAAATGGTGGATCCGGAGATTCTCCAGGTAGGCTGACTTGGCAGATATAAATGTAGCCCTTCTGGAAGGCAAAAGAACACAATGAATGCTACACACCCAAAGTAACCTATCTATCTTTCTGTCACTTAATGTTATAGATTCAGCCCCAAAAGTGTTTACCTTCCCAAAGCCTCTTTTGCTAACACCACACCAACCAGGTTAGCCTGGGGTCATCCACAGGCCCACATTCCCACTGAACGTTCTAGGGGAAAATCTGTTCCTTATGTCTTCCAGGTTCTGGTGGCTCCTAGTTTGTGGCTCCCTCACTCCTAGCTTCTCTCATGATCAAATTGCCATCTCTCCATTTCTGTTTCAAATCTCCATCTGTTTTGCTGTTATAAGAACACTTGTGATTGCATGTAAGGCCCATTCAGATACTCCAGGGTAATCTGTCATCTCAAGATCCTCAGCTAATCGTATCTGCAATGTCCTCTCTTTTGCCATATAAGGTAACATTTGTAGGTTCCAAGGTATCTTATGGGAAGTCGTTCTTACTCAGCCTACCACAGTGATGAACTATAATTACTTTGTATATATCCAATATTAGATAATTAAGTTTAAAAGGCAGCAAGATGTGGACAAATAGATACTATATGATTAGCATATACTATATAGTTATATTTTGGAAGTGCGATGATGAGGAATTTTCACCATGATATTTTTTTTTTTTTTTTTTTTTTTGTGGGTACCGGGGGGACGACCTCAGGACCTCGCGCGCCAACAGGCACCCGTGCCGCTGAGCGATATCACCGGCCCCTTTTTCGTATGTGGGATCCGGGAGTCGAACTCGGGCCCTCGCGCTTGCAAGGCAGGCGCTTATGCCGCTGAGCCATCTCACCGGCCCTCACCATGATATTTTTAAAGCATTTTACTTTTTTTTTATAAAGAACATGTGATTGATATGTTTCCACTTAAGATAAAACAATAAGGATTAAAATGGAAAAGATACTTCCAGCAGTCTTAAACGAAGTCAACACCACAGTTGGGCATCTTTATTTCATAGCACTAATTTCCACTCCCCACTTTCATCCCTCTGCAGCTGCTCCCCTTTCACTCATCTGTGTAATTTGGATTGAAAACACACTTCAGGCAATTACATCCAAACTCACATTTGCTTGGCTTCAAAGTCCCTGCTGCTACCTCTGTTGCAGGCTCTTTTTCCTAATTTCCTCCTTCAAAGAGCAAAGGAAGAAGTTTCCAGGAGGAAAAGAAGGAGAATAATTCAAATGAACAGGGACTTTTCTTTTTTCATATTACCTGAGATTTTTTGTTTTATTGTTGTGCTCTTTCCTCTCAACAACAGCATAAGTATCCTACTACTACCAGAAAAGAAACGTATTTCTCCTTCGTATCTAAATCTCTGCCATTTGTGCAACATTTTATTTTGCTGTGCTACTTATGTATCACTCATTCATTTTCTCAACCAACGTTCTTGGAGCAGTGGCTATTTTTTCAAATATTATGAACAGTAGGCTGGGAATACACTTATGAATAAAATAAAAGTAATGCCCTGAAAAGTCTGAGTCAATTTTTCCCTTTCCCCTTCATCTGTTGCTAAGGTTCAGTCACTGGTACAAAAAGCATAGCATTCACTAGGGACTAATAATTTGCCCTAACATCCAATTTCTTTACATTTGTCTTTGAAAGTCTGAAGTGACCATATGTCTGATAGCCAAATTAAACATTTTGAATTAGAAAGGAATGTTGTTTCTGTCTAAAGGAAATTTCTTTAAGTTAAAGGACAAATTTGTAAACCTCATAATTATTCCATAGATGTATTAGACTATAGTCACTACTGTGTCTTATCTATTTGGCCATTGCAATAAAGATGATTTTAGTTATGTGTGACAGAGGACATTTTCCATTGCTTTGGCAAAATAATCAAATGTTTTTACATGTATATGTAATCAGGCATTTAATTAAATCAACTTAGTTTACTACCAGGTGCATTTATTGTACTGTCTAATCGGGATGTAAACACAGTCGGCGTGGACATGTGGCTGGAATATTCTAGAAAATGGGGAAGAGAACTGTTAAAAGCTGCCAACACACTTTTCATTTATTTGCTTTAGATATTGCAGAGAGAAGTGAGTTTCACTGAGAATGAAGGTAGTGGCAGAGTCAGCCAGTTAAGAAAGGGAGTGGGAGTAGGAAATGAGCTAAGTAAGTAGTAGAAAATAAGTGAAGTGGAGCTTCTCAAACGTTGCAGGGAAATCCTGTAGGGGTCCTAATGGAGAGTGTGATTCCTGGAGCCTTTCTTAACTGCCTTGAGCACAAGGCTGAGTCCTAAGAACCAGAGGAATCTGCCAACTCCCCCAAAGTCGCTGTTGTGGCATTGAGAAAAAATCCGTATCTTGGCCCCGAGGTGCTTTCATCACCATTCATTTTCATTTTAGTTGCCAGCATATAATAAATATATATCTGGTTTTTGTCCCTGGTTCCTGACACAAGGCTTTTCCTAAGATTCTTGGAACCATAAAGCAATAAGGGGGTCTTTCGTATGCTGATGAGATGACTGGAAGCTAGGGACCCCTATGTAGCTTGGGATGGAGGCTTGGCATGGCCAGGAAGTTGAAACTTTCACCCCCATCCTCTGACCTCCAGGAAGGGGATGGCCGATGGAGATTGTTTAATCACCAGTGGTCAGTGATTTAATCCTTTATCCCAATGCAATTAAACTGCCATGAAACACCTAAATAACAAGATTTAGAGAGTTTCTAGGTTGGCGAGCAAACTGAGGTCCTCAGAGGATGGTGTTCACAGATAGTCCATTGTATTCGCAGAGAGCATGGAAGCTCTGCACTACCTCCCGCATGAGCACCATCCCCCCATTTCTTGCCCAATATATCTCTTTCATCTGGCTGTTCCTCAGCTGTATTTTTTAAAATAATAAACCAGCAAAGTGACTTCCTAAATTCTGAGAGCCATTCTAGCAAATTACTAACCCTGAGAAAGGAGTCATGGGAACCCTAATAGGTAGCCAGACAGAAGATGGGAGGCCCAGGCCTTAAAACTGGCATCTAAACTGGCATTGTGATGCATGCCAATAATCCCAACACTCTGGGAGGCTGAGGCAGGAGGATCACAAGTTCAAACCCACCTAGACAATTTAGCAACTTAGTGAAATATCACAAAACAAAATATTTTTTTAAAAACCTAAGACTTTAGCTCAGTATGAAGGCCTTAAGTTGAATCCTCAGTGTCAGAAAAACAAAACAAAAAACTTGCATCTGAAGTAGGGACTGTCTCATGGGACTGGGTTCTTAATCTGTGAGGTTTGTGCTAACCAGGTTTATTAGCATCCAAATAAAACTGAATTGTAGGACATCCAGTTGGTATCTGGAGAACTGGAGAATTGGAGAATTGGTTGGTGTTTGGGAAGGGAAAAATTCCACACATTTGGTGTCAGAAGTAATGTTAGTAACAGTGGTTCAGGTGCCAAAGAGTAGTTTCCTTTTTGGTGAGTTAGAAAGGACCTAATCCAGGGAGGGTTCCTTCTGTGATTTTGAGAGCCAATAACAACTTAGTTTTTTAGTTGGTTGATTTAGTCTGAGCTTTAGAAAGACTACATATTTTTAAATCCCCAAACAATACTATAAATTCATTGAGAATAGGAAGGGATCCCAACAATGCTGGGTGCATATTAAGTATTCAGCAAATGTGTCTGTAATTGAATTTTATGATTCCTCTCCTTCTACAAAGTCTATTTCCAGTAATCCCAGTCTAGGAACTACACTTTTGCCAATAAAACAACTGAAAATGCTAAGAAAGGCATTTAATGTTAAGCTTCAAAGGTTAACAGGGATTAAAAGCAGATTTTGGGTTGAGGCTCAATATGGAGATACCAAGTCATCCCTAAGATATTTGAGGAATTGGTACCACTTGAGCACCCTGGTTTCTCTGCCCTCACCATTAGCCTTGTGCTTCTAGCCCAGCACCCTTCACTTTTCATTTGGAGGAAATTCACCCTTCAATCATTTTCCCTTCTGGTTTTGTCACACTCCATCCATGGGATGATCTCCTATATCTTTAGAATGGAGGTGGGAGTGATGAGATCATGAATAACTTACATACTAGTACCTACCATGATATGTTTTGTTTGTGTAGAATAAACAAATGTATTTATGGTCAGAATTCAAACTTAAGATACTTTGAATATTTCAGTGACAACTTGCTAAAAAATTCCATTTGGGGGCAAAAATTTTAGCCTTGAGTTTTTAAAAAATACTTTTCACATCACAGTTATTTAAATTCGAAGCTTGTATAAAACCGGAAGGATTAACATTTATTCGTAGTTGGCTTTTAGTAATCACCAGAGCACCTGAATTTCAGCTGAGTTCCTGACCTAAAAAAGGAAAGCAGACAATAAATAGCAATTGCATGCTGGTATAAATCAGAAATATATACAGAAGTTAATTGAATATAGAAAATGATAGTACCCTTGTATTAGCCAGTGTGCTGTAAAATCAGTGTTTTCTTGGAATTAAAGAAAAACTAAATGAAGCCATTAGAGACAGGGAACCATTTTAGAAATGTTCATTGTGTCAAATCCTTATGATGGAAACTGCAATTATAAATCTGGTTGACTTGGAAACAATGGATGAAAAATTCCCAGGCTGCCTATAAACTGCTTAGTGCCCTTACCACCTACTTAAATGTGCATGTCCACCAGGTTCCACCCAACCTGAATCGCTAGTAGAGAGAGAGGTTTTCTCCTTTTTAAAGTAGAGCTATAAGCTGAGTACATGGGATACATGGTTTCTTGGGCCAACAATAAAGACCTGAAACAAGGAAATGACAAAGCTACTAACTAGCTTCTCTGTATTCAGGCTTTCTTCCTTAACCAAAATAAAGCTTCAGATATCTCTTGTCTGTGAAAATGATCATCATGGGTATTAAAAAATGAGATGTCCCTAGAGAAAGAGCTAGTCTCCCAAGTGAGTTTACATTTTTGGGAAAAGTATGTCTGAGTATCCTAAATCTCTGGCCCAGGCACCACACATGTGGACCTTCTCTCTGAAGGAGAAATTCTCCTACTGTTCATACATATCTGTGCTCCCAGTTTCGGCTTCCTGAAAACAGTTCAGAATTTGTTCCTTAGCGGCCCTTTCTCTTGCTGTATGTGCGTAAGATACTGTCCTACATGGCGGCGAGTACACACACCCTTGGAGAATGTTCCATGGGTCTCTGGACTTTGTGGTAGCACAGAAGTAGTGTTAATTCATGTGCTTTGCTGATTTTAGTCCTCATTACCACACCAAGATAGCTGGCAATCAGGGACAGCTCCTTAAGTGTGCAACCACATGTCTGTAAGTTGGTATGGTGGCTCTCCTGGTGCTGGAAACCCTCCAGGCATAGGAGTGCATCCCCAAAGGTCCAGCTGCACTGTTTCTCTCTATCCAGCTGCTTCAAGGCCTCAGTGGACTAGAGCTGTGGCTGTCATCCCTGTTCTGATTGAGCTGTGTGGCCTAAGCATTTGTATCAGTGTAGGCCCCTGTATACTTAGCAAGCCAGAGGGACTATTAGGGGTGAGTGGGTAACAGAGTGGTAATTCTAACTCTAACGACTCTAATGTGAATCTAAGGTCTGTCCCAGTGCTAGCTGGCTTGGATTGCAAAGTATTTCCTGGCTTTGTGGATCTATTTATAGCTGTACTCATAGGAATAACACCAGACTGTCCTTCCCTCAACCACCACTTCCCACCTGATGTTAAAACTTACACAGCACAGAGTGCCCCGTCAGCAGACTCCCTCAGACACACTGCAATTGGGGGCAGGGTTCAGATTGCACCCGCCCTCTAACCCGTCCCTAACCAGGAGCCTTCTCAGGCTTTTAATGAGCTGAGTCTAATCAACAGCCAGGATGAGCCACCTCCTATAGCCTGGGGCCATGGAAATGAGTGCTGTGACATAATAAGCTTATTCCACAGGCTTCACAGAAACCCTAGATGAATCTGATCTTTTCTGAACTATTTATCACAGGTAGTCTGGGTTTTCTAACAAATTAACATTTGAATTGTTGTATATTTGTTAAGGGTTTATTGTCTGCAAGTAACAGAAACCAATTTTAGCTACTTTAGACCAAAATGGGCAATTCATTGCAAGGATTCAGGCTAGGTCTGCCAACTTCAAAGCAGGATTGTGAACTTTTCCTTGAGAGCTCTGTGCTTTTCTTAACTTCCTTTGCAGTCTTTTTGAGTAACAGTTCAAGTCACAAATTCTGAGCAGAAAGAGTTGGGTGTCTATCTACGCTCCCGTCACCTAAGGCCAAGGACTGTTTCAGGTAACTCACACCAGACGCCTGGCACCTAGCCCTACAGACAAGAGGCTGAGTTGGGAAGATCTGTGAATGAGGCTTCAGAAATATCTACCATAGAGGGCATTACTGAATACTTTTTTTGAAATAATAATCATGATCAAATGACTACAATTTAACTAGTGATTCAGATTACATGCTTTTCAGAAAGAAAAGGAACCTTGAAAATAAACTATTGGCTCTAAACATGAATTGTTAGGGCCCCCAAAGATACATACAAGAGATTCTAGATGTTCTTCAATCACCCCAGTATTTTAGAAAGGCCACATTTATTTGCCATGATAAAGCTGCACAAAGTCAAGAGGCCCTTGAATTTCTTGGCTTTAGGTTGCATGTTATTAACTTGATTCAGTAATGCTGGTTGTACCTTCATTAGGATATATGTTCATTGTATATGATTTTCTTAAGTAATTGAGAAGTTATTTAAACCCAATGTAGTATAATGTCACACTGATAGCAAACACACTTGCACTATTTTCTACGTGCCCAGAGTATCTGGATCACTGTAGACACAATCTTTCAAAATGTGAGGTTCAAAGAAGAGAATCAAAAATTGGCCCTTAGATTGTAAAGAAGATTGGGAGCCACTGAACTATAAGCTACTATAGTTGGCTTGAGCCTCTGCAGTAATCCTGATGAAGAGGTAAAAACTTTCCACTCTGAACAGGGAGTTACAGTTCTTCCAGGAAAAATGTCTTAAGTGAACCTTCTCTTGCTCAGCACCTCTAGCAAGGTGGTTCTAGCCAGACTCACACATTCCTAAGTTGTAGTTTTGGTCTGTGTGGAAAGAAACCCTTCAAGCTTTTGCATTTCCCATAATATACAGGGCATCTGAATAACTGCTTCAAACTTCTACTATCACTGTCTGTTGCGTTGGTGAAAGAGGAGGGCTATCAGGTTAGATGCAGTTTAGCAGAATAAAATGATTGCTACCCTGTACACATGCCAAACATGTATTCTCTGACATGCCACACAGTTTCCTAGTCATGATATGTATATCCCTTTAAAACTAACAAATAATTAGCTAATAACGGGTCAGATTTAAATATTAAATATTACCTGTTTGTTAATTTTGAACCAGGTAGGTAGTGCACATATAAAATGTGAAGCACATACATTTTGTATGTGCTCTTCACAATACTCTGAGATGAATGATATTATTTCCTTTTATAGATAAGGCAACTGAAGCTTAATAAGATTAAGTAACTTGATTTGTAAGAACTCCCTAGCACCCTAAAACTGAAGCTATAAGATACCAGGCAATCAGGACTGCAAGTTTCCTTTTTTTTTGTCTCACTGACCAACACAGAAAAGGCTTGTAATAAATGTATAAATAAGGATTAAATAAATGAATCTAACTTCTAACTTCATGCTCTTTACACAATATCATGTTTCCTGTGAGATCACCCTGGGTAAAGAAATAATTGTATTTATTAGTGCCAAATATATATATATAATATATGTAATATATATGTGTTATAAATATATATGATGTAAATAATTACATTATAATGGTCTATGTTCAGAGAATGTATATACAGATGGTTCCTCGCTTAGGGGAGTTCAACTTACGATGTTCTTCAACTTTTCAGTGGTACAAAAGGGATACACACTGAGTAGGAACTGTACTTTAAACTTTGGATTTTCTTTTTTCCTGGCCTAGCAATATGTGGTGGGACACTCACACAACGGTAGGCAGTGGTAGCAAGCAGAAGCCGCCACTCACCCTCACAATCACAACAGTGAATACCCTATACTGAGCAGCGTTTGTGCTGCTAAGCTGTGATGTTTTGTAGGTTCGGTGTATTACATGCAGTTTCACCTTACAATGTTTTCAATTTGTGATACATTTATCAGGACACATCCTTTTGGTAAACTGAGGGGCATTGGTATTTTTATGTGTTGTTGGCAAGAGATTACTAGAAGAATATGAATAAATCATCACAAATCTATGGGCTGAGGGTCAGCATTTTGTCTGAGTGCTAGCATATTGTTGGAGATACCAAACAGACCTAGTAATTCTGGAATATTTTTTCTCAGATAACGATATACAAAATGCAACTCCCTTGTAGCAAAATTATTTCACATATTCATTCTCTTGTCAGTATATTTAGTTATTGATGTTTACAGTGATAAAAATACACTTTCAGCAAGCTCCAACAGAAGTTGCTGAAAGGAAAGAAGAAGACAGATACCCTTGCTATAAATATCGTTTTTAGGGGAAGATCGTTCCAACTTTACCCATACATTTCTTAATTGTACCATGTTGTTTAAGCCTTGGAATTATAACTCTAATTCCTTTATCTGCTAAGAAATACCAAAGGAACTACAATATACATTGACTTGCAAGTCCTTTAAAAACCCAAGAACTGCAAAACACTTTTTTTAAAATCCATGGAAATGCTATCCAGTGATTACCAGAGAAAATGGCTGTATTGATTCAGAACAATGATTTATATTAGCTTAGCAAATAAAGTTTGGGGTCAATAACCAGGTAGTAGTTTTTCTTCCACAGTTTATAAACATCCTGGTATTTATAAAACTGAAAGAATGTGTGCTATTCAACTCGTAACCATGATTATTTGGTAAGCTACTTTAAGTAAATATATAAACATCTGGCTCCAGAGACCAGAAAAGACATCAGAGCTTCTGGTCTGTGAATAGCCTGTCTGTTAAAGGTGTATTAGAGTGTTTAAAACAGACTTGAAAATGTTGTTTGAGGAAATATACATGGAAAACCCTAGCTTTATAAATTTCAGATTGTATGAGCCAAATATAATATTTACACCAGAAATTGGTAAACTCTTTTTGAGTTATAGATTGCTTTCTGGTTCTGATAAATATTAAGTACCTATTTTCCAAAAATGAGAAGATATACAAACATTTACATGCAATTTGAGAGGATTCATCAACCCCAGAAGTTCACTCATTTTAGTTAAAAAATGTAAATATCACTTTCATTTTTAGCTTACAAACCTACTTGGGCTTAAATTTGTATATAAAATATTATTTATTTGCCTGTTTTCCTACTTAACTATTTTTAAAATTTCCTTGGCCTAGTTACAAGTGACTAGAAATCATAATTACATGGTATTTGGGAAAAATTACTCAAGCAACGTGGCATTTGATACCATGCCAGTTCTTCTAGTCTTTTCTCATTCCAATTGCATAGCAGACTGTATTGCTCACCGTATACAATGGCTTGCACAAGGTTCTGGTTTTTCTAGTGTATGTTTCTTCTGGAAATTTATTTAAACCCATATTTGGGAAACAAGAAATACTGCAGTAGAATGTAGTAACAGTACTTTAAGGCACCACTCTTGTCTTTCCTAATTTTGTTGTTAGTTAAAGTAACCTGTGTCTTTGCCTTTCCTAGGCAGTTGACAGTTATCAAGTATGCCTATATGGCACAAAGAGCTTATAAAATATATGCTTATGTCAAGGATCTCACACACCTAGTTGCAGAGAGGAGAGCTATCACTGAAATAGTAAAATAAGAAAATGCTGAATTATTCCGTGTAGACACAGAGTAGAGAGATTCATGATTTGTGGTGATATGAACACCAGGTAGAAATTTAGAAGATCATTACAGACTAAATGTGTATTTCTGTGTTTACAAACTTACTTGATCTCAAACCCTATTTTATAACACACATTAATATCTTAAAAGAGAACACTGAAGAATCCTGAACTAGAATCATCACAGGAAATTTTCCTGGGAAAAGAGGACCTTAGGAAAAGATAGAATATAACTCAAGTATAATCAACAATCCCCTGTACCAGAATCACTAGGAGTTATGGTTTACAACAAAAAATAATAATTATTATTGAGCCCTAACTTTGTCCCATGAAATCATAGTTTCTAGATTGAGGATCTTGCATATCTGCATTTTTACAACAGGTTATTGGTATTCATAGTAAGGCATGATAACCCCCATATAAATAGATATGATAAAGAAGGAAGGCATTTGTTAGTATCTAGTCAGGTAGTATTAAGTAATAAAATGCTCTAGGCTCTTTGCATTTAATTTCAAACCTTGACAACTTAAAAAATATTATAAGATTTTGTGTGTCATGACAGCTACCAGACTATCATTCACTGGACTTAGTAGAATGAATACCTGATATTCATGATATAAATTGTTTGGGATTCCATTGCATAATTTTAAACACGTTTACTTGGTGCCGATAATGATTCTAATAATGCAAGTTCTTTCATGTACAAATGACATTCATGCACATATATAATTTCCTTTGATTTTTATTTAAAGGTAGAAATTGGGAGGCTTTATATATCACAAGTCATAGCAATCAAGCACGGAAAGGAAATAATTATAAAATTAAATAAATTTGTTCTGTGACTGCAACATCCTGAGTAGAACTTGCAGACCAGATAACTCTAATGCTCAAGAAAGTGCATGATAAAAAATTTCTACTTATTTTTCCTCAGGAAAGAACTTTTAAAAATACTTTAAATCCTTCTTCTGTGGAACTAAACACCATTTCCCTTCAGAGAAAAAAAAATGAACTTACTTTTACTAAGTTTTTACTAAAGCTTTGGTCCTTGGTGTCGTTTATTTCATTTAATACATAAAACAACTCAATAAGGGAGGTGGTACATGTTTGAGTTATTTTCATAGATTAATAAACTAAAGCTGAAGGAAATTAAATGGTCTCTTAAAGTTGTATGACTGTGTACTGTCCCTGAGAAAAACTAGGACATTTAGCACCATCTCTCTGAATTGCCCCTTTTGCATTCCCAAGACGCTTGTCAAGTCAAGGGGATGTTACAAGCAGACAGGGAACAAAATAATCAGATCAATGTTATCTGAAGGATACTGCAAACTGAGCAAACTAGAGTTATCTGTAGAAACTGCCTTCTTGCCTATATGCTAAGTCAGCTATTCCTTGAAATGTTGATCATACAGTGGAACAAATAAAGCTAATGATGTTCCTGCTATAAATCTATAAAACCCCTCCCAGCAGTAACCAGCTACTGAGTGATTCATCTAACTGGCTACCACTGAACCTGTTGGGTGATGCTTTTGTCAAGTGCACATCCCACATGGATATTGCTAGGTAGTGCTAATGCTGAGTACACACCTCCTGTGGGATTTTGCTAGGCAGTGCTTTTTCTGAGTATGCACATCCCATAGGATTTGTCAAGAGGTACTGTTGAAGACTACATGTGCCTTGTAGACCTCCCAGAAAGTGCTGTTTGACCTATATGTACTTCTTTAGGACCCTTCCTCACTAGTAGGTCACAATTAACCTTTTGCTTCCCTGTTAATAAGTCTTAATAAACCATATGTCTCACAAGTCATCTCTGGGTGCTTGCTTTGGCCTCTCCACAATCTACCTCACTGCTCTAGTTCAGCTGGACTTGGACACAACAGACTGTTGAGAGGAAAACCCAGAATTTCAAACCTTCTCTACCCATGTTGTTTTCCATAGGAGAACACATTGCCTCTCAGAAAAGCAAAAATCTCTAGATAGTGTCTCTAAGTCAGGACCCTCTCCTGTCTTCCTGGCAACAGACCATTCCTGTAGAGGGGAGCAGCCCTAGCAGATTCAGCTGAGTAGAGTTTGCTGACCTAGGAACTCATCGTTTTCCTAGTGTTTACCATACCCCTACAAGTAATATGGAGCAGTGATGACCAACATGGATTTAGGTTACAAAGTGACTAGCAGTGTAATATTTAGCAAAATACACAATCATCCTGAGACTTTCCTCAGTTGCAAAGAGGGAGTATTGGGCACCTCATAGCATTCTGTAGATTTCTTTAATAGCTTTACTGAAGTATAATTTACATGCAATAAAATCATTCAGTGTAGGTATACAGTTATGTAAGATAGACAAAAGTATTTAGTTGGACAACTGCCACCACAATCTAGTTTTAGAGTATTTCATCTTTCCATAAAGTACCATGGATTGCTTTTCACACTCAACCCCCAGCCCTAACTTTGGTCTGAGAAACCAGTCAGATGCTTTCTGTCACGATGGGCTTAACATTTCATAAATATCATAAAAACTGAAACATACATTGTTTTTTGTGTCTACTATCCTTCACCTAGCATGGTATTTTATATTTCATTCATATTTTGAGGCGTGTAACAGTAATTCAACCCCTTTTATTGCTGAGTAATATTCTGTCATTATAGATATGCTACACTTTGTTTATCTACTTGCCAGTTTATGGACATTTGAATTGTTTCCACTTTCTACTATCATGAATAATGCTACTATAAATAGTAATCATAGTGATGTAGAAATACACTAACATTTCTCTTGGATAGGTACCTAAAAGTAGAACTGCTTGGCCATGTGATACATATATATTAAATATTACTAGATTTTGTCAAACTATTCAAAATAAATTTGTCATTTTGCTTTTCCACCATAGTCATGCCCTGACAACACTGGGTATTGTCAGTCTTTTTAATAGTCACTATTCTAGTGGATATGTACTGGTTTCTCAATGTCATTTTAATTTTCATTTCCCTAATCAATAATTTTGAGCTTCATTGCATGTGCTTTTATGTGTATTTGTACATTTTTTGTCTATTCAAATTATATATCTTTTTAAGTAGTGCTTATTTAAATTGCATATCTTCTCTTTTAACTTGTTTTATAGCCCAAAATATGGTCATCCTGGTAAATATCCCATGTGCATTTCAAAACATGAAATTCTGTTTGTTTTATAGACCATTCTATACATGCCAAGTTGGTTGATGGTGTTATTCAAATTGTCTCTCGTCTGAGTTAATTTTCTTGTTGCCGAGACAAAATATCTGATACCCAAAGTTAAAGAAGAAATGTGTATTTCAGCTTACAGTTTGTAGAGGTTTCAGTCCATCCTCAGCTCATTCTAAGACAGGGCACTATAGCAGAAGGGTATCACAGGGGAGAAACAGTCCAGAGCATGCCAAGTAGAAGGCAGTGGGAGCAAGCACCAGCAGCCTGCCTACCACCTTTTCCTTTTATTTCATTCAGGCTACAAGCCTAATGGTTGGTGCTACCCACACCTAGAACTGTGCTAACCAATTTAGTTATCATACACCCTTAATCCTAGTATCACACACTCTAGATTCAGCTACCTCCATAAAGCCCCACCTATAAGCACATGAGGCTTTGCAGGGATGTGGGGACATCTAGATACAAGCCATAACATCTCTATTCTTTACTTATTCTATCAATTACTGAGTAAAGTGTTGAAATCTCTAATAAATATTGACTTATCTACTTTTAATTCTGGAGGTATTTGCTTCATGCACTCTGGAGTTCAGTTGTTAGATACCATACACATTTGTAACTATTCTATTCTTTTGCTACATTGACCCTTTGAAAATTGTAAACTAAACTTTTTCTCTAGCATTTACTTCACTTGCACGCTATTTTGCCACATCCAGTTCTCTTATGTTTATTGTTTGCCTAGTACATTCTTTATATCTTTTAATTTTCAATCTTAGTATCTCTAAATTTAAAGTATATCTTTATAGACCATGTATACCTGTCTCTTGCTTTTAAAATCTAGTCCAAAATCAATGTCTATTGACAGGAGTGTTTAGTCCATTTGTGTTAATGTAATTTTCTACATTGTTAAATTTATTTCTGTCATTTCACTATTTATATTCTATTCTTTTTTTTTTTTTTTTTTTTTGGGTACCGGGGGTCGACCTCAGGACCTCGGGTGCCAGCAGGCGCCCGTGCCACTGAGCGATATCACCGGCCCCTTTTTTTTCGTATGTGGGATCCGGGAGTTGAACTCAGGCCCTCGCGCTTGCAAGCCAGGCGCTTACGCCGCTGAGCCATCTATTCTTTTTCTTTATCTAATTCTCCCTTTTTGTGTAAAGTATAGATTTCTCAATTGAAATTGTAGTTCTATTTCTTTGCTATTACAACATATGTTTTTAATTTATGATATTTCAAGTTAATTCTTGACCTTTTTCCTCAGGGAAATATGGGTACTTTGTATTGTTATATAGTTCCATATGTGCACTCTTGTATTAGCTTTCCTACTGCTGAACAAAATACCCAATATCCATAACTCAAAGGATAGGTTTATTAAGCTCATGGTTTCAGAGGATTCAGTCTATGTTCAGCTGGCTCAAAAGCAAGAACATCATGGCAGAAGGGCATAGTGAAGCAAAGCTTCTTAATGCATGGAGGCTGGGAAGCAGAGCAGGGGAACAGTGCCAGAGAGGAAGGTGTCATGGACCATGGACCATATATAGTACCTAAGGACATACTTCTATGACCCATACTTTCAGACCCATCCAGATGTGCACTTTATTCCCCAAGCAACTCCCAAGCCAATCAAGTTGAAAATTAAGTAAATGATCCCAACTTTTCTTTTGCTGTTGTGTTATGTTTCATATATGGAAAGCTTTAAGTCCAATAATACAGTGTCATCATTTTTCAGCAGTCATGTCTTTTTAAAAAATATTCAGGGGGCCAGTGAGATGGCTCAGCGGTGTAAGCACCTGCCTGGCAAGTGCGAGGGCCCGAGTTCGACTCCCGGAACCCACATGCAAAAAAAGGGCCGGTGATATCGCTCAGCAGCACAGGTGCCTGCTGGCGCGTGAGGTCCTGAGGTTGACCCCCGGTACCCACAAAAAAAAATATATATATATATATATTCAAAGAGTTTGTATGTGTGCATGAGAAGTCTGCATATGTATGTATATATGTGTATGTTTATGCATATCTGCATATGCACATATATACATATTCACATTCATACCCATAAAGTTTATACATATTTTCACATTTCTGATATTCACCATTTCTACCTCTGGATCTGAGTAGCTGGCCAGATTCGCTTCCTTTTAGCCAGAGTACCTCTTTTAGCATTTCTTGTAGTGCAGGTCCATTAGCGGGTAATTTTTTCTATTTTTATTTATCTGTAGATGACTTTATTTCACTCCCATTTTCAAAGAATCATGTTTCTTGAAAGAGAATTCTTGATTGACAGTTTTTTTCTTTCAGCATTTTGAATATGCCACTGTAATCTCTTATAACCTCCATGGTTCCTAATGAGAAGCTCACTATTATTCATACCATTGCTTCTCTGTAAGTGATGAGCCCTTTTTATCTTACTGCTTTCAAGATTTTCTCATTATCTTTGATTCAAGATATTTGAATTTCATAATGCTAGCATATTTGTTTTTTTTGACCATTGATTTCTTCATTTAGTAAGTTAATATTCTTCACCAAGGGTAAGTATATTTGATTCATTATTTCCTCAAATTTTTTTTATTTTAAAGAGCAAAAAGATAAACAAACAATGAAACCGATTTCAAAACAGGTTAGTAGGACACTTACAACAGTCGATACATTGTGTATTGTTGTCTTCATAGTAGTTATTCAGAGTGCAAGATATAGGCATGATATCTTGTCTAAACAATATTAGCACAAAACATACTTTTCAAGGAACTAAGAGAAGCTAGCTGTATAACTATCTTCACTGTCTGGTATATACATTTTTTTTTCTTTTTCCCTTTCTTCCTTTCCCCTTTCCCCCATCACAGTTTGTCTTTTCTTTTGAACAGTTTCTTCTCAATTCATAATGTCTACTGTACATTTCAGATCCTATTGTGCAGTTTCTCACACTAGTGAGACAATACAATTTTAACACATGTGGGACTGATTTATTTCACTTATGAGTATGGTCTCAAGTTACATTCATTTACCTATACAAGTCTCCAGTTTATCCTTTATGGCTGAGTAGTACTCCATTATATATATAAAAAAAATCTTTTTATCCATTCCTCTGTTGATGGTCATATGGGTTGTTTCCAAGATTTAGCTATTACAATTTGTGTTGCTATAAACATGGATGCACATATATCACTGTGGTATGACGTTTTTAATTCTTCTGGGAAAATACCCAGAAGGGGAATAGTTGGGTCAAATGGGACCTCTAATCCTAGTTTTTTGAGGAATCTCTACACTGATTTCCACAGTGGTGGTACCAGTCTACACTTCCACCAACAGTGGACAAGTATTCCTTTTTCATCACAGCCCCGCCAGCATTTGTTATTGGTTGATTTTTTTTTTTTTAATGTGGGTACTGGGAGTCGACCTTAGGACCTCGCGCTTGCCAACATGCGCTTGTGCCACTGAGCGATATCACCGGCCCTTTTTTCCTTTTATATGGGTTCCAGGAGTCAAACTCAGGACCTCGAGCTTGCCAAGCAGGCGCTTATGACACTGAGCTATCTCACCGGCCCTATTGGTTGATTTCTTGATGATAGCCATTCTTTCTGGGGTGAGATGGAACCTCAGTGTTGTTTTAATTTGCATTTCATGAATGACCAATAATGTTGAACATTTTTTCATATACTTATTTGCCATTTGTATTTCTTCATCTGAGAAATGTGTATTCATCTCAGATGCCCATTTTTGGATTGGGTCTTTGAATTTGGGGGCCTGATGTTTTTCAGTTCTTTATATGTTCTAGATAGAAGTCCTTTGTCTGAGGGACAGTTGGCTAAATATTTTCCCACTCTGAGGATTTTCTTTTTTTTTTTTTTACAGGTATATTTTAAAACTTTTATTCAAATAGGAAAGTTGAGGAGTAAATGTAATTCTAGGAAAGCCATTGTTACCATACACATCCATTACTTTCCACTATAAATTAAATTCTTCATTAAATGTTGGCATATTGATATTGTTACTTTCTATTGGATTCTGATTTTTGGTCTTTTTTTTTTTTTTTTTTTTTTTTTGGTACTGGGAATTGACCTTGTGTGTTTTCTTTTCACTCCATTGGTGATTTCTTTTGATGTGCAAAACTTTTTAATAACATGAGATCCCAGCTGTTGATTCTTTGAAGTACTTCCCAAGCAGTTTGGGTTTTATTCATGAACTCTCTGCCTATGCCTGTCTTCAAGATTTCTACCTACTTTGTCTTTCAGTAGATTTATTGTTTCTGTTCTAATATTTAGATCTTTGATCCATTTTGATTTTAGTTTAGTGCATGGTGATAAGCATGGGTTTAGTTTTAGTCTTCAGCAAGGGGAGAGCCAGTTTTTCCAGCATGTTCTAGTGAACATGTTTGGCTCCTTTGTCAAAGATAAGGTAGCTGAGTGTGTTTGTAGTTGTGTCTGCATCTTCTATTCTGTTCCATTGATTGCTTTTGCTATTCTAGGTCTCTTCTGGTTCCAAATGAATTTTAGGAATGTTTTCTCTAGATCCATGAGATATGTAATGGTATTTTGATTGGGATTGCATTAAATTTGTATAGCAGTTTTGGGAGTATGGCCATTTTCACTATGTTGGTTCCTCCTATACAAGAGCAAGGGATATCTTTCCATTTTCCAATATCCTCCTTAATCTCCTTTTTTAGGGTACTGTAATTTTCACTGTACAGATCTTTTACATCCTTCGTTAGATTGATTCCTAAGTATTTCATTTTTTTGGAAGTTATTGTGAAGTGTGTGCTTTCCCTAATTTCTCTCCCTGTGAGTTTGTTGCTTGGGTACAAGAATGCTATTGACTTTTGAGTGTTGACTTTGTATCCTGCTACACTACTGAATTTGAATATTAAATCTACAAGGTTTTTGGTGGAGTTTTTGGGGTCTTCTATGTAGAGTATCATGTTATTTGCAAGTAAGGATAATTTAACTTCTTCCTTTCCTATCCTTATTCTTTTAATTTTTTTTTCTTGTCTAATTGCTCCAGCTAATGTTTCCAGAAATATATTGAATAGGAGTAGTGATAATGGACATCCTTGTCTCATTCCTGATTTTAGAGTGAAAGCTTTCAGTTTTTACCATTTAGTATGATATTTGCTGTTGGTTTGTCATAGATGGCTTTTATTAGATTGAGGTAAAGACCATCTATTCCAATTTTCTCTAGGGTTTGTATCATGAATAGGTGTTGGACTTCATCAGATGCTTTTTCTGCATCTATTGAGATGATCACATGATTTTTGTGTTTGGTTCTGTTAATATGTTGTATTATATTTATTGATTTGCATATGTTGAACCATCCTTGCATCCCTGGGATGAATTCCGCTTGGTAATGATGTATAATCTTGATGATTTGTTGCATTCTGTTTGCCAATATCTTATTAAGGATTTTTGCATCAATGTTCATTATGGAGATTGGCCTGTAGTTTTCTTTCTTGGTTGGGTTCTTCTCTGGTTTTGGAATCAGGGTAATACTTACTTCCAGGAAGGACTTTGGAAGTACTGCTTCCCTTTCAATTTGTTTAAAGAGGTTCAGCATTAGTGGCATTAGTTCTTCTCTAAATTTCTTGTAGGATTCAGCAGTGAATCCATCATGGCCTGGGCTTTTCTTTGTTGGTAAATTTTTAATTATACTGGCTGATATTTTTAATTTCATTGGCTGGTATATTTTTAATTTCATTGGCTGGTAATGGATTTTTAGAATTTTTATATCTTCTTGATTCAGTTTTGGCAATTTGATTGTATCTAGGGATCTGTGCATTTCTTCTGTGTTTTCCATCTTATTAGAATATAGGTTCTTATAGTAGGTATTGATGATCTCCTGGATTTCTGTGGGATCTGTTGTGATTTCCCCCTTTTCATTCCTAGTTGCTTGAATTTGTGTTTTTCCATTCCTCTTTTTGATGAGTTTGGCTAATGATTTATCAATTTTATTTATTCTTTCAAGGAACCAACTTTTCAATTCATTAATTCTTTTATTGTTTTCTTAGTTTTTATTGCATTAATTTCTGCTCCTATTTTTATAATTTCCTCACTTGTATGAGGTTTGGGTTTAACTTCTTCCTTTTCTAGAAGTTTGAGGTTCAACATTAGGTTGTTTATTTGAGCTCATTCTGTTTTACTGAGGTGTGAGTTCATTGCTATAAATTTCCCTCCTAGGACTGCTTTCATTGCACCCCATAGGTTTTGGTATGTTGTATCAGCATTATTGTTTAATTGTATATACTTTTTAATTTCATCTTTAATTTCCTGTGTGACACATTGATTGTTCAGAAGGATGTTTTTTAATTTCCATGTGTTAGAGTAGTTTTTGTGGTTGATTTTCTTTGTTGTTGATTTCCAGTTTCATTGCGCTATGGTCAGATAGTATGTATGGGATGATTTCAATTCATCTACATTTATGTAAACATGTTTTGTCAGCTAATATATGATCTATTTTGAGAACGTCCCATGTGCAGTTGAGAAGAATGTGTATTCTGATGTTTTGGGGTGGAACACTCTGTAGACATCTACCATTTGTTCACAGGCTTGGTTTAATTGTAAAATTTCTTTGTTGATTTTTTGTCTAGTTGATCTATCCATTTATGAGAGTGGGGTATTAAGGTCCCCCAAAACAATTGTGTTAGTGTTCATTTGGTTTTTCATGTCAGTTAATATTTGTTTTATGTAGTTGGGTGAACTTCTGTTTGGTACATAAATATTTATGACTGTTATCTCTTCTTCTTGGAGTTTTCCTTTATGAGTATATAGTTTCCTTCTTTTTCTCTTTTGATCAGTTTTGGCTTAAAGTTCATATTGTCTGCAAATAGAATAGCTACCCCTGCTTTTTTCTGGGTTCCTGTGGCATGGAGAATTGTTTTCCATCGACTTTAAATTCCTTCGACTTTAAATCTATGAATTTCTTTTTAGACTGTGTGTTTCTCAAATGCAGCATATTGTTGGATCTTGCTTCTTGATCCATTCTGCCAGTCTGTTTCTTTTGATTGGTGAGTTGAGACCATTTATGTTGATGGTTATAACTGATATGTATTGGCTTTTCTTTATCATGTTGTTTCCTTATTGTTTGTTCCCTTCTTTCTGCTCTGTTTAATTGCTTGCTCTGCCTGACAGCTTCTTTCTGTTGGTGTTCCTGTGTTTGTGGTCTTCATTATCTCTTTTTAATATGTCTTTCAAAGCTTTCTGTAGAGCTGGTTTGGTGGTCATATATTTCTTCAGTTATTCTTTGTCATGGAAGTATATTATTTCTCCATCAATTTTGAAATATAGTTTTGTGGGGTACATCAATCTGGGTTGAAGATTGTTTTCCTTTAGGCCTTGAAATACTTCACTCCAAACTCTTCTTGACTTGAGGGTTTGTGCTGAGAAGTCTGCTGTGATTCTGATGGGCTTTCCTTTATAGGTGATATGTTTCTTTTCTCTAGCTGCTTTTAATATTCTGTTCTTGTGCTGAATTTCTGCAGTTTTGATTATTATATGCCTTGGTATAGATTTGTTTTGGTCATGGCTATTTGGAGTTCTATATGCTTCATTTATTTGTATGTCAAGTTCTTTATGTTTGGGAAGTTTTCTGCCATTATTTCTGTGAAGATGTTTTTAATGGCTTTTGTGCTGTCTCCAGGTTTCTCACTGATTCCAATCAATCTTATATTGATCTTCTTTGCTTCATCTTGTAGCTGTTGGACTGATTTTTCATGGACTCTTGTGATTTTTAAGATATCTTTCTTTTCCTGATTGCTAGTTGCATTCCTGTCTTCTAGATCTGCTGCATATGCTTTCAATGGAGTTTCTAATCTCCTGCATTTCTGTTTGCATCTGTTTCATTGATTCCATTTCTTGTCTATGTTTGGCATTCATGGTTTCCATCATTTTCTTGAGCTCCTCTATTTGTTTATCTGTGTCTGTTTTAATGTCATTTACTTTGATAGTCATTTCTTTTTGCACCTTACAGATTATTTTTTCTATGGCCTCTTCCATTAGTTTTTTTCACTTCTGCTGCTATCATTTCAGAGATTTCCATTTGTTGGCTTCTGATTTCCTCTATCTCTTTGTTTTCTGGTCTTGTCCTGGGTGGGCTGGGCTTTTGGGATTGCATTTCTCTTTTTCATCTTGTCATTTTCTATTTTCTATTTTCTATTTTATTTTGTTTTCTGTGTTGATGCTGTTAGATTTCTAATGTTAGATAGCCTTTTTACTGATGCCAAGGCTTTTCTAGGAGGTGTCTGTTCCTCAGGATGTCTCCTCTAGCTGGTACCACCATCACTCCTTTCACCAGTACCGCTTATTCCTCTCACCAGCTAGCCATCCCCGGGCAATGGATGAAGCACAGATCACAGACCTACACTCCACTAGCCGGCACCACTGTCTCAGGGCAATGGAAGAAGCGCAGAGCATGGATCTACACTCCTCTCACCTCCTCTCATTGGCACCTTCGTCCCAGGGACAATGGAGGAAGGGCTGTGTCGGACTTACACACTACTCGCCCACACCACCCTCCCGGGGCAATGAAGGAAGTGCAGAGCATGGACTCACACTCCACTCACCAGCAACGCTGTCCCGGGATGATGGAGGACATGCGGAGTGCAGACTCACACTCTTACTTGCCAGCACTGCCAATCTGGGGCAATGGAGCTGCCTCAAATTTATTTCTGACCTTTTGTCTCTACCACTGGGATTTGACATCTGTGTTTCAATGCTGGATACTGAACAAAAGATCTCTGATCTTTGAGGCTCTGCTCGTTCTTCCTTAGTCTTTTTGTGCTCTGCTTTTTTGGGGGGGGAATAAATTCATTCTATCTTCACATTAATTTTTTAATTCCATCATCTCAAAGCTGTTTGGGGTTTTATCTAAGGTATTTTTCATTTCATTTAATACACCATTCATACCGAAAATAGCCATTTTCCCTTTTGTAGCTTCCATCTCTTTTAATAGTCTTATTCATTTAATAATTGCTAATAATTATTTTAATTCTTTGAATATGATTTTCTTTAAATGTTGAATATTTAACTGTCAAATCCAACAATGGACCTCACTCAAAGTCAGTTTCTAGTCAGCACTTTTTTCATAAGTATGGGTCATACTTCCTTGTTTCATTTCGTCGTTCATAAATTTTGGTTAAAAATTAAGTATAGGTAGTATTTTGAGGGGACTCAATTCTGCTTTGTTCCTTGAGAGCCGTTGGAGTCTTTGTTGTTATTAAATTGCCAGAAATCAAGCTGAAATCTCCATCTTCTGAAGTCTCTTCTCATTATTTTTTGCCTGGATCTTATCTATATTGTACATTCATCCTTTAGAAATTAGTCAATGGTTTGAGCAGATGTTATCCTCAGATATTTGAAGTTAGTGAGGCTTTGTTGCTGTGTGGACTATAATACACATTCAGAAGCACAGCAGATTCACAAGACTCCTGCTCTTAGTTTTTGCTATATTCCCTTCAGTTACCAATGAGCATGCATAATTAAGCAGTCAGCCAAGTATGTATAGAAAGTTTATTATACCAGCCCTTCTCAGCTGTCTCACACCTAGAATCTCTAAGTCTCTAGCTGCATTAGCACCTGCTCCTGACAAAGTAGATCCTCCAGCCAATAAACCTGCTGGTTTTCTCTACTCAAATTGGGGTGATGGAATGCTCTCAGATTTAAAAAAGAAAAAATACTCATTCATACTTCATGCAGTTGTAGTTTTATATTAATAAACATTTCTCAAGCTGTTGCCTATCTTTTATTTTCCAGTGCTCTGAAATCATCAGTTAATAATATTGTCTAATGTATTGTTGTTCTCTATGAAGAAGAATCATCCTCATATTGTCATTATTAGAAACAAAGTCCATATGATTATTTTAAAGGTGAAAAGAAATAACACACATAATGTTTTGGGTATAATAGCTGACACATGGTAGGTAGTCACTGAACGATAGCTATTTCTGTTACTATTACCTTGTAGCTTCTGAATCCCTCATCAAGCCCTAAGTATTACTCAGTCATCTTCCCCTCTGGAGCAAGAACTTCCAAACTATCTGAAAAGAAATCCACCTCATCAACCCTCAGAGTGCCTATCATCTTCATCTCAACTAGGATTCAAAATTACTCAGTTCAAGAAGTGTAATATATAAATAGTATCATTTTCTTTGGCTGCTATTATGTGGAAAGGCTTAGGGACCTCTACTTCAGAGACTAACTCAATGTATGTACCCTATGGTGTCCTGTAGATCTTTCTAATGAGTCTTCTGGAACAAGTCTTTTAAGGAATGTTTATAAAGTTTTCTGAATAGTAATTCATCTTTATGTGCCTCTGTCTCTATTAGTAAAGAGTCTCAGAGAAACAGATCTAATAGGATATGTGTAGACATAAAGAAAAGGTTACTATGAGAGATTGACTCACATGGTTACAAAGGCTGAGAAGTCTCACTATTTGCCATCTAAAACCTAGAGGCCAAAGAAAGATGACAGTGCAGTTCCACTCCAAACTTGAAGATCTGAGGACAAAAAACCAATGGTATAAGCCCCTATCCAAGTTCAAAGGCATGAGAATCAACAGTGGTAATGTTCAAAGAACAAGATAGATGCCCCAACTCAAGCAGAGAATGAAGTCCCTCTCCTTCACTTTTTTGTTCTATTAAGACTCTCAATGGATTAGATGATTCCCACACACCCACATTAGTGAGAGTGATCTTCTTAGTCTACCAATCCAACTTTTAATCTGTTCTGGATACACCTCACTTTTTACCAACTATTTGGGCATCTCTTAGCCAAATAAAGTTGACACATAAAATTAATCATCACAACACTGTCCCTAATAAACCTGGTACCCATATGCATCTCCTTAAACTATACTTTATTTCCAAATTAAGGTAATGATAAAGTCATGATTGTGCCTAACTGATACAACTATTCTGCATACAACCAAAAACCACATTAATCTCTTTTCCAGAAGAGAAGGTAAAGTCCTTGGGTGATATTTAAACTTCTTTTAGTATTCTATAACTTAAATATTATAAAGTATATAATAACAAGAATAGTTAAATATTGAAAATTTAGTACAGCTTATATAATAAAAGAATAAAAGAGGGAAGAAAAACAAATATTTTACATAGACATACACATATTCATAACAAACTAAGGAGATAATATTCATGACAATTAGTCTTAATTTCTGTAACTGGTCAGATGGTCATAGTTGGTGTCTGTAACTACTTTCCTCTGTACAGTCTTTATTCCTTTTGCCTTCTGCAAATACTTCCACTGGTCGTGGTTCTTTTACATGCGGGGTAACTCAAACTTTCATTTATGAAAGGTCTGCGCCATTACTAATCCTGCCTGGATGGACCTTAGTCACAGGGCATGGTAATACTATGAGATACCCCAAGGAATCGCCTATATCCCAGACATACTCTACCTTGTCTCTGTTGTAGAATAGTAACCTAATTTCTCTTTGGTATTTAGTATCAATCGACCCAACCAACACTGTAGCACATTTCTTTTCCTATTGATTTCTAGAAATGAGGAACTTAAAATGGTTAGGTATCAGTTTTACATTCCAGCTCACTAGAATCATTGCCTCCTGGTGGGAGCATTCTTCCCCCTAGAGCTAACACCTCTAGGCCAGCAGAGCATAAAGTCATGGGAAAATGACCCCCAAGAAATTTTCTAATGGGTCACTAGTAGATAGTAGATGTTACTCCCATTCCTATCCTTTGATTCCTAGACCTGTGAATTCTGGATATTGGAAAAATATCACCAACTATTAGATGCTGATTCAAAGGATAAACACAACCTTCTAAAGAACTTTGCTCCCAAACCTGCAAGATGTTGCTATCCATCTGGCACTGTAACAGTTTTCAAAAGGTTGTCCTCCCTTTCTCTCAAGACACTTCAGAATAGTAAGGAATATGGTAAGACCATTAAATTCTATGGACATTAGCCCATTTCTGAAATTTGGCTGTGAAGTGAGTTCTTTGGTCATAAAGAGTACCGTCTTGTGAGGAATATTATGACAGTAAGTAACCATTATATAAGTGCACAGGTGGTAGTTTTGAGAGAAACATTACACACAGGGAAGGCAAATCTATATTCAGAATAAGTGTCTGTTCCATTAAGGGTAAGGCCTTGCCCCTCTGATGATAGAAGTGGCTCAGTGTAATCAACTTGCCACCAGATAGCTTGCTTATTACTCTGGGGAATGGTGCCACATCAGGAATTCAGTGTTGGTCTCCGTTATAGATTGGACACTCAGCAGTGGCCGTAGCCAGGTTGGCCTTCATGAGTGGATGTCCATCTTATGGATCGCATGTATAACCTTCATTCCTGTCACAATGATCACTTTGTTTATGAGCCCATGGGGCAATAACAGGAGTCCTGGGGAAAGAGGCTGACTGGTATCCATAAAGTGAGTCATCCTATCCATTTGATTATTAAAATCCTCTTCTGCTGAGTATACTCTTCAGGTAGCATTCACATGGAATAGAAATTTTTTTTTTAATTTTCTGCCATTCAGAGAGATCTATCCATATACCTCTTTCCCACATGTTTTTATCCCCAATTTTCTAATCATGTTCCTTCCAAATCCCTGGTCATCCTACCAAACCATCGCCTATTGCACACAATTTGGTGTATAATTGCCCCTCTGGCCGTTTTTCTCCAGATAAAGTACCCAGTGTTCTGCTCAACATTCTTCCCACTGAGAGGACTTCCTTTCACTCCTGTCCCTCAGCAATGCCCCAGAGAGGGGCTGCGTTGCTGCAGATGGCCACTTTCAGCTGGTTCTTATGTATGGTCTAGAGTCATCTGTAAATGAGGCCTGAATCTTCTTTTGTCAACCGACCATAGGAAATTCCCCCCAATAAGCCATGTAGAGTTGAGAGAGGGAAGGCAATGTAGAAGGAGTAGGAACTATGGACTTTTGGGCCACTTCTTCTGGTACTATACTGCACCTTCAAGGCCTGCTCAAGTCTAATTTATATATGCTATTTCTTTTTTGTGATAGGGTGCTATGTGCAGACCCAACTCTGTGGCTTGGTAGATCATATAACAGCAAGTTCATGATGAGCAGTTTAGGTTGCACACAACCTAATTGCCCACAGTAAAGTGTTCAGTATACTGGGCCTTAGCAGCAGGCCAAGGGCTGTTTTTCAAGGGAAAAGTAGTTATCTGCAGATGATGGCAGGACCTTGTTCCAAAATACTGAAGATCTATGTCATGACCTATGAAGACCTGCCAAAGGCTGCAAATAGACTACCTGCCACTGACACTTCAAACACCAATAAATCACATGCCTCGAGGGGCAGAACAGCTTGCACAACATCCTGAACCTGTTGCACAGCCTTCTCTTGTTCCGAGTACCACACAAAATTAGCAGCCTTTTGGGTCGCTCAGGAAATAGACCAAAATAAACACACCCCAGGGAGGAATATGCTGCCACCCAAATGCAAAGAGACCCATTAAGTGTTACATCTCTTTCTTGGTTGTAGAGGGAGCTGGATGCCACTTACACTTCGCCTTAGAAGGCTCTATCTCAACATGCTCCACATCACTGAACCCTTAGACATTTTAGCAAAGTAGAAGCCCCTGAATTTTAGTCAGATTTATTTCCAACTCTGACACACAAATTAATTACCAGTAAGTCTAGAGTCCTTGATGCTTCTTGCTTCTTTTTTAGTCCATTTAGGCTGATAAAATAAACTACCATCGACTGGTTGGCTTCTACATTACAGAAATTTATTTCTCACAGTGCTGTATACTGAGGAGTTCTAGATCAAAGGGCCAGCAAAGCTGATGTCCAGTGAGCACCTTCGTCCTGGATCATAGATACACATCTTCTCCTGTCCTTACTTGGAACAAGAGCGAAGGATGCTCCCCAAGGTCTTAGAAAGTCATAAACCCATTCATGAGGGCTTTTCTCATTTTTCATCACTTCTCAAAGGCTCCACCTCCTAATGCATCAATTTAGAGATTAAGATTTCAATATGAAATTTGAGGGGACACAAACTTTGTTTTTTCAATAACATACATTCAACAAATTATTATTTTTTTTTGGCAGTGCTGGGAATCGAATCCAGGGCCTTGTGTATGTGATACACAAGTGCTCTATTACTGAGACCCTCAGTAAATAATTGTTGATGTTTGCAATATGCTAGGCCTTTTCTTTCATCTTCTACTACATTCCAGAAGTAAACCAGAGGTCTTGATTTGAGAGTGGTCAACTTTAATGTGTTGTAAGTGTCCTGTTTTAAATAGTAGTTTATGGAATACGGGATTGAAAATAGCCGTAATTAAGTTTATTTACTTTCCCAAAGACACTGACATAGAAGAACTCTAATAATAGCTTCGAGTCTATCATTTGTTCCCTAAGATGCTGCAGAATGAAGTAACAGTGATCCTGGGACATACAGATTACTAATAGTGAATGGAAAGCAGGAAGAATTTCTTTTCACATCTCTCTTTCTGTTTAGGGCCAATCCTTCCACATTTGCCAATGCTTTGATACTGTAGCAGCCTTAATAACTAGCAATGGATATTAATGAGAGATGGTGGTATTCTGAGCCATTGTTGGAATTTTTATTAAGATTTCTTTTCCTGTTTGCATCACATCTCCCGCTATTGTCCTTTGTGCCATGGGATGGGTCTTTACTAATTAGTGTAATCCTTAATAATCCTTTAATCCTTTACAACTCCACATATTGTCAGCTTACAATGATTACTTGTGAACTACTTTGGGTTATTAATTTGCACTGATTATCTGTGCCTCAGTTTGCAGCAGAGGTCAATACTTAGACAGAGATCTATGATTCAATGATGAAGAAATAACACTAACTTTCCATTAACAGGACCATGTCACCTATTGCCACTAAATTAAACATCAAAAATTTCTGTGTGATATAGCTTTAATGCAAAATGCCCAGCATATTCACTTCTGAAATAATATAGTTAAAGAAGACATGATTTACACATCATAAATTATAACAAGAAATGTAAGACTCACGGTTAAAAATCTTAATTGGAAAAAATGTTTACTTTTAACATGAAAATGTTTTAAAGAGAAGTTTCAATAAAAATAGTAGAGCAGCGAAATATATTGTGCTCCATTTATGAAAAGAAATCATATTTCAGCAGCTGCCAGCACACAGTTCACACTTTAACAAGTGAAACATGTTTTCATCACACTCAAGTTTCACCGCTGTCTTGTTCTTTACATCTTTTTGCTTTCTGCACAGGCAACCACTAGAACAAAAATACAATGTGTTAATTAAACAACTCCAGCATAATTTATAGCAAATTATTCTTTATTGACCCCAAAAATATCTGGATTCATACCTAACATTACTTGGTGTTTATTTTTAATTTATCAATTCATGTTTTGGTCTCAAACAGATAATTCTTGCAGGTGATATCCTCCTCTAAAATAGGCCTGTATACTAACCCTTCAATATTTGTGCTAAAAGTCAATTCCCTGAAATCCTTTCAGCATTTCAAAGTGCTGTGTAGATAAATCACTCAGCGCCTTAAAAAGTATGTCTGTGAAGTAACTTGGTAAGGTACTTAACAGAGATATTTATAGTTTGAATTTATATACCATAAAACATCATAGTCACAGAAATAGATAAGGAGCACTAAAGTTTTGTTGCTTATGACAGTTGGATGGAGGCTAAGGCTGTTCTGTTTCCCACCATTTCTCGGTGCCAGGCTCATTTCATTTCTCAGGCCTCAGATTCTTATAATAGATACTCTGCACCAATCAGCTAATGAGAAAAGAGAAGGTGAAGATAACTTCAAGGGCAATTTCAGGGGCAAAGCCTGAAGGAGGTACATATCACTTCTACCCACATGCCATTGACTGTACTGGTCACCAGACCACCTAGATGAAGGGAGTGAAGAAATAGAGTCTGTGGTATGCCAAGGAAGGACAGAAAAAATATTGATGATAACTGCTAATCTTGGTCATGGGCGTTAAGATTACATTTACATAAATCTGTAGCAAGGGCCATTTGAATGGGAATATGAAGTGAATGTGTTATTTCTAGAAACAGAGACAAATATTTGGTTATTGCATGAATTATCCCCTTCCCTTTGTTTTATAAATTTTTCTTTTGTATTATTAAGTGAAAGAAAAAAAGAAAAATAATAAATACTTGCAGAATACTTACCAGAATATAGTTTTCAAGTTAATGTACAGGGTTTTATTTTCCAGGAAATACTATTTAGTCAGAAACCAACTGATAGTAGTCACTTAGACACTAGGCACGTGTCATGTATTATTGTTTATGTTTAGGAAACTAATTTTGTACACTAATCCTATTGTAACTAAACTTGTACTATGATAACTATGTAAGAAGGTTATATAGTTAGCCTTCTGTATCCATGGGTTTTGTGTCTGTGGATTCAACCAAACTTGAATAAAATATATTTCAAAAGAAATTGCTTCTGTACTGAACATATACAGACATTTTTTCCTTTTCATTATTCCCTAAAGAGTATAGTATACCAAATATTTCCATAACATTTACATTCTTTCAGATATAAGTAATTTAGAGATGATTTAAAGTATATGGTAGGATTGCATAGGTTATATGCAAATACTATACCATCTTATAAGAGAGACATAAGCACTTATGCATTTTGAATTCTTGGGGGTCTTAGCATCACTCTTCCATGAATACTAAGAAGGAACTGTATTCGCCATCTCAAGCTTGTGTTCACTGGCATTGAAATATATCTCATATTTGAATATGTAGAATTACATACTCCCTGTAATCTATCCAAAAGTTAAATATGTAAAGTTGAAATTTGAATAAAAGAAACTTACCCACTTTTTCTGATTTATATTTTTAACTCTATACAATTTTTCTCCTAATGCCTCCTTTTCTAGTGTTATCTTCTAATATTTCCTCTTCTGTGTACTATGTTAGATCCTCTATCAGGTTAATATAATTGTTTAAATGGATTTTGAGAGATTAATGTAGTTTTCAAGTTAATGTACAGGGTTTTATCTTTTATGATACATGTTTTAGAACTTCTGACTCTTTAATGCTAATATTTCTTGACATAGTATTTGTGGATTAAATCATAGTCCTTTGAAATGAACACTTACTGATTATGTACCCACATCAAATGTTACAGAATTTGTTCAACATTAACTGAGCACCTATGAAATACAGTGATGGATGATACTCAATTCCTTTATTTAAGAAACTCACATTCAAAGTTTTAAGTGGGTTTCCATGGTATTATATGTATTTTTCCATAACTAGTGATATAGACATTAAAGTAACTTCTAAAATGAAGGGTTATGGGAATTTAGTCTTTGGTGAATTTTAATAATATTAAAATTTAAATAGTAATATTAATAATTATTAATATTAATAATTATTAGTAATAGTAATATTTAATTTAAATAGTATTATGAAATAGTTCACAAAGAAGTAACATTAAAAGTAAGATGTTTAAAAATCATGAGTAGGGTTAATAATGGATGAGATGGTATATTCAAATCTGAGAAAACTACTAGTTGTGGGAGCCTCCTGAATCACTGGATCTCATTTGTCTCTCTTTTGGGATAAGTAAAATGTTGTTCCCAGTGTCCAGCACACTGCCAGGAACACGAGAGCTGCTTCTTGGGATAGGTTGAATGAATGAGAAAACAAATAAATGAATGTTAGAATCATTTATTCCTTTATTCATTTATGCTTCCAGACAAATAAAAATCAAACCAAAACTAGAACAGGAATGTATAATGTCACAGAAGATGGGACAGGAAATGATTTCCAGATTAGGACATACTCTGGTGTTACAGACTCAGGGCACAGATAAATGTAGACAAGTTCTTTGCCAGAATGCAACATCAATAGGCTCTAGTCCAGTACCTAATAGATCCCTCATTTCCATCTCAAACCTCATGAACACAGGCTTTACTGTCTGTATTCCTATCAGTATTCTAGTCTTCTGGGCTCTCACCAGAATCACCCCTTAAGCTCTGCTCACAGGTTTCTATGGCTTCTCTAGCCTGTATGTCCAAATTTTTCCGAACTTCTACCACACCCTCACCAGGTCCCCTAAGCCCACTGTTTTCCTCTTGGTATATCAGGCAATGGCTTCATAAAACCCAGAAAACAGTCCTGGTTTATATCTAATATATGATTTAGAGTTTATCATCCTATAAGTAGGTATCTAAAGGGAGGCAAACCATCCCAACTGGCTCAGGACTGAGGGGCTTCTCTGTTTGTGGGCATTTTAGTGCTAAAATTGGAAAGTCTAGGACAAACAATTGATTCTCTTTGAGGAAAAAAAAATCTGAAAGAGATTCCTATTATTCATGTTATTATATCAACTAATTTTCTATTTTATTTCCTGGAAGAGCTAACTTAGCATTGAGGTTAAAATGTTGCTTCTTAGAAGCAGGAAATGTGGAACTTGAGCCCTGACATGCACTGGTAACCTTCAGTAAACCAGGAGATTCTCTCGGCCTCTGAAGCTCTACAGTGAAACTATATTTAGGTAACCATTACAAAACAGGATTTAGTTTAATGGAATTTTTCCTTTATAATTTTATTTCTGAACTCTCCCACAGTCACCATGAAAAAGTCAGTTCTATGTATTTTCCCATCCCCTCACCTCTTAAAATTTATGATTTCTTTTGTCTTTCTGAGAAGCCACTTTCGACCTCTCCCCTCATGTATTTAACTTGTACTCATAAATTTCTTCTTTAGTTGACATGTCCCCTAAGAACAACCTCAGCTCCAAAGCTGCCCTTTCATATAGTTTTGAATTGCAAAATCCCATCTTAAATCACAACAATTAAATATGTAAACACAAAATTGAATATTATGTTTGCCTTATTACACTTTTACTTGAGGAGCCCACATACCAAAGACAAACCTCTAGCAGTTTCAATTTGCAATCCAGAATAGGTTTTTGGTCAGCTAGAGAAGAGACCCTAAGCCCAGAAACTCCTAATTCCTGTTGTCACTGCTAGCCTTCTCTCTAGTTATATATGAGGAATTCTTATTTCCAGTAGGGCTACAAAATATATGTACATGTATAGAAAGGGGGGTTTTCAAATGTTTATGCTGAGCTAGGTTTTATAAGAGAGTTGAGTAATCTAATGTCAGATGAGTGATAGCAGCCCAACCAAGAGAAAAAAAGTAATGAAACAATTAAGATCATAATGGCTTGTTTGCTTATCCGATATGGAGATATCATTCATATAGATAAGCTGAGCCACTCGTGTGGGCTAGAATACTGCTTGCGGAAGAGAGATCAGAGATTAGAAGGGAGTTACATAATGCTCTCCTGGCACCAAACAGATTGTGTATTAACAAGAATATGAGAGATTTTTGCCTCCTGAGTCTAAAAGAGGATGACCTTTGGAAAAAAAGTTCTATTGATTCATTAAATAAGTATTTTTTAGCACCTAATATGTGCTAGGCATTATTCTAGGCACACACACCCTATCTAGTTATGGTGGAAAAGTCACAAATTTCCAGGCAGCTCTAAGTGCTGTAATGGGACCTGACAAAGTAAGGTGATGTCCAGTGAAAGATAGGTTGGAGTGCGCATTGTTATGGCTTAGATCTGAAATGTTTCCCAAAAGTCTCATGTTCAGAGGCAGAGCCCTGGAAGGGTGTATTCTTGTTGCAGTCTCATTTGTTCTCTATGCTTCCTGGCTGCCATGGGTTGAAAACTTTCTCTTTGCATGCTTCTCTGCCATGCTATTTTTCCCTCAAAGCCAACAAACCACAGACTGAATCATCTGAAATGTTTACCAAAATAAACTTCTCCTTGTATAAGTTGTGGATGTTGAATATTTTGTCCCAGAAACAGGAAAGTAACTAATATAGTGATTTAGCTGGTGTGCTTGGGGAAACCTCTCAAATCAAATAATAACTGATTACTCCTATGAATGACATGAGAGTTTGTTTAGTCAGCTTTCTATCACTATATTGAAATACCTGAGAAAACCAAATTATGTAGAGAAATGGTTACTTTGGCTTATGATTATGAAAGTTCTGATCCATAATTGGTTGACCCCATTTCTTTGTGCCTGTAGTGAAGTAGCAATCATAACATAGCAAAACTGCTCACCTCATCATGAGCCAGGGAGTGAAGACAGACCAATCCTTTTCAAGAGTCCCATGAATTTCCTACATGCCCCGAGTGACCCAAAGGCCTCCCACTAATCTCCACCTCTTAAAGGTTCCACCATTTTTCCATAATCCCACCTTGGGGACCAAGCCTTTAATACATAGGCCTTTCAAGATCCAAACTATAGCAGAGTGTGAACCATGTCAATATGTGAAAGAATACTTCAAATAGAAAGAATGGTCAAGATAAAGACCAACACCTTTGACTACTTCATGATGACATGGTAATGTAAGGAGAGGATGGTATATACTACAAACTACGGCACAGAACTATGTGGTGACCATAAGAATGACACCTGTGAATTCTTTTACAGGTATCATAAGCTATAACACCACAGTAGTGAACAATTCTTGTCTCTAAATGTATGCCACAAATACAAGAAGGTTAAGAACCACTAACTGGCTGCATCAAGAGGATAGCTGAGAATCTCAGAACAAAAGGTAGAGAAAATAATTCTCTTAGGATACTGACAGCTGTTTGCTATTTCTAGATACTCAGCCAAAAAAGACAGAGAAAATGAACAGGATATGGAATGACTGTGAAACATTTCTTAAGCTTCTGCGTGATACATGACATATGGAAGGCTTAAGCATGGAGGTAATGATGTGTAGGACAAGCTCTTGACATATATATGTGTGTGTGTGTGTACATATATATAATCTGGTGAGGAAAATAAAACTTATGAAAAATCAATTTTTAAGAATAAAAATAAGGTAGGTAAAACAATAACTTGGGAAATAAAAACAAAAAATATAGAAGTTTTATTGACTACAGTCTTAAAAAAAAAGGGATATATGGAGCCGGTGAGATGGCTCAGCAGTGTAAGCGCCTGCCTGGCAAGCGCAAGGGCCCAAGTTCGACTCCCGGAACCCACATGAGAAAAAAGGGCCGGTGATATCGCTCAGCGGCATGGGCACCTGCTGGCATGCGAGGTCCTGAGGTCGACCCCCGGTACCCACAAAAAAAATAATTAAAATTTAAAAAAAGGGATATATGAAGGGATTGGGGCAAACTTACTGAAATGGGTACAATGTCAATAAGCATAGAAGAGTGTGTTTCTCTTGGGGAAAATAAAAATAAAGGCAAAAAGACTCTGATGTACACATAATGTTGGTCAGATTATAGAGACACTTCCATGTCAGACTAGGCATTTGAATGGCATCCTCTGAGGATAAACCTTCACTGGCTTTGACAAAGGTGTAAGATATACAGTACAAAGGTTCTTATGACTGAGTCAAGGCTATGCATTGCAATTAGCAGGACCTGAGGATGGTGGGATAAATTAGAGGAAGTTGCCATAGTCAGTAGCCCAGGTCTCAGATGATATGATGTAGCATGTTATATAAGGTATAAAATGATTGACAGAAGTTTAAAAAAGAATAGCAACTTCTCCTGACCATGATGAAGTAACAGAGGTTAGATATACCTTCCTGCCTAAACTAAGAAAACATACAAAATATATAAAACAATGGTTTTCACATATCTGCTATCAGACAAGATAGAACAGTGATGATAGAAAGGAGAAGAGACAAAGTCAGCACCAGAATCACTGCAGCTATCCTGGAAAGCATATCCCAGAAACACACTGGGAAGGGAGCCCAGGCACACCCCACAGTCTCCCTGAGTTGAGATCAATTTGGGACTCCAAAGTAATGAGAGCTTTGGGGAAACATACAGGAAAGGAAAGCATGGGAGTGGTAGGGAGGACATGCTTGTAACCCTAGCATTCTACAGGGCTGGGGCAGGAAGATCACAAGTTTGAGGTTAGCCTGGGCAATTTAGGGAGAACCTTTCCAAAATAAAAAATGGAGCCAGGGATGCAGCTCAGTGCAAAGACCCTCAGTTCAATCCCCAGTGCCACAAAAAAAAAATTTAAAAAAGAAAGGAGAAAGCTGCAGAGAAAATGTGTTGTAGGGATCTGCAGAGAGTTCCCTTGGAATCTTCAGCTGAGTGCTAATCAACCAGTATGTATGCAGAAACTACAAAAGGCTGGAGGAAGAATCGCCAAAAAGACTAGAGGAAAAATCCTTGTATCTCACTGGGGGTAAAAGTTGTTTCTGTTCTTAAAGGCCAGGATAGAAAATATTCATAATTCATAGGACAGCAGTGAAAGAACTCACAAAATTCCCCCTTCAGGAGTGGAGGCTGCTCCAGTAGATCCTGGCTAGCAAAGCTTTTAAGCAAGCCTAGAATGGAATTGTTTCTAAGTAACTTAGTACTTGCTAAGAACAAACCTAAAAATATTTATTATAATATAAAATATGGTCAGGACTCAATAAAATAAAATTCCCAGTATCTGGCATCTAATTATATACATATTATCAGGCATGCAAAATAGTAGGAAAATATGAGTAGTAATGAGAAGAAAAATCACTCAATAGAAACAGATTCATAAATGCCACCAATAATAGAATAAGTAGACAAGAACATTAATTCAGTCATTAAAGCAGGATTCCCTAGGTTCAGGAAGATAGATAATAGATTGAACTTATAAGTAGAGGCATGGAAAATATGAAAAAGACACCAACTTAAATTTAAGAGATGGAAACTACAATGTCAAAAATGAAAAATGTACTGGATGAAAGGAATAGCAGATTAGAAAGAGTAAAAGACTAGTAACTTGAAGCTATGGTAATAGAAACTATCGTAAGTGAAACACACAGAAAATACTGAACAAAAATGACCAAATCCTTAGTAAACTACAGGGAAAAATTCAAGCAGCCTGATATACATGAAAATGATGTCCCCAAAGACAAATGAGTGGGGAGATTCTAGGTAGGAGAGTAGAGAAAATACTTGAAGAAATAATGACTCAAAACTTCGTAAACTGGATCAAAAGTTAAATCTAGAGATCCAAGAAGTTCAATGAATCTGAAACACAAGAAATTTGAAAAAAATGACACCAAAGTACAATAACAATCAAATTACTTAAAAACAGGCATAAAGAGAAAATCTTAAAAGAAACTGGAGAAAACAGACGCACTAAGTAGAGGAACAAAATAAGAAGAAAGCAACTTTTTTCTCCCCCAAATTGATCCATAGGTTCTATGCAGTCCCAATAAAAATCCCAGCAAGTATTTTTTTAGAAATTGGCATGTTGATTCTAAAATTCATATAGAAATTGAAGGACCTAGAAAAGCCAAACTTTAAAAAAAAGCAAAGTTAAAGGACTTATAAATTTATATTAAAGACAGTGTAATATTGGCATAAAGATATAAATAAGTGATGATAGTACTGTGTGCACAGTGACAAAATGGAACCATGTGTATATGAACAACTGATTCTTCACAAAAAAGCAAATACAATGAAGTGAATGAAGAAAGGATAATCTTTCAATAAATGATGATATCCACATGTAAGAAAAACTTTCAGTATTTACAATAATAAAGTTAAAATGAATTTAAGGACTAAATGTACAGAACTCCCAGAAAGAAACATAAAAGAAAATCTTTGTGACCTTGGATTAAGTAAAGTTTTGTTCAGATACATAAAAAGTATAACTATAAAGGGGGCAAAAAAAATTGACATTATAAAAATTAAAAACTGCTCTTGGAAAGATACCATTAAGAGTATAAAAAGGCAAGCAACAGGCTGAGAAAATGTATTTACTAATTATATATTTGATAAAGGAGTTGTAACCAGAATTTTAAAAAATCAAAATTCCTCCTGAAATTCACTAACAGAAAGTTATAACCCAGGCCCACCCAAAATAAAAGAACAGACATTTGCCCAGTTAGCACATGGAAAGGACGTAATTATTCAGTAGAAAAATGGAAATGAGAGTAAGAGATTGCTAGGTTTGGACCTTTGTACCCAAAGATCAATGGTATATTTAAATGATAAAAATCAGAAAACAAATTAACTGGAAGTAAGGACTGAATTTTAGACATGATCTTTTTAAGACAATAGAGTGATAAAAATTTAAGGAATGAACTTGGAAGATAGTTCATGTCTGGATACATTTTTGTTGAAAATATTTAGAACCACACACAAAAAAGCATCTACAGCTAAATGAACTACCATTCTTTTTTTTTAAAGAGAAAAAAATATAGAACAAAATTTCAAAACATAATAAAATCAAAAATTAAATCTAGAGATCCAAGAAGTTCAATGAATCTGAAACACAAGAAATATGAAAAAAAATGACACCAAAGTACAATAACAATCAAATTACTTAAAAACAGGGATAAAGAGAAAATCTTAAAAGATTAATACATTGCATATTTGAACTACCATTCTCGATGATAGATATTTCTGTATGCTCATATGCAGTTTTGTAAAAAGTTTCTAAGGTTGTTTTTGCTCCAAAATAATAAGCACTGAATAAATGTTTGTCAAATTATTAAATTTGGTTTGAATAAGAAACAAATGGCCTTCTCAATTCCTCTGTTCAGGTTGATGTAAAAATAAGAATCCTAAATGAAATACACTTGAAAATTAATCTTTTAGAGAATGTGCAGCCAGCATGCAAGTCAGATTTTTATGTGCGCCTTGTCCTCCATGGCTACCATAAAAAATAATACACGGTCCCTACCACGCCCCATCTGCGAGCCTGTTATGATCACTATCAGTAACTGTATCCAAGAAACAACATGCTATGCAAGTTACAGAGGAAATGAGACAATTATTTCTAGAGTCTTGGATGAGAGCCTGATATTAGATTGAACTATGGAAATGCTCTCTAAATAGCAGGCAGCCATTACCACCAGAAAAAAAATAAGAATTCAATTACATGTTGATTGATTTAGTGAGTGGTTCTCATTGCTTGAAGCTTCCTGTCCACTGAAAACATGAGAGCTAAGAATACCCTCGGGCACTTTACAGCTTGACCGCTTTTTGTAGAAAAGAAGTTTCTTCTCTGGCACCCCAAATATCCAACTGATTAGTATAAGCATTTTGTAGTTAAAAAAAAAAAAAAGCATCCTAGTGTTTGAGTCAATGGTATGAATTTGAAATCTTTTATCTTACTATATTATCAATAAAAGACTTTCTGAGTCATTGAAATCCATTCAAAACAGATGCCTAGCAGCATTTTACCATGATAGGGTTTTCTCTTCCAAATATCTAGTAAGCTTTTTAACACAGAGACATATGTTTGATCTGGAAAAAGTGTCCTTTTCACAAAAATCAGAGGAATGCTGAGAACTGTTTAATCAATGAGCTCTCAGAAATAGGAAACATACAATGCTTTTGGTTCTCAGAATGTTTGGGCCGATTATTTCTTAATGCAAAATTTTTGTTGGTATAACATACACAAAAGAAGTGCACAAACTACATGTGTCTGGTATATGACTTTCAGAAAATGAACACACCCAGGTAATTGGTATGCAAACCAACACACAAAATACTATCAGCATCTAGAAGTTTCTTTGAGCTTCCTCCCAGTCACTAACCCTCCTTCAACTGATAACCACCTCCTGATTTTAACAACATGACTTAGTTTTATCTGTTTCTGAATGTTATATCAATGGAATCGTGCTTATTAAGTATGGGTTCTTCTACTCAATATGTTCATGTTGATGTATGAGTTCATTCATTTTCATATCACAGTATATCCATTCTACTTTGGACGGACTGAACTGTATCCAGCTTGAAGCTATGATGAATATTACTGCTATAAACATTCCTGTACACATCTTGTGGTGAACACATAGATGTATTTCTGTTGGGTATATGGCTGAAACTGCTAGGGCATTGGAAGCTGTAGTAGATACTACCATAAACAATTTTTCAAAATGGTTGTGCCATACTCTGGTTTCTCTTCATGTCATACAAATCTTTCACCTTTTACAAAATGGTTGTGCCAATTTATATTTACATTAGCAAGCATTCTAATTATATAACAATTTAGGAAATTCTTGATAGTATTTGTCTTTCTTTGCAGAATCCCTATAAAGGTGCAGTAGAATTGCATTGAGGTTTCACTTGCATGTCTCCGATGACTAATAATGTACTATTTTGTATGCTTGTCGGTCACTTAGATCTCCTCTTGCATGAAGTGCCTTTTCAAGTCTTTTACTCATATTTCCAGTGAATTATTGAATTATAGGCATCCTTTATGTATTTTGGATATGATAGCTTATGGGATGTTATGTAATTATAATTACAATTTGTAACAAATTATAAATATATTCTCCATTCTGTGGTATCTTTGGATGAACAGAATTTCTTCAGTTTAATATAGTTTGTTTTGGGCCGGTGAGATGGCTCAGCGGCATAAGCGCCTGCCTTGCAAGCGCGAGGGCCCGAGTTCGACTCCCGGATCCCACATACGAAAAAGGGGCCGGTGATATCGCTCAGCGGCACGGGTGCCTGTTGGCGCGCGAGGTCCTGAGGTCGTCCCCCCGGTACCCACAAAAAAAAAAAATAAATAAATAAATAAATATAGTTTGTTTTATAAATTTTAATGGTTAGTACTTTGTTCTTTAAAGAAATCCTTATCTACCTTTAGGACTTGAACATATTCTAATTTTTTTCTAACAGCTTTATTGATTTACTTTAGGCCGTTTAGAGCCACAGTATATTTGGGATTGCTCTTTGTTGCATCAAGATTCACTTTTTTCTATATGGTTATCCATTTCTTGCCTAGATTTTTACTACTCTGGGCATTGGAGTATTTTTCTGTAAGACAACAAGACAATAACTCCTAGAGAGTCACTCATATAAATTTATATCTATATCTGTATCTATCAATATTGATATCTATTTGTGATCATTAGTCTTGACTTGTCAACTCCATTGGATTAAGAAATATCCAGTAGACTAGTAAAGCATGCTTCTGGGTGGGTCTGGGTGGGTCATGGAGGCATGGCCTTGAGTACAGTATATGTCCCTCACATGTCCTCTCCAGTGCTGTTCCCCTGCTCTGTCTCCAGCTGCCATGAAAATAAGCAGCTTTGCTCTGCCATTCCTACTGCCATGATATTCTTGCCTTGGAGCCAGCTGACTATGGACTGAATTCCCCATGTCAGAACCTAAGTTAAACCTTCCCTCCTTTAAATTGTGGGTATCAAGTATTGTGTCTCAGCAATGGGAAGGCTAACTAATACAATATATATCATGATCTCACATATATATTGTACTCTCCACCCCCATATGTTGAGGAGATAGAAACTGTGCTGAAAACATGTAGCAATTGACCTTTTTTTACACTTCTATATACAACTAATGTTTTTTTTTTTTTTTTTTATGTTTGGTCCTAGGACAGTTTGCAAAGTTTCCTTGGCACCTACTATTCCAAATACACTGGGCCAATATAGGTGGAAACAGTCAAATTCCAATTCTCAATCTCAGGACATCTCCTTCATTAGCAGCAAGATGAAATGGTGCTTTGACAATGAATAAGGAGATAGAATTCAACCGAAATGACTAAAGGAGTAGAGTAGCAGCCTTTGAGCAGTATAAGTCAGTCATTGATACCTTATGAATAGGAAAGTCTTCATGTCTTCCAAAATGTTCTGAATTGATAACTAGTGTCTTCCGTGACAAGGCAAGAGTTACATTGGCGGATCCCAGGTGCTCCACATAAAACTATGATGGTTGTTCCTGCTATAAGTCCTGAAAGAGGGGTCAGTATTACCAAATATCAATGTGAATAATGTCGCTGTAGTAGTACAGTACAGTTTAGGACAGTGACCCTGCTAGCACAGAAACACACGAAGACACATACACATACATTTTCCCAATTTGGGGGATGCATTGTTGCTAGAATTATAATGCCAAAATTTGCTAATATTATGTCCTTATTAATAGTTATAAGTAAAGGTTTTAGCATTCAAAGGTATTATACTAGATATATGATATACAGCAATATACTTTTATAAAAAAATAGTTATATATATACAATAAATAAATATACAATAAATTTTTAAGTAACAGATCTCTTCCTTTTACAACTTCTAGTGCTCTGAAGAAATGTCCACTAGGCATGTAAAAGGGTGTCTGGGGGGGAAATGCACTTGCTACAATTGGTGCTGGTTATTTCTATGCAATGAATCTATAAAAGTTTTATAATGTAGCTGAGTGTCCCAAGTTGAAAGCTAAGTAGCAATGTGGTAACTCTCTTCCCAAAACAGAGTGGTCTAGCACAAGCTACTCCTTTTGAAGCTACTGTAGAGTTAACTGTCATCAATTTAAATCATAAAATATTTGACATGTTCAAACCATCACAGTGAGTAATCAAGACTAAAGGGCTTAAAGGAAGATATAGACTTGCCTGAGCTTGATCTTTTACTGAGATCTGATTTCTTTTAAATCTTATTTAAATAAGGTTAAGCCTTACAAATGCAGGCTCTGTTGGGTGCCACTTGGTAGAATATAGAAGGGCTGCCTCTCTGTATTTATGAGCAATCCAAAGGACCATATCTGTGCAGATTAAATAATAATCAATGTTCTCACAGTACTCCTGCCAAAACTCCCACAACCCTGCTAAAAAGCAAAACACTCATCTGGTGATACAACTGACATAGGAGCAGAATGTATCACATCCTATCTGAATGCTCTGTAGTGAAGTGATGTGCCTCTTAGCAGAAAAATAAGGTTTTCCTGACCTTAAAATAAAGAGGATATTGATGGAGCTTTGCCATATCTTCCAAAGGAGAAAATGTGTTTTTGAGCAATGGTGCCCTGCAGTATCAGGGTTATAAGTGGATAATGCATGGCTGGTATAATTTGAGAACTTGTACAAAGCCCCTTCATATCCCACAAATGGCTCTCACATCAAATTAGAAAGGATTTTCACTGGAAAAAAAGCATTTCTTTGAGTTGAGAAATTGCATTCTTTTAAAAGACAAATGCCCAAGAGAAGAGTTCCATGGAAACACTGAATGCACTAGTCAGATCCTCCCTATTGAGAATTAGTGGATTCATTACAGTTGATTTTGGTAGGGTAGAGGAGGGGTAAAGACAAATACTGTAGTGTTAAGAATCGAGATTAGAAGAACTAGGGAATAATGTGATGAATAGAAAGAAGGATAAAACCACCTTGGGGAGAAGATCACCAGCATAGCTCCCAGAGGTAGGCAAGCCACCTCTCCATGGTGGGTAAAAGGATAAAGTCCAAGCATGATGCGGAGGGCGACTAGTGAGTAATAGATAGTCTACATCCAAAGGAAAAAGGTTCCCGAGCCAGTCCTATTACAGTTGTATCTTTGTTTTGGAGTCTTAAATTTTTAGTAAATCCACAAAGAGAATCAGCTATAGTCTCTACCCCTATTCAGATGACTTTACAGAGTCAGATTTTGCCTATGATATGATGCTGTGTAAGAGTAGTTTTCAATTCAAGTCCTTTGACAAATAATCCACTTGCTTTAATTATAGCTGAGGGATTTTAACATTAAAATGATCTTGGAATTTTAGTATAAAACTGCAATCAAGGCAGGCATCTTCTCTCTGCTGTTCCTGGAATATGCTAAGTTAGCCTTTGCAGTATCACCTGCCTCCTCAACCTCAGCAATAAAATCAGCCAACAGTTCAAATTCTGACACTACTATTCACTAGCTATGATATTGGGTTTAAACTCTCTAAGTGTCAGATTTCACAGCTGTAGAAAGAGTACAGTTCCAGAATCATAGGATTGTTCTAATGACCAATAAGAAGGTACATACAAAATAGCACAGAATATGCATAAAATAAATGGTAGCTATTATTATTATCATACACTACTTAAATACCTCCCCTTAACTCATATTTGCCTCATAAAGCAACCCTTGCTAGAATGTTTTTCATATAAAATTTTTTTGAGGGAAAGGCTTTTATTTGTGTCTTTCATCTCTATTCCACTGTCTTTGTCTGATACCGCCCTTCCAGTGCTTTGAAAACTTCTGCCTAGTACTTGGAAAATAATAAATATTTGTTAAATGAGTTTTGTCAAATTAAGTCTATTACATAGACTTGAACATAATTTGAACATAACACATCTGGACTGTACTCTTCAGTTTATACATTCTCTCATTTGTGTGATAAATATTTATTATCATTTGCTTAACAAATATTTGTTGAGTAAATATTTTAAAACTTACCAAAATAGTGTCTTCTGCAGTGCCTATAACATTCAAGAAATTTAATGAGAATGAGGCAGTTAGGGCTTATTTGTTCAAAGAAGACTGATTTGGCATTTCAATTTTAAAAGCAAAACATCATTTTAAGGGACTTGAATAAAGCATCTTGGTTATGTTCTGAACAGGACTTTAGACTGGTTTGGTGCCTGGGCCTGTGGCATTTCAATTAGGATGCCTTCTAAATGAAATATAAATCTCTGTGGCTTTTGCCCTTACATGTTCTCATTGGGCCTCAGCTCTGACAAACTTCCTCTCAAGCATTCTGGGAGCCCTCTAGGGTGCTAGTCAAGCATGCATGGATTTGACTCGATACAGGAGGTATAGAAAAAGAACTTGATGATTGATGGGATGAGTGAGGAGGATAAAAGAAAGGATTACTTATAAGTTACGAGATTGAGGACAAGGATAGGTGATGGTACCATTTAGTGAGATGGGAGAGGGAGGAAGGGAGGAAGGGAGAGAGAGGGAGAGAAAAAGAGAAGGAAGGAACTATTTTGGGTTACACGGAAATATAAAATGGTGGAGGCATTGGAAGAAAATTTTGCACATGGAGTGAACTAAAAATATGAGTTCAATGAAAAATTTATGATGTAAAATTTCCTAGTTATACAATATTTGAATTCCTTTGGATATGTTTAAAAGTGTGATGTATTTTTAAATATCAGTATTTAAAATACACTGAAATACTCTATCCATTGCTGCTATTAAACTTACGATAAAACTATTAGAATCAACTTTAAAATGCATAAGGAGGTAATTCTTCAAAATTCTATCAGGACATACGTAAGCAAAAATATTTAAAGACCACTGCAGAGGAAAACCCAGATAACATTCGAGCCTACAGAAAGTAGTTCTCATGTTGAATGATTTTCTTAACAAGAGTGAAGTAAAAGATTTCTCAAACATGCCTGCCTGTCCAGCAAACTACACACTAAGTATTTTGGATCTCAGGACATCATCTCCTTTGGTCAGTTGGGAGATGTGGTGCCACAAAGACATAAAATACAAGACCAGAATGAAAATACTATATAAACAGTATTCTCTCTTATTCTACGTCTTTATACTTCTGTATCTCTTCTTAGCCTTTTCCATTATCATAACCAATGATGAACACTGCCTGACAAAGAAGCAGAACATAATCCCTCTACTAGCATTAGACAGATGTGTGCAGCAGTGTGATCCTGCTGAGCAGGGGCTCCCTGAATTGCACTCCTGATGGTGACCTGCAATGGAGGATAGAGGGCAGACGATCAAAGGATAGGCTTGACATCCTAGTCAGTATGTGGCTGCAGACAGCTGAAAAATGAATGTACAGGCAGATTTGAATTTGACAAATGTTTAATGAATATCTGCTTTAAGCTGGACATTATTGTGGGACATCAGCAATATTGAGGTGATTATTTTCAAGGCTGACCACACGATAAAGCATTACGAAACACCTGTGGGCTCCCTGGAAACTTGCCGTCACCAGCCAAGATAAGAACTCACATCAGCATGTATAAGATATTATTTTTCATCACCAGATAAAACTGAAGATGCTTCCAAAGCCATGATCTTGAATTATACTAAAGGAAGCTGAGAGAACAGTTGTGACTTACATGTTTGTGAATACAGACAAATTATTAGCAACGAGCATTTCCTATCTCATGACACTCAGAATCACAAGAATGATATAGATAAAATGTGTACACTAAAACTGGTATTTGGTGTTTCATTTCCAGTATTCCCTAGTAGGTTCCCCTGCATCAATTAAATACCTACAGATTAAGAAAGATTAATAGTAATACTAGTAAATATGGAGAGGAAGGGAAAGGGGAAAATAAAAGAAGTAAAATTTGAAAAATAAAAAGGAAGATGAGGAAGAGAGAAAAGTAAGATAAAGAGTCTTATTAAGGAATAAAAGAAAGGCTATACGTTGCTGCTGATCTTTGCTATTTTTAATCCTCAGAACATTGAAATTGAAGTCTTTATTGAGTATAAATATATTTTTATATCTCTGACTATATGAACTCGAGGTGGATGTAGAAAATATGGATTTTTAATTCATTAGAAGCCATTGAAATTACTTTAACAAAATATATTTTACCAGTTTATTGCAACACAAACAATTTCCTAGTCACAAACTAAATTGTTTTAAACTTTGTAATTGTGGGAGGCAAGCATATTCAGCCTTTTAACCAAGTTAAAAATGTCATCTCATGCATATGTACATGCAGTCTTATCTTCAAAAGAGATACTTTGGGAAAAGACGTGAATGTAGCTATTTAAAAAACACATGGGTGACAGTACCAGCCCAACTCAAATATTGGAGCATGTTTCAGTTAGGGTTCACTAGAGGAACAGAATACCTATCTATCTATCATCTATGATAAAGGATTTATCAAGTAGGCTTACAGTGGCTGCCTGCAGAGTCAGGGGCAGGGGGAGGAATGCAAAAGGGCCATCTGTGTGCTGAGTGCTGGAGGATCCAGTCAAAAGCCCAAGCCTGGAGCTCACTGCAGATTCCAGTGCAAGTCCATATCTAGAAAGTGTCTGCATTGGAAGGCTGATCTGCCCTGGAAGGCTGAAGAGTCTGCCCTGGAAGGCTGAAGTACCTGGAGAGAATCATCCAAAGGCAATGGTGAAGACTGTAGCTCCTCTGAAGAAGCAAAGGGCAGAATTCCTTCTTTTGCTTTTCATTTCATCCAGGCTACAAGCCCATCGATTGGTGCCACCCATACCAGGATGCGTCTTCCCTTTTCAGTTTGCCAGTTTGCAAGTCAGTCATCCAGACACACCCAGAGCTGTGCTCCACTAATTCATTAGGCATTTCTTAACCCATTCAAGTTGACACCACAATTAACTATCACTGAGCACCTCCTTCATGTACAGAATAGCACCATGTCAACACTACCAAAAGACTACTTTGTGATTTAAAGTCACAGCTACTGCTGGCTAGGCACATTAGTCTTTAAGAATACCAATATCTCTCAGCATCCTCCTTGTTCATCTTTCCATTTCTCATGGTTAACACTAAATTCTTCCTAAGAATGAGCAGTCCAGCAGTGGCAGCCATGGGGGCTAAGTACCATCTCTCATTCCAAACTGTGCCACGTCACTTAAAGCTGAGACATATCTTATCTTCAGCTGGGACTAAACTGATTCTAGGTTCTCTCTAAAAGAAATTAGATTGAAAATGAGAGGATCAGAAATCTAATGTCAGTTTCACTCCCAGCTCTGAGGTTTCAACCAGATAAGTCATCTAACTGTGCTGAGCCTCCTGTTTTAAATCTGTGACATGAAAGAACCCGGCCTTAAACATCTCATAAAGCGGGCCGGTGAGATGGCTCAGCGGCGTAAGCGCCTGCCTTGCAAGCGTGAGGGCCCGAGTTCGACTCCTGGAACCCACATACGAAAAAGGGGCCGGTGATATCGCTCAGCGGCACGTGCGCCTGCTGGCGCGCGAGGTCCTGAGGTCGACCCCCCGGTACCCACAAAAAAAAAAAAAAAAAAAAAACATCTCATAAAGCTTTACAATTATTTTTCTCTGACTTTAAGAACTTAAAGAGACTCGGGCCTTCCCTTTCCCTCAATTCCCCAGATCCTCAAGCTGCAGTCTTCACCACAGGCCACTGTGTCATGAGCCTGGAGCATATTCGTGCCATCAGGCAGCCCCAGCCCCAGCCAGTACTCCATGGAGGCTCCAAGCACTGCATCATGCTACTGTGTGGCGTTATGAAGAAAAATTTTTCTTAGAATTCCTCTAAGACCTGCCTTTTACTGACCCACTGTCTCCACATGCTTCTTTCTTCCTGTCCCAAATAACAGGAACCAAGGGGAACTTTCTTTGCAAGTTCAAGGACTGTAAGTTTCTAGGCCATATCTCCCTTTTGCCTAGTTTCACTGGCTGCTACCAGGGCCATACATTGGCAAAAAAGACCTATTTCAGCCTTCTAAAACCAATAGCTTGACCCTGAAGCTTACTTGGATCTGTCTTTCTGAGCGAGTAGATAGAACAACATTTTGGAGAGCTTGCTACAAGTCTACCATTCTCCACATGAAGCAAAGATTAAGGTTACCCTCAATTTTGCATCTTGTGTGTAAGTCCCCATGGAGGAAGAGAGTCCTACATTATTTATAGAGATAGCATTGAGGAGGGAGAGGGAGCTATCCAGAGTCCGAGTATAGGGGAAGGCTTAAGAGATCGGTCTCTGCTTGGTTCTTTAAAGGCATGTAGGAGTCTGTCCTGTACAGAAGGTACATAAAACCCTAAATTGTTCAGTAGTTCTGAAACATAAATCATAAGCCTGAGTGCAACAAGAGATGAGCCTATAGGGTAGGGGAGAAGCACAAATGCTAAGAGCTCATGTGTATTTTGTTAATTACCTATGGAAGGTTTAACACTCACCAGGATCTGCAGTCAGCCTTCAACTTTAATTTAACTAATTAATTAGTTGATTACTAATTAATTAATTAATTAGTAGTATCTACCTCAGCCCAATGGGATAAGCACCATTATCATTCCCATTTTACAAATGAGGAAACTAGAGACTAGACAGGTTAAGTAACTTGTCTGGAATCACAGCATATTGTGGAAGAACCAGAACTCAGATCCAGAGCCTCGGGATCTGTAGCATGCTCAGACTTTATTTCCTGCATGCCTGAAAATCACTGCAAACAAAGTCCCATTGGAAGTTCTAGAACAAGAGGAGTGGGACAATTAAAATGGAACCATGGAAAGAATAATGTTCTGCATGCAGGAAACTTGAAAGAAGCAAGAGGACCAGAAAGAAAAATCGCAATGAATTTGGACATTATTCTTTAGGCAATGAGAAAACACAATATATATGATCAACTTGAAAGATTTCCTATATATCATTTTTAAACAGTTTTCAAAACAGTTGTACACAAACTACATTTTCTATCTTTTATTTTCTGTTCTTAGATTTGGAGATATTAGCACTGACTGTTTCTGGAGAGATCTATGCCCATGTCATTTTTCATTTTGTTGGAGTTATACTACTCAATTTCAGCAGTAGAAATTGAGGTCAATAAATAGGAAATTTCAACTTCATAAAGAGCGTCGGTCATGTAGGATCCTGAAAATCATTGTTGCACATAGCTATTAAGAAACCTAGGAGACAAAAACAATAGAATAAAAGCTTATTTGACTTTTAACCTGAGTAGTTTCAGGTGTTCTGGTGTTTTGTTTGTTTTTTCCTGAGAAGAAATAGAAATGTGTAGAACAAAGTCACAAAATTAGCATTGATAATCTACTTGACCTTTAAAAGTGAAGACTTTGTTGATTTTTTTTGAAGAATAAGCAATATTAACTCTAAAAATAAGATATATTGCTTAGAGTTCACTATGTCATTGAGACCACCTTCTCCCTTTTTCCATACTTCCCTTTCCTAGGAAGCATGTAAATTTATCTCTTTTGGTTCAGTGCACAACTAAATTGTCTAAGATTCCTTTCCTATTTTTTACTACATTTAACTAGCCTTGTAATTGAGATACATTTATCCAAGGTAACCAGAGTAGTAATTTTTCCTGATACTATGGCTAGTATCACAGGTTGATACCTAGGTGAGAAAAACCCATGCTGGGCGTCATGCTGTTTTCCACCACTTAAAATTCACCCTACCCAAAGTTTGCCCTTTATGGTGACTGTTTTGGAAACCAAGGGCCCAGAATCTATGCCCAAACAGCCTCGAGCTCAGTTCTAGGGCCCGCTTGAGCCTTGTAGCCCTGGGTTCTTGTGATAAAAAGGGACGGGTATTTGGGGGTGGGGGAGCTGTATTCAGAGTTATATATGCAGACTGGGTATCCATAAGCCAAGGTCAGAAAAGGCAGCAGATGGCTAACCCACTAAGGCCAATACATTTAGGCCTAGTATACCATGGAATCCCAGAATTCTAAGTTTTAAAATGTACTCCCCAGCTGTTAGGAAAGTATACTTGTCAAGGTCAGAGGGTATATCCTTTTCTCATCTTATTACCTTGGTTTGTAAATGTTAGTATTTATATATTTGGTGTGAAAGTCTATAATGACATTTTTGATCCAGGACCTACAAATGTTAGGGGTAGCTCAGGGTTGATACCTGACCTCAAACTATTGAATCAGATTTTCTCAACCTGCGATGTAGGATTTAAGCATGACGGTCTTTATTTCTGCTGGTCACTTCAACTGAGAGCATCTACACTTAGAAGCTGAGTCCCCTCAGTCATAGGACCACTGCGGTGAATGTCTATGAAGTTTTGGGATAAGAACTGTAGAAGTACCCTGGTTCCTAAGACTTGGTCAACTTTTTCTTAAATTCTATAAGGTACTCCAGCATCCTTCTTATCCAGCCCTTTCCTGCTATGTTATTTTGTAAAAAGAATCCATTACTTATATCTTATGTTTCAACCTAGACAGCAAGGATAATAAATTTATTGCTTAGTAGCCTGAAACATTAGAACTTTCAGTGTTCATAAAAATTATGCCTGCTGCATGAAGCAGTTCAGACTCTGATCAGATGACTATTACAACTGGTTAATGTTAGGTTAAAAGTATTCTATCGAGCCTTAACCAAACCTATGGCAGCTACATGTTGTACCTGGAAAAATAAAAAGCTCTTCAGTGGTTTGCCGCTGTCACTTCATTTCTGTTTTATGAAGTGTGATTAACATATACAGTGAATGTTTAAATGTTTAAAATTTATTACAGTAAGGGACACATTGACATTAATTCCCTCAAAACACTCCCCTTTGCTTCAAACACATCCCATAGTTCTTGTCACTTTCTAAAACAGTTCTGAAAGTCCTCTTTCATAAGTGTCTTTATGAGGTGTGATAAAAAATATGATAAATGCTGCTGCCAACACCACCCAACAGAAAGGGAGGCTCCTAAAACATTACAGTACATCCCCATCCACCAGATCTGGTACCATGTGACTCCTGGCTCTTCCCCAAAGTCAAAATGACTATGAAAGCTAAACATTTTTAACTGATTCAGGACATCGAGGCACCCATGACAGCCCAAATAAAGACATGAAAGAGCACTTTCAGAACTGCTTCAGAAAGCACAAGAATGATGGGACAAGTGTGTTCAAAGAGAGTGGTAGTATTCTGAGGGGGATTAATGGCACTGTATCTTTAATACATTTTTTAAATTTATATATTCACCATATGTTTTGATAATATCTCATATATTTGCCTTGAAGTTGAAAACTTTTTTCCTCTGAGGCAGTACAACATATGCTGTTAGTTTTTATTTTTAAGGTTCTGGATAGAAAGGGCAGGTAATAGGGAGCAGTCACTCCCTCTTCTGGAGAGTTTGTAGAGGATGGGCCCTGTCACCACAGTGGCCAGTAGCCTCCCATTCCTTTTTCTCAGAGAAGAATCTTCCATGGTACCTGTTGTTTTTCCTTTCATCATTTTCCTTCTCCTGTTTCTCTCATCTCAGTGTGACTTAGCTTTAATTGAGGTTGTCAAGAAAATGCTTTGTTCTGAAGGCTCATGGGAGAAAGGAGAGAGCTGCCTCTATATTACCGACATCAAATAATTTTCCAAGGTGCTTACTGCAGAACATTGTGTCCTCTTGAGACACAGGTTAAAATAATACAACAACACAGTTCTTTGTCATAAAGAGCAAGTATGCAATGAATCATTAGATGCAGAAGTTGTATTACCAAACTTAAAATAGCTATATAGTCCAGTGTCTCATTCTTTTATAACTACATCACTAGCTTTGATGTTGTAGAAAAAAACTCAAAATAAAATGTAGCCAGGAGGGAGACAGCTGGAATGGACTGCCTCAGGGTGTGTGAGTTTCTAGTCAGCTTGTGCATTCTTTGTAGAGTAACTTCCCTCTCATACTCCAAAAAGTAATAGAATCCATCAGGAGATATCATTCTTGCATGCCTCTCTCTTTGAATCTAAACATACATCCAGGGCCACTCATCCTGGATGTCTTCCTCCTTTCAGAGTGGGAAAAAAAACTCCCCTTTTTCCTAATTCCAACTATCTGCCTCCTCTAGGGCCCTTCCCAAAGCCTGAAGAAGCTGTGGTAACATGAACAAATGAAGAAAAATCCAAGATGGTGATGCTGGCCTGCAGGAGTAGACTTTAAAAGAGCTTAAGTCTCTGGAATATTAGCCTTAAAAAAAGAAATTTTGACACGTGCTGCAACATGAGTAAACAATGAAGATATTATGTTAAGTAAAATAAGCCAATGTTACAGTCTATATTAAGAATGTCCCCAAAGACCTTATGCCTTCAGAGACAGGGCCCTTAGAACAGGACAGACCATGGGGGCACTATAGCTGACTTACTGATAAGAGATGGGGCTTGGTCAGGGCAAGCAGGTTGCTGGGGGCATGACCTGGAAGGGTACATCTTCCTGCCCATCTCCTCGCTTCTTTCTCCACTTCTTGGCTGTCATGACATGAGCAGCTTTCCTCCACTAAGCTCTTCCACCATGCCATTTCTGTGTTTAAGCCTGCCAAACATGGACTGAAACATCTAAAACATGAGCCCAAATATACTTCTCTTTTAAGTTGCAGTCATCGAGTATTTTGTCCCCAGCTGTAAGTAAAGTGACTAAGACAGCCTGTAACAAAAGGACAAATACTATATATTCCACTTATATAAAGTATCCAGAATAGTCAAATTCATGGAGACAGAAAGCAGAACGATGGTTTCTAGGGGCTAGAGGAATGATAAGTTATTGTTTTTCTCTTTACCCTTTGATGTTGTGGTTCATATTCCCTGTTCCTCAGAAATATCTAGAACACATTCTTTGTGTTATATAATTGATCTTCCAGCTTTTACTCCTCATTCTGTTGTGCTATAATTGTGTACTCTCCATTTTGGGATGGATTTTAGAGACACAAAGTTTACACGGGACCTAAAGGACTCATTGGGCACTCGAATTTTGAGAGGACAAGTTGTGGGATCACCCGCAAGGTGGGTTGTAGGCTGCAGCGGCAGCATGCTTCCTGCCGCACCAGAAGGGTAACCTTCAAAGGAAATTCCTCTACTCCACTCAGCTCACTCCACTCCTCTGTTTAACACTGTATGTAGCCTCCATGATCCTTCAGATTAAAAGTGAAGGTCCCCACAAAGACCTTCAAGCCTGGCCCTTGGATACCTCATGTGCTCTGCCTTGCTTGCTCCACTGAAACCAGACTGAGCTCCTCATTACTCTGTCTCCAGCCATATTTCCATGTCTTGGCCTCTACACTTGTCCTTCCTTCTGTCTGAAGCAGTACTCCCCCAGAGGTCCACATGACTTTTTCATCTTCTTTGTGTCGTTATTCAAGTGTCTCCTTCTCAACTGCACCTTCCTTGACCGCCATACTTAAAGCCAGAAGTCCTTTTCTGCGACTCCACATTCTCTTGTCCTGCCTTGCTGTTTCTGTAGTGTTTCCTGACACCTTGGATACTATATATTTTATTTATTCCGTATGTTGATTCCCTGCCTGACAGAGATTGGAGATTTTTATATATTTGATCACTGCTGTTTCCTTTTTGATTAAATCAGTGCGTGGTGTGTACAACACACTCAGTAGATACTTAAATAAATGCCTAAGTAAAGGAATGAATGAACTAGTATTTGGCTGTGCAGAAAAGTTAGAGATCATGTAGTTATGTAAAAGCTCTATCCCTTTAGAATGGAATTGTAAACACAAGCACCATAACCTCAGAATTCTGTGACAGCCAGGGCATATTAATTCAGACTCCTGGCAATAATACTAATGCCAAAGTCACTAAACTCTCAAGTGAACCATGACTGAATAAACATGTCTTCCAGAAAACCCACATCCTTTAGATAACCAATAGAATCAGTCACCATATCAATTGTAGCTGCTCAGTAATTTGAACACCAAAGGCAGCTTGGCATTTTCCTTTGAGAATAAATGAAGAGGATGGAAAATTTTGCATCATTATAGTTCATTAAACTGCAGTTATTAACCCTTACTATATGCCAGCTACCACACTGGTGTGTGAGGTCATTTAAATCTCTCACTACCTTACAAGTAGATGTAATATCATCCAGAGAAACCAGAGGCACAGAGAAATTATCATCTCAAATCTATGCAGGCACAGTAATTCAAACTTAAGTTTCTAAATCCACAGGCCAAAGCCTCTCTGTTATGATGTACCGCCTCCCTAAATAATAAAATCAGACCACTTGGGGTTTGTTTTTGCTGATCCTCAACTATATTTGAAATAACCAAGCTTCTAAACTGCTTTCTACCTAGATTATTAATATACTGACTACAGCAATGAAATTTTTCCACAGTAGAGGGAAATGGTATTTTAAAGGTTGCTATCATTTTCAATTCACTTTTTGAAATTCATTTTGGCTTGTCACTGGGGAAAATCTCTAAGCAATAAAAGAAATGCAATAAAGACAACAGGCAATGTATCACAAAATGTGATTTTTATCTTGATAACAACATGTGATTTATTTATTACTTATGATAAATGTGAAAATAAATTGCATTTGTGGAATTTATGAATAAGATAGATTTGGTAATGTAAATTCAGCATTCAGCTACTTGAATACCTTGTTGAAATATAGAGTAGGATCTCAGGGTAGTTTTGAAAATATAATTAGGTTGTAGTTTATTAAAGTGTAGATTTGAAGTTCTCCAATATATATTTTCAATAGTAATTTAAGTGTATCAGAGCAGAAAGACTTACCTCTCTTAGGTAAATCAATGGAGTAACTTAATCAATTCCATTTTTTCCAAGATAAACTGTATCCTAAGTGACTCCAGTTATTCAAATAAATAGTTGGTACTTTCCTTTTTCACCTTTGGTAGCGCTAAGTTACACGTATGTCATACTCTCTTATCTCTTAATTAGCAATTTGTTTCTTTTGAGTGATATTTGACAGCCATAATTTAACCTGGTGATACTCAGCATCCGCTAACAAGTGCAATAATATGAACTGTCATGTGTCTGTTCCCATTTGGTAGGGAGAATTCTAGCCCATTACAGAGCAAGAGAACACCTGTATTTCCGGAGCGTACAGAGTGAAGGGTAGGGATTCGAGGGAACCTTGGAGAGGAAGGTAAAGCCAGTGAACATACAGTATCCTAAGAATTCCGGAAGAATTCAATCTTTCATGAATGGAAAGATTCTGAACATTTTTATCAAACAGAACACGATGTTACTTGCATTTTTTAAGATATTAGTTGGTCTGTTTGTGAAGAGTACATATAAGGCAGGGTGATAGAAGAGAGACCAGTTTGGAGCAGTAAAGGAGCCATGGAGATGAAGGAGAAAGATTTGAGATCTGTATTACAAGTAGAAAGTACTAGATGTGGAAATGTGTTGGATGTTGGGTGGAGGAACTTTCAGTGGTAAGATTTGATTTCTGGTTTGAGGATTGCTACAGTTTGTCTGCTCCAAAACTCATGTTGAATTTTAATGGCTGCTGTGAAGGTATTGGAAAGTGGGAACTGTAACAAGTGATTTGGTCATGAGGCCCTCACGCTCATGAATGGATTAATACCTTTATCACAGGAGGAGGTTAGTTATCCAGGAAGTGGCTTTGTTATAGCAGTGGTCAACCTCTGGAACATGTTTTCTTCTTTCCACTCTCTGTCTTGTGCATGCTTACTTGCCCTTCTGTCATGTTGGGATGCAGCATGGAGGCTATCAGCCGCCAGATGGTAACACCTCGATCTTGGACTTTCCAGCCTCCAGAACTGTAGGAAACGAATTTCTTTTCTTCGTAAGTTTGCTGATCTGTAGTAATCTAACAGCAGAAAATTAATTAAGACTGAGAGAGAAAGATGGACTTCACTGTTGGACATGCTGCTTGAAATGTTTGGGAGGCATCTAGGAAGAGATGTGCAGTTGAATATACAGTCTGACATGTGAGCAGGAACTAGGAAGAAAGGTTTGATGGAGAGATATATTTTGGGAACTTATTAACATAGAGACATGTTGAAGTAATGAGATTAAATGAGATTTAAATGAGTAATGAGTAATGAGAGAGTTGTAGAGTGAAAAGAGGATGAGGTCCTAAGAAATGACATTTAGAGATAAATACATAGAGAAGCTGATTTCCTAAGTTACATCTGTGTTGCTATTCTTTCAATGAATGTGTATTACATGACTTATTATGTATCACACCAGGTACTGGGTACACCAAGAGGCATAAAAACTAACCCTGACCCCAAGAAGCTTGCACTATCGCCAGGGAGATACAAAGAAAGCATAGACTCCAGCACCAAACATATTGTAGCATTTACAAAATGCAAGGCAGTGGTGAACCTCAGTCTGGGTTAGACAAAAAGAAAAGATCGGAGAAGCCTTTAGGAAAATTCCCTTTAGTTTGGTACATGGTGAGATATATGGGTCTAAATTCAGTCTTCTGCATGTGGATATACAATGAAGGATGTGGGGAAAAGAAACTATACTTCACTGTTGGTGGGAATGTAAACTAGTGCAATCACTATGGAAATTAGTGTGAAAAGTCCTCAAAAAACTAAAATATAAATTCCACTTAACCCACTTATTCCCCTTCTAGCTATCTTCCCAAGAGAGTTAAAATCATCGTATTAGAGGACTACATGCATACTCATGTTTATAGCAGCACAATTTATAATAGCTAGAACTTGGAAACAGCATATATGTCCATCAACAGATGAATGGATAAAGAAAATGTATTTATACACAATGGAGAACTATACTGCCATAAAGAAAAATAAACTTAAGGCATTCTTAGGTAAATGAATGCAACTTGAGAACATAATGTTAAGTGAAATAAGTCAGACACACAACAAGCTCAAATATCACATGGTTTCTCTTATATGAGAAAACATATAGAGAGTGAAAAATATGAGCGATAAATAGGAAGTAGGGAGTTCAAATACTTACCCAAAATATAAATTCCATTGTTTTACAAATATTTCAATGTATGTGCTAATTGATTTCATTTATGCTACTAGTTTATCTTACTTCTTCAAAAAGAAATTTTTATGTTATTATCTGTTTCTTTTTTATAAGAGTCTTTTTGGTTTATGTCTTGTACTCTGAGTAACTAGTTTGAAGATAATGATGCACAGTGTATTAACTACTGTTATTCTCTTATTGATTATGAAATTTTGTGGGGTTTTTTATTTATTTTATCATAAAATAAAAAGAAAATTTCCTTTGGCATTTATTATAGGATGAATAAGAGTTCTTCAGACCAACAAGATAAGGAAGGGTTTTCATTCTAGAGGAAACAGCAAAGCCAAGAATTGAGTTGGCATGCCACTCTTAGGAAACAAAAAGGACACTGGTGTGTTAAAAACCAGCATGTGGAATAGGTGAGAAGGCAGGAGAGAGAGGTAGTTGGTAGCCACACAATTCCATAAGTGATGAAAAGTTACTGAAGGGGATCTTCAGATATTAGAGCGTTAGCTGATAGGAAATGGAAACTCAGTAAAGATTTATTTAATGCATATATGATCAAATTTGCATTCCACAAAACCCCATCTAGTGGCAGCAGAGAGACTACATTGGCAAAAGGAGAAAGTAGAGCAGGGGTCTACTTGGTAGATCATACAGAACTGGCTGGCCTCTTAGAGCTTTCACAGTGTAAGACAGATGGGAAGGAGAGGGAGCAAGATGTTAAATGGTATGTTATCTATCCTGCATAGTATTATTCTACCTTAAAAAATAACTTAAGAGCCAGGTGTGATAGTACATGCCTATAATTCCAGCTACTTTATAGGCTGAGGCAGGAGGATCACTAGTTTGAAGTAAGCCTGGGAACTAAAGGGGCTGGGAGTGTGGCTCAGTGGCAGAGGACGAGCATAGGGTGCATAAGGCCCGGGGCTGGATGCTCAGCACCACCAAACAACAACAACCAAAAAACAACAACAAAAAATCTTCCAAGGTTTAAAGAAACTGGCTCAACAGAAATTTGATGAAGTGATCTTTTTTATTTTATTTACTATTTGTTTTCTGGAGAGAAATAGAAGAGAAACATATCCCTGTAGTTTTGGGGTTTCCATACTCCAACTCCTTTCTCGCTTTGAATCTTCCTCATCCTAGTCCAGGTCTTCAACCTGCTCTTCTAAGCCCTTGCTGCAGTTTCTCCTACCCTGAATCTAAGAATACTATGGGTTTAAGCAAAATAAACCTAGACACGAGGTGAAGAGTTGGGTAGAGTTATAGAATGTGGGGTTGTGTTCACTCTGGGGATTTTATATTTGAAAAGAAATAGAATCATTCTGCCTCAATTTCCCTAAGTCAAAATAATTGAAAATCATTCTCACAGATCCAGAGACCTAGGCCTGGGGACTTGTCTGTTTGGCTCTGGCACCCTGTTCTTCTGAACCATTAACAAATTTCACCAAACTCAAAGACCATCCTTAAAATCCCAAGGGGTATAAGTCCATACAGGATTCATTTCCATATGTCACCTGTCTGTTTTACAAATTGTCTTTGCTTATATTCTCATTTAACTTTCTTGAGGCTCTGTTAGGTGGGTAAAGTTCACCATTTTATAGATGGTCAGACATCAGGCACGTTGTGAGATGGAGCCACACCTCGAAACTCACATGGATGTCCTGAACGGAAGTCCTTTTCTCACCACGGAGTCCGATTCACACCAGGCATCACATAAAGATATCGCATCACCAGGAGCCGTCTGAGTTCTTTGTCTTGATATGTGATCCATAAGAGTTACACTGGGAACAACCTTGATTTGGGGCTCACTAGTAATTACAGTGTTCATTCGTGTTTCCTCTGCTGTGACATTTGCGGAGATATTTGGAGGGAATGGAATGGGATACTAGAAACAGAAATGTCTCAAACAGAAACTACTTCAGACCACATCATTTAGAGTCATGGGTTTCATGGAAAAGATAAAATGGTTTCTGAAATGAGTGGTATGAGAATAGGTCAGCTATGCCTTTGGTTGATGATATCAAGTACCCTGTTCAAAATGTCCCAGGCAGCCCTTTCTCCTCTGAACAATTTTTCTCCATTTATAATTTGAGCAAAGGAGGAGGAAAAATTCCTCCAACTACCTGCCCTTGTTTTTTTTTCCTCTGAGTCCACTAGGAAGAGGAAGATACCAACACAGCGAAGCCCATAGCCTTTGTATCAAGGTCAAGTATTTTGTGTCTAGAAAGGGAAATGAGTAAGATGTAACCTTGGGGAAAACAGAGCCAGGGATAGATGAAGGGAAATATACTATACAATGAATTTTTGTTTTAAATCATTCTCAGATACTTCTTTCCATATTACCTCCTCAGCTCTGTATCTCTCCATCTTCCAGTTCTGCCATGGTGGTCTTTTGAAGTCAGGGATTACAGAGATTAAATACTCCTTTTCAATGATGCTCTTACTGAGAGGCATACAGGCACCTCCCTGCCATTTCCAGATGAGTTCATCATCCCCTTCTTTTCCTGGAATTTCTGAATAGGCACAAGAGCCAGCTTCTATGATCTGCCTCAAGATTAGAATGAAAGGGTTAGTTTGCTTTTTCCCATCAGACCTGATTAATGCAGAACAGAGGAATTACAACTGAATAAAATGCTCTTTTATGCAGTTTATAATAAGGGCTTTAAATGTCCAACCATAAAGGGGCTTTAGCATTAATCTCAAGAAAGACCTACGTCCTTGTATCTTTCTGTCAAAATCTGTTTTCCTGGGCCCGTGAGATAGCTCAGCGGCATAAGCGCCTGCCTGGCAAGCATGAGGTCCTGAGTGCCACTCCCGGTACCCACATACGAAAAAAGGGCCGCTGATATTGCTCAGCAGCACGGGCGCCTACTGGCGCGCAAGGTCCTGAGTTCGACCCCCAGTACCCACCAAAAAAAAAAAAATCTGTTTTTCTGACTTAACAGTTCTGTATGGCGCAGTAGGCATTCTCTCTCTCCAGCTCATTAAAGCAAATGAAATCATAGACACTGTGCTAATGATAAAGTTGGATCCCTGTTATCAGAGATTTAACTGCCATTCTGCTTGCATGATAACAGCCAAAAGACTTGCTTATACTTTTTTTTTCTCAATATCTAATTTTATAAAATAGAAGCATCTTGGTGCTTTGCTTTTTAGAATTATCAAACTATATCAGTCTGCAATAAGAATTCCTCTTACAACAAAGAAATCTTAGGCATATTCAAGAACTGCATGGTCAAAACACTCCAAACCATTTTACATTTTTGAAAGATAAAATAATTTTGTACTATTATAAACCTTTTGTGGTAGTCAAGGAATGCCTACATGCTACCTAACTTGATCCTACCAATAGTACTCCAATGAAGGGGCAGCATTACCATGTCTGACAGGAAGAGCACAAAGGTGAAATCATTTGCCTTGAATTTCATAGCTAGTAATAGAAAAAGTGGTACTAAAATCCAAAGTGCAAAAACAGGAAACTAGACAGATTTGGCCACCTGTCATTGTAAGCCCTTGAGACCTGGGGTAGAGACCAGTCTAAATATGTCAGAATGTTTTTCATGATGCCTACAGGACCCAGTTTCCAGCCTCACTTGGAGAAGGACGTTATCAAAGACATTTAACAGATTAGAACCCTTCCTGGACAAAACTCCCTGTGTCAGTTGCCCTCAATCCTCCTTCAACACATATTGCATTATAAAAGGAAGAGGTGTGTGTTGTACTGGCCTTAGGAAGGGCAGTTAGAGGGATGAGATTGCCGACATTTGCCATCGGGAGCTCTAGTCTCCTTTCAATTCCATGCTGCAAAATGCAAATAAGGAAATCTCCACTATCCTGGACTTTCAGACTCTCATAATATTTTAAATAAGTGTTTCTTCCCAGGATCTGGTACCTACACCTTACAAAGCCTTACATCACATACAGATTTTAGTCACCAAATGAGAAAAAATGACTACGTAATATGAAAGCACTAAGAACAGCATCCTGAAGAAGGTGTAGTATTGGAAAGTAAAGATCTTTACGTAATCACAAAGCCATGAAATTTCATGGAAATTCCTTTTGAAGAGACAGAAAAAAAAAGGCAGATTTTAGTTTTTGCCTTTGAACATAGCTGACAACAATTCTTTGACTCTTGCGTTTCTGAGTGATTAATTTTAGACTGCTAATATTAACATCCCCTTACCGATGATTCGTAATTAAACTTATTCCTGAGATACTGTTAAATGTCAAAAATCTGCATTCTTCAAATATTCTTCCAGAAGATTTTGGTTTGTAGGAGCCCAGCAAGATTATTCCCTATCTCCACCCCTGCAAGTTGCAGCCCCTATACATTAAAGCCCTGAGGCATCACACCAGCCCTCTGTGCAGTTTGGGAAAAAACTGGACAAGAGTATTTAAGGCAAGTGCTGCTGGGATCATGTCTTAATTTATATACATGAACATTGTAGATGGTCTCCCATCCCATTTGCTTTACTGTGAATCGGCCATGGATTTTTATGGTGCATCTCTCTCCTCCCCACCAACTCCAGAGCTACAATGCAGGATTCAACCTCAGCAGACATGAACCAGTCGGCACAGAGCATTCCTGCCTCTGACACAGTGATTGTTTCAAGATGTACATGGCACCTTATTGATTCCAGTGAAGTTTAGGTCTTTCTCTTTCAGTAGTTGACAAAGTTCCCCCATTCTTTTTGACAAAGTGATATAAAAGTGTGAGGCTTGGAACTGCTGCAGACATTCTGTGACCATAAGGGAAATCTGCTCTGTTGAAGGAACAGAAGAATGCAGAGCTAAGAGAATTGCAGAGAAATGAACTAGAGCATTGATTGAATCCTGCTGACTATTGTTAGCCTTTTCATTTATAAGCAAATAATATCTCATTGTCATTTGGTCCAATTTGAGGTGGGTTTTATCTTCACCTGGAACTAAAAGCATGCTATGAATATGGTAAGTATGCATTTGTATCTCTTGACCCTTAATAAATCTGTTCCTGAATTGTTACATTTATACTCACAGTCCCACCACTGAAAAGAAAATTTACCCTTTCTTTCAGAAAAAGTACTCACAGGACTAAACTTCCTAAATGTTAGTCCCCACATACATTTAATAAAGAAGGAAAAAGAAAAAGGGAGATCTAGGCTTTGGGTCTGTCCTGGCTCTTCAGTCATATGGAGAAAATGTTCCTGAAGCCCAAAAACCCACTTTCCTGGGTCTGAGCCTCACTCTTTTACTTTACTAATTCTTTTTTCTCATTTCCCTTCACCTGGTTGTGGGTCCTCTGGATGGGCAGCTTGCAGTCTTGTCATTTTAACACCTTTCCTTTTCTTTTCATTGCTTACAGTACCTGCCATCATGACCACTCAAGGAGCTTTTGGTCAGACTTAACTTGAACTCCAAGGTTGCTGTGTCTTAGAAATTTCCAGATTCTAAAGAACAAATCATAGGTGACAACAGATACACAATTCTTGTGTCATCCATTGCTTATAGATATTATAAGCAATTTTGGCACTTATAATCATTATATCAGTTTACCATTTCTTCAAATCCTCAAAAGCAGAAATAATCAAATATCATAATATTTAGAAAATCACTAAAAAAAACAGGATCAAATGAGATAATACATGGAAAGTTCAAAAATCTTTAGAAAAAGTTTGAAAATCTTAAGTACTAAAAAACTGTTGGTTAGCCTTATAATTTATTATTGTTAAGTTTCAATCAACTACATCAAGCATCACAATTTGGCATGTTTCCTGCAGACTGTTCAATATGGTACATTGCTGTAAGCCCAGTTATCCTTTACAAAAACAGAAAATTCATATTCACATTACATTATAATGTTTCTGATATAATTTGAAATAAGCCACAGACATCTTTGTCAATATCCCAAAGAGTTTTTAAGCAGAGAAAATAAAGGTATTTATAGTTATTAAGGTTTTATGCAGTTTTCTTAGCCTCTGCTTGAAAAACAAAATCCATGCCTGTCCTCCTAATTTTGCATTCTGTATCAATTGTACATCCACAAAGAGGTAAAACACAGTCACTAACAAAGATGTGAAGATCACTCACATATCACAGATACGCGTGTGTGTGCGCGCATATGCATATGCTCTTCCAAAACCAAATTAATATCATCGAAAAGGAAACCTCTAAGGAACACATTTGGCAAGAAAGTAAACAGACCCGGTTTATTTTTCCAGTTCTATTGATGAAATCCCCCAGTGCTATTCTCAGAGTCATTTCAGTCAACTCTTATTTCTGGTTAACAATAAATGACTAGTTTCAAAATCTGGCTCATAGATTCTAACATAGATTTTATAGCTTTTCCACAATTTTCTGTAGCTGCTTTACCTCTTCTACAAATGAGAAAAAAAGAATCCTATAAAAATTTCTTAAAATCTCCAGTAAAGTTAAGGCCTAATTTAAAAAAACACACAACACCCCCATTTTTCTTACAAATGTGTCAAATTCAGTATCTGTGCCATCCTTCTCATGTATCTTTCTGGCCAGGAAAGGCTACAACACCCAAGCCTCCTTACAGCAAGGTACCATATGTGATTTAGGTTCCAATTGCTCTACACTGGACTTTGGAGCTGGGAAATAGGGAGAGTGGCAGTGTGATTTCAAAACAGCATTCTGAATCCAGGTGTGGCTGTGTATGCTCTTAATCCCAGCACTTGGGAGACTGAGGCAGGAGGATCACTGCAAGCTCAAGGCCAGCCTGGACTACATAGTGAATACCCTGTGTCAAAAAACAAAACAAAACAAGAAAGACAGCAATAACAACAGCAGCAAAAAAGCAGAATTCTGTGAGGAATGTCTGTTGACTTGGCAGTAATGCTGTTCTCTACCCTTTTCAACTATTTAATTCTTCATATGATCCCTACTAAAATTATAAATCCTAATTTTACGAACAGAATAAATACAAAAATAGTCTAGCAATCAATCTCTAGAAGATTAATCTTATTTCTGATTTTCACCTATTTTCAAAACAGTCTGTGCAATGCATAAGATATACAAGTGAAATGAGTATCATGGTATATTAGTCTCTTTTCTGTCACTGGGACAAAATGCCCAGTATTCATAATTTAAAGGAGATGTTTGTTTTTGCCCAAGGTTTTAGAGTTCAGTCCATGGTTGCAGTCTCCAAGGCAGAAACAACAGGGCAGGAGAGCATGGCAGGGGAAAACTGCTCTACCCATGGCAGCCAGGAAGCAGAGTGAGAAGTCTCAGTTCATAGCTGAAAGTGCTGTTTGGAGTCAGGGCTTGGTTAGAAGAGGTGAGCCACTGGAGGCATAAACTCGAAGGGTATATTTCTATTCCCAGCTCCTTTCTTCTCTCTGCTTCCTGGGCATTTTGCCCCATTAATGGTAAAGCAACTAATACACATGGTATTAAATGCTAACCATGTTAACAACTCTTAAGTTGATACCTTCAGCCCTAACTTACTGCTAAGTCCCAAATTCATATATCCAGGGTAATTTCTTAAGATTGCCATATTGATGTCTGACAGCATTTCAAATGTAACATGTGCGAGGTGGGAAAGGGGCTCAGTATCTCCTGCCAAACCTTGCTCCAATCTCCCCCATTTTAGTTAATGGACAAAATATAGGCATCTTCTGTGATACCTCTCTCCTTCACCCTCCTTCTGTTGTGTAAACTCATTAGTAAATAATTTTGGCTCTGCATTTAACATATGCTGGACCTTGCTTCTGTCTCCCACTTCTTTAGACAACTTACTTCTTTGTAGACTGCCGCAGCCATCTCCCAACGGGATGCTATGCTTCCCTTTCACTTCTCTTTTCCTGTAGTCCATTTTCCACTCGATAATCAGAGTGAGTGTTTAAAAATATAAATCAGATATTGTTTCTTGATTAAAGCCCTGTAAGAGCTTCTCTTGTATTGAGCCTCTGCCTCACTCCACATATGACCTCTTTCCACTCTTTCTGGCAGACACATGGACCATGTTCTGTTCCTCAAACAGGTCAACCATTTCCAACACAAGGCCTTTGAATTTGGGTTTTCTTTGCTTAGGATTCTCTTCCCTCAAATCTCCTCCCTGATGACTCTTTACTATCTAGGTTTTACTTCAGAAGTTGATTCAGAACCAGGGATGGTGGTGTATATCTATAATAATCCCAGCACTTAGGAAGCTGAGACAGGAGAGTCAGAAGTTTCAGGCCAGCCTGGGCAACACAGCAAGTTAAAAGCCAGCCTGAGCTATATACTGAGACTCTATCTCAAAGAAAACAAGTTGATCCAAGGGGCTTCCCTTGACCATCCACTCTGAAACAGAACCCTCCACTCCACTTATGATCAAATTACCTCTTATTCATAGCCATCATCATGATTTAAATAATATTAATTTGTTCACTATTTTTGTTTCCCTCACTAACATGTGAGCTGTATGACTTCAGAAAATGTCCTGCCTTTTGCATGACTGTATCTGTAGCACCTAGAAAAATGTTTGCAAAGTAATAAATGTTTGTTAAATAAACGCATATCTTGCTTTTCCAACAAATCCTTTCTTATCTTTAACAAGACCCTTTCCTGACCGCTTCACAGCCCTTCCAGGGAGGCCTGCTAAGTCTGAGGAGTTACTCTCTTCTCAGAGACAGCCCTGAAAGCCAGCCCAGTTAGCCAAGAAAGTGGTCTTCCAGCTTCTTTATTTATATCCCCCCAAAGAACTCTGCAAACTAGATACCTCTCACCCATTTTCATTTAACCTGCTATTGTCAAAACACTTGGGAAAATTGAACCCTTACTGATGTTATTCCATCTATTCCAACACAGTGTTATTTTACTTAAAAAGTGTTATTACATACTTTAAAATATAATTTTCTGTAAATCTTGAAGCTGCAGGACTACCTCATTTAGGAAACCACGTGTCATATCTAATTGGCAAAGGCAAACTTCATTGTCAAACCAATCAGCCAAATCAGACTTACTTTCCATGAGGAAAATTGACATTCATTTTTTAGTTCATACTTTTGTGCTAATATGCAGGTCCTTTATAACCCTTTTCTTTCTTTAATTGGATCCTAGGACATATAATTAAGTAAAAGAGTACAAAGCTCTACCATAAGTTTGTTACCTGGATGAAAGATATGCCATTCCTTACTCTATGATACATCTGAATATAGACTTCCCTATGTATGTCAGTTAGCTTTCTGTTACTGTAACAAAATATTTGAGGTAAAGAATTTACAAAGAGAAAAGGCATATTTTGGCTTGTAGTTTTGGAGGTTTCAGTGCATGCTTGGTTTATCCAGTTGTTTTGAGTCTGTGGCAAAACACATTGTAGTGGAAGCGTATTGCAGAGCAAAAGAGCTTAACTTATGAACAGGAAGGATCATTTAAGATCCAAATTGTATGGGGCCGGTGAGATAGCTCAGCAGCATAAGTGCCTGCCTGGCAAGTGTGAGGTCCTGAGTTTGACTCCTGGTACCCACATATGAAAAATGGGCCAGTGATATCGCTCAGCGGTGTAGGCGCCTGCTGGCATGCAAGGTCCTGAGGTCAACCCCCAGTATCCACAAAAAAAAAAAAAAAAAAAGATCCAAATTGTAGTATCACGTCCCTAACCTCCAAAGGTTCACGTCCATCTCACAATGAAAACTGCATTTAGTCCACTCCAAGACACCCAAAGTCATAACTGTTCCTGTATTGCTCAAAAGTCCAAGTCCAGATTATCCTCTGGAACACAAGACAAACTCAGCTATGAGCCCCTGTTTAAAAAAAAAAAAAATCAAATATAGGTTACATATTTGCAAGATACAGTGGTACAAGGAAAACATTCTCATTCCAAAAGGGAAGAATAGGAAAAATATGAAGAGAAATTGGATGAGAGCAGATGGAAGCCCAGAAGGACAAACATTAACTCTATAACCAGCATCTGAGCACACTGTGGAAGGATTTGGGCTCCCAAGGGCTTGGAAAGCCTGAACCCAGGCTTACTGGCTGCAGTCCACATTAGCCTGGCTTTACACACTTCCTGTGGCTTCCCTCAGCAGGCATTTGTCACTGCTGATACCTCTATCTTCCCAGGGTCTCTGTTACTTTTTCAGCTTCACTGTCATAGGTCCATGATTCACCCTGCTGGGGGGTTGATTTCAGGAACTCTGATACTTCTGCATACCATCTGGCTTTTCCATACTAGCTTGGCATACCATACTAGCATTTCCTTTGGAATGTTGGTGGGAGTTGCCATGGTCTCCTAATTCTTCATTCTGCCTATCTGTAAAACCAGCATCATGTTGATGACACCAAGGTCTATCACCAGCGTGAGTTGTGTCTGGATTTAAAATATGGCTGCAGTGGCCTCTAGGACCTTGCTGGCTAAATACAGAGAAATGAATTCCAAGTCTGTCTTGAGTAGGAAGGGTGCCTCAAGTCTCTCTTCTCAAAAGACTGCTCTCAAAAGTCTTTAAAATAGATTTACACTTTTATTGTTCTTGACTTGTGATGGGTGAGGTGGCCATGCAGATTCTCAAGATGCCTTCAAGGTATACTCTCTGTTCTGGTTAAAGGCTCTTGACTTCTTTTTAATGGTGCTAATTTCTGCACCTTTCTTGGCTACACTTTTACACACACACCCAAACCTGTAAACTTCTCAATTCTTTCTGCTCTGCTCCTTTGTTCCTGCTCTTGCTGTAAAGTTGGCTAAATCCAACTGTCCATGTCCCTGGATTTAAAGGTGTGCTGCTGCCTTTGAATCTCCTTTGCCAAGCCATAGAGCATCAGGGCATAGACAAAGTGCATTCAAGTTTTTTCTTGATATAGCAAATGTGACCTCTAGTCTGATTTCCAAAGAACCTCTTTTCCATCTGAACCCTCATCAGCATATCCTTTCCTGTGAGCATTTTAATCATCATTCTGGTCTTCTGGGCTTCTATCAGAATCACCCGTTAAACTCCACATACAGCATTCTAGGCTTTCTTTAGATTGATCCTCCAAAGTTTTTCAAACTTCTGCAAAGCAATTTCAAAGGCTTCTCCAGATCATCAGATATATAGTAATGGCAAAGACTTCACTTCTTGGTACCAATTTTTATGTCAGTTGGCTTTCCATTACTGTAACAAATTATTTGGGACAGTCAATTTAAGAGAAAAAGCTTATTTTGGCTCACAGTTTCAGAGATTTCAGTCCATGACAGGTCAGCTTGGTTGCTTTGAGTCTATGGCAAGGCAGAACATTGTGGGGGAGCATGTGGCAGAGCAAAATAGCACATTTCATGGCTAGGAAATTAAAGAGAGAGGAAGGGGCTGGGGTCCCACTATCTTGTGAGAGGTTGTAGCCCCCAGTGACCTAAAGACCTCCCACTAGGCCCATCTCCTCTCAATAGCACCACCCTAGAGAGCAAATCCTTACCACATGAGCCATTGGAAGACATTTAAAATCCAAACATAGCACATATTATTTGTAGGCTTGTTGTGGTTGTTGTTTGGATTTCCAAGACAGGACCTTGCTATGTTTAAGGCTTACCTTAAACTCACTATGTAGCCCAGGCTGGCTTTGAACTCACAGCAAATCTCCAGCCTTAGTCTCTGGAGTGGTGGGGATTATGGATGTGCACCACAACGCCCAGCTAGCACCGCTCTATTGTTAACACTATATTTACCCCCACAATATGGAGTGATATATGGTACATTAAGGTATAATGACAAAGCGGGGCATGGTGGCACATGCCTGTAGCCCCAGCACTGTGGAAGGTTGAGGCAGGAGGATTGTTGCAAATTCAAACCCAACCCAGGCAACTTAGTGAGACCATGTCTCAAAATAAAAAATAAAAAGGCCTGGGAATATAGCTGAGCGCAAAGGTCCTGTGCTCAATCCTCAGTACTGCAAAAGGGAGGGAGGGAAATGGAGGGAGGATAAATGATAATGACAGAGGAAGGCATGAAGTCATACCACGGGCTCATGGTACTTAATTTAATTGTTACTTTACTTGACACTCTTAAGATACTCTCAGAGCTATGCGCTATAGAGTATTAGCTTTCCTATTGCTGATGAAAAGGAATACTTTACACCCTCAACTTAAAAGAAGAAAGGTTTAGTTTGGCTCCTGGTTTCAGAGGATTCAGTCAAATGGTTAGCTAGCTCCTGGGGAGGAACATCATGGTGGAAGAGTATGGTATAGCAAAGCTGCCTACTTCATGGTGACCAGGAAATGGAACAGAGGGGAAGAATGCCAGGGAGGAAAAGTCTAGGGACCACATATATTCTCCAACGTCTCGCCTCCATGACTCACCCATACCCACCCAAAAGTGTGCTTTACTAACCCCCTGACAATCAGAATTAACTGTCACACATAGTAAGATACAGAGTAGAGGGAATTTTTGCCCTTATTATGGAAAGCAGGTGGTATGTAATTGTGTAAGGTGGTAGGGTATAAAAGCAGAACTACAATAACAATAAAACCTCAACAATAGTTGCATTCTGTTTTAGCAGAGAGTATATATGAGTGCTAAAGAGCTGGAATTTTATTTCATTAAAAATACTAATTCCATTATTCTCTTTAGAAAGTATCCATGTAACCTGAAAAGTGCAAGTATACCATCTTAGCAATCAAATTCGGCTATTGTCACAATCACTGCCAGGTGGTATTGCTTTTAACATGTGCAATCCAACCAGATTCTGTCCTGTTATTTACTGCCAGTTGATCTGAGTAAATACCACTGCCATAGTTCTTTATAGTCTGCAATCTCTCTTCAACTCCTGGTGCAGAGAGCTGACCTGGGCATGTCTACCAACAAGAACAAAGCTTGTAAGAACTCTGTACAAAAGGTACAAATTTGCCTTATTTCACATAGAACCTAGAACATCACATATTGGAGCTACCTTGCTCTTGGGACAAACTCACATACACACCTTGACATCTTATCCAGAGCATGCTTGCACTGCCAAGGTAGCCATAATGGAATAGGCTTCCAAAAGTATCCATGCTGTCCTCAAGGTACCACCCCTCTCCTCCTCAAAGCTGCATCGCGATATGAAGAGGGAATGATGTCCCTTTCTCTCAGACTGCTAAACCAATTCTTATTTTCTTTCTCAGGATAGGTGTTAGTGCTTTCACCAAAGAAAACTCACTCCTTTTATACTAAACCAGTGTCTCTTTCTTTAGACTTTCTGCTTCAGAATCACTGGGAGGTTTATCAGACCTATTGAATCAAAATTTATGGGGTTGAACCTGAGAACCTACATTTAACCAAAGTACCATAGGATGGGATTTCTCTCTGATGAACTATCATATGTAAAACACTATATAGAAAGATGTGTTTTAACACATAATTATAAAACAAATACCTGTATGCCCACCACTCATCTAAAAACATGAACATTTGCCAATGTTTTTGAATCCAGCCAAGCACACCTCTTCCTTGATTACATCTCTCTCCCATCTCCATTCCTCCTGAGATTACTTTTATCCTTAGGGTTTTACTGTTCCTTTGCTTTAAAAATATTACTACCTGTTCATGTGTCCCTAAAATCTAATTTTACTCTTAAACTTTTGAAATATGTAAGAATTTAATTATACACTATGTGTACATTCTGTAACTTGCTTTTCTCAGTAGTGAGTTTACAAGATTCATCCATAGTGATGTAAATAGTTGTAGTTCACCTATTTTTCCTGTTGTGTTCCTTTTTCTGCAATGCCAAGATTTATTTTTCCACTGTCGATGAAAGTTTATATTGTTTCTTTCATTGTTTAGCCTAGAATGTCCCACAAATGTCTCATGCATTCAGGGGTGGGGCTTTTGGACCGTGATTGGGTCATGGGGATGCTACATCCAGCCGTGTTTTGATGAATTGTGTAGCTGAATGTGCTGTTAAGATGTGGGGCCTGGTTAGAGGTGGGCCACTTGGATCTTGTCCCTAGATCCTTCCTTGTGCTCTGCATTCTGGCTGCCGTAGCTTGAACAGTTTTCCTCCAGTGCACCCTTCCACTATGCTCTTTCTGCATCGCAGCCAGCTGGCCATGGATTGAACCTACAAGCCAAAATAAAACTCTCTTCCTTTAAGTTGTGGGTATCAGGTATTTTGTCCCAGCAACAGGACAACAGCTAAGGCAGTGCCTACTTTTGTTTTGTGATTACGATTTTGTTTCGTGATTGAGATCATGCGTGACTCTCCTGACGTGGATGCATGTTTTCAAGAGTGGAATTCTTTGCTACTTAAAATAGAGCAAGGACCTAAATGTGAGATCTGAAACTATGAAATTAGTAGGAGAAAACAGAGGGGGAAATACTTTAAGACACTGGTATCGGAAAAGAATTTTTGGATGTGATCCCCGAAGCACAAGAAACAAAAGCAAAAGAAGAGGCAAATGGGGTTATATGAAACTAAGAAATATCTGCACAGCAAAGAAAACAATCAACAGAATAAAGAGATAACCTTCAGAATGAGAGAAAATACTTGCAAACTATCTGATAAGAGATTAATATCCAGAATATACAAGGTGATTAATACCCAGAATACATAAGAAACTCAAACATCTCAATAGCAATCATCATCATCATCATCAAATTTAAAAGTAGGCAAAAGACCAAAATAAATATTTCTCAAAAGAAGATGTAGCTTTCCATCTGTGCTCTGAGCTGAGTGTGGGCATCCCAGTGGGGATTGTGGCGGGGGTTCAGTACCCTGGGCAGCCACACCACCGCCCCTTCTCCCTGGGATTCTTCTTAAGGTCGCCCCCTGGTGAGCAGCTCTAGAATCTTGAAAAAGAGCTCAAGAACCCAGAAAGAACCAGGTGAGCAGAGGTCCACTCTGGGCATCCAGAAAGATCACCATCAGTGGCATCAGTGTCTGTGGCTTCTGATTCTCACTTCTCCAATACAGTATCTTAGCTGAACCATCAAAGTCTAATGGAAGTATGGGTCATAGATCTTCATCTCCGTATATATTATACCCACCTGATAAACCTTTCCTTAATAGTGAACTATGACCCTCCCCAGATAAGCCTACACTTGCCTATCCAGAAAGCAATAGCAGAGCCATATTTTCTGCTCTGAAGAGTCTTCAAGATAAGATTCAATGCTTGGAACTTGAGAGGATTCAGGCAGAAGAAAGTGTGAAATCATCGTCTAGAAAAACAATTCAATATTTAAAAAGTACTAGATGAACAGATACAAGAAAAGGAAATTAAAAGAATGAGGAATCAGAGCATAATCAGGAACTGACATCTCAGTTGCTAGCTGCATAAAATAAATGTAATCTTTCAGAAAAACAATTGGAATACATGCAGAATATGATAAGGCATGCAGAAATGAAGAGAACATCTGTCTTAGAGAAACAGATGACCCTAGAAAGAGAGTGACAACATGATCAGACACATGTTCAGGGCCAACTTGTTAAACTGGATCTTCTTGAACAAGAGTATAATAAACTTACCACAATGCAGGCCATTGCAGAAAAAAATGCAAATATTGGAAGCAAAAAAGCATGAAGAGGAAGAAGAAAGAAAACACATGCAAGCTAAGGCAGCTGAGTTGCAGACTGATCTAGAAACAAAGAGACTTACCTTTGAAGATAAAACAATTTTATATGCTTCCACTCCAAGAAAAAAAATTTTTTAAAGAGTCAAAACCACCAGAAAAGGGCCAGGGATATAGCTCAGTGGCACAGCGCCTGCCTGGCAAGCACAAGGTCCTGAGTTTGATTCCCAGTACCAAAAAAATAAATAAATAAATAAAATAAAATAAAATAAAATAAAAACACCAGAAAAGAAAGGACCTAGGAACTGTTTTGGTGTACAACCTTATTATATATTATGCTTGTATGATACGCCAAAAAGTCCACTAGTGCCTACCCATGCCATGGTAGCTAATGTTCAGCCTGTCTTGCACCTAATTAAGCAACGCAATAAAGTTTTGTGTAATGATCGAGTGGTGAACAACATTCCTTTGGCAAAACAAGTGTCTTCATGAGGCAGTAGAAGTAAGAAGCCAGCAACACCTCCCTCATCCAGCAACATCAATGAAGAACTGTCAGGAGTCTTACAGACTTTACGGGATGAGCTTGGCCAGATGAGCTTTGATCACCAGCAGTTTGCAACACTTATATAGGAGTCACCAAACACTGAATTGAAAGACAATTTAAGAGTGTGAACTGCAGGCATTAGTGGGAAGGATGGAAGAAAAAGCCATCCAAAAAACTAAAGTTCAAAAATACCAAGCACAGCTGGAGAAACGGGAGCTAGAGAAGCAGAAGGAAGAGCTGACAAAAAGACTCTTGATTAAGAAGGAAAATAGCAGCAGCCATTCTTCTGGAGTCACAAGGACCACAAATAAGGATTTTGCCAAACTGAGATCTGGAGGAAAAAAGCACGAAAAATCTTCAGTTATTGAAGGACATGCAAACCATACAAAAGTTTTTACAAAGCAGTGATATGTGTTGGGGTTACTGACTGCTTATACCAGGTCATAAATTTTTTCAGATTATCTGTACCACATTGATCAGATACTGATAATTTACTTTCCAGGATTCATACTCACTTAGGTTGGAATTAGTAGCAGGTGCCAAGAGCCTAGGCTTCATTACACAGGTTTTTTTGTGTTATGCAACACAACTAAATTTTAAACCATGTAAATGGAAACCAAGGGAGTTTTAAAACTTCAGAAGCCACATTCTTTAAGATTAATGCACTGTATTGGTATATTGTACTTTGTAAACAAATTACCAATGTTTTATTTGTGGTTTTTTAAAAACTAATTCTTTACATTTATGTATAAATTAGATTTAAATTTTCAAAATACAAGGCTGTCCCACAGGCAGCATTTGCTTGAAAAGTCTCATTTTTAAATCTTTTCTGGCATCAAGTGTCCACTTCCCCATTCTTGTACATCTGTTAAATATATTTTGACTACAAAAAATGTTTTTTTAAAAGATGTAGAAATGGCCAAGTATAAGGGCGGAAAGAAGCCCAACATGATAGATCTTCAGGGGAATGCAAAAAACCATAGTTAACATCTCACCTTTTTTGATTTTGTTATCAAAAAGACAAAAAAAAAAAGGCTGATAAGGATTCAAATAAAGGAACTCTTCTTATATACTGCTGATCAAGATGCAAATTGATACAGCCATTATGGGAAACCAGTATGGACTTTATTTTTTAAAAAACTGAAAGCAGAACTACCATATCTAGCAATCCCACTACTAGATATATACATCCAAAGAAGATAAAATCATATCAGAGAGATAACTGCATATCCATACTTATTACAGCATTTTCCACAACAGCTAAGATATGGAATCAACCAACGTGCTCATCAGTGAATGAATGGTTTAAAAGGAGTGATGCATATATACACAGTGGGACAGTGGAATATTATTCAGTGATTAAAATGGATAAATCATGTCATTTGCATCAATGCGGGATGGAACTGGAGTATATTATGTCAAGTGAAATAAGCCAGGCACAGAAAGACAAATAATGCATGTTCTCATTTGTGGAAGCTTGAAAAATTCAATCACAATGAAATAGAAGAATAGAGTTCACTAAAGACTAGACAAAGTAGGGAAGAGGGGATATGGATCATGGTTAGATCACGGGTTCCAAAATAAGATAAATAAGGGGAATTAGTTCTAATATTCTATAGCACAGTAAAGTAACTACAGTATAGTCTACAACACTGTATTAAATATTTCAAACTAGGTGAAAAGCTTGAAGGTTCTCAACATACAGAAATGTTAATATTTGAGGAGATGGAAATGCTAGTTATATTTATACAGTCATAACACATTGGATACATATATCAAGTTATGATTCTGTATCTTGTAAATTAAGTACAAGTATTATATGACAATTTAAAAATATTTTTTTAAAAACAAGTCAGCCAGACATGGTGGTACATGCCTGTAATCCCAGAACTGGGGAGGCTGAGGCAGGAGGATCATCAGTTTGAGGCCAGCTCAGGCTACATAGAAAATTCAAGGCCAGCCTGGACTGTATAGTTAGACTCTGTATCAAAAAAACAAAAAAAATTTAAAAAACTGTCAAGTCATTAAAAACAAGGAAAATCTGAAAACTGTTATAGCCAAGAAGAACTTAAAAGGCATGACAATGTATTCTTGGATGGGATTCTAGCATATGAAAAGGGCATTATGTAAAACCTAGGGAAATTTGAACACATTGTGGTCTTCAGTTAATATGACTTTTAATCGTAGTATGTCTACTTAAGAAATGTCTAGCAGATTAATAAAGCAAGGTTCTGGGTAAAGATGTTATGTTTCTCGGGGTAGATCTCATTTAATGTCTTTTAGTCTAAATATTCCGCCATAAATAAATTTCATATCTTTTCATATTTGACTTTCTGGATATATTTTGTGAATGGTATATTCTACAAAACTTTTGTATTGCTAACTTACAGAAATTCAGATGACTTTTGAATTTTAATTATATACTGGTTTGCCATGCCAACTTCTCTTACTAGTTGTATGACTAGGTTTTTTAAAGTTTTCTATGCAATTAATTGTATCTACAAAAAATGGCAATTTTGTTTCTTCTAATTCCCATATCTTTCATATTTTGTTCTTATTGCACTACTACTGTTGAATAGAAATGATCATAGCACCCTTCAATCGTTGATTTCAAAGAAAATGCTTTGAGCCTTTCATTGTTGAATATGCTGTTTGCAAATTAGAAATAGAATAGTCTGTCTCACTCTAGCTTACACAACTCTTAACTCATTTATATCTTGTAATTGTTTCTATCTGTACTGCATTTTCAGTAATTTCTTTAAGAATACTTTCTGGCTCACCAGTCCTACTTTTGCTGCATCTAATCTGCTATTTAACCTGTCCATCAAGTTTATAATTTCATTTACTGTATGACTCAACTCTACAAGATTAATTTGTTCATCTTTATAGTCCCTGTTTATTAGTCATGTTTTGGATCCCCACTTTCATTTCCTTAGAATATTAAATAGATATATTTATACTCTATATCAGAGATTGACTAACTATGGCCTGCAGGCCAAATCCAACCCAACCAAATTTAGCCTAGCCTGTTTTTGTAAATAATATTTTAAGAAATTCAGCCAAAACCATTTCTTTCGTATTATCTCGGTTGCTTTCACCTTGCAACAGCAGAACTGAGTCATTACCCCGCACGCTTAAACTCTGTACCATCTGATTCTTCACAGAAAACCTTTTCCAAGCCTTGCTGTACCTAACAATTTCAAGTTGAGTACACTCTATGGATCTAATTCAGTTCTTTGTTGTTTCTACTGGCTTTTGCTCAAGGTGGCTTATTTTCTGATATAATTTTCAATTTGTGATAGTCAGCTTGCATTTGTTGAAAGTTTATTTGTTCAGGATCTTTGAGGCCTGCCTGTAAGCTAGATCTCTCCAGAAATGCAATGAATTTGTTATTCTAGGGGTAGAGCATGTCATAGATCAAGGTATCCCAGGAAATAGACTCTAAAATGTAGATTCTCACCAAGACACTTTATTAGGGAGTGTTCTCACAAACAGTACCCACAAGGGAATGAAGAACAGTGAGGATAGGAGACTTGAACTGCAATGCAATTACCACAGATTTTGTAGGGAATTCCAAACCTGGATTGGCCCTTCAGTAACATCTCAAATTAAGACCGGGGGCCCAGGCTTTCATATTTTAGCATAAATGGGTACTTACATGTGGACTGCACCTGAAGAATGCTCTTCATCTTGGGAGAAGCATCTCCTTCAGTAGAAGTCCTTTGCTTAAAATAAGGGTCTTATGTGAGTAACCAGCAGGCAACATTTTGCAGCTAGGTTAATGAATGCCTCCGTTCTGCAGGGAGTGATCCGAGAAGTGCACCACAGTTTGTATGAACTACAGAGAGCTTCCAATCAGAAGGCTATTTTTTTACATAGATTCTTAGCTTGGAGATTTTTGAACCACATAAGTAGTTCGAATCTCATTTCTAACCCTATTATAGGGTTAGCATGTGGTCTTAAATTCTCAGTGGTAACTGTGTTTTCCCTCTCTCTAAAGCCAAGCCCAAGACAGACAAGTTTTTCTACTGTTTTCTTGCACAAGGAGAGTTTTTTCTAGTCATCCTTTCACTGAGGTTGTTATCTATAAGGTTTTACGTGTAGGTCTCTGGTCTGAATTCCCACCTTACTCAGGTTCTAGGGTATTGGTTACCATCCAGATGCTCTTCAGTCAGTGTAACCATTAGCCCCAGAGTTAGCTTAACTCATCATTTGGGGTCTCTTATGACTCACCTAATTCTATTGCTACCCCACTGATGTAAAGGTACACCCTCCACACATAAAAATTCCAGCATTGCTAAATGCTTTATACTAGAGAGAGGTTTTGAGATTTCTAACACAACAAATCATGCTGGCAGATAGATTTCCAAGTGAATCTTTTTTTTTTTTTGTGGGTACCGGGGGTCAAACTCAGGACCTCTCGCACCAGCAGGCACCTGTGCCGCTGAGCAGTATCACCAGCCGTTTTTTCATATGTAGGTACCGGGAGTCGAACTCAGGACCTCACGCTTGCCAGGCAGGCGCTTATGCCGCTGAGCTATCTCACCAGCCCCTCTAGGTGAATCTTATACACACTTAAATTTCCAAACCACTGAACTCATATAGATTGATATCTATCAGTCCACTGAGTCCTAAATCTTGTTAGTGTTAAATATCAAAGTCCTGTCATAGGATCATCTTTGATCTCTCCAGCTAAACCTTTTAAATACATATTTTCTATATAGTTTATGAAATATTTACCACATACTGCCTTATATTTCAATAATAGTATAAGGTATAAGTTATGGCTTAATTGCTCAACTAAAATATACATCCTAAAATTCTTTCTTTTTCATTTGTAACTCCTTTCTCTTGTCCTCCCCATCAGAGATTTGCATAGGATAATTGCTAGATGAGTTGCTGCTAAATGAATGGTTTGTTTTCCATTGTGGTAACATTCTCCAGATTGAGTCTCATTCTTAAATACTATAAGAAAGAACTAAAACAAAGAACAATATAATGATTTGACATAATATATAGCAAATCATCAAGACATAGTAAAGATATCATACTGTAAGAAATTAATTTAATGGTAGGATTACATTTTTACTGCTTTTATCTCTCTGATCTGTGCTAATGGGAGAAGAAGAAATTAAAGCTTGCAATAGAATCCAATTTCAAGGAATTCAAAAGATGATGTGGATTACAATCAATTTCAATTCAATTCCATAAATATTTATTCATCATCCATTACATGTGCAACACCGTGGTATATGTTCAACTGCTTGAGAAAATTTCTGCTGTAAAATAAAGCACATTAATAAGGCTTTTGAAGATTTTATGTTTTTCTTTTCTCTGTTGTTAAAGTAACTTTAAAAAAGAATAAAGCCATCATTTCTGCCTAACCTTAATCCAAATGTGAAGTCTAAATCTTCATGTCCTAAGCAAACTGCCACAGGACTATTCTTCATGTTCTCAGTACTTTATATTGCAACTATAAACCATAACTAAAGAAGGGAGAATTCATTTAGCTCTCTAGAGTACGCTATGCCAAGTTATCCCTTATTTATTGCTTTTTAATGAAATTTTTCATGTGCATCAAAACACAACCCTTCAACAAAGGAAGTGCAGCTCTGAGGCCCACATACTTTATAATGTAGAATCTACATGTGAACATTAATTTTTCTAGATGGAATTACCTAATGGATTTCTTTCTGCTTGGGAATGAGGTTTTTTATTGAGTTAGTGAGCATACTTCTATTAACTCTTTCATGGGATGCAAGATTTCAGAAAGCTCAGCAAATATTTTAAACTGTCCTATTTTCTTTGAGAATATGAATCTTAGCTGTCAGGTACCCTGAATCTTCTGAAAGCACACACAATATTTTAAACTGCCACAAAATTTAAGAGATTGTTTTAGAGAGAGGGACTTCAGGAGGAAATAAAGAAAGGTCTATATGCATACTCACACCTGTGAAGACTGATTTAATAGTGAATGTATTTATTCCATTACTCTTTTTCTTGTTCCTCTAAAAATAAACCAAGTAAAATTGTTGTTATTGTATAGAGTGCTGTGGATTACAAAGAAGAGAAATCCCGACTCATACTGGCCTGCACAATAAAGAAGTTTATTGTATTACATAACAGAAAGTCCAGCAGGTCAAGTGTAAAAGTCAGTTGATTCAACAAGACCATTTCAAACTCACATTCTGTCTTCCCATTCAACAGTCCAAAGAGCTTAGGATGACTCAAAGATGCTTCACCTTAGGCTTGCTCCCTTCGTAATTACAGGTTGCCAATGGCAAGCAGGATGATACATTTCCTTATTTACATTCAACGAGTTATATCTCTCCCACCCCCACCGTGGAATAATAATCTTTCCCTTAAGTTTGATTGGGCCAATTTCTAACACATGGCCATCCCCAGTCTAACAAAAGTTGCTAGGAGCTGTCCAAGCTCTTGTGTCTTAGTCTGTTTTCTATTACTATAAAAGAATACCTGAAACTGGGTAATTTGTAAAGAAAAGAAGTTTATTTAGCTCACAGTTCTGAGGAATATGTGTCCAACATTGGCTGCTGACATCTGCTTGGCTTCTAGTGAGTGTTTTTCACTGGTGTATGTGTGGCATAGTAGCAGAAGGGTAAGCAGGCACATGCAGAAAAGACAAAGGTCGGCTGAAATCCCACAATAGCTAACACATTTTATTAATCTATTTATGACCTAAATGCCTCCTGTTAGACATTTCCTCCCAACATTGCCTCATTAAGGAATAAAGCCTTGATAGAACAAACCGTATTCAAAACAAAGCAACCTACCTGGCTCATCAGGACTCAATCCTGCTATGGGATTGTGCTGAGATCAGCACAATCAAGTTGTATTAGAGTTGAAAGAAGGGAGAATGGATTTGGAAGAACAGCTGAAAACATCCACTGTAATTATTCTGATACTTTGCAAAGGGCAACATTAGAAATCTTTTTTTTTAGTGAATAAATGAGTTCCAAGTTTACTTGAACAGATGTTTTTATAATGTGTCATTTTTATACTAGTGCATATTATATGGAATATTGGGTTTTATTGTGGCATTTTCTTGCAGACATATAGCATTTTGATCATATCCACCCCCATTATCATCTGTTATTTTCGCCTCCTGCCTCCCCAATTCCCCTTCTGTTCCCTAATAGTCCCCCTTCTACATTCATGTCATCTTTTTTGTCTCCTAAATCCCCAACATTTGTTGTTTTATTCCTGTGTGTGTGTGTGTGTGTGTGTGTTCTTGATGCTAGCCATTCTGTGTGGAGTAAGGTAGAATATGAGTTGTTTTGATTTACTTTTCCTTAATGACTAAAAATGCTGAACATTTTTTCATATATTTATCAACAATTTGTACTTTTATGGAGAAGTGTCTGTTCATTTCATTTGCCCATTTTTTAATGAGTTATTTGTTTTGGGGGATTTAATTTTTTTGAGTTCTTTACATATTCTAGACATTAGTCCTCTATCAGAAGAGTAGCTTTTGGGCTGGTGAGATAGCTCATCGGCATAAGCACCTGCCTGGCAAGTACAAGGTCCCAAGTTTGACTCCTGGAACCCACATAAAGGAAAAAAAGGGCTGGTGATATAGCTCAGTGGCACAAGTGCTTGCTGGAAAGCGCAAGGTCCTGAGGTCGACTCCCGGTACCCACATTAAAAAAAAAAAAAAAGAAGAGTAGCTTTTAATTTAATATAATCCCAGATGTTGATTGTTGATATTATTTCTTGTTTTAGTTTTATTTTTAATTAAATTTATTCATATATTTTAGGTACACATAATGATCACTTTCACCATAGGGAATTTGTACCTGTACATGATATATCTTGATTCTTTTTTTCCCATTCCCCTACCCTCCCTTCAACCCATCTTCCCCTCCTTATTCGCAGAAGCTTTGTTTCCATTTTTTCTTTTCTCATGTTTTTTTCTTTTGCCTTCCTTCCTCCCCCCCCATATTTCTTATAATATTAGATTTCTGTTAAAGAAGTGTTTGCCTGTGCTTTTGCATTCACATGTTTCCACTATGTTATCTTCCAACAGTGTCAGTGGTTCTGTTTTTATATCTAGGTGATTATTTCAGTTTGATTTTAGTACAGGGTGAGAGACATGGGTCTAGTTTCATTCTTCTGCACATTGATAATCAACTTTCCCTGTAGCAATTGTTAAAGATGCTATCTTTTCTCCAATGTATATTCTTGGCCCCTTTGTCAAAGATCAGATGGCTGAAAGTGCATGGAGTTGTTTCTGTATACATCTATTTCATTGATCTACACGTCTATTTTTGTGCCAGTACCATGCTTTTTTTTTTTTACCATACCTTTATAATATAACTGGAAATACAGGACTGTGACATTTTGCTCCTTTTGCTTAGGACTTTTTTGGCATTCTGGTTCCATATAAATTTTAGGGTTGATTTTCTAGTTCTGTAATGAATATTGCAGGCATTTTAATAGGGATTGCATTAATATGTTCATGATGGGGCCATAATTTGTACATCTCACTGCCAGGTGGCTTGAACTACCAGTAGTAGTACATGCATGACTGTCCCATGCATGACTGTACCACTTGTACCACTAGCAGTACAAGCCACCTGATGGCACAGTCATGCATGTACCACCAGTGGTTCAAGCCAGTGGGAATGTGTTAAATCCATATATTTCTCTTGGTAACCTCTTTCTTCTGACAACTATAGTTTTTGTTACAGAAGTCTTTCAACCCCTTGGTTAAGTTGGTTCCCAGGTATTTAAATTTTTTGAAACTACTGTGCATAGAACTGTTTTCTTGATTTCTTTCTTGGTGGCTTCATTATTAGTATATAGGAATGCTATTGATTTTTCCATGTTGATTTTGTGTCCTGCCATTTTGCTGAACATATTTGTTAGCTCCAAGTGTTTTCTGGTGAAATTTTGGGGTCTCCTATGTAAAGGATTTTATTAACTTTCTGGTCACTGAGACACAATACCCAATACCCATAATTTAAAGGAGAGGTTTATTTGATTCAGTTTCAGTGGGTTTGGTCCGTGGTCAACTGACTCCAAGGGAGAAACAGCATGGTGGAAGAGCCTGTTGGAGGACAGCTGTTCACCCTGTGGCAGCCAGGAAGCAGAGACAGAGTGGGGGAAGAGCCAGAGGACAAGATACCCTTATATATCATACATCTAGTGACCTCCTTTTTCCAACCAGGCCCCACCTCTGAACAAACAAGACTTTTGAGAGACATTTTAGGTCTAAACCATAACACTCTGCCCTGGTCCCTAAAATGTTCATGTCCATATCCTTATGCAAAATGCATTTAGTCCATCTCTAATAGAGGCCAAGGTCTTAACCATTCCAGCATTGCTGAAAAGTCCAAATCCAAAGTCTTCTTTGAACTCAAGGCAAACTCTTAGCTGTGAACTTCCTATAAAAATAAAGAAGAAACTTAAGTACTTCCAAAATATAATGGGCACAGGGTAAACATTCCCATTCCAAAAGGAAAAAATAGAGGAACAAAAAGGAATTGAACCAAAGCAAAACCAAACCCCAACAGCGCAAACTTTAAATTCTGTAGCTCCATGTTCAGCATCTAGGGCAGTGGTGGCAAACTTATGATATGCATGCCACAGCAGGCTGTTTGTATCATTGAAAGCTCTAAAAGGTTCACCATCACTGACCTATGGCATGTAGTGGTGAAATGTGAGCTGAAATGTCTTGGACAACCTCACTTCTGTGAGGTTCTGTGGCCTTGGTGGTTGTAGCTCACATGGCTTCTCTCCTAGTCTGCCTCTGCTGACTGCCTGCAGCTTTCCTCAGCAGATGTTTCACATTCCTGGCATTTCCAACTTTATGGGGTATCCACTGCACCCGTGGCTTCACTCAGCTTCAAGTGTTGCCCTTTAGGGGATCCTCACAAGGACAGTGACCCTGTCACATATTTTTGCCTGACCTCCCAGGCTCTTAGTTGTTTTCCTGATCACTGAGACACAATACCTGACATCAACAAATTAAAGCAGGAAAGGATTACTTTGACTTACAGTTTTTAGAGGTTTCAGTCCATAGTCAGCTGGCTCCCAGGTGGGGAGGCATGGCAGAGGGCCATGCCAGTGAAGAGCTGCTTGTGGCATGGCACATAGGAAGCAGGGAAAGGGAGCTTGCATGAAGGCTGAGCTGGGAAGCAAGATAAACCCTCTCAGGTGATGCACCCAATGACCTGCCTCTTCTTACCAGACCCCACCTCCTAATAGTAAAATAGCTATAAGCCTCAATAATCCAATCATCTTTCAAAAGCACCACCTATGAGCACATGAGGCTTTGAGGGCACATCTGGATAGAAACGATAACACTGGCTTTCCTTTGAATTTTGACAGATAACTCTTGAATTCTTCATTCCTGAAAAACCAGTACAATATGGATGATGCCATGGTTGGCTGCCAGCTCAAGCTGTAGCCTGGTCTCCTTGTATCAAGGCCACAGATGCCTCTGAGTGCCTGGATAGCTGGACTTGGGGAAAGATTTCCCTAGCTTGCCCTGAATGAGTAGGGCACCTTAGGGCTCTCTTTTAAAGGCAAAGTCTCAAAAGTTTACCCTTTTATACCCTTGAGGCTGCAATGGACACCATCTGGCCATTTCCTAAGATGTCCTCAAGGCATCTTTTTTACTGTCCTAATACGAAGTACTTCACTTCTTTTTAGTGATGTTAGTCTCTTCAGTAACCATACCTACTTTTACCTCAACTTTACAAATGGTTTCTTTTGGGCCAAAATCTAAGTTTTTCAAATTATTTTGCTTTGCATTTTGCCCTTAATTCTCACTATAAATCTAGCTTATAATAGCCAATGGTACTCATGCCACAGAAACAATCTTGGGCTGTCTTGAAATCTGTCTTCCACCAGATTAATTAGTCCATCATCCTTAACCTCAGCCTCCTGCAAATTCTCAGGACATGGTCAAAATTTTCTGCCAGAGGACCACATGCACAGCCTCTAGTTCAGCTACCAATAGGAATCTTGTTCCCAGATGAAACCTCCTGAGCCTGGCATTTATTGTCTACATTCTTATTCATTCATTGCTTCTTGATTCTCCAAATTATTGGTATATACTTTCAAAATAGTCTCTAACGGTGCTCCGGATTTTAGTAGTGTCTGTTGTAGCATCTCTTTTCATCTGTAATTATATTGATTTAGATTTTCTCTCTTTTCTTTTTTGGTTACTTTGGCTCAGGATTTATCAATCTTGCTTATCTTTTCAAAGAACCAACTCTGTATTTCATTGAAACTTTGTATGTTGAGTCTCTATTTCATTAATTTCAGCTTGGTCTTTGCTATTTCTTCCCATGTATTGACTATGGTTTTAGCTTGCTCTTATTTTCAAGAACTTGACATGTATCATTAGGTTATTTGAGATCTCTCTGATTTCTTTTTTTATGTACGCACTCATAGCTATGAGCATCCCTCTTAGAACTGCCTTCACTGTCTCTCAAAGATTCTTCTATATTGTGTTTTCATTTTCATTTTTGTGGGGCCATTGGCCAGAGGTATATAGGAGATGAATATGCAGAGGTAAGGGCCTTTTGGAGCCACATGCCCAAAAGCTCCCAGAAAGCATGGTTAGAGATTAAAAGATAGCCTACAGGGCCACAAGTCCAAGTAGGATCAAATACATTGCCTTAAGAAATGAATGCTCTGGCCTTTGTCCTCCCCATACTCCAATTTATCATTTAGATTGGTCCCAAGGTCAGTCATTTAACAGACCACCCTGACCTACCCCTGTTCTTCCCCTGCCCCCTACATGAGTTCCTACTCAGACACCCTTCATTTTTCTTTTATCCTTGCTTCTTAGTTCTATCAATAAAAAGCCACAGAGGCTTCAGTTTGGGCTGTTTTTATCAGACTCATGCTGAGGGGTCTCAGTTAATGGCAACCCTTCTGGGTCCTCTTGGAGTATAGATTGGACACTGCTTCTGGGTAGTCCTTTGTTTCATCCTTTGCACCATACCACAGTTGTGAACTGTGACATATTTTATTGTAGAAATTTTTAAATTTCACTCTTTATTTCTTCAATGATCTACTGATTATTCAAAAGTGAATTTCAATCTCGATGTGTTTGTATCATTTCTGTAGTTTCTCTTGATGTTAATTTCTAGTTTCATTCCATTATGATCTGATAAGATCCAAGAAATTATTTTAGGTTTTTATATACTTATTGTCCTAAAATATTATCTATTTTGGAGAATGTTACATCAGCTCATCAGCTGCTAGAAAGAATGTGTATTCTGCAGTTGTTGGATTGAATGTTTTATAGATGTTTATTAAATCCATATGTAATTTAACCTTGATGCTTCTTTGTTGATTTACCTTTTTTTGGGGGGGGTGTCTAGAGGACCTATCTATTGGTGAGAGTGCCATATTGAAGTCACCAGGTTTTATTTATTGGGGCCTATGTTTCATGTTCAGTATTGTTTGTTTTATGAAATGGGGTGCACAAATGTTTGGTATATATATATTTACAATTGTTACATCCTCCTGGTGGATTGTTCCCTTACCAATATGCAGTGGCCTTTTTCTTTTTGAACTAATTTCAGCTTGAAGTCTACATTAGCAGTTATAAGTACAACTACTTCTGCTTGTTTTTGGATTCCATTTGCATGCAATATCATTTTGTATCCTTTCATTTTCAGTCTGTTTATATATTAGCCAGTGAGGTGTGTTTAAATGCAGCAAATAGTTGAGTCTTATTTTTTAATCCAGTCCACTAGTCTGTGTTTTTTGTTTTTTTTTTTTTTTTTTTTTTTTGTGGGTACCGGGGGGACGACCTCAGGACCTCGCGCGCCAACAGGCACCCGTGCCGCTGAGCGATATCACCGGCCCCTTTTTCGTATGTGGGATCCGGGAGTCGAACTCGGGCCTTCGCGCTTGCAAGGCAGGCGCTTAAGCCGCTGAGCCGTCTCACCGGCCCTAGTCTGTGTTTTTTAATTGGAGAATTAAGACCATTTGCATTTAGGGTTGTTATTGAAAAGTATGTAATAATTCCTGCCATTTTGTTGTTTTACTAATGTTTCACTTTCCTAATTTTTATTTGCTTATCTACTCATCTGTATGTAGTATTCCTTTAAACATCTTCTGCAATGTTGGATTAGTAGTCATGAATTCCTTAGTTTACGTTTATCTTGGATGATCTTTATTTTTCCTTTGATTTTGAAGGATAACAATGCTGGATATAATTACCTGAGTTGACAGCCATTTCCTTTCAAGACTTGAAACATGCGATTCCAGCCCTTCCTTGTCTTTAGAGTATCTGCAGAGAAATCTATTCTAATGGGTTTACCTGTGTAATTGACTTGGCATTTCTCCCTTGCAGCTTTTAATATTCTTTCTTTGTTCTGCACTTTGTTTAACTATAATATGTTGTGGAAAGGTTATTTTCTAATTATATCTATTTGGGGTCTAAATGCCTCCAGTACTTGGATGTTCATATCATTTGAGAATTTTTCTGCTATTATTTTATTAAATAGGTTATCTGTGCTTTTAACTTATAGTTTTTCTTCATCTATTCCAAAAATTTATAAGTTTGGCAAAAATTTATAAGTCTCCTAATGGTGTCCCATAGAACTTCTATGTCTATGTTTTGGTCATAGTTGTTTATTATTTTGTTTTGGGTTTTTTTGATTTCATGGTACTGGGGATTGAACCTAGGGCCTTTCACTGAGCTACACCCCAAGACTTTTATAATTCTTGAGATATGGTCTCATCTTTATTACTGTCTGAATGTGGTAATTTGTCCACCTTGTTGTCAAGCCCTGACATTTTTTTCTTTCTTTGATTTAGTCTTTTCAACTGAGTTTTTTATTTGACTTTTTGAGCTTTTCCTGTCTACGATCTCTGTTTGCTTCTTTTTTCAGAATTGCTAGCTTTTTATTGAAACACTCTTTTATATTCTTTATTGTCTTTCTTAATTCATTTAGCTGTTTATTTGTATCTTCTTTGAATTCACTGATTATTTTAACAGCGTTTTAATTCTTTGCCTAGCGTTTCAACCACATTGATTTCTTCAGATTGATTTACAAGGAGTTATGGACTTTTGGATAAGTTATGTTTCCTGGTTTTTTCATGTTTCCTGTGTTTCTGTTGAGATTTGCATATCTGTTGGGGTGGATATCCCTATCACTTTTATGTACCATCTTCTTAGTGAGCACCCTTCTCTTGACAATGTGCAATGGGTTATTGGTTTGCTGTGCAGTATTGACTTTAACTCAAAATGGATTTAATCTTTTACTTTCTCTGTGCCTTCTACACCTGTGCATTGTGAGTTTTGACTCTACATGTTCTGTCCAAATGTGAGGGACCTGCTTTCTCATAGGACTCGCATGAGTAGGGTCCCTCTGCTAGTTCAAGCAGGTATGATGTAGACAGCAGAGTATGTGTGGTGGGTTCTCTGTGGTTACTTCTCTAAACTTGTCAGAAGTGTGTAGTCCAACCAGGTTTTGGAACAACAAGAGCTCAGCCCTTCATGGGTGGGATAGCCATACAGCTGTGTGTGTTCTTTCTTTTTGCTGTTGGTAAGAGGGTGAATATCCAGGACTGGGTCTTCAGCATCAGCATCCCTCATTTCCGCCTACTTGGTACTGGGTTGTCAACTCAGGATTTTTGTATCTTCTATTTTTTAAGTCGAGGTATCCATCAAAGTTTGAACAAGAGTAGGTTTTGGAAGCACTGGTATTATAGCTCATTTGTAAAGCACCCGCCAACATATTTAGGGTTCTGGGTTCAATCCCCAGTACCACTTTGAGAGGAGAAACCAGCCACCAGTAACAATTTAGAAGTAATCCAGATATAGATAGATTAGAAAAAAAAAAAACCTATAATACCACTGCACATACAGCAGAAAGGAACAGTAATACTACAGTACAGACTAAAAAGTTAAACATTAATATGAGTAAATTAATAATAAAATAATTTTTTAAAAAATTTAAAGCATGTGGGGAGGAAGAAAAACTGAAAAAGTAATGAATAAAGAAAGAGAAAAGAAAACAAGAGAGAAATTAAAAAAAATTTTTTTGTGGTTACCAGGGGTCGAACTCAGGACCTCGCGCTTGCCAGCAGGTGCTTATGCCGCTGAGCTATCTCACCGGCCAGAGATTAATTAATTTTAAAAATACATAAAATATGACAAGGCAAAATGAGGAAAATAAAACTAGAGGACCAAAACAAAAACAAAGAAAAAACTCATAGATTCCTCCTTGCAGAAGTATTTGAAGTGGAGAGCTATTCTCAGGACCTCTGAATTTGGAATTGCCAGGTGTAGGAGGCAGTCAAGAGTCACTGCTACAGTCTGGGTGTTCTTTTGCAACTCCAGCCAAACAGGCAAAACCGGTTAGGGCAATATGAGAGCTAAGCTGTGACTAGTTGCCCACCCCCAGTAGACTGAGACAAAGTCTTCAACATGGCTATCCTCATCGCACAGGCCTCTGAACTTACCCCAGGATGGGAACTGCAGCAACAGTAGGAGGTTTCTGCCATACCTTCTCATCCACCAAGCCAGTGTGTTGATGGGGCTTTTAGCCTCTTGGTGTTCTGACCCTTTGTCAGATCCCTGAAGAGCATGGCAAATGTCCAAGCCAAGGTAGTGTTTCCTCTGAATGCCTCTGCTCATGGAAGAAAGGGGCTCTGTGCTGGGGTGGGTAGTCACAGGAATGGAGCTCTGCCAGTGACAGCCAGGTGCTCTCAGACCCAGCCCCCAAGTATATCCACACATAGCTGGTCTCACTCCCCATCACAGAGGACAAACTGCTACCTTTAAATGGAAGTACCTTTCTTTTCCCCTGCCTCACAAACTGCACTTTTTGCTGACTATGGCTCTTAGCAGATTTGTATCACAGTCACTTTCCTGGGGCCAAAGTGTTTGTTAGGATGGGTGCCCACTGCATCATGACAAGAAGCTTCTGCACTTGGGAGATATAAACTATTCCATGGCCTTTCTGACCCTCCAAACAGTAAACTCATTGGGATCATTCTTAAGCTTCTCCATGTTGGGGGTCTCTATTTTTCTTATTATTCTAAAGAACAATATTTCTGGGTTTAATCTGGTCACTGACACTACTGCTATGCCCCAGCACTTTCCAACAAATCCCCTACCTCACATATAGCTACACACCTATTCATTTGGTTCAATCTCTTGGAGCACCAGGTGGGTGCTATGTGCCTCTAATCTGCTATTTTCCTCCCCTAGAAATCCTTTACTACATCCAGATAAATTGTGTCATTAGAAGTATTAAAAAATTGAATGTGTGGCTTGTATAAACACAAAATCTCTATGGGACTTTCTCTGAAATTATTTTCCCTTTTCATTTTATGTAAGGTATCTTATGTCTCCAGTTGCTTTTGTTGAAAATAATGAGACCACCTAACATATATATTTCTCATATGTCAAAGAGATGCCTGAGCAAAGAGCAAATAGTCCCAAAATAAGAAGTATATCAATGATTTGATTCAAATACCTATTAAAAGGTCAAAACAAAGCTACCAGGAACAGAAAAAAAAAAGTTAAATGTATCCATAACAGAATTATGTTTTGCTGTTTCTGGGATTCACAGTGAAACACATTTGGAGAAGCATCTGCTTTCAGCTCTTTTTAGATTAAAGGAAAAGAAATCTTTTGGTAAGAGGTAATGATAGTAGCTAGTATATGTTAGAAGGCAATAATAAGTTAGGCATTTCCCAGACAATATCTCACTGGGACTATGAGTATATAAACCCACCCAGGAAGGAACTGCTATCTTTCTGACACCTACCACTATGCCTGGCAGATAATGTAACCTTAACAAACACACTGAATGAAATAATTTTCACAAAAGCTTTATGCAATAGTCCATTGGTGTTGTCCCAATTTAAGGATTAGGATGTGTCATCTCTAAATGTTTCAACATTTTGGTCAAGGGCCCACAGAGAGTGTTGAAGCCCAAATTGGAATCCAACTTCACAATCTCTGTAAGTAAAGAAGGAAATGGATCAGAGAGGATAAATACAGAGACTTGCAGACAGACATGAAAAAATAAAGTAAACGAAATTTAAATGTTTTAATATTACTGCTTTTGTTATGTTTGAAGGACTTGCTCTAGATACATCATGCAAACTCCCAAAGATTAGCTCTAACTTGATGAGCCGTCAATCTCTATCCAGTAGAATAAGCCTGACTGGGTAGAACTCTTATCATTCCTCCTTATCGGCTGCTGACTGACTCCAGGAGGAAGGAGTTACAACATATAGATCAAAGAACAACTCAAAGGGAGATTCTGCTATACTTAGTTTTTTCTTAAAAGGATCTCATTCTTTCTTCCATTTAACAAATTAGAATATGAAAGAACATGGAAGACTAGGTTGATGTAGTCAGGGACCCTTCAAATATAAATATTGGATAAAGTAAGAAAAAAGGTGTAAGGACAAAAATGTGATAATATCAAATATTTATATAGACCTCACTATGTGTTAATAATTATTCTAGGCACTTGACATGTATACTCACTTAATCTTCACAATAATCCATTAAGAAACAGTATCTTCAATCAATAAATAGAGGGAATGTGGCACAGAGGTTACAAATCTTGTCCAAGGTCACACAACTAACAGCAACTTGGCTCCAGAGTATGTGCTTTTGCCACTTTGTCATTTGTCTTAGTAGATAATTGAGTTCTGTGGCAAGAAGAAACTTCCAGGGACCAAACATTTGGGAATAAACCAAAGCTACAATTGAAAGAAAAAAATGATACCATGTGGCTCTGGGGTGTGGGACTACAAAAGGGGACTGGGTTTTCAATACCTATAATGGGAAGAAGCAGAAAGCTAGGGGTGTATCTTCTAAAGCAGGGAACTTCCAAGTGTTGAGAAAATTCTTTCCTTTAGGCAGAAGAAACTGAGGGATGTTTTAATCTACTAGGGATATAAGAGGTAGGCGACACCTATGCGCAGCTGGTTGACCACTAGTCTTTCTAACCTTAGCTTATAGTAAATCCTTTGATTTCCTCATCTTAATCCCAAATGGTAACCCAGGGGTCTTAATTTATGTGTCACCTAGGAGTAGAAAAAAACCTGGTAAATTGTGAAAAAAATCCCTCAGTTCACCTTCTTTGATAGTTGTGCCCAGCTGTTTTCCCTCTTAACTTCTAGTAGATAATTTACTACTTGAAACCTCCCAACTCATAATACCAAATTATTGTCCCCTACTTCAAAAAATACTAGTTTTCAAATTTAGAAAGAATAAGCTTTTGTTTGGTGAAACAAATGGGGCATTTGAGATCATGTCATTTTTAATGCTGAATAAAGAGCTCTTGTTTGATTATGGCTACCAGTCATTCCATCAATATAATTTATTGTTTACAAAAGTGACCTTTCATGGGTTTTCCTAATAACTTTTCTTACTCTCCACTCTTTGATAAATAATCAAAACAACAACAAATACATTTCTAAAGCCACACCAAAGAATTTCTAAAGGGTGAAGTGGAGTGACCTCTTTGCCATGAATTCACTGCCAGGGTTAGATAATCCCAGGGGTGGTTCCTTTACATCCTGAATTGGAGAAGAGGAACCAGTTGCCAGGCTGAATTATCCATCTTTCTGTGGCTGTAAAATAGCGACAGATTGCTTCCCTTGCGCTCTTGAGGAGCTGACAGGCCCCAGATGGAGATATTTTTCCAGCAAGCTGTCAAGCGATCCATCCATCAAAAGCAGCTACATCGCCCAGCTGAGTTTTCTTTCTCTGCCAAGATTTGTACTGGGTCAGGTGGGGCAAGGCCAGAGTATGATGAAGGCAGAAAAAGCAAAGGTTAGAGAAATATGTACCAGAAATGAAAGGAGAAGGAAAAAACTGGTAAATTGTGAAGAAAATCCCTCAGTTCACCTTCTTTGACAGTTGTGCCCAGCTAGGTTTTCTCTCTTAACTTGCTGTAGATGATTTACTACTTGAAACCTCCCTGTTCACAGTACCAAATTATTATTTCCTACTTCAAAAATATTAGTTGTCAGATTTAGAAAGGATAAGCTTTTGTTTGGTGAAACAAATGGGGCAATTTTAAAGTTATATCGAGAGTTGTTTTACAGTGTTTGATTTCTTTTTATCTCTTTCTTTTATTCTTTTCAGAAATATGGACTTTGTGACTTGGTTACTGGAGGTGGTTTTGTGGATCTGAGGAAACCAAAGTTGAAAGGCTATAATTAGAAAAGTGCCTAAAATATACTAAATTATTTCCAGTAAGTCAATGGTCTTTTCATTCATAGACTTAAAGAAAGTATAATGGGATCATTTGAAATTTCAAAACTAAAATGATTAGAAGTAAACACATAGCCCTAAAAGTCATTGTCCAGCAAATCCAGAATTCTCCTTGGAGTCTGATGCTCTCTACATCTGCCTTGCCTGATCTTGGAAATTGCTATTCTTCTAATAAATAAAAAATCTGCATGCAAATTACATCCATATTCCTGGGGTATCTTTAGGGATGGAGAGATGAATTCTGAATGAATTGACAAAATTTTTGTTTTCCAAGTAAAAATATATATATATATGTACATATATACATATATATATATGTATAGAGTAATATATATACATATATATGTATTATATATATATATTATTCTACATTATTTTTAGTCATTGTTAAATGCCATAGGAAATTATGAAAAATATTCATTTCATTGTACTTTAGTAATTTTTCCATTTCCTTTATGCCAATCATTTTTGTGTGTCTGTTTTGTTTTGTTTTGTTTTGTTTTGTTTTGTTTTGTTTTGTTTTGTTTTTGTAGTGCCAAAGATTGAACCTAGGGCCTTGCTAGGCCTAGGCAAGTGCTATACCACTTAGCTACACTCTCAACCTTTTTTTTTTCTTTGACACAGCCTCTCACTAAGTTGTCCCGCAGGTTGGCCTCAAACTTATTATCCTCTTGAGTAGCTAGGATTACAGTCATGCACCACGGTGACCAGCTTCCATTAATAAATATTTAATAAGCATCTCCTCTGTGCAAAACACATTGAAAAATTATAATTATTTTATTATGTGCTAGAGTTGTGCTCCCCAACCTGTATCTTCATGACCCTGGAAATCTTGCAGTTGTCTGGCAATCTGGAAGAGAGAACTCGCTGGCAAACAGACCAACATTTCAAGTCATCTTCAGCAGTTTAGGACCTTCACAGAAAGAACCTTTATAGTGTGGTAAAATGTTAATTCCAACTGTGGTAAAATGTTATTGGTTGTAAACATTGATTTTAAATTTCTAACATTCTAAAACTTTTATAGCCATCAATATCTCATGGCACACCTGTAAATCCTTGGTGACTCTCCTCTTTGCCACCCCACCTCTCACCCCAGCCCTTGCCAGTTCAGAAAGTCTGGATCAGAAATCAGATCCCCCAATGATAGGCTTTTTCTTTACTATGCTTCATGTGAGAAGAATCCAAACCAGATGTTTTCCATAGTGTATGTATTTTACAGGTCTTCTCTCTGAAAGTCACTTTCTTTTTAGCATTTGATTTAAAAAAGAAAGAAAGAAAAGAATGTGGTCTGGGGATATAGCTCAGTGCTAGAGCACCTATCTAGCTTTAAAAAAAAAAGGAGAAAAGGGCCGGTGAGATGGCTCAGCGGCTTAAGCGCCTGCCCAGCAAGCGTGAGGGCCCGAGTTCGACTCCCAGAACCCACATACGAAAAAGGGGCCGGTGATATCGCTCAGTGGCACGGGCGCCTGCTGGCATGCGAGGTCCTGAGGTCGACCCCCCGGTACCCACAAAAAAAAAAAAAAAGAAGAAGAAAAGAAAGGGTTATAAAAAAGGTTTTTCTTTCTTCTGTCATTAGGAATTTTCTTTCTTGTTATCTGCTCTGAGCTATTCAAGAATCTGTCCCATGTTGCCATTGTTCTTGTGTTTTGAGCCTTTTTCTGTGTTTATTACATTACATGTGTGTTTGTAAACTTCAAAAACTGATGAAATGCTAAATAGTTTTAACACCAGGAAAACAGACCCAATGTAACCAGAGAATAACAAGAACCACATAAAATGCTTACCTGTCAGTGAAGTTTTGCTGTTTTTATTAAATGCAAAGGCTGTTTCTTAAGAGATGCAAAAAAAGATGGCTAATGTCTTCATTTTTGAAAAGTAAATATTACCTTTTGTTCTTTTTTATAGTGATAAGGTGATAAGACTTATGCCCAAAACAGAAGAGGAAGCTTATGCACTGAAGAAAATATACCACCAGCTCAAGGTAACAGAGCACCTACTCACTTGTACAATAAAATTATGCAGGTTATTTGTTTACAAGGTTTTACTGACTGGAGTTGAATAATTGGATTTAATTAGCCAGGAGAAGTAAAGGCTAAGAGATTAATTGAAAGAGTATTTAAAGAAAAGTTTAGGGTACTCAAAAATTATCTGATGGATCATTTATTTACTAGTTCATTTATCTATGTCCCAGCTAAAATATAGGTTTTCTGACAGAGTTTGTATATTTTTGTTCATTGCTGTATTCCTAGCACGTATCTGAAATATCTTGGAAACTCAGTGTTTTGGGTATTTTTTCTTTAATGAATGAATAATTTTAGTTCATAGCTTTTGGAGCTTCACTTTACCTTCTTGCAATCTTGATATAGTTCACTTTGATACCTTCCTTCTAATCAAATCTTTAAGTAAAATTAAGTTGAGGAAAATAAAAGCTAGAAATTCAAATTGATTAATGTTGCTATATTTCAGTTGATCTGAAGAAAATTTTGTTGGCAAAAGGTGAAAGCTCTGATTATTCAATCTCTGATGGGTTTTATAGATTTTAGAGTTAGACTTTCTCATTTTTCCATTATTGTGTGTAACTGAGCGTAGGTTTAACTCAAAAGCTATGATGAGAAGTGTGGCAATTGGCTCTCTTCCATACCTACCAAAACAGAAGTAGGCCCTTAAAATATGTGTTGGTTCAGGCTTCATTTTAATGGATGGTACAGCAAATTACAAAAGGGCCATCGTTAATCTTTAATATGAAACAGAGAAATATTTTTCCTAGATGATAGAAGTACAATCCTATTTGGAGAAGGTGTTGGGGCCTAACAGAGAAGATAAACTTTGTGGTTTCTAGAGATATTTGTAATTACCATATTTTTTGTCTTTATTTAGGATTTGATTTTTCTTTTTGGCATCTTCCCTTTGAATATTACATTTATTTGTCAATGAAGTTCTGAACTTTGAGTATACAGATGCCCTTTCTTCTCCCTCCTTCCCAGCTCCCACACACGCGGTGCTTGGTTCAAGCACTGGCTCATCATTACCTCCCCAAATTGTGGTTATTTTACCCAGCACCCGAGAGGCTATGCTTACTGGGCATTTCCTAAACCTCCTCTCCTCCTTTAAGAATTTCTACTTCTGTGATTCTGACATTAACCATCTTTAGTTGTGTGTGACTATCAATCCTCATGATATCCTTTTCAGCAGGAACAGCTGAACTCTCTATATGTCCATTAGGGACTTAAAAGTTACAAGGAAATAAAGCAAATTTTGAGTAGAAGTTTCCATCTCTGTTGAAATTGCATTTAAATATACCGCTGAAAAAATAGCCATGTTCACTTTAGAGTCATATTTTAGGGGATAGACATTCTGATCCAAATACTAGAATCAAGAATTTTTCTCCAATTTGTAAATCTGTTTACATGATAAGATTTACAAACTTTTGGAAATGAAATTTCACAGTCGTACACGTTATAATCACTTGCCATTACCAAAAGCAGTAAGATTACACAATGAAGATTATTAGAGGGTGTCTTAGTTACTTTTCTCAGTGCTGAGACAAAATACCCAGCACCCAAAGTTAAAGGAGGAAAGGTTTATTTTAGCTCACAATTTGTAGAGGTTTCAGTCCATAGTTGTCTGTCTCCGAGGCAGGCTGGCATAGTAGAGGGTCATCACAGAGGAGAAACAGTTCATGGAGTGGCAGGCAGGAAGCAGCAAGCCTGCCTTCCTTCTTTCCCTTTATATTCCATCCAGGCTACAGGTCTATTGGTTGGTGCCACCCACACCCAGTGTGGGCTTTCCCATTGTCTGTACCCAGAACTATCAGTGGATTGATTAAGTTATCACACCTTTAATCCATATTCACACATCCTAGATCCAACCACCTCCTAAAGCCCCACCTATGAGTGCTTGAGGCTTTGGAGGGACATCTAGATGCAAGCTGTAGAAGGGGTACTTATAAATCTCAGAAATCCTCATACATCGAAGCAAAAGACATTGAGCTATGTGGGGCTGCTGGCATTGATGACCATACATTTATATTGGGCCTTTTTTGGTAAGCATTTAAAGAAAAACATTCCAGCATGTTGTTTCATTTTGTCCTTAAGAAAAGGTAGTCAAGTGGAGAGGAAATTGTTTGGATGTAAGGAGATTAATGGACAGCTGAGAGAAGGAAAGAAGAGGGAGCTGGTGAGGAAAGAAGGCAGGAGAGTTAAGGTAACAAAGGGAGTTAATTTTAGAATATCGATGGGTGCTCCAGTGATTCCACTCCACAGAAAATTACACCAAGCCCTTCTCAGTCGCTATGAGCCCCTCAGAGTGCAGTGTACTTTCTATAAATTACCTCATTGGAGTGATTCTATGAAGTAGGCACTATTATTATTGCTATCTTACAGGTGAAGAAACAGAGAGAGTCAGATAAACAGAGGTTAATTAACTTGGTCTATCACAGTGTGGAACTGGAGCAAGCATCTAGGCCATGCCAAGCCCTTTAGGACCTGGGTGAGGCCTGCCTCTTGCCTCCAGTCTGTTTGCCTGATCATCCCCACAGTGGAGAGAGTTAGGCTGAGTTTACAGGGCAGTAGAATCTAGACTCAGGATATGAGCGTTATGCTCATATATGACTATATTCCAACAGTCAGGGGTTGCCATCACTACCCTCAGGTTCAGGATTTTCCAGAAGGCCTCACATGCCTCAGCATATAATCTATTCACAGCTATGATTTATTATAGCAAAAGCATACAAAACAGAATCAGCAAGGGGAAAAGGGGTATGGAATGAAGTTCAGGAAAACCCAGGCACAATTTCCAAGAGTTCTCTGCCAGTGAACTCATATGGGATGTGCTAATTCCCCACCTCCACCCCCAGCAATGAGTTGTAACAACACATTTGCAACGTTATCTATCAAGGAAGCCTGACTTAGTGGACTAGATTTTATTGGGGCCTGACCATGCAGTCACCCTTTGCCTGGCACATTCCAGACTACCAGAAGAAAAACAAGTATTTGCCATGAACCATAATGTTTGCACAAATGGTTAGGCACATTGAGTCACTCTTGGGAGTTAAGGTGATAGGGACCCTCCCAAAGTGTAAGTTCCCAGATGCTAGCCAGAAAAATCTGTAAATAGGCCTTTCTAAAGAAAGCATTTTCAGATTTGCTCTGTTAAATCTTTCCTGCACATTTCTTCACTTCCTTTTACTAAAGAAGTAGCTTATTGGACTAAAGTTTAAAGCATTGAGCTTAGATAAATTTCTATCTAAAAGCATCCTGTTACCTTGATGTCATTTTAAATTTGAATGATTTCAGCAAGTGATCCATTTGCACTATGGAAAGCAGCAATTCTGGCCAGGCAAAAAACCCACCTGCAGAGAAGAAAGAGTGTGACTGTCTGTCATCTTCCACCCTGTGGAGCTGACAGGACAGAATCGGGGCCATTGCTAACAGCTTCCTTACATACACTGTGCAGTGCCTCCAGGGGGACAGGAGGGAGGTTTGCCAAGAAGACTTTAGTTACCACCTTCTCCTAAAGCACTATGTGGTAGACAGAATTCTAAGATGGCCCCAGGATCTCTGCCCCCTGGTGTACTTGCCCTGCACAAGGGCTTCGCTGTGAATATTATGATATGGTCCTTTCCTGGACGATATTGCCTTTTATGGCAGAAGGGACATTACCTGGGATGGGCCTGACCTAAACGGGTGAGCCCTTTAAAAGTAGAGTTTTCTGCAGCTGTTCACAGAGGAAGTGCTCCTGCTGATCTCAAAGTCATTGATAAACTGCTGTACTTTAAACTGTCCATGGAAGGCACATGCCAAAGAATGACAGTTGCTTCTACAAGGTGGGAGTGATCCCTAGGCAGCAAGGAAATGGAGACAACAGTACTACAACCATGAGGACATGGATTCTGCCATAATGCATAAGCTTGGAAGAGGGCCCTGGAGCCCAGATGAGAATGCAGCCCAGCCAAAATATGAATTTTAGCTGAAAAGAGAGAATCCAGCCAGCCATGCCTGGGCTTCTGATATACAGAAGTATGAGACGATACACGGAAATTGTTTTCAGCTGCTGTACTTGTGGCCACTGTCCCACAGCAACAGAAAACAGACAAGTAACAACATACATCTTGGCCTTTGGCTCTCAGTTTCCTATATGAAGGCTTTAAATTAATTTTCCTGTTTTTATAAGGAAACATCTTAAGGAAAATGAAAAGTGGTTAGACTTCTTGCTTGGGCTATAAATTCACAATGTCATCTCTGAAACATGAACAAATCCAAAATGTGTATACAATACTGAGTGGAATCTGAGAAGCTATGGTCAAAGCATAGCTAATTAGATATATAACTGCTGTTACAAAGCTGGTTACTTTCCTAATTAAATTTTATGGTTTTGCTGAAGAATCGAAACAAGAAAATTAAACAGAACACCATGCCCCCAGAGAACTGGATTGAGAAAGCACCATCCAATTAAATTGTTAATTAAGAGCATAACTATGAGTTAAGTAAAGTTATGATGGAAGGGAACAGTTTGCAGGTGAGTAAAATTAGAATCTGAACACCATGTCCTGCCTACATTTCTTTACAAATTCTTTGTTTGTGCTCTAAAGGAATAGAGGTGGCTTTATGCAAGAACACAATGTTTCTATTATGGAATTGACATAACTTTGTTGAAGGAGAAATAACTGACATTTCTGTTTCAAACTTTCTCATCGGAGAGCTATAAGATAAGAAATTGCTCTGTTTTTCAAAGAGTTGTCATTTTTCTCATAGTTGTTTTTCATAACTTCAAAAATATTAGACAGTTTTTCAGATGTTGTTGAGGGACATGTGAAGAGTCATAAAATCCCGTGGAGAAAAATTGTACTTCCTCTGAGGAAGGCTTCGTTCCTCCTCTGCTTAGATGTGAAATTTGCTGCTGCCATCCCAGTGTGGCTCCTCTGTCATTCTCCAGTTTTATGTGTAGGTAACTCATGTCTTCTCTTATCTTTCTTGAAGAGCTCCCAAATCATTCACTGAACCTACCTTCAGCTCGCATGGAATCCCTGGGAGCTTATTGATTCAAACATCCAGCTGGATCATTTAATCAATTGGAAAACTTGTAAGGAAGATTGATTGTAGAATGCATGTTGTGAGAGTTACATAGTCCCAAATTTATTAAGAATTGATTGTACAATTACAGAAACTCTTAATCATGACTATAGTAGAAAGAGTTCCAGGATGCACCCCCACCCCCACCCTGGCCAGGAATCTTGGCCCTGGTACCACACATCTTCTTCCAGGTAACCCATAAATCATAACCTAGGTGCTTCCATAAATGGATTTTGCAGGTATAATTATAATGCCAAAACAGATGACCCTAAAATAGAGAGACTACACAAGTGGGCCTGACCTAATCAGGTGAGCCCAAGTTGTTTTTCTCCAGCTGGTTGCAGAAGACAAAATTAGAGGGACTCACTCTTGCTGGCCTGGAAAAAATCAAACACCCATGTTGTGAACTGACACAAGGCAAGAAATTGCATGTGCCTGCAAGTTGCTGAGAGCTGCCCCGAGCCTACTAAAAGGAAAATGGGGACCTTCATCCTACAATCGCAAGTAAATAAATTTTACCAATAACAAGAGAGAATACAGGAACTTCCTGAGCACCAGATGAGACCACAGCCCAAGGTGACAACTTGACTTCACACCAGTATCACCCTAAGCAGAGAATCCAACTACACTGTACCCAGACCTCTGACCTACAGAAACAGTAAAATAATACAATCAAACTGCTAAATATGTAGTAACTTAGCAATAAAAATCTAATACAATGGTCCTAAACAGCCAGTGAGTTGGTGCTCTGGCTGAAGATACTTTGCAACAGTAATTGGAAAACTGAGTTAGAGACTGTGGACTGTCAATATGTTTGGGACTGAAAATTACCTTTCCAATGTTTTTCTTGTTAAAGGTTTTGTAAAGAAATGAGGAAATATTACTCTTGCTTTCTCCGGCATAATTTTTGAGAGAGAAAAAACTCCTTATAATCCAGGCAGATGGCCAGATACAGTTATGGATTAAATTTCAGGAACATAATTTCCAGGCATGACTTGCATTTTTCTCTTTCTATGCAGCTATTGAAATTTAGTAAACTCAATAACAAAAACATATTAAGAGAAACAATGCAATATGTGGGAAAACAGGAGTACATTAGAAACATTCTTTCAAAAGTAGAAAGCCTTCTACAGTATCATGATGATGGCAATGATTATTACCTAAGTGCTATGGTTTAGATATTAAATGTCCTCCAAAACCTCATGTGTTAAAGGCTTGGCCCCCAGCCTGTGGTGCTACTGGGAGGTTATGCAAACCTCAGAAGGTAGAGCCTATTGAGAGGAAGTGAGGTCACAGGGGCACCTGCCCTTAACTGGGGATATTGGAACTCCATTCCCTTTCCCTCTCTCTTTGCTTCCTGACTGCCATGAGGTGAGCAGCTTTTCTCTCCCATGTGCTTCTGCCATGGCACACTGCCTTACTACAGGCCCAGAAGAAACAGAGTCAAGAAACCATGGACTGAAACCTCGCAAACTGTAAGCCCAAATAGACACTTACCCCTTTTAAATTGTTTATCACAGGGACAAAAACTGATTAATGTACCCAGTGATGCCTTATTTAATTGATTTAGCTAAGTTGACAAAAAAAACCTAGGGCTAGTAGCACAGTGTTTTGAGTTGATTGTGTTTCCTTTCTACTATAAGGCTTTCCAGTTTTCTGTTTAAACAACCTGTTCTGACATGGAATTTTAAAAGTAGTTGCTCTTGTTGGAGAGTGGAAATTGTCATTTCTATGATACTTAAGAGGACAGTTTCAGAGGTTGGGTGAAACACAGTTTCTCATGGAAGGTGATCTTGACTGAGCTCCCTCATGCATGAGACCTCACCTATCAATGCCTTGCGTGCATGGTTAGTGGTTGGTAGGCTCTAGGTTGGAACAAAAAGACAACAAGACTCTGTGTCTCATTATCAGTCTCTAACCCAGAATGGTTTAGTTGGAAATCACAGGATTCCAAAAGAGTGAGAGAGCAAACTTGCAAAACTCCTTGAACCCAAGTGAACGATGACACTTCTGCCACATTCAGCTAACCAAAGGGACTCAATATTTGTCCAGATTCAAGGAATAGAAAAACTGACTCTGGTGTTCGATTAGAGAGTTGTAAGTTGTGAATACAGACAGGAGAATAATTTGTGGTCATTTCTGTAATCCCTCTATTTGTAACACCACGTCTCTGTATTCTCTACAAACCCCCCATCACCACCACACATACATATTCCAAGCTGTCACCAAATCCCTGATGGAAGATGATCTCTGCCTAACTTCTCCTCTGCAGACTCACTACCACTGTCGTAGTTCTGGCCCTGATCATCTTTAGCCTGAATTGCACCAGTCTCCCAAATGTCCTTCCTGTGGCCTTCATACATGGCTTCTATTTGTTCCCCACATTAGCCAGCATGATCTTTCCAAAATGAAAACCAAACTAAGCCCCTTTTCTACTTAACACCTTTTAAGTGTGCCCCATTGTTGACAGCAGTAATTCCCAAACCAAACCGCACATGGAAATTCCTAGGAAGCTTTTTAAAAACAGCTGACATCTGGCCCAATATCAGAGATTCTGACTCAATTGCTCAGCTGAGGCTTTGTTATTAGTATTTTTGTGTGTGTGTGTGGGTACAGGGAGTCGACCTCAGGACCTCGCACACCAGCAGGCACCCATGCCCCTGAGTGATATCACTGGCCCTTTTCTCGTATGGGGGTTCCGGGAGTCGAACTCAGGACCTCGTACTTGCAAGGCAGGCGCTTATGCCACTGAGCTATCTCACCAGCCCCCTGTTATTAGTATTTTTTAAAAAAGCTTCCTGGGACATTCCATATACAGCCAACGAAGTAAGCCACTGGCCTCAGATATAGACTCTGATGTGACACATGGGTCCTTCAGGATGACAACTGGCTGCTTTTTAACACTTCTCAGCATCTATCACTATTCTTGGTTTAGTGCCCAATGCATTTCCTTTACGCAAGTACTGTAATTGTAGTTTCTTACCTACATGTCTTTCTCAAGCCAATCTTTTCATCTAGATTTCTCCCTTATCCACCTGGAAAATACCATTCAACTCTGAAGCTGAGGCTAAAACCTTGGGTTCTCCTGGAATTGTTTGGCCTTCAGTGAATTCTGTAGACTCTTATATCCTACATCTATATCACTCTGTGCTTTCACCCCCAACAGACTAAGTTTCTTACAGATCTGAAACTTACAGATTTCTGAACTGTATATGGTAGATAAGAAGTCATTGATGGAAGAGAAAGGGTGACCCTTCAGCTGGTACTAAAAGGAATTTACATGTATATCCAGGTCCTTCACCCCGGAAACACAGCCCAGCCTAGGCTTAGAAGATACCTTTATTCCTTGATCCACCCCTCGGATTTCACTTTTTTTTTTTTCATGTTCCTTTATAGATCACCTTCTATATTTATTCTTGAAATTTCATCTGAAAAATGTTAAATGTGAATTTTTAGAGGACATTAACCTGTGCTCAAAGACAAAGGGATAAATGACATTTCTTTTTCAAGAACAGAGGTTGAGCTTTGAATGAATGAGAAGTTTCCTACCAAGCGTAGATTATGCTTGGTGCCATTCCTTGTACCCATGAACTTGGAGCACCCTTTGAATATTCATAAGCTATAGCCACAAAAACTTTGCTTCACTGAAGAATTTCCATACTTTGATCCATTTTGCTTTTCTAGCTGTATAAACGTGAAGGATTTCTCATACTCTACTTTGTTTTAGAGGTCAGAGTTGATGAGAGGTTTGTGCAACCTGAGCCTCACAACACTTTTTAAAGAAGTGAACCATTGTCCCAATAACTAATATAAAGATACAAGCATGCAAATGAATATCAATGACCTGAAGGAATAGACTATTATCATCCAATGTGTTAAATATTTACCCGTGTGAGGTCTTGTTCAGATCATATGGGGAGATCAGTTAGAACAGTGGCTGAGGGTGACCCTTAGAGAAATACTTCTTGGGTTCATGTCCAGAATCTTCCTTGTACTAATTGTAGGAATGTCAGCAAGTTTCTAATTTTTCTGAGTCTCCATTTCCTGATCTCCCTTACCAGACTGAGCAGCTTCTAAAAGAAAGGACTACTTGACAAAATTCTTTGGGTAAAATTGATGTCTGCCTCTGCTTTTTTTCCCTAGCACCTGTCAATAGTAGGTACCTGACAAATGAACAAGTAAATGCAGTTCACTCATCCATCTACTTGCCTAAGCTGTAATAAATACAACTCTCATTTGGATTCTTATCAAGAACATATGTATAACTGAGTATATTTTCAATAACATTTTTAAAATGAAAATATAGGTGAAAATAATAATTAATGGGTTCTTAATGGCAGAATGACGATGTTAAGGGGGTATCATGGAATAGGCAAGAGTGTAAGGTTGGGAAATTATCCATCTCTTCAATTATTAAGGAAAATTTAGGGAGTAATCAGGATTTCTGTAATACCTTAATGATAAGCTTCTTTTTTTTTTTTTTTTTTTTTTTTTTTTTTTTTTTTTTTTTTTTTTTGTGGGTACCGGGGGGTCGACCTCAGGACCTCGTGCGCCAGCAGGCGCCCGTGCCGCTGAGCGATATCACCGGCCCCTTTTTCGTATGTGGGTTCCGGGAGTCGAACTCGGGCCCTCGTGCTTGCCGGGCAGGCGCTTAAGCCACTGAGCCATCTCACCGGCCCAATGATAAGCTTCTTAAAGAACCATCTCTGAGATCTGTAATCATCCATTAAATTCTTATTTAACACTAACAGTTTTGCCTTGAGTGTTGACTAACTCAACATATACAATAACTCTGATTATTAGAAACATTTGAATTTGAAAATCAGAACTCAGGTATTCTGCCTATGAGTCATATTGTGGTTTTATATAATCCAAAAGGTCTGTGTCTCCTTAATTCTCTGACATACTTGATTAGTGAACCCATTCAGTATACCCTAAAAACACCTATTAGAGATGCATACATGGCAATACTTTGTACCCTAAAAAAATTCAGAGCAGCTTTTGCATATTCATCAGTCACAACCACAAAGATTTTGCTCAATTAAAGGAGTTTCATGTTTTCTACTACTTTATTTTTCTAGTTGTATAAATATGGAGGGATTAAAGTTGCCATGGTCCCACAAACATATTTTTCAGATGTTTTCCTGATAATCGCATTTATTTTAAGGCTATCTGATCATCAGTGTTCCTTTTATTCTCTCATATTTCCATCCACATTTTGAATGTGGACTGTGATCTGGGCTAAGAATTAGCATTATATTATTAAGAAAGAGGAAAGAAGGAATTACAAAGGGATAGAGCATAATCTAACTGGGAAAAAGATATTGATCCAGTAAAGGAACTGTGATCTTTGATAAGCTGCATCACAAATCCTGTCCCCTTGTGAGATAATATTGGGAACACAGGCAGAAGATGCCTTTGAGAGCAGGCTGAGCCTTTTGGCAATAGTAATAGCCTTTTGACAATATTCAGAGAGAACAAGCCTTAGGCTATCAGATAAGAAGTAAATAGACAGGAGGATAAACAATCGAAGGGCAGAGTATACTCTCCTTTCTACTTCCAACATTTCTATCCCTCCTGCCCTAAAATTCCAGCTACCATATTGTTAGAAATGGCTTGCCAATCAAAAGTGTTCCAAGTCCTTCTTGCCTCAAACAAAGAATTGGACAAGCCAAGTCAAAAATGGTACCAAAAGTTTACTTTACGAAAGTGAGGCTTGGGCCGGTGAGATGGCTCAGCAGCATAAGCACCTGCCTGGCAAGCGTGAGGACCCAAGTTTGACTCCTGATACCCACATACAAAAAAATGGCCGGTGATATCGCTCAGCGGCAAGGGCGCCTGCTGGTGTGCAAGGTCCTGAGGTCAACCCCCGGTACCCACAAAAAAAAAAAAAAAAAAGTGAGGGTTACATGGGTATGGGAGAAACCTGGTTTGCATAGCAAACTTGGTCAGAACAAGAGAAAAAAAAGATAAAAGCAAGAATAAAAGTACACACTGCGTCTGGCAAATGCAGCACGGGCTGTTGTGGAAAGTCATGATAGTGGGCTCCCCATAGCGTCTCATCTTTTTTATGCCATCCACATCTCATGGGAACTTGCAAGAAGTTCCACACATGTGATCCAGAGAATTATTTGGCACTGTCCTGGGATCTTGTAATTGACAGGTCCCACTCATTTCCTCCGCCAGCTTTGTTATGCCCTATCTCCTATATCAATATCAAGAGCTTGACTTAGAATAGAAGCCCATTCACTTAATCAACAAACTATACAATTTGAACAACAAGATCAGTCAAGGTCCAGTCAGGAGTAATTTGAATAGAAAATGTTTAATATACAGTAATGCTATGATTTGAGTGTGATTTGTCCCTTCAGAAACTGATATTGAAATTTGGTCCCCAGTATAACAGTGTTGAGAGGTGGTGATTAGCCAATTAAGAAAGATTAATGTTGCTTGCAGAACTGAATTATTTGCCATGAGGACAGGTTATTATAATGCTGCATTGCCCTTTGTTTCTTCCACATCTTCCCACTTGCCTTTCCACTCTTTTTGCCATGTTATATCATAACCAAGACCCTTGCCAAAATCAGCCACACAATCTTGGATTTCCAACCTCCAAAATCATGAGCTAAATAAATTTCCTTTCTTTATGAATTATGCAGTCTGAGGTATTCTATTATAGCAAAGGGAAGCAGAATAAATCAAGCGGTATTAACTAGTAAATGATGAGTAATTTCTAGAAGTGTATAGGTGAAGAAATACAAAGGCAGAGGCCAGCTACTACCCCTAGGATGAGAAACAATACCAAAGGAATGGACTATGAACTGGGTAGAGCATCTTCCCCTCCATCGTAAGGGTGAGCTTAAAATGTCCTTGGAATTGGTGACCCACTGAGTGATGTATTTCCTGGGGCACCCACAGCATGAAGCTTATATCTTGCTTAAGTGTCAGCAAAACTTGCTGGAGGATATGTGCCACTGGGCTTCCAACACACTGTCAAGAGCCCTGTCATAAGAATCCTCTTTCTTTCCTGTGTTTACAGTGTATGCCTAAGGCACCCTCTTGATAAAACCTCACATTGACCCATGTGACAGTTAATCTTGATTGTCAACTGGACTGGATTAAAAGATACCTAGAGAGGCACAGTAATTAGATTTTGAGCATACTAACTTCATCAGTGGATTAACCCCCTGATGAGTTTATAGATGAATGGGCTACGTGGAGGTGGGCCCTAGTTGGAGGAAGTAAGGCACAAGGCGTGTGCCTTTGGAGGGTCTATGTCTTCTTGTGCTCTCCCTTTCTGCTTTCTGGCTGCCATACTTTCTGTCATGATGTCTCTGCCCTACGGCCACTGTAGACTGAAACCTTTGAAACATGGGCCAAAATAAACATTTCCTCTTACTTTTTTTTTTTTTCTCTCCTTATGCGGGTACCAGGAGTCGAACTCTGGACCTCATGCTTGCCAGCAGGCACTTGTGCCGCTGAGTGATATCACCAACCCTTTTTTTCCTTTATGTGGGTCCCAGGAGTCGAACTCAGGACCTTGCACTTGCCAGGCAGGTGCTTATGCTGCTGAGCCATCTCACCGGCCCAACATTTCCTCTTCTAAATTGACTTCTCAGGAATTTGGTCACAGCAAGGAAAATCTGACTAGCACAACCAGCTATCAAAGAAGAAATGTGTGTAGAGTCCAGCCTGAGTATCACAAAGCAGGACAAAAAGTGAACCTGGAGTTGAAAGGCAATATGTTGCTAACTAGTACCACATTTCCATTAATCAGGGGTGTAGTGGTTAATGAGACAAATCAAAGTCCTTGTTCCCACTACCCCTACCATCTGAAGAGGTCTATAGAGAAGTAAAAAGTCTATCATCAAGGGTAGGGACTAAAGGATTACCTAAAATCCTACCCACAAAAAAAAAAAAAAAAAAAGAGAGAGAGAAGGGATTTCCCAGCTATTAAGCACTTTGCTAGATGCCAAAAATATATTATTTCATGTAATCCTCACAATTTAAATACAAGTTTATTCCAATTTTATATATGAAAAATGGAGTCATGCTGCAGAAAACTTTTCCAATTTAAGGAGTTCCTTCTGAGCATGATTTAAGGAAATTTTCACTTAAAATATTTATCAGGTTAAAAAAACTTTTACTGAGACTATATGTTAGCCAGCTGAGAATAAGAAGTATCACTGAGAAATACAAATATGGCTTCTTTTACGATGTTGTCCAACAATGGTATACCCCTGAGCAGTTAACCATCTCTCCTGTCAGCTTTAGCAACCTACTTTGCTTTTTAAATTCACCTTGATAGACAATTTGTTAAGTATGTCTCAACCTAGTATATTTTAATAACTAGAACTCAATATTAAAAAGTCATTTTCGGGCCAGTGAGATGGCTCAGCGGCGTAAGCGCCTGCCTGGCAAGCGCGAGGGCCCGAGTTCGACTCCCAGAACCCACATATGAAAAAAGGGCCAGTGATATCGCTCAGCAGCACGGGCGCCTACTGGCATGCGAGGTCCTGAGGTCAACCCCCAGTACCCACACACACACACAAAAAAGTCATTTTCCTAATGTGAATACATGGATAATTAAAGAGGTGCTGAGAGATGGGGAGAAATGGCAGCAATGAATGTGGCATTTCTATTTTAATGAATCTAAAGTTGGTTCTACATATCACAGATTTCATTATTTATCATAAATTTTGTGAAAAAATACTAGAGGGAAAATTTAACAGATTGTAAAGAAAACACAAAATTCGTTTTGGAATAGCAAAATCTCTCAGTGTTACTCCAATTTTTTTCAGGAGTATAGGAGCCCTTATTCATCGAGAGACCACTGGTCAAGGTTGTCAAATAAATTATATAGCTAAATATTGACTTTTACAGGACTTAGAACATTTCTTAACATAATTTTTCCTTAATAACTTGTTCAAATAAAATTTATACCATATACCCATAAATGGATTCAAACTTAGGTGAAGAATATAAGAAACATGAACCATAAAATTTAATTCTCTGACCAGTACTACTTAACCTCTTTCCTTCATCAGATCCTTGAATAATGGTCTCTAGAGAATGTTCATGAAGCTGGAAGGTAGTTTCAAGGTAATAAGTGCACAGTTATTTGAGGTTATAGTCAGGATTCCAGGTAATTTTAATAAAACAGTAAAAGGTTCAGAGACACAGGAATTAAAATTACAGTATCTCAAGGACAAGTACAAAGTCCTGCTTGCAAATATTTACACTATAAGCCACACAAAAGGGAAGGTACAAAGGTCATAGAGAAATACAAGCATTTTGTGGATGGATACTGTATAATACACTAGCTGGTGTACCTGTTGGATGGAAGGACTCTGGGCTTTTAAAGATTCCTGAAGTGACCTTTGCCCATATGGTAGACTGTTAGTTACTCCACAAGTTCTGTTTCTCTTCTTTCTGGGCACTGTGTTTTATAACCTCCCTTGCAGTTAGTTAAGTGTGGCCAGATGACTGCACAAACCCAAGGACATACACAGAAGAGATGTGGGCCATTTCTGAGCTGAGACTTTAAAGAAGGGAAATTTTCTCCATGCCTTCTTTCCTCTCCTGTTGCCTGCATGAAAACAAAAACAGAAGCCAGGAACATAAAGGAGTCAGACAAGGAAATTTTCCAGATTCCTGAATCACCACATAGAAGGAAACTGCCCACTCACAAGAAATACACACTTTTGTCTGTTATATGACCAAGAAATAAATTTCTCTTTTATTTGAGTCATTGTATTGTTTTTAAGCATCATTGCAACTAATAAAGAAAATGATACATAGACATAGCGTTACATTAACTTAAATGAAAACATGTGACCATAGTTTGGCAGTTGGGAACTAGGTGGTAGGAATATAATCTGGAAAGAAAGAAACCAGTGTATATGTGGCAGCAAAATATTTGGTAAAATGATCATTTTAACTTGGAAGACAAAACAAGTGTCCATTGATCCTATGGATCTAAGTAAAATTATTGAAAATACCCAGAATGTAGTGTGTGTTGGTTTTCTTCACTGCTTGCAGAAAGGTAAGAAAGAACCAAGTTCAGACAAGAACTGACCAGTTTACAAGCAGAAATAAGCAAGACTTAGACATCTGCAAGGACAGGAAAATCAGACTGACTCTAGATCCTAAACATAAGAAGACTGAAAAAGATTTTGAGCAAAGAAGGTCCATTAAGATTTCTCAGGTTTGCAAAGTGACTGAGATTAAAAGAGTTGATTTTCTACATTTCCACCCCAACCTACCTTTCTAGTTGTCCTCAAAGTGGTTCCCATTAGTTGAAGAGAGGAGGTAGTATATGGGAGACAAAAAAAAAAAAAAAAAAAACAGACCTGAGAGTTACATCTAGAGAAGAGCCTAGGGTATGTTTATTTAATGAAACTTAATGGGTTAAAATGGACCAGAAGCCCATCTAGTTTCTAAGAGATGAACTAAAATATCACAGATTTGACAAAAAAAAAACCACTTTTCCAGATAAAACCTTATACAACTAACAGAACCCCAAACTTGAATGAAGCAGAAGCACGCTGCAAAAGTTGCTTAACTCCAAGGAGTACATATATTCATAAGTATGTATTGCAAATGTGGCTATGAAGACTAACGAGAAGAGAGCTTCCTAGAGAAAGCCAAAGTATGGTGAATGCATAGTTGACCCCAAAGGACAGGCACTGGGTCTAATCAAGGACCTTCCTTCACAGCGGACCAGGAAGACTTTACTATGTCCCTTGAGGTAGATGTTGTTATTACCTGACCTGTGATTCCATTTCTCCCCTTTACTCCCTGTTCCAAAAAGAAGATGTTTTTGTGAATGTCCTGTCTCTGCTCATCAGTACGCGTGAAGGCAAGGGAAGCAGTTAAGGCAAATAACCTGTCATTTTGTCTGTACATCTCAGAATATAAAGAGCCACTTCTGGACCTGTTGGAGAAGACTGTGCTAGCTAAAAGGATTTGGCCTGGTCTCTCAAGCAGATACACAGCAACAAAGTTAGTCACCAAAACTCACATTCTTCTGGGTCCATATTTCATGGTGTCCTTATAGGTAGGAGGGTCATGTGTATGAGTTCCAGCCAGGGGAGAGGAAGCAGAAGTGATGAATTCATCTCAGCTAAGGCTTTACCACCCCTCCTCTCTCTTTCTCTCTATCCTCTGGCTGTACACTGACTGTGACAAGGCTTTAAAGAATAGCGGTACTATAAGATGAATGGGCCCGGTACCCAAATCACCATATGGTGTAAAGTCACCAATACCAAGGAGAAACTGCCTCAGAAATAATGGAAAACTGTTGAGTTTAAACCAGTATACATTCTGGTTGATTTGCAGCCATAGCTGGTCTTACTTTAACTAATAGAACCAATACCTCTAAAATCAACTCCAGCTCTGGAACTCCTAGTTGTATTGTGTGTGGATCCACTGATTATAATTTAATATTTTTTAAAAACCAACATGAACTGAGAACTTACAAACTTACTCATTCTCTCACAAAGCCCTATGCTGAGCATTGTCTGAATTCACGAATGGAAACTGTACTTCAAACAAGGAACTAAGAGGTGTTCTTTAGGACATCCAGAGGGAGAGGGGAAAGGAGAATTTGGTAGAACCTCTACAGATTTATTCTAAACTTATCTCTACATATGTTCAATGATCTTGTCAAATTGACTTATTACCTGTTCTCCAAGTATGTCCTCTATTTCCCAGTCTCTGAGGTTTTTTATACATATGTAGAAATATATTGCACAACTATTTGTTAAGTGACACTATGTACCAGGCATTGCTCTAGATGCTGACAGCTGCAGTAGTAAGCACAACCAACAGTAATCCCTGTCAAAAACAAAAACAAAAAAACAAGTGAAAAAACCTCATAGGTGCAGGGAGAAAGTAAATCAGGGAGGAAGGTTGAGGGTCATGGTGTATAATTTTAAGTGGAATGGTTAGGGAAGACATCACTGCAAAGAGAGAATTTAAGCAAAAGCTGAAGGTTGACGGAGGTGAGAGTGAGCCTTTGGGAACAGCTACTCCCTTACCTACCTGTCAGAAGGGCCAGTTTCAGACACTAACTCACCAGAAAGCTTTTGCCAATTGTGTTCTTCCTCTTTTTTGAGTCTTTTAAGAGCTTTGTTATTCTCTGGTAAAATCTGTTCCAAGACAATGGTTTCCTTACTGAAACTCATGTTCTTATTCACACTAGAGTTCTGAGACAACTGATTTGATTAAGATAACCCACGCTTAACAAACTGTAGCTCTCTTTACCTCCACCTGACACAATCTCCATCAACAACCAATGTATTTTGAAATTGACCATTGACATTTCCTCAACATCATGTCACCCTTTCAAAGGAAACCGCTGTACACACATCCTTTCCACGTAGAAATTCTGCCTGTTATGCCTCACATACAAAGGTTATGTTTTTAAAAAGATATATGCATGTTTCTAAAAAGATATAGTACATGTTTCAGTCAGAAGGTCAAAAAGTGTTAAAGACATGTAGACTTAAGTCCAGAGAACACAATAGTGTAGACACAGAGAGAAGGAAAAACATGAAAGGACAGACTTGTGAAACAATTTGAAGGCAAAGGCAAGCAAAACCAAACAATTATAAAATTACAGATTAGACCAGTGACGGGTGACTTCCAACAAAGAAGAAGGAAAGAAGGAGCAGACCGCGCACGTGCACCTTCTAATATCCCGGGAGTTGGAGCGCCGGCGGAGGCTCAATTCTACGGACACACGGTGGCAGCTGGCGCCCAGGGAGCCCCCACGGAGGATCCTGAGACAGCGGCGGGGCAGGGGAGCGGCGGAGAACGGCGCTGACCGGCGGTGAGTGTCTCTCAGCCACAGCTGCCCCGCGCCAGAGAGCGACCGGCCGGGCGCCATTGTGGGGGGTGTGGCGAAACTCAGAGCAGCTCGGAAACTGCTCTGGGAACTTGTGCTCCGGACAGGGCAGCACAGGGCCTCTCAATTGAGCCCACGAAAGTGTGCTGAGGTCAGCAGGCGAACGAGACTGGACTCTCAGCCACACCTGTCCCGCGCCAGAGAGCGACTGGCCCGGCGCCATTGTGGGGGGCGTGGCGAAAAACCAGAGCGGCGGGAACCAGTGCAGGGAACCCGCGCTCCGGACAGCACGCTGAGCCTCTCAGGCCCAGGGATCGTGAAAGGGCGGCGAGAGCGGAGGCGAGCTAGACTGGTCTCTGCCTGAAAGTACGCGCATCTGCTCACAGCCCGCCAGAGGGCGCTCCTGGCTTACTGGGACGGACCTGCACAGAACAGGACTTTGTCACAAGGTACCTGCCTACAACAGAGTCAACACCTGGAACTGATTCTTTTTATATTTTTTATTTTTATTTTTATTTTTTATTTTTATTTTTATTTTTTTTCTCACTGATTTGTTTTTTTGTTCTGGCGAAAGGTTTTTTTGTTTTTGTTTTGTTTTGTTTTGTTTTTTGGTGGGGTTTTATTTTTGATCTGTCTGTTTTATTGTTTTTATCTTTGTTTTTGTTTCTGTATGTGTATTTACTCTTTCCTTCATTATTCTCTCTGGTTTTTTATATGAGTGTAAACAGCGCCTCTAACTTCTTTGTGATTGTGGTTGTGATCTGTTCTTCCTTTTATCCCTTCCTTCTCTTTTTACCACCTGTCCTCTGCACTAGTGTCCCAATTTTAGTGGGATCCCTCTTGGTCCTCTAACCTTACATCTAATTCCTTCCTCTTCTCCCAATACTCTATTTCCTCCTTAACTCATCTTAAATTTAAACTCCTCAAGGAAAAATTGACATACATAGGACTTGTATACTGCATATAATTTTTCTGGTGTGTTTTAGATTTTGTTATATAACCGCAACTCTATACAGCTAAAAGTGGTAAATAACTGGTTAGCTCAGTCTGTCATTTTTTAGGCTGTGTTTGATGCTTTAGTTAACATTATAGCCAAATGTGAAATAATTGTTCTAAACATCTTTCCTTCCTGATATTTCATGATTGAGATTGACTAAGGGACACAGAAAATACAGTGGCACAGTACCAAAGAATCAAGGACTGGGCCAAACAGGTAGCAACTTCGCATACCCAACGAATTGAAGAGGTAGGATCTGGCAGAAAGCTCAAAACCTAAAAGCAAGCTCCACTTGGAAGATACTGCAGAGAAGTAGTCATCTTCTAAAGATCTTAAACACTAGCAATAAAGTAACCTACTATAGGTAATTTGCAAACATCACCCCAGGAATTAAAGAAAGAAAAAATGAGACGACACTTAAACAAGATGCAACCACACACATCCAATTCACCAAAGGCAAACCTAGGGAGCAACAAGGTGGGACAATCCGAAAGCCACCCACCTGGCCTATCTGAAGTGGTAACAACAAAGCAACTGAATGAGGTTCTGGAAAAAATTAAAACAGAAATAATCTCACAGATAACTGCAGAGATAATGTCTACAATGAAGACCATGCTTAAGGACACTATAGCTGATACAGACAAAAAAATAGATGAACTTAAGAAAACTATAGAAACCATGAATGCTCAGCATAGGAAAGAAATGGAATCTATAAGGCAGATTCAAGCAGATATCCAAGAGATAAAAAATTCCATTGAAAGTATTTGTAGCAGAATAAGCCAATGCGAGGACAGGATCTCAGATATAGAAGACAGGCTTGCAATTAGTGATCATGAAATGGAAAAATTCTTAAAAATAGCAAGGGACCATGAAAAATCAATTCAGCAGCTGCTAGATGACTCAAAGATAAACAACTTAAGAATAATTGGAATAAATGAAAAAGCAGGAGATAGCATCAACGACATTAAAACCTTGTTCAAAGACATAATCAGGGAGAACTTTCCTGGAAGAGAAAAGGAATTTGACACCCCTATAAGTGAAGCTTTTAGAACACCAACTAGACATGATCAAAAAAAAACTTCAGCCAGACATATTATAGTCAAGATCCCAGAAATTCAACAGAAGGGCAGAATCTTAAAAGCTGTTAGGGAGAAGAGACAAATCACCTATGAAGGAAAACCCATCAGAATCACAGCTGACTTTTCAGCACAAACCCTCAATTCAAGAAGAGCTTGGAATGATGTATTGCAAGCTCTAAAGGAAAATAATTTTCAGCCCAGATTGATGTACCCTGCAAAACTATCTTTCAAAATTGATGGAGAAATAAAATACTTTCATGACAAAGAACATCTGAGAAAATTTATGACCACCAAACCAGCACTCCAAAACGTTCTGAAGGACATTCTAGAAAGAGATAGGAACCCCAACAGAAGGAATCCACCAGGCAGGGCAAATAATTAAATAGCCGGAAAGCGGAAAAACAAAGAGTGGGAACCAACAACAGGAAAATATCATGACAAGTCAATACATATCAGTTTTAACCATCAATGTTAACGGTCTCAATTCACCAATCAAAAGGCACAGACTGGCGAAATGGATCAAGAAGCAAGATCCAACAATATGCTGTATACAAGAAACACATTTAATTCAGAAAGAAATTCATAGACTGAAAGTCAAAGGATGGAAAACAATACTCCATGCCACAGGAACCCAGAAAAAAGCAGGGGTAGCTATTCTTTTTGCAGACAAAGTGAACTTCAAGCCAAGAAGGATTCAGAGAGATAAAGACGGTCATTACATCCTTGTAAAGGGAACAATCCAAGAGGAAGAGATAACGATCATAAATATATATGCATCAAATACCAATGCACCCAGCTATATAAAACAAGTACTAAAGGACATGAAAAATCAAATAAGCACTAATACAATTATATTGGGAGATCTCAATACTCCACTGTCACAAAAAGATAGATCAACTGGACAGAAAATCAATAATGAAATAGTAGAACTGAACCAAACTTTTGAACAAATGGACTTAGTAGATGTCTACAGAGTGTTCCATCCCACAACATCAGAATACACATTTTTCTCAGCTGCACATGGGACGTTCTCCAAAATAGACCACATACTAGCTCATAAAACCTGCTTAAGTAAATGCAAAGGAATTGAAATTATCCCACGCATATTATCAGACCATAGTGCAATGAAATTGGAAATCAATGGCAAAAGATCCCACAAAAACTCCCTAAACACATGGAAATTAAACAGCATCCTCCTGAACAACCAATGGGTCACAGATGAAATTAAAGAAGAAATTAGTCACTTTCTACAACTGAATGATAATGACAGTACAACATACCGGAACTTATGGGATACAATGAAAGCAGTCCTAAGAGGGAAATTTATAGCATTAAACACTTATATCAGGAAAATAGAGCAAGCGCAAATAAACAACTTAAGGGTGAACCTCGAGCTTCTAGAAAAAGAAGAGCAGGTTAAGCCAAAAGCCCATACAAGGGAGGAAATTATAAAGATCAGAGCAGAAATTAACGTATTGGAGAATAAAAAAACAATACAAAGAATCAATGAAGCAAAAAGTTGGTTCTTTGAAAGAATAAATAAGATTGACAAACCCTTATCCAACCTTATTAAAAAAAGAAAAGAAAAGACTCAAATCCATGCAATTGAAAATGAAAAGGGTGATATCACGACAGACCCTGCAGAAATCCAGAAGATCATCTATACCTATTTTGAAAATTTATATTCTACTAAGATGGAAAATGCAGAAGAAATGGACAGATTCCTAGATTCGTATGAATTACCAAAGCTGAATCAAGAAGATTTAAAAATCCTAAATAAACCAATATCAGCCAATGAAATTGAAGATGTAATTAAAAACCTCCCAACAAAGAAAAGCCCAGGCCCTGATGGATTCACTGCCGAATTCTACAAGAAATTTAGAGAAGACCTAACGCCCCTACTTCTCAAACTTTTCAATGAAATTGAAAGGGAAGCAATACTCCCAAATTCATTCTTGGAAGCAAGCATTACCCTGATACCAAAACCAGAGAAGGACCCAACTAAGAAAGAGAACTACAGGCCAATCTCCCTAATGAACATAGATGCAAAAATCCTTAATAAGATACTGGCAAACAGAATCCAACAAATCATCAAGAAGATTATACACCATGACCAAGTTGGATTCATCCCAGGGATGCAGGGATGGTTCAACATACGTAAATCAATAAATGTAATACAGCATATTAACAGAACCAAAGACAAAAATCACATGATCATCTCAATAGATGCAGAAAAAGCTTTTGACAAAGTCCAGCACCTTTTCATGATAAAAACCCTACAGAAAATTGGAATAGAGGGTCTTTATCTCAATCTGGTAAAAGCTATCTATGACAAACCAACAGCCAATATTATACTAAATGGCCAAAAACTGAAAGCCTTCCCTCTAAAATCAGGAACAAGACAAGGATGTCCACTGTCCCCACTCTTATTCAACATAGTTCTGGAAACTTTAGCCAGAGCGATTAGACAAGAGAAAGAAATAAAAGGAATAATGATTGGAAAGGAAGAAGTTAAATTATCATTATTTGCAGATGACATGATACTCTACACAGAAGACCCCAAAAACTCCACTAAAAAACTGCTAGATTTAATAAGCAAATTCAGTAGTGTAGCTGGATACAAAGTCAATACTCAAAAGTCAATAGCCTTCCTGTACACAAATAACAAACTTACTGAAAGAGAAATTAGGGAAACAATACCTTTCACAATAACATCCAAAAAAATGAAATACCTAGGAATCAACCTCACGAAGGATGTAAAAGACCTCTATACTGAAAACTACAGTACTCTGAAAAAGGAGATTGAAGAGGATATCAGAAAATGGAAAGATATCCCTTGCTCCTGGATAGGAAGAACCAATATAGTGAAAATGGCCATACTTCCAAAATTGTTATACAGATTTAATGCAATTCCAATCAAAATTCCAACAGCATATCTCACAGAATTAGAGAAAACAATCCTAAAATTCATTTGGAATCAGAAGAGACCTAGAATAGCAAAGGCAATTCTGGGCAACAAAGGCAAGGCAGGGGGCATCACTATCCCCGACTTGAAATTATACTATAAAGCTACTGTGATGAAAACAGTGTGGTACTGGCAAAAAAACAGACCTGAAGATCAATGGAACAGATTAGAAGATGCTGAAACAACCCCAGACATACTAAGCCACCTTATCTTTGACAAAGGTGCCAAACACATTCGCTGGAAGAAAGATAGCCTCTTTAATAAATGGTGCTGGAAAAACTGGCTCTACACATGCCGAAGATTAAAACTAGATCCATATCTTTCACCATGCACTAAACTAAATTCAAAATGGATCAGAGATCTAAATATTAAAACAGAAACATTAAATCTGCTGGAAGGTAGGATAGGTAAAACCCTTGGAGACATTGGTGTAGGCAAAGACTTTATGAATAAAAACTCAACCGCACGGGAACTATCCCAAAGAATCAATAACTGGGATCTCATCTTATTAAAAAGCTTTTGCACAGCAAGAGAAACCACCAACAGAGTGAAGAGACAACCCACAATGTGGGAAAAAATGTTTGCCAGCTGTTCCTCAGACAAAGGACTACTATCGAGAACATATAAAGAACTCAAAAAAATCAGACCTCCCAAATTTAAAGACCCACTCCAAAAATGGGCATCTGAGATGAATACACATTTCTCAGATGAAGAAATACTAATGGCAAACAAATATACAAAAAAATGTGCAACATCACTAGTCATTCGAGAGATGCAAATTAAAACAACACTGAGATACCATCTCACCCCAGAAAGAATGGCTACTATTAAGAAATCAACTAATAACAAATGCTGGAGGGGCTGTGGGGAAAAAGGAACCCTTCTTCACTGTTGGTGGGAGTGTCGACTGGTACAGCCACTGTGGAAGTCAGTGTGGAGATTCCTCAGAAAACTAGGGTTGGAGGTCCCATTTGAACCAGCTATTCCCCTTCTGGGCATCTTCCCAGAAGAATTAAAAACATCGTACCACAGCGATATATGTGCACCCATGTTTATAGCAGCACAATTTGTAATAGCCAGATCTTGGAAACAACCCAAATGCCCATCAACTGAGGAATGGATAAGAAAGATGTGGTATTTTTATACAATGGAGTACTATTCAGCCATAAAGAAGGATAAACTGGAGACTTTTATAGGTAAATGGATGCAACTTGAGAAAATACTCATAAGTGAAATAAACCAGAAGCACATGTGTAAGCATCGTATTATCTCTCTAGTATGAGAAACTGAAAGAGTAAATAAGATCCAAAATGTACAATAGACATGGTGAATCAAAAAGAAACTGGTCAAAAGGAAAGAGAGACTGGAATAGGGAAAAGAAAGAAGGGAAAGGGAAAAAAAATTGTATATATATATATATAAGATGGTTAAGATAGATACACTACCATTTTTACTTAGTTCATTGAAGAGTAAGGTTTGTGCCAATAATGTTTGGACAATTGAATGCTAATGTCTGGTGTCCTGAATAACTAACTTAAAGATAGTAATACGTAATGTATTAACCATTGTTACCCTCCTATTATGTTTGTTTGAAAATTTGTTCTTCTTTTGATTTGTTTTGTTTTTTCTTCTCTTTAAAATAAAAATAAAAAAAAAATAAATAAAAATAAAAAAATAAAATTACAGATTAACTTTGATCTGAGGTTAGCGAAGAAAAAGACTTTAGGGATCACTTAGCACTGAGTGATTCAAGTACAGTATCTTGGTTATTCTTAAAGAAAAGGTAGAAGGGGGAATCTGACTTGCCTGGTAATACTTTTCAGACTATTTCAGCAACTGTGTGCTATCACAAGCTCAGGATATCATAGAAACTTAATAAATACCAACTACAGATCTTGAGTGTTCATAATACTCTTCAAAGAATCTACAGTTACTTATTTTTAACCTCTTTTAAAACAAAATTCATATGCATGGTTTAGGGACTGCCTGTTTTGTGTAGCAGCCATTTTAAATGTATAGATCCTTTCTTCCTTAAGCAATCATAAGCCTGAAAGAAGTATAATAAAATAAAGTGCAGGACTTTTTAAAGAATAAATGCTTGTAACTTATGAGAAGTTAAATAAATTTCTGAATTTTCTCCTCTAAGATTTGTGTAAAAATAGTTGCTAAAATTTAAAGTTTGAGACAAATACTACACCTATCTCCACTTGGGAGGTAAAGAGTGTAAATGGAAGCCAAAAGTTACCCTCTATACCTAATCTGGAAACACTTCAAAAATTCAATTCTTATACCGTATAGCAGTATAATTCATGCAAACAGAATTATCCTTGGAACTAAAAACATTTTCTGAGCCGGTTGTGGTGGCACACACCTATAATCCCAGCACTCGGGAAGCTGAGGCAGGAGCATTACTGCAAGTGTGAGGCCAGCCTGGGCTACATAGTGAGTTCAAGGCCAGCCTGAACTACAGAGAGAGACTCTGTCTCAATAAAATAAAATAAAATAAAATAAAATAAAATAAAAGTATTTTCTTCAAGAATACAATAGTCAAAACCCATATTGAGTCTCAAAACATGAGAATTTATATCTTCCAAGTATGGCCACCCAAAAATCAATTCTGTTTTTCACATAGTTTCTTGATTGTACTAAGAAGACCATTGGGAAAAAAAAAAAAAAAAAAGACCATTGGCTTTTGAGGATTTGGGTTTTTTGTTTGTTTTGTTTTATTTAAGAAAAATATGACAAGTGGTGTTTCTGATACAGGCTGTGTCTCCTTTTCTGTTAGGAAATATGAGTCGCAGTCATTCTTGAAGCTAAAGTGGGTATTATTTCCTGACATCCAGTTGAAGTACTAACCTAACCTCATTCTAACTCTCTCCAAATGCAACAGCTGTGCTCCAATTTTGTTTATATTTCTATTTCTCTAAGATCTGGCAATAAACTATCACAGACCATGTCTTCATGCAGAACTTGATAAGACAAGGGACAGGAAGGAAGAATTTTAATAGACATCAGTTTTTGTCTCTAAGGGAAGAAAACCTTTAAGATATGAGTTCTTAGCACGTCTGAGTTTTTCTACAAATGAGTAATTTCTTTTTTCTGATTTATATAGGGCTCAAATGGATTTTAAAAAGTTAGATATACTTATTTTTGAATAGGGAACAAGATACTGATAATGTTCAAAGTTCAAACTGTTCAAAGGACATATAATTTGAATTTAACAAAACCTTCACATTCTCTTTCTCTTCCTCCAGTCACTTAATTCCACACACATCCACAAAGGCCACAGCGTTCTTAGTTTCTTACAGAGACATTTTACACAAATCCAAAAAGAAAAGAGAGAGAGGGCCGGTGAGATGGCTCAGCGGTGTACGCGCCTGCCTGGCAAGCGTGAGGGCCCGAGTTGAACTCCCAAAACCCACATACGAGAAAAGGGCCGGTGATATTGCTCAGCGGCACAGGCGCCTACTGGCACACAAGGTTCTGAGGTCGACCCCTAGTACCCACAAAAAAAAAAAAAGAAAAGAAAGAGAGAGAGAGACAGAGACAGAGAGAAAGAAAGAAAGAAAGAAAGAAAGAAAGACAGAAAGAAAGAAAGAAAGAAAGAAAGAAAGAAAGAAAGAAAGAAAAAGAAGAGAAAGAAAGAAAAGAAAAAAGAAAAGAAAGAAAGTCTATGGGAACATCTATATCTGTATCTATTAAATATATAAAATCATTTATATGTCATATATCTATATATTTAGTATATCTATATAGATATATATCTCACCATTTTTCATAAATTACAACAAACTATATACACAGTTTTACTACTTGCTTTCTTTGCTGAGAATATCTTGGTGATCATTCCACAAAAAAATGTATAAAGCTCCTTCATTCTTTTTTGCAGCTGCATAATCTTACACTATATGGATATACCAGAATTTCTTTAACCAGTATCCTGATATTAAAATTGTTTCCAATCTTTTGCTATTACAAACCTTGTTGCAATAAAGAACATGATACAAAGTCATTTCATATATCCAGGTAGGATAAATTCTAAGAAATGGAACTGCTATGTCAAAGAAGATGATGTGGGCCAGGTATGATGGCACACACCTATAATTCCAGTTCTTGGGAAGCTGAGGCAGGAGGATTGCTATGAGTTTGAGGCCAGCCTGGGCTATAGAGTAAGTTCAAAGCCAGCCTAAACTACATAGCAAGACCCTGCCTTAAAAAGAAGAAGAAGAAAGAAGAAGGAAGAAGAAAGAAGGAAAAAGGAAGGAGTACTTTGATTTATAGATATTTTTCAATTTACACTCCATAAAAGCTTTGTCAATTCACACCCCCACCTGAAATGTATGAGAATTCACATTTTCTACCCCTTTCCAAAATATTCTATAATCAAGCTACTTAACTCAAAGAGAAAATATAGACAAGTGAGTTTTCCAGTTCTTGAAGAAGACATCTGATGTTTTAAGTGATTTCACAAGTTTTCAGACCCACAAATTAAAATAACTCATATTTCTCTTCAAAAAACAATTTTCAAAATTGACCTTTGACATAAAATGGTTTAAATGTATGAGTCATAGCCCATTCACTATCACTATAAGTTTGCCCAAAAAATTCTGGGTGGCAGATTTCTAAACCTCATTTAGCTGACAAGTGTTTCAAGAACTACTTTATGGCAAATATTTCCAGTACCATCAAAGAGTTTGAACAATTAGAGCTTCTTATAGTATCATTTGGTCACTTTCCAGAAAATTTGGAAATAATGTACCTAGTAATGCATAGAAAAAATTATTTTATATATTCTTTTTTAAAACATTATTTAAAAATAAAGCATGTTCTATTTAAAATCATAAAAGTGTATTCCATGAAGGGAATAAGAATTTCAAAATATGTGTAGGTTGATGTTGTGATATTACAAGTTACAAGCTAAAAACTCTGTCAAGTGAGAAATTAGTTTTTATGAGATGTTTAAACATATGTTACATGTGCCTTCCCAGCCAATCTACTACATGTTATTTATATAACATTCATAAAGGTGAAATCGAGATATCTGAAGTTCCAAATGAGGATTTGTACTCAACTGTAAATTATTTTCAGATGATTTTCAGTATTTCTTTCCATTTTCAACAATTACAGGAAATTATCAGGATTTTATTATATACTGGTATTTTACGTATATCCCCAGAGCTCTGCCATTCTTCATAGGGTCAAGCATGTTCTGGGTGTCTTGGTGTCCAGCTGTAAACCTCCGCATACCACTCTAATGGTTTGTCTCTTTGTAGACCACTGAGAAACTATGTAGGCTGAGTGTTGCTATGGGACAACCATGCTAGCTGCAACTCAAGATGGCCACAGTCATGTCAGGCTATCTCCATACAAGATTAACTAGGTATCATGTCTACAGCATAAAATTCCAAAGCAGGATATAAAAAGGGAAAAAGAAAGTAATTTGTCTTGGTTACTTTTCTCATCACTAAGACAAAATACCTAACACCACCCAAAGATAAAGGAGGAAAGGTTTATTTTAGCTCACAGTTTGTAGAGTTTTCAGTCCATAATCAGCTGCCTCCAAGGCTGAGTGGCATGGCAGAGGGGCATGGCAGAGGAGAAACAGTTCATGGAGGGCAGAAGGCAGCAAAAGCAACAAGCAGCAAGTGGCAAACAGCAACCCTCTTTCTGTTCCTTATATCCTATACAGGCTACCCCCCATTAGGTCAGGTAGCATTCATACCCAGGGTGTGGCATCCTTAATCCCAGCATCACATCCTTGATCCCAGCATCACACAACCTTAGATCCAGCCACCTCTGAAAAGCCCCACCTATGACTGCATGAGGCTTTGGGGGACATCTAGATAGAAGTCATAACACAATTTATGCCAAAATTTAGTGTAATTGAAAAAACTAAAGACAAAAAAGAAAACTTTGTCAGAAAAGAGTAACAGTTTTCATTCAATGGAGCAACCAGATTAACAGCTAATTTCTCAACAAAAGCAATGAAAGCTGGAAAAGAACAACTACAATAATAAATGCCAACCTTTCAGTATATACCCAGCAAAAATATTTTTGAAGAATAAGGGAAAAATAAAGATATTTACAGACATAACTGAAAGAGTCACTAAAGGTCATGTTAATGAGTATTCTTCAGAAGATGCAACTTTCAAACTAATGCAGAGAAACAAGAGAACAAAAAACATCAGTAAAAAAGAACAAGAATGTCAAGGAAAAGTGTCATGGATGAGACAACGACAGAGCACTTGTTAGATGAATAACATCCTTTATGCCTGACCTATGTATGGTTATGTGAATTTTTATTTTATAATAATTCATTAAGCTGAATACTTGTTTTGATGTAATTTTTATAGCAAAGCTGTTTTTAAAACTTGACAACTTTTTATCAGCCTCTTGTTACAGATAACATAAGAAAGATGAAATGCCCTTCAAACTCCTGAAGGAACCCACAAGCTTATACATATATGAGGGTCAGAAAATGTTCAGAAATGCATTATCTGTCTCACGGAAAAGCTACGCTGCCTGCCCCTCTATGCAGCTGCTTTCAGAAAACCGCAGGTCTGATTTTCTGTAAACTGTGGCCCTACCTACCTTGCTTTGATATTCAGTGTTTACATTGCCCCCTTCTTCAGGTCATAGCCTAGTCCTGGATGCCTTTGAACCCCACTTTAATTAACTATACTGTTCATTAGGACATAGATTATTTCATTCATGCAGCCCTTTTAAAAAGAAGATACCATCTTCCTGAAAGCAATTGTTATAGTATTGATTGAATCCTTTTTAGAAAATGAACTGATTTACAGAAATTTTGAAAAAAAAAAAAAACTAAAACATGTTTGGAACAGTAAAAAACTGCCACATTCCTTGCCACCATACCTCAAGGTTCTCTGTGCAAGTGTCAAAAGTTGTGGAGCCAGCCATGGTGGTGCACACCTGTAATCCTTAGCACTCAGGAGGCTGAGGCAAGAGGATGAACAGGAGTTTGAGGCCAGCCTGGGCTATTTAGTGAGTTCAAAACCAGCCTGAACTAAACACCAAGACATTGTGTCAAAAAGCCAAAAAAAAAAAAAAAAAAAAAAAAAAAGTTGTGGGATAGCAGCATCAGTCTTTAATGTAACCCTGGCTTCCAATTTTCATTGTTCATTTTAAAAATTAATTTTATTGGTGCATTTTAGGTATACATAATGATAACATTAGTCTTACAGAATTTGTATCTATAGCTGATATATCTTGATTCCTCTTTTTTTCACATTTCCCTCCCCTCCCTTCAACTGCTCTTCTGCTCCTTATTTACAAAAGCTTTGTTTCCATTTTTTCCTTTTCCCTTCCTCCCACACCCCTCAGCTCCCCTTCTCATTTGAGTATTTTCTTCCTATTTCCCAATATATGTTATACATTTTGGTCCTTATTTACACATTCAGTTTCTCACACCAGAGACACCATATGATATTTGAACATGTGTGTCCAATTTATTTCACTCAAGAGTATAGTCTCAAGGTACATCCATTTAGCTAGACATGTCTCAAGTTTATCCTTCTTTATGGCAGAACACTACTCCATTGTATAAAAAAATCATGTCTTCTTCATCCATTCATCATTTAATGGGCATTTGGGTTGTTTCCAGATTTAGCTATTACAAACTGCTGCTATAAATATGGGTGTGCCTATACTGCTGTGGTATGATGCTTTTAATTCTTTAGGGAAGATACCAAGGGGAATATCTGGGTCAAATGGAACCTCTAGTCCTACTTTTGTTGAGGAATCTCCACACTGATTTCCACAGTGGTTGCACCAGACTATACTCCCACTAACAGTGGAGAAGGGTTCCTTTTCCCCACAGCCCCACTGGCATTTGTTATTGGTTGATTTCTTTGTGGAGTAAGATGGAATTTCAGTGTTGTTTTAATTTATATCTCTCGAATGATTAGTGATGTTGAACAATTTTTCATAGATCTATTTGCCATTTCTACTTCTTCATCTGAGAAGTATCTATTCATTTCAGATGGCCATTTTTGGATTGGGTCTTTAAATTTGGGGGGGTCCAATTTTTTTAAATTCTTTACATAGTCTACATATTAGTCCTTTGTCTGAGGAGCAGCTGGCAAAATTTTTTTTTCCTACTTTTTGGGTTGTCTCTTCATTCTGTTGGTGGTTTCTTTTGCTATGCAAAATCTTTTTAATAAGATGAGATACCAGTTGTGGACTATTTGTGATATTTCCTGTGTGATTGGGGTTTTGTTCATAAAGTCTTTGCCTACACTTATGTCTTCAAGAGTTCTTTGTATTCTATCTTCTAGCAGATTTAGCGTTTCTGTTTTAATATTTAGATCTTTGATCCATTTTGATTTTAGGTTAGTGCATAGTGAGAGATATGGGTCTAGTTTTAGTCTTTGGCATGTGGAAACCCAATTTTTCCAGTACCATTTATTAAAGAGGTTATCTTCCTTCCACTGAAGATGTTTGGCCCCTTTGTCAAATATCAGGAGGCTGAGTGTGGTTGGAGATGTTTCTGTATCTTCTAATCTGTTCCATAGATCCTAAAGTCTGTTTTTGTGCCAGTACCATGTTGTTTTTATCATTGTTGCTTAGTAGTATAATTTCAAGTCAGGGATTGTGATGCCCCCTGCCTTCCCTTGTTGCCCAGAATGGCTTTTGTTATTCTATGTCTCTTCCATATGAAATTTAGGCCTCTTTTCTCTAATTCTGTGAGGTATGCTATTGGTATTTTGATTGGGATTGTGTTAAATCTGTACAACAATTTTGGGAGTATGGCCATTTTCACTATATTGCTTCCTCCTACCCAAGAACAAGAGATATCTTTGCATTTTCTGATATCTTCTTTGATGTTCTTTTTCAGAGTACTGTATTTTCAATGTAAATGTCTTTTACTTCCTTTGTTAGATCGATTCCTAAGTGTTTCATTTTTTGGGATGCTATTGTGAAAGGTGTTATTTCCCTACTTTCTCTCTCAGTGAGTTTGTTATTTGTGTACAGGAATCCTATTAATTTCGTGTGTTGACTTTGTATCCAGCTATACTACTGAATTTGGTTATGAAATCTAGAAGTCTTTGGTGGAGTTTTTGGGGCCTTCTATGTAGAGTGTCATGTCATCCACAAATAATGATAATTTAACTTCTTCTTTTTCTATCCTTATTCCTTTTATTTCTATCACTTATCTAATTGCTCTGGCTAATGTTTCCAGAACTATATTGAATCAAAGTGGTGACAGTGGACGTCCTTGTCTTGCTCCTGATTTTAGAGTAAAAGCTTTCAGTTTTTGACCATTTCATATGATGTTGGCTGTTGTTTTATCATAGATGGTTTCTATCACATTGAGATAAAGACAATTTTTTCCAATTTTCTGTAGGGTTATTACCATGAATAGGCATTGGGCTTGTCAAATCACTTTTCTGCATCTATTGAGATGATTATGTGGTTTTTGTCCTTGGCTCTGTTAATATAGTGTATTACATTTACTGATTTGCATATGTTGAGCCATCCCTGCATCCCTAAAGGAATCCTACTTGGTCATGGTATATAATCTTCTTGATGATTTGCTGCATTCTGTTTGCCAGTATCTTACTGAGGATTTATTGAGCATCTAAGTTCATTAGGGAGATTGGCCTTTAGTTCTCCTTTTTGGTTGGGTCCTTCTTTGGTTTTGGTATCAGGGTAATGCTTGCTTCCAGGAGTGAGTTTGAGATTATCACTTCCCTTTCAATTTCATTAAAGAGTTTGAGGGGTAGTGGCATTAGATCTTTAAATTTCTTGTAGGATTCAGCAGTGAATCCATGAGAACCTGGGCTTTTCTTTGTTGGTAAGTTTTTAATTACATCCTCAACTTCATTGACTGATATTGGATGAATCTTTATATCTTCTTGTTTCAGCTTTGGTAGTTAATATGTATCTAGGATCTGTGCATTTTTCTCAGAGTAGGTTCTCAGAATAGGTATTGATGATCTTCTGGATTTCTGCAGTATCCATTTTGATTTCAACCTTTTCATTCCTACTTGCATGATTTTGAGTCTTTCTTTCTTTTGGTAAGTTTGGTTATGGGTCTGTCAATTTTATTCAGTTTTTCAAAGAACCAACTCTTTGATTCATTGATTATTTGTATTGTTTTCTTAGTCTCAGTTGCATTAATTTCTGCTCTAATCTTTATTATTTCCTCCCTCATATAAGCTTTTGGCTTGACTTGATCTTTCTCTAGAAGCTTGAGGTTTAACATTAATTCATTTATTTGAGCTCATTTTGTTTTTTCTGATGTGAGAATCTGCCACTATAAATTTTCCTCATAGGACAGCTTTCATTGTATCCCATAAGATCTGGTATGTTGTGTTGGCATTATTGTTTCATTGTAGAAACTGTCTAATTTCTTCCTTAATTTCATCTGTGACACATTGGTTGTTCAGGAGGGTGTTATTTAACTTCCATGTGTTTATGACATTTTTTGTGGTTTCTTTTGACATTAATTTTCAATTTCATCCCACTAGGGTCTGATAATATGCATGGGATAATTTTAATTTCTTTGCATTTACGTAAGCATGTTCTATGAACTAGTATGTGTTCTATTTTGGAGAACATCCTGTGTGCAGCTAAGAAGAATGTGTATTCTGATGTTGTGGGGTGGAACACTCTGTAGACATCTACTGAGTCCATTTGTTCAAAAATTAGGTTCAATTCTGATATTTCTTTGTTGATTTTTTTGTCAAATTGCTCTATTTGTGACAGTGGCATATTCAGGTCCCCCATTAGAATTGTATTAGCTCTTGGGCCAGTGAGATGGCTCAGCAGCTTAAGCGCCTGCCCGGCAAGCATGAGGGCCCGAGTTCGACTCCTGGAACCCACATACAAAAAAGGGACCAGTGATATCGCTCAGCGGCACGGGTGCCTGTTGGCGCGCGAGGTCCTGAGGTCGACCCCCCGGTACCCACAAAAAAAAAAAAAAAAAGAATTGTATTAGCTCTTGTTTGATTTTTTCATGTCCATTTATATTCGTTTTATATATTGGGTACACTGGCATTTGTTGCATATATATTTGTGATTGTTATTTCTTCCTCTTGGATTGTTCCCTTTACAAGGATGTGGTGACCTTCTTTGTCTCTTTGATCAGTCTTGGCTTGAAATCCACTTTGTCTGCAAATAGAATAGTTATCCCTGCTTTTCTCTGTGTTGCTGTCAAATGGAGTACTGTTTTCCATTCTTTGACTTTCAGTCTATGAATTTCTTTTTGAGTTAAATGTGTTTCTTGTATGCACCACAATGGATCATGATTCTTGATCCATTCTGCCAATCTGTTTCTTTTGATTGGTGAATCAAGACCATTTACATTGATGGTTATAAGTGATATGTAGTAACTTATCCTTGTCATGTTATTTTCCTATTGTTGGCTCTCTTCCTTTGTCCTCTATTTAGTTACTTGCCTTGCCTGGTGGATTCATTCTGTTGGGATTCATGGAGTTGTAGTCCTTGTTATCTCTTTCTAGAAAGCCCTTCCAAATATTTTGAAGTGCTATTTTGGTGGTCATGAATTTCTTCTGGTGTTCTTTATCATGGAAGTGTCTTATTTCTCCATTTATCTTGAAAGGTAGTTTTGCAAGGTACATCATTCTGGGTTGGAAGTTGTTTTCTTTTAGGGCTTGAAATACTTCACTCTAAGCTCTCCTTGATTGAAAGGTTTGTGTTGAGAAGTCTGCTGTAATTATGATAGGCTTTCCTTTGTAGGTGATTTGTTCCTTTTCTCTTACAACTTTTAATATTCTGTACTTTTGTTGAATTTCAGGAATCTTGACTATAATATTCCTTGGTGTAGTTTTTTTGTTTGTTTGTTTATTTGTTGTTGTTGTTTTAATCATGGCTAATTGGAGCTCTATATGCCTCACTTATCTGTATGTCAAATTCTTCTTCCATGCCTTGGGAGAGTTCTGCCATTACTTCTGTGAACAGGTTTTTTTATGTTGTTTGTACTCTCCTGATTTTTCATCTTATGTTATCAATCAATCTTATGTTATTCTTCTTTGCATCATCTAGCAGCTGTTGGATTGATTTTTGATGGTCTCTTGCTATTTTGAAGAAATCCTTTCAAGATCACTAACCACAATCCTGTCTTCTATATCTGATATTCTGTCCTCATATTGGTTCATTCTGCTGCTTATATTTCCAATAGAACTTTTAATCTCCTGGATATCTGATTGAATCTGTTTCATGGATTCCATTTCTTTTGTATGTTGGACATTCATGGTTTCTGTCATTTTCCTAAGCTCCTCTATTTTTTTTGCTGTATCTTCTCTAGATTCACTAATCATTATGGTCATCATCTCTGAATTTATCTGAGAAATTATTTCTGATTTGATTTTTTCTAGAACTTCATTCATTCGCTTTGTTACTTCTGCTGTTACCACTTCAGAGAGTTCAGGTGGGTGGCTTTCTAATTGTTCTACCTCATTGCCCTTTGGGATATGCCTTTGACGAGCTGAAAAGTCTAGGGTTGCATCTTGCTTCTATGTCTTCTCATGTTCTATTTTTTTTTAGTTTAACTCCTGTGTTGATGATTGTAAATTATTTATCTTTGTTTATCTTTATTGCTAGTATTGAGAACCATTAGGAAAAGACTGCTTCTCAGAGATGTCTTCCAGTTGCAGCTGGCTTTGGGTTTTGAGTCTGTTGTAAGATCCTGCCTTTCCAATTTATTGGAAGTGAGAAATTACTGCCTTTTTAGCCTATTCCCTGATTCTTAGGCACTGTCCTATAGTATTGTTTATGACCCTCAGGCAATCTCAGTTTTGGCATACCAGGAAGAACAACTGATTAGAACAATTATGGCACCTTGGCTAAAGTAGTACAATAGCTAATAACAATAGTATCAAACACACCCTAGAAAATGACAAACTGTGGTAACTATTAATTTTCCACCTTTAATCAAATGAACAAGATTTGTAGTTATATAACAAAATCTAAAACAAACTAGAAAATTATGTACAGTAAATTTCCCCTCAATATGGTGATTTTTCCTCAGGAGGGAAAATGTTAAAGGGGAGGGGGAAAATAGAGAAATAGAAGAAAAGAAAGTGTTTAGAAGCAAGGTTGAAGGACAGAGGAAGACTTTGCAAGCTTTGGGAACTGAAAGAAAGAAGACAGGACTGAAAGAAGAAATAGCAACAAGAACTAAACAAAACAATGACAAAAACTAGAAATGTTTACATTCATAAAAACAAGAACAATCAAGAAAAAGAGAAAAAAATAGATAAAGATAAAAATGCAAAGAAAGGAAAAAAAACAAAAAAAATGTCCACTCTAGGGTTGTCTCTCCTGTCACTGGTTGAGCAAGTAAGCAGACCAGGTTTGTGTTGGTCGACCCCAGCAGTAGAATTGTGGTGGTGGAGAATCCCAGCAAGCCTGGGCCTTTAGTTCCAATGAAGTTCAGGCTGCTTCTGGTTTCTTGCTGTGAGGCTGGGACTGGGGTTTTTGAGTCTGCAGCACTCTAAATGCCTCCTGCCATCTTGAACTCAGCTCTCTGCTGACTTGATCTCAAATCCCTGACTTACTGCTGGCTTGAACTGGGCCTCCCCCTAACACTTGGAGTGGCTAGGTGGAGCCAACCCACAGCTGCTCTGAGTTCTGGCTTCAGTTGGCTCCTTTCCAAAATGGCTACTGGACAAAGCCTCTCTCCTGGGGGGATGTCTGACCCAAATAACTCACCAGCCACTGCAGTCTGCAGTGTCCACTGCTCTGTTCCGCTGGTGTGTTTCTCCATGGAAGCCTCTGGGTCACCTGTAGTCACTGTGTGTCTGCAAGTTTGAGCTGCCCCTCCCAATCTGCAAGCCAGGGCTCAGGGAGAAAGCACCACTTGCCACTTCCTTCTTCTGTGCTGTGGTCTCCCTCTTTGCTCTTCCCATTGGCTCTAATTCTCCCTTCAGATCCTTGCTGGGTCCTGGGGACAAAGTCCCTCCTCTTTCTCTTCCTTATGTTGCTATATTCCAGTATCTCGCTTCCAAATATTGGAGAAGCTGTTTCTCTGCTGCTCACCATTCTGCCATCATCCCAATTTCCATTGTTCATGATCTCAAACAAGTCACACTTTGGGGCTGAGCCAAACTGAAAAATCAAACTGTTAAGAAACAGTTTACTTTCTGACCCAGAGAAATGCTCTGATTTTTTTTTTTTATGCGGGTACTGGGAGTCGAACTCAGGACCTCACGCTTGCCAGGCAGGCGCTTATGCCACTGAGCTATATCACCGGTCCAATGCTCTGATTTTTGTTGAGAGTAATCTCCTTCAGGCATTTTGAGTTGCCCACTCATTGACTGTTTCTCTTCTTTTAAATATAGCTATTTAAAAAGTATTGTTGAAGTAAACAGTAAAAGTGTAAGGAAAAAATTCTAACTTTTAAAGTTCCACTTTACAGTGCTGGTTACAAAGGAGCTATAGAATTTCTGCCATCTTTCCATGTTGTAATTAAAGTCTACTGTGGTTAGTGTTAATCTGGGGCTAAACTTTCATCTCCATACTAGTTTCCTCTATCATATGTTGCCTCCTTTCCTGTCTGTTTAAAAGGTCTTTATTTAGTTTTAAGATATAAAAGTGTCTGAAACAGAAAATCTGGATCCTAAGTAATAATCTGGAGGCCTTTCAACAATTCTCTTCATAAGGTTACTGAAAGACAAAGCTAGAGTATCCAAAGAGTCAGAACTTTGCTCTCATCTAAATGACTTTATCTCATCATGTGTTGTTAGGAGAAAGGATGATCAATTTCTACCACTTCCTCCTGAGCAAGCCATGAGAAGCACCATACAGTTCAGCAGCTGCTAGTAAGCCCTAAAAAACTGATCAGATGTGTAGCACGGAAGAGGGGTCGGTCTTTATACCAAAAAAGATTTTCCTTCCCCTTTTTCCTAGCCTCTTTCCTTCCTAATCTTTGTTGTTAGTTGTCTAGGTAAATGGAAGAGGGAGGCCAACAAAAAGCCTCTCAAAAGAAGCTCTTTGCTGGACTATATAGGGAGACCTGGTCTCAAAAAAACAAACAAAAAATAAATAAATAAAAGAGAAGCTCTTTGCCTGAGATCCCCAAAATCCCTTCAGGCAAAACTTTCTGTTACAATTATCCTTTATTTGGGTTTTGAAATTAAAGCAAAGCATGACTTATACATTCTAAATAAAAAGGGGATCAGCAAAGTTTTTGTAAAGGCCAAAGAGTAAATATTTTGGGTTTAAAGGCCATATGGTTTCTGTCTTAACCACTTACTTTTGACATTATAGCCCCAAAGCAGCCATAGACAATATTTAAACAAATGGACATGGTTTTGTTCCTATAAAACTTTATTTACTAATGCTTAAATATTCTTTTATTTTTCTTTCCCAACTATTTGGAGATGTAAAAACCATTTTTAGCTTGGTGCCATATAAAAACAGGCAGCAGGCCAGATTTGACACTGGTTTATGGTTTGCTGATCCTGATTTAAAGGGTAAGGTCTTTTTCTCTCAGAATGTTTAAAATTAAGAATTAATGAAGGTTATTCAACCCATATCTTTGTATTTGGGTAATTAAACTTAGAAATAGATTTATAATCATTGAAATAATCTCTGTGTTTGATATGTTGCGCACTGGTAATGTTTAGGAGCATTTGACATTATAGAGAATCTGATAGATTAGTTGGGGGATTCTCATTTAAAATATATGATTACAGACTTGTGACTTCAAGTTGAAAGTTAAAGAGGAATTTACATTTGTAAGCAATAATGGAATGCCCTGAAGAATTTGAAAGTTTCTGTACTTAAAAATTTAATTTATATTGTTTAAATACATAGAAAAGTTGGTGAATGCCTGGTCAGGCATTTGGTTTAAAATGCACTGAATAATTTATAAAGGGGACATAAAATATTTAAAGGAATTTGATAAACTAAAGGCTGATTATTTCAGAATGTTTATCCTGTGCAACTTTAATCAAACATTAATCAAAGAACAAGGGAAGATAAAATTTTTATTTTAGGTATAGACTTATAAATAGGATAATAAGATTTATATATTGACCTTAAAAGTAAATGAAAATGTTTTAACTATATGTCTTGTTTTTAATCATGTAATTGTTTTTAATTATATAAGTGATATGTTTAGTTATTACTAAATTGATGTTTCTTGAAAATGCAAGTAACTAGAGCTAATCCTTTTGTGCAAAAGCTTCTTGAACTTCAGAACTCATTCTAAAAAGGAGGCCATTTAGAGGCTCAATGGCAGGAAGCAGTCACCAGATGCAGACAGTGGGGGGAGCCGGGCCATCTTGATAATCAAGGTACTACCAGTGATATTGCACCAAATTGGTTTATGCCCATAATGCTGCATTAGTACTGTTTTTCCATAGAAAATACTCTTGATCCAAACCAATAGCCAGACTAATCCAAATCACCAGCAGCCAATCAAAAGTCATGGATAGGGAAGGAGGATAATGTTACATTTTTGAGCACTCTGACTATGGAGATCCACACTGCACTTTAGATCTTCAGCATATCTACCAAATAGCTGAATCACATTAGTATGAATAACTTGAGATATATTTCTCACATAGAAACATAGAACAGAAAGTGGTGCCCTCCTAAATCTACCATCAGCTTAACACATTCCCACTGGCTTGAACCACTGGTGGTAAAAATAGCACTTTTATTGGTCTTTTTATTAATAAAATTAGTAAAAAGCCACCCAATAGGACTGTCGTGAATAATTTATACATAGAATAATAGAACTTATGGAACCATGGGGTGGTTCAAGCCACCCAGCAGCAAGACATACAAATTACAGCCTCATTGCAAACATGTTCATCCCATATCTTTTCTCAGAAAAATTTAGAACAGAGATCAGCAAACAACAGTCCAGGACATTTGGCTGGCCACCTGTTTTGTGTGACCTTCAAACTAAAAATGGCTTTTATATTTTTAATAGTTAAACAAGAATATTTTGTGACACATAAAAATTATAGGCAATTCAAATTTTAGTCTCCATAAATAAATTCTCATTGGAATATGGCCACACACACTCTCTGTCACTTTGTCTAAGGCTGTGCTCATAGCATGAGTTGAATAGTTGGAATGGAGACCATATGGCCCAAAAATCTGAAATATATACTGTTTGGTCCCTTACACAGAAAGTTTGCCAACTCCTACTTAAGACAATGCTTTTATCATCTCAAGTAGGTTGATGTTGGAGGGAAATACAAACTTTCCCTGTGAAGTTTCTGTATTTGAGTTTGATGCGAGAAACTGGCAATAGACATTTAAGCAGGAGAAAAACCATAACAAATGCATTTGATCATAGTTTTGGATGACACCAGATACTTCAGGTTGAAGACCTAAAGACAGAGGATGGACTATCTATTTTTATACTTATGTTTAATGAAGCATGGTCGGCCATGTAGAAATGTAATTGAACAAAAAAAGCATGATCTAGTAGTAATAGACTGATATAAGACCTGTGTCTTCAGATTCTTCTTGGCCTTTCTGTGTGGTGTAGCTTCTTTCCTTCTGGATCTAGGACAGGACCCTTCCTACAATGAGAGTCATATCATTTACAATCAAGCAAGATAGGTGAAAGAATTTCTTTATGGACAATTCTTACACAGAAATACAGGAAAAGTTAGAATAATATAATTAGATTTTATGGCTAGCTTTGGGGAAAAGGGTGGCTGGCTTCTATAACCCACCTTGGGAAAGAGGAATTCTAGTTTCTATGCCTTGGGGGATAATGCTGAATGATAGAGGGTAAGAGAAGGTCAGAGAGGGAATTTTGCTTCTGAGGCCTTCATTTTGGGATAATCATTTTCTGAGCCTCAACAGTGTACTGGGTGGACAATTTATAGCAGCAACATATTTCTTATCCCAGATGACCTGAGGTGATTTATCAACCATAGGTTTGAAGTTGGGATACAGTCCCTCAGTTGCAAACATCCAAGGTGGTACTGGCTGACACACAGATACTGCCGGATCATATTCTTCAAATGGCATTGGTTTCTCCTTGAACTAAGTTAGTCTCTTGTGGAATTTTCTTTAGAGTTTGATTTAGGCAGAAGATTACAAATTATCTCTTGGTTTTCTTTTATCGCTGTGCGACTACTATGTCATTTCACTTAGACTTACTCTGTGTCATTTACACCCTCTTGTCTTTAAAAAGGCCATGGGTATTTGGGGGATCCAACCAAAGGGAAGTGGAGTTCATAATATATTTATTTTGGGTCAAATGGGGTCATATTTATGTGACTCTAAATCACTCTTGGTCTATACTAGCTGTGTCCTTCCACCTACTATGCCAATAAAGTGGCTCTGTGGCAAGGACGGGAGAAACATGGTAAAGTGATGAGACCATACCCTATAGCATGCAAATCAGAAGCAGTGTTAAAAAACAAATGGGTTGTAGTTTATGAAGCCAGAAAGCCAGAAGTTATTCTGTAAAAGTTTCTTGTATATGCAGATATATCTATATCTATATCTATCTATCTATCTATCTATCTATCTATATATATATATATATACATATACACAAATTTGTATATATACTCGATCATAGTTTTAGATCATAGTTATAGTTATATAGATATAGACATGCAAAATATGTTTCTCATTGCCTTCTTGGGCATTCTCTGCTGTCAGGAATATGCTTGATAATGAAGCACATACATTATGAATATATTTTTATGGAAATCATATCAAAATTTCTATGTTTTTAAAATTTGTGTTTTTAGAGCATAAGTCTGTAGCACTTCTTCAAGCCATCGGTACATCTATGTGAGAAGTCATATCTTTTATACATCCCAGTGTAATTTATCAAATTTTAGCATACACCTAGCACATTTCATTTGACTTGATTTATCTTCAATACATTTGATTATCTTCAATACATGAATAGGAAAGAGGATTGATGGTCAGCACTAAACATCCTGCTAAGGTTAAAGTGAAACCTATCTACACATTCGTTGTGTTTGTGCAGCTGCTCCCGCTCTGCAGACATGGGGTAGAGAAGGTAACTGGAGTATTCATCTAGAGCTGGAGCTTGGTGGTGAAACAGCATGCCAGTAGCTCATGAGATTATTGTGTTATTAACGACCAGGTGTCAGATATGGACATTGATAGTTTCTAGAGTGTTGCCTGCAGGTGGGGCATTTTCTGCAGACTGTGAGAAGCTGCTTACCCAGTATATGGGGGGGGACAGGGACACTGGACTGCAAAATCAGAGGGGACAGAACTGATGGGGGTATCTGACAGGGGTATATCCAAACAACATAATCTTTGGAAAGAATGTTCTACAAAAAAAGTCATCTTATTGAACCAACAGTGGGAAAAGAGGAGAATGCCAAGGAGAACTCTGGAGATTGGCTGCATCTCCCTGGAGACTTGAGCTATTTATCCAGAGGTGAAAATTTACTTTTACTTTGGATGCTTCTTCTAAAGCCATTTGGGTGTCTGGAAAACAAATGAAACTCATGAGTCAGCTGAAACCGTGTAGGAGTAAAATTCTTTGTGAACATTTAATTTGGCTTTGGCATCAGAAAAGAAAGGGTTCACTCATTGTCGTGAACCTTGTCATCCAAGGATATGCAAGACACCTTTCTTATGTGGCACTTGAGGAACCTCGTATTTTCTGAAAACCCCAGAAGATGATGTCTGGGAGATATATGTTATGCCCCTGAGAATCGGGGTGCCTGAGACAACCTGCTTTACAAATCAAATCACACTTTTTAGAGTAAAAACCCAAGTGACTGATCAATACCAAGTAATGACTTGTTTGTTCTATTTGCTCTTAGGAAAAAGTAAGCAACTTGGCAAGTAACCACCATTGACTATACAGTCCTAAAGGTGTTTTTCAAAGTAGCTTATCCCTTGAGAATAAAAAAAAAAAATGCTGTTTTTGTGATGGTAACCACTACATGTCCATTAGCTGCTCTGTTGCTCTGTTACTGTAATGGCTGATAGTGCTACTCAGACACCCAGTATGTAGGTCAAGGTGCTTCTTTTGATCTATCATATCAGCAGCAAGAGAGGTTCTTAGCCTACCAGAGGTTGAACTAAAAGAACAGAATTCAAAGTAAGTGCTATTTTCAGAAATAAGCACATTCTACCAGATCTGTGTGGGGATTTTTAATTGCATACTGCTGACAGGACAATCCTTATTTTTGTTTTTCTATGCCCTTTATCCTTGTAGACTTCTACCTTTGAAGTGTTCGTGTACAAACTCAGTGTCTACATCTGGACATTGAAAGAGATTGTGCAATGCTTTATAGCATACCTAGCAGTAAAGCAAGATACTCAAAAAAAAAAAAAAAAAAAAGGAAAAATCACCATGGTATAGTCTCAGATCTTTCTAAATGTGTCCCTCCTGATCTTCATTATCTAATATATTTGTTTTGGGTCATGCTCATTTAAACAATCATTTCTAGCTTTAATTCAAATGGCATAATTTACCCAACCAAATGTTACATACTAAAAGATTTAGAAGATCACACCATTATTCTTCATTTATCTCTCAGTAAACGTTTTTGACAGACACTGATCAAATAATCCTCAAGAAATTCTTTGGGTTGCTTGTCATAAGGGCAGTGTTATCCTCTGTTGTTTGCAGCTGATTGCTCTCATAATTGTTTGCTTAAGATGGGTTATTGTCACATTACGGATCATTTTACTTAAAAACAACCACAGAATTATATTGGCAATTTTAAATCCTAATTTGAATATATTAACATTATTATCAATGTGTAAAATTGGCTGAATTAACCCTTTTTACATTGAAAAATTCACTTAATGTAGGAGTAGTGGTTAGAAATATAAATATTTCTCTCTTCCAATGGACAGTGATAGTTATAACCATTTTACTCCTATGATAGTTGCAAGAACATTCTATGCCTTTGATTCTGCTTGACGCTGCTCTTCCTATGACCCCAAAAACTCATTCATACAAGAGAACATTTGGTTTTTGTAAAAGGATATGTTCTTGTGGTACAAGTCAGAGGCCTAAATTAAATAAGCTAACATCTTAGATGTAGTCCATGTCTTTAAAACATTGGGGGAACACAGACCAAGAAATAGCCCTAATCACACTGCTTAGCCCACAATCCAGAGTAAGTCAGATTTGTTTAGAAGTCCAACAAAGTGAGTCTTATACACTTTTGACACAAATATACAATGTAAAGCATAAAAAAACACAAAAAATACAGTAAATCCCCAACTGTACTGTACTACTATACACTATCACACTGTACAATAATCACACAGCAGCAGAACTGTGACAATGTCCGGCAGACACATGAGCTACTTCCGTGATTTGTTCATACCTACAAATGTTCTTAATGCAGGTCTATGTGTATCTGTGAAAGTTTACAACTTTAATGTTTATAAGTTGGGGACTTACTGTAGAAATACGGGGTTCCCAAAACAAAGCTTTGGGAGAGTCACAGGCAGAGACTAGGCGGAAAAATCTGGGTTTTAGTACCACAGACCTCTCCAGATATCAAGCTTGACTGTCAGAGTCAGAGACCAATTGCATGGAGTTTTCTGTTTCCTATAATTATATTTTGTCTCACCAACAAGAGGGTAAACTCTTCTGGGGCGGTCATGTCATTCTTGTAACACTAAGTACCTACCATGTACCAGCTACCCTTTTAGGTACTAGAGATAGAGTTGTGAACACTTCGTGCAAAGACCCTGCTCAAAGACTTCCTAGCTCACATTCTGCAGAAGTACACTTGGATCACCCAAAAGTGCTATCAAATGTTCCTCCACACTGAGAACACTGGAGAGGTGACTTACTAATGAACTCTCCACACCCCAAAATATGGACTAGCCTTCCAGCTAAGATGACTGCTTCAGTCATGGAATTGGGGGAAGGTGCATAAATCATTCTAATTATGCCTCAGAGAATGTGGTAGAATTCTGTAAATATTAGCCTTGAAAGTCACAGGCTAAACATGAAAAATTGCAGTTTCAGAAGGAAAACTTGTCTATAGTTTGGATCTAGAAGTTCTCCCAAAGGCCCGCTTGTTAAAGGTTTGGTCCTCAGCCTGTGGTTCTACTAGGAAGAAGAGGAACCATTAAGAGGTGAGACCTAGTGAGAGATTTCAGGTCAGTGGGGGCGTGACCTGAGGTTATGGGATGCTGGTCTTTTTCTCCTCTCTTTTTTTCTTCTCTTTCATGAAGTCAATGGCTTTGTTCCTCCATCTGCCCCCCACCATAATGTTGCCTTCTTACCACAAACCCCAAAGCAATAAGGCCAACATTCTATGGACTGAAACCATGAGCCAAAACAACCCTTTCCTAAAACGTTGATTATCACAGGTATTTTGTGTGCAGTAACAGAAACCTGATTAACACCATAGAAAGAGAAGTTGGAGGGAATGGATGTCACTAAGGGAGAAGAGTGAGATTTTAAGTCTATAAAGCTCAGGTCCCTTTGGACCAACTTAATCATTCATTAATCCCACAGCCTTCTTTGTGCGGAAGTAGTCAGGAGAAGGAGATGATCCGATATTCCTCCTTTTCATGGCCTGAATCTATCTAGATTGCTCCCATAGTAGAACATCAGAGCTACACAGTCCCAGATTCTATGCAAAATGTTTTTTAAAAATCATAATAGATAATCTTCCTTGAGTTGTTAACTAATTGCCAGGACTACTATCCTCTATATATATGATCTCATTTAATATGAAACACTCAGGCAGTAAATCCTGCTAATAGTGCCATAATTATAAGGCTAGAAGGCTTCAGAGTAGTGAAAATGCAACTCAGGCAGCTATTTCCAGGTGGGTGTTCTCAGGTACCACACCTAATGTCCCCAAGACAGTACTTCACGTTTTAGTTAATATCAAAGCATATATTTTATAGTTACTATTTAATTAAATAAGGAAAGTATGGTTACACATGCTGTTTGGTTTTGCTTGTGTGTCCTTCCTCATTCTAATTTTTTACTCAATTCTATAAACATTCATTGAGCAACTATTCTATGCTCATCACAGTGATAATTGCTATGAAGACATAGCCTCTGCCCTAGAAGAGCTTGCTGTCTTATGGGTGAGACAAATGTATGCAGAGGAAACAAAGAGCGTGCCATGGTGACATATTAGAAAATACAGGAAAGTATGGTAGCAACTGTCTTAGCCTGTTGGGGCTGCTACAACAAGAATACCATAGAGTGAGGGTCTTATACAATAAGTATTTATTTCTTACAGTTATTGTTGCTGGGAAGTGTAAGATGAAAGTGTTAGGAGATTCATTGTTTGATTGTTTCCTGATTTCAAGGTGTTTTCTCATTGTGTTTTCACACAATAGAAGGAAGAAGAAAACTCTCTGGGGCTACTTTTATATGAGCACTAGTCCAATTCATTAAGGCTATTCCCTTATGACCTAATCACCTCAAAAGTTCTCCCTCCTAATACCGGCACACTAGGGGTTAGGATTTCAACATACAATTTTGGGAGGAGATGTAGACATTCAGTCTGTATCACCAACTGTATATAGAATTGCAAAATGAATACAGAATAAGAAGTTGCATTGGTTAATGGCATCCATCTGAGAAGCAGCCATCAGGACATCTTCAAGGTCTCTATCTCCTACACTTGCCATGTGCTTACATTTTCCCAGAACTGTAGAAAGCACAGATCTTGACAAAAAAAAAAAAAAAAAAAAAAACTAAATAAAATTTAGGACTTTGAATGTTCATGGAATGGAAAAGGAGGAAGGAACAGAGACATGGAGAAAAGACAAAGGTGCAGCAAGGAAGAAGACAAAAGCCTAAAAGTATTTCAATGCATTTGATTCTATCTATGATATTTGAAGGGCTTCAGTAGGGATAATTAGATTTAGTTCTCTCCTTTTCTTTTCCCATGGAAGGACATGGGAAGATGGGAGTTTGCTAGGGTAAATTCCACAAATAAAGTTTTATTTAGCTCTTGTATTTTATCCTTTAGGAAGAGTATCACTCACACCCAGGGTGGGGCATCCTTAATCCTAGCCAGAACTCTGCCAAACCAATCAATGGACTAATTTAGTAGTCACACACCCTTGAGCCCAGCATCATACACCTTAGATCCTGCCACCTCTGAAAAGCCTTACTTATCACTGCATGAGGCTTTGGGGGGACATCTGGACACAAACCATAATACCAGTCCTCATATTAGTCACTTTTTTATTCCGTCTACCGTTTCCCTGTTCAAAAAAAAATTTAGTTTGTAAGGTCATAGGGAAACACTAAATGTGTTTGAACACATTACTTTTTTTACATAAGAAGGCTACCTCCTAGACACCTCTACCAATCTAAATTCTTCCAAAATTCTATTTTCTCCATAAAAACTTTTTTAACTGCTAACCATGTTTCATACCTCTGTGCCCACCCACATGGTGGTAACATTTCACTCTAAGGAATCACTGTTCTTCAGGGGAAGCAGAATAGTAGTAGAAAGAATATATCTTTCCAAAAACGTTTTTTTTTTTTTGAAACAATGTTAAATAAACATATAGAAAACTTGGAAGTGTAACATAGAGAACATTTTTCCTAAACCACTCAATGGTAAGTTACTCCCTCACACTGAATTCTTCAGAATGTATTTCCTTCAAACAAAGGCATTTTCCAAATAATCACAATAGGACTCTAAAACTCAGAAATTAACATTGATCCATAGTCCTCAGACCCTGCTCAACTTTCACCAACTTTCCCAATCGTGGCCTTTATAGTAAAAACAACTAGTACAGAATCACAATATTGGATTGTCATCTCTCATTAGTTTTCTTCAGTCTTTCCTAAACTTTTATGACCTTGATACTTCTGAAAATTTCACACCACCTATTTTATAGAAGCCTCAGTTGTGGTTTGTATGATGTTTCCTGTGTCAGAATCTTGTTATGTTTCAGAGAATGATGCTATGTTATTGATCCTATCAGGTGGCACAATTTTCATTTTGTCCCATGCTCCCTGTGCTTACCTGATTGAGAAAGTACCTGCCAGGCCAGGCTTCTCTGAGTTTTTTTAAGTGCTCTGCAGGGAGGTACTTTGAAACTATACAATGTCCTAATCCTCATTTTGTATCCTCAACAATGCTAATGGATTTGCTTGCCTGTTGTTGTTGTTGTTTAACTAAATTACTGGAGAGCTTTAAATCACTAAGATTGAAATTTTGGAGTTCTATAAGTAATTTGTAGTATTTATAAATTTTGGAGTAAGTAGAGAAATTGAAGCATTCATTGGACAGCTCCATGTAAGATGAGTTAGAATAAGAATTAAAAGTAGAGATTTAGAAGTTGTCTATTTGGTCAGCTATACAGAACCTTCCACATTTACATGTTTATAATATAACTTTAAATAATCAGGATTTGGTATGCCAAACTCTAGTCACTCTCCAAATGATAATTGTTTGTTTTAAACATGAGTGAGGAAAATAATTTTCATAATGATGCTTGGGTGAACAAAGAGATAGGCAATGGGTCTAAGCAGGGGTAGCATTAAGGATGCTGAGTCACAAAACAGGTAGGGAAAAGTCTCTGAAATGAAAATATGAGGCAGCTTAGATATCTTTTCCCATTCTTCCCAAGCCCTTGGTATCAGCAGGAATCCCACTTAGGTGTCCATACCTAAGATTAAAAGTCAGGAATAGGTGAAAAGTCAGCCACCTCTATTTCCTACAATTCAACCCTTTCCTCCCTTCCCCAGCCTATTCTAGAGAGAGAAGAATGAGGGTGAACAGTGATCATAGGTGCCCTCTCCCTTGATCCTCTTCCCTCCATCCTACTGTTAACAACATGGCATATTGCATTCTACAAAGACTTTGCCTGCCCACAGGGAGCCTATTTCCCTGTACCCCTATGAAGATCAAAAGTCTTGCAAATGACTAAAAATTCTACTTCTGAAAGCTTTGTATTTCTTCCTAGTTCATATGTGTATTAAAGGATATGAAATTTGAAAAATGCAAGGTTAAGGAAGGGTAGCTTTATCCCACCAAGTCTATAAAGCTGGTTAACACTTATAAATATTATAAATGATGGAGTCTAGCAAGCACTTTTAGAAAAACAGCAATGTTTTTAGTAGTTAGCATTCTCTCCATTTTATTGTGGAGATCTAGAACCATAGCCCTGCCAAAAAAGTACATCAGGGGAATAGGATTTTTATTTTTTTTGGTCTAAAATGTCAGCAATAGAAGTCATTAGCATAGAAATCATGTTTATGAGGCTACTTATGAATTTCCAATTTTGCCACTTTCTCTGAATAACTCAGAGTATGATATCTATGGTATAGAAAAAATGTACGCTAAAATTTGTTGAGTCCAGGCATGGTGGCATGTACCTGTAATCCCAGCATTCTGGGAGGCTGAGGCAGGAGAATCTCAAATTCAAGCCAGCCTGGGTAATTTAGCAACTTAGCAAGACCCTGTCTCAAAAAAAAAAAAAAAAAATTTTTTTTTTCCAAAAAGGGTAATGGATGTAGTTCAGTGCAAATGCCCTAGGTTCGATCCCCAATACTGAAAAAAAATTGTTAAGGCCTTAAAAGGACAAACAGTACAAAAATAAGGAAGTTTGTCTTTGTCTTCATGTGCACAAAGAATGAGCTTGCAGTATTGACAATAGACAAAACCAAATCTTTTCTTATAAAATTATAATGACAAATGTGAGCAGAAATCTGCAGGTTGCGTATTTATCTTTCTAAGTCCTTCACCTCAGAAGACAGAGATTATAGTATATCAGGGCCAAAGGGCTGGGGTCAGGCTGGTGTTACTGCTCTGAGGCTGAATACACTGGTGACACCTGCCTTGTTTCCTTCATGCACCCAGCTTCCTATATATGTGTTGAGGTGGAAAGAGAAACAGTAAATTCTTTTTTTTTTTTTTTTTTTTTTTGTGGGTACCGGGGGGTCGACCTCAGGACCTCGCGCGCCAACAGGCACCCGTGCCGCTGAGCGATATCACCGGCCCCTTTTTCGTATGTGGGTTCCGGGAGTCGAACTCGGGTCCTCGCGCTTGCAAGGCAGGCGCTTACGCCGCTGAGCCATCTCACCGGCCCAGTAAATTCTTTTAGTGGGAAAAGTATCAGATCTGGATAATCTGCCAACTGGAAAATCATTCCATGAACGATCTAGATAAAATTTTGTATTGATCTTTCTAGGTGTCATGAACATAATATTAAAAGGTTTTAAAACTTCCACAGTGTAGCGGGGTGGTTATAGGAGTATGGCAATATATGGGGCAAAGTGGAATTTCAGCTGACTTGTGAAATATAATTCCCCCCAAAGTTGGAACATACTAAATTTGACTCCAAACACTAGAGCCACAACACTATAGTGGTCAACCTCTGATTCACATGGACCTCAGATGAATTTTGAAAAGCCATGGGAGTCAATATTATACTGGTAAAACTTCTAGTGCCAATATCATTTAACATGACTTTGTTAAAAGACAACTTCATCAATTTCACTGATACTTGCACTTTGCTTTACATTTTTGCTCACGTGACAAGACTGTACCTTTGTTTTTTCCTTTGAGCCAGTGTTGAGGGCTTATTTATGGGCATCTTTGGGCTTGTGGTGAAGTGTGACCAGGTGGATGACAAGTCCTAAGCTTGTAAGATTAGTAATGTGTGTTTGCCTAGATCTAACACATCAGTTAATGATTTATAATAGCCCTTCTTCAGTCTGAGGTTATCTGTCTTACCTTGACAGTATTTTGTATCAAAACTTTGCTTAACCCTCTCGTGTCCAAATCCTTTTTGCCAGAAGAATTATTATGGCACATAAATGGTCCATCCATTGAAAGCAGTTATTCAGTTGCTCTAAATGGGCTTAGAACAATAGAAGTTACAAATTTAAGTACCTTGTGTTTTGAGGTTCCTTTGTAGGATAAAAGTAGTCGGTTTGCATTGGTTTGCATATTTTAGACCTACTGAAAACTGAAATGATTCTCCATTCAATAAACAATTTAAGGAGTAGGATAGTAGTGTTTTTATTATATCTATGGGAAAAATGAGCAATTGAAGTAAACAAAGAAGTTAAAGATTGGGATAATGCTATGAAAGAAATAAACAGGATATATAGAGAGAATGAAATTCTTTTGGTGTTCAAAAAAGAGCCTGTCTAAACCCACAACGTGGGAAAAAATGTTTGCCAGCTGTTTCTCAGACAAAGGATTACTATTGAGAACATATAAAGAACTCAAAAAAATCAGACCTCCCAAATTCAAAGACCCAATCCAAAAACGGGCATCTGAGATGAATGCACACTTCTCAGATAAAGAAATACAAATAGCAAATAAATATATGCAAAATGTTCAACATCGCTGGTCATTCAAGAAACTCAAATTAAAACAACACTGAGATTCCATCTCACCCCAGAAAGAATGGCTATCATCAAGAAATCAACCAATAACAAATGCTGGCGGGGCTGTGGGGATAAAGGAACTCTTCTCCACTGTTGGTGGGGGTGTAGACTGGTGCAACCACTGTGGAAATCAGTGTGGAGATTCCTCAAAAAACTAGGATTGGAGGTTCCATTTGACCCAGCTATTCCCTTTCTGGGTATTTTCCCAGAAGAATTAAAAACATTGTACATCAGCAATATATGTGCACCCATGTTTATAGCAGGGCAATTTGTAATAGCTAAATCTTGGAAACAACCCAAATGCCCATCAACCAAGGAATGGATAAAAAAAGATGTGGTATTTTTATACAACGGAGTACTACTCAGCCATAAAAAAGGATAAACTGGAGACTTTTATAGGTAAATGGATGCAATTCAAGACCATACTCATAAGTGAAATAAACATGACACACATGTGTAAACATCGTATTATCTCCCTAGTGTGAGAAGCTGAAAGAGTAAATAAGATCCAAAATGTACAATAGATACTGTAAAACAGGAAGAAACTGTTCAAAAGGAAAGAGAAACTGGGGTGGGGGAATGGAGAAAAGTAGGAAGGGAAAAGCAAAAAAAAAAAAAAAAAAAAAAAAAATATATATATATATATATAAGATAGATACACTACTAATTTCTCTTAGTTCATTGAAAAGAAATGTTTGTGCTAATATTGTTGGGACAATTGAATGTCTATATCTTGTACTCTGAGTAACTAATTTAAAGATAACAATATGCAATATATTAACCATTGTTACCTTCCTATTATGTTGTTTTGAAATTTTGTTCTATTTTTTTCTCTTTAAAATAAAATTTTTTTAAAAGGCTATCTAAAAAGATGATAATAAAGCTATAATTTGAAGTGTAACAAAGTAGTCATACAGAGGTTTCATGAGAGTATTCCAGGCAAAAATCATAACAAGTGGAAAGGCAGATTGCCTAGCTGAGCTTAGCTGTATTATGGACAGAAATACAAATACTATAGTTCAAGTGTGTTATAGTAGTCCCCCTTACCTATGGTGTATTCATTCCAAGATCCCCAGTAAATGCCTGAAGTGCTGAAAGGTCCAAACTCTATATATACTATATTTTTGCTATACATCCATACCTATGATAAAGTTTAATTTATGTATTAGGGATAGTAAGATATTAACAATAACTTAACAAAATCTTGGTAATTTAAGGTGCAATTGTTTGTCTCTTCCTATTAAGTCAAGAACTTTCATCTTGTGAAAAGAAAAACTTTATGGCTCCCCTTCGTCATATCCAAATTGCCAGCAACACTACTCTGAAACTTTGGGGCCACAGTTAAGTAAAATGAGGGTTCCTTAAACACAAGCACTGAGAACTTGTGGGACCAGATGAAGACTTGGACTTTTGTTCTAAGGGCAGCAGAAAGCCATAAGAATTCTTGTTTTTAACCAGATCTATGATGGGATCTAAACCCTCTTCTAGGAATGAACAGTCTTACCCATAACACAAAACCAACAAAGGAGGTGATCTACCCTAAGGCTTAATAACTTTGATTAGAAGCCTACTTTCTTCTGAAATTTTAGTACAACTAATAGCAAGCATCTAATTCATACTTAATGCTGGGCTCATGAACAAACAGAATACATTAGGATTATTTGATTCAGAAGCTTGCTGAAGGTTCCTGCAGAGCCAGAATTCACCCTTAAGGAGGAACCAAGGATAACTTTGGTACCACAGGCTCTGAGCAAACAGCCTGCAGGTTTGAGACATCCCAGAATGGTGGCGTTTCCTGGCCAGATAGTGCCAATCTCTCAGAACCTAGCCACTGGTTCTGATAGGATAGAAAACAGCACATTGAATCCAACTGCTGCTACTAGAGCCAATGGAAGCAGTTAACAATTGCATGGGGGCAGCAGCTAAGCCACTTCATTTTTAAGGAATGAAAGGGAAACTGTATGCATCACTTCCATTCGCATCCTATTAGTCCAACAAAGGCTGAGTCCCCATAAAGATTTATGAGCTGAGGTCTATCTTATAGTAGAACACACATTATTTTTTTTCCTGGAGTATGCTTCACAACAGTGGTGATTTTGTGTGTGTCAGCTTAACTAAGCTGGAATTAGGCTTCCCAGAATTCCCATCCAGTTCTGAGTTAGGCTTCCCCAGGAGAAATTGCTGGAGATTTTATAGATAAAGTGGCAGCAAGTCTGCCTTGAGGTCTGAATCAGGGAACAGGTACCTGAAGCTCACACATGATTGCTCACCTCCCAAAGCAGCCCACCACTGAGTCTCCTTCCTCACCTTACTCAAGTTCTGTGCAAGGAAGCACGAAGTTCTGTAGTACAGGATGTCAGCTCCTCCTGCAGGTGCTCACAGGATAGAAATGGAGGCAGTGTATGTTTTTCCTTCCTCTATGATAACCCGTAATGCTCTATGCAGAGGCTGCTCATTCAGCCTGGTCTCACAGTGATAACCACGTACAAAAACAATGGATGGACCATGAGCAAGCAAGAAAGAAACCTGATTGTGAAGGCGGTGAGACAGGCAGTGTGTGCTCTTCCCTTCCTCTCTGCCTTCCCCAGTTCTGCTGACCTCCAGTTCCATCAGATCAGAGGCAACACCTTTTCCTAGATTTGTTCCCCAGTTCCCATGAGTACATAAACTCCAGCTCCCAAAATCTCTTATTCCATATCATCTGAACCTGAGCTAATATAATAAGGTAGGCTAGGCTATGAGGACCAGTTATGCCTAAACCTTAACAATCTGGTTTCTTTTCTTCCTTGATCACAGTCCATCTGCTGTTATTGTATATGGTTATCACTGTGAGACCCAGGCTGAATGAGCAGCCTCTGCACAGAGCATTATGGGTTATCAGCAGATGAGAGGAAAACAAGAAAGGACCCACACACTGCTAAGTCTTTGCCTGACAGGAACTCCTACTTCATCATTCTTCCTTGGCCAAAGCAATTCCAACAGCAATATGTGAATTGGACATGCAAATTGGTGACTCTAATACAATATATATATATATTTTCTGACACCAAGTGTGTGTCATTTTTCCACACCAGTTCTGCAATTTGCCAACACCAAATGCATGTCCAATCACTGAATTGTGACATTAGTTCCTAGAGTTGGCACAGACCCTGCAAGTTAGGAGCTCACTCCCATAACACTGCCTTCAGATGCCAACTGAAAATAGGGTGCCCAGGCTGCCACACTTCTGCTCAGCTAACTACCAATTCAAGGGTTTCTTTTACACCCTCCTCAGGTTCAGCAATGTGCTAGAATAACTCACAGAACTCAGGAAAATGTTTTACCTACAATTACCTATTTATTATAGAGAAGACAGCTAGGAACAATCAGATGGAAGAAGTACACATAACAAGCTGGAGGGGGTGCGTGAAGCTTCCATGTCCTCTTTGACTGTGTACCACCCTCAAGCAACGTCATATGGTCACCAACTCTAAGCTCCTGATCATTGTCATTTCAGAAGTTTTTATGAATGTTTCACTATGTGGACATAATTTATTAAATTATTGGCCCTTGGTGAATGAACTCAACCTCCGGCCCCTCTCCCTTTCTCAGAGATCATGGGAGAGTTCTAATGCCTAATGATGCAGTTGGTTTTTCTAATGACCAGCCAACATCTCCAAGCTATTTAGGATCCTGCCTCTCCATGAGTCATAGCACTAACATACAAAATACAATAAATTTCAAGGGTTTGAGAAGCTCTGTGCCAGGGACTGGGGCAAAGAACAAATACTTATTGTGCTGGTTGAATTTGGATGTCAACTTGACTAGCTTAAGGGATACTCAGATACCCAGTAAAGCATTAATTATTCTCAATGCTTCAGCAGGAATTGAGCCAACCCATTTTCTGCTTAAAAGGAAATTCAGATGGTTTCACTTGCCTGTGTGGTATTTCCCCACATGCCCCAAGTCTGCCTGTGTGGTATTTCCAGAAAAGTCAGTGGACCGAATGGGGAAAATCCACACTCAGTGAGGGCAGGCACCATCCAATCAGCTAGGGGCCAGGATAGAAAAAGTCTTGAGGAAGGGCAAATTTGAGCCCTCTGTCCTGGAGCCAGATGTCCTCCTTTTCCTGCATGTGGATTTCAGAAACACAGGTTCTCTAGGCTTAGGTCTGTAAGATTCACACCAGTGGCCCCCCACGCTCTCAGGCCTTTGGTCTCAGACTGAGAGGTACCCTTGCCTCCCTTGGTTCTGAGGCCTTCACACTTGGACTGAGCCAGGGACTGAGCCTCCCTGGTTCTCCAGTTTGAAGACAGCCTATTATGGGACTTCTCTGCCTCCAAAATTATGTGAGCCAGTTTCCTTTAATAAATCCCATTTCACATATCTCTCTATATCTTATTGATTCCATCTCTCTGCAATAAACCCTGACTAAATCATTTTTTTATTATACTATATACAATATATCATAATACTGTACTAGATAAGTGTATACATGCACACACTACACACCCTACAGGACTTTACCATAATTTGCAGCAAGCCAAGGGTTCAGGCTTGAAAATCACCATTTCCATCATAAACAACTAACTATACTGACTACTCAGCAATATTTTGGGGACCTAAATAAACACAAGTACTCTATTTGGTGTTATTTTAAGACTCATGTTATTTATTTATTTTTTTTAGTAGTTCTCCTTCAGAACTAAAATGCTAAATTTTATTTCAGCTGCAAGATGATTAAATATTTATTGGACAAATTCATGAGTTGAATTTCAGGTCACTTCTGAATATTAGGACCCAAGAGAAAAATGATTGCTTTTTTCTACTCTAGTGTTTGAAAAATATACAAACTTTAAAGTGCCGTGAGGAATTGCTATTCTAAGCACTTGAGAAATAAAGGATTTTTATAAGTTATTCCCTCTAAACTTATAAAACTATTTCCAGTTTTTAGCGTTGGTGTAATCAACCTCTCCTTACATATAAATGCTACCAGTAGGCTTCTTCTTATATTTCAAACAAAAGGAAAACTAATTTGAAATTAGAGATTTTTACTTTTTATCCATAAAATTGTCTTTCTGTATTTTTCTCCTGCTATGTTATAAATTTGTTGAATATATGCTCTACATCTTATTCATTTTTGTATTCCCAGATGTTAGCATAGTGCCTGGCATAGAATAGATGCTCAACAAATGCTTATTATATTACCACATTTAATCAATTTTAAGATGCACACATCTTTCATATTTTAACATTTCTGAAATTGGGATGCATTGATGGTGGCTTAAATCCCTGCCAGCCAGATGCGAAGATCTTCAACTGATACCTCCTAGAAATATCAAGAAGCACCAGCTTCACCACATGTTAAATTTGATAACATACAAGTAATTAAGAAATGATTAAAAGGTTAACTTCCTGGAATTGTTTATTATAATATTGATTGAAGCATATTTTATAAAGGGATGACATGAACATGACTTTAAATGTTGTTCTGCAGTTTTACAAACCCATATATTAAATAGTTTATTCAAAATCTATTTATGGTCATCATTTTTATTAATTAGTTCAAACAAAAATATAACTCTACAAATAAGCTCATTTTAACCAAGTTGATCGCCATTATCCATTAGCTTACCATATAATTAAGAAACAGGCCCTTCAGATACTTTATTGTTCTTTTAACTCATTATTTTATAATTTACTCAAAAGTATTAGTATGTGTTTTGGATTATTTTGTCTTAGCCCCATTAATATAAATGGAGTACCTGTGGTGAATAACATATTCTGCTGAAAGCCACAAGGTTAAAGTTGTTTTTCTATCCCCATGGTGTCTGTGACCCTTAAGCCACAGGCAAAGTTTTCACTAAGCACACAGCACTTTGTAAGTGAAACAGTCGCCTTATTCTGATCCACACTTGCCTAAGTAAGTAACCTGCCACTGCCCTGATTCCATTCCTGAATCTCAATGTACGTGCTGCCTTGTTTTTCTAATTCGTTACTTGTAAGCTTGGTTGTTTTAATAGCTAAAGGAAAAAAGATTGAATTATAAACTGCATGACCATATTTGTTTAATTGGGAAGGATTTGGAAGAAAGGAAACTCAGAAGGATTTTTTTTCTTTTGCCTTAAATTGTGTGTTTATATGTTGTGGATAAAATACATAGATGAAAAGGAGAAAAAAGTCTCACTTTAAAGCAACAATTCTGTTATATCAGATAATCAAAAATGTCAACTTGAATTCTTTGCTGGATTTCATCAGCTGCAGTCATTACAGGCTTAAATACACTCCCAGAAGTTTGCAAACTTACATTATATTATATATAGAGTATTCAAATATGCCTATTCTTTCCAATGGTTTTAATTAAAAATTGTTTACTATATGTTCAGTTGCATGCTACATATGGGAATAGAGATTATTCTCAGGTAAGGGCCAACTGGGCCTTTGCAGGTAGTTGATATTTTTGTGTGGCCATAATTTGGAGCAAGCCTAAATGACTTCACTCTTTCTGAAAAGAGGATAATTATCCCAAATAGTTCAAAATAGTTTTCCCTTCTGAGAAAGTGTACTTCCATAAATTTAAGAGATTTACACTTTTAAAAATTGTGGGGGCCGGTGAGATGGCTCAGCGGCGTAAGCAACTGCCTGGCAAGCGCAAGGGCCCGAGTTCTACTCCCGGAACCCACATACAAAAAAAGGCCTGGTGATATCGCTCAGTGGCACGGGCGCCTGCTGGTGCGCGAGGTCCTGAGGTCAACCCCCAGTACCCACAAAAAAAAAAAAAATTGTGTACTTGGGCCGGTGAGATAGCTCAGCGGCATAAGCGCCTGCCTGGCAAGCACAAGGTCCTGAGTTCAATTCTTGGTACCCACATACGAAAAAAGGACCAGTGATATTGCTCAGCAGCACGGGCACCTGCTGGGTGCAAGGTCCTTAGTTCAAACGCCGGTAAAAAAATTGTGCACTTTACCATGAACATGTATTTCATAAAAGAGGATACATAGAGGAAATAGACTCATGAAAAGATGTTCAGAATCATAAGCTGTTTGGGGAATGCAAATTGAAACAAAAAGTTATTGCTACACACCTACTAGAATGGCTAAAATTGAAAACAGTGATAATACCAAATGCTGGCAAAAACACAAGGAAATGGGATTACATATACATTACTGGTGGATGGGAATATAAAATGCTACAACCATTCTAGAAAATAGTTTAGCAGATTCTAATAAAGTTAAATCTACACTTGTCATACTTACAAATACTGGCAGGTACTTATCCTAGGCATTTCCCAAGAAGAAAGTTCTGTCATTTATGACAACATAAATAGTGCTTGAAGACCTTATGCTCAGTGAAATAAACCAGACCTTGAAGAACGAATACTACATGATGGCACTAAGGTAAAGAATCTAAAACAGTCAAACCTATAGAAGCAGAGAGTAGAATGGTGGTTGCAGGGGCAGGGGAGAGAAAGGGAAACAGGGAGACATTAGTCAAAGGGTGCAGTTCCAGTTATGCAAGATGAGTAGGTCTTAGTTACTGTACAGTATAGTGCCCATAGTTAATACTGTATTATGTACTTAAAATTTTGCTGAGGGTATATCTTATGTTGTGTTCATAAAAATTAAAAGATGTGCTCACTTCAGCAGCACATGTACAAAAATTTAAAAGGGCAGAAGTAAATTTACAGAGGTGATGGACATGTTTATGGTGTAGTTGTGGTATAGTTTCACAAATGTATACTTACATCTAAACTCATCAAGCTGTATTCATTAAATATGGTCAGCTTTTTGTTGTGTTCTGTTTTTGTTTTTTTGAGACAGGGTCTTGCCATATAGTGCAGGCTGGCCTTGAACTCACTATGTAGCCCAGGCTGACCTCAAACTCACGGCAATTCTCCTGACTCAACCTCCCAAGTGCTGGGATTACAGGCATGCACCACCATGCCCAGCTTGGTCAGCTTTTTGAATGTCAATCATATATCAACAAAGTAGTTCAAAAACTAAATGATAGTATGGTAGAATTGCCTGGACTCTGTAATCTTTTGAAGTCTCTTCCAATTTCTTTCTCATTCTTCATTCTTCTTTCTTTTCTTTCTCTTATTCCTCAAAAAAAGAAAAAAAAGAAAAAGAAAAACTGAATCCCTAGATAAGCAAATGCAGTGTTTCAGATTATTTCTGTAGGCACAATTGCTATAAATATTTAAAAGCCTTTTCTTGTTAAACTAATTTTCTTTTGTTATTCATAAAATTTTCTTAACATTATCCTCTACTTCACCTCTACTCTGTTATTTTCCTTTGCTTTTTTCAGAATTATATTAGTCTCAGTTTCATTGTGTAGATCTTAAAATCATAAAATTTAATATAAAATATTTTGTTTGTCATACATTTTCCTTATATTAAAGATGCATATTATTTTGGCTGTGATAATAACAAAGTGCCATCTCATAGGTATTCTTTATTTTTTATTCTTTGGTTGTTGTCTTTGTTATAAGAAAAACAATAATCCCTGGCCTAGAAAAACAATCTTGTAACTTTATTGTTAAATGTCTCCCTGATTACTGTATAAAATATATAATACAGGAAATAGTCTGAATCTTTAAATTATGTCTATTTTCCTTTCTTCCTTTTAAAACGTGTTCTAAAAGTAGATCTATGTATCATTAACTTGAAAATGCAAATAATATATATTCACTCAGTAAACATTGCTAATTACACTATTAATGAAGTATGTATTCCATTTTAAAAGGCTATGTATAAGTCTATAATTTGTTGTTTGTTGAAAGTACAGGGACTTAAAAATTATTATATGTACTTCCTATAAAACTTGACCACTGACCTCACTTGGGAATTTGTTAAAAATATAGCTCTCAGGCCTCACCTCAGATTTGGCAAATAAGGAAATGTGGGAGTGGGGCCCAGCAATCAATAGTTTATCTCCTCAAGCTTATTCCGGTAGGATTGAAAAGTATAAGAATCACTGGACTACAAGAAACAAACATTTCTAGTTGACACATAATTGTACATATTCATGGGATACAGTGTGATATTTTAACACATATATACTATATGCAATGATCAAATCAGGGTAAGGATCATATCCATAACCTCAAACATCTATTGTGTGTGTGTGTGTGTGTGTGTGTGTGTGTGTGTGTGTGTGGTGTACGTTAGGAACATTTAAAATCCTCTGTTCCAGATATTTTGAAATATACAATAAATTATTAATGGTATTCACACTACTGTACTATAAAATACCAAAACTTAATTCTATCTATGTTTTGTACCCATTAATCAATGCTTTTTCATCGTTCTTTCCCCAGGATAATTCCTAGCCTCCAATAACTACTATTCTACCCTACTTCTATGATATCAATTTTTTTTAACTTCCAACTGTGAATAGTGTTTGGCTTTCTCTGTCTGGTTTATTTTATTTAGCATTATGTCCTCCCTGCACAATAGGAGAAAATATTTGCAATCTATTTCCATCTGACAAGAAATTAATATTCAGAATATATAAGGAACTCAAAAAGCAGCAAAACAATCTAATTTAAAAATGGGCAAATGGTCTGAACAGACATTTCTAAAAAGAAGACATAAAATTGCCAGCAAACGTATGAGAAAATACTCAATACAACTAAACTTCAGATAAATGCAGATCAAAGGGGATTTTAAAAAGAAATAAGCTGTGTTTTGTACATGTACCCATATCCCAAGATGAATGTAAACTTTTTATACTGCAGACATGTACTAATTAAACACAAATTTTAAAAAAGAAAAATCAAATCAAAACCTCAATAAACTATCATCTCACAACAGTTAGAATGGCTATCATCAAAAAGACCCAAAAATAGGATTTTATTCTGTAATTCAAAAAATCCTAATTGAACACATACCATCCTAGTAATTCTGGCAGACTAAGAAAACTTAATAAACAATTCAACAAGTCATTGAACAATAATAATTCAGGGATAGATTTACCAAGAGGCTGACCAAGCATAGCTTCAGGCTCCCTCATTTGCCTGAGCCCCTTCCTGTGCCCTGTTGCTGTTTTTGTAATCGTAATTGCGTACCCTTTTACTCATATTGTATGCCCAACATAGAGCCAGGGACATCATTCAATAGTGTAATGAAATAAACCAGGAAAATGTTGAAGGCTAAAAGAGAGAATCTACTTGGAGACCTATTGGAAGGAAGAGTAGGAAGAGGCCTTAAGGGAAGCTTTCAGACTTATAGTTCAGATGCAATATTATGTGGATAACAAGTCCTTCGACTCAAATGAAAATATGGGAGAAACAAGGGTTTCATGGAGAAATTAATGAGCAGCATTTTGGGTAAGATGAATTTTTCTACATTATGCATGCATCATCCAGATAACACACACATACACATATATGTAATTCTAATTTAACCATCCAGTTTTTTTAAAAAGCTACTACATGTTTAAGAGAAAAAAACACATGTATAACCTAGGGCTTTATAGAATTATTTTTAAATTATTTTTAATTGATAGTCATTAAATCATTATTTCTTTTTTTAAAAAATATAAAATAGGATTCAAGTATATGTAGTGGCACACTCCTATAATTCCAGCACCCTGGGAGGCTGAGGCAGGAGGATCACAAGTTCAAGCCCAGGCTGTACAATTAAGTGACTTAGTGAGACCCTGTCTTAAAATTTAAAAAAAAAGAAAAAAGAAATAAAAGGGACAGTGTTGTAGCTCTGTATGAATGCCCTAGGTTCAATTCCCACTACTGCAAAATTTAAAAATAAATAAAACAAGTATGTTTAAAAATTTTTTATTGTTGATAAAATGTGAAGCAAATAGGCTTTAAAATAATTTGGCACCATTTCTGATGGCCATAAAAATAGTTCTAAAATATCTACAAATGGCTTCTAGAATGAAAGTCAGAAGACTCCCCATTTATATTAAATGGAAGGTGGCCACATAGTAAGGAAGAAAAAGCGATAGGCACTGCTTAGATGCAGGTAAACACTGAGGATTATTGGAAGAAACTCTGAAGTTGCATATAAGAGGTATGCACGACAGAAGCAGTGAATTATATCTGCAATCCATATTAAAGAACAAACACATTTGATGACTTGATAACATTATATGAATTAGACATTTAGAAAGCATAAAGCAGCATGATGTCTCAAGAAAAAGGTCATCTAAATATCCCTAAATGACTGTTCACTGAGATTATTCAAAAAGAGTAAATTCCAGGATGAGGGACATCTGTTTTTGGTGTTTGAGGTTTGCAGTACCTATTAGATTCATGACTTATTCATTGACATTTAACAGGAAAGCTACTGCCAGGGTTTCCCACTACTAATTTAGTGTTCTTTTTGCTGGGCTATGACACTGCTATACATAGCAGCAAAAGCAATCTGTGATTCATAGTTGCCATGAAAGTCATCAGGTCAGACTAACCTCTACCAAAGAATTCTTCTCTGTGAATTTTGAATTGATACACCTGGGATTCTGACAGTATATCCTGACCACGTTTCTACAGCTAGGGTTAGAAAGGTTTTTCCTTTGTCTTGGATTTATCTCAGACCTGTTTAAAGCTAATTCCCTTGGTTCTCCGAATTTTTTATAACTCTACAAGCTAAAGGCCATTTTAGATATTCATACAGTCACCACCTGCTCTATTGGCAAATGGTCAGGAATTTTAAATAATAGTGGAATAGGGAAAAGGGGAGTTGTTGGATGAAAAAGTTCTGAAGATATATTTTACAACATGAATATACTTAAGATTACTGAACTGTTTATTTAAAATGGTTAAATATTTGTTGATGATGATGATTATGATGGAATAAGATTTCTCATTCTTATATATTATGCCAGAAGCAACCCCCAGGTCTTTGATAGATACCTCAGAACTTCAAGATCCCCCAAATCTACCTCTTTCTTTTTGTGCTTTTTGGATAAAGTTCCTAGTCTGACTCTGGGGTCTTTATATGTTTGTCAAACAGAAACTGAGCAGCGCAGTCAATTGACAGACATACAGTCTAAAGTTCGATTAAAAGAATTGTTTATCTGATGCTGTAAGAATTGTGTGATTCAGCCAGGTGTGGTGGCACCTGCCTGTAATCCCAGCACTCAGGAGGCTGAGGAAGGAGGATCACTGTGAGTTCAAGGCCAGCCTGGGCTACAAAGTGAGTTCAAGTCCAGCCTGAACTGCATAGCAAAACTTTGTCTCGATAAGAAAAAAAAAAAAAAGAATTGTGTGATTCATAAACCAAACATCTTGATGCAGTACAGAAAAGCAATGTTGATGATCCCAAATTCAAAACCCAAAACTGTCCATTCTTTAGCATTCCTATTTTCAGAAACAAAAACAAGTACATAAATTATGTCAAATAGCATGTAGATCCAGGAAAGCATGCCTTCTATATTGTACACTAAAAATAACAGAGCTTTTGAGAAAATTGGGTTAACAATAGACTTCTGAAACCTATGCAATTTAGAATACTACAACAATGAAAAACCCTAATAAAATATTAACACAATTTAAAAGTTATGTTATATATATAATGAATAAATACTATAATATAGGTATACTAAATACAGGTATTTATTACACCAAATAACAATTGCTTTGTAGAAAGGAGTACCAGGACAGTTGAAGCCACTGAGCTTTGTAGCAACAACAGCAACATTCAGGAGGATCAGGGAAACTCAAGCAAGATGTGCTTCCAAGGCAGAGCAGCGGCCAAGCTGGGCCAAGAGGAAGAGTGTGGGGTGAGGAGGGATCGTAATGAGTCCTGTACTCCTCTTTGTCTTGCTGTGCTGCACTGAATCAGCACACTTTATGTTCAGTCACTATTACTTGGAGGAGTAGAGATACGCTTGGCAAGTCATGCAATAATACTAATGCAAATTTGATGTTACTTTGACATTACAATATATTACCAGTTGTATTAAGGCTACTTTGAATTATGAAAGTACACATTCTGCTGAAACGCACTGCACCTGTATTTCAGAATTTTCTGAATATGTGTATGACGTATAATTCTGATTCAGACAAATTCAGCTTTGACTTGGTTCCTATTCCTGCCTTAATACATTTCGGCAAATCCTTCTTTATAGCTAACTAAATGAATTATCCTCTAAAACGTATAAAATTTAACTTGTCTCAGTCAATAAAACTGCATGTGTACCTAAGGTTTCTTGATGTGCAAATTAGGTAGAAAGAATCTCAGTGCCTTCAAAACTACAGCTAAATTTGGTATTGATTTGTCAGTATGACTACTTGACAAGAACAGTCATTAAATGTAGAGACCGATGACCTAGGCTCAGGCGAATGGCCAAAGACCCCAGAATTGCCTAGTGGGCTGAATAAAGAGGCAGATTTTTCTTGAGCCCAACTTAGAACCACTGACATCAGGACAGCTGACAGTAATCCCAAGCATCACTTTGTCAAGATAATCACAAGTCTGATGCTCACTAAAGTTTGAAAGACAATAACATAATGGCTTCTTGCCAGGTAAAACTAATGGATGTAGTATATAATGGTTGTCTCATAATATATTTTTCAAAGTATATATTAAGTACCTGGTACATCTTCATGACAGGCACTGAATGAGGGTAAGATATTACAAGAATAGACTTAGGAAAAGCTATCTGATACTGCTACAGGATGTTATTGCTGAAACAATGACCCACAGTGGGCATGTATTCTGAGTGGCCATTCAGAAAAGTAAAGGGTACTTGGATCACGAGTATAGTCAGGTGCATAACCAGGATCTCTAGAACAGTTGGGAGGATGAGTATGAGGACTGTGCATGTACATTAAGCCTACATAAACTTGTAGAGCCAGAGTGGTTTGATAAATATTGACCTACTTCCCTGACAGATGGTTGTTAGCCACCGGCCCTGCAGCCTAGGTCCCTTCTCTAAGCTTTCCTACCAAAAGCTAAAAGCCAAGAACACAAGGGACTTCTAGATTCCTATTCCAAGGTTTTTCTAGCATGTGCTGCAATTGGGCAGTGCCCAGGACATATTCATTAGGTAATTTTTAATATCCTTCCTTCCAGAAGATCCCTGAAAAATACTTAAATGCAAGATCCCTGAACCTGGCACAACATTTGCTCCACGCAGATGATGTCATTGGGAGCTTTACATTCCAGGGGAGTGTTGGGGAGTCTAGAAAGTCTGTGCCTCCAGCTGGGAGCACGCTCTGTTGCCCACCAGCTCATCTAACCATCTCTGCCCAGAAAAACTTCAGAATTCTTTACCATTCAAGAATTGTTTTACCTTTGCCTATCTGTTAGCATCCTTTTATCAATCACATCATTGTTCTACTGTGAAATGCCCCACACAGGAGGAAACCCACGTGACTGAGAAAAGACTTTGATGAGTTTCCATAAGACAGAAGAGGACCCGTCAGGCCTTGTTAACCTGGGCCAATGCTTCAGTGGAAGAGAGAAAGCACACCACTTGGTAAGATAGTAAGGAAGCTGACGTTCTCTGGGCAAATTAGAAAGGTGTGACAGCAGAGGAAGGACAAGGAAATGAGAGATTTAAATTGTTTTCCACAAAGAATGAATCATAAATTCCCTACTTTATCTCTCTTACAGAATATTCATGAAGTCTCTATTGCTCACTAATATTTATTCAATGAACTCAGGTCTTCAATCAGAGTATGTTACCAGTGAAAACTAAAGGCTACCCATATGGATGCCATAGCAGCTAAGAGGTGATAAAACAGCTGATGTTCAGACTATAGTGCTTTAATTCATTTAGGAATTCATTCATTAATTACTTATTCCTTCATAACTTTCTAGTGCTGTCCATGAATTAGAGTTATGCTAATAAAACTATAGCTTCAGGAATGAATCTTCTAGATGTTTAAAAATATTAAACAGGGCCGGTGAGATGGCTCAGCAGTGTAAGCGCCTGCCTTGCAAGCGCGAGGGCCCGAGTTCGACTCCCGGAACCCACATACGAAAAAGGGGCCGGTGATATCGCTCAGCGGCACGGGTGCCTGCTGGCACGCGAGGTCCTGAGGTCGACCCCCCGGTACCCACAAAAAAAAAATAATAAAAATAAAAATAAAAATATTAAACAGCTGCACTTGGAAGTCTTTAATCTTTTTAAAAGTTAACAGTTATCTTCCATCTGAAGTAACTGTACTTGCCTTAAACTACATCTTATCTCCCTAATTCTTATTATTGTTATTGCTAAGCCACTTTCTTAACCCAGACAGACAACAATCTGATTCCAAGATATAGAGGTTAAGTGAGATTGAAAGGGCGAACAGTTCTTCTTACCTACTGTCTTAATCAGGCTGCGCTAAATTCCATAGTTGAATGTTTTTTGTTCCAATTGAACGGGGAACAGGAGTAACAAAATGACCATTTTATTACTTTCTAAAGAAAATCTTACATAAATGAAGTCACTTCCTATTAAGTCAAGCATAAATTTTTGTTTAGCTAACACATTTACCAACAAGTACACATTTAAAACATCTAATGTTTTTACTTTATTTTTTTAGTGCATTGTGTAGTACATAGTGTTTACATTCCTTGTGTGGAATTGGTACATGTGCACAACACATCCCAATTCTTTTTTTTAATTTCCTATTTCTCCATCCCCTTCTCCTGCCTCTATTTCTTGATCCCTTTCTCCTTTGAGAAAGTTCTATCTCCCTACTTCCTATTATCTTTTATTTTGCTCTTTATTTTTACTCCGAGTTTCTCATATAACAGAAACCATGTGATATTTAAGCTTATATGTCTAATTTATTTCACTTAGCATTATGGTCTCAAGGTGCATCCATTTTCCTACAAATGACTCAAATTTTCTTTTTTTATGGCAGAGTAGTACTCTACTGTGTATAAATACCACATTTCCTTTATTTATTCATCTGTTGGTGGACATATAAACTGCTTCCAAGATTTAGCTATTACAAATGTTGCTAATATAAACACGGGTATGCATGTACCACTATAACATAATGTCTTGAGTTCTTTCAGGAAGATATGTAGAAGGAAAATAGCTGGGTCAAATGTAATTTCTATTTTTAGTTTTTTGAGGAATCTCTATGCTGATTTCCATAGTGGTTGTACTAATTGACATTCTCACCAGCAGTGTAGAAAGGTTCCTTTTTCCCAACAACCTCTCCAGCATTTGTTATTATTTGATTTCTTGATGATAGTCATTCTTTCTAGGATAAAATGGAATCTCAGTGTTGTTTTAATTTGCATTTCTTGAATGGCCAGTGATGTCGAGCATTTCTTTTTTTTATATATGTGGGTACCAGGAGTCAAACTCAGGACCTCGCGCTTGCCAGGCAGGCGCTTATGCTGCTGAGCTATATCACTGGCCCGTATTTCTTCATGTATCTATTGGCCATTTGTATTTCTTCTATGAAGTGTCTATTCATTTTACTTGCTCATTTTTTGATTAAGGCTTTTATTTTGGGGGGCCTAATTTTTTTTTGAGTTCTTTGTATATTCTAGATATGAGTCTTCTGTCTGAGGAATCACTGGCAAAATTTCTCCCATTTTGTAGGTTGTCTTTTCACTCTGCTGGTTGTTTTTTTCCTGTTCAGAGGCTTTTTAATTTAATATGATCCCATTTGTTTATTCTCAGAGCTATTTCTTTTTGGCCTCAAAAAATATTTAAATATCCCATCCTTTGCTCCTATCAATACCCATCTTTTTCTACCCACAAAATTTAGAAAGAGCAATAAAAAAATGAATGAATTTTATGGTATTAATTTGGCAATCACCAAATAAACAAAGGGGAACAATACATTATGAATGTAATGACAGCTGATTTTGTAAATTACATGTTGGCAAATTATGTTTTCCTAGGAAATAATTCATCCCATTTAACTTTTCAGTTGTATTAGTTTATGGTCACTTGCAGTATTCAATATTTTTTAATTTAATGAATCTGAGTTTATGTCACTTTCTTATTGCTAGCATTAGTCATCTGAATCTTTATTCTGTTCTTAAGATGTGCTAACAATTTTTCTATTTTAAAACTGTTTCAAAGATCAATTTTTGGTTTTGTTGATCCTATTACTTTTGTTTTCCTTTTGTTTTCCATTTCATCAATTTGTCATTTTCTTTTTATTGTACTCTGCCTTTTACTTTTTGTAGTTTTTACTGTTCTTTCATAGTTGTTCTTTTTCTGATTCCTGATTTAGATATATAACTCATCAATTTTCTCTTTATTCTTTTGCAACATGAGCATTTAAGGTCATAAATGTCTCTCTTTGAAATGTTATATTTAATTGTGATTCTATTCTAATTTCACTACAGTGTCTTGCTTAACCTGAAAGTTATTTAAAAGTCTGGTTTTAAATTTCTAAATATAAATAGTTTTGTCATCACTTTCCAAATTTAATAATACTATAATCAGAGAACATTTGTTTGACATCAATTTTCTGACGTTTGTTGAAATTTGTTTTGAAGCCCGGTAGTGGGAAAACTTTCATAAAAATTCTATATGTACTTGGAAGGAAATTCTGTTTCTTGATCTTTCAGTTACTGAGATATAACTGAAGATTTATAATCCTTAAGATATTATCAATTCTTCCATATATATTTTAATGCTGCAGTATTAATATTAGGTGCATTAGATTAATGATATTTATATCTTCCTAATAAATTGAATGTTTCATCAGTATAAATAGATGTACATATTTACATACATTCATCTATATGTATTAGACATATATATGCATACACTGTGTATACTGATACGTATGTGTATACTGATACATTATGCCTAAAAGTGGTTTTGCCCTAGTTCTTTGTTTTATGTACTATGCCAGATTTTGTATAGTTTTCTTTAGTATTTGTATGGTTTATGTTTTTCGGCTGCTTTATCTGTAACTATTCTATTTTATGTGTCTTTTGTAACTACCACTTAAGAGGATATTTTCAGTCATATGCAAGCTTTTACAACTAGAGAATATAATCTCTTCTTATTCATTATATATTTCTTATTCCTTTTCTGATACTATTTGTGTGAGGTTTTTTTCTTTCCTTTTCTACATTGTAGATATCTTACCTTCCTTTAAATCCCTTTATCCTCTCTCTGTTGATAATTTTCTTAAATATTTCACCTACATGTATTAAGAGCCACATCAAAGTATCTACAGATGGTCCACAATTCCCTCATTTGAGATTTCTTTTTGGTTTTAGAACTTCTTCTAGCCATTATTTTAGCCATTGTAACACTCTAGTATCTTAAGATCTTGAGTTTATAATCCTGCTATATGGCCTTTGCTTATAGTAGATTGATTGCTCGTGTGTTTTGTACATTTTTAATCAGGAACTCTTGTTCATCAAGACTTTAGCTATAGGAACTCTGAGTGGCCTGGCTTAAGATTGTATCTTGGATTTCTTGGTACAAAATGTATTAATAAAATTGTTTTAATCCATTGTATTTTGCTATATCCAAAAACCTGAGGCTGGATTCTTCATAAAGAGATTTCATATAACTTACAGTTTAGAAGGCTCAAATTTCAAGATTGGGTAGCCCCAGTTCAGCCTCTGATGAGGACCTGGTAGTTATATTATAGTACAGTAGATGGCATCATGGCGGGAAAGCATGGAAGAGGGAGAGAGAAGTCACATGGTGAGACAGAAAGCAAGAGGGATTCAAGAGCCAAGTTTGCTCTTTCTATAGCAATTTACTCTTCAAGGAATAAACCCCCAATGACCTAATTACCTTCTATTAGGTTCTGCCTCTTAAAGGTTCCACTGCCTCAAGACTACCACACTGGGAAACAGCCTTTTAGCATATGAACCTCTGTGGGACAAACTTACACCATTTTCAAACCATCACATTTATAAAATTTTATTGGTGAATAGATTTTTATTCCTCTCTTTAATGGAGGCTATTATTTTTAGAAGGTTCTCATTTTATGCTATAGCGTTAATCCCAACTTCCAACTCGAGGCCCCAGATCTTGATCCTTTCCCAGTGTGGTATGATACACAACTATAACAACCAGGATATTGTCCATATCACCTCACAGGCTCACAGCTCTAATTGACATTTTCTTGTTTATTTCAGGCTCCTGGGGATTTTTCCTTATATTTCTGGGAGCTCCACTCTACTTTTAAATATTTGTTATATTTTATCCAGCATTTCCTAGCTGAACAAGAGCAAGAGAGTATTTTAGTTAACTCATTTTCTGTGTTGCTGGATATCTAAGGCTGGTTTGCCATTATTCCTAGTGTTCTGAATTTCCACAGTAATATAATTTGATGTGGATTTATTTTAATACATTTAAACTCAACAGCTTCTTTCAATCTAGAAATTCCTGTTTTTAGTTCTAGAATTTTTTTCTCATGTTAGTTTTCTTATAATATTCTCCCCTCCACATTTTCTGTTCTGTCTATATAACTTTCTTATTTATCAGATCTAATTTATTGTGCGATCTAATTTATTTACTTGTATTCTCTATTTTCATTTTGTTTTATTTTCTGGGAAATTTCCTAGATGTTATCTCTAATTCACATGAATTTTAAATTTCTTCTCTTTATAATTCTCTAATTGTTTCTTTTCCAAAACATTCTGCTCTTATTTCTTGAATATATCGGCTCTTGTTTTAGAAACATTACTTGTACTTATTAATTACAGTTTCTTTGAAATTGCCTTCTGTTTTCTTCTTGTCATTATATTTATTTTTCTGCACTCTAATTTTAGTTTTTCTGGTTCCTCTGTTACTGGTCGGAGAATTTATGGTCCTTGGCTACTCATTCAGAGAAAGAAGTAGGCACTGAAAAACTGAAAGGAAGCCTGGTGTACATGGGAGTGACTTGTCAAAAAGTAGATCTTAAGTTCACTGAGTATCCCAAAATGACACTATCAAGTCATTTTTCTTCTTTGGGGTGGTATGGTTTCTCCACCCCAACATATGCCTGGAACATATATCTCTGGCTTTCAGTGTTCCTATTTTTGGGTAAGAGGATCAGTCAATCAGTGTGTTAATACCATCGCATAGAACTACTTGTTTTCCATCTAACATTGTAACTCTTTATGTCCTATATACCACGTTAAAGCCCCCATGTTTTTATTTCTCCAGAAAATATGGGAGGAGTCATACCGAAGAACAGAGTTGGTACATAGAGAATTTAGAGTTCTTACTCAGATTTTCAGTCTGTTTTCTTGTCACTACCTCTCCACTCCTACCTTCCATACTCAACAGTGTTATCAATCCCTTAGCCTATCCAGAACTTCTGGGAAGCTAATGAACTTGATTTTTATTGATAAGTCTCTCTGATCAACTACTTCATTTATTTTCATGTATTTGATTTCCATCTTTATATTGTATTGTTCAGAACTGCCGCTAGTTTTAGCAAAGATAAAGCTGGTGTTTCTCTTCTGTGGTCTCCTTGTTACTTTGGAGGTTATTGTGTGGGACACATAGGATGGTAATTTCTTTTTTTTTTTATTTTATGGAAAAAATAAAATTTCAAAACAAAATAATAGCAGAATAACAATAGTTAATACATTGCATATTGTTATCTTCAAAGTAGTTACTCAGAGTATAAGATATGGGCATAAAAAAATTCTCCAAACAATATTTCTTTATTCAAACATTTTGTTTGAGACAGAAAGTTCTGTTAAGAGAAAAGAACATAAGCGAAGTCAAAATCCATTAAGTAGAAGTTGGTTTCAAGAATTTTTATGTACTTGCAACTCTCCAAATAAACCATAAGAATGCTTTTCCATTATCCTGTCAACTAAAAAGGTGGCCCCAGTTTAGGTGAGGAGAAACTGTTCAAAAGAATTATTGCGAGAGAGGAAACAGGCTATTGGAGTGGGAAGGGTATCCAAGCCTAAGATCTATACACCTCAGTAATCAGGCAGAAAGTGATTTTTCCTTTCTAGAGAAGAGTAAGAAAGCTGAAAAGAACTGAGTGTCAAGAAGACAGATGAACAGATGCAGGTGACTTGATTGAACATTACATTAGAGAATGTTTTACCTTAAGATCAGTTGATGTTCAGGAGGTCCTTCTGGAGGGGCTGAAATGCTAACTCAGGCTGAGGGTGGGTAAAAATTCAGGGGCCTGGAAAAAAAGAGAGAAGCTCCACTGAAGTTGAGCCAAGTCATTAGTGGAAGGTAGAGTAAGTCCCTGACTTGTGAACATTCCAGTTGCAAACTTTCACAGGTGTACTGTACAAGATTCACTTTGTCATCTTACTGGCTTACAAACGAATCTGATTTAGAAACAATTCTCTCAGCATAGAACTTGTTCTTAAATCCGGGACTTACTTGTATTTTGGCCACATTTGTCAAGGAGTATAAGAAGTTCAACTATTTTTGAGGCAAACATGGGAATCTGAAGGGTCTGTGCCTGGATGTTTATAGATAAGTGAGGATTATAGATAAGTGAAAAGATAATCCAGGAGTCCTATCTAAGTCATATGAAGAATGATAGCTCCTTTTGGTAAGCTATTTCTGGAAAACAATGGGATAGAGAAATTAATACAGTTATTATTGCATTTCAGAATCACAAGTCTCAGGGAAACCTCAACGTTAGCAGTACATTCTCTCTTTTTGCTTTTCTATCCCTGATCTAGCAGGCCTCTGCACAGGTGCTACTTCCTTTCACCTTTGCCCGCTAATTTCTACTCACTATTGAATATTATGCATAGACAACACCTCTCCTGGGAAGGAATTCCAAACTACCTCCCCAAATATGAGAGAACAATACTATATTTTCTCTCTGTAAATGAATCACAGTGCATGTAATATCTGCTTAGTCCTTGAGGACAGAGTGGTGTCTTATTCATTATTGTATCCTCAGCACTCAGATCAATGACTGAAACTCTGGTAGGCTTTCAGTAAACGGTGAATGAATGAAGTGTAGTTACCATGGCTATGACCTTTGAAAATCGGCCTCTTCTTCCAGCCAGCTGAGAGGCAAAACAATCTCCAGATCCTTAGGATTGTTCACGGGACGATGATCGAGTTGATTGGTTATCCAGTCCTCCACTTTGAAGATTCTGTACTGGATTTTTATAAACTACTCAAAATTGATGTTGAAATTAACTTTTTAAAAAGTAAATAGCTATCTTACTCACAGATTATTTATCAATATTGACCTATAAGTTGATGTAACTGATCACTGAAAGTTGATACTTGTGCTAAATTGTTGAAAGAGACTTCTGACTTTCAGGAAAGCGAAAAAATATGGGGAAATTTGGAAAATAGTTTTCCAGGGAAATGTAAAATTTTATACTCAAAAAGCACATTGAATCTGGCATAATTATAGTTTACAAGGCACTTGGAAATCATGTAGTTCAATCCCTTATTTTTAATTAAGAAAATTAAGGTTCTAAGATATGGCAAATCAATTGACATGGAGCTGCTGCGACTGGCTGGAAGCCATTCCGGGACTGGCTCCTGAGTCCTCCATTGAAGGGACTCAGAGATGGGAGACCTGCGGGAAGGCCAGTGACACAATAGGACCCTGGCTGGAACTCACAGGACGGACAGGCAGGACTAGAGGTGTGGAAAAATCTGAAGCAACAATAACGATACAAGCCAGCAGGTGGTAAGAGACACAGCCTTGTGCTTGGGGACAGAGACACAGAATAAAAGCGGGCAGGCAGGGTTGCCCACTTTTCTTTACTCTCTCTAATTCCTTTTTTTTTTTTTTTAAACATCTGGGGAGAACTCCAGCCAGAGAAAACTAATCCCATCCCCCAAATCCAGAAACAAAGATCAGACCCAAACCCAGCACAAATTCACCTGTAATTTTGGCTTAGTATACATTCTGGGATCAGACTTGGACCTACCACAGAACTGTATACACTAGAGGAATCTCACTACTTTTATCTTTCTCTGACTGATGGGTTTTCCTCTCAGTAGTTGGCTGAGTTAGTGGGTTTTTTTTTTTAATTGTTTTGTTTATTGTCACTTTTTTCCCCTTTTCTTTTCTCTTTTTCTCTCTGTTCTGTTTTGTTCTGTTTTGTTTTTCTTTCTGTATGTTTGTTGCTTTTTTCCATGTATGTAATTATTTTTGTTACTTTTTTCTTCTTTTCTCCTTTTTTCTTTTCTACCTTCTTTTCTCTCTTATTCATGATTTAGATCTTTGAATGTTCTTTTCATTTTATTCTACTCATCCTCTTACTCTCTTTCATGAACTGTCTTGCTTGATTTTATGATACTTTCATGTGAGTAAACATTTTCTCTTCTCTATCTGGTTCACTTCAATACTCCTAGGCTTTCTCCTCCAATACTTCCCTCTTGTGTCCTACAAATACCCAAAACTTGGATGATCATCCTTTGCCTTCTAGACTTGCTCCCATTTGTATTTATCCTCATCCACTTCTCCATCATACCCCTATTCCTCTTAAACCCCCCACAACAGGGTAAAATCACTCTACTAAGGGTAAAAATGTTGCATACAAGTTCCTGGTATAAGTTGGGTTACATTATATAACTGTGGAACTTACTCCTGTGGTTAAAGATATCAGACTAATAGTTACCACAGTTTGTCAGTAGCCAGGCTGTGCTTAAGTCTATTATTATTGCTAACTGTACTACTTTGGCCAGGATGTCATACCTGTTATAATCAGTTTTTCTCTCCTGTATGACAACATTGTAACTATGGGGGGTCATAATAATCACCATAGTCCAGTACCAAAAGAAAGGGCCTTGAGTTAAATAGATAACAACTCCACATTCTTAATATATTGGGAAGGTGGGTTCTTGGAATAGACATAGAGACCAAGAACTACCTACATGTAGAAGACATCCTGGAGAATAGACATCTCCTGGAAAAACCTTAACACCAGAGGTAAAGCTGCCTAACATAAAAAATCAACATAAAAAAAAATAAAATGAAAAATAGAAAATAGAAAACGACAAGGTGAAGAAGCAAAATGCAATCCTAAACACCCAGCCCACCCAGGACAAGTCCAGAGCACAAAGAGATAGAGGAAATCAGATGCCAACCACTGGAAGTCTCTGAAATGATAGCAGCAGAAGTGATAAAAAAAATGGAACAGGCCATAGAAAAAAATAATATCTAAAGTGCAAAAAGAAATGACTATCAAAATGAGAGACATTAAAGCACAGTTATAAAAATAGAGGAGCTTAAGAAAGTGATGGAAACCATGATTGCCCAACATACACAAGAAATGGAATCAATGAAACAGCTCCAAACAGAAACCCAGGAGATTAAAAACTCCACCAAAAGTATTTGCAACTGATTGAATGAAGATGAGAATAGAATATCAGATCTAGAAGACAGGAATGTGACTAGCAACCAGGAGAAGAAAGATATCTGAAAAAAAGAGCAAGGGACCATGAAAAATCAATCCAAAAGCTACAAGACAAGGCAAAGAAGAAAAACATAGGATTGATTGGAGTCAGTGAGGAAGCTGGAGACAGCCCAAAAACCATTAAAAACCTCTTCACAGAAATACTGGCTGAAAACTTCCCAAACATGGATAAAGAATTTGACATAGAAATAAGTGAAGCATATAGAACTCCAAATAGCCATGACCAAAATAAACCTACACTAAGGCATATAATAATCAAGATTCCAGAAATTCACCACAAGAACAAAATATTAGGGCCAGTGAGATGGCTCAGTGGCGTAAGCGCCTGCCTGGCAAGCGCAAGGGCCCGAGTTCAACTCCCGGAACCCACATACGGAAAAAGGGCTAGTGATGATATCGCTCAGCGGCATGGGCACCTGCTGGCACGCGAGGTCCTGAGGTCGACCCCCGGTACCCACAAAAAAAAAAATTAAAAGCAGCTAGAGAAAAATAAATCACCTATAAAGGGAAGCACATCAGAATCACTACAGGCTTCTCAACACAAACCCTCAAATCAAAGAGATCCTGGAGTTAGGTACTGCAAGCCCTAGAAAGCAAACTAACTTCAACACAGATTGATGTATCCTGCAAAACTATCTTTCAGGGCCGGTGAGATGGCTCAGTGGCATAAGCGCCTGCCTGGCAAGCGCGAGGGCCTGAGTTCAACTCCCGGAACCCACATACGAAAAAAGGGCCGGTGATATTGCTCAGCGGCACGGGTGCCTGCTGGTGCATGAGGTCCTGAGGTCGACCCCTGGTACCCACAAAAAAAAAAAACTATCTTTCAAAATAAACAGAGAAATATGATACTTCCATGACAAAGAACAACTGAAGAAATTCATGACCACCAAACCAGCTCTACAGAATGCTCTGAAGGATATATCAGAAAGAGATAATAAAGACCACAAACACAAGAACACCAATAGAAAGAAGCCACCAAGCAGGGCAAGTGATTAAAAAGAGGAGAAAAAAAGGGAACAAACAACAGGAAAATAACATGAAAAAGATAAGTCAATACATATCAGTTATAACCATCAATGTAAATGGTCTCAACTCACCAATCAAAAGAAACAGACTGGCAAAATGGATCAAGAAACAATATCCAACAATATGCTGCATTCAAGAAACACATTTGACCCAAAAAGAAATTCATAGACTAAAAGTCAATGGATGGAAAACAATCATACATGCCACAGGAACCCAGAAAAAAGCAGGGATAGCCATTCTATTTGCAGACAATGTAAACTTCAAGCCAAAACTCATCAAAAGAGACAAAGAAGGTCACTACATACTTGTTAAGGGAAAACAAGAAGAAGAGATAACAATTATAAATATATATGCACCAAATACCAGTGCACCCAACTACATAAAACAACTATTAACACATGGTTTTTAATCCATGGGACATTCTCCAAAATAGGCCACATATTAACCCACAAAATATGTTTAAGTAAATGTAGAGGAATTGAAATCATCCCATGCATACTATCTGACCATAGTGCACTGAAACTGGAAATCAATGACAAAAGAAATTGCAAAAACTACATAAACACATGAAAATTAAACAACACACTTCTGAACAACCAATGGGTCACAGAGGAAATTAAAGACGAAATTAAAGAGTATATACAATTAAACAGTAATGCTGATACAACATACCGAAAGTTATGGGATACAATGAAAGCAGTCCTACAAGGGAAGTTTATAGCGATGAACTCACACAGGAAAACAGAACGAGCTCAAATAAATAACCTAATGTTGAACCTCAAACTTCTAGAAAAAGAAGAACATATCAAACCCAAAGCTCATATGAGGGAGGAAATTATAAAAATAAGAGCAGAAATTAATGAAACAAAGACTAAGAAAACAATACAAAGAATCAATGAATAAAAAAGTTGGTTCTTTGAAAGAATAAATAAAATTGATAAATCACTAGCCAACCTCATCAAAAAGAGGAAAAGAAAAACACAACTTCAAGCAATTAGGAATGAAAAGGGGGAAATCACAACAGATCCTACAGAAATTCAGAAGGTCATCCATACCTACTACTAAAGAACCTATATTCTAATAAGATGGAAAACACAGAAGAAATGGACAGATTCCTAGGCATAATCAAATTGCCAAACCTAAATCAAGGAGATATAAAAATTCAAAATAACCTGATATCAGCCAATGAAATTGAAAACATAATTAAAAATTTACCAACAAAGAAAAGGCCAGGCCCTGAAGGATTCACTCTTGAATTCTACGAGAAATTTAGAGAAGAATTAATGCCACTAATGATGAAATTCTTTAAAGAAATGGAAAAGGAAGCAATACTTCCAAAATAATTTCTGGAAGCAAGTATTACCTTCATTCTGAAACCAGAGAAGTCAACCAAAACAGAAAACTACAGGGCAATTACCCTAATAAACATAGATGCAAAAATCCTCAATAAGATACTGGCAAACAGAATGCAGCAAATCATCCAGAAGATTATATACCATGACAAAGTAGGATTCATCCCAGGGATGCAGGGATGTAATACACCAATAAATGTAATACAAAGCAAAGAAGAACAACATAGGATTGATTGGAGTCAGTGAGAAAGCTGGAGACAGCCCAAAAATCATTAAAAACCTCTTCACAGAAATAATGGCAGAAAATTTCCCAAACATGGATAAAGAATTTGACATACAAATAAATGAAGCATATAGAATATATAGAACAATAAATGTAATACACCATGTTAACAGAACTAAAAACAAAACTCACATAATCATCTCAATAGATGTAGAAAAAGCATCTGACAAAGTCCAACACCCATTTATGATAAAAACCCTACAGAAAATTGGAATAGAGGGTCTTTGCTTAATCTGATAAAAGCCATTTGTGACAAATCAACAGCTAACATCATAGTAAATGGTCAAAAACTGAAAGCTTTCACTCTAAAATCAGGAACAAGACAGGGATGTCCACTATCACCAATCCTGTTCAATATAGTTCTGGAAACATTAGCAAGAGCAATTAGACAAGAGAAAGAAATAAACGGAATAAGGATAGGAAAGGAAGAAGTTAAATTATCATTATTTGCAGATGACATGATACTTTATATAGAAGACCTCAAAAGCTCTACCAAGACTTGCAGATTTAATAACCAAATTCAGTAGTGTAGCTGGATACAAAGTCAGCACTCAAAAATCAATAGCATTCCTGTACACAAGCAACAAACTCACAGAGAAATTAGGGAAACCACACCCTTCACAATAGCATCCAAAAAAATGAAATACTTAGAAATCAATCTAACAAAGGAAGTAAAAGATCTATATGTTGAAAACTACAGCACTCTGAAAAAGGAGATCCAAGAAGATACCAGAAAATGGAAAATGTATCACCTGCTCATGGATAGGAAGCACCAACATAGTGAAAATGCCCATACTACCAAAATGTTATACAGATTTAATTCAATCCCAATCAAAATATCATTAGCATACTTTACAGAACTAGAGAATACATTCCTAAAGTTCACTTGGAATCAGAAGAAACCTAGAATAGCATAAGCAATTCTGGGCAACAAAGGCAAGTCAAGGGGCATCACAATCCTAGACCTGAAATTATACTACAAAGCTACTGTGATAAAATCAACATGGTATTGGCAAAAATCAGACCTGGGGATCAGTGGAACAGAATAGAAGATGCAGATGCAACTCCAAACACACTAAACTACCTTATCTTTGACAAAGGAGCCAAACATATTCACTGGAAGAAAGACAGTCTCTTTAATAAATGGTGCTGGAAAAACTGGCTTTCCACATGCCAAAGACTAAAACCAGATCCATGTCTATCACCATACACTAAACTAAAGTCTAAACGGATCAAACATCTAAATATTAAAACAGATACACTAAATTTACTAGAAGAGAAAATAGGTAGAAATCCTGAAGACATAGGTGTAGGCAGAGATTCATGAACAAAACCCAGACCACACAGGAAATACTACAAAGAATCAACAAATGGAATCTCACCCTCTTAAAAAGCTTTTGCACAACAAAAGAAATCACCAACAGAGTAAAAAGACAAACCACAGAGTGGGAAAAAATTATAACCAGTTGTCCCTCAGACAAAAGATTTCTATCTAGAACATATAAAGAATTGAAAAAAATCAGGCCCCCCCAAATTCAAAGACCCAATCCAAAAATGGGCATCTGAGATGAATGCACACTTCTCAGATGAAGAAATACAAATGGCAAATAAATACATGAAAAAATGTTCAACATCATTGGTCATTCGAGAGATGCAAATTAAAACAACACTGAGATCCCATCTCACCCCAGAAAGAATGGCTATCATCAAGAAATCAACCAATAACAAATGCTGGCGGGGCTGTGGGGAAAAAGGAATTCTTCTCCACTGTTGATGGGAGTGTAGACTGGTACAACCACTGTGGAAATCAGTGTGGAGATTCCTCAAAAAACTAGGATTAGAGGTCCCATTCAACCCAGCTATTCCCCTTCTGGGTATTTTCCCAGAAGAATTAAAAACATCATACCACAGCAGTATATGTGTACTCATGTTTATAGCAGCACAATTTGTAATAGCTAAATCTTGGAAACAACCCAGATGCCCATCAACCAAGGAATGGATAAAAAAGATGTGTTTTTTTAATATAATGGAGTAATACTCAGCCATAAGGAAGGATAAACTGGTGACTTTTATAGGTAAATGGATGCAACTTGAGACCATACTCATAAGTGAAATAAATCAGTCCCATATGTGTAAACATCATATTGTCTCACTAGTGTGAGAAACTGAACAAGTAAATGGGGTCCGAAATGTACACTAGTTATTGTGAATTGGGAAGAAACTGTTCAAAAGAAAAGACAAACTGTGATGGGGGAAAGAGGAAGGGAAGAAAGGGAAAAAGAAAAAAATATGTATACACAAGACAGTTAAGATAGTTATACAGCTAGCTTCTCTTAGTTCCTTGAAAAGAAAGGCTTGTGCTAATATTATTAGGACAATATTTCATTCCTATATCTTGTACTCTGAACAACTATTATGAATATAACAAAACACAGTGTATTAATTATTGTTACTCTCCTACTAGCCTGTTTTGAAATTCTGTTTTATAGTTATTTTTTTTCTTTAAAATAAAATTTAAAAAAAATATGTGACATGTCAAAGTTTATAGAGAACCAAGAAATAAATGTTTCTTTTGTTTCCCAGGTTGGGAATTTTGTTTATGAAATCAAAGATGAGGGTTTTTTTTTTTATTTCTTTGGTTAATGCATAGAAGAATTCTGGGTGAAATGCATAACAAAATCTGAAATAATTTTGATTAAGTATTAAACTCCAGAAGAGTCCCAGAATTTTAAATGTAAATATGCTATCCTACTGTTCCTTTAATATACCAAATGGAATATTTATGAATGTGGTGATAAAATGTAGTGGAAAGTTCTTCATTGTTAAAAATCATAAATCGTCAAAAGAGAGTAGATAAAAATCCTTCTCACCTAAGGAAAAGCAGTCCAGGGGCTCTTGTCTTCAAATTAACTTACTAACGGGTATCCAGGTGATGTTCCCAGTGATTGCTGATTGTGTCCATCCATTCCATTACCGAGCCAGGCTAAAAATGCTAACTTGATATTGAATTATTTTAAGCTGGAAAAACACAGTAAAATATTATTTTCCTCATCTAACGAGTTTCCTGAATGGGTTAAGTTCCAAGAACCTCTAATGCAAAAGTCATGAATTTTTCCTTGATACTTGTAAGTTCTCAAATATTCACTTAGAGGGCAGGTATTAAGGTGATACTGGATCTTTTATATGAAAAAGTGATGGTATGTGGGCACTACAGAAAGGTGCAAAATGCCAAAGTAAGATGTTACTGGCTTCTTAATTCTTCCTGGATGGACCAGCACAAATCAATATCTTCATTATATCAACCCAGCCTCCATGGCTTCCAAGTCACCTCTAAGTCACTCTGGCCCTATAATGCTGAGAGCTACCACCTTTCATCTATCTAGTGATAGAATTATTCCCCTTCTTCACATATATTTAGGTCAGAGAAAACCACCAGTTCCTTAAATCCTCCACCAGATCATGTAAGACAAGCCCATATCTCATAGTAAGTTCTTTCTAACGAACACCCTTTCATGAGACTGCCCATCACTACCTGCACTGAGTTGTCCTCCTTATTGTAACATGCCAATGAACCAAATTTTTTTACTGCACATATGTCCTGAGAGTCTTTGAATCACCAGCTTCAACAAACCTTTCAAATAAATAAAGGTACAACTTAGTAGTTCAGGGAAATATTAATAATCTTGTTCTTTTCCAACATATGTACTTTGTTCTGACAAATGAGATAGACTATCCAATTAAGAAAATTTGCTTTCAGCCTTCAAGAGAATTAGGGGGAAAAGTTGGGCACCAAAACAAAATGTTCCCAAACTTTCTGGTTTTTACCTAGTGTTGTAGAAAGAATGATTGTTTGATAACTTCTATCCAGGCTAGTAGCATTGATTTCTGTTGTGGTGAAATTTATATTCCTATGCAATATTTTCATTTAGACTGATCTAATAATTTTTATTCCAGCACTGGTTCCTGCTATGGTTTGAGGGTGTCCCCAGAAGTTCATATGTTGGGAGACAGGGCCAAGTCGGAAGTATTCAGGTCATGGGAGGCAACTTTATGAATGGATTAATGTCTTTCTAATAAATGTGGGACTGTGTTAATTCTTATCATAGTGGTTGAGTTCTCACAGGACCAGATTAGCTGCCACAAGAATGGGAAGTTCTCAAACCAGGCTGCCTCTCATGTTTTTCTCTCATGAACTACCCATTTGCCTTCCCACTGTCCTCCATGTGTTGAAACATGTGGTACTTACAGGTGCCTTGATGCTGGAATTCCCAACTTTGTAACTGTGAGTAGAAATAAACTTCTTTCATGTGTGAATTACTCAGTCTCTCATATTCTGTTATAGCAATAGAAAATAGAGTCAGGTCCCCCACTAATTAAAATGGCCAATTTAGTGCTAATCATTAGTTCATATATTTTTAATTTCTTTAATGGCAAAACAAGAGATTTAATTGCTTAAATTTCTCAGGCATTTTGTTGGGATTGTTAGGAATGCTTTAGGAGAGTGCAAGTTGAAAATTGTTTCTACACTTACAGACAAACAATGAGGGGGGAAATAGGTAAAATTGGCCTCAGAATTTTAGCAATCCCCTAAATGTCTCTGGTTCACAAAAGACCAAAATGTCTGACCAAGTTTCCCTTCCAGCACCCTACTAATATTTAAAATGTTTATAAGTTATCAGAAGTAGAACAAGGACAAATAACATATATGAAAAAATTATTTAACTATGTGATTAAAGTGGTCATTATCACCATCAGACAAGGGTGCAGTACTGTAACCTAAGAAGCAGCATAATCTAAGATTACACCTAAATGAAAAAATCAAAGGTAAGGATTTATGAATTGAAACATGGAATGAAAGGGTAAAATTTGAATGAACCATCTTATCAATTTTATAGTAAGGAGAAGAAACACATTAAATGTCTTCCCACATCCACATATGGGACTCACCTTGAAACTGGAGGTCAAAGAGTCCCAGTGATACTTGAACCAGGTGTGTAGTCAGCCTCGGGCCTAAAAGATAGACGGGATGGTTCTCAGAAGTAGGCTAGGCCAAGAAGTAAGCATAGCACAAGAACCAGAAGAACTATAAAATTAGTCCCATAAAATTAATTATGAATTAATTAATTCATCCTTGAATTAGGATATTTTAATTGCAAAGAAATTCTTTTTAAAATTTTGAACCACTTATCACTTTAAGGAATACCCCAAGTCATCAGGCATTCTTTTTAAGTGTCAGATATATATAAATTCACTTAAGCCTAATAAATCTATGCAAAATATACTGTGCATAATCTCATTCTATAAATGAGGAAACTGAAGCAGAGAAAAGCAGAGCAAGCTAAAGTGAATTGTCCAGAGTCACACAATTTGTAAGTGGCAGAACTAGAATTCAGACCCAGGCTGCCTGGCTGTAGAATTCATACTTGTTATTTTTGCACTTTCTATAAAGTAATTTCTATAATAGTAACAAAAACAGCAACCACCAACATTATTAAATATTGATCAACAAGGAAGATGTAATTATCATCTTGCTTTTACCAGTAAAGAAATCAAGGACCAGAGAGGTTAAGGAAATTACAAAAATCACATAGACTGAATTTGATCCTATGGAGTCAGACTCCAAAGCCCATCAAGCTATTTGCCTTTGTGCTAGAAAATATTGTTGCTTTGTTTATATTCTTGGTTTATTTATTGCTTCCAGCTCTACCCCCTTAAAGCCATCCTAGGTTTTAATCTCCCTGAATAAGGGGACAACCTTATCATATTCTTCACCTTAACCAGAGACACACAGAGTGGAACTTTGTCCTTACTACTTCCAACTTTTCCTGTCATATGCTTTTTAAATAGCAACAAAAATAACTATTTTTAATTTTTTATTAACATGTATTATTTGTACTATTAATGGTCTTCAGTGTGAGATTTTAACACATGTATATTGTGTGCACTGATCAAATCAGAGTGATTAGCATTTCTTCATGTTTGGAGACGTAAAACACCCCTCTTCCAAGTCTTCGTATCACAAGTAATTATAAAATACAGTCACCCAACTATACTGTGAAGCACTAGAACTTATTCCTGCTGTCTAAGTGTGTTTTGATACCCATCAGTCAACCTCCTTTTATCCACTCTCCCTTCCACCATACTTCCCAGCCTCTAGTAATCACTATTCTATATTCAGATCATATTTTTTTAACTTCCATATATGAGAGAGAACATACAGTAGTATCTTTGTGTCTGGCTTACTTCACTTAACATAATGTGTCCTCTAGTTCCATCTAATTTGCTGTGAATCACAGAATTTCATTCTTATTTATGGCTGGATAATAGCCCAGCCATGCACCACATTGTATATTTACCACATTCTTTTTATCCATCCACTCACTGATGTTCACCAAGGTGGATTCCATGTCTTAGTTTTGGTGAATAGTGTGCTGCAGTAAAGATGGGAGTGCAGGTATCTCTTTGGTACACTGAGCTCCTTTTCTTTGGATATGAACTATTATTTCTTATTTTGAAAACTGTCTGCTCAGATCATTTTCCCTTTTGTAAAAATTAGATTACTTGTTTTTTGTGTCAAACTTTTGAGTTCCTTGTGTATTCTAGATATTAATCCTTTGTCAGATAAATCACTATCAAATATTTTCTCCCATTTTTTCTATTTGCCATAAATTTTTTTCTATTTGCTTTGCTGTAATCCAATTTGTCTATTTCTGCTTTTGTTCCCTGTGCTTTTAGGGTCATCTCTAAAAACTCATTGCCTATACTGATGTCTTCAATATTTCCCCTATGTCTTTTTATAGTGACTTCATAGTTTCAGGCATTATATTTAGGCCTTTCATCCATTTTGAGTTGATTTTTGTACAGAGTGAGAAATGAGAGTCAAGTTTCGGTCTTCGGCATATGGATATCCAGTTTTTCCAGCATGATTTATTGAAGAGTCTGTCCTTTTTCCAATGAACAATTTTGGTTCCTTTGTTGAAATCATTTGACTGTAGATGCCTAGGTTTATTTCTGGGACCTCTCTTCTGTTCCTTTGGTATATATGTTTGTTTTTATACCAGTACTATGCTGTTTTAGTTACTATGATTCTATAGTAAATAAAATGACATATTGTGATGCCTCCAGCTTTGTTCTTTTTATTCGAGATTGCATTAGCTATTCAGGATCTTTTGTGCTTCCATATGAATTTTACATTGTTTTTCTAGTTCTTTGAAGAATACCAGTAGTGGTTTTCTGTGTTTGCTTTAAACCAATAAATTCCTTTATGTAGTATGGACATTTTAACAATATTAATTCTAACTCGTAAACAGAAATTTTTGTGTCTTCTTTAATTTTTTTCATCAGTGTTTTGTAATTTTCATTGTAGAGCTTTTTGCTTTCTTGGTAAAATTTATTCCTAGGTTGGTATATTGGTTTGTTTGCTTGCTTATTGTGATACTAGAGATAGGACTTTGGGCTTCATGCATGCCAGGCAAGTACTCCACCACTGAACTAGCTCCTCCCCAGCTCCCTTGTTTCCTCCTCCACCTCCTCCTCCCCTTCCTCCTTTCCTTTTTTGTAGCTATTGTGAATGTGATTGCTTTCATGATTTGTTTCTCATCAAGTTGATTTGTTTGTTTTGCAGTACTTGGGATTAAACCCAGGGACTTTACACTGAGCTACATCCCTGGTCCTTTTATAATTTTTATTTTGAGCAGGGTCTTGCAAAGTCACTTAGTTGCCCAGGCTGGACTTGAACTTGCAATCTTCCTGCCTCAGCCTTCCAGAGTACTGGAATTACAGGCCTGTACGCTCATGCCTGGCTTTTAGTAAATTTGTTATTAATGGACAAAAATATTACTGAGTTTTGTGTGTTGATCTTTTTATTCTGCAACTTTGCTGAAATCTTTTATCAACTCTAATAGTCTTTTGGAGGATCTTTAGGTTTTTCTATACATACAATCATATCATTTGCAAACAGGGATAATTTTACTTTATCCCTTTTTGTTCGTATGCCTTTTATTTCTTTCTCTTATTTTCTCTGGCTATGACTTATAATACTATACTGAATAGGAGTAGTGAGAATGGACACCCTTCTTCTCTTGTTCCTTTTGTTAGAGGAAATCCTTTCAGCTTTTCCCCATTTAGTGTGATATTGCCTGTGGGTTTGTCACATCTAGCCCTAATTATGTTGAGGTAAGATCCTCTTATACTTAATTTGTTCAGAGTTTTTATCATTTAGCAATGTTGAATTTTATAAAATGCTTTTTCTATACCTATTGAAATGACCATTTGATTTTTTTTATCCTTCATTATGTTGATGTTATGTATTCAGCTTGTTGATTTGCATGTGTTGAGCCAACCTTGTATCCTTGGGATAAATCTAACTTGAGCATGGTGAATGATCTTTCATTTACTATTGGATTCTACTTGCTAGTATTTTGTTAGGATTTTTATGTATATGTTCATTGGGAATGTTGGTATATAATTTTTTCGTGTGTTTGTGTGTGTGTGTGTGTGTGTGTCTGTGTCTGTGTGTGTGTGTGTGTGTGTGTGTGTCCCTGTTTGGTTTTGGTATCAGTATAATGCTATCTTTATATACCTTTTGACCTCCTACTATGTGCCAGACTCTGGTATGTGTTTTACTTCCATTATTCCAATTAACCCTCCAGAAGAAACTAAAAGTAGGTTTTTTAAAATCTTCACAATACAGATTAGAAAACTAAGGCTCAAACTGTTAAAACTGCCCCACAAGTCACTCAGCTGATATTGCCAGATCTTGAATTTCTGATTTTGCATATTATTTTTTATTATTTTTCCTTCAGGCCAATTGCTTTCTGAAGACATTAGTTTCCTAGGAAGACTTCTCCGGGTCTTGAATAAGGATGTGTTACTTTCTTGGGACTGTCAGTGGGGAAGCTACTGTCTTCTATGGGATGAGGACCCTTATTTTAGCATATACTTGAGAGGACAGCACTCATCTCCAGAGTGCCTAAAATTCATGTTTTTTAGGCACTTGTAGCTCTCTATCCTCTGAATATAGGACAATTTCCTTGTATCCATTAATAGCAAACTGTTAACATTAATATAAAAAATCTGTCTCTGTAATGGGGTTAGATGCAAGTTCTAATGATGATTAAGTGGTACAAAATCTAATGTACAAAGAAAATTGAGGGCCGGTGAGACAGCTGAGCAGTGTAAGTGCCTGCCTGGCAAGCACAAGGTCCTGAGTTCGACTCCCAGAACCCACATACGAAAAAAGGGCCGATGATATCGCTCAGCAGCAAGGGTGCCTGCTGGCGCACGAGGTCCTGAGGTCAACCCCCAGTACCCACAGGAAAAAAAAAAAGAAAGAAAGAAAATTGAAAGATAGCAACACATTTTATCTTATGAAGGCAAGAAACCAGGCTTTCCTCACTAAATAATGGAACAGGAAAACAAATGAAGCTGTGCTTCAGTGTAAAGATTTAAGAAGAATGTCTAACAATCTTGTTAAATGTGGGTACCAGTTAAATTAGGATGCTATCAACTCTCCTCCTTTTGGAAACTTAAGAGACATGGTTTAGACATATCTATTGAGGACAGTTTGGTGCAGACCTAGATGTGTCCTTGCCCAAGGGCTGACAGATGGATCAAATGACTTCTCAGCATCCCTTACAGTCCGACACTGCTGTTTTCCTGTGATCGTGGACTGGCTTGTTAGCTGAGTCAGATTTGCCCTTGTAAGTTAGTGAAGGAGTCAGCTACTTAAAAGAAAACAGGTAGACTTTTTGTTTGAAAAATAAAAGCTTGACCACCCTCTTCCAGATGAAATTATACCACCAAACATTTATTTTCTTGGGCCAGAAAGTATTTCTGGTCTTCAACATTTCCCTAAGGTGACACCTAATAGAAGGTAAAGTAACGGAACTCAACAGATAAGGGCTTAGCAAACATCAAGTCCCTGCAGCAGGACTAAGAACCAAGATGCAGGAAGAGGGAGGCCCAAAGCAGAGAAAGAAAGAGATAGGGCCATAGAGATCAGCTGTGCCTAACTGGAAATGGGCTCTAAGCTCCTGTAAAAGATAAAGTGCTCCTCCTTCTCTGCCAAATTTTCTTAGTCTCTTGATAAGGGCAGAGCCTCTACCAGGAATGAACACTAACCAGGGCACTAGGAACATTTAAGCATGGCAAACAAACATGTCTCTTACTTTCCTACAAAATACTGGACATATACTGGATGTGTAGCAAACAACTACAAGGGAGAGGTCTACTTAAGCAACAAATACTGACCGAGTTGCTAATAGGCACAAGGTACTGTTCTTGGTGTTAACCAAATGCACGAATCCTTGGCCCTCATGGAGCTTCCATTCTGGTAAAAGAAAGGTAAGTAATAAAGAAATTGTAGGCATACTAGGAACTATGGCAAGCAGATCTGCCCTACCTGCCAAAGCCTACCTAAGAAGGGAGGTTCTTAGTGGCATGTGAAGACTGAATAGAAATTGTAGAAAGGTATGAGTTGGTGGAGGAGAAGCCACCTGGAAAATGTTCTACTTAAATTTGTCAAACATCAGATTGGTGATGGAGCTCATTGATGGAGCATTTGCTTAGCATATACAAGGACCTAGTTTTAATCCTCAGAACTAAAGATAAAAGTGACTGATGCTATCAGTTTGTTTGTGTGGCAGGATGAGGGATAATTTATATCTTTCTCTTTCTTACAGTTATTCAAATATTTATACAATAAATAACTTTTAAACAATATCAAAGTTATAATTAACACTATTTTACTCATTTTTACCATGTGGTTTCACCGTATTGGTCTTCAAACTATTACTTGTAAATTAAGATCAAATTGTGTAAGGGTATGATAAAATTTCAAGCCCAAATTCAAGATCAAACACAAGTTTTACCCTCACATTATAAACATTGAGTCTAACCTCAAAAAAGTGTTATGTGTTATTGTACTCAAACAAGATAATATGTGTGACATTGTGACATGGATTTTTCCCCATCTACGTTGAATGTGAATTACAGGTTGGTTCCTGCACTACAGGTGGACCTGTGGCAGCCCAGCAGTATTCTCTATGTGTCAGAGGGGACAGTTACCGATGTCCACATTCCCCAAAATGCTTCCCAGGCCCTGTTAGCCTTCTTCCAGGAAGCCAACATTGAGTACAAGTAAGCATTCTTTTTTACTTGCTACAAAATTTATTTGTAGTAAATTGAACTGAATGACCATTGTATTCAGATTATTCAAGTGCTTATGACAGTGTTTTGGTTTTTCATTTTGAGAAAACTGACATGACTATAGTCACCTTTGAAGGGCTCATTAGTCTAATGGTGGCTAGGAGCAATGACAGACATACCATTTCACTCTTAACACTACAGGATCAGTGTCAACACAGACTGTTTTCTGTCTGAAGAAAGGAGAGCAGCCTGGCAATGCCTAGAAGGTGATGGGAAGGCACGGAAGGAAAAGGCTTTCTGTAGGAGTCATATCAGCCAGGGGAGGCCAGTTGGTAGAAAGTCTTCTGAGCAGGGGGAGAAGCCCAGACCTCATCTTGTGAGTGGTGCTACCCCCTTGGACAATATAAGCAGGAAGCCACATGTCTATGGGGTAGAGGACCAATAAGAGATAACAATAGGGGTCCAGGCAAGGGATGGTGAGGCCCTAAGTTAGGACCAGAGTAGTGGAATCAGGAGAGCATTCAAAAAATATTTCAGAGGTAAAACTGCCTGTACTCACCAGTTGGCTGGTGAGGGTGAAGCTAAAGATGTGTCTGTTTTTTCTATCCTGGATAAGTTAACTGAATAGACATATTGGAATGGATTGGATATTCTGAGAGGTTTTTTTGAAAGAAATAGAACAAAAAGAAGAGAGCAAGCAGAAGACACAGGAGTCAAAGAAGAAAAGACCTCAAGAGAAGAAATGGTACCCAAAGCCAAGTGCTACAGGGACACCCAACAAGAAAGGGTCTGACCTCCTCCTTTGGATTTGGTGATGAAAATTGTGTTGTTAACACTAACAACAAGATTTTATTTTTAAGAGCAGAAGATAGACAAATGAGTAGGAGGTCAGACCTAGAGCAGACTACAACTCTTAGCCATTAGAATAAGGAGAGAGGCACAGAATAAATGACCATAAAAAGATGCAGCATCAATGACTGTGTCTTAGCTACTTTTCTTATTACTAGGACACAATACCCAATACCCACAAATTAAAGGAAGAGAGGTTATTTTGGTTCACAGTTTATATAGATTTCAGTCCATAGTTTGCTTTGGCTCCAAAGAAGGGCAGCATGGCAGAGGGGCATAGTGGAGGAAAGCTGCTCAGGGTAAGGCATCCAGGAAGCAGAGAAAGCATCAATGGAGGAACTGCGAAGGGAGATGTAACCTTTGACATCACAAAATCTGTCTCAGTCACTTTCCTCATCCCTGGGACAGACTGCTTAGAAGATTTGGGATTTGTGCCAGTAGGGGGAAATTCTGGCATCTCTGTAGGGGAGGGAGACATTGATAATACCAGACATTGCACAGGCGGAGAGGGGTGAGTTTCAACAGTAGGAAAGGTACCTCATCCTCTAAGACTGAAGAAGTAAATGTGGGTCCACTTAAGATTCCAAAGAAAAAAATTAGAAATTCAAGGTAGTAGCTGGTGATTTGCTAGATGGAGTAAGCAAGATTATCTACCAAAGTGAAAAAAAAAAAAAAAAGCAGGTTTTGAAAAGTGTTGTCAAGAAGAAAACTGAGGTGAAAACCAATGAAACTAGTTGCTTCTGAGAAGACAGAAAATAGCACCGATACACAGTCAGCGGAGAGGGGAGTGGAGGAGAGAGGAGGGGAGGAAATGAGAGGAGAGAAGAAAAAAAGCAGGTCTAAATCACTGAAGAATGACCAGAACAGTCTTGAATCTCCTTTGCTGGTGACAAGAGTATAGGTAAAGGGTGTAGCCAAGAGTTAGAGAAAAGTAACAAGGAGTTGTATGACACTGAAGAAAGGATGAGCTTTTCCTGGAAGTTAGATCAGTGCAGAAGCAGAGATAAGAGTCCAGGAGAACAATAACTTCTCTCTCTTTGGGCCCATATTAGATAGGAAGAGTGTGGAGGTAGACAGCCACAAAAGAAAGTGTGTCCTTAAGAGTCAATTTCCGGGGCCGGTGAGATGGCTCAGCGGCATAAGCGCCTGCCTGGCAAGCGCAAGGGCCCGAGTTTGACTCCCGGTACCCACACACGAAAAAAGGGCCGGTGATATCGCTCAGCGGCACGGGCACCTGCTGGCGCACGAGGTCCTGAGGTCGACCCCCGGTACCCACAGGGAAAAAAAGTCAATTTCCAACTGGACAAGAATATGAATAGCGAGAGTTCTCTGAAAAGAGGAGGACACAGGAAGTTTGTTAACAATGGAAGAGAGTGGGCACAGGGAAAGAGGGGTGGTGGAGAGAAGGGAGCTGGTGGAGGAACTGGGAAGAGGAAGGGTAGTGTAATGAATTAATGAAGCAGAAAGGAATGGCTTACCTTTCACTGGGAATCCTAGGATTTCAGGGCTGAAAGGCATAATTGTAAATAACTACCCTTAACCACCCCAACATATTAATAGGTCATTATACTGTCAAAATTGGAGTTGGGTCCCTGCTGTTACATGGGAAGGCTTGAGTGAGCTGATACCTCTGTAAATCAACAGTAGGGCCCTGGACTTTCTGGAAGCCTGGCCCAAAGGGTGCAAATGGCGGTACCATCCTGGTCCACACAAATACTGCCTTGCCAGAAAGATATTTACAGCCTTATTAAAATACTGACATGCTTTCTGTAGAAAGGTATTTTAGCTCTGCTTCTAGATAGAATCACAGCTGTGCATGAAACTATTGTTCATATTGGAGACATTTTAGTCTTTGTTGTAGCTTTGAAGGTGTACTTTGATTCTCTGAATGGCTGGCAAGAAAGAGCCATGCAGTTATATCTATAGGTACCCAGTAACAACTCACATGCTTCATTAATTATTGTTCACTAGAAAAGAAATACACCAGTTACTTTAACAAGTCTCTATTTTCTGCCATTAAATATAGGTCATGTGGAACCAACATAGAATAAAATATCACATTTTGTGTCACAGAGCCTAGAGTCTAAAAAATGAGTATTTTTTTATTTTTATTTTTTTATTTTATTTTAAAGAGAAGAAAAAATCAAAAAAGGAACAAAATTTCAAAACACCATAATATGAGGGTAACAATGGTTAATGCATTACGTATTATTATTTTTAAGTTAGTTATTCAGGATACCAGACATTAGCATTCAGTTGTCCAAACATTATTGGTACAAACCTTACTCTTCAATGAACTAAGTAAAATTGGTAGTGTATCTATCTTAACCATCTTATATATATATACAATTAAAAAATGAGTATTTTAAATTAGTTTTCTCCTCATGAAGAACAATCACTTAGAATTATTCATTTTGTTGCTCCAAAGATAATAACACATGAGTCAATTAAATTCCACAGGTATAACAGGTAGAGATCATTTTTATTGACTTTTATTATTGTAGCCTGGAGTATTTTCAAAAGATTATCATTTACTCTGTACAACTATGCATAATGTATCACTATTGTGATCTATAAAGCAGAGATAATGTGACCCCATGTGTCTGGCCCCTAGGTGATCAACCCCTCTCCATGAGATGACTCATTCTGCTGTTAAAAATTCAGACATCTCAAAAATGCCTGAAAAATTGGCAATGAAATTTCCATTTATGATGGCATTTCCCTAACCTGGAAGCTTTGAGGAGGTAGTTTTGTACTGAGTGATGACATCACTTTGAAAATAACTCTAGTCATTATAGGAATGTACCCAACTGGGGTAAGAATCCTAATCAACTGTAAGGAACTAAGAAAACACAACAGTTTAAAATATCATTTTGGTACTCTGTTTCACAGTATATCATCAGTATACTATTTGTCAAATATTTGACAAAGAAAATGACGCTGGGCCACATTTTTAAAAGGAGAAAAAAATAAAATTTCAAAATGAGATAATAGGAGGGTAACAATGGTTAATACATTGTGTATTGCTATCTCCAAACTAGTTACTCAGAGTACAAGATATCGGCATTTAATTGTCCAAACAATATTAACACAAACCTTTCTATTCAGTCAACTAAGAGAAATTAGTAGTATAACAATCTTAACTGTCATATATATATATATATATATGTAAATATGTATATGTATATATATGTATATAATATATATGTGTATATATATATATATTTTTTTTTTTTGGTTTTCTCTCCTTTCTACATTCCCCCATCCCAGTTTCTCTTTCCTTTTGAAATTTCTTCCCATTTTACAATATCTATTGTACATTTTCGATCTTATTTACTCTCTCAGCTTCTCACACTAGGGAAAAATACGATGTTTACACATGTGTGTCTGGTTAATATAGTTGCTTTTAATTATAAGCTCAGCCTCTTAGAGCTCGTATCAGGGTATAATCTAAGTGATTGAACCTGTGTTAGCGTGCTGGGGCCAGTGTAACAAAATACTACAGACCTTTTAAACTGGAAATTCAGGAGGAGATTTTTGTGAAAATTGCCGATTTGGGCAACTCTATCTGTATTGTTTTTCCTTTGTTTCCTGAGAAAGAAAGAAGTAGCAAGGAGAAATAGTCCCGGAAGGAAAACATGCCATAATTGGAATGTGGAGACAGTTTACAACCGCCTCATTCCTAATCAAACCCACATCCTTCTGGATAATTCAGGTTCTCTCCTAGCACAACAAAGTTTGGGCATTGACATATAACTCATTTGGCTCTTAACACCTGCCTTAGCAATATAGTAAAGTTCTTCAGCCTAGGCACCTAATTATGTAATTTCTTACCTCTGGAAAGAAAAACAATGCTAATACTGATGCCGTTTAGATTGACAGCTTAATGTTCCACTCACATTTTAAGCCACTGCAAGCAGCTGCCAAGAAAATTTACCTAGCTTTGTGCCACCTCACCTCATCTTGATTTCCAAACCATTTCCAATTTTAAATTAGAAAATTGAAGCAAAAAAGGAACAATAAGCTAATGATCGATTCCTGATTAGTGCTTTGTCCACAGCAGGTATTCAATAAATAACAAGTAAATCAAAAGAGACGGTCATAAACCCACCATAACCCTAAGTAAATTTACTTCCTTTGGGCCGGTGAGATGGCTCAGCGGCTTAAGCGCCTGCCCGGCAAGCGCGAGGGCCCGAGTTCGACTCCCGGATCCCACATACGAAAAAGGGGCCGGTGATATCGCTCAGCCCCCCCGGTACCCACAAAAAAAAAAAAAAATTTTACTTCCTTCATGGACCAAAAAAATGTTCATTCAAGTGACTCAAGATAATCTTTTTAATTAATTGGCTTATATAGATCAGCCTTGAAAGTCATTTAGAGATGCTATCTCATGTTATTCTAATAGCACTTAAACCATCAAGCAACAAGTTCTTTTGAAAGATAAAACACGATAGCAAAGCTTTTCAGCCACCTGCCAGCCCTGAAAAATCACTGAAAGGCTCTTTTACATCTTTAAAAATTGTAAATGAATGAAGTACCTTGTTACTTCATGGCGTTCTCATTAAGGGTGACAGGAACCCTCTAGCTGCAGTTGGTTCCACCCATTGAATGAGCCTGGTATTCCCTGCCCTGAGCTCAGCCTCCAGTTTCCAAAGCATTCATTTGATTAGCTGAGCCTTTCTTCTCTTGGCACTTTTTTTATTTATTTTTATTTTTATTTTTTATTTTTTTGTGGGTACCAGGGGTTCGACCTCAGGACCTCTCGCGCCAGCAGGCGCCCGTGCCACTGAGCCATATCACTGGCCCTTTTTTCGTATGTGGGTTCCGGGAGTTGAACTCGGGCCCTCGCGCTTGCCAGGCAGGTGCTTAAGCCGCTGAGCCATCTCACCGGCCCTCTTGGCATTTTTTATATAGACTGGCAGCAAGATAGCTTTTTCCAGCTCTGCGTACTTCTTCAGTTGCCTCTTGAGAACAATAGCTTCTTCTGTCCTTTCCCTTTTCTGTCTGCGTCTTGACTCAAGTGTGCTGGGTGATGACCTGAAGACAATCTCTCCGTAAAGAAACAGATATGAATAGATAGAAGCAGCAGGAAAGAGAACGAGGGGAGGGAGTAGAGGAGCAGCTGAGCCTCAGTTTACATTATGTCACACTGGAGTTGGAGTCACAAGAATTTGGGTTCACATTCCAAGTTCAAATTCCGGCTCTGGAATTTGACACTGGAGTGTCATTGGCAAATTTTTAACCCTTTTGAGTCTCAAGTTCCCCACTTGTAAAATGGAGATAATAATAGAATCTACCACATAGGTAAATTAACTAAGATTATGTGCATGAAATGCGTAACATGGTGCCTCACTCCTGGTAAGTAAATGTAAGTGTTTGTAGTATCAGTGGTGTAACTGCTCAGTGGTAGCTACTAGTAGAGTACTACTATAATTTGGGGACATCTACCTATAGTTTTACACTTTAAATTTCCCAGTTACTTAACAGTTTTTATTTCCGGAAAAAGAACGTTTTCTCAACATTTGGTATTTTTAGAAGTGTCAATCTTGGCAGTCGTTCTTTTTCCGTTAACATCATGAAACATTGGGACACTTCTGTGTTACTTCTTTGTTCCTGTCATATATGATTTTATTTTTTGTAGTTGCCTGGTTTTCCATTTAACTTAATTTACTTTTCATCATGTCTATTATTTCAAATCCAGGATCCTCATAGAAGATCTTCAGAAAGCACTGGAAAATGGAAGCAGCCTGCAAACCCACAGAAATAGAAGATCCCCCCCTGAATATAATTATGAAGTCTATCACTCCTTAGAAGAAGTGAGTAATCAAAGGAGCTTTTCTTGGTTTTTTTACTGGTTCATCTTTGTCATTTAGGTATAAGGATTGGGAAAGAAAGGCAGACACTGGCACTGGGAAGAATACATATAACTCTTATATGGTTTAGGCAGCTCTCTTCCACTGAGCCTTTTACTGCTATATAAGAGGTAGCAAAATAATCTGAATTTCATCTGATTTGCCCAGTCTAGCTCTACAAGGACATAGGAAATGCAACGGAAAAGTGAGGTAATGTTAAATTTATAAATGCAAAGGCTTTAACTGAAAAGGCACAGAAAGTAGAGCTAGGCTGAGTTTCAGGGAAGTGCTTTGGTTGAAGAATACAGTAGATTTTGATACTTACCCTGTACCTTGGCAAAGCTGCAACCTCTCAAAGGCCAAGCTTCATTAGTGGCACCTCTGGACCTCTGAACATGCTGTTACTCATTCTATCTAGAAAACTCACAGAAACACACCCTCACCACCACATCCTTTACTGTGCATCTGACAACAGCTTGCTATTCTTCAAATATCAGATTAAGCAAGAAGGTAGGTATTTCTACTTTCACAAAATGGGCAAACCGCTCTGCCCACCAACCTCCAATATATCACCCAACCCCATTGCACACAAAGATGATACCTTTCACAGTTCTTGGTTCTGTAATTGTATGATCATTCGACTAATATCCTTCTGTCCTAATAAGCTGCAGGTTCCATGAAGGCAAACTATTTCCTCATTGTTGCTCGCTATATCCCCAGTGGCAGGCAAATAGAATCCTCCAAATAGATAAGATAGACATTTTCTTAACAAAATAAACAAATCTGTATGTTTCCTATATTTCCCCTGATTTAAACAAAAGAACATTGTACCAGACACAAAATTAATGAGATCCCATTACATTATTAAGAGTATTTTTGGTTCTTTTGATGCCGACTCTTTCAAAGTTGTTTTCACATATTTCATGTCTCAATATACTTAGAAGCTTGAAATTAAAAGCAAGAAACAGTTTAAGATACACTGGCACACAGAAGTACTGCTAACATGCCTGAAAAAAGTCAAATTTGAAAATATAATATAGATATACATATATATGTATATACACATGTATGTGTGTACCGTGCTCACTAGATTAAATAAGAACAGCACGAAAAGAAAATACAGATACTTCCCAAAATATTTTTTTCAGTACAGATCCTTTCACCTCATAGAACAGTGGGACAATTTTGTGCTACTTCTTTATTCTTTACAAGGCTTTTAAGTCAGAAATGTCACCCTTCTTTCTAAGCACTTTATTCATCCATCCCAAATACACCTTCTCCTGAAGATAGATAAAAGTGTGTGCAAATGGATCAGTGTAAATGTGTCACTATAGCTGGAGGAATTATTCAGAGTATGCCCTCCAACATGGGCTCAAAATAACCTTTTTTTTTTTTTTGTGGGTACCGGAGGTCGATCTCAGGACCTTGCATGCCAGCAGGCACCCATGCCGCTGAGTGATATCACCGGCCTGTTTTTCGTATGTGGGTACCGGGAGTCGAACTCAGGACCTCGTGCTTGCCAGGCAGGCACTTATGCTGCTGAGCTATCTCACTGGCCCTCAAGTTAACCTCTAAATGCAAAAAATAATGCCTTTCCTTAGCATATCCTGTTCAGTGGCAAATTATAATACACGGAACTTTAATAATACTTTCACATAGTTTGGATAGTTTTCCTGAAACTTATTTTTTTTTCCTCTTACCTACGTCTGGGAAAAATGGAAATAAATTTTCATTTTCAAAAAGAAATCAGATACATCCATATTCTATAAAAAATTGTCATCATGACATTAAGACATATGGTAGAGGTTATGCTTTTAAAGGGGAAGAATATAAAGACATAAACTACTACACGTAAAGACAGAAAATAAAATGTAATTTTATGTCTCCCAAAGAAAAAAATAGAAAAAATTGTTCTATTTTATACTCCATGTATGCTCTTTGAAATCTGAGACCTACTGTTGTCCTGTTACCTTTTGTTCTCTAAAAATTCTGTTATTGTAAGAGCATGACATAGTTTTTATTTATCTGCTGTATAGATTCAGAGTTGGATGCACCATCTCAATAAAACTCATTCGAGCCTTATTCACATGTTCTCCATTGGAAGATCATATGAAGGAAGATCTCTCTTTATTTTAAAGGTAAAAAGAAGAAATTGTTAAGTAAATATAAAACATTTACCCAACACTTATCTTTTTCAACTTTGACTTACAAGTAGGAAATGAAATGATCTTTCGTAGAGTCTCACATAACATCGCATAATTTAAGGGGGAAAAATCCCTCCGGTTTTTAAGCTGTATTTTATTTTTGTCACTTAGTATTCCAGAGAATATTGTTTCTTATATATCTATATAGTTATTGATTTAAATCATTTCTAAGTTGGTGCTATTTAAGGCAACCCAATGTAAAACTATACACATGCTTAAGAAGGTATGCATTATCCCCACCCCTTAATACTGCATTCTCTTCCAGCTACTGACATATAGTTTGCCGCCTGTTCTTAGCCAAACATGTAAGAATATTTACCTATGGTTCACCGTCTCTGTTTGCCTACTTCCTGTTCAGAACTTGACTCTCGTGCCCACAACTTCTTTCAAATTTCCCTTGCCAACGTCAGTGCTCACTCCTAGTTGATTCTCCTCCTACCTCTCTGACCATCTCTTCAGGTCTCATTCACTGGCTCCTCTTTCTGTGTCCTTTCCTTAGGTTCTGGTCATCTTCAGGACTCTACCCTTGGCTCTACTTTTCCTCCACAAGCCCTGTCTAAATGGGCACCTCTGTTCCATATTATCAGTAGTCATCCCAGAACTTTCTATTCAGTCGAGTCCCCTCCCTGGAGCTTTAAATTCATACAGCATTGCCTACTTGACATTCTCACCTGGATATTCACAAAACCACATCAGACTCAGAGTGGCACAGTGAATAGGATTTGAAGCTCTTCTCTTTTATTTTAGTCACTCACTTGAAATTTACTCCCCAAAGCTGACAATTCTTTGGAATCAGCTCCCAACTTTTCACCCATCCTTGCTGCTATTGCCCCAACTTCTCTCTCCCTGTGTTCGCTGGACTATTGCAACAGTAGCCTCCATACTGAGCTTCCATTTGAGTCTCCATCCTTGAGGGAAGAACAGCACACACGAGAAGCTGAACACAGACCAAAGAGCACATGAACCCCCGGCACACTACATAAAAGCGATGAAACTGCATCCTAAATTCCATCTGAGGATTCTGTGTAGGTGCCAGTCCTCGGCCATCTTGTCCTCTAACCTATCCTGCACACTGCTGTCAGTGTGAGCTCTCTAACACAAGCACACAGGTGCACACATGCACAGAAACGAACTTCATGTGTTTTCTGCTCTTTGTTCAGTTTCTTGTGCTGTTCCTTCCTCAAACAACGGAAGCAGTTCCTCAAATACAGTATCCTCAGATTCACTTCCAAGCTTAAGATACCTTCCTGCAATTTGTCTACCAGGCAAGCTTCTAGTCTTGCTCAAGTACTCAAACACTTCTCTTCTGAGAAACCTTCTTTTATTCCCCAAGAAAATTTGACATTACATCTCTATCTTCCTAAGGTAATTTATGGATATTCACATCATAAATGTTGACTGAATGTTTACCTGTCTGCTCTCCCCAGTAGGCTGTAAATTCTTTGTCTTTTCATCTTGGAATCTCCATGGCTGAGCCAAATGTTTCACATTAAAAAGGATTTCCAATAGTGTTAGTTGAATGAATTAATGAAGGAATGAAAACTAGATTCTCTATTAATATAGTGCCAAGAGCTACCCATTGATGACTAGTTTAGAAACCAGTTAGAAGTAATATTGATGTAGTAGGATTTTTTTTAATCTACCACTTGATGCTATAGATCAAGTTGTTTTCTGTTTGAATTTTGTGATTCAATAAACTTTGACTTTATCCACTAATAAAATATAGCAGCCATTCCTTAAAGAAATATTCCTTGGGGACATTTCTGATTCTTTGAGAGGAAAGAGACAAGCAAATAGAAACAGAGATAGGAAAGAAGTAAAGAAAGGAAGGGAAATTTTGACTTTTTATTTAATAGTCATACTGTATCACAATGAAAAAGCACCCCTCTTTTAAGATTGCCCTTTTCCTTGTGCATTCTCTAGTTCTTCTATTGTAATTAGGGCAATAAGTTTATTGTTCCTGCATAAACAAGCCTGGACTTCCAAAGTAGATAAGATATCTCTTTATCTTCTTACTGTATTATTTAATGAACCAAACTACAGTGAAGAATTAGGCTGAAACTTGATTAAATTATGCTAGTCAGTGAATCCACAATAAAAGCCTGTGCTGTTTATTATGAATACTCTTTTTTTCAGCTGGGCAGGAGATCACAAGCCTACAAAAGAGCTGTCTGGATAGACTGTGGTGTTCATGCAAGAGAATGGATTGGCCCTGCCTTTTGTCAGTGGTTTGTAAGAGAAGTAAGTTAAACCCTTCACACAGTGTCCATTTCAGCTAACTGGCAGTTCCATTTGTTTTTATTCTGCTCGAGGAACAAAGTGAGAATTTGAATCCAGTAATACCTAATTGAATGATAACAACACCTTGATTGTGTTGGCTGCTTTCATGTTTATGAAGACTTCCAAATTCCAATTTATCTTCACTTCTGCCCTTGAAAGCTGGCTTTGTCAGCCCTGATTAAAGAGGAAGAAGATGAGGTTCAGAGCCTTTACAAATTTGTAACAAATTAGGAAAAAGCCACAGCAACAGATATATGGCAGAAGGCTAAAAATCCAAATTGTGGCATTCTAATTTCCTATAGTATTATATGCAATTCAGAAAGTTCTAAAACAACTTCCCCCTCAAAATGATTTCACATATGTTATAACAGTAAAGAGATGAAAAAACGGTTGCAGTATGTCCTCCTGCTATAAATTTATAATTTAGAAACCAAAAGATCTTTAGCATTTGTGGATTTAACATTCTGAAAATTTCAGTTTTCCTTTGGCAACCTTAATAGTTGATGACTCATAGTGACTTCTCATTTTCTGAATTTTTTTTTAATTGAGGGTCCTCTGAGCTAGTTTATTAAGAGGAGTCCTTATCCAAAGAGTGGGCTCACCTTATGGACCAATACCTTGGTATGTTCTGATGATTTTTACACACTGTCAGGAATGTAATGAGTTTTATGATTTGATTTGGTTTGGTTTTAACCTTGACTTTTAGTTTTGAAAACAAAACAACAATAAAAACTTTTAAAAGAAAAATAGCCATTAGTAGTAGTAATGAAAATGAAGGAGTATAAGGAAATGAAGGTTTTCAGCCAGAAAAATAACCCTACACATTTTTTTAAAATCTTGTACTTACAGGGAACCATTAAAGATAACAAGGGTGCCTAAATATATTTCAGTTATATTTAACTGGTTTGTATGGGGAAATTATGTGCTCTAGTGGAATTTGTGACTTAAAGGACTCTCCTAGATCTTAGAAAATATACTTCACAAGTGTCAAAGTGTACTAAATTTGTGTCTTAGTTACTTTTCTCATTGCTGAGACAAAATACCCAGCACCCAAAGTTAAAGGAGGAAAGGTTTATTTAGTTCACCATTTGTAGAGATTTTAGATAGTAGATGGCTGGCTCCAAGGCAGGGTAGCATGGCAGAGGGACATCGCAGAGGAGAAACAATTCATGGCAGGCAGAAGGCAGCAAGGGAGCAAGCAGCAAGTAGTGATCCTCTTTCTGTCCCTTATATACTCTCCAGGCTACCCACCCATAGGGAGGGTAGCACTCACACCCAGGGTGGGGCAGACTTAATCCTAGCATCATGCCATGAATCAATCCCAACATCACATCCTTGATCCCAGCCAAAACAGCCTCACCTATGACCACATGAGGTTTTGGGGGGACATCTAGATATAAGCCATAATAATTTCCAAAGTCTCTCTCTGTCACTATAAAAATATTCTTAATTTTATAAATATTATATAATAAAATTTTCTACTTATACTATGGAGTAATCATATTCTCTGAAAACACCCTTTCATCCTGCTAAAGACAAATGCAAAATCTATAAAGAAATTGTTAATTCTATTGTATCAAGTATTCAATGAATACATAACAATATAACATCTACTATTTCTAATTTTGGAAAGAAAAAGAAAGAAAATAGTTAAGTAGAGAATATCTGTTGCTTATTGTAATGATCAGTTTTTTGTCACAGGAATTAAATACCTAATATACACAATTTAAAGGAAGAGAGGATTAATTTGTCTCATGAGATATCAGCCCAGGATCAGCTGGCTCCAAAGCAGGAACATCACGGCAGAAGGGCATGGTGGAGCAGAGCTCCTCACTTTGTGGCGGCTGGGAGGCAGATTAGGGAACAGTACTCAAGAGTAATTGTCCAGGGACCAGATAATAGTACCCAAGGTAATACCATGACCCACCCAATTGACAGTCCTGCTTAATTCTCATGCTTATAGAATATGGTCTCGGGTATTATTAAAAGGCATAAGAATATATCTCTTAGACATTCTAGCTAAAGTTTTACTTCACCCCCAACAGATGCAACCTCATCTTTATACCGTCTAAACTTACCTTGTTTATGGAGTTACCATCAGTCTTATTCCTGTACCTCTTCAAGGGTAAAGACTCTGTCTATAATGTTCACTGACAAATCCTCAGCATATAAAAATATCTGGCACTTAAGAGGTATTCAATTATTTATTAATGAACAGGAAAGATAACAGTGCAGTAGTAATGATGTGGAAAGATTTCTGAGCAATGATTTCTCAAAGCATCTCATAGAGTATAAATGGTACCACCCAGGTTTTGCAGAGCAAAATATGTATAACCATATACAGTAGCCCTGTAGCCTGAGCCAAATTTCCCAAGAAAAGAAGAATGTAGTACAACCAAAAGAAAAGGAAGAGGCATGTACGGTGACTTTTACCTGAGACCAGCTGACTTTGAATCACAAACAAGAAGCATCAGTCAGGCTTCAGTCAGCATAGGTGAGGCTTTTCTGAGTTGGCCGGATGTAGGGTGTGTGATACTGGGATTAATTGTGTGTAGTACTAAATTAGTCCACTGATTTGAATTAGCATAGTTGGGTGTGGCTGAACAGATTTACTGAAGACAAAAGCCTCACCCTGGGTGTGAGTGGCATCACCCAAAAGGTTTGTAGCCTGTTTGAGATAAAAGGGAAAGGAAGGCTTGCTGCTGCCAGTCCTTGCTTATCAGTGCCTTCTGCTTCCCATACCAAGGACTGTTTCTCTTCTGTGAGCCCCCTGCCATACTGCCCTGCCTTGGAACCAGCCAACTATAGACTGAAACCTCTAAAAACTATGAGCTGAAATAAACCTTTCCTTCTTTAATTTTGGGTGTTGGGTATTTTGTCTGTTAATGAGAAAAGTAACTCAGACACTGGGGGTATAGCTTAGGCATATTACCCACGAGACCCTAGGTTCAATCGCTGGTATTATTTTTTAAGGCATCAATTAGGATTAGACTCCATTTCCACAAAGATATAAGGAGAGGTTTATCCCTCCTTTCTCCTCCATAGGTTATCTTCAGTGAAGATGAGTCAAGCCACTTCTCTGCCTCCAGGACCCTCCACACCCCTCTTTCACTGTCTCTGATTATGGTTGCCACTTGCCTCTCCATCTTACCATTTAAATTTCCCATCTGGGTTAAATCAGAAACCAGAAATAGAAAAGTGGAGGCCTGGAGGTCACTTACCCAATGTCTTTGTAGAAGCAATGGGGCTGCCACTGTATGACTATAGAGAATTAGCAGATTTCTAGAAGGAGAGTCAAAGAAATACAGAAGATGCAAATTATTAAACTCAGTAATGAAACAGGGACTATCACTACAGACCCTGCAGGTATCAAAGGGACACTAAGGGGATATTATTAACAACTCTACACTTATAAACTTCACAACTTAGACAAAATGGATCAATTAATTGGAAAACAGAAATCATAAAATAGTTTGAATATCCTTATAACTATTAACAATATTTGATTCACTATTTTTAACTTCCCAAAGAAGGAAATATCAAGGCCCAGTTTTTCACTGGAGAATTCTACCAAATGTTTAAAGAAGAATTAACATCAATTTAACACTCCCTTTAAGAAAATGGATGAGAAACAACATTTCCAGCTCATTTTATGACGTCTCATACCAAAACCAGAGGAAGACAATACAATAAAAAAGAAAGCTGCATACTAGTATCTTTCATGAAACAAAGAAATCCTTAAAATATTAGCAAATAGAATTTATAAATGTATAAAAAAATATGCTCCATGACCAAATGGTTTTTTTTCAAGGATGCAAGCCAGTCCAACATTCAAAAGTTAATAAAATTTACTGTGTGAACAACTAAAGAAGATAATCACATCATCTTGGCAAATGATGCATAGAAAGCATTTGACAAAATTTAACACACATTTATAACATAAACTCACAAAAATAGTACAGGAAAATTTTTTCAACTTTATAAAGAATATCTACAAAAACCTACAGCAAACATTACAATTAATGGTGAAAAACTGAATACCTTCTCTCTAAAATCAGTAATGAGACAATAATATACACACCCATCTCTCTTAGTTAACATAATTCTAGAAGTTCTAGTAAGTTCAGTCAAAAAAAAAGGAGATAAAAGGTATATGGAGAGGAAAGAGATACAATTACCCTTATTTATAGAAGATATGCCATTCTACATAGAAGATCCCAAAACATCTACAGAAAAAAAAAATCTGTAGAATTACTGATTTCAGTGGGAAGATGGCAGAGTGGTAAGCAGCAGAGAAAGGGCATCTGAGATTTGGTGTCCAGACACTGGAATATAGCAATATGAGGAAGACTAGAAGGAGGGAAGGGGATCCCCGGACCCAGCAAGGATCTGAAGTGAGAACTGAAGCCTATGGGGAGATCAAAGAGAGAAACTTCAATGAAGAAGAAGGAAGTGGCTGGTGGTGCCTTTTCCTTGCATCAGGACTCACTGCATGTGAGGAGTGGTTCAAAACTGTGGACACAAGGTGACTGCTGGCAAGCCCAGAAGCCTCCACAGAGAGATGCAGAAGTGCAATGGAGCAGTAGACACCATGGATTGCACTAGCTGGTGAGTGGCGTGGATTCAGCCATCCAGTAGGACAGGGTGATTGGCCAGGAGCCATCTTGGAGAGGGGCCAACTGAGCTCAGAACTCAGAACAACTGCTGGCTCCTTCTAGCAGCTGCCAGCTGAGTTCAAGCCCACAGAAGGTGTGCTGATTGCTGCAGGCTGAATGGGTTTAGATGCAGCCTTGCAGCCAGAAACCAGCCTAAACTTCAGGGGAAATAAAGGTTCAGGCTCACTGAAATTATCCACTACCCCACCGTAAAGCTACTGCTGGTTTGGTGGGATAAATTAACATGGATCCAGACTCTCTCCAGACATTGTCTACCAATGACAACCTGTCCACTTCAAGTTGTGTCTCTGCTATGTCTCTCTCTCTCTCTCTCTCTCTCTCTCTCTCTCTCTCTCTGTCTTTTCTTGTTTCTTTTTGGGGGTCTTCATTGTTGATCTTGTTTTTATATGAGTGTGAACATGGTTTCTAGTTTTCTTGTGGTTGTCCTGTTCTGTTCTTCCTTTTATTTCTGCCTTCTCTCCTTCTGTCCTGTCTTCTGCACCAGTTTCCCAAAGTTTGCGTGATCTTCCTTTATACTCCAGCCTTGCTTCTAATCTCTTCCTCTTCTTCTATTTCTCTGTTTTTTCCTATCCCCTTTTAAATTTTCTACCTAGGGTAAAATTGGCATATTGAGGGCTTATTTACTGGTTTTAGATTTTCCTGTATAACCACAAATCTAGTTCATATGGTTAAAGGTGGCAAATTAATGGTTATCTCAGTTTGTCATTTTCTAGGCTGTGTTTGATGCCATTGTTATTGCTGATTCTACCCCTTTAGCAAAAGTGGCATAATTGTTCTAACCAGCTGTTCTCCCTGGTTTACCGAGACTGAGATTGCCTAAGGGTCATAGAAAATACTGTGGGCCAGTGCCAAAGAATCAGGGGTTGGGCCAAGTAGGCAGCAACTTCTCATCCCCAATAAATTGAAGAGACAGGATCTTGCAACAGACTCAAAACCCAAAAGCCAGCTGCACCTAGAAGACACCTCTGAGAAGTACTCATTTCCTAAGGGTTCTAAATACTAGCAATAAAGCTACTCACTGTAGGCAATTTACAAGGATAAACCCATGAATTAAACTAAACAAAAATAGAAAATGAGAAAACACTTAAACAAGATGAAACTCCAGATATCCAGTTCACCAAAGGCAAACCCAGGAGGCAATGAACTGGGACAATCCAAAAGATACCTACCTGGCCCCTCTGAAGTGGAAACAACAAAGCAGATGAAAGAGGCTCTAGAAAAAAATCAAATCAGAAATAATATCTCAGATAACTACAGAGATGGTGACCACAATGAAAAACATGCTTAGTGACTCTAGAGCAGATACAGATAAAAAAAAAAAAAAATAGAGACACTTAGAAAAATGATGGAAATCATGAATGCCCAACATAGGAAAGAAATGGAATCCATAAAACAGATTCAAGCAGATGTCCAGGAGATTAAAAATGCCATTGAAAGTATCCACAGCAGAATAAACCAATGTGAGGGCAGAATCTGATATGAAAGACAGGCTTGCAGTTAACAATCATGAAAAGAAAGATTTCTTAAAAATGGAAATGAATTATGAGAAATCCAGCAGCTGCTCGATGATGCAAAGAAGAATAACATAAAATTGATTGGAGTCTATGAAAAAGCAGGAGATAGCACAAATGATGTTAAAAAAAAAAAAAAAAAAAAAAAAACCTGTTCACAGACCTCATGGCAGAAAACTTCCCTGGCAGAGAAAAAGAATTTGACAAACAGATAGGTGAGGCATATAGAACTCCAATTAGCCATGATAACAACAACAACAACAAAACTATAGCAAGGCATATACTAGTCAAGATTCCAGAAATTCAATACAAGAATGGAATATTAAAAGCTGTTTAAGAAAAGAAACAAATCACCTACAAAGGAAAGCGAATCAGAATCACAGCTGACCAACCCTCAAGTCAAGGAGAGTCTGGAGTGAAGTATTTCAAGCCCTAAAAGAAAACAACTTCCAACCCAGATTGATGTACCCCCACAAAACTATCTTTCAAAACTGATGGAGAAATAGATACTTCCATGAAAAAGAACACCTGAGGAAATGCATGAACACCAAACCAGCACTCCAAAATATTCTGAAGGACATTCTAGAAAGAGATAACAAGGACTACAACTCCATGAACCCCAACAGAATGAGTCCACTAGGCAAGGCAAACAATTAAACAGGGAGGGGGGAAAGGAACCAACAACAGGAAAATAATATGACAAGGATAAGTCAATACATATCAGTTTTAACCATCAATATTAATAGTCTCTATTCAACCAAAATAAACAGACTGGAAGAATGAATCAAGAATCAAGATCCGGGACGGTGAGATGGCTCAGCAGCATACGTGCCTGCCTGGCAAGTGCGAGGGCCTGAGTTCGACTCCTGGAACCCACATACAAAAAAAGGGCCGGTGATATCGCTCAGTGGCACGGGTGTCTGCTGGCACATGAGGTCCTGATGTCGACCCCCGGTACCCACAAAAAAAAAAAAAAAAGAATCAAGATCCAACAATATGCTGCATACAAGAAACACATTTAACTCAAAAAGAAATTCATAGGCTGAAAGTCAAAGGATCAAAAACAATACTCCATGGGACAGGAACCCAGAAAAAAAGCAGAGGTAGCTATTCTATTCACAGACAAAGTGGATTCCAAGCCAAGACTGATTAAGAGAGACAAAGAAGTCACTACATCCTTATAAAGGGAGCAATCCAAGAGGAAGAAATAACAATCATAAATATATATACAACAAATACCAGTGCACCCAACTATAAAAAAAATATTAACAGACATGAAAACTCACATAAGCACTAATACAATTGTATTGAAGGATCTCAATAACCCATTGTCACAAAGACAGGTCAGCTAAACAAAATATCAACAATGAAATATTAGAACTGAACCAAATTTTTGAACAAATGGACTTAGTAGATGTCTACAGAGTGTTCCAACCCACAACATCAGAATACGCATTCTTAGCTGCACACAGGACTTTCTTCAAAATAGACCATATACTAGCTCATAGAACATGCTTAAGTAAATGCAAATGAATTGAAATTATCCCATACATATTATCACATTGTAGTGCAATGAAATTGAAAATCAATGGTAAAAGAAACTACAAGAACTTCATACACACATGGATATTAAATAACGACCTCCTGAACAACCAATGAGTCACAGATGGAATTAAAGAAATTAGACAGTTTCTACAATTAAATGATAATGCCAGTACAACATGCCAGAATTTATGGGACACAGTGACAGCAGTCCTATGAGGGAAACATAGCAGTGAATACCCAGATTAGGAAAACAGAGTGGGTTCAAATAAAAAACTTAATGTTGACCCTCAAGTTTCTAGAAAAAGAATAACAGGCCAAGCCCAAAGCATACATGAGGGAGAAAGTTATAACAATCAGAGCAAAAATTAATGCAATGGTGACTAAGAAAGCAATACAAAGAATCAATGAATCAAAGACTTGGTTCTTTGAAAGATTAAATAAAATTAACAAACCCTTAGCCAACCTTATCAAAAAAAGGAAAGAAAAAATTCAACTCAGTGTAATTAGGAATGAAAAGGGTGAAATCACAACAGATCCTGAAGAAATCCAGAAGATCATCTATACCTACTTCAAGAACTTGTATTCTAATAAGATGGAAAATGCAGAAGAAATGGTCAGATTCCTGAAAACATATTAATTACCAAAGCTGAACAAGAAGATATAAAAATTCTAAATAAACCAATATCATCAGTGAAATTGAAGATGTGATTAAAAACCTACCAACAAAGAAAAGCCCAGACTCTGATGGATTCACTGCTGAATTCTACAACATATTTAGAGAAGACCTAATACTGCTACTTCTCAACTCTTTAATGAAATTGAAAGGGAAGCAATACTCCCAAATTCATTCCTGGAAGCAAGCATTACCCTGATACCAAAATGAGAGAAGGACCCAACTAAGAAAGAGAACTACAGGCCAATCACCTTAATGAACATAGATGCAAAAATCCTCAATAAGATACTGGCAAACAGAATGCAGCAAATCATCCAGAAGATTATACACCATGACCAAATAGAATTCATCCCAGGGATGCAAGGATGGTTCAACATATGCAAATCAATAAATGTAATACACCATAATAACAGAGCCAAGGACAAAAACCACATGATTATCTCCATAGATGCAGAAAAAGCATTTGACAAAGTCCAACACCCATTCATGATAAAAGCCCTACAGAAATTGGAATAGATGGCTTTTATTTCAATCTGATAAAAGCCATCTATGACAAACAAATAGCCAACATCACACTGAATGTACAAAAACTGTAAGCTTTCACTCTAAAATCAGGAAGAAGGCAAAGTTGTCCACTGTCACCACACTTATTCAATATAGTTCTGGAAACTTTAGAGCAATTAGATAAGAGAAAGAAATAAAAAGAACAATGATAGGGAAGGAAGAAGTTAAATCATCATTATTCATGGATGATACTTTACATAGAAGACCCCCAAAATTCCACCAAAATACTTCTAGATTTAGTAACTAAATTCAGTAGCTGTCTTGGTTACTTTTCTCTCAGTGCCGAGAAAAAATACCTGACACCTGAAATTAAGGAAGGAAAGGTTTCTTTAGCTCACAGTTTGTAGCAGTTTCAGTCCATAATCAGCTGGCTCTAAGGCAGGCTGATGTGGCAGAGGGCAACAGTTCATGGTGGCAGAATACAGCAAAGGCAACAAGAGCAAAAGGGGTAAGAGCAAGGCTCTTTTTCTCCTTTATATTGTATGCAGGCTACCCACACTCGGGTGGGTGTAGCACTCACACCATCTCCATGCCCTCCTCTTGCACAGGCTCAGGATGTTTATAAAGTGAGACCTTGGCTCCCTGCTGAGTCACTTAGTTAAACTTCTAAACTTCTCAAGTTGACCCAGTGAATCAACCATTACAGTAGTGTACCTGGATACAAAGTCAATGTTCAAAAATCAATATCTTTCCTGTACAGAAATAATAAACTCATTGAGAGAGAAATTATGGAGACAACACTTTTCACAATAGCATCCAAAAAAATGAAATACTTAGGATCAGTCTAATGAAGGAAGTAAAAGACTTCTATATTATTCTGAAAAAAGGAAATTGAAGAGGATATCAGAAAATGGAACAATATCCCTTACTCTTGGGATAGGAAGAACCAATATAGTGAAAACAGTCATACTTCCAAAATTTTTATACAGATTGAATACAATTCCAATCAAAATTCCAACAGTGTATCTCACAGAATAAGAGGAAACATTCCTAAAATTCATTTGGAACTAGAAGAGACCTAGAATAGCAAAGGCAATTCTGTGCAACAAAGACAAGGCATGGGGCATCACAATCCCAGATTTGAAATTATACTGCAAAGCTACTGCAATGAAAATAGCATGGTACTGGCAAAAAAAAAAAAAAAAAAGGACCCAAGGATTAATGGAACAGATTAGAAGATGCCAAAACAACTTCAGACATACTTAGCCACCTTATCTTTGATAAAGGTGCCAAACACCTTCACTGGAAGAAAGTTAGCCTCTTTAACAAATGGTGCTGAAAAAACTGGCTTTCCCCATGCTGAAGATTAAAATTAAACCCATATCTTCTACCATGCACTAAATTAAAATCGAAATGGATCAAAGATCTAAATATTAAAACAGAAACCATTAAATTTGCTGGAAGATAGAATAGGTAGAACTCTTGAGGATATTGCTGTAGTCAAAGACTTTATGAACAAAACCCCAATCACACAGAAACTATCACAAAGAATCAACAACTGGGATATCATCTTATTAAAAAGATTTTGCACAGCAAGAGAAACCACCAACAGACTAAGAGATAACCCACAATTTGAGAAAAAATTTTGCCAACTCTTCCTCAGACAAAGAATTACTATATAGAATATATAAAGAACTCAAAAAAAAACAGACCCCCCCAAATTTAAAGACCCAATCCAAAAATGTGAATCTGAAATGAATAGAGACTTCTCAGGTGAAGAGATAGAAATGGAAAATAAATATATGAAAATTTTTTCAACATCATTGGTCATTTGCAAAACACAAATTTAAACAACACTGAGATTCCATCTCACTCCAGAAAGAATGGCTATTATCAAGAAATCAACCAATAACAAATACTGGTGGGACTGTGGGGAAAAAGGAACTCTTCTCCACTGTTGGTAGGAGTGTAGACTGGTTCAACTACTGTGGAAATCAGTGCAGAGATTCCTCAACAAAACTAGGACTAGAGGTTCTGTTCAACCCAGCTATTACTTTTCTTGGTGTCTTCCTGAAAGAATTAAAAGCATCATACCACAGTGGTATACGCACACCCATGTTTATAGCAGCACAGTTTGTAATAGCCAAATTTTGGAAACAGCCCAAATGCCCATGAACTGGTGAATGGATAAAGAAAATTAGGTTTTTTTATACAATGGAGGTACTACTCTGCCATAAGGAAAGATAAGCTTGAGACATTTCTAGGTAAATGGATGCACCTTGAGACGATACTCTTAAGTGAAATAAATTGGACACATATGTGTAAATACTGCATTGTTTCTCCAGTGTGAGAAACCAAATGTGTAAATAAGGAGCAAAATATATAATAGGTATCATGAAATAGGAAGAAAATGTTCAAATGGGGAGGAGAACAATTGGGGAGGGGTAAGGAAAGAAGGGAAAATTTTAAAAAATGACAAAAGAAGGAAAAAATGGAAACAAAGCTTTTGTAAATGGGGAGAGGAGAAGGGGTTGAAGGGAGGGTAGGGAATGGGAAAAGAAAAAATCAAGTTATATGATGTACAGGTACAAATTCTCTATGATGAATGTGATCATTATATATACATAAAATATATCAATAAAATCTCATTGGAAACTGTCAAAAAAAAGATTTACTGAGTTCATTAAGGTCACAGAATAAAAGGATAAGTGTGTGTAATCAATTATATTCCCATATAATAGCAATGAACACATCAACACTGAAATTAAAGATACAGTATACACAGTTAAGAAAAAAAAGGCTTTCCTCATTTGCAGTGTCCAGTGTGGATGGAAGTTCAAGGGCCACATCCCTGTGAACATGGACCTAATTTCCACCTGTATAAGGAGGCTGCACAGTGAGGAGGGGCTGTGGCCATCAAGAGAGATCTCAGGTGTTGGCAGGTAATGGATGAGCTGATTCCTGGGGAGTGAAGGTAAGCCTGGAGAGGGTCAGCAGCTCTAGGGTGAAACAATAGACCAGGCCAACAGAGATAGCCCCAAGTAAAGCTCACAGTTAATATAAAGTGCAAAAACAGCTTGGGGTTTTACTCGAAAAGTGACCCCTTTCACATGGCAAGCAACAGTTAGAGAAGGAATCTGATGCAGCGCCTACCATATTTCCAGAGAATGTTTAATCTGGTGCCATTTAGGAAAAGGTTTATTATTTAAGACTGAGTCTAGAACAGCTAAAAATCCGCTTCAGGGTTCCCAGTGTTACCGTCCCACAGTGACAGGGTGAGAGACAGCAAGAGACTGTCACAGAGAGAGTGCAGGCTAGACCTAGACTCCCTGAGAAGTTTAAACTCAGCCCAAGAAAGGCACAAGGCCCCACCCTTTATGGAGAGAAGCCAACCTGGCATGTGTGGTTTCCAGACATGGCTGTATCTAAAAGTGCTGGCATTAAGTACAGTGGTCCGCTTGAACCCCTGCCCTGTTGCCTCCATCTAGCACAGATCAGAATTCTGATTTCTTTCTCCATCTACCAATGTGAGCAAAGACACAACCTGCTGTAGACAGTTGCCACAGCCTGGAGAGAATAGGGGCCTCTGGAACAAGTGGGCAATTCACAAACCCACAGGCTGTAAAGCTGGATAGAGAAAAGTGTGACTTGCTGGATTCCAAACTGGATTCTGGAAAGAAACCAGTCATTCAAAAATACAAAGAAAAAATTTTAAAGTTTCTGCCTACCCAAGGAAACAACTAACAGAGTGAAGAGACAACCTACAGAATGACAAAAATATTACCAGCTATCACTTGGACAGAGGACTAATACCTAGAATATACAGTAATACCTTGGTTCATGAATGCTTCTTTTCACAACAATTCAGTTCACTAACAGAAATGTTTGGCAAAATTTTGTTCCTGTTTGGAGACTCTACATCGAGTGACCAACATGACCATGGCCATCTTCCCCACATGAACATGAACACAACTATCTTCCCCAGAATCATGGAATGAATTAAGTTCATGATCTGATGTACCACTGTATACAGAACTCAAAAAATTAGACCACCTCACAAAATTAAAAGACCTAATCAAAAAATGGGCAACTGACAGATCTTGGAAACAACCCAAATGCCCATCAACTGAGGAATGGATAAGAAAGATGTGGTATTTTTATACAATGGAGTACTATTCAGCCATAAACAAGGATAAACTGGAGACTTTTATAGGTAAATGGATGCAACTCGAGAAAATACTCATAAGTGAAATAAACCGGACACACATGTGTAAGCATCGTATTGTCTCTCTAGTATGAGAAACTGAAAGAGTAAATAAGATCCAAAATGTACAATAGACACGGTGAATCAAAAAGAAATTGGTCAATAAGAAAGAGAGACTGGAATAGGGAAAAGAAAGAAGGGAAAGGGAAAAAAATTGTATATATATATAAGATGGTTAAGATAGATACACTACCAATTTTACTTAGTTCATTGAAGAGTAAGGTTTGAGCCAATAATGTTTGGACAATTGAATGCTAATATCTGGTATCCTGAATAACTAACTTAAAGATAATAATACGTAATGCATTGACCATTGTTACCCTCATATTATGTTGTTTTGAAAATTTGTTCTTTTTTTGATTTGTTTTGTTTTTTCTTCTCTTTAAAATAAAAAATAAATAAATAAATAAAAAATGGGCAACTGAAATGAGTAGACACCTCTCAGAAGTATAAATGGCCAATAAATACATGAAAAATGATCAGCCATTAAAAAAATGCAAATTAAAAATCTTTGGCCATTAAATAAATGCAAATTAAAACAATATAGAAGTTCCACCTTACTCCAAAGGAATGATTATCATGAAGAAATCTCTACTGTTGGTGGGAGTGTAAACTGGTACAGCCACTGTGGAAATCAGTGTGGAGGTTCCTAAAAAATATCTAGGACCAGAGGTCCCATTTTACCCAGCTAGTCCCTTTCTTGGTATCTTCCCAAAAGAATTAAAAGCATGTGCCACAACAGTATATGCACACCCATGTTTATAGCAGCACCATATGTAATAGCTAAATCTTGGAAACAACCCAAATGCCTATCAACCAATGAATGAATAAAAAAAGATGTGAGTTTTTTATGCAACAGAATACTACTCAGCCATAAAAAAAATCTTTGAGTCATTTATAGCTAAATAGATTCACCTTGAGACCATACTCTTAAGTGAAATAAATTGGACACACATGTATAAATATCACATTGTTTCTCTGGTGTGAGAAACTGAAAGTGTAAATAAGAACCAAAATATATAATAGATACTGTGAAATAGGAAGAAATTCTTCAAAAGAAAAGAGGAACTGGGGGTGTTGAGAAGAAAAAGGATAAAATGGATACAAAGCTTTGTAAATAAGGACAGGAAGAAGGGTTGAAAGGAGGGGAGGGGAATAGGGAGAAAAAGGGAACTAAGATATATCATGTTCAGGTACAAGTTCCCTATGATGAATGTGATCATTATGTATATCTAAATTTTACCAATAAACTAAATTAAAAATAATAATAATAATAATAATATAATAACAACAATAACAAGTGCTGGTGAGGCTATGGGGGGAAAGGAATGCTTCTATATTGTTGGTGGGATTGTAAATTAGTACAACCATTGTGGAAATCAGTATGGAGATTCCTCAAAAAACTAAAAGTAGAAATTCTGTGCAACCTAGATATTCCCCTTGTAGTTATCATCGCAAAAGAGCTAAATAAATCATATTATAGTGATACATGCATATCTATGTTTATAACAGCACAGCTCATAATAGGTAAATCTTGGGAACAGTCTGTATGTCCATCAACAGATGAATGGATAAGGAAAATGTGACATTTATATCCAACAGAGAATTATTATTTGAGTCATTTGTAGGAAAATGGACCCACCTTGAGACCATAATATTAAGTGAAGTAAATCAGACAAAAAAGGTAAATATCGCATGGTTTCTTTTATATGAGAAACACAAAACATAAATAAGGAGCAAAATAAACAATAGGAAATAAGGAGATTGGTCTTTTGCGAAAGGGAAGGGGACCAAGAGATGGAGGGAAAAGAGAGAGTGGGGAGGGGAAGGGGGTAAAAAAAGAATTAAGATGTGTTATGTACATGTACCCACTCCCCATGAGGAATGTAGTCATTATGTACTGCAAAGATGTACCAATAAAAAAATATTAAGTCAATTTCCCCAAATTGTTGTACAGATTTAACACAATTCATATCAAACATTGAGGAAGATTTTTTATAGATATAGATGAGATGATTTTAAAATTTATATGGGAAGACAAAGGAACCAGAAGAGCTGAAACTATTTTGAAAATAAAGAAGCAAGATTCATTCTACCCAATATCAAACCATATCAAATACCATAATCAGGAGTATTTAGTATTGGTGAAGGGATAGAAGTAGATAAATGGAACAGAATAAAGAACTGAAAATTGATTCACAAAAATATTCCCAACAGATTTTTGCAGGCAGTACAAAAACAATTAGTGAAGGAAAGACAGCCTGTTCAATAAATGGTGCTATAAGAATTGGACATCTATAGGCAAAAGAATTCCTAAGTCTCATACTTTTAACAAAAATTAATTCAAAACACAGCTTGCATTTAAGTGTAAAACTGTAATACTTTTAGGGAAAATAAAAGGATAGGAGAACATGGTCAGGATCTAAAGCTAGAAAAAGTTCACACTAAAAACAATTTCTATAAAAAGAAAACTTAGCAAATTGCATATCATCAAACTTAATCAAAATTTAGAAGTTTTGCCTGTGAAAGACCTTGTTAAGAGAATGAAAAAGACAAGCTACAGACTGAGAGAAAATATATGCAAACCACACATCTAAAAAAGGACTCATATTTGGAATATATAAACTCAGAACTTGACAGCAAAAATCAATCTAATTAGAAAATGGGTAAAAGAAATGAGATACAAAAATATAAATATATATATGCACATATACAGATGGCAAATAAGCATGTGCAAAAAGATGTCATTAGGGAAATTCAAATTAAATCCATGATGAGCTGTCGCTACACAGCTACCAGAATGACTAAAATTAATTAAATATATAAATATATTTCTATAGATGTATAGGTAAATATATACATCTATAGCTACCAAGTGCCGGGGAGGATGTGGGAAACTAAATCATTCATATATAGTGGGTAGGAATGTAAAATGGTGGAGCTACTCTTGAAAATAGTTGTCAATCTCTTTAAAAATTAGACATGCAACTACCATATGACCCAGTAATTACACTCTTGGCATTTATCCCAGAGAAATTAAAACTTATATTCACTCAAAAACCTGTACACAAATGTTTATAGAGCTTTATTTTTAATAACCAAAAACTGGAAACAACCCACATACTCATCAACAGGCAAATACTTAAATTGTAGTACATTCATAGCATGGAAAACCACTCAACAACAAAAAGAAACTATTGATTCATGCAACAACCTGGATGAATTTTGAAAGACTTACACTAAATGAAAGAGCCCATCCCAAACAGATATATTTCTGTATGGTTTCATTCATGTATTGTTTTTGAAATGATAAAATAATGGAGATGGAGAAAATTTTAATGGTTGCTCAGGGTCAAGGAAAAAGGGTGGGTGTGGGAGGAAGTGGATGTGGCTATTAAAAAGCAGCATGAAGGATCTTTTTTTTTTTTTTTTTGTGGGTACCGGGGGGTCGACCTCAGGACCTCGCGCGCCAGCAGGCGCCCGTGCCGCTGAGTGATATCACCGGCCCCTTTTTCGTATGTGGGATCCGGGAGTCGAACTCGGGCCCTCGCGCTTGCCGGGCAGGCGCTTAAGCCGCTGAGCCATCTCACCAGCCCAGCATGAAGGATCTTTATGAGGATGGAAATGTTCTGTATCCTAACTGTATCAATGCCAATTCTCTAATTGTGTTGTTATACTACAGCTTGGCAAGGTGTTACCACTGAGAGAACACAGGTAAAGGGCATTTCTTATAGTAACATATGGATCTACATTTGTCTCAGAATTAAAAGTCTATTATAAAATAATAGCTGGCTCATAGCCCTGGTTTTCATTCCCTTTGAAACAAGGTGCTATCTCTTTCCTAGAGAAATGGAAGCGCTTTAATCCTTGCCCTCTCTCCCTTGCTCCAAAATCCTTAACAGAGCCTGTCTCTCCCATGGAAACTGGAAACATGAAGACAGGACTCTGGCTCCATCTGTTCGTCTCTTCTTTGGCCAGCTTGACTGTCCTATGCCATGTCCTTTGAGAGCCACTTCCGTTTTGCCCCCACACCAATTTAGCAGGTGGATCCATGGATCTTTATTTTGGAAATGCAAAGCTCAGCAAATAGTACAGAAGCAAACTACCAGGCTTAAATAATACCAATATGGGCTTAATTCTTTTGTTATTTTCTTTAAGTGCTTACATGGATTCATTATCTTAACAAAGAATTGATAATTGTTATTAGTAAACATTTTTAAAATGCAAAATATACTATAAAACTTCTGGATTTTAGTCTTTTATATTGAAAGTCATTTCATTATTTTGAAAAATATAGAGCCATCACTTTTTTTATTCAATACTTTTTTTCCCATGCAGAGACTCCATCCTGGGGCCTCATAGATGCTAGGCAAGTGCTCTACCACTGAGCAACACTCAGCTGAGATTTCAATACTTTCTACCTCTCTCTCTTTTTCAATATTCCTATTCACAAAATTTTTTATAATGTAAGTAAAATAAGAGAAGGACACAGAGGTACATGTAGATTACAAAATCTTTTTCTTAATACTTGTCTATCCCAGGTTAGCAGAACCATCACAAATGTTATATTTATGGTACCATGGGGCCTGGGGGTTGGGGCAGAGCAGCATATAGACATGATGGATTTACTACTGTAATATGTACTCCAGATGCTCCCTTCACCATAAAACCAAAACATAAACATAAAAAGCTTTAAGAAACACTACCTTTGGTAAGGTTTTCTTAAATTTGTCATGGGACAGAGCAATGATACAGATATTAAATTCATCAAGAAAAACCATATAATAGATACATAAGGAAAAGAAAACATAAGTACATACAATCTGGAGTTTATCTTTCTGCAAAAGTGATATTATTTACAGAAGACTAAAAAACATAAACATGAGGTAGACAGAGGGCAGGGAACGAAGAAAATAAACAGCAAGCTGATCTTTGTAAAGGACATTTACAAAACCTAAAAGTAATGGTCTTGAAAATTAAAAAAGATAAAGGAAATTATCAAGTTGAAAATAGTTAAAAACAGTTTGGCAGTCTTCACAAATTTAAATGTAGAGTATTACTATGTGACCCAGAAATTCTACTCTTATATATACTCCCAAGAGAATTGAAAACGTGTATCCACACAGAAACTTATACATGAATATTCATAGCAGTATTATTCATAATACTCATAAGTTCTTCAACAAATAAATGTTTTACATGTTTTAAATATTTTATATATCCAAATAATAGAATAGTATTTGGCCATAAACATATTGAAGTACTAATATGAGCTACAATATGGATGAATTTGAAGAATTATGCTAAGTGGAGTAAGGCAAACACAAAAGATCATATACTGTGTCATTCCACTTATATGAAATGTCCAGAACAGGGAAATTCACAAAAACAGGATATAGATTAGTGGATGCCAGAAATGGGAAGAGAGAGAAATTTCCACCAATTACTACCAGGATCTTTCAGGGGTGATAGAAATGTTCTAGAATTAGAGAGTGATGATGGTTATACAACATTGCAAATATACTAAAAACCATTGACTTATACTTTAAAATGGGAAATTTTATGTTACCAAATTATATCTCACTAAAAAGGGAATAACAGGTTGACATATGCTACAACATGGATGAACCTTGAAAACATTATGTTAAATGAAAGAAACCAGTTATAAAAGACCACATTTAATGATTCTACTTATATGCAATGTCCAAAATAGGCAAATTTATAGAGATAGAAAATTCATTAATGGTTGCCTATGGCTGAGGAAAATGAGAGGATTGGAAAAGGTTGATAGTTAAAGGAATATGAGATTTCTTACATGGACAATGAAATTGCTAAAAATTATGTAGTGATGGTTACACAACTTTGTGAATATATTGAAGGGCACTGAGTTTTTGTTTTTATTTTTTTTGTGTGTGGGTACCGGGTGTCGACCTCAGGACCTCGCGCGCCAGCAGGCGCCCGTGCCGCTGAACGATATCACCAGCCCTTTTTTCGTATGTGGGTTCCAGGAGTCAAACTCGGGCCCTCGCGCTTGCCAGGCAGGCGCTTACGCCGCTGAGCCATCTCACCGGCCCTGGGCACTGAGTTCTGTACTTTAAAAGGATGAATTATAAGATATGTGAATTGCATCCCAATAAAGCTGTTATTTTAAATAGTAGAATTAGTGTTTCCTTAAAAAGATATCTATATTACTAAGTCCAGTATTCTTTTTGATCATTTCATTTCCAACATTATGTATGATGTGGTCAGCAGAAGTATAAGTAGTTCTCAAGGAGTCTAGCTTTTATTTGATATTTATGTGTAGAACACAACATGAAATAATGTGTCTTTGGAGGCTAATTATACTGACTGTACTACCTGAGGAATTAAGGAATCAGAGAAACACACAAAAATTTGAGGAAGTGGAGGAATATTTTGTGAAGGAGATGAATCTTAAATTAGGCCTTGACTAAGAAGTGGGAATTTGATCAGGGAGGTAAGTGTTCCAAAGAAGGGAAGTGACTAATGTTGAGTGTGAAAATGATGTGTGTGTGTGTGTGTGTGTGTGTTCATGTGCGCGCATGTGGTTTTTTACTTTAGTCTACAGTCTGTGTGAATAGACTATAATGCCATACAAAATGGGCTGAAATATTATAGTGTTAGAAACCAGACATTGCTGCGGCACTGTGGATAATAAGGGATAGGAAAGGCAGAGAGGGTAGGGCGACTGTCAGAAACTCTGCTTTCAGGAAACTTGATTCTCTGGACAAAAAAGATTGAAATGCTCTTTGATGAGAAGCAAAAGAGATGGAACAAGCTGCCAAAATGAATGAATTCCTGATTCACAGGCCTAATTTGGGCAACAGAGAATCAGTAATAAATTCCAGTGATTATACCCACCATAACAAATTCTTTTCTAAGTATTTTTCTTGTCTGCATTATTTAGTCTGAGAAGAGACAGGAGTAAAATATTGCAGCAATTTGCCATTGAGATCCTGGCATAAATGCAGGAAGAATAATACTGATATATAGGATAACCAAGTAATTTTCATCAGCAGCCCATTTTTACCTGTTTTTTAATTGTAGAAAAGCCGTTTTAATTCTTTTTTGCCAATGCAAATGGAATAGCATTTGCTTCTTTCCTCAGAATCATCTGCAGCTGAATGAGAAAATTTGGACTTTATTCATTCTTGAGATTTTGAAATTGTTGATCTCCAGAATTAAGTATAGCAAGCCATGACTAATGTTCCCTGGCCCAGGATCATTCATAGTATTTAGTTTTTACCTCAAAGAATTCTATGTTGCTGCAGCAAATTTTACCAAAGTCTTTATCCATATAATGTTCAGAAAGTAACTAAGGGAATATTGATTTGCTTTCCAAGGAAGGTAGACATTGCCAAGCATAAAAGCAAAAGAAGAAGACATAAAGGAAATGATTGATTCCCCTGACTACATTAAAATACATTAATAGATTAATGATGGAGGAAGCTGTTCGTGACATGCTGCTACAACAAACACCCACACACAGACACACACACTATAATGTCAGTTTTATAAAATCTGTATCTAAGATTATATATACAGGAAAAATATCCAAATGCTTAGAATAGGGTTATGGGTGATTTTTATTTTCTTCTTTATGATTTCTAAATTGCTCCAAATTATATGTGTGAAAGAGGGTCAAAATAAAATATTTTTAAAATAAACTTAACCCAGACAAAACTAAATACATTTATTTCATTCTTACACTAAACTCAATTATGCTTAAATTTAGACTCAGTGATTGAATCTATTTTTCCCAGTGGCAGACCAAAGATGATGTATGGGTTTGTGTTCTAATTTGATCCTGTTACAGAAAGGCAGTAACTCAGAAAAGAAAAAGAAAACTAAAATATCCTTAGTTTCCTAGGTAAGCCACCATGTTCCTCTGCTGTCTACATAATGTGAAACCTCACCCTTCCAGGCTTAGCCTTGTTATATTAGAAAACCACTTTCATTCCATGTTCCTACCCACCTATACGTAGCACCATCGTAACAGCTAATTCTAGTGCCAAAGTCTGGAATGTGATTCAAATGTACTATGGAAATTGTTCAACTCCCCAGAAATAGAAAATGGATACTTTCAGGGAAGGGAGTTATTTCTAAAGAGGTAAGTAGTAATATTTGGAGGCTATGATGAGTTTTATGTATAGGACAGAGCTCTGAAGCTCTGGAGCAGTGTTTGTGGGAGAAGTCCTCCAACTGGGAAGATTTTCCAGAATGGAGAGCTCTTTCTCCCAGGGTCCAAGGGCTTCCCAGGGAATGCTCCTTTTGGATTATCATCTCTTTCAGTTTCATTATGTCTTGCTACTTACAAAAGGTAAAAATATCATATAAAACCTTCCAATATAGATGTGAATCTCAGTCTTTGATTAAGAAATATATCATTAAAAATAAATCTTTAAGAAGAAAACTTATATTGCATGTATAAAATGTGCCAAAAGCCAGAGGACAAATAATAGAGAGGGTTAACAAACCTAGATCAATATCTAATGAGCTCAGCTGAACAAGCAAATATTTTTTCTTGATTATATACTAATAGAAAACAACATCACATAAAAGTGACATGAACTTTAAAAGTTATTTGACTTTGTTTGCTACAATCCTGAGTAATAATAATACTCTGCTTTCTACTAGCCATTTAGTACTATTAGTTTCCCATTCTGTCATGCTTTTTCCTTCCCCAATCTTCTCTTTAATCTTCCACATCCTCAATGTATCTATTTCTCCACTGTTACAACATTTATATCATCTCATACGTATCAAGGCCTATATAATATTTGTTTAGTTTCAATCTAATTACAATTAAAATCCATTGCATCCATCGTTCTCCACTGTCTCATAACCGAGAGTGTTATGGCCCTTGTTTATACAGCTGGTCTTCCCTTTACACAGTAGTACCAGACTAAAAAATGACCACAAAAGCTAAAGCAGTACCAAACAATCTTAAAATTCAGTGACAGAAATTGTTTCTTCTGTGACTCTTAACGTTTTTTGGCTATCTCTGCATAATTCACAACATGAAATAAGCTTCTTTTATTTTAAAAAAATGGCCCTGGAAAATTGTCATTCTCTTTTCTTAGTTGGATCCATATCCAATAATTACTTTTCCTTTGCACCTTCAATGTTGTGAAATATCTCTGAGAGTTCCTTTAATGTGAAGTGTTGTCACCATCATTTCTTCTGGAATATCTTTACTCTTTTCATCACAACCTTTCTTCATGGGTGTTGGTAGGTTTGTCTGGCTGCATCTCTAGAAGTGTATATTGGCAGCACCAACATTCCCAGTCAACTATTTGTTCTAAATTCCATTTAGATTGGGGTCAAAATATACCTCAAGCACTATAACTTTTCATTTCTGTGCTGCAGTTTCATTTTAGTTGCACAATTCCCTCTTTCCATCATCCACTTTCTGCAGGATACCATATGTAGGTTTATCACTGTTAAACAAGAGACAACACAGCCATACACTTTGCTGTGTGTAAAAAAGACACAGTAAGAAATGCACAATGACCAATCACCCACTTGTAGACTTTGAGAGAAGTAACAAAACTCGTCATAGACCTTGATGGGTACCTATTATTTATATAGCGCTTTGTAGACTCAAGATCTAGCTGTGGCAAGTAAAAATTTCACTGTTTCTAGGACTGTCGTTATCTAACTAAACTATAACTGTAACTTGTGTATATCAGAACCTTATATATTAGGTCTTCAAAATACCACAAAGTTTGTTCTGGCTTCTTCTTAAGAGTACATCCAGGGCCGGTGAGATGGCTCAGCGGCGTAAGTGCCTGCCTTGCAAGTGTGACGGCCCGAGTTCGACTCCCAGAACCCACATACGAAAAAGGGGCCGGTGATATCGCTCAGCGGCACAGGTGCCTGTTGGCGCGCGAGGTCCTGAGGTCGACCCCCCAGTACCCACAAAAAAAAAAAAAAAAGTACATCCAACTAATCATTGTTAAAAGGCTCTCTTGGTGTAAAACTTCTAGAATTGTGAAGTAATTTGACTTAGGAAAAAGAGTACACATTCATCCAATATTATATTTTTCCTAGTGACACAAAACATTTTAAATGTGTAGCTCTTATTAGAAAAAATAGATTAATAGACAATATTTCTCAGTCTTCATCTGCTCTGAGAGAATAGTCACTCCGGGTAGTAGTAAGTATGAATTAGCTGAGTATAAAAATAACTATTTACCAGATCAGCATTTTCTGTTCTTCATCCTTTATTCACAGAATCTATCGTTCATATTGCTTTGGAACTATTGCCTAGTTGACCATTTTGTATTTAATGCACATCTTATAATTTTATAGTATGACATCAACTGTATTTATAAATTAAGCTCCCCCTCCCCGTTTTTATTTCCTTGAAAGTCTCTTTTGCTCTAACTAATTCTCCCAGTATTGAATTTTAAATGCCTCCTTTGTGCTGCAATGGACCCACTTTGGTTCTGAAACGTTTTTCTGTCCTAAGTAATTTTACTGCATTCTAGTCCATAGGAGGATATTTTTCTGACTGGTAGTGACGGTACCTCTTCCTTTTATCTCTACTGTGACATGCTTATTTCTTCCAGTGTGTCCTTCATTAATTGTGTGTTTATTATTTTTTGGTTCTATGCAGTGATTCTAGTAGAAAAGCAAAAATAGAAGAAATCTTAAAAGCTATCTTTTTAAAACCCAGTAATACCAATCTTCAAAAAGATGACCCTCATTTTCCAGGTTGTCATGGAGCTCTAAGAAACAACAACCAACCAAATCTAAAAATAGTGAACAAGAAGGAAAGTCTTCTGCATATTTTTGTCACACTACACAAGGATTGTAGTAATGGCAAAATTTATCTTCAACTTTACCCAAGGTTTATCTGGTAAAGTCTGATTTATGACATGTATGTGTTTACGGAGAAACCAAAATAGTCTTGGTAGGTGGTGGATATAAATAGATTTCATTCTCTTTTTAATTAACTTCAGCAATGCCCTAACATAGTACCAAATACATCATTTGCCTGGCAGAAAGTAATAGTCAAAACTTTATTTCATGTATTTTAGTTGAAAATCAAAGTCAGGTTTAGTGAAGCAATTTAAAAATAAATTGAAGGTACATGCAATTCCTAGGTATTGCCACACTGAGGCGTATGGTGTATTGCTTTGTGACTGGTAGATCACAACTGCTTAAGTCTTCCTCATAAGCAACAGAAGTAGGCAAGAAATTAAACTCATAATGTCCAGATGCAGTTTGATTAGCGTATGGGTTGTGTGTATTGATTGACGAAACGAAATCTTCACATTATGAGAAAAGCATACCCCTACATTCGTTGTAGTTATTATAAATGTTAGGATAATAGGAAATAGACACGTGGTCATGGTTTTTTTCCAGATACCTCCAGCTAAACCATAAAAAAGAAATTATCTGTGTCCTATTATTTAAAGTATTCAAGTAAGATGGTCTCTCAATCATCCTCTTAAGTATTTAACAGTCATCATATCTTGATCATTCTTGCTTTGTCTAACCAGATGGAGAATAGCTGCAATTCCTAGAGAGTTATAGAAATCACAAATATAGCAGATGCAATACAATGACACCCTGCTTGTTTGTCAGAGGAACAACACATTCTAGCAAGTCTTGGAAATTAAATCCATTGCAGAATAGAATGCTAGGGCAAAGCTTCCTTGATTAATATACAATTTAGAAATGAAGATTTTAAAAATTATATTAATGACCTCAAAATATATAAAAAAAAATTGACAAGATGTAAGAAATGTTGTAAGCCCAAAATAGCAAAGTGAGTCTTTTAGCATAACAAATTTTTTAAAGTTTTTAGCAAAAATATAATTTTTAAAATTTTTTTTTATTTTATGGAAAAAAGGTAAAACAAAATTTCATAAAAAAATAATAGAATAACAATAGTTAATACATTGAGTTATCTTTAAAGTAGTTGCTCAGGGTACAAGATATGAGCATAAAAATTTCTCCAATCAATATTAGCACAAACCTTCCTTTTTAATGAACTAAGAGATACTAATAGTATAACTGACTTGCATTTTTTCCCTTTCCCCTACTGTCTTTTCCCCTTGAACCCATCCTAGTTCCTTTTTCCTTTCAAACAATTTCTTCCCATTTCACAATATCTATTGTACATTTTAGACCTTATTTACTCTTTCAATTTCTTTCACCAGGGAGATAATACGATGTTTACACATGTGAGTCTGATTTGTTTTATATATATATATATATATATATATATATATATATATATATATATGTTGTAACTTCGTGAGACCCTGTCTCAAAAGAGAAAGACAGAGAGAGAGATCTACCTGAATTCTGAATTACAATAGAGTTTTATAACCCTGATACCAAAACCAGACGAGGACAAAATAAGAAAGAAAGTTATAGGCCTATCTCATGTAGGAATGCAGATACAAATATTAGCCATCTGAATCCAGCCAATATCTTAAGATACATTGTAACCAAATAGGCTTATTCCAGAAATATAATGATGGTTTAATAGAAAATTGTTTATTAAAATGTATCATAGCAACAGCCAAATGATTATGTACATACATGAAAAGTCACTTGCTCAAATTTAACAACTATTAACGACAACACACAAAAACCTAAGTATAAAATGGAATGTCTTTAATGTGATTGGCCTTGGTTTCAAAATTAATGTGAAGACAGAAAGACCAATATTAGCCAAGATAATTTTCAAATAGAACAACACAGACACATCCTACCATATACATCAGATTCCACATACACCATGGTGTATATTTGGTGAGTGACTATAAACCAAAGTGCATTACAGCAATTCCGCCCACATATGGAAACTTGCTATTTGACAGAGGTATATTAACTCTTTCTCATTCATCACAGGTGGAAGTGTTTACTGCTTTAGATTAAAAATAGCAACTGTTCACGAAGTTGACAGCATGTAAACCCATGACCCAATAAATCTATTCCTAGATATATATCATAAACAGACTCTCACTTATGTCAAGAAGAAATGTGCAAGAATGTTCTTTACAACATAACAGTGAAATATCAAATGCAAACTAATTGTTCATCAACAAAATAAGGGATCAATATATTGTATATTTACCAATACTGGAATACAATTTATCAGTCATAATGAATAAGCCCTCAACTTAATGTCAAAAATATATTGGAAAAAATAAGACTGAAGAGTGACACATCATGATCTTATTTGCATAAACAATTAAAGCATACATACAGTATTATATGCTATCCATGAATTTACCTATATAGCAAAGCATGCAATCTTGCATGGAAATGGCGATGTCAAATTTAAGATAGGGATTATCTTGATGGAAGATGGGATCAGGTAGTGATTTTTAAAGGGAGGCCTCTACTTTTATCTATATTGACCCAATAACTTTTTTTGTCTTTTGATAAAGACGGCAAGATGTGTTGGTGGGTACACAGGTATCATATTCTTCCCTGTATTTTCTCTATTTGCTTAAAATATATTGTAATTTTAAAAGGAAATTAATCCTGAATAACCAGTGTGTCAAACATGAAATCAAAATGGAGATTTTAAAGTATCTTTTTACAAATGACAATGATAACACAACATACAAGAATGTGCGGGATGCAGTAAATGCAGTCCTGTAGAGGAAAGGTTATAGCAGTAAATGTCTATATTAAAAAAAGAAGAAAGATCCCAAATAAACAGCCTAAGAGTTTATGTCAAGGAGCTTAAAAAAGAAGAAACTAAATCCAGAGTTAGCAGATAAAAGAAAATATTAAAAATCAGAATCCAAACAAATCAAATAGAAAATGCATAATCAATAGAAAATATCAATGAAAGCAAAAACTGGATATTTGAAAAAATAAAATCACCAAACTCCCAGCCTAGTTAAGAAAAGAAGATTCAAATGAATAAAAAAGTGGAGGCATTACAACAAATGCCTAACAAATAAAGGTATAAGGAATTATTTATGAATAATTGCCCAAGAAATGGATCACTTAAGGAAATAAAACCCTAGAAAAATATAACCTGCCAAGTTTGAATCATGTAATAGAAAGCCTGAAGAGCTGAATAGCAAAGAGACTGAAGAAGTAATTTAAAATCTTCCAAGGAAAAGCCCAGGATGACTTCATGGTTAAATATTCTACCAAATATTCAAAGAATTGTTGCCAAAACTTCTTAAACTCTTCAAAATATGGTGCTGTGAGGGGCTATTTCTGAACACATTTTACAAGGTCAACTAAGCCAGTGACATCATAAGAAAACTAAAGGCCAATATCTCTGATGAACATTGATGCAAAAATCATTTTAAAAACTAGCAAATTGAATTCAGCAACATATCAAAAAGATTATATATTATAATCAAATGGGATTTATTCCTGATATGCAAGGCTGGTTTAACATACACTAATCAACCAATGTGATGCATCACATTAACAGACTAAAAATAAAAATAACATGATCATCTTAATTGACACAGAAAAAGCTTTTGAGAGAAAGTTCAGTATACTTTTTTGATTAAAATATGTAAAAGTTTTGGCATAAAAGGAAAGTCTCTCACCATCATAAAGGCCATTTATGAAAAACCCACAGCTGGCATAATCAACAGGGAACAGAGGAAAATTTTTCCACTAAGGTCTGGTACAAGACAGGGATGCCCATTCTTGCTACTTCTATTCAAAATAGTACTCAAAGTACTAGCAAGAGCAATCAGACTAGAAAAAGAAATAAGGACACCCAAATCAGAAACAAAAAGTAAACATATCTATATTTGCAAATGACATAATGCTATATGTAGAAAATCTCGAAGATCACACACACACACACACAACTAATAAATTTATTAAATTTGCAAGATACAAAATCAACATAAAAAATAAGCAATCCTATACACAAGTAACAACTTATCAGATAAAAAAAGCTTAAATTCCATTTACAATGTCATCAAAAAAAATAGGTGAAACATTCATACTGAATGAAAACTATAAAATATTGATGAAATCAATTAAAGAAGACATGAATAAATTAAAAGTCAGCCTATATTCATGGATCAAAAATAATAGTTAAAATGTCAATAGTATTCAAAACAATATACAGATCTAATGCAATCATAAAGATGTCTGCAGTCCCATATTTATAGCTGCATTATTTACAATAGACAAGATATGAAAACAACATTAGTGTCCGTCAACAGACAAATGAGTAAAGAAAAGGTTGAAGATCACTTGAGTTGGAGAAAACTGAATTAAAAAGAATATTTCCACATAGATCTCTAGCATGGTTAGCCACATAGGTACTAGCATCATTTGTGCTCAGAAAAGGTGAGACTTCCCCAGCCTGGACTGAGACAAGAGAGCTACCCTCCCCAGTGCTGGGAGGAGAAGGAGAGAAATTACCATGACATTTGCCTATTACTTTTTTCCTGTCTTTTTTTCCCAGATCCTTTCCCTCCATCTCTTCTCTTTTTCTGTAGAGTGACATGGAAAGCCATAGCTGCCAAACTATACGGGAGGGTGTAGCTAACCACACAGCTTTGCCTCTGCTGTTCCCCACTGAAGATTTCCTCCAAGCATCGGAGAAGCTCTGCCTGTAGTACTAGAGAACAAAATTTCAGAATTTGTATAATGGATCTCATGCTAGATATTTCCCTCTACTTTGAGTTATCACACAGTTAGTAGAAATTTGTCATATACATGGAAGCTCTGTTGATCAACAAATTATTACTGATCCTTGAAAAAGAGACCAAGAGAGAATCATATTAATGTTTATCATTTTAGGTTAATCTCATGGATATTTGAATTATATATCATAAAATCTGTATTTAACTCATATTCTTGAGACTACCCCAATGTTTTCAACATTATTTGTAATATAGTAATAGTTTCTAAACTATATTACTAGGTTCATTTCTATTCATAGAATTTTCAACATGTAATTACAGAATACTGCTTATTATAGGTTCATAAATTCTACTTAAGCAGATGTAAAAGAAGATTGAAATTTTAAGGATTAAGTTGAGAGGAGCAAATGGGTTAGTATTGTCAAAGGGTACAAAGATTTGATTGTATAAAATGGGTATCCTAGAGATCTACTATGCATTGTAATGCCTATAGTTAACAATACTATATTGTATATTTAAATTTTTGTTCAAAGGACATATTCTGTATTAAGTGTTCTTATCACACAAAAGATAAAAGAGGGTGGAGAGAACTTTTGGAAATGATAGATATGTTTATAGCATAGATTATGGTGATGTTTTTACAAGGGATTACTTATTTCTAAATTCAGCAAGTTGTATACATTAAATATGTACTGCTTTTTGTATGTCAATCATACCTCAATAAAGTGGAATTCTTTAAGAAAACTACTTTGAATTATGCTTTTAATATGATAAAACTTAAGCAATCAAAATGACTTAAAATTAAAAATAAGACTCCTTCTCCCACACACTGTCCTCTACTCTACCTCCCCAGAGACAACCATCATTATAAATTTCTTATGTATTCCTCCAAGCTATTATACAAATGGATGAAAATAGATCAAAAAGAACCTTTTTAAAAGTCCATTCCATAAAAACTATATTTCAAAATGTCTGTTTTCTCAACTTGACTTAACACATATTATTCTATTTGCATCTATATATATAGTACACAGTCTTCAGACTTGAGGTCAGACATAATTTAATAAAACCCAATCATAGGGACAAGACTTCAAAGGAGCCACAATAAGGATTGCAAAGATCTATAATCCATTAAACTTTTCATTAAAAAAATTCAGGAGAGAAGAATAGGATCTCCATGTAGTAAGTTTCAAGAATTAGAGTTGGTACTAATCAGTCATAAGCAATCAAGTGAGTCTGTCTTATGGTGTATCATATAAGGATATCAGATATATGTAGGTAACTATTTTGTCCACAATTACATGGAAACTAAAATAAATTGATTAATTTTAAAGGCATATTTGTAGTGGTTACTTACATCATCAGCCTAAACATTCAGCCAGATCCAAAATACTGTAGGTGCTGCCCACGTCATCTGGGTTACCAGCTTTGCTAAAATATTATTGATAATACAGTTTAATTCAAACAAAATTCTCTATAAAGAATGTGTTATGTCAAATAGTACAGTTCATGTTAGCTTATTCCTTTTTAACCCAGTATATTCGTTATTCCTCATGAATAGAGAAGATTCCTCATACTCTTGTTCTTTCTTAAACCTGTATTTGGTATCAATTTATTTTAAGAAAGTCTTCTTTGTCTTTCAGGCCCTTCTAACATACAGGAGTGACCCAGCCATGAAAAAATTGTTGAATCATCTGTACTTCTATATCATGCCTGTGTTTAACGTTGATGGATACCATTTTAGCTGGACACATGTAAGTGGCTTTGCATATCCATTTGGAAAGAGGACTAAATGCTTAAGTCATAGATCAGGAGAGTGCTTGATGGGTGGCCCACTGAATAATTCCAGAGGTGCAAAAGAGGACCTCCTTCCTCCTTAATTAGAGCACTAATCTTTTGATTTCATTTCCATATTTTGTCTTTGTGTAAGATTTTGTGTAAATAAAGATTGTGCCTTCCAAATAAACCATAAAAAAATTACAGGTCTAGTCCAACCCATTTGCTTTTGCCTGTGAAGAAAGGAGGGCAAGAGAGAGCAGGAGACAGGAAGTTCATGGCAGAAGCTGGAACATAAACCTGGGTTTCCTCTAGTCCTCTGGGGTTCATCTAGTCCTCTTTCTACTCCCTGGGCTTATCTATTCATGGAAGAACTCTCTCCTCCTCTCCTCGGCAAGATAACCCCTTCACTGATTGAGTTACTAAAATGCACATGAATAAACTTTTAAGTACTTTTTTTCCCTGCCTGTTTTCTTAATTTTATATAGGATCGGTTTTGGAGAAAAACAAGATCAAGGAACTCAAAGTTTCACTGCCGTGGAGTTGATGCTAATCGTAACTGGAAAATCAAATGGTGTGGTAAGTTTGGGACTAATTAGGATTCAGAACCAAAATTTCTCACATATATCACTCTGCAAAATGATGAGCCTTGTAGGACTCAACTGGAAGACTGATGTTTTCATTATGTGAAAACCTAATAAATACATAGCTCTAATTTCCAAAATAAAGTGAAAAGATTCTTTTTTAGTATATAAAAGTCAAATATTTAAATTTGTCAACCCAAACCTAAAAATTGAAAATTTAAACATAGATGTAAAAGCAGAAAACTGGAATATTTGTCATTCATAAAACTAAAACAGGAACCATGGTTTGTATTATAAATCTGGTTGCTTTCCTTCTTTTTATAAGAATAACACTGATCCTGCTTTCATCTGTGGTGATCAAAGCTGGCATGTCCTTATCTAAAACCTAACAATCTGCCAATCACAGGTTCACTGGCCACTCACTCCAAAAACGGATTTCAGTTCCAGTCCACATTTCATTGAATGATAGTTTCTCCCTTTGGGAAGATGTCATCTTAAGGCAAGAAACTCTTTTATAAAATTTAAAAAGTAGGCAGTTACAGGGAGGATGGGGGCATAAGAAAATTAGCATGGCTAATATCATACTTGTGACAAAAAAAAAAAGGGAAGAAAAAGAATAGTATTATAAAAATGCAGGTGGAAGAACGGGTGCTTTTGTAGTTTATCACTAGCTGCCTTGTGTCACAGAAAGGCTCCTTTTAGTTCTTTAGAATTGAAGATTATTACACTTCACTCATTTACCATGCTTTCTGGTCTATATTAGATGCCACTACCTCCATTCCCACCAGAGTCAGACAGAATAACTGAGCACGGACTTAGATTCTTTCTATAACTCCTTCTAGACAACTGCTCTCAATCAGGTAGAACTAATGAATAAGAACATGGCATAGCTGAATAAATATCACTTCAAATTACAACAGGCATGTTTCGATTCTGCCATTACCAGCTCAATGGTTTATGCAATTCTCTTTATGAAATTATAGTAACCCCCACCTTGTGGAATTCATATAAGAATTAAAAGAATTTACATATGTGAAGTGCCCAATTCACTTCCTAGCTTGTGCAGTTGTCTAAATACCAGTGACCTCCTTTTCCTACATCCAGAACAGAGTGACATCACCTCTGAGATTTAAACAAATGGGTGAAACAGATTTTTTCCTTCTTGGGAATTTTGTGATGATAAGCAGCCATGTAACTCTTAAAATGTTTGCATTTATGTGGGAACAAAAAGCATTCCATAAATACTAAAGTGATATTATAGATGGCTTTAGGATTTAGACATTGTTTTCTCCAAACTAGACTGAGACAACAAACATGTTCATATTAACTTTCTGTCCATTCCCCTCGCAACCAACATACTAGGATCTGTTGAAACCTAATCCCCAATGCAGTCATTTAAAGAGTGAGGCCTTTTAGATGATTACACCATAAGGATGGATCCCACATGAATGGAATTAGTGCCCTTATAAAGAGGTCAAAGGAGCTTCTTTGCCCCTTCTGCCATGAGCACACACTTAGAAGGCTCCATCCATGAGAAATCAGCCCTCATCAGATACTGAATCTTCTGATAGTTTGATCTTGGTTGGACTTCCCAGTCTCCACGACTGTGAGCAATAAATTTCTGCTGTTCATAAATTACCCAGTCTGGAGTATTTGGCTATAGCAGCCAGAAAGGACTAAGATACTCTGTAAATCTATGAGTTTTTTAAAATCTCCTTTTGCCTTTTCTCTAATGGGATCATTTGCATACCCATAACCACATGGTTGTTTCACTAGTTAGCAAGTGCCTATGTCCATGTCTGGCAGTTATCTTGGTTGTGTCCACTAAGTGTGTAACTGAGCTGAGTAATACGAGCAGGCCAGCCAGCTTGGCCTATGTAAAGGTACGCTCTTGTTTATATCCAGTTACAAGTGAGTGTCTTGTTTCTCTTTGTTCTTCCTCTTTTACCTAGTCTGTTTCCTTTATACATGTTCCTTCTTTCATTTCTCAACTTCAACTAGTAGCAGGAATTCTAGCATAGGATTCCTTTGATTCTACCTAGTTTGAATCATTCTGATTTTTCTTGTGTTTGAACCCTTGAAGTATACATGGGGCTACATCAAACTTCAGTTGTGAAATGATCTTGATAAACTATTATAAGATGTGCAAATGCAGGCACACTGACTAGGATGGTGGATTCAGTGATCCAGACTCCAAGGTGGATTCAGCTGATAAGATATGCAAGAAGTATGGCTGGCCTCCCTCCTAGCTGCTGGTCCACCCTCCTATAACTATGTGCTTGGTCAGTGAGAAAGTGGGCCACACTCAGGGAACCACTCTCAGATCAGGAGTACTAATGTGAGAAATCCCCTAAGTGAATCTCCAAATAAACAGTCACTATATAAATGTCCAGAATCATTGAAAACACTACAGCATCGACATTGAACTACCAAAACAATTGTTTCTCTTCAGTCATTGAGTCTGAAACTTAGCAGAACATAAAACTGCATCTTACCATGAAAAACCTGCAGGCTCTCATCTGGCCATGCTTTGTGCATCAGTGTGGAATAGACGGAAAGCTTAGTGTATACACATGGAAACAGGTAACCCTTTCCAACACTTCATAGCTCCCTGGCAGACTTTCAAGCCATGAAATGAACACCACTGCTCAACATTCAGCAGGAGAGCACAAGTCAGAGTAGTCGTGTGAACCAGGAGTAAATATACACATTTATTCATTCATTTCCCAAAGTTAATTGAGCACATTACTCTCTGATAGACACTATATTTTCCTTCCTCTACACTCTCATTTTACAGTCTGCTGCATGTATTAGCATTTCTAAATTGGAAGAAATCCAAGAGAGAGGCAACATTTTAACCCTTGAATAATCAAGTGTTGCCTAAACAAATTACTATTTAGAAAAATCTGCAGAATGGGAGAACATGTTTGCAAATCATATTTCTAGTAAGGGACTTGTTAGCTGTCATATAAAATAGCTCTCATGACTTACCAGTAAAGAGGCACTTCAATTTTAAAAAGCTCAAATGGTTTGAACAGACATTTCTTCTAAGTGTACCAGTGGAAATAAGCACCTGAAAAGATGCTCAGCATTATTTGTCATCAGGGAAATGCACATCAAAACCATAGCAGAGTACCACTTCCCACTCACTAAGATGGCTATAATAAAAAAGGTAAGAACAAGTGTTGGTGAAGGCGTGGAAAAAGTGGAACACTTATACTTGCTAATGAAAATGTAAAATGGTGCAGCCACTTTGGAAAACAGTTTGGCTGTTCCTCAAAAGTATAAGCAGAGAGTTCTCGTGACAGCAATTCCACTCCTATTGAAAAACATTTATCTACACAGTGACTATTGATAGCACTATGGATAGAAGCCAAAAGGTGGAAACAACTGAAATGTCTATCTACTAATGAACAGATAAACAAAATGCCATATATCCACACTGTCAGAGAGGAAATATAATTTCTTTACAAGTTCATAGTTGGGAAAGACTCCTGTTTCAAAAGACGGATTAGTAAGAGAAAAGCAAGCTTTTTAACCCATGGATGAGCCATCACCCTGGAGAAGCCTTAAGGAAAGGCAACTCAAAACAGTGGACTAGAGCTCTGGCTCATGTTGCATCCCTGATAGAGAATGGAGAAAGAGCATCTTTACAAATTTATATCCTGCTTTTAGTTAAAATGGGGAAGGCAGAGAGCTTTTCTGTATCTGAGTCTTCTTAATGGTCTTCAACTCATCCGTCCTTCAGATTTGGGGCAAGAATATTCTGGTCAGGCCAGTGAGATGGCTCAGCAGTGTAAGGGCCTGCCTGGCAAGCACGAGGTCCTGAGTTCAACTCCCAGTACCCACATACGAAAAAAGGGTTGGTGATATCGCTCAGCGGCACAATCGCTTGCTGGCAAGAGCGAGGTCCTGAGGTCGGCTCCCAGTACCCACATTAAAAAAAAAAAAAAAAAGAATATTCTGGTCTCCTACAACACATTGAAATATTATTTGGGCATAGAAAAAACGAAGTATTATAACATGCTGCAATATGAACGAATCTTGAGAACACTGTGCTAAGTAAAATAAACCAATCACAAGATCAAACATTGTATCATCCCTTTTATGTGAAATGTCCAAAATAGGCAAATCCACAGAGACAGAGAAGATGAGTGATTTCCAGAGAGGGAATAGAGATGACTGCTAATGGGTGAGGAGTTTTATTTTGGGTTAATAAACATGTTCTGGAATTAGATAGTGGTAGTAATCATAAATATACTAAAAGTCATTGAATTGTATATTGTTAAATGGTGAATATTATAATATGTGAATTATAGCTATTATAAAAATTAACAATAAAGCCAATTAATAAAAGAATTCTTAATTTCCATTTAGGAGCAAGTTAGGCACTTATCTAAATATAATAGCTCTTTAAGACTCTCATTTATGTAATATTATAAATTAAGTGAAACAGAGAAAATTTTATATCTTTTAGTAGTTTAATCATATTTTTTTTCCTCTCAACATATGACCTTTTCTTGCCACCACCTCCTCACTCTATCTCAAAAACAGAGACCAGTTTTTGTTGTGCAAATATTGTAATAGACCATCTGTGTTGAAGAGGGAAGTGGTTACATGCTGGTGGTTTTCAGCCAGTGCTTGTGAAATAACAATAGATGGCCACTGGCCTGCTTTCTACAAGGACAGCTTCCTCCAGCTGAAGGGCTTTTGTTTTGAGATAGCTATATCAGCTGAGAGCCTAAGTTGAATTGCTCTGAAAATATAAGGAATTTCATCAGCTAAATTTGAGACAAAGGAAGAGAAAAAAAGAGGGGTAACATTTCTAGGTCTAGAAAGGGAATTGGGGACTCAAATACATTTAAGGACAATTTTAATTAAAATTTTCTGTAGAATATATAAACTCCCTTTAGTGTTCTATCAGTCACCACCAGTAAGTAACATCTATTCACTTTCTAAGGATTTGTGGAGTTGGATCTGCTATCTGGGGATATGAGGAAGTGCCGAGTCTGGCCTCAAGGTAAGCTAGGGGTAAAGGAAATCCACATCAAATTTTCAAGAGCCTGGAGCTCACAAGAATGAGCTTCCCTATAAGAAAGTGAGTGTCCATCATTGGAGATTTATAGACAAGATCTGGATAGCTTTTGGCTAAGAATGACTATCACCTAGGTGATTATACTAGACCCTTAAGATTCCTATACCTCTATTAAAGATAATTCTAACATGTTTCACATCTGCCCAATTTTAAATCCAAACAACTGTATTAAGCACTGTCTATAATGCAAGGTGCTGTAAATTGTATCACAAAGTCCTGAAGGAGTTAATGAATTCATATCCAACTCTCAAGGAATTATTTGTGATGTTGAATTATAGGGAACATCTGTTGGTTTAGCCTATTCTTCACTTTGCAACCAATTTAAGGTAAAAAATATATATATATTAATCACCTAACATCTTTTGTGAAAATTGAGAAATTTTAAAATTAGAGGATTGGTGAGCTAAATTACTATGCTTAATCGTGGATTTTATACAGGAGTTAAGGATATAGAATCCTGGAAATCTGAAAATATTATGGATCATAAGGCGTGTGTATACTGTTTTCGATGTATGGCCCTTTCCTACACACTGAAGACTCAAGTCCTCTAATTCCCCCACGTGACCACTGAAACAAGTCTGTGGGTGTGAGATCAGCAAGCACCCAAGCACACCTGCAGCTTTCGCTTCACCTGCCATTCTCATTCCAACCCCCCTTCGTGTTTATTTCCTTGGGAATATTTTTGAGACCTTCACTGTGTGTTTAAATTAATTTATTGATCATTTAGATATGTTTGTAGCAGAAACTTTTATCCAAGTGTCAGCCATAGTTCTGTCATACTGTCAGAAAACCAAGCTACCATTTTGGACATAAACACAATTAGAATTAATGTTAGCCTGACTACTAATTCTGTTTTCTATTTCTTTCCTTCTTTCTTTCTTTTTCTTTTTTCTTCTTTTCTTTCCTTTCCTTCCCTTTTTCTCTGTAGTTGGCATTGAACCTAGGGCCTTACATGTACTAGGCAACTACTCTTCATCAGATTAAGATCCCTCGCTTAAAGCAGCCTAGAAAATATGATCTACATCCCCAAACCATTTTATTTTTTAATTTTGAGACAGCAGCTCACTAAGTTGTCCAGACTGACCTCAAACTTGAGACTCTCCTGCCTCAGTCTCCTAAAAAGCTAGGGTTACAGGCATGCACCACCACGCACAGCCTTGGCCTGACTATGTGATGACGGACCTTCTATCAATACCATAATTGTTTCTAAAATAATTGTGTCTAAAATGGTTTATTTTTCAAAAGAAAAGTTTCAAAATAAAAATGTGTATCTTTATGGTATTTATTATTCTTATTAGAGTGGTCTTTTTCAGTGCTCTGTAATAGACTTGTGGGTATTTGAGGAGAGTTGATTGACAATGGGTGTTGAAACGGGAAAAACCAGTTATGATTGATATTTCTAATTTCTTTTGTTGTTTTATTGTTTGGTTTGTTTCATTGGTTGGCTCCGCAGTGCTAGGGATCTGGTTTTGTCATTTTGTGTGTTTTTCCTTTTAAGTTGCTCTTGAAGTCTGTAGTGCACACTCTGGATAGACACTGTCCATTTATTCTAACCTCTTTCTAAAGGGCATTTCTGTATTACTAAGGTCAAAACAATAAAGACTGCATTTCCTAGACCACGTTAAGCTTGGGGTCTGGATATGGTATGGGTTCTACCAGTTTGGTGCCCTTGGGTGACTTAGCATGGAAGGAAGATGGGGATCACTTTCCTGTGGTTTCTACTCTCCTTACTGTCCAGCACCACTGTGAGATGCATGGTTCGTGTGAGGCACCTTCCGCTTCTTGCTGCTTCCCTGAAATGTGCTTGCTGCTACCTCAGCTCAGCAGAAGCAGTGGCCCTCTTGGTAATATATATCACGCCTCTTGAAAGGCATGATTTCAACATCCAAGAAGGCTCAGTAGAGTTTCTTTCCCAATGGCTCCAGATGACATTTTATGTTTTTAAAAAATCCCTCTGATTAAACTAGCCACAGTGGATTCTGTGCCCTTTCAAGAAACACTGAACAATAAAGAATCCTTCATAAACATTTCATTTCCTAGTTCATATCTATGACCTTAGCCAAAAATTCTACTCTCTTACAAACTTTATCTGATATTCAATTCAATTTTTCTTTCACTTTCTATTCATGATTTGTACTATACCACCTTTTCCTATTCCATTGGCATCAACCATATTAATTTGTCCTTTTAAAATAATGTACCTATTAGAAATTAGTAGACTGTTATCTCTATCGCCTTAGCATTATTAAGCTAGGAATAAATTGTTAATTCCTTTCAGTGCTCATTTAATTCATCAATTTTAAACATTTTTTGCAAGTGTCATCCTTTCCAAGATGGAAGATCACGGGCTAAACTGAACCTTTGTTTCTAAGGTTTAAAGAAAATATCAAAGCTTGCATTTTTTGTTTCTATTTATACATTTTTCCAGCTAATATATCTCAAAAAAGAGATATTTTATCTTTCGTGAAGTTGGTTTTCTTTTTTCTAATATAGATACTGACTATATGGAAAAATCATTTCATCTCCCTATTTTACATTTAATGTTCTTTATGCATTATATGCCCAAATCCTTTTTTAAATGGACATTTTGTAACTGCAGATTATAAATAATATTTGCTACTGATTATGAGTGTGTACATGAAATAGTATGTTTTTGTTTTATTTTTCTGATATTAGTAAATATATAAGAATTTCCATTTAAAGGACAATACCTAGTTTATTTGTAACATCCATTCTAACATTATGAATAAATATCTTTGCTGAAGTTTTTAATAATGATGTTATGAAGTTTAAAACCTTTTACAAACAGTTCAGTTTGAAAGTTATAAAGAAAGCAGCATATAAAAATAATTTTGAAGGGAGGCATGGAGGAGTTGGCAGAATTACTCCTTTTGCTCTTGGGACACTGACATACTGGCTTTTCATTTGGAACTGATTTTTAAGTCCGGTAATTTTATTGCACCTGTTTTATCAGGTAACCCACGCATGCTACTCATTCTTTAGAACGCCTCTACTCTTGCCTTGGACATATCAGTAAGGTTTTTAAAAAACTTTTATCTACTAATTCTTTTCCTGCCATATTGGTTATTTTTCAGAATTATTGCATTTCTGATTTTGAAAACAAACTACATATCTCCGATAATTTTCCTCCAGCTGTATTATTTGCATTTGAGAAAATCACATGTATTTATGTTCATAAATTTCATTAATATCTAACTGCTTTGAGTTTTAGGGTCCTTGTTATTATTTTTAACATCAGTCTAGCATTATGTTCTTTCTGGATCACTAATGTTATTGAATATTAATGTTTGTATGTCTTCAGGTTCCCAATTCCTTTTTAATTTATGTGCTTATTTTTATCTCAAACTCCTTTTGAATTAATTTTTCTGTTATTAAAAATCTCTTCTGAATGTCATTCTTATGTGACGATAGATAGATTTAGGTAAACAACAGTATTTTTTTATCTACCACTTTTTATAATTGTTTTTAAAGGTTATAATGTGTGGAATAATGTCAAGAGGCATATGGGCAGTCCCATTGCTTTCAAGCTCTCTTCAAAAACTGCATTTACCAGACTTCACAAAACTCTGGTGAACTGCAGAACTCTAGGAACAACCAAAAGGTCCCCAACAAAATAGCTGACACTAGTAACAATATTTTTAAGATGTAAGAAAAAAAAAAAAAAGACTTTCTATTAAAACTGAGAAAAAAAATACCAAATACATTTTATATATTTGTTACCTCAGATATTATCAAATGCATGAATACATTCACTCATTACTGTTTTTTGAGGTGGTTATTGGAAAAACAGCAATAAATAAAGCAAACAGAGTCAGGCTGTGAAAATATTCTGAATAAAATCATACCAGGAAAGTGAGTCTTCTAGAAGGCAGAGGGAAGCTCACAGTGACAGATGACACTTGAGAGTCAAGGAGGTCTGGGGAAAGAGCACCGCAGGCACATGGAGCATCTTTGGGGTGTTAAAGACAGAGCAAGGAAGGCTATGTGGCTGGAACTGAGGGAGAGGAGGAGAGAGGGGTACAAGATGAAACAGGGAAGTAGTCAGAAGCAAAATTATGCAGATCCTGCATCATACAAAGATTATGGGTTTTGTTCTGAATGAGATTGGGAGACCACTGCAAAGTTTTGAAATTAGATGCAACAGACCTGACTTTTTAAAATACATATTTTATTAGTGTGTGTTAACATTATATGATGATAGTATTTATATTGGAAGTTGGAACATACAATTACCTGACTTATTCTCTTAAAAAGAGAAGCATTCTGGATACTGCAATCCAAATGGATTTTTGAAGATAGATATTTGGGTTCTAATTTTCACATTTGAAAGCATTGTTTTCTAAACATAATAAAAATCATAACCTAAAAATATTACTACCCACAACTTTAGATGAATATGGCATATAACAGAATACTAAATGTAAATACACCTTTATTACATAAAGAATTGTTTTTTTAAATAGAGATAAACAATTGTATGAGAAATATTTGCAGCAAGTACATCAGAGAAAGTTTTGTTGTCTATTTGTATCAACACTTAAGAATGAAACATTACATAATAAGTTTGAAAAGTCCATTCAAAATATTAAAAAAAAAAACACTAAGACTCTGGTAGGTTAAAAACTTTTTAAAAAATAGACTCCCAATTTGAGAAAATAAGCATGACAAAATGGGACGATTCCTACTTTTAAAAAACAGTATTAAAACAGAACAGTAAAACATTTCAACTATTAAATTATTTCCTAAGATGTTTAATATGATCATGGAAGCAATGGTAAAACTGGGATAGCATGTATGTCTTGGAACATTAGAAACTAATTTCATGAGGCAACAAAAACTGTCCATTCCTTCATTCATTAAAAAAAAAAAAAAAAAGTGAACTAGAGGCCACACTCTGAGCCAGGCACTTGGAAAGCAGAGATCAGTCCCACAGATTGCCTGTCCTCAGAGGATTTTAGATCATTGAGATTCCAACTGGTAAAGTTAAAGATGAGAAAAAGAGTAAGGCAGAGAGTGGGGTAGTGGATAGAGAGGAAGGAGGAAGAAAAAGAAATAAATTAAAAGTTTGTCAATACTGTATTATCAGGGTTCTCCAGAGAAGCAGCATGAATAGGAGGTATATACAGAAAGAAAAAGAAATTTAAGGAATTGGCTCATATAATTATGGAGGCTTACAAGTCTGAAATCTGCAGAGGGAGACCCAGGGATGAGCAGATAGTCCATTTGAGCTTCAAAGACCATCTACTGAATAATTCATTCTTCCTCAATGGAGGTCAGTCTGTTTATTCTATTCAGGCTTTCAGCTGGTTGGATAAGGCTTATCCACATTGTAGAAGTTGATAATGCTTTATTCAGAGTAAATCTCACTCAAAAACACCCTCACAGAAACATTCAGAATAATGTTTTTTACGGCTTATATCTAAACGTTCTCTCAAAGCCTCATGCGCTCATAGGTGAGACTTTTCATAGGTGGCTGGATCTAGGGTACGTGATACTGGGATTAAGGATGTGTGATAACTAAATTGGTTCAGCATATTTCTGGGTGTGGATAATGGAAGGTCCATCCTGGGTGTGGGTGGCACCAACCAATAGGCTCGTACCTTGGATGGTATAAAAAGGAAAGATGAAAGACAGGCTGCTGGCTGCTGCTGTCTCCTGCCTACTCTACTATGGACTGTTTCTCCTCTGCAATGGCCCTCTGCTATGCCACCTTTCCTTGGATCCAGCCAACTATAGACTGAAACCTCTACAAACATTAAGCCAAAATGAACATTTCCTCTTTTAATTTGTGGGTGTAGAGTATTTTGTCTCAGCAATGAGAAAAGTAATTAAGACAATGTTTAACCAAATATTATCTGGACACCATGGCTTAACCAAATTGACACATAAAATTAATCATCAAAGATATACTATTGTAGAAATATATGTATATTCGCATACACACATATATACTTGGTGAAGTCAGAAAAGTTTTCATAGAGGAGATAATAGTGGATTTGAATATTAAAAAATATCTTTGTCATCGGGTAAACCAAACTGGTGCAGAAGATAAATAAAAGAAAGGATAAAGAAGTCCAGAAGGCATTGCACATAAGAGAAATAGGTGGAGGCCATAAGGAAAATATGTAGCATGTAACAGGATGGAGGCATGTGAGGACAAGAGGCCCAGCATGGCTGGATGAAGGATGAGAGAAAGCACTGGTGAGAGGTGAAGAATCCATGTGGACAGTGTATACTGAAGATGCAGTGCTTCTGTGACACACTGAGCACAGCAGATTTTATTCTAGAAGCCATGCTATTTCAAGAAGTGTTATAAATATATAGGGTTATATAAGAGGAAGTGACAAAAAGTCATAGCACCCTTTCAGAGCACATCAATTTCACTGAAAGATTTTGAAAAGAGAATTTTTTTTGTCAAAACAATCTCAAATATATAATTGGGTGAACTGAATAATTCACATAAATCTTTAAGGTAAAACAAAGATTTCAAAGTTCTGAAATTACAGTCTATGTGGGCTTTCTCTATTACAGGTATGTTGATAGAAATGATCAAAAAACACTGGGAGGGCCAGTGAGATAGCTCAGCAGCATAAGCGCCTGCCTGGCAAGTGCGAGGTCCTGAGTTTGACTCCCGGTACCCACATACAAAGGAAAAAAAGAGCCTGTGATATCGCTCAGTGGCACAAGTGCCTGCTGGCAAGCGCAAGGTCCTGAGTTCGACTCCCAGTACCCACATAAAAAAAAGAAAGAAAGAAAAACACGGGGAAACGGATAGCCTGTGTTAGTTAGCTTTCCATTACTATAACAAATACTTCAGACAATCAATTTAAAGGTTTATTCTGGCTCGTGGTTTCTGAGGTTCTAGTCCATGATCAGTTGGCCCCATTGCTTTTAGTCCTGTGCTTAGACAGTGCATCATGGCAAGAGTACATGGTAAAGCAAAACCACATGCCCTGGAAGCAAAAGGAGAAAGACAAAGGCATTGAGATTCCACAGTCTCTTTCAAGGGCACTCCTCTCATGACCCAAAGACCTCCCACTAGGCCCCACCTCTTAAAGATTACACTACTTCCCAATAATGCCATGGACTGGACACCTTTAACATATGGCCCTTTAGGGAACACATATCCATACTATTACAGAACCTTTAAAAGTTTTCTAGCGGGAAAAATACTGGCTGATCTCTGAGTGTCACTTGAGCAGAAACATCAACCAAAGACTGATCAGGAAACTATAGTAGGACAATAATTCAGGACAAAACAATGAGGATGGAGAAAAAAAAGGTACACATGAGGAACATAAAAACAGCAGCATTCACCAAGACACCAGTGACATGGAAAAGACAATGTTCAGAGAGAAGAGGGAGAGATCCAGAATGACTCCATTTCTGGATGAAATGATTTGTGGATAGAGAAATCACCTAACAAAATTTTGCATCTAGTAGGAAGTGGAAGGTTTGGTGAAAAACAAGAGTAAGATTTTGAGCAGTGGATATGAAGTGCTCGTGGTAATCAAGGGAAAGATGTGAATAGGTAACTAGATATAGACCTGGAGTATTGAAAAGGGTATAGTCTGAACATTGAGACTTGTGTATGCTCGGCGCAAATAGAGCGGTGGAAGCTTTACAGGTAGATGTCTAGATATACATGAACATCAAGAAGAGTCAAAGCAGACCCTCAAGCCTGTCCATACCAATCAGCGTAAGAATTCCATAGCAATGGTTAAATAAGTTAATATATATATTCAGTTGGTGAAATTTTAGAAAGCCACAAAAATGGACAAGAAGTTCATGTAAAAATGATAAAAAATGCTGATATAGAATTGAATCTAATATTGGCTGATTATCTTTTCACTGTGATTACAGTACTATACAATATATAAGGCGTTTATAAATACATTTGACAGATACGTGCGTGCAGCATACTAACACAGGAAAGAAACTTGGGGATAAATACCAAAATGCTGGAATTGGTAATCTAGTATTGTGTTTTGTCTTTTAAGTGCTTTCAAAACTTAATTTTAGAATTCCACTTTGAAGAAAAACTTTTCCTGTAAATACTGCATATTCTGCACTTATTTTTCTCATCCAACCCACAAGTGGTTAGCTAAATGACCAATTAAACTGTGTGATTTTTATAAAAATGAACCCCAGCAATAAATATCACTTAAATACAAGATCTTGTTACCACTATGTGGCTTTAAATTAGCCCACCCAACTATACCACTCTGAGAATTTAGCATCATTAGAACTATAGGAGTCATTTTTACAAATATTTATTGAGCACATAGCACTTACAAGCATTCTGCTTGAATGCTACTTTGGAGCATTTCTTCAGCCACTATTCAGATCAAGGAAACAGTTTCTAATTTTCTTCTTCAACTATATTTTCTCCACCTATGTGCAAATGATACACAAAAACACCTTTTATGACAACCCAACTTGAACCTATAGATAGTTTTATAATATTAGTCGCCACAGTTCTGTGCATTAAAAAACAGAAACAGGGCCAGTGAGATAGCTCAGCGGCATAAGTGCCTGCCCAGCAAGCGCAAGATCCTGAGTTCGACTCCCGGAAACCACATAAAGGAAAAAAGGGGCCAGTGCTATTGCTCAGCAGCACAAGGGCTTGCTGGCAAGCGCGAGGTCCTGAGGTCAACTCCCGGTATACATACACGCAGACACACACACGCACACGCAAAGGTGAATGAAATTTGAAGGATATGGGAAAATAGGCAGTGTTATAAACTGCCATTAACAGTACTAACAGGTATGACTTCTAGGGAAGGGTATTTGGCAGTGTCCACTAAAACTACATATCCCTTTTTATTCAATGAGGAGTTGTTACAGGAATTTATCCTGTTGCTGTACTCACATGCATTGGGAATTACTTATGTATGAAGATTGCATTAATTGCAACACTCCTCATAGTAGCAAGAGACTAGAAGCATTCCAAATGCCATCAGCAAAGGACTCATTAAGTAAATTAGGCTCAAATTATACAGTAAAATTCTATGGAGCCAGAATGAGACAGCTATTTTATACACTAATATGGGCAAATCTCCAGGATCACACACACACACACACACACTTGAACAAAACAAGGTAAAGGTAAAATGAACATATACAGTGTATAGAGAATGCTGTTATTTGTGTAGAAAGATTTTTTCATATATGCATATAATAAAACTACCTTTGTGCTCCTAAATACATTGACTATCCCTGAAATAATACCAAAAAAAACTGGTAAAAGTGATTTTTCTGGATAAAAGTGCATGCCTAGACAGATGAAGAAACAATTTGCATGGCATACCATGTACCTCCACTGACCAGTCAAAAAATTTTAAGATAAAAAAATAAGCCAGCATGCTTTTCTGAAAAAGCTAAAAATACAATTTTAACTAAAATTAGGCTCCAGATTGCACTACCGCTACTCAAAACACTTGTTCTCCCTTCATATTAGCTTTTGTTATTCAGCTTAATAAACTTCCATTAGTAAAACAAGAAGCAGAGACAAAAGAATTTTCTCATGACCTATAAAGAAAATATTATCCCCTTTCCACACCATTCTTCATTGTCCATACTCGCCACACCCACCAAATTGGGGAGAGTGGTATCTTAGAAACCCAAATGCACTCCCCTCCTCTTCCGGCCTCGCCCATCATCTCTCCTGTTCTCTAGAGGTGTTGACTCTGAAGTAGACTGAGAGAGAGTTAAAGGTTTCATACTAATTAAAAACATTTTACAAAAATATATTTTTTATTATGTAGGTAAATAGGATGTATATATCAGCAAAAATCCTTTAATTTGACATATTTCATTAGAATATAATATTTGTTTTATTATATGGACGTCTTTTAATTGATAAAACTAAATGTATGTATTGTGCACAACATGATGCCTTGAGGTACATACATTTGAGAAATGCAACTGCATCTATTTTATATGAGGTTCTGGCATGCCATTCTAGCCTGTGTAATTGTGACAGATTCCAGAATGGCCTTCTAACAAGATCCACAATAAAAAATTAAAAAGTAGAACTAGTCAATTCTCTTATCACCCCTATATTTTGGAAAATACATACAATCAATGACAAAGTAGTAATAACATTCAAAACTATTGATTCTCTTCCCTTTGTATTCATTCATATTCTGAGGTATCTCTACTTTTATTTGCACATATTTTTAACAGTATGGTAGTATGCTAGAAAATAACATCATTGTTCAGGCTTTTATGCAGTCTGTTACTTTTCTTATAACCTTAAATTATCATAATTGACCTTAAAACATAAAATGAAAATTGAACTTGGATGCGATAGACTAAGAGGGACTATGCTGGGGAGCAGATTGATTCACTGCTAGGAGCAAAGCACAGTACCACAAAAAAATGGAATAATATTCACTTCTTGTTCTTAGGAACTAGCAGTCCAGTGAGAGAGATTGGCATGTAAACAGCCAGCTGTGGTAGGAAGCTGAGTGAAAGTTGATAAACAGAGGCATGAATGTATCACTCATGGAGGACCCGGGAAAGAGAAATTCTGACTGGGGTGAGGGTCGGAAAGCCAAAACAAGTAGCTTTTTATTTTCAAGACTTTGTTTCTTAGAGCAGTTTTTGTTTCACAGCAAAATTAAGAGGAAGGCACAGAGATTTCCCATATACCCACACACACACACACACATAGCCTACCCCTAATATCAACATTTTCCCCACCAGAGCAGTTCATTACTTTCAGCAAATGAACCCAGAGTGAAACAGGCTCACCCAAAGTCCGTATTTTACTAGAGCTCACTCTTGGAGTTGTACATTCTATGGCTTTAATAAATGTATGACATGTATCCATCATCATAGTTTATACAGAATATTTTCACTGTACTGAAAATACTCTGTGCTCTACTTATTCATCCCTCTCTCCCCTAATCCCCAGCAACCATTAATCCATATATGGTCTCCATAGGTTTGATTTTTCCAAAATATCTATATACTCATCCTTATCCCCCAGGGATTGGTTCCAGGACTTGAGCAGTTACCAAAATCTGTGGATGACTGAGTATCTTATATAGTATTTACTCTCACATACTTTCAAAGCTCTCCAGATTGCTTACAACACCTAAAAATATAAACTTTCCATAAAAAATTGTTATACTATATTGTTTCCTCAGTGTCTTTTTAGTATTTGATAGGTTATTACTATTTATGTATGTACACATGCATACATTCATGTGGATATGTATGTTTTTATTCATTCATTTTGCAGTACTGGGGCTTGAGCCCAAGGCCTTTGCACTAAGCTACATCCCCAACCCTTTTTATTTTTTTATTTTGAGACAAAGTATCTCTCTAAATTGATAATTTGTCCAGGCTGGTCTCAGACTTGCAATCTTCCTGCCATTTGTCTCAGGCTCCCAAAGTGCCGAGATTATAGGTATGCACCACCATACCCAGCTAGCTCTTTTTTGACGCTATATAATACACCATTTTCTGGATGAGCCACAGTTTATACCTTTATCTACAAAAGAACACAGTGGTTGCTTCCTGGTTTGAAAACTTATGAACAAAGCTGCTATCAACATTCACATACATGTATTTTATGTAGATATAAGTTTTCAGTTCCTTTGGATAAATTCCAAGTAGCATGATTCTGTGTTTAATTTTGTAAGAAACTGCCAAACTGTCTTTCAAAGTAGCTGTGCCATTTTGTAATCCCACTAGCAATCATGACAGTTCCTATTTCTCCACATCCTACTTAGGCAGCATTTGGTGTTGTCAATGTTCTGGATCTTGGCCACTGTAACAGGTGTGTCACAGTGTCTCATTAATGTTTGAGTTTGAATTTCCCTGATGACATATGACATGGAAGACTTTTCATATACTGTGTATTTACATGTTTATTGGTGATGTGTCTGTTGAAGACTTTAGCCCACCTTTTAGTTGGTTTGCTTTCTTGCTGTTGAGTTTTCAGAGTTCTTTGCATATCCTTTATCAGAAGTGTCTTGCAAATGTTCTCTCAGTCTGTGGCTTAACCCTCCTTCTCTTGACATTGTTTTTCACAGAGCAGAAATTTTTTGTTTTAATGAAATCCAACTTGTCAAGTATTTAGTTCATGAATCATGCCTTTTATGTTGTATATTAAAAGTCATTGGCATAGTTAACATCATCAAGGTTTTCTCCTGTTATCTTCTATGAGTTTTATAGTTTGGCATTTTACATTTTAGACTATGATCAATTTTGTGTTAATTTATGTGAAGGATGTAAGGTCTGTCTATGTCTAGATTCCTTTGTTTTGTTTTTGTTTTTTGTTTTTTGTTGTTTTGCATGTGGATGTCCAGTTTTTCCAGCACTATTTGTTTGAAAGATAATATCTGCTCCCTTGTATTGCCTGACAAGTAGCTTTTGAGCTGAGCATTCTGGGAATGAAAACATTAGACTTCCAGAGAGAAGAGAGACTGCCCTAACTAACGGAAAAAAATGGGAACAAAGATGAAGAAGATGATTAATGTCAAAACTAGGATGGAGGCAGAGAGGAAAAATAGGAGAAGATACAGGAAGCATAGGGTGGTGGAACACAGTGAGTAACTGGAGGAGGGAGGGATGGAGTCAGTAAAGACTTGAAAAGATCCAAGACCTTTAACCAAAATAATAATTCCTTTATATATCCAGTTAAAGGGCTTCGACCAAAAACTAAAGAGAATAGAGAAGAAAAGCCAAAAAAGAATTGGAGAGGGGAACATCCGTTAGTCTGTCATACTAACTTCATTCATTAATTAGTAAATATTTTTAAGGGTAATATGCTAGGCACAGGAGATACAAACATGAAAAGACATAATCCTTGCAGCTTAGTGAAAGGGCCATTGTATTATGCTGTGATAAATACAGTATAGGGATGAATGAAAGGTGCTTGTAATAGTGTATCAGTGCCATGTTGCTGTTGTAACAAATTTCCACAAACTTAACAGATTAAAACACCTCAAATTTCATCTCTTATACTTCTAGAGCCCTGAAGTCCAAAATGGGTTTTGCCAGACTGAAAGTGTGGCAGGGCCACATCCTCTCAGAAGGTTTAGGGGAAAAATATTTCCTTGCTTTTTCCAGCTTCTTGAGGCCACTGTGTGACCTCTTCCTCCACCTTCACAGCCAGTGACAGAGCCTCTTCTCTCTCTAAATCTACTTTCATTCTATAGCCTTCTCTTCTGTCTGTAGTCAAATTGTTCTCTTATACAGCCACTTGTGATTACATTGAAGACCTGTCCAGACAATCCTGGATAATCTCCCTATTTCAAGATCCTTAATTTGTCATATCTGTAAAGGGTTTTTTCCTCCATATAAAGTTACATTCACAGGCTTCATGGATTAGGACCTGACAATCTTTGGGAATTATCATTCATCCTATCACAACAGACATAAAGGAAAGGTCTGTAATCCAGCATCTTTATCCTCAAGGGTGTGGTGAGCTGCTGTAAAGTTTTAAGCAGAGAAATTAGGTAGTAAGAAGTGTGTTTTTATAAAAGTAACTCAGGACTTCTGAGGATGTGGACTGAAGAAGAGCCGAGAGTCAGGAGACCTCTGTAGTAGCTCAGTGGAGACCTTTGGCTAAGATATTAGTAACTGAAATTGGGATATTGCAATCAAATTAAGACAGTGACACCAAGCGCTCCTTGTGGATTGTTGAATACAGTAGATGACTTCTGGTTTCAGATACCGCACACCAAGGATTATAATCCAAGAGGAGAAGCAGACTTGGGATTTGGTGGACCTTGGACAAGGAATGAAGTTTTATCTCAAAATTCTCACTCTCAAAATTAAAGCATTTGCTTACAAACTGTTTTGGAATGTAGTCCATCCTTGGAAACTGTCTCTAACACCAGAAACCAGTTAAGGAACACAATTCTTACTACTAAAGCTTATCCTTATATCATTAGAACAGGATCTAAAGATGTTTTAAAAATAAGTATGTAATTATATTAAAAACTTTTTACCTGAAACCTATCCAGTAAACTTACTGATAAACTATCAATGCTGTAAAAAAAAAAAGGACTTAAAAATATTAAAATCTAACAGTGCAGTGCAGTCTCATAGTCTAATAATTCTCAAATTTTTTTCTTCTACACTTGTATATGTCACGCACACCCACATTAATGTCACCTTTTTTCCTTTTTTTTTTTTTTTTTGGTGGTACCAGGTTTTGAACCCAGGGCCTACATACTGAGCCACATTTCCAGCCCTTATTGTATTTTTTTGTTTTGAAACTGGGGCTCACTAAGTTGCCAGATGCAATTTGAACTTAAAATCCTCTTGCCTCAGCTTCCAAAGTGCTGGGATTGCAGGCATGCACCCCCACACCCAGCTCCCTCCCTCTTTACAAGTGTATATTAGAACAAATTACAAATTATTAGGATGACCAAACCAGTTATAACCTGTAACTAACTTCTGTGAGAAATCCTTTACTATCAATAGCAATGTCTTGTCCTCATGCCACGGTGAGAAGCATTGCTGCTTCTAGTATCTTCCCTTCTCCATCTTCCTCTCTAATGTTTAGCCTCCAGCTCATTTTATCATTCAGAAAAACTGGGGTTCATAAAAGCAACAAACCCCCCACTTTGTTTTTTGTCCTCTACCTTTCTGAGTTCCATCCATCTTGTGTTCCATGGAGTCTCTTTGCCGTTACAGATTCCCTAGGGTTTCTGATTTTCCCTCTCTCTTTCCTTCCTCTGTACCCTCACACACTTACATTCTGCACTGCACACTTTGCAGTTTTATTATATCCTGCATTGTCTTGTCTTTTAATTTCCCCCTATGGGCATATATTGTCTCCTTTCTAGATTTATGAGGTTCTTATAGAGTTTCACATCTCAATACTCAAAATCTAAAGAGATATATGACAGGGAAGTTAAATTGCTGAAGTGTTCTGAACTGAGATGTATGCTGTTTCATTTGACAAGACTAAAATCTCTTGGCTCTGCACTGCAGAGATCTGTTAATATATTCTGCAGTTGCTCTATATGTGAAGATGGGAAAGAGAATTTTGTCTCAGTTTCAGAAACAATGTATTGACTCCTATAGTCTAAGGGAAAACTATAACCTTTATATTCTCATTTTTCTAAAACATTGAGTGACGTATTTGGTGCCTCTTTCTTCTTTCCCCTAGAAAAAATCCTGTGTTATTATTGCTTTCTGAGTCCCTTTTTGTTGTTTTTTGCTTGTTTCCTTACAAAGCTGTGTCCTGGTGCTTTAGCTTTCACTATCTTGATCTTCTATAGTACAGCAAATATTTCTGATCAGAATCTGTGTAATTGAGGCCAGATCTGGACAGAACTCTTCAAATAAAATATATCCAACAGAGCTATATACAATCCTAAGGGGACTTACTATTCAATAATATTTGTGAGCTGTTTCTTTGAATTTTAGTAAAACTTGATAGTGCTCCCCAGAATTCTATAAATAATACTGTTTTAGTGGTCTTATTTCCACTTGAATTAATTTATGGCCATGTTACAGACCCAGCTATTCAGGATCCTGATTTTATTTTGCAAAGACGGGGCTGGTATATGAGATGAGTAAAATAAAATTTAAACATAAATACTGTCAAGAAGAATTTTAAATGTGATATCCCATTCTGCTGCTGAATCAATACTTAATCTGCAGTAAAAAACATTGGCAGGATGCCAATTCATAAAATAAACCACAAATGCTATAGAATACTTTAGTGTCTAAATTGCTTCTCAGGCAAACAGCCTTAAATCAAGGCATGGCTCTTACTAATACTATACTGTTTATCTTATGTATGATAATAATGACCTAATATTAGTCAAACACTGCTAGGTCAAATTGAGTAGGGGAATGGGTATATATACAATTTCAATGTACAGTATTAAGTTTTATGACAAACTCAGGTAAAACATGTTGTAGACACATATAGGATAAGCACCTAACTAAGCCTATGGTCTTCAGAGATGATGCCAAAAGGTTATTTCTTCTAAGTCTACTTGGTCTTCTCCTTCTCCCAGCACTCGCAACATTGGAATACCCAAGTTTCAGTCTTGGTCCTTTTCTCTTCTCTGTTTACATTCATTTCCTTAGAGATGTCCACCTCTGCTATATGTCTGTTTCCCAAATGTAAATCTCCAGCCCAAGACTCTCTCCCAAGCCACTGTATATATCTAACTGGCATCTCCACTGAGGAAATGCCTATTAAATAATGGTCTTCTCAAACTCAAAATACATAAAACTGAATTCCAGATCTTCACTTTGCCTAATCTACCCTTCCTGTAACCAGCATTGACATCATTTCAGTTGCTCACAGCTAAAATCATGAAATAATCTTTAACTCCACTTTTTCTCTTATACCCTATATCCAATCCACTAGGAAATCCCTTTTGATTGTTTTTCCTGTAGAAACCAACCACTCTGACCACATCTATTACTACCACCTTAGTTCAACCCACTATCATCTCTTCACTGGTTTATTACAGGAGCTTTATAAGTACCCTCACAATTCCCAGACTTGCATGTGCATCATATGAATTCCCTCTCTTCTCTTTGTCTGTCTGTCTGTCTCTCTCGCTCTCCAAATTGTGATAAAATTTTAAAATGTAAATCAGATCATATCAGTCCTTGAATCAAAATGCTGTAATGGCTCTTCATTTTACCTGCCCAAGGATTTAAAGTAACCTATAAACTTTATATGATCATGTCCCCCATTGATTGTTTGATCTCATCTATTTCTACATTCCCTTCCCCTCTTGGCCCCAGTCACACTGGCCAGGTGCATGGCTGTCTTTGCATGCACAGGCTCTTCCCCCTGCCAAAAACACTCTTCCCTAGAAGCTATGGCTGACTCATTTTGTTCTACATGTCTGCTAAAACACTAGCATTGGAGGTACCTTCATCACCATCTCTATAATTGCAACCCACTTCCCTATTGATCTTTCTTACACTGCTCTTTTTTCTCTTTTCCATGGCACTTTTCTACTACATGATATAACCCTTGTGTTCTTATTTAGTATTTATTGTCTCCACCACCACTACTCGTTGTAAACACTAGAAGGAAGAAAACTGTTTCATTCATTGACGTACCCAGTGCATGGTGCATGGTTATGTGTATAGTAAACACTTGTTGAATAAGTGAAAGTATCAACATATAAGCAGTAGTTGAAGATGTCATATTCGTTGAACAGAAAGAGATCATTGAAGAAAATGATTAAGGACAGAATAATTGGCCATTCCTTCACTTAGGAGACTAACACAGAGGGGGCCGGGGATTTAGCTCAGTGGCTCAGCACCTGTCTGGCAAGCGTGAAGTCCTGAGTTGGATGCCTGGTACCCAAAAAAAAAAAAAAAAAAAAAAAAAAGAGACTAACACAGGAAGGTGAAACCCAGAAAAAAGGACTGAGAAAGAAAGGGCAGAGAGGATGGAAGAAGACATACTTAAGGGAACAATGTGTCAACAGCAAGGGAAGAAAAAGTCAAGTCCTGTGAAAAGCCAGGAAAAATAGACTTGTTGGCCCTCCTGAAGCCACAGCTCCTTTTTCTTGCCTCCCATCTCAGCCTCTCCTTCTTATGTCCCTGACCATCCTCTTCACACCTCTGCTTTCTATACACATTACAGAAAACCTTCCTGGTGTAAATGACCCTCTGTAGAAGAATATACAAGATGTGATAAAAAATACATATATATGGTGAATATTTAAACCAAAATGTGTTACAGTAAAAGACACATTGTCATTCATTCCCCTTGTCTTAGTCACTTTCTCATTGCTGGACATAATACCTGACACCCACAACTAAAAAGAGAGGCTTACTTTGGCTCACAGTTTCAGAGATGTCAGTGCATGGTTGGCAGCTCAAATGCAGAAATGGTACGGTGAAATGGTCTGCAGCGTAGGAAAGCTGCTCGTGTCATGGAAACCAGGAAGCAAACAAAAAAGGGAGAAGCCAGAGAGGAAGCTATACCCTTCCAGGTCACACCCCCAGTAACCTTCCTCCAACCAGGCACCACCCCTAACAGCATGTCAGCTATAACGTCCCCATAATCCAATCACCTCCAAAAGCTTCACCTCTGAATACATGAGTTTTTGGAGACATTCTCTATTTAAATATATAACATTCCCTTTCACTTGAAACACACTTATCCCATCAGTCTTGTCACTTTCTGAAGCAATTGTGAAGTCCTCTTTCATGAGTGTCTTTAGTTGCACTGTCATGGCTGCCTCAATGTCCTTAATCAATTCAATAAGTTTACCTTTCATGATCATTTTGACTTTGGGGGAGAGCCAGAAGTCACACAGTGCCAGCTCCAGTGAATAAGGTGAATAAGGACAGTACTGTTTTTACAAGCCTGCCTTTCTGTTGGATGGCACTCAACAACAGCATCCACCATGTTTTTTAATCACTCACCACTCTCCATTCATTCTTTGGAGGAAAGGTCACCACCACACAATTACAATTTTTATTCAGTGTAGGTGGAAATTTATTGCCTTCTTTTCACTATGACGATGCTTAGTCATGAAGCTATTACTGTACAGTATTCTGTTGAGAGTGAGATTTGTGCCCATGTGCGTTAACAATTTGGGGCTCACCACCTGATTGTTTAAGTGTCACATTTTCTTCCTGAAATTATTAACATTTGTTAAGGTCCTGATAACTTAGGGTAAGCTCAGAATTTCAGATTTGAAATTACTTAAGAAATATTTAGGTGTTAGACTGTTTTCATGGACCTACAGTCTTATTTGAAGCCATTGCTGTTGTTGTTGTTGTCCTTGTCCTTATACATCCTCAACCTTCCATAGAGATGAGCTAGAATTTAGTTGTCTAATAAAAAACTTTGAAAGAGTACAAAGTCCATGCACCTTTATTGCACAGGGTCAGCTTCACTTATTCAAACAACATTTAAAGGGTGGCAAGGGTCTTCATTTTACTAGGGAACAGTAATGTCTCTGTCCTGTCCTGAGCCTCTGTCCTGAGGAGGCTCATCTGCTAAAGGAGAGGAACATATATAAATAACTGCAACACAACATAAATAGTACTGCCAGGCTTACAGCCTTCCATAGCCAGACACGACTACATCCAGAACTACTCTATATTCTGTGTTCTGCCACTCTTCCCACAATATGGCCATTACTGTACCACCGAGGCTCATATGAGATGTTATAAAACTCCAAGCCTCCCCAGAGGAGGTTGGTGTTGGCTGAATATAATGAAGATGCTGTGGATAAGGCAAGTAGCCTCAAGTTGAGAGGAATGTTGCGACTACAGAGCCAATGACACAAGGAAATATGCATCACCACCTACATCTTCCCCCGTAGCTGGATTGCTTTCCATTTCAAAAACAGAATAGCACTGGCTCCATTTTCAATACCAAAGAGTTGTCCTTGCTATTCAGTCTTGAAGAAGAAAATCGATAATTCTGTTTTTCTTCCCTTATAATAGATAAGCAGCAATTCCTACCCTTTGTACATTGAAAAACAAGGAAGTCTCTAGCCTCTGTGAAAATCAGGAGTGGCTTTCAAAATAGTTTCAATCAACAGAGAAGATGAAAAATGAGATTATTTTTTGATTATCGTCTTCTTTGATACTTTGAACAATGCAAGCAATTTACCTTTAAGAGTTTAGAATGTTTGGTTATTTCAAAGAGTATCTGATTTTCTAAGGAAATGTCAACTTGTTATCTCAAATATGAAGTAAGCATATACTAGAACATTGCATATAAAAATGTGTTCAATGGGTCATACTTTGTAATACATAAGCCTCCAAAATAAAGTATAAAGAGATAACTTAGGTAACTAATTCCCCAGGTTACACTTGATGGAGGCAGAAGTGGAAGACAGCAAAAGACAAGATACAAGAAACATTGATGATGTTAGGAAGTAGCTTCAGCACACCATACTGAAAAGACCATTTTAAAAAAAAACTATTATATATTCACAGTAATAACAATCACAACAATAAAAATAAAGAAAATGATAAAATATATAATGGAAGAACATAAACCACAATCTAACAAATGGGATGGTACAACCCATCCTCAGATTGCTTGACTCAATACAGTATAATAAAATGCTCCCCAAATCAATATAAATTGAATACAGTTTCAATTAGAATCTCAATGAGTTTTTTTTTTAATATTAGGAATTGAATCAAATTATCATAAAGTTTATGTGGAAAAACAGATAGGCAAGAAGAAAAATACAGCAAGGAACTTGTCTTGCCTGGTACTAAAACATACTTTTAAAAATGCTGCCGCAGATTGGTAGAGTAACAATATGGGTATAAACAACAAGATCAGCAGAACTGAACAGAGGATCCAATAACAGATCCATGAATGCAGCAACCTTAATATATGACGCAAGTGGTAATTTTATCCAGTGGGAAAATTATAGGATATTTCATAAATATGCTGACACAACGGCTGTCCATCCAGAAAAACCAAAGGTATAACTATATGATACATTTGTTTAAAAAACTGAGAAGGATTAAAGACTTGGAAAAAGATAAAGCAATAAATTTCTAGAAGAAAAATCTAGAAAATACCTATTATCTTTAATGATAGGGAAAACTTTCTCAACCAAAACAAGAAACCCAACAGCCATTTAAAAGGAAAAGACATAGTGATTACATAAAAAGTTAAATGTCTAAAATGATAAAAGTTACCATAAACAACTGATTACAAAAATTATAGTTTCAAGGGTAAAATGCAAAGAAGATGACAATCTATACAAGGCACTTTTAGTCATGATTAGGAAAAAGATAAAGAGCCCAAGAGAAAGTAAAATGAGCTAAAAACATGATTAAGCAATTCAGAGAACAGTTCAATCTCAAATAAACATGAATACAAATACATAGTATAAAAAGCAAATTAAATTTTTACTGTCAAGCTGACAAAAATCAAAAGGTGATATATTTGTAGGTGGTTACTGATAGGGACTAAGAAGAAATGGTACTCTTACAATTTTAGCAGGCAATCTGACAAAAAAATCTGTGAGAATTAAAAATTCTTACAATTAAAAATTGCATTCCACACAATATAATTGAAGGAAAAAGCAAGAGGCAAAACACTGCATGATTAAAATCATTTTGTGACCAAAAATAGCTCCTATGTATATATAATTGTATAAGTATATCCATATAGTCATATAAAACTCCATATATATATATATATATATATATATATATATATTATGTGTACATATTATGTGTGTGTGTGTGTGTGTGTGTATCTGTGTGTGTTTGTAAACTATCTCAAGAGGCCCAGGCTGGGGACCCTCTTGCTTCAGCCTCTTGAGGGTTGGATTACAGGCAGGTACAACCACAACCAGCCTTGTAAACTATATTGACAATTTCTTTCACTTGTTAATATAGATTGCTTGAGGGTAACTTGAACAGTGGGAGATGTAAGCAAAAAAGAAAAAAAAAAATTTCTATGCTGAAGTCCAGGCCAAGACACTGCACATGCTAGGGAAATTTTTTACTACTGGGTTACACCCTGGGCCCCCAAAAAGAAAATTTTAAAGGACATCATTTTTTGAAAATGTAAAGGCATTTGCACTCATTGTATGAGAAATTTTAAAGCTATAAATGAAAGAAAAACAAATAATAAAAAAAATAATAATTCTCCCAAACATCCAGAAAGACTACATTGCAGTATACATTCTTTTGCACAAAAATTCCAGTTAGGAGATCAACTAAGAATTTAACATGTTCTTTTATATTCATGTTCTTTTATATCATAATTTACATCTTCAATTAATTTAGGAAAAATAATACCTGTACATAGCTAAAGTACTTAAATTAGATTTCAACTATCTCATCCTTAAGTGAATTACATCTTTCTGCCTGACTAATAAAATTTTTAAATATTTTAATCATCGTTTAATTCATCTCTAGCCATTCCCTAAACTTTTGTATATTTAATATATTAACCCAAAAATAAATATATAAATTACAAATATATAGCAGGAAAACATACTTAAAAGTTTCTTACTGATGTGATAGCAATCAAAAACATGAGGAGGAAACAAAACAATCAAAAATCCCACCTACAATTCAAGGCCTATGACTCCACCTGGTTTGTCAATTCCACTCATTCACATCCTTTTTAGAACCTTCTCTTATCAGAGCATCTGTCTTCTTCCTCTTTGCTTTTTTCCGTATTCTTTGTATAGAAATGTTTGTCTTATTAATAATAATAATAATAATAATAATAAGAAGAAGAAGAAGAAGAAGAAGAAGAAGAAGAAGAAGAAGAAGAAGAAGAAGAATACCTTTCGGTTGCCCCCAAGCTTACTTTTGTCTGTCTTTTTTATCTTTCCTCCCCTTGCGGATCGAGCTTCCTGAAAGATATTCACTGTCTATCCACTCTACCTCCTCTGTTCTTCCCATTCATTCCTCTCGGTACATATGACATCTGGTCTTTGCCTCTACCATTCCCTAATATTTCTACAGCAAAATTTTCCAGGCACTTTGTTACTGTAAAATTAAATATACTTCTTTCTTCATTTTACATACATACCACACCTTCTTTATTCAAATGTCAAGACTAAGCCTCTCAGAGACTACATTTGCCTCAAGAACCAGCATCTTACAGTATTATGGTTTGGATCTAAAACATCCCCCAGAGGTCATGTGCTAAATAAAGGCTTGGTTACCAGCTGACCAGTTTTCGCAAAGTAATTAGATCACAAGGGCTCTCACTTCATCACTAGATTAATCTGCTGATAAATTCATACTTTGATTGCATTATTGGGAGGTAATGGAGTTTAGGAAGTGGAGCATAGTTTAAGGAGTGGCCAATGGGGTTGACCTTGGGGAGTACATCGTGTCTCTGGACTCTTCCTCTGTCTCTCTTTCCCTGGGCCTCCTGTCCGCCATGAGAAGAATTACATTCTCCACTACACGCTTCCCACCACGATATTCAGCCTCACCACAGGCTAAAAAGCAATCGAGCCAGGTAACCATAGACTGAAACCTCTGAAATTGTGAACCAAAATAAACCTTTCCTCCTCAAAAAAAATTTTTGTTTCTTTTTTGTTACTGGGATTGAACCCAGGACTTTCACACCAAGCTACATCCCCAGCCCTTCTTTTCTTTTTTGAGACAGGATCTCACTAAGTCTCTTAAGTAGCCCGGGCAGGGCTCAAACTTGTGATCCTCCTGCCTCAGGACCAGCCTCCTAGAGTGCCGAGAAGCCAGGCTTGCACCACCACACATGGTTTAAATTGTTTTTCTCAGGTATTTTGTCACAATGATGAAAAGCTAACTAACACACATGGTCCTTCTACTTTCCTGATATTTCCTTCTTGTTCCGAATGATAGGTTCCACTTCCTCTCTGTTATAGTTTATATCCAGATGTCCCCAAAGCCTCATGTGCTCGTCGATTTAAAAGGTGATTGGATTATGGTACTTAGAGCCGACTTGTTAGAAGTCTGGTCACTGGGGGCATGGCCTGGAAGGGCTGCTCTCCCTCCTGGGCTCCTTCCTCTCTGTGCTCTCTGCTTCTTGCCTTCCATGCAGTAAGCAGCTTTCTTCTGCCACGCCCCTGTGCCATGATGTTCTGCCTTGGAGCCAGCTGACTATGGACTGAAACCTCTGTAAACTATGAGCCAAAATAAACCTCCTCCTTTAAATTGCAAGCATCAGGAATTGTGTCTCAGTGATGAGAAAGTGACTAAAAGACACTCTTCCTGCCTCTTTCAAATACCCCATAGTCTGATGCTTGGTTTATTATTGTTCTCAACCAAAGGCCATTTTGAATGATTTTACCATCATAAAATGATAAAGACCCCAAAACCCTTTTCTCCAACCTAATATTCCCTTTGAGCATCATAATCACATTCAGTACTCTCTTAGACACCGCTACTGGCTTCCCCAGGCTTCTCAAATTCAACATGTCTAAGATGGAATTCATCATCTTTCTTTTCTCCCTACATGCTCATGTTCCTCCTCATATATTCAGCATTTCTGTCAATAGTACTACCAACTAAGCCAACCCAGAAATGTAGAATGTCATCAGCCACCCCTCTCACCACCGTACATATTCAATAAATCGCCAATTTCAGTTAGTTTAATCTTCCAAATATTTCTTAAATGCATTCCCTCAATACCATTCCTAATACTACCCCAAATTCAGCCATCAACATCTCTGGCCTAGATTGTTGTGTTTGTACTATCTTGATTTGATCTCCCTAATTACATACTTGCCTTATCGTTATAAACTTTGACAAGCTCAATCTAAAACAAAAGTAGAACCATGTCTTAAGACCCTTTAAGGTTGAGATGCTGAATAAAAGAAATGTTGATTGACTGCTAGAAAGGTGAGATTTCTTTTTAATGAGAATATTCTCAAATTAGTGGTAATGGTTGCATAGCTTTTTAAATGTACAAAACCCACTAAAACGTTCATTTTAAAAGTGGGAAGAAAATGTTCAAACAGGAAAGGGAACAAGGGAGGGGGTGGGGGGAAAGAAGGGGAAAAAAAAGAGAATAGAAGGAAAAATGGAAACAAAAATTTTATAAATAAGGAGGGGAAGAGGCATTGAAGGTAGGGGAGGCAACTGGGGAAAAATGAGAATATTATGTACAGGTACAAATTCCTTATGATGAATGTGATCATTATGTATATCTAAAATGCACCAATAAAGTTAATTAAAAAAAAAACTTCGTGGTCATGTTAGTTTGGGACCTTCAAAAAGCATATATCAGCACAGGATTAGATATAAAGAAATCTATTAGAGAAAATTTCTGTTCTATATTTGAAGACATAACTGTCGGAAAGGATTTTCTAAACAGAACCTCAGTTGCATAAGAAATATCACCAAGAATCAGCAAATGGGATTATATCAGACTAAAAGCTTCTGTACAGCAAAAGAATCAATTAGTAGAGTGAAGAAACAACCTACAGAAAGGGAAAAAATATTTGCCAGCTACTCCTCAGACAGAATCTAGAATATACCAAGAACTCAAAGAAATTAAACCACCTAAAATTAAAGATCCAGTCAAGAAATAGGCAAGTGAAATGAACAAATACTTCACACAGAAAGAAGTACAAATGGCCAACAAATAATGAAAAAAATATTGAATATCTCTGGCCATTAGAGAGATGCAAATTAAAACAACACTAAGATTCTGTCTTACTCCAGAAAGAATGGCAATCATCAAAAAATCAAAAAATAACAAGTGCTGGAGCGGCTGTGGTGAAAAGATACCCTCCTACATTGCTGGTGGGAATGTAAACTAGTACAACCATTATGGAAATCAGTATGGAGATTTTTCAAAGAACTAAAATTAGAAATTCCATATGACCCAGCTATGCTTTCTAAGTATCTTCCTCAAAGAGCTCAAGACATCATACTACAGTGATACATGGATACCAATATTTATAGCAGCACAATTCATAATAACTCAATCCTGGAAACAGTCTGTATATCCATCAACGGAGGACTGGATAAAAGAAAATCACAGTATCGGGCCGGTGAGATGGCTCAGCGGCGTAAGCGCCTGCCTTGCAAGCGCGAGGGCCCGAGTTCAACCCCCGGAACCCACATACGAAAAAGGGGCCGGTGATATCGCTCAGTGGCACGGGTGCCTGTTGGCGCGTGAGGTCCTGAGGTCGTCCCCCTGGTACCCACAAAAAAAAAAAAAAGAAAATCACAGTATCTATATATAAGGGAATACTACTCAGTTATAAAGAAGGGCAAATTTAAGACATTTGTAGGAGAATGGATGCACCTGGAAAATATAATGTTGAGTGCAATATATCAGACGCACAAACTTGAATACCATATGGTATCTCTCATCTACATAAGGCAAATTACAAACTAAGAGAAAAAGGAAGACTAGAACAAGACAAGGGGATGGATCTCTTGCAGATGGGAAGGGGTCCAGGGGACCAAGGGGAGATGGGATGGGGAAATAGAGTGAGGATATGCCAGTTACAAGGTCCTAATAACCTCAGTGAACATGGACATTATATGTCATAAGATTAACAATATCAACAAGAATGAAAAGGGGGAAAGGAGACCTAGAAGAGGGAGGGAAAGGGAATTTTTAAAAAGCTGTATTATGCACATGTGCCAACTCCTCAAAATGACTGTAAAATGCATGTACAGCAAATACATACTAATAAAATTTTTAAAAAAGATTTTGGTTCTAGACACCAGGCTACAGCAACTAAAATGAAATTACAGAATAGACTGAATATAAGCAACACACTTCAGGTATTATTGTCTCCTACCACTCCCAAATGGGACTGTCCAATTGGGAAAACAAGCTTGGGACTCACACTGATTTTGCATTATAATGACTTGTATAATTATTTTATCATATATTACAATTTCATAATAGAAATAAAGTACACAATAAACATAAGGCACTTGAATCATCCCAAAAATATCCACCTTCCCCAAGTCTATGGAAAAATTGTGTTCCACCAAACCAGCTGCTGGTGCCAAAAATGTTGGGGACTGCCGTTATAGAGGATACCTACATTCTGCAAGAATAAACCTGCACATTACCAAGGACTCAAAAACCAACAAAGGCTGGCAAGATTGTGGAGAAAAAAGAACACTTCTACATTGTTGGTAGAAATTGTTGGTAAACTTGTACAACCACTGTAGAAATCAGTATAGAGATACCTCAAAAAACTAAAAATAGGGCCAGTGAGATGGCTCAGCGGCGTAAGCGCCAGCCTGGCAAGCATGAGGGCCCGAGTTGACTCCCAGAACCCACATACGAAAAAAGGGCCGGTGATATCGCTCAGCAGCATGGGCACCAGCTGGAGCGCGAGGTCCTGAGGTCGACCCCCAGTGCCCACAAAAAAAAAAAAAAACACTAAAAATAGAAATTCCATTTGACTCAGATATACTTCTTCTGGGTATCTTCCCCAAAAGAGCTAAAGTCATCATACAGTAATACTTGCATACCCGTATTTATAGCAGCACAACTCACAACACCTAAACCTTGGAAATGGCCTATATCAACAGATAAATGGATAAGGGAAATGTGATGTATGTATAAAATGAAGCACTACTCAATCATAAAGAAGAATAAATTTGACTTATTTGTAGGAAAATAGGTGGATCTTGAGATCATACTATAAGTGAAATAAATTAGACAAGGTTAAAAATTGCATGGTTTCTCTAATATGAGAGACCTACAGTATAAATAAGTTAGAGAGCAAAATAAAAATGAGATATTAAGAAACAGGAGGTAAAGTCCATGGGAAGGGGGTCTGGGGAGGGAAACCCAGAGGAGCAGGGAAGTAAAAATTATGAAGATGCAATGTATGTACCAGTCCCCCAAGATGAATATAATCACTGTGTATCTCAAATATATAATACTTTTTAAAAAGTTAATAAAGAATGAGCCTGCATTACTACTCCTACCAACATCAGTCATTGGCCAGGAGCAACCATGTGGGAAGTATAGACTTGATGAAAAAGCAGTGATGGATCCAGAGTGGTGATGGGTGGAGCTATTAGGCAACTATGCACACTCCTGAAGAGGATCTTAGCATTTCAAGGCCAACCACGGAGGTTCTTTATTTCCTGCAGGATACTATAAATTCCTTTGCATAATATATAAGATGTTCAGTGTACTAATCCCTAGTTACCATTCTAGGTTCATCTACCACAACTCCCTGGCTCACATTTCATGTTAAACTTTACTACTAGATGTTTCTTGTCTTTATACTATTGTTGATTTATTCTCATTGCCTGAAGCTATCGTCTAACTCAAAGGTATTCTTCTAGACCTCTCTTTTTCAGGAAGCATTGTCTTTTCTAAGATTTTCCTGAACACATACATAGGGTAATTACCCCCTGCTCTACACTTTCAGAATATTATCTGTATGACTTCTAGGCTAATCTATATGTTACCCAACTCAAGGTCTAAGACTATTTCATATTTGAATCCTCATTGTATAACATGATGTCTAGAACAGAAGTATTCAACAAATATTGTCCAGTTGGATTCAACTTCAACTTGTCATTTTTTTTCTTTTTTTATTAACTTCAACTTTTAATTAGAAAGTATAAGCCATTTACATTTATTTTTATATTATTGCATATGGCCTGATTTATGTTATCTTCTATTTTGTGCTTCTTTATATTTCCTCATTCTTTTGGTAAAATTGTGGTTATAATATTATCTACCACATAAGGTTGGTGTGAAATTTCAACAAAACACTGCATGTAAAAAGCCTGACATGAACTATTCAACATGGAGGCAGAGGTTAATAAGCTAGAACTGATGATCCATAAAGATGACTCTGATCTGGACTATTTTCAATACAGGCTGGAATATGAAATCAAGACTAATCATCCTGATTCCTCAGGCAATAAAAATCCAGTTACACTCTTAAAGGAATTATCAATATCACACTTTGTATGCACATTTTAAACCAGTTGCTATTAAGCAGAAAGAGTAAGCCACATTTTATGTTAGTCTGAATAAGACTATGACTGTGATATAAGAAACACAAAAGCAAACAGACCTGGGGCTGTCACCACCAGCTCAAGGAAAAAAATTGTGAAAGAGCATTTAAAAGTCTCAGATACCAGAGATGAAGAAATGGAATTGCAGAATGGAACTTGAATGAAGAAGAGATCAATTCCAGAGAAACTTATGAAGATGTCTTGTTAACAGTTGATAACTAGCGGTAGGGAGCTGGTAAAGGAGGAATAGGTTTGGTTCGAGTGACAAGATAGTGATGCCTTTCATAAGAGAGGAGGCTACAAGAAGGGCAGATATTATATGAATAAAATTCAAAGAATGGAATGGAAATAAAAGTATTTAAATATATGTACACAATTTTGTAATTTTAGGTCAGGAAGTACTTTAATATAAATTTGCATCTGTTTTCATATTGTTGGGGTAATATAAATGCTGAGGCCTACCAAAGAAGAATGTTTTGTACATTTCAGTCAGAGTGTGAATGAGCATACTTTAGAAATTAAAAGATAGGTGAAGTATATATAGATATACGATTTTTTTCATTTTTTTTAAATGTTGTTTTTAAAATGTTGCAGATGGAGTTGTGTTATTGGTGAGACCACTAATATTGATGTATAGTCTTTCACAAAATTTAGTTTATATCATTGTCTTTCTTGTGATAGCCTCACTTTTGTTTAATTTTTCCTTATTCCTTCTGCCTGCTAAGGTTGAGCAGTATGAGTTTGCTTTCAAATGCTGTTTTAGACTGCCCCTGTGGTATTTCAACAATACCTTTTTCCTCTTTCAACCTATATTTTTAATTGTTCATTCTATATGAAAGCTAAGCCAGGTGCAGTGGTGCATGCTTGTAATTCCAGCCACGCAGGGGGCTGAAGCAAGAAGATCGTGAGTTAGAGGCCAGCCTGGGCAAATTAATGAGACTTCATCTCCAAAAAAAATGGGACTGTGTATATAAAACTAAGAAACTGAAATTATTAGAGCACTTATCTGCTACTTGCCAGTTTTGTGTATATGAGCCATTTCCCTATTTATTTTATACCTATTGGCAATAAGGTAATTCTTCAAAATAGGGACAGATGTGGTAGAATTCATCTTGGGAAGTTGGTACATACATATCAAATCTTGATCATTTTTATTCTCCCTTCCCTCTCATCCTTTCCTTTTTCTCTTTTCCCAAATCCCCTTCCCAACTCCCTATAGAAAACTCACTGTCTGAATTCATTGTACACACCTTATATATGGTCAAATATATCGTACTTTCAAAGCCTTCTTCCCATATTCCTCACCCTGCTCATAATCTTTATCAATAACACTTAGTTATTCAAGAATACCTCTATTGTAGCCATCCCCACATCCTGTAAGCCCATCCAGAAGGTTGATAATAAAGAGGTTGGAGAAAGCACCTAACAATAACCAAAACCTTATGGTTCTTGATTTTTTTTACCATGTTTTTTATTATTTAAATCATCAAACTATTTAAATATTACTTTTGTGTATTTTTACGGTAACAATATAACTCTGTTTTCTCCAATAATAAGCTAGTGTTCTCAATATCATTCACTAAACAATCATTTCCATAGTGATTTGTGATGTCCCCTGCCGTGGTTATACCAAATTACCATTTGTTCTATTCCATTTGGTCTACCAGTCTATTCTTAACTCAGTATCATATTGTTTGTATTATTTTACCTATGTAACATGTTTTAATGCCTGGTAGGATGTCCCACCTCTTGTTCTTCTAAGATTTTCCTAGCTATTTATTCATCCTCAAAAATTGTAGAGCTGGGCCGGTGAGATGGCTCAGCGGCGTAAGCGCCTGCCTTGCAAGCGCGAGGGCCCGAGTTCGACTCCCGGAACCCACATACGAAAAAGGGGCCGGTGATATCGCTCAGTGGCACGGGTGCCTGTTGGCGCACGAGGTCCTGAGGTCGTCCCCCTGGTACCCACAAAAAAAAAAAAAATTGTAGAGCTCTTCTGGCAGATATTATGTTAAGTGAAATAAGCCAAGCACAGAAAGACAAATACCACACTCTGGAAGGCTGAAGCGGGAGGATTGCAAGCCCAGCCTAAACAATTTAGCAACTTACCAAGACCCTATCTCAGAATAAAAAATTTAAAAAGGGATAAAGATGAAGATGAAGATGAAGATGAAGCAAAAGCCCTGGGTTCAATCCCCCCCAGGGGGTAGGAATTTGATCTTACAGAAGAAGAATAGTGATTACTAGAAGCTAGGAAGGATAGAGAAGAGTGAGGTTGGGTAACAGGTACCAAATACATTTAGATGGAAGAATTTCTAGTGTATTATAGCACAGTAGATTAACTAAAATTTACAACAACTTATATATATTTTTATAAAGAACTAGAAGAGATGAGTTTGTGGGGTCCAAGCACAAAGAAATGATAAATGTTTAAGGAAATGGAAATATTAATTACCCTAATTTGTTCATTGCACATTGGAATACATGCATCAGATTTTCACACTGTACCCTATAAATATATACAATTATGTGTTAGTTAAAAATAAATCTCAAAAAACTACTTAAGCCAGTGAGATGGCTCAGTGGCGTAAGCGCCTGCCTGGCAAGAGCGAGGGCCCAAGTTCAACTCCCAGAACCCACATACGAAAAAAGGGCCGGTGATATCGCTCAGCGGCACGGGTGCCTGCTGGCACACGAGGTCCTGAGGTCGACCCCTGGTACCCACAAAAAAAAAAAAAAAAATTTAAGGGCCGGTGAGATGGTTCAGCAGCTTAAGCGCCTGCCCGGCAAGCGCGAGGGCCCGAGTTCGACTCCCGGAACGCACATACGAAAAAGGGGCCGGTGATATCGCTCAGTGGCACGGGCGCCTGCTGGCGTGTGAGGTCCTGAGGTCGACCCCCTGGTACCCACAAAAAAAAAAAAAAAACGACTTAAATATTTAAAGTCCCATAATTTTCCTCAAAATCCTGATGTTAGAATTATTGTTAAAATTTAATTTAAAAAATAGGGAAGAAATGACATCTTTACAATGCTAAGTTATTGTATTCATGAATGTGACATATTTCTCTATTTCAGTTCTTAGTTATAGACTTTTTTTTACCTTTTTTTTTGGAACCGGGAATTGAACTTAGGACCTTGCGCTTGCCAGAGAGGCATTGTGCCACTGAGCTATATCCCCAGCCCCTACAGACTTTTAATAGATTTTTAAGATTTTATTTCTAATAGTCATACATTATTTGATAGGTTAATTCCTAGATACTATGAATAGTGTCTTATTATCTACCAGATACTTTCATAGGTAATAATAATAAAGGTAAAATTATATTATTGAATTTTTGAAGTTGATCTTCACACAGATAGCTCAGAGCTGCCTCTACTTCTTGCAACATAAACAATGCATTAGAGAATGTATCTTATACAGGTTCTAGTTTTTCTGTAGGGGGACCCCTCAGAACACTACAGTGATACAGTGTTCCCCCAAATTTCATGTCCACCTGGAACTTCTGTATATGACCATATTTAGGAATAGGGTGTTTGTAGATGTAATTAATTAAAATGAGGTGTAAAAGATTAGAGTAGGCTCTAAACCCAATTACTATTGTTGCTGTAAGAAGAGGAGGGCCGGTGAGATGGCTCAGTGGCATAAGCGCCTGCCTGGCAAGCGCGAGGTCCTGAGTTCGACTCCCGGTACCCACATACAAAAAAGGGGCCAGTGATATCGCTCAGCAGCATGGGTGCCTGCTGGCGTGCAAGGTCCTGAGTTCGACCCCTGGTACCCACAAAAAAAAAAAAAAAAAAAAAAAAAAAAAAAAAGAAGAGGAGCAGAGGAGAGAATGTGCAAAGGAAAGCAGAAACTGAAGTAAAACATCTACAAACCAAGAATTGCCAGAAACACTAGAAATTAGGAAAAGGCAAGGAAACATTCTTCCCCAGAGCATTCGTGGGGAGGACATCCCTTCTGATGTCTTGGTTTCAGACTTCTAGCCTCACGAACTGTAACCAATTAAATTTCTGTTTTAATCTATCTAGTTTGTGGCAATCTGTTCTGGCAGTCCTGGAAAACTCAAGCACCATGTCTGCCACAATACTAAAAGTAGACAACTGATTTATTTGCTTCACCATATTTTTGGTAGACATGATAGTGCTCGGTCTTCTTTATTTTTTTATATGAAAATGTCAGTCATTTCACTGGTGAGTTTAACTCATTAGCATTCTTTGTAATTACTGCTACATTAAGACTTGTTATCTTAATCCCTGTTCTCTATTTTCTAGTTTTTCTTCTATCCTCTTCCTTTTTTCTCCTTTCCTACTTTCAATCGGATGGGTCAAAGTTACTTCTGTTAGTTGTGAAGTTTGTGTTCTATTTTCGTCTTCTAAGTTATTCCTAACTTAAGACCCATATTTAGGTTTGTTTTTCTCCATCACTCTCTAAATTTAGTCAGTATCTTCACCTTTTTTTTTCTGAAGAGACCAGTACTTAGTATACTTTCATACTCTTTGGTCTACTTCTATCCTTCCACCAGTTTGCCATGTTCCTGAGATTCTTTTTAAATTGTTTTATTTTTATTTGATTTTTTAAGTTTTTTGGCTAACAGACTCATCATGCATATTAATGGGTTCAGCATACTATTTCAGTACATGCACACAATGTGCTCTCATCTAATCCATTCAGCCATTTTTGTGTCCTTCTCTCCCCCTATCCTACAGTATTCACTACATCAGGTCTTTTTTTCTTTTTAATATCCACATGAGAGAGCATGAATTTTTTTCTATGTCTGGCCTCTTTTATTCAATATTATGTCCTTTGGATTCTTCCATTTTGCTGCAAGAGACAGGACTTCATTCTTTTTTATGGCTGAATAATACCTCCTGGTGTATATGTACACATCTCCTAGATCTTTATATATTTTTCCCTTCGGACATTGCTTATTTAAACAGCAGGCCTCGCTAAGTTTCTTCCTCTCCCATAATTTTCATAGCAAATAGTTTCTCTGGAGTTATCATATGGTAGAATATTTTCTCCAGAGTTATTGTCAAAGTATTTTAATGTATACTATACCTTTTGAGGCCTTTTATACCAGAGAACATCTTTATTTTGTCTTCACATTTTAGCAAGGGTTCAGATGCATGTAAAAGTCAATTTTTTTCAAATTTCCTTTTTTTTTTTTTTTTTTTTGGTACTGATAATCAAACCCACCACTGAGCTATACCACCCAGCCCTTTTTATTTTTATTTTGAGATAGGATCTCACTAAATTGCCTAGGCTTACATCAAACTTGAAATCCTTCTGTCTTGAGCACCTGGGATTATATGTGTATGCCACCATAGCTGGCTCAATTTTCCTTTTTTTTTTTTTTATGTGGGTACCAGGAGTCGAACTCAGGACCTCGCGCTTGCCAGCAGGTGCTTGTGCCACTGAGTGATATCACCGGCCTTTTTTTCCTTTATGTGGGTACCAGGAGTCGAACTCAGGATCACGCACTTGCCAGGCAGGCGCTTATGCTGCTGAGCTATCTCACCCACCCACATTTGACTTTTCAACAGCAACATTAGAATAATAGTTTCAAAGTATTTTTTAAAAAGGATAATTGAGGGCCGGTGAGATAGCTCAGTGGCATAAGCGCCTGCCTGGCAAGCACGAGGTCCTGAGTTCGACTCCCGGTACCCACATATGACAAAAGCACCAGTGATATCACTCAGCAGCATGGGCACCTGCTGGCGCGCCGAGATCCTGAGGTCGACCCCAGTACCCACAAAAAAAAAAAAAAAAAGTCAAATGTAAATCTGATTCTCGTCCTTTCTAAACAGTTTGCTTTTTTCTCCTTAGATTTATTTCCTTTTCTTAAATTTTACTTTAATGTGTCAAAGTGTTGATATTTTCCCCTTTAGCTCTTTTGTTTGGTGCACAATGAGTCTGTTCAATCTTTCCTTCACTGTGGAGAAATTTTAATTAGCAGTTCTTCAAATATTTTACTTTTTTCTTTTCTTCTAAACCCCCTATAAATCATGTATTGATACTTATTCTAATTTGCATACTCTTTAATTTTTCTCTCATTTTTCTCTTTATTTTTGTTGCCTTCTGTGGATATATTAAACCCCACTCCATCTCATTAATTCACTCATCAACTGTATTTATTCAATCTATGAATTAAGCTTCTTATTTCTATATCTGATTTTTATTTTTTGGTGGTACTGGGAATCAAACTCAAGACTTTGCACTTGCCAGGCAGGCACTGAGCCACTGAGCTATATCCCCAGCCCTGGATTTTTAATATATAACTTCATGTCCCCATTGGTTTGTAGTGTTTTATCTGCCCTTGAGAATATTTATTAGCATTATTGTAAATTCGTGTGTTCTCTGGCTCATTAGTTCTGCTCCCTCAGGAATTAGTTGTTCAGTTTATGTTTTCATCTTTCCAGTGCTTAACACTAGTGTTCCTCAGTTATCTCTTTATTTTCCCCATTTCCTTCGGAGTATCAGCTATAGTTTTAACATTATGTTCTGAGTTCCATCCATATCCCACTTGCTTCTGGAACATCTCCAGAATGAGATTCAAAGGAGGGAAACTCGAACTGAGTTCCCCATCTTGATCCTGTCTGTCCACTCGCATGATCTACATTTAATGTCCTCAAGATGTAGCCTGATTGTCTTGGTTTTCTATTCATATTCAATAAAATTGGACCATGTTATAGACCCACCAAACATGTTCCATTAACTTATGAAGAAAGTTATTATTTTCTAGAGATAGGGGAGGGATAGTGATAGCCCTGAATGGCTAAAAACTATGGAAATTTTAATTACTTCCAAAATTTTCTTAGAATGGTAATACTTTGTGATTATTATAGTGATTTATTTATTCCCCCCTCCCCACCATGGCTTCTTAATAAACTTACCCTGTTTGATGTGCCCTTTTTGTTCAAAACATTAAAATTTAGATTTGAAGATTTTTTTAAAACTAAATTTTAACTGACAGAAGAGATAACTGAAGTAGCCTCTTAGGTTTTATAAACCAGTTTGGATATTGCTGTAAAAATACTATAACAGGCTTCCATCACGGCAGGCCCTAGAGATAAGATGCTTAGGACTACCACAAGAAGCTGCTGGAGCACGAGGAGATTTTCAGCCATCCGAAGGAGTTAAGGGAACAATTAAAAGAACTTGCCAAGCAGTATGAAAAGTCTGAAAATGATCTGAAGGCCCTACAAAATGTTGGGCACATTGCAGGTGAAGTGCTTAAATAATTAACTGAAGAAAAATTCATTGTTAAAGCTACAAATGGACCGAGATATGTCATTGACAGCTTGACAACAGTAAGCTGAAGCCGGGAATGAGAGTTGCTTTGGATATGATTACGCTATCATGAGATGTTTACCGAGAGAGGTGCATCTATTGGTTTACAACATGTCTCATGAGGACCCCTGGGAATGTTTCTTATTCTGAGATTGGAGGGCTGTCAGAACAGATTCTGGAATTAAGAGGGGAAATAGAATTACCTCTCGCAAACCCAGAATTATTCCTGGATGTAGAAATAATACCTCCAAAAGGCCTTTTGTTATATGGATCACTGGGCACAGGAAAAACACTCTTAGCATGAGCCGCTGCTAGCCAGCTGGACTGCAATTCTTAAAGGCCATATCTAGTTCTATCATAGACAAGTACACTGGTGGAAGTACTTGTTTGATTTAAGAAATGTTTAATTATGCAAAGGACCATCAGCCATGCATCATTTTTATGGATGAAATAGATGCTATTGGTGGTCATCGGTTTTCTGAGGGTACTTCAGCTGACAGAGAAATTCATAGAACTTTAATGGAAGTTACTGAACCAGATGGATGGATTTGATACTCTGCAGAGAGTTAAAATTATCATGGCTACAAACAGACCCGATACACTGGATCCTTCATTGCTGCGTCCAGGAAGATTAGATAAAAAAATACATATCGATTTACCAAATGAACAAGCAAGATTATATATATTGAAAATCCATGCAGGTCCCATTACAAAGCATGGTGAAATAGATTATGAAGCAATTGTGAGGCTTTCAGATGGCTGTAATGGAGCAGACCCGAGAAATGTTTGTACTAAAGCAGGTATGTTCGCAATTTGTGCTGATTATGATTTTGTAATTCAGGAAGACTTCATGAAAGCAGTCAGAAGTGGCTTGTACTAAGAAGCTAGAGCCAAAATTGGACTATAAACCTATATAATTCACTGTAAAGTTTTTGATGGCTGCGTGACAGACACTGACAATATAAAATAAAGTTAAGGAAAATAATGTGTGGATTGGCAATGATCTCGTTAAAAGTATATAAATAAAATGTATGTGAATAACACCTTAAAATTAGTATGTAATTCAGAATTCAAATTTTAAAATTGGTACATAAAAAAATTGTATGTTAATGTTGCATTTATTGCAGCAGAAGTTTTAAGAGTATGAAAGTAGGGCCGGTGAGATAGCTCAGCGGTATAAGCACCTGCCTGGCAAGCGCAAGGTCCTGAGTTCGACTTCCAGTACCCACATATAAAGGAAAAAAGGGGCTGGTGATATCGCTCAGCAGCACAAGCACCTGCTGGCAAGCGTGAGGTCCTGAGTTCGACCCCCAGTACCCACATAAAAAAAAAGAGAGAGTATGAAAGTTTCATATTTGCAGTGTGAGCATTTTGTAAAATATTGAAAGTGGTTTAAGATGATAATATGAGACCATTTCTTACAACTTATTTTATTTGTTTTCCTCATCCTAAAAAAACTGAATAAAATCTGTTTGATTTAATTTTTTTTAAATACTATAATAGAAATTTGTTAGGCTGGTTTCTACAGAATTATTTCTGGCTGCCCTTATGTTCTTAGTATGGCAATATTTATATCTTATCAGACACTTTTATAGAGGTATAGCCTTTTCTTTTTATCTGACATTGACTTATTCAACAAATATTTGTAGGATATTTGCCATACTGTTTTTCTAGTTGTTAGGTATCCCTCAAGAAAGACCCAGTGCCTTATTTCACAGAGCATTAGAGTTCAACAAAGAATCCAGGTAGAATGTAGGTTATATTAAGACAGTCTCAGTGTCTCCCAGGCACCTAGAACAGTGTAAACATTGGTTGAATGTTAAATGGGTAAATACTGAACGCTAATTAAAACCACGCTGAATATTGTGAAAAGAAAGGACATGTGGAGCATATAAATGGGAGGCCTCACCTGCTTTAGGGAATTATGTAGTTTTCCAGCAAAAGAACTGACAGGTGAAAGAGACATTCCTTTAAAATGTTTATTGCGGGTTTAAACAATAAATACCTGGTTTCCTTTCAGACCCTTTATTATACATAGGGGGTGGCATAACCTCAGAATTTTCAGTATTGATTTCTGTAAATGAGAAATTAAATGAATTGCTTCTAATATCAAAATTTTACAGAAATTTAAAAAAACATAGTTTAACAATGCTAATTTGTGTTTCTTGCTTCTTCCCTACCTGCTCCCAACACAATTTATTTTCTGATTTGCAGATGAAGGGGCCTCTATGCACCCTTGTGATGATACCTATTGTGGCCCTTTCCCAGAATCTGAACCAGAGGTCAAGGCTGTAGCTAACTTCCTCCGAAAACACAGAAAGCACATTAAGGCATACCTCTCCTTTCATGCATATGCTCAGATGTTGCTGTATCCCTATTCTTATAAATATGCAACAATCCCCAATTTTAGCTGTGTGGTAAGTATTTGATTCTGTGATTTCATTCTCCTTTTCTGATACTAATATGGCTCTAAGTACTAGGGATAATGGCAAACATGTATTCATTCAAATAAGTTATGTACATATATAACTTATTTACTCTTTATAATTTCACATACTAACTTTATTCTTCATAACTTTTATATATTAACTCATTTATTCTTCATAACTTTTCATATATTAACTACTTTAGTCTACATAATTTATCCCCAGTTTACAGATGTGAAAAATGAGACCCAGAGAGATTAAGTAATTAGACTAAGAATACACAGCTACTAAGTGTTAAGGATTTAGCCCTAACTCTAGCTCCAAATTTATTTTTAACCACCATACTGCTTTTCAAATGCAATCATTTCAAAGCTGTTTACATTCCTACCACAGGTTATACAGAAAAGATCAAGATGGATTTGATTACTATTGCAGCTTCGGTCACATATGCCAGGCTGTAATTAACTTTACTGAGTCAATAATTGTTCATAAATTATAGTCTCACTCTCATTAATTAAAAAGCAAACTTAAATATATAAATTCTATTTGCTTAATACTACTAAGTCTCTGGACATGCATCTGAAAAATTAGTACTAAGGATGAATAGACTTTCAGGCATAAGATTACTTGAAAATGAAAAAGCAGAGGAGCTTTTTTTTCTTATCACAAAAGCCCGATAAGCTGTCCCCTACAGGGTGTAATTCACTGTAAAGTGCATTCATTTCAGAGCCCATAGCATCTAAAGGCCTATGAAGTTCAAAACCAAGGTAAACTAATAAATACTGTTAGAAGTCAGGATAGCAATTACCTTTGGGGAAAGGGAAGGGAGGCAGTGATTGGAAGGAGGAACAAAGGGGTTCTGGTTTGCTGCTGTTGTTTTATTCCTTGACCTGGATTATGGTTACAGGAATGCATGTAATTTTGCAATCATTTGTTGAGTTGTAAATTTAAAGTTTTTGTACTCTTCTGTATGTATGTTTGAGGGTTTCTTTCTAACTCCTGACACCAAGTGTGTGGTTTCTTTTCCATCATCCCTTCTCAAATACCAAATGGGTGTCTATCTAGTGACTGACTCTATAGGTTAAGGTCTGAGTCCCTATGACTCACCTACTTGAGCATCAACTGCCATCAAGGGGTTCTCGGTTCCCACCACCCTCTCCTCAGTTTCAGTGATTTACTACAACTCACAGAGCATGAGGAAATGTTTACTGTTGCCAGTTTACTAGAAAGCACACAATTCAGGTACAGGGCAGAGGCCAAAGACCACAGAGCTTCTGTGCCTTCTCCAGTCACACCACCCTTCCAGCACTTTGATGTGTTCACCAACCCAGAAGTTCTCCAAACCCCATTTTTTAGGGGATTTTAATGTAAGTTTCATTATATTGGCACAGTTGACTTAATCATTGGCCATTTGTGATAAACTCAATGTCTGGTCCCTCTGCCCTCCTTAGAGGCTAAAAAATAGGCCTGAAATTTCCAACCACCAGATAACATGGTTTGGTCTTTCTGATACTAGGCCCCATCCAGAAGCTATCTGGGGCACCCAGCCACCAGTCATCTCATTAGCATACGAAAGACACTCTGGAAGTTTCTAGGGTTTTAGGAACTGTGTATGAAGAATCAGGAACAAAGGCCAAATACTTATTTTTGATTATACTAGAATAAAAGTTTTATAAAACTTTGCTTCTTCCTTGAACCCCATATCCTGCACCAACTGCTTTGTGGTTTCAGGAATTCCTGATCTAAATGTCCAAGACCTGGAAGGAATAGAGGACATGAGGAGGCCGTAAGAGAACTTGGGGAAGGCTTGTATTCTGTCCAGAGGAGGCTTTCTTCTGGGAATTCCAAGAATTCTGAGCAAATTCTCTCTTTAGAAATATTGTAAGATGATAGTTGTATTCTATATTGCTATTCTTCAGTTTCTCTATGGATCAAGCAGGCTTTCTTTTTGTTATTGCTGCTGCTGCAACTGGTATTTTTATGGACGTGACACCCTAAACTACCTCTATCATATTTCTGTAGGCAACCCTGCAACCCTTTTAGGCATAGTAGCTGTTTGTATTCTTATAACAGATGATGAGAAATATGCTATACATTAAAACTATCATCTTAGAATGTTCTCCATATTTTAAATATATCTTCTGACCCCAGTTCAGACTATTTTCTTCTGTATTGGTTTGAAAGATGTGGAATAAAGGTAGATGAAGGGCTTACAACCAAGGAGAGATTTGCCTCCCAATATCTGGAGTTTTGTTTGGGTTTGTTTTGTTAGTTGGTTGTTTGGCTTTGGTAGTTATTTTGTTCTGTTTTTTGGCTGTCCTAGTGATTGAACCCAGGCCCTTCACACTGAGCTTCATCCCCAGCAGCCCCTCTTTTTCTTATCATGAGACAGGGTCTTTCTAAATTGCTGTTACCCAGACTGTTTGTGAATTGTGCTCAAACTTACAATCACCCTGCCTCAGCCTCCCAGAGACCTCAGATTACAGGCATGCACCACTACACCCAGCTATGATATTTTTGATTGTCACAATTGGCAATTGGCATCTAGTGGGTGGAGGTGAAGGATATTACTAGACATCCTGCAATGCACAGGACAGCCCCCACAGCAAAGAACTATTCAGTCTAAAAAATCAATAGTACCATTGTTGAGAAATTCTCAAGTGGGTTAAGCATAAGCTAAATCACTAAAACTAAGGTTAAAAATTCTCAAAATCTATGTAATCCCTAAATGTTAGCCAGAAACCATGGAATTCTATTAAAATTGTTTCAAAAATCTTTCACCAGTATGGAAAAGTCTGTGTTTCTAACACTTTTAAGTCATTTATTAAACTGCTTTCAATATGGCAATATCTAAATAAAAATATACCCCTTAATTTGCTGAGGCCAGAGGCCAGTGAGGCCAGAGTCCTTTTGAACAATTGAAAAGAGGAGGGCCAGGGAGATGGCTCAGCGGCGTAAGCGCCTGCCTGGCAAGCGTGAGGTCCTGAGATCGACTCCTGGTACCCACATTAAAAAAAAAAAGAAAAGAAAAGAGGAAACACTACAGAAAGAAAGAGTCACTTAAGTCTTTCAAATAGGTGTGTAACTATGCCACCTTGAAAAATAATTCTTGGGAAAAGTTATGAAATGTCCACTATTTTATAGAAAGATCACATCTAAACCCCTTATATTAACTTGCACCTGTATTCAAGTGGAAAAAGTACATTGACCTCACAAGGTTAATATTATGCACATGCTTTGTTTAAATAGGCAAAGAGGCCCCCTTTTTAAATTTTTAATAGGTTTTTTCATTAGTCATCTGAAATAATAAGAAACAAAAGTCTCCTGAACAGCAGAATGCAGTAATCTTCTAAATGTAGAAATATCTGCCCTTGCCACGCGATGCTGCTAAGACAATTGGAGAAGATATTAAAATCTTCAAGTATTCTCCATAAAGATAGCTTATTACAGTGTTTACATTTCTTTTCTGTTGGCTCCTGTGAGAAGAATGTCATCATCAGTGAGATCAATAATAAAATAGTCTGCCAGCTCTTGAAGACTGGTCCCTAAATATCCACAAAGGGTAGCGTTTGTTGTAAATACTTTTTATCCTTCCCTGAGCTGAATGGAAACAGCAACTTGAAGCCCAGTCCAGCACACACCACCACATTGTCCAGAGTGCTTCAATTAAACTATTAAATTATTCATAGGAGAACTGAAATGGGAGAGTTGTATACTGGTTTCAATAAAGTTCTTTTCCTTTCACTTGTCATACAATACTTCTCTACTTTTGAAACTAGTGCTTTTACATCATTTGAAAATGTTTTAAAGGACAGCCAATATCCAGGTTCATGTTAGAATATCAACCTTTTAGGAACTTGATTGTATTATTTATTTTTCCTGATTTCTGGCACTGACAGGAAGGGTTCCACTTTAGAATTTCTATATCTTGGCAGTACCTAACTAAGCTCTATGAGAGGTGTATATAACCTTAGAGTCACAGAACATCCTGAAATTGATGTTCTCATTTCCATTAGGGACAAACATATAGCATAATAGAAGACATTCATTCCTGATGGTTCCTTAATTGTTCCAAATATGTTTTAAATACCTTGTACATGTCCACTGAAAAATACTTAAGGATCAATATGATTGTCAAAATACCCTTGCAGACTTGTGCTTATTCAACATTCATATGAGAAATATTGATTAAGCATCTTTTATACACAGCCACATTGCTAAGCACTGGATATGAGTGAGCTATGAGGGAGACTGACATTGTCCCTGCTCTATCAAACATTTTATCATACATAGAAATAGGTATCTCCAAACTAAATAGGACAGAACACTAAATCAGGCTCAGAAAATATGGATACTTACCCCGGCTCAACCATTCTTTGCTGTTTAACCCCATTTAACCTCACAAGCCTTCTTTTCTTATCTGTAAAATAGAAATATTATTGATTCACTCGTCACTGTGATGATCATTCAAATGAAATGATGTGTTCTAAAATATGTTGCAAAATGTTATGTGACATGAATACTTCATTATCATCATCAGCAGCAGCAGTAGTAGTAGTATATTTATAGCTGTTAACTAATGTGCCCATCGTGTTCTCTGGGTTGATGACCAATAAGGCTTAAGCAACACACCAGTGTTTCTTGAAATTTCAATGCAACAATACAAGTGATATAGTTTATCCATTTTCCCTTAAAGGAATCTGCAGCTTACAAAGCTGTGAAAGCACTTCGGTCAGTTTATGGGATAAGGTACAGATATGGACCTGCCTCCAGAACATTGTGTAAGTTTCCTGTGTATATTGTGTTAGAATCATCCCTCTTGAACCAATATCCTGTATCATGACTTCCCTTTCAAAAAGGAGAGAGTGTTCTCCCTAATATGAAATTTGTGCTAAGGAAGATGGAAGGAGCTTATGTCTGGTTAGTTTTACATAGCCTGACAGAAATCGCTATATCAATTTAACAAATTCTAAGCAGAGACTATGCTAAGCATGTGATAATGACTACAAGATGAATTGAGATCTTCCGACAGTAGAAGGTACCAAAATGGATTTCTTAAGTAATTGTAACTACTGTAAGGGTAGAAATGGACCTTAAGAAGATAATGAAATAAATGTTTTAGCTCTACAACAGCTTCCCTCTTATCCTTTTCCTCCACTATTCTTATGAAAAGCTATTTCTTACACGACTCTTCAGCTGATTTCTCCCTTAAAAGGTGATTTAAAAGTATTCCTTCTTTTATGTGAAATAAAAACCAACCAGCAGTATGGAGAAAACTTGGACACAGAACCATAAGATGTGTGTTCTAGTCCAAAATCTGCCAGGTGTGTCATTCTAGTCAACATATTTATTAATTCTGAGCTTCAGTTCCCACAACTATAACATGAGGAATTGGATTAGGTCATTTCTTATGCCCTTTTAAATTCTAAAATTTATTGACTGCATAACTGGCAAAATCCAGTGAGAAGTCTTATACACCTGAATGTCTCTGTAAGAGTATGATGGTAAGCACATAGGCCGTATGTGTACGTATACATAATGGCATCTGATTATGTTTCTCAATAACGTAGCAGATTTTTCCTTGATTTCTTTTATCTACCTGTATCTTACCCTTCACTTTCTTCAGCCTTCAGAACAAAAGCTTGGTGTGTCAATTAACATTTTTTGTCAGATAAGTTTATCAATGAATGTTTTTTCTAAGTCCATGATCATCAGTCTCATGTTGACTTTATAGACCTGTTTTTCAATAGTCATCATAAAAGGGGAAAAATTGTATTTTTAAAAAATTATATTACCAACTGATACCAACATAATCATAAACTCACAATTTTAAAACACTAATTTTTAAAAATCTTAGAGTTTACCTTTTCAGCTTGGTATAAAGTCACAGTCATAGTATTATATTTACTAAGAACAATCTGTTGCCATAGAAATGAAGCTGTCGCATCATCATGATGTAACTGTTGGCACATACTATCTCTGACTGTGGCTACTATGACTACTATTTGTAATTCCAGTGTACTCTAACCAGACTGACAGTGAAGCCACAGCCTATCTATGTCCTTAACTGAAGCAAAAAGAATCTGAGAAATAGCAGAGTAATTTAGTTGTCATCTTTACATAATAATTCCATCCTAACTTGTCCTAAAAAAATAGCATAAAAAGTAATTTTATGTGAGTAAATAAACATGCTCTAGATATTTAATAATAGTGTATCAAACTGGATAATATAAATTTCAGAGAAAAAGTATACCAGATTTTTCTATGAAACATTTATTCATTTAAACAGAGCCTGTTATACTAAAAACTACATACTAAGTTTTTTGGGAGTAGAAAGATGTAAAGTAGAAAAATAGAAAATATATCCTAATAAAGTGATTTATCATTCACTTAATTTTCACAACCCAATGCAACAAGCATTAGGATCACCCCCTACTCCAAAAAGGGGGAGTGGAGCACAGAGATGGTATGTGGTAGTTGATGAGATCATATATAGGGCTAGTGGCAGTCTATAGTTAGCGCCTATGATTAAAAGTTCTATGTTAAAAAGCTGGACCATGTGAGGTCACAGGAGCCAAGAAAGACTTGCCAGAATGGATTGTCAGCTATGTTAAGTGCTGCAGAGAGACTTAAAGTAGGATCTGAGGGGAAAAGAGGACAAACAAACACACAAACAAACAAAAACCAAAAAATGAGATAGGCCTTTGGTCACTGATTACCTTTAAGAACAAAGTTTAATAGAAGCAAGAACCAGACTTAAAATGGTTTAAGATCATACCAAAATCACATATAGATTCTCTTCTGAGTTATCAAGAAGAAATAAACCAAAGAAATTGGAACCAAAGATATATGGCAGGATCATGAGGAAAAAGTGGTCCTGGAGCATTTTGGTAGATGCAGATGCAAGAGAGTGGATTCATGAAGGGAACAAGGTCCTGGAAAAGGGACCCTCGTATTCCAGAGATGGCAATAACAAATGGTTCCAAGAGGTGACACAAGAAAACACAAGCAGCATGTCTAAATTGGAAGGAGAAAATTCAGGGGGCTCTGATGTCAGCAAAGGAGGTGATGGGTTAAGAGTATGAGGGACGGTGGTAGAGTGAGGGGAAGAACAATAAGAGAATGCGAAAGGTTCAGTAAGTGCAGGATTATAAAAAAGGAGCATAGAGCAGCATTGGGAGCAGAAAAAGACTTCAGTGATTAAACAGTGTGGATTTACAGGATATCTATTCACAAAGACTTTCTCTAACTGAAATGAAACCAGAGAAACTGGGCCAAAGGTTGAGGAATAGCAATATGAAAGGCAGAAAAAGGTTAGGGAGAAGACATTTTGGGAGTCTGGTGAGAAATTTAGAGAAATAATTGACCATGGCCAAATGGAAAATCAAATAAAACCACAAGAGGCAAGGAGGAATCTAGAAACTACAAGATTAAGTAAAGGCAAGGAACAGTAAAGACAGGAATGAAAAAATGGGGGAGGTAGAAAAAATGAGGTGATTTTCTGGAAACAGAATTTCAAAATTCCAGGCCTTTGAAGTAGAGAAAAACTGAATGATAAGAACTAAAAGAATGTTTTAAAAAGTCCCCAGTTGTTTATTGGTAAATAAAGTAAATGTGCAGATAAATATTATTGGACTTGAAGTTGAGAAGTTTTAATGTCATCATACTGGAAAAACATTAATACATAGACTAGATCTTCAAAGATAATAGCGGGTATGATTTATAAGTTCCATGAGCCAGATGCCAAAGAACTACATTATACTTATTGAAATGTTATTTCACTGGAAGGATTAAGTATAGCTTAGTAAGCAAGCACTATAATACATATCTTGAAAATTATGCAAACTCTGCAATGAAGCGAATTCTTATTTATTTATTTGTTTATTTATTTATTTATTTATTTATTTATTTTTACTTTTAGATGTAAGCTCTGGTAACTCCATGGATTGGGCTTACAAAAATGGAATACCCTATGCATTTGCTTTTGAACTACGTGACACAGGACATTTTGGATTTTTACTCCCAGAGATGCTCATCAGACCCACCTGTACAGAAACCATGCTGGCTGTGAAGACTATTATGATGCACCTGCTGAAGAAGTGTCCCTGAGTCAGGTCAGGCCCCAGAGAGGCAGCTGATTCTAACCAAAGTCTGCACAACACCCGGTGGAAATTGATTTTAAAGAGAAGGGCGACTTACTTAGAGTAAACATATCTATGGAGTTTATTCTTTTTTTTTTTTTTTTTTTTTTTTTACCACTGGGAGTTGAACTCAGGACCTTGTGCTTACCAGGCAGGTGCTTGTGCCACTGAGCTATATCCCTGGCCCATCTATGGAGTTTAAAAAGATCATCCCGTGCAATTTGACACTTTCCAACAACAGAAAACAGTAAAACTTAGGGCATAGCCTAGTTTGTTATAAGAAAAAGCATGCATTTTATATCCTTTTACAATTCTTAGTTGATTACAGGGGATGGGATGTTTTCAAATTCCTTTGTCTCAAGAAAAGTACCAATTAGTTGAGGATTTCCCTTCAGTAAGCCTCATGCCCTCAAGTAAAATCTAGGCTACTAGTAATGTTTAATTACTTGGTTCTCATTGTAAATGGAAATTTTTGAAATGGAAAGCACCAACTATATTTCTTAATATAATAAACATACAATTTTTCAAGAGCTCACATTATTCACATCTTCATCCCCTAGTATTAGTGGTACCATATACGTATAAAAATACAGCAAAATAGAGCAACTTATGTTTAGATTCTGAGAACTCCACCTTTAAAAAAAAAACAGTAAATATTGAGGTGCCAGGCACAGAGTTAGGAGCTTTACACTAATAATACACTAATAATCTCCCTTATTCTTCACAATACATATTTCATATGAGGAAACTGAGGCTTAGAAAGTTTACATAGACTTCTATTTCCAGGAAGATGACAGGACAGATATCTGTACTCCTGGAAATAACTAAAACTTCCAGACAAAATACAATTCTTTTAATCATCTTAAAATCATCAACAAGAAAATAAGGAGATCTCAGGTAAGAACTGAGTGAAGACAGGAACCTAGAAAAAGAAGTGGTTCACTATTAATCCTGAAGCATTTGTCAGAGCAGCTGAGTACAGACTGCTTTTCACAGCATTTTGAGGAATGGGGCCAGAGAACAAAGTCCAGGGCTATTCCTTGTAGGGAAAACTAATATGTTAATGAGGAAATACATACCAATGAGCTCTGGGATTCCTAAGGGTTGTACCTTCAGTGTGAGGGTTAATTACAAATAAATCTCCATACTACTTTCCTAGTGGACCACTGGAAATTTGACCACTTCAAGTTTGGGCAAGAGTAGAACAGAGGGAAATTGCCACTGAGAGTTTGGAAACACAAGTTAGCCCTCACACAGGCTTATGGCCCAAATTCAGACTACTTAAATGGTCTGATAAACTGCTAGCCAAGAATTTAATTCAGGTTAATCCCAGAGTGGTAATACCCCCGAGCATTTGGTAGAAGCAAATAAAATCCTCTTAGGGGATTTTCCTGACCAATACATATCATGAACACCAGGATGAAGAGATGAGCCTAAAAACTTCCAGAGGGGAGAAAAAGACCCTAGACAAAGGAATGAGGACATGAGTGGTGTGAAACTTCTCAACAGCATCACTAACACCTAAAGACAATGGAGAAATGCCTCAGAGTTTTGAGGAAAAAGAACTACATGCAACTAAGTTATCAATGAAATATGAGGCTAGGTTTTAAACATTTTCGTAAAAGTTTCTCTCAAGAAACTCCTGGACAATGTGCTCCACACAGTAAGAGTAAACCAAGAGAAAGATGTAGAATCCAAGAACATGAGGAATCCAACCTAGGAAACAGGCATGGAGAAGAATCTTGAGATAACGATAAAGGGAAGAGCTCCAGATAACAACTTTATGTCAGACTTACAGAACAACTGACTTGAAATAGCAGAAAGAGAATAGGAAGAAGAGAAATAGCAGGAAGAGAATTCAGATGAATGTGAAGATAAATGTGAAATGGATGGAAAACTTAAATATGTTCAAAGGTGATTTCTACTTAGAACTTGGGGATAAATTCCTAGTAAAAATACAGAAAACCAAGCAAACAAAAATATGTATTTTTAACTGGTGAAAACAATGAGTTATATAAGAGAAGAAATGAAATCCTACTATGCTGTGTGACTTAAGTATAAATAATACTAACATAGTCAAAACAATGTTATTTAAAAGTATAACAGAAGGATAGGAGGAAGTAAAATGTATGTGAAAGGAAGAGTATAGGAGAGCTATGTCCTCATCTTCCATAGAAGGAAATTCATAGACAATCTGTAAGACTCAAAATTCAAGAAATATTTGTATATACATTTTATTTAGAAATAAGGAAGTAAATACTAAGAGAAATAACAAAATGTTAAAAATTACTGAACTAATGAAAATAAATTGGGAGTAAGGAGGGATGGAACAAAGGACTATTGTTTGTGATATAAGCCTTGTCATGTTATTTAACAGATTTTTTTAATTAGGAAATATACATGCCAATGAGTATATTGCTTTTAAAGAGAAACAACCTTTTAAAACAAACTCCAAATTACTCACCGGACAATATTTTCAGGTTTATAAAGTGCATGTGCATGGTTTCTATAAAAATGTCAAAATTAAATTTAAAAATAATTAATAAGTTTATATGAGAGTACCTAGCACAAAAATTAGAACATTATAAACAATCAGGAAATATTAGTTTTGTATATATTTTGCCAGTCTGATTTATGTTTTTATTGTGTAGTCCCAGTGATATATTTGCAATAATGGATCTCTCAGACAAATTTCAGCTTGGCCCTACTAAGGAACTATATATCTGAAAATTTAAACTTCGAGTCAACCCACATAGCAGTAAACACCCAGAGATGATCAGGGGCCAGAGGGCTGCATTATGCTAATTTCTACCAATAGAAAAGGCAAAAGCCTAAGTGTACAAACAATTAGGAAGGTGGAGGTTTATAAAGAACTCCAAGAATGGAAAGGTGCTGCTTCTCAAAAAACCTGACTACAGGCTGGTCTCATCGGGGGACTTTAATGGACACTTTGATACCAGGAAACTTTCCCCTTTGTTTGGGAGCTATCATAGTCCCTGCTGTTAGCTCCCTGTGTCGAGATCTGCTGGTAAAACCAAACAGTGAGCAATTCTGGACTATCCAAGAAAAAAAAAACAAAAACAAAGACTGTATAGACAACCCTAAAAACTCATTTTTCATTACATTATTAAATTTCATCCTTACCAAACTCTATATAGTAGAAGCCATTAGCAAGTTAGTACCAAGAACTAAAATTTATTTTATTTTATTTGTCCTTGCCTGTCACAGTATAAGTGCAAAGAATATATTTTCAAAGTCAAAATAAGGGCAGAAGAAAATATAGAATCAGAATAATACACAAACTTCAGAGTATATGGTTTATTATCCATATATAGATTCAAGGTGAAATTTGCCCTGATTAACCTCATGCAAATTCTGTTCAATGATTGCTCTCACATTTCAGTAGCACTGTATACATTTTATGGCTCAAGTGTTATATTTATGTCAATATCTGCTTAAGAATATATGAATATTTACTTCAACTGTAGGTAGCACATGCATCTTTTAAAATATTTTAGCAGGATACTTTTTCTCCTACTATCATAAAAGTAATGTCATAGATTCTAGTTATATTGAGTTTCAATTCTCAGTTGGTTTTAGTGAGTGTTTTAGAGCTAAAGTAATAAAGCACCCCAAATTTGGTGGCTTAAAACAACAGAAATTTACTATCTTGTGGCTCTGGAGTCCAGAAGTCCAGAATCAAGGTGTAACCAGGGCCATGCTGCCTCTGAAACTGTAGGGGTATCCGTCCTTGTCTCTTCCTAGCTTCTAATCGTTTGTTAGCCTTCCAGCGGCGTAACTCTAACCTTTGCCTGGCCTCACATGGCATTCTTCCGTCTTGTTTCTCTGTCTTCACATGGCAGGTTTGTTTCTTATAAGGATACAAGACATGCTGATTAGGAGCCACCCTTCTCCAGCAGAATATGATCCTAATTATGTCTGTAATGACCCTATTTCCAAATAAGATCACATATTGTTTGAGCTCTAGCATTCCCAGTTAGATTTTTTTAAATAGGCTACTAAAATAAACAGAATGATCTACTCTTTCTTTTTAAATAAAAGAAGTATATTTCAAATCATGAGGTGCTTTTCTTAACACCAGAAATTTGTTAGTTTTAGTGGGAGTTGTATATTACCTTAGCTCTCAATAATCATTTCAGGCTGCTACATCATAAAAAGTATTTACAGCTAAGTTATACTAAATCAAATCTAATTGATTAAATCAGAATTCCATGAAATGTTAATTAAAGTATGTTGTAGATTACACACAGTAATTACGAGTGATTGTATTTAATAGGATATTTTCATGAATCAGAATATTGCATAATAAACCTGAAAACAGCTACACTGAATACCTAATGTATTTCACAAAACACATTGCACTGAGAACTGCTAAGGCATCTGAATAATGCACACAAAAAATAAAGTAGCCTGCAGATCTCTGAAGGCAGATCTTACTTAACTCCTCATTTTCAACACCCAGATTCTGTTTCTGCAGCTGTGACTCTTATGACTACGTCCTCTTTTCCTAGTAGATGCGCTATGGAGGTGTCTGCCCACAGCGTACATCCTTCTTTCACCAGCCCGGGGTAAGTGAGGCAGGCACATCTAATTACAATCCAAGACATTGTGATCTATAGATGCTATAATGAGGTTTATAATTTAGTTATGAGTTAAACTCAGAGGCTAGTTTCATGATCTATCCACATAACCCTGAAGCAGTATGTTCTAAGTTTCATACTGACTCAAGAGTAAATGCTTCCACAGTCGGAAAGAATTGAAAAGATAACAACCTCACCACGAAAGTGAGCAGGCAGTCACATGTGCACATCTGGAAAAAATAATTAGCAACAAACGAATGATAATTGTTAGAATCAGTTAATGCTATGATTTGGATATATTTCCCCAAAGTTTATGAGTTAGAAACTTAATCTCCAAATGCACACATTAATGGTGGAAGTGGGGCCTTTGGGAAGTAATTAGGATTAGATGAGGTCATTAGGGAAGGGTCCTTAGGATGGCATTAGTGGCTTTACAGGAAGACAACTCAGTGCTGGCAGGCTTGTTATCTAATCACATGATGTGCTCCACCATGCTTTGATGCAGCAGGAAGGCCCTCATAAGATGCTGGCACCGTGCTCTTGGACTTCTCAGCCTCCAAAACTATAAGCTAAATGAACCTTTATTCTTTTTAAATCATGTAGTCTATAGCATTTGGTGATAGCAACAGAAAACAGATTAAGACAGTTATTAAAGTATATTGCTATACTTTTGTTAGACGCATGGATCCCTATTGTCCTAGATAAAACTCGTTAGTAATTTAGAGATACATTCAATATTCTAAGGGAGACTATCTGAGGTCCACTAAGCAGAAATTGTGTTGCTGGATGTGTTTGTATCCAGCTGCCTGTTTCAAGCAATATCAGTATGAAATATTATGTAAAGTTTTCATTTGGTGGAGCAGCAAACATGAATAGATGGTTTAATGGCTTTCTGTTAGGGTCAACAGAATTTTATAAATGAGTATTTGTATTTGAAGTAAGTGTCACTGAACCTGTCACAAGCTATAATGAGAGAGATGTGAGGCTATACTAAAGAGGCAGGACTGAGCTAACCAGGAGTATCTAAGAATCAACTAATTATTTCTGACAATAATAATAATTCTTTGCAGAATTTACTCTCAAAGAATTAATTCTGTACTGAGAAACTGAAATCAAATTAGTGTTTTCTAAAGACTCAGAACTGTAAACACTAGCCTCTGTCTTTTAAAATATTTGAGAGTCTATTCATATTTGTGTATTATCTTTAGTCAGGCTGCTTTCTTATAGAAGATTCTTTGAACATCTCAAATACAAATCTTAAAACATTCTTCATATTTTTATAAGACCAGTTAATTATTTCAAGTAGTATTTCAATATAACTAGCAAAAGTACTCATCCTACGACTGAATACAAAATTTTAGTGGACCAGAGTCTTTCTTTCCTTTTAGAGCTAAAGAGAATTCTAGCTTTGCTTGTGTCTCTTTTCTCTGCCTCCCAAAAAGGTAGGTTCTGCTTCACTACACTGGCTCTTGAGTTGAGTAATGAAGAGTGGAGAGGGGAAGAAAGGAAAATAGGTGGGGAACAAGAGGGTCTTTAGATGAGAAATGGAGCTTTCCTAAGAATGGTGAGGGGTAGAGGCATGAGCAGATGCACTTGGTAGGACACTGTATAAAAGAATTTTAAAAAGTGAATTTTAAGAAACATTGCTGAAAATTACACATTCTTTTTGTCATGTTCCAACAAAGAATTGAAAGTTTGAAATTCCTGGACCATATTCTTTTAAATGCATCATTTTGGCAGGATTGATTATTTGGATTCTAATTTTGTTAACATTAAAATTCCTAGTGGACCTTTGCTATGATTTCTATGTGTCTAACTACTGCTGAATGTCCTTGCCATGTCTAAGATTATGAAACCTTAAGAATCCTGCCTTGCCAAAACAGAACTCAAAAATGTGATTCTCCAATCTTTTTTGTAGAATACAGGCATGTGGCTTAGGCTGTCCATAAGAATCAGTTCAGAGGGGAGAGTTGCTACTCAATGGGCATAAAGTTTTAGTAATTCAAGATGAATAAATTGTAGAGGTCTGCTATACAACATCAAGCCTATAGTTAACAATATTGTACTGTAAACTTAAAAATGCTTTTTATTCCTTTTTCCCCACCACTTTTTGTGGTAGTAGGGCTTGAACCCAGGTCCTTAGGTATACTAAGCCTCAACAAGCACTCTACCACTGAGCTATACTTCCAGTGCTGTACACTTAAAAACGTTTAAGAGAATAGAGCTCATGTTAAATGTTCTTACCACAATTTTTAAAAATCAACATAGATTTAGGAAAGTGAGAGGAGAAAAGAGGAAGAGAGCAACTTGAAGGAAGGAGGCACCACACAAAATCCACATGGTAGCAAAAATGGCAGCCATGTTTCTGCTGCAGAAAGCAGTAGTGGACTGGGGCAGCAGCTGTGTGCCTTAGTGTTTATGAGATAGTAGTGGGGGGGGCATAGTTAAATGCCTTAAACTAGTTTTACATCCTGTATTTGGACTTCATTTCTAAACTCAAGCCTTGAGCTTGTTCTCTCACACATATCTATCATCATCATCTGCTTAATCACCCAACATCAACTTCTGGTACCACACAATACATTTTATGAAAATGCTTATTGGGTTGAATATGAAAATAATGGCTCAGTTTTCCATGCTTAATCTAATTTTATATCTACCCTAGGCATTATTTGTTGGATAACATTACTTCCAGGTTTTAATCTGTAGCTTTTAGTTTTTAAACCACAAAGGAAAAAAATTAGGTTTTGTTTCCAGAAGATAACAGAGGAGGCAAGAGTAGACCATGGAATAAGGTGTTCTTCAAAATCCTAAGTATAATTTGCTTTTGTAAACAAAGGGCAGAATGAGATAAGAAGTATATATCTGGCTTTATATTCATAAAAGAAATGGCTCTGGCTGGCAATCTTGGGTCTCCAGGTGGGGGGGCCTCCTTTGGTTTTTATATGTGAAATGGAAATAACAAGACCCATTTTACAGTTGTATTATGAAGATTAAAGATGGTAACACATAAAGAACAGCAGCAAAGGGCTGAACCCTACATCATCCATACCAAGCAAGGTTTTCTAAATTATATGAATATATAAGAATATAAGATAAAGGATGCAGACAAGACTTTTTACTGGGGGGAGGGATCTAGTCAAAGTGTGCTGAGATCTTCATTAATTATGTGTAATAATTAGGATTTCATTATGAACAATTTTTTCACACTCGAGCTACTAGACACCTTATTTAGGAAATTCATTTTTTTCTACTGACAACTATCGACAAAGCATATCAACTTGAAAAAATGGTCCAGTACATATCTTCTCTATGAGGAGGGGGAAATTATTTAAATGTAGGCTCCAATGGGAGGTCATATTCCTCTTTGGCCCTCTGGGCTAATAAGAATTTTACTCTTAAAGGCCTAAACTAAATAGATGAAAATAATTATTGGATATACTTAATACTCTGTGTATATGGCAAATTAGCCACCTGTCAGAGGAAAAAATTATGTCTCAAGAGAATGTGTTCATTTATTCAATAAATGTTTGTTAAAAAACTACTGTGTGATTGATACTGTCTATTGTCAAGGTAGTTCACAAACAAAATCATACAGAGAGTAAAATTCTTATCAACATCTTCTCTCTCAGCCACCAGCATGCTCTATGCCTCTCACAGCCCAGGAAACCATCACCATCATCATCACCATCCCCGGATGAAGCACCTGTCTCCCACCTGTCTTTACAGATGGTTCTCAAACAGAAATTTGTCTCTACTCTTCCTACCATAGCTGACCTTTCCAGTGTGGTCCAGAGATAAATGCTGTCATGTAGCTGACAATTGGACAGGAGTACAGGTATCTCAGAGATATCACAGTATAAAAGAATTTTAACTTCTACACAGAATGAACCTTCTAGCAGGGAATAATTGCTTAACCACAGAAAAGAATTTCTAGTGGTATTCATGAGGGTAAGTACACCACACACTGTAGCATATCTATCACTACCCCACTGGTGTGCAAGGTACACCCTCTTCTTGCCTAACAGTAATTTTGTTTTTCCTACTTCTTCAGTACCAGTCAGAGATGTGTAGTTTGCCACTCCTTTAATGGCTGGGCATATGACCAAACACTCCATTCTTCAGATGAAAGGTCATTTCTGGACCTCAACCATTTCCATGGCTTCAAGTGTACAAATAAGAAATGGAATGTTATGTTCCTTATTCTGACAGTAAGCCACACAGTCATACCCTGGATTATTCTACATTGTAAAAATTTGTTTTATGTTTGTGAACACACAGCAATACACACACAAGCCAGCATATTTTTGCCCTTTAAGTTTTTCCTTGTAGTTTATCTGCCTTTTGAGGAATTGACCACAAAAGAGTCCAAATTAAATATTACCTTATAGTACATACAGATTGTATGTAGAAATCTTAAAAGTCACTTTGCTTTTCCCTCAGAAACATAAAAGAAGCCAAGCTATGTAACGTATTACTTCTCTTTTTCTGTCCTATTCCCAACGTAGGAGTATGAGCAGCTGTTATCTCATTAGATACCTAACCTAAATACGTATTATTAAACACACAAAAAAAGAAGTCTCTGGGAACTTTCATTTATCAAAGACCTGTGCTCCATGCATTTGTGCTCAAAGAATTTCAACAATGGATCTTGTGATAATAATACTTGAAAAGTGATTTAAAGTCTTTAAAGTACATTATACTTTTTAGTAATCTGAGAATATCCCTGGGAATTAAGATAGTAACTTCAAATGCTACCTACACAGTAAGTCTTGCTCAATAATTACTTGCCGATTGACTAATTGCTATGTAATCACTTGTAATAATTGAAACACAGAATACTTAAGTGATTTGAATATGGTTTTGTACCATTAGTTGTAAAGCTGAGAATACAAGCCAAATGCTTAGATTTTTTAAAAAATCTTACTATTGAAATTTTCAAACACAGGTAGTACAGTATGATATAATAAACTCCATCACCCAGTTTCAATAATTATTAACATTTTATTTTACCAAACATATTTCATCTTTCTTCCTCCAACTTCTTTATGGCAGTATTTTAAAGCAAAGGATAGCTATATCATTCTAAGGTAGTCATTAGATTTTGCTTGGTACCTGTGATATATCAGCAGTCTCCAAACAGTGGCCAAAGGACTCAGACACTCAGCAAAATTTTCTAATAAAACTTTCTCTAGTATCTTTTATCATTTTTTCCCTACATATTTTCTTTTGTGTATCTCCTCCCCTCAAAAACAGAAATCCAAGAGCCACCTGGTGATGCTGAGAGAAAACTATAACAAACCTTCTGGCTTCACTTGTTTTTGCTTGCTTTTATCACCAGTTTTAGTTGTATACCTAGCTAAGCGATACAATAATTTCATTAGTTTTGCTATAGATAATGTCTCTGACATATTATTCACAATGTAATGGTTGCCTACATTGTTTTCCAGGAACTTGAAGTTTCCTTAAACCAGTTTGAAACCATTTATCCTGCACTTGGACTTACACAAGTGTCCTGTGGTTGACAATTTAACATCACAGGGCCCAAAGCTCTACCCTTCAAGCACACTATCATCATTTTCTCAAAATGTGTCCTATACAGAGCCATGAAGTTTGATTACACATGCATAGGCCACCAATTGCTTTGCTGTTCCTTACCACTAACTTTCCCCATGCCTCAGACTACTCTGTTTCTTTAGCCCACATATACCCCTAACCTCTTTCCTCAGAGGCAGATCTGAGATTTGGGACTCCTACCTGCTCATGTTTGGCTACCTTGTGAATAAATTCTTTTGCAAAACTCATCATTTCAGTGATTGGCATATTTCATGATGGGCTAACTGGGACTTATTCAGTAACACTGGTGCTGGGCCTCCCAAAATGGTGATGTACGACAGGATAATTGCCAAGGAGAATAACTCTCTTTATCTCCATAGCACCCTAATGGAGAATGAGCTGAATTTATGTTCCATGTCTCTGGACATGGTGGATGAGAGGATCACCACCATGGAAAGGGCCATGGTGGACCAAAGGATCCACCTGAGGGTCCATGGTGGAACAGAGGGTGCTACCTAGCCTGCTGTACCCCAAAAGGACTACAAGTTATATGAATACCTGGCCAACTCCACAGTAAAGTCTGTTATGGTGATGGATTCCTCTTACACAGATCTTCAAGACAACAAATTTCACATTATATTCCATAAACTGAACTCCTACACAGCTGTGATTTGCAACTCCTTCTCTATTCATGGAAACCACATCCAGTCTAGAGCCTTTGATAACATAATGATGTCTATGATGATACAAGTCTGTTGAACAAGAACTCTGCTGTGATTATCTCGAAGAAAAGCATTCTGTACGTAACTCTGTTGTGGAGTAACATATTTATTATTATCGCCTTCTCCTGAATGTAATTGACATGCCACTGAGGGAGGAAAGCCTTGGGCATGGTGCCTCGGGGGAAGGGTGGTAATCCAAATCAATTGGCCAATAAATGCAAAAGAAAAAAATCAATAATCTTTGTGGTCGAAATATAAAAATGTCAGCTTCAAAGTTATTTAGAATATTTCAGTATTTTCCAAGTCCAGGTCATCGGAAAAGTCTTGGTATAGAAAATCCATTCTGGGTACTCCAAAATTCCTGAGGTTGTATGAAGACTGTGTGTATACCTAACTTGCTATGAAAATTGTGGTGGTGGTTAATAATATGTAAATAAAATTCCTGAGTGTTTCAGCTTGAATATTTATTTGGTATATAATTTAACAAAGCTTCTCTGCTATTACTATTTTATGGGTTTAAATTTTTTTAATTCTAATCTAGTTTTCATAGGAATTTTAATTTTGCACTCATTTGGAGGAAATCCATTCACTCCAGATGCAAATAACTTACCTATAGAATGACCATAGAGTCTGGAAACACAGGCAATTATGCATAATACATAATTCATTGATACTACATTACAATACATGATACATTCAATGTGTTGTCCCTCATTAGCAATATATAGTTTAATGTGCAAGGCAGAATTGCAATGAACAGGATACATTAATACAGCATTCTAGCAATCTCTGCACATGCATCTGTAACGCATCACCTCAGATGAGTAGTTCTCAGATCTGATCCCTGGAATAAACAGAATCAACAACACCTAAGAATGTTAAAAATTCAAATTTGAGGGGCCTCACCCCAGCTCTACTGAATCAGAAACTCTAAGTCTGGGTTTTAACAAGCTCTGCAGGTGATTCCAATACAAGTTAGAAACATGGGCTAAGATTATTTGTGTTTCTGATTTCCACGGGGGGGGGGCTTACTCTTTCAGTATATCCCATGCTTGCTAGACATAGCAAAAAAATATATAGGAGGACACTCAATTAAATTTTAACCATTTTTAGTACAACAAGATTTTAAAACAAGTTTTTAGTACAATTATGTCCTTTGCATGTATGTCCTATGCATATATACCCACATATGCAAGAGATGCATACGTATACCATGCATACTCAAACTAAAAATTGTTACTTCTCTGATATTTAAATTTAACTTTTCTTCCTGTGTCCTAATTTTTTCTGGCATGCTTATCCCATACCTAAGGGTGTGCTGAACTGGCCAGAATGCAGCATAGTGCATGAAATTACATCATCCTACCCAATTTTAGAAATTATCGTCCTACCAGTCTTCACCATTCTGGGGTCATGTGGTGATGGTCTCAGGGTGGACCTTCCTCCCCAGTCAAGTGCAGGCATTGACTGATGGTCAGTTCACATGAACAAACACAGCAAAGAGTCACCTATATTTCTAAACTTTGTGGTCACTCTGCAGGTAGAAATATTGTGTGTTGTGATAGAAGCTAAACAAATGTATAGCAAATCTCATCTTGCTAACTTTAATTTACAAAATGTGCAGTTTTTCCCTGTGCAAAGAGCATTATTTTATGCAAAGTACTAGATATCTAGTAAAAAATAAGTAACTATGGATTATATCCCTCAGCAGAGCTGCATCTGGTGAGGGTTCTTTTCCTATAATTGGCCCTCTTTATGTCAGAAAATTAAAGCAATTGTGAAATCTAAATCTTTCCTGAGTTATTCATATATTGTTAATTCTTTCTTATTTTTGAGCTATTTGCCATCCTGTTTTATCTGTTTAAATGTACATAAAATGTATAGAGTTTAAATACACAATCCAGTCAGTATTGACAAGCATATAATCCCACTCCTGTCAAAATATGGAACCTTTCCTTCACTCTGGAAAAGATGTTTATGCTCCTTTCCAGTTAATGCTCCCTCCAGAGACAATCACAGTTTTTATTTTTATCATCATAGAGAAGTTTTACTTGTTCTGGAATTTCATGTAAATGAATTGCTTACATATTTTATATATCCAAAACATATATTGTTATATGGCAGATAATCTAAACTGTATATTTATCTTTTTCTCTAAGATGACTTGTAAAACCCTAAAGATTGTTCCCTGTCTACCACTCTCAAGGTCAGAAGAGGGTACTTGATGTTTATCTGGCCTGACCAGCAGCATCAGAACCTGAGGAAGGACAGAATAAAATAGCTTCAGGTCAGAAATCCCTGGAATGTCTCCTGAAATGGGAATCCAGGAAGCACTCAGGTCAGAGGACCCAGAAAGAGACATCTATAAGGAGCTGTGCCGGATGATGAACTCCTCTGAGCACCTCTGCAGGCCCCTGCAGCCACTCATTACCTCGGAAAAAACACTCATCACTAAGCCTCTGATTGTCTAGTAGTATCTGGAATCACATCACCCAAGTCCTTCAAGAGATCTGGAACAGGCAAATTTCTCTAGTATCCCAGGACTTTTAGGGTAGAAAAGAGCTCCAGTATCTTCATTTGGGGGACAGACTGGACAATAGTGGCCATCCTAAATATAAGACAGAGGGGTATAAATATCCCTGTTCCAGGTAATGAAAGCTAAACATTTCCCCAAGTTATTTAATATTTTAATGCTTTTCAAAGTACCCACTGGAATAGCAACTAATTATCATTTTAAAAGTCTACTGCCCAGATGGGACATAAAATTTAAAAGTCCAGCAGTATGGAATCTAATATTATCCTCTGTGGAAAAATATTTCTATGATGTTCCTTCTTTCTCACATTTCTGGAGGATCCCAGGGATAAAAGAACACAAAAGTCTAAACATCTGTATAACTAATCTGTAATTTATATAAGAATGTACCAATGTCATATCATTTGAGACAAATGTAGAAAAATGCAAAGAATAAATTGATTTTTAAATGTACCCCAAAATGTTAGTACTCATCACAAATCTTCACTTCCCCTGAGTTGTTCTCTGACTTCCAGAATCTAAGGCAAATTTGTATGTACTTGGACTTATTTCTATGAAGATTTCATAGTCACTCTCACTCACTGTAAGTACAATATACAGTCCATTTCCATCAGACCACAAGGATCCTCATCTTCTCCATGTTTTAGAAGCCTGTACTATCCTCACCCATGATACAAGCCTTCCTATTTCACTGCCATTGGAGGTTGGGGTCTCAGGGAGCAAGCTCTGACACAGGATTTGAGGAACCAGATGTTTATTAAAGACCAACACCCATGAAAGGAAAGGAAATGAAGTAGGACTGGACTGAGGAAGCAATTGAGCTGCAGTGCAGACTCAATAAACACAGTGAGAGTTCTAGAGTGATTACTGCTTGTCAGAATAGCATCAGGCAAGCTGGATGCCTGGGCCTCTGTATACCTGTGTATCTCAGTCCATAGATGCAGGCAGCTCCAGGCTGGTCATTCTGAGTGAGGTCTACTCAGGACCTGAGGTCAAAATTGAAAGGGGTGGCAGTGCTAGACTATTTGCAGACCACATGCTCCACAGCTGGAAATCACATCCTTTCTTAAAGGTAAATTTAGAAATCTACCATAGCTATACTCCAACTCTCTGCAAGAATAATCGACATGGATTTCTTTCAGTCTCCCAAAGCACCAAGCTCACTCTTATTGTAGAGTGGTCCCGTGTGCCTGAGACATTTTCCCCAGCTTCTTCACCCCGCTAACTGCTTCTCAGTCTTCAAGTCTCATCCTTAGAAAAGTCTTCCCTTACTAACTCATTTGTAAAATTCATTTCACCTGTAATTTGCTTAAAATGCCTTGATACCCTCCGTGAGAGCAGCAACAATAACTAACTCATTTGTGCTATATACCTTCAGCATTGAGTCATATGGCAAGTGCAAAGTAAATACTCAGTGTATATTTGGTGAATGGATTAACTATCTTAATATACCTTTTTTTTTTTTTTTTTAATGTGGGTACCGGGAGTCAACCTCAGGACCTCGCGCTTGCCAGCAAGCGCTTGTGCATCTGAGCGATATCACTGGCCCCATTTTTTCCTTTATGTGGGTTCTGGGAGTCAAACTCAGGACCTCGTGCTTGCCAGGCAGGCGCTTATGCCACTGAGCTATTTCACCAGCCCCATATACCTAACATTTTAATTTGGGTTCCCCAAGAAGCTGATCATGAGGCAAGAATTTGAGTACAAGTATTTTATTTGGGAGGTGATTTTGTGATTTCAGAAACACTGGTAGGAAAGTAGGGAAGATAGGAAAGAGGAAAGGAAAGGGAGTAATTCATTAACCATTGCCACTGTGGGCAACTGTAATATAATCCTTCTGGGAAAATATGAGAACCGGCACTAAGTGTGTGTCTTAAAGCTATCCATCCAAGAAATAAACAATCATATATTGTATTATCCCATTTATATGAAACTTCCAGAATAGACCAATTCATGGAGATAGAAAACAGAGGCAGAGGATGAAGAGAAGGGAGGATTTGGAATAACAGCAAACATGAATGGGGTTTCTTCTGGAGGGATAGAAATGTTCTGGAATTAGATAGTGATGATGGTTGTATGACATTGAGGATATGCTAAAAACCACTGAAATGTATGCTTCAATATGATCATATTTTTATTATATCTCATTAAACCAAGTTGCAAAAACAAAAGAAATGAGGGAGCTGGGATAGTTTTATGCTAGTCCATTCATGAATCAAGGCTGCTGAGGGATAGGGGTGTTAATTTCTATAACATTTCCAGCCTAATCTGAAAATAGGTGGAAGAGGCTCCAGACACTAAGACAAACCTTCTGGGAAAGAAATGCAGATACCAGCAGATTGCAAATTGAAGTTGTGATGCACTAAAATGAAAAGTGAGAGATGGCGATAGCAAACCTGCCTGGCACAAACACCAGCCTTTCTGCAGGGAAGGGATTCCCTCAACAACCTCCAGCTCCAAGAACTAAACTTATTCTAAAACAGATCAATATGTGGGTGACATGTCAGGGAGTTCAATTATCTCAACTGTAACACCAAATCAAATAAAGCTGTGGAAAGAAAACAAAAACAGTTTTCAGTGGAAAGTGGAAGTGGGGGAGGGTAAATAATGACAACACCACCACCACCCAATGTCTATCTTCTAATTTTGGAAACCTGTGAATGTTCCCTTTTAAAGAAAGAAAGACAGGTGTGATTAGATTAGGGGTCTTCTTGGGGTGGGAAGATTCTTCTAGATTATCCAGGTAAGCCCCATGTAATCAAAAGAATCCTCATAATTGGGGGAAGGAGAAGTCAGAGATGTGATGAAAGAAGAGACTAGAGTGATGCACTTTGAAGACAAAGGATGGGCCCACAAGCTAAGGAATACAAGTAGCTACTACAAGCTAAAGAAGGCATAGACACAACTCCTCCTCGTCAGAGCTTCCAGAGGAACAGTCCTGCCAACATCTTGACTTCAGCCCAATAAAAATGTAGTAACTGCAAACTTCTGACTTCCACAACTGTAGGAGAACAAATCTGTGTTTTTTACGCCACTAAATGTGTCGTCATTTGTTACACTGACAAGAAAACCAATACAGGAACTGAGGGCACTTTCCAAGAATGGGCTTAAAAAATAGCCATTGCTTCCACCCTAAAATACACTGCAAAATTTGGAAAGAACTTCAAATCACAAAGAAAACAAAACATCTATTTTGGCTTGCTTGTCTTCAAATAATAGGTTAATTTCTATTTTTTAATCATTTAAAAACCACAATTATATTTCATATAAATCTTTGTATGATTCCTTTTTTAAATAAAATATGATTTGAAATAGAGAATGTGCATGTTCATTTTAAGAAGTTGAATGTTACAATTTACCTTTTAGGCTTAGAATTATAAATTATATCATGCCAAATAAAAATTCTTACTAGAATATTGGCATATGAACAAAGTGGATAAATTCCCAGAAAATAGTGTGTTTACGTCTCTAAAAATACTGAGAAATTTATTAAATTAAATAGAAATAATTCTGCTGTCCATCAGCAAATATCTGAGCACATACAATGTGGACCAAAGAGGGAAGGCTACAAGGCATGAAGGTGAGTATGTCAGGTGCCTAAGGTGAGAATGAGACATAGGGTAGCTGGAATAAGGTAGTGAAATCCTATAAAAAGAGAGGAAATTTTCAGGGGGGGTTAATGGCCATAAGAGAAGTGAGGTATTCCAAGGATACCTGGTAAAAGGTCCTTGGAGCTTATCTCTGATTATAACCTATTCTCTACATTATGGCCAGGTAATACAAAACAAAGTTCAGTCATATCATTTCTCTGCTTAAATTGTTTTGAAATTTGCTAGGTTAAAGTAAAACAAAAAGCCATGCTACATAATTTCAATGGTATGCAAAGCCCCTGGTTAGGTGCAAGCCTACTTGTTTAGCTTTATGTCCACCATCCCCATCGTGCCAGTTTCCACTATTGGAAACTGCTCAGTGTCTCTTGTGCCCCCGGGCCCTTCCAAATGCTCTTTCTGATGACTGGAATAAGTCCTTCAGGCTATTATCAAGTGTCTTTCATCCCAACCTCTATATCTTCTCAGTGAAGTTCTGCTAGAAGGTAATCCATTTGGGGATCTTGCCATCAAGCATATTCTTGCCAGATTATGTTGAGAATATACAACGCCCTGACTGTTCTTTACTGTGGTCATTTCTCAGCCCCATGGGACTTGGAGGTCGGAGAGCCCTGGTGCCAAAATCATGCCCAGGCTGCCCACTGTGCTATCAGTAATAAAGTCATTTGTCTCTATCAGGAGTCTCATGTCTTCTGCCAGCACTCACAAGACATTACCAAGCTACCTGATTAGCTTGCAAGTAGAGTAAAATCCCAGATTCTTCACAGAGCTTGACAGCTCCCCATCTTTCCAGACAGAATTTGTGGGCTCTGCTATCTGTGATCCCACATTTGCTCAAAGAAGTAGTATAGCAGAGCATGGGGTATGGCACATAGAACATGTTCAGGAAAATGTCAAGTAAAAGAAAATATTTTGAATTCAGCAAAGGTCTGTTTGGTTAGCTGCTTCATTTTCTTCTAACTAAAACTGGATTTGTTTAAATGGAACAGACAAAATGAAACTATCCTTTCATTGTCAGAGGAGGTCCTGAAATGACTAATGCTTAGAGAATCTGAGATTGACAGTTTTAAGCTCTTTTGATCTTTCCTCCTGTCAATTAAATTGGCCACGATCTTATTAACAATTCTTAGACTTTTAAAAAATCCATCTTTAAAGCATTCCTTCTGTAGTCCAGGGAACTGTGATTTTTTTGTCCTGAAGGGTTGAAGGCTAAGTCCACATTTTGAGTTTTTTGAATAACTTTTTTTTTCTGAATGTTACAAGCTGAGGGGAAAAACTCTCATTAATTATTGAATACTTTTCCCAGAGATTTTATCATACTTTTGCAGCCAGGAGGCATGGCAGTACATTAATAAGCTGAAAAAAAATAAATGAATAAACAGAATCTCACTTAGTTATGAGATCACAAAGAGAAATTGATAAAATGCAAAGTAGCAAACAGAATCAACTGTTAGAAAGCCTCAGAAGTGAGGATATTATAAAATAGCAGACAACTCTCTAGCCAAAGGCTAGAAGTGAGGATATTATAAAATAGCAGACAATCCTCTAGCCAAAGGCAACAGGTTGCCTTACAAGGTGGAAGTCAAGAGTTACCTTCACCAATGAGCACATAAGAAACACATGCTCCCTCCTGCCCCAGTGGTAGGAAAATAAGCAATATTTTACTCAATTCAAAACTATAGTCAAACAGTTGTATTTAAATTAAAAACTGAATGCAAAATCTCTAACATTTGAAATCAGATTTATATTGATGAAATGCACATTCTGTTTTTCAGATGTCTTACAGGCAGGGCCAGGTTCCTGCTGGAAATGGAGCCTTGCTAAACGGAAGAAACCAGTCCAGTCCTCTCTCCCTGCTGGCCTGGTGGCCTCAGACCACACCACCATTATGGTAACACAAGCTCCAAGCAGGGCCAAATGACTCACACTCTGGCTCCAGGGCTTCGTCTTTGTGGAGAGTTAAAAAGCCAGTCAGATGTTTTGCCAAACCTCCGAATATGTAGAATGGCTTGAGAAAAAAACCACTGCACTTTCATTCAATCTTATTCTGCTTTCCTTAATTTTACTTTACAATTGAAAGTGGGAAACTGGCCCCTTTGAAACATTATTAAAGCAACATAAGTAGAGGGGAGATAAGACTCTTTCTAATATAAGGATTCTACATATCCTCATAATTTTGTCAATTGTACTGTCAACCTGCTGGAGGGGCCCCAAGGGAGATTTTTGCAGGTGAGGTCCCACGGTTAAAAAACGCATGTGTGCAAGACATCAGTAACAACAACAGGCAGCGTGGAGCAGAGCAGAGCACAAGAGCCACAGTGCAAGAGCAAGAGCCACCTGCATCTTTATTGTATAATTCTTATACAGGTTGTTATCTCATATTTACATTCTTACATAGTGCCATAACCAGCGCATGTGTGTTTACCTGTGCTAAGTCATGGTTACATAACTGTATCCCACTGTGTGCCTGTGCTAGACAAGCGGGGTCACATCCTCAGGTGTCCTTAGATGCCCCTGAGCTTTGAAGCAGTCTGAGTAAGCACCCTTACTGCGCCTCACACAAGAATGCTCAGTCTACACCAGTGATGGGAAACCTTTTAAAGCTTTCAATGATAACAAACAGCACGCATCCCATACACTTGCCACCACTAGTGGTGGTGCACACTTATAATCCCAGTACTCAGGAGGTAGGAGCAGGAAGATTGGGTGTTTGAGGGCAGCCTGGGCTACCTAGTGAATTTAAGTCCAATCCGGACTGTATAGCAAGACTCTATCTCAAAAAAAAAAAAAAAAAAAAAAAAAGAAGTAGAGTCACTTAGTGACTGCCGTACTTAAAGTTTGTCTACTACAGACTAGGATTTTATGACCTGCACTGCATATATCTGCATAGTCCTCATCCCAGGGTAGAAAGCTAGGGGCCACAAAAACACCCTCACAGATCTTTCTCAGGAGAAATGAACCAGCCATACTCCATAGACTGGTATGTAGTTTAGAGCCATTAATCTATTGGTAACATACTAGTTCCAAGGAAATGTAGTCCAGGGAATTATTCTTAAGGCCTATTAATATTGGGGATATTTTCATTTTAATGGGTTTTACAAAAATTGTAAGTAAGTCAGTTTTTAAAAAACAAAATTGCATTTAAAAGGAATTATATATAAACACTAAGAGTAAAAAACCAGGGCCGGTGAGATGGCTCAGCGGCGTAAGCGCCTGCCTTGCAAGCGCAAGGGCCTGAGTTTGACTCCCGGATCCCACATACGAAAAAAAAAAGGGGCCGGTGATATCGCTCAGCGGCACGGGTGCCTGTTGGTGCGCGAGGTCCTGAGGTCGACCCCCCGGTACCTACAAAAAAAAAAAAAAAAAGAGTAAAAAACCAATAAATAGGAAAATTGGTGTTTTAGACAACGTTCAGTTTCCCTTTTATTTGAATGCTAAGAATATTCTAAAAGAACCAGTAATCTTGGCTAATTTATAAATACTGTTTAAAATTCAATTACCCTAAGGCACATTTCTCCTGTAATCCCAAATAGCTGTTATTCCTGACTATATTATTTCTAGTAATGGTACCAATCCTTTTCTGTTCGACCAGGCATAAAATGTCAGATTCATCTTTGACTCCTTTTTATGACAAAACTTTCCCCATGTAATCAATTCCCAAATCCCATTTTTCCTCAACAAAGTGGCCCCTTCAGTGCTGAACCCCTACTTCTGCTTTAGTTGTGGCCTTAAATACTTTCCCATTTCCCGGCCTCTCCTCCCTTCTACCCATTTTGCACACAGCAGTTTGATTAATCTGTTCATATCATCACTTTGGCTACAGGATGGACCTGTTTAATAAAATAGTCTTTCCAGAGACTCTGTTGCCTACAGCAAGGGTCCTTATCTGGGAAGATATAACACTTTGTATCTATACTTTGCTTACTTTGCAAATACCCCAGCACATTTTGATTAATAGGTAAACTTCATTTCTGCTAGCTTTCAAACCTTTAAGAACAATTTCTGTCAAACAGAATGCTGATCTGAGCAACTTGTGGGATATTAAACAGTCTAATGTGCTACAAGTGAGAGGGAAGCAGTTTAGAGTAACATCAAGTCTCTGCCAAGGGGATGATCCAGTGGTTACTGTAACTTGTGAGAACATCCACTCTGAGTATTCAAGAGCACAGTGTCTAGGAGTAAATAGCTCTACTCCAACAGAACATGGAGCTAAAGGTCAACCAAGTGAATAGTGTGGTAATGATAAATGCTTTTATAGACATTATGAGACCAAAACTATACCACTATTGATTGCACTGCAATTGCTGCTGGCTTGTGTTCCAGATTTAGGTAGCACATAATTTGTACTTCCAGATGTACCACAAACCCAAAAGACCGAAAATCCCGGGCTGATAAAATTTAAATTCAAATTCCTTAGCACAGTGCATAAAACCCTTCTCATTTTGACCTCAACTTTCCTTTCCAGCCTCAACTCCCAGTACTTTCCTTTGAGTCATAATGGACGACACTATTCTTTCACTAAGCCTGTTCTTCTAAGTCTGTGGGACTCTGCATGCAGAGGAAAGGACTTTGTATGCAAAGGAAACGTTATGTTCTTGTGTTTTCTGCTGTCATTATCAAGACCCAGTTACAATGCTGTCTCTTCTCTGGAGTTTTCTCTAACTTCCCCAGGGAAGATAATTATCCTTTGTATCTTCATTGTAGTGTAAACCTTTAGATTTTGAAGTCACTACACAGCACTTATTTCCAAGACATTGAAGATCATGTGTCTGAGTTCCCAAGGGCACAGGCTTCACTTTGTTTATCTCTCAATCTCCAACTCCTGGATTTTTGTAAGTCTTCAACAAATGTTTGTAGAATTGTCTAGTTTATTTCTGTTTCAGGTTAGCTATGACCTATTGTTTATTAGTTTTTCAAAACTTAACTCCTACAACTCTGCCTTATGTACCTTATAACTCAATCGCAACTAGAATACTTGCTGTTGTTCAACTATGATTTGCCTTTTCCCATCTCTACACATGTGCGCACATGATCCAAGGGAATATTTTTGTTTTTTTGAGATACATATCCTCTCTCCATGAAAGCCATCTACTATCCCTGATGACCCAGTTTCAATCCATGTTCTCCCAAGAAGTCATCCTTCATACCCAGACCAGGTATTTTCCTTGATATTTTTCATATTTTAGTTATATAGCTTTCAGGACACTTGGCACAAACTGCTCTGTATTGTAGTCACTTGAGTATATTTTAGTTCCTTACAAGGTTATAATCTCCCTGAGGTAGGAATGATGCCTTATTAATCTTTGTCTTTCTCATTGGTACCTACACAGTATGTCACATATAAAGGGTACAGACTTTTTCAAATGCATGAGTGAGCAAACTAATGTAAATGATTGATACCATCTATTCACTATACTCTATTTATATATGGTATCATACAATGAAATTAAAGAATGGTTTATGTAATAGGGTAATTTTAAAACTTCCTTGATGCATTATGCAGTTGTACCAAATTTTGCTGTGTAGCAAATTCTTGTACCACACATTCAACACTATCACAGTCATGTTTGCTTAATGATATAAAGTTTTAAAACCCTGCATAGATATTATCCTCTTACTCTGGAATGTACAAATTCTAATGTATAAAACAGTTTAGTCCTAGTATAAGGACTAAATTTAGTCCTATTTAGTTCTATTATAAGTAAATTCCTTTTTTTCCTCCTACAGGAAAAGATAGTATCTCATTTTTTGCTTCAGTTTGTGTATTATGGCAATTATTTTTATTAATTTGTAATTATGTATTTTTACCTTTACCTCCCCTGCCAGAATTTGAATTTCTCAAGGTTAAGAGCCATGTCTTATCTATCTATTAATCAATCTATAATAATTAGTTGACATACATAAAATATATATTATTTAATTTATATGTACTTATACATAAATAAATTCAGCATTTATATATAAATTAATATAACCATTTTGTTTAGCAATACTCCCTATCCAATAAATATTACTGAAAGGATGAATGAACATTTTAAATGGTCAACAATTTTTAACACTGTTTTTAGAATTACTAGGAGAAAAAAATAAAGCCAATATATTAAGACCTGTTGCCCACAAAATAATAATTATAAATTAATATAAATAATGCCTAACAAAAGCTAATAGTCAAACATGATTCAGTTGCCACACAACATTCTATTTTGATCTTATTGTTCGATGGTTTGATATTGTTTAGTCATTGGGGTAACAATGATCTTCCACTGAAAATGTTGAGTGTTTCTCAAACTTGAGTAATGAACAGATCCCTTTTAGTATAAGAATCCTCCAGATTCATAAACTTGCCCTACTTTGTGTTTACTATATGTCTGAGTTACTTTTCTCTCATTGCTGAGACAAAATACCCAACACCCAAAGTTAAAGGGGGAAAGGCTTATTTAGCTCACAGTTTGTAGAGGTTTCAGTCCACAATCAGCTGGCTCCAAGGCACATGGCAGAGGGGCAACTGTTCATGGTGGCAAAAGACAGCAAAAGCAACAAGAGACATTAACAGCATCTTCTGCCCCTTTTATCTTATCCAGACTACCAGGATTAGGGCGGTACCAAACCAATCATTGGACTGATTTACTAATCACACACCCTTAATCCCAGCATCATACATTCTAGGATTCAGCCACCTCTGAAAAAGCCCTATGACCACATGAGGCTTTTGAGGGACATCTAGACAAAAACTATAACACTATCCTACTGTTTAAAAATGTAAAACTTCAAACGAGTTACAAATACCTTATGTTTAAAGTCCTTATACAATTTTAAATCTAAAATAAATTTACAAACTAAATTCAGACAAAACTATAAAATGAATGAAATTCAAATTAACAGCATTAATGTTATGAATCATACCTTTTGATGAAAAAAAATTGTCCTTTGCAATAAAACTATGCTACCCACATTTAAGGTAGGATCTTTAGGGTCTTGGTGCCTGTACTATTTAAGTGTGTCCCCGGTGGCAGATAAATGTGATCCACAGCATCCAACATCAAAGATGAGTGACTTATGATCTATCTCTGGTTTTCTAATTTCAACAAGTGCTTCTCTGAGAAGACAGTGTTGTTTAAATTGTATGCAAAATCCCCCTGTCTTTTCTATGCAGCAGAGTTCAATGAAAATGGCTGAAGATCCTTATTAAGGACAAAATATTTCCACTCAAGACAAGCCTGCCTTTTTCACACCAACAAATATTTCTGACTTCTAGGCTCAATGGCAAACAAAAACCTTCCTTAGACAAAAGCCTACAAATTTCCAAACACCTTTTCTTCCCTCTGCTCTCCCCAAACCACAAAGAAATAAAGATGAGGTCAGAATGTTCAAGGTCCCACCAATCTTTCTTTGCTCTGAAGGGAGAAATGCTATCTGCTTAAGTCGACCAGAGGGCAGTGTACTGAAAAAACAGTGTGACTGTAATGAAATGGAATTGATCATTTGCATCACAGATGCAAAACAAGATCCAGAGACAATTTCTAAAGTACTTTGACTATTAGTGGCATCAGTGGAATGAAAGCATAGCCTCCTAAGCAGATCTGTTGGAAGGATGACTCTGGTAGTTTCTTTTCTTTTTTTTTTTTTAAGATTCTTTTTGATAAGATTTACATCAAATACTACCCCTTTGTAAAGCTTTCCTTGATCCTTCTTGTCAAAACTCATTGTTCTCTCCTCGTCATTTCCATAACTGTACCTCTGTTGAATATTTTTCATCCCATTTCATACTGTGATGAGGTGTTTAAAAATTATTTTAGCTGGGTATGGTGGCACATGCCTGTAATCCCAGCACTCAGGAGGCTGAGGCAGGAGGATCGCTATGAGTTCAAGGCCAACCTGCCTGACGTAGTGAGACCCAGGATCAAAAAAAAAAAAAAAAAAAACCCAAAAACATTATTTTAGTGTGAGCCTCTCTTGAAAAGCAGCAGTTAATTTTAATCGTGTTTATACCATGTAAGTTACTGACACAGCTTCAGATACCAGATAGTAAATGCACGCTTGGCCATTAAACTAAAAACCTGCTTACTTGTTATTTTGGCTACCAGCAATCACAAGGATAGTGAATCTATGTCATTCAGTCTTTAAAACTAGCTATGGAAGCTGAGAAGTTTGGCTTTCAAAAGGTAATCCATAGCTACTACTTTTTTTTTTTTTCCTAGCATATCTACCACCTAAAGTTTTTGGATATGTCTGAAAACTTTTTATTCATGATGTATATGAGAGCACTTTAAAAACCATGAAAGATTTTTAAAATGCTTAGTTGTTAGTATTAAGATCTGAGATGAACAGAGCATATAGTATTTCTGTGGCTACATAGTCTAGAATATACTTTTGTTAAATACGGTTATTTTACCCTTGAAGACATTGGTGTAGGCAAAGACTTTATGAATAAAACCTCAACTGCACAGGAAGTATCACAAAGAATCAACAACTGGGATCTCATCTTATTAAAAAGCTTTTGCACAGCAAGAGAAACCACCAACAGAGTGAAGAGACAACCCACAACATGCGAAAAAATGTTTGCCAGCTGTCCCTCAAAGGATTACTATCGAGAACATATAAAGAACTCAAAAAAAATCAGACCTCCCAAATTTAAAGACCCACTCCAAAATGGGCATCTGAGATGAATACACATTTCTCAGATGAAGAAATACAAATGGCAAATAAATATACAAAAAAAAGTGCAACATCACTAGTCATTCGAGAGATGCAAATTAAAACAAAACTGAGATACCATCTCACCCCAGAAAGAATGGCTATTATCAAGAAATCAACTAATAACAAATGCTGGAAGGGCTGTGGGGAAAAAGGAACCCTTCTCCACTGTTGGTGGGAGTGTCGACTGGTACAGCCACTGTGGAAATCAGTGTGGAGATTCCTCAAAAAACTAGGGTTGGAGGTCCCATTTGACCCAGCTATTCCCCTTCTGGGTATCTTCCCAGAAGAATTAAAAACATTGTACCACAGTGATATATGTTCACCCATGTTTATAGCAGCACAATTTGTAATAGCCAGATCTTGGAAACAGCCCAAATGCCCATCAACTGAGGAATGGATAAGAAAGATGTGGTATTTTTATACAATGGAGTACTATTCAGCCATAAAGAAGGATAAACTGGAGACTTTTATAGGAAAATGGATGCAACTCGAGAAAATACTCATAAGTGAAATAAACCGGACGCACATGTGTAAGCATCATATTGTCTCTCTAATATGAGAAACTGAAAGAGTAAATAAGATCCAAAATGTACAATAGACATAGTGAATCAAAAAGAAACTGGTCAAAAGGAAAGAGAGACTGGGATGGGGAAATAGGGAAAAGAAAGAAGGGAAAGGAAAAAAATTGTATTTATATATAAGATGATTAAGATAGATACACTACTAATTTTACTTAGTTCATTGAAGAGTAAGGTTTGTGCCAATAATGTTTGGACAATTGAATGCTAATATCTGGTATCCTGAATAACTAACTTAAAGATAACAATACGTAATGCATTAACCATTGTTACTCTCCTATTATGTTGTTTTGAAAATTTGTTCTTTTTGGATTTGTTTTGTTTGTTTTTCTTCTCTTTAAAATAAAAAAATGGTTATTTTTTAAAATGTAGTATAAGAAAACTTCATTGTTATGATTAATACAACCTCCACTGAAATCAGAATTCATCATTAGGATCATATGCGCTAAAGTGTACCCTTGCTCTGCCAATAGCAAAACCAAAAGAAGAAGAAAAAAATAAGAAAGCAAGCCATTTTCACAGAATTTGATAGCCTGTGTATACAAATAATAACATAGCAATGGCTACATTCTAAAAACAAAATGTATTATGAAAGCAAGAATCAAAAATTGGCCAATGCTTAAGCAACATGGAGGACTATCTCTATGGTTCTTGTATCTGAAAGTATTGAAGCTGCATAGTTTTAAAAATAGCTTTTTATTCACATTTTTTCCTGTAGCATAATTAGTAAGTTGTACATCTTTTCCACGGTTTATTTAAAATTGTTATGGAGGCTGGTGAGATAGCTCAGTGGCATAAGCGCCTGCCTGGCAAGCGCGAGGTCCTGAGTTCGACTCCTGGTACCCACATACGAAAAAAGGGCCGGTGATATCGCTCAGCGGCACGGGCGCCTGCTGACATGTGAGGTCCTGAGGTCGACCCCTGGTACCCACCAAAAAAAAATAAATAAATAAATAAATAAAATAAAATTGTTATGGACACGAATCATCAGAAGATCTAGGAATTCTAATCTGTTTTATACAATAGTGACAGAAAACCATATGAAAAAGACAGTAATGAACAACAAGAAAAATAAATAACATTCAGTTTTTGCGAGAATACAAGTAAAAAGACTGATTACATTTATAGCAATCTACTGTTGTAAAACATGACATGAAATTTAAAATTGAAAAGATGCCTTTGAAATTAACAAAGGGAAATCAGAAAGACCATGATTGGAGGAAACTAAAACCCACATGGTTACAATCAGAAAATCACATGTGCTGGTCCATCGACATTTGGTCAGATGTGCTACTGTTATAGGAAAGCTGATATTTGAGGGACTTACAGCTTTACTCCATGGTGAAAATTGTGAACAAAAAGAATTAAGTGCAAGTCTAGAATTATGCCGTATTTCAGAGTAAAAATAGAGGAACAGTGACTCATAAAAAAAAAATCTGGAGTTCAGATATATTCCACGGAGTCTCAGTTTCCTACTCTTCAAGTTGTTTTTATTGCAACTTTTAAATGGAATAATCATAAAAATATTTTCTAATCCTAATTCAAACACTGAAACAAGACAGCACAGTCAGAAGCACTCACAAAAGTCACCATGCAAGTGGGAGAAAACTTCACATTGTTTCTGAGAAAATATTGAGATCAAACACGCTGATACATGCAAAGAAAAGAAAAATCCCATGAACTTTAATTTTAAGGAATCCCACTTAATATAATCACGCTTTTAATTTTCCATTAAAAATTTTATGAAATAACATTTGAAATGTGTGACAAAGTATTCATGCTATAAAACAGGCAAAAAATATAATTAAAAATGAAAATGCCACAAAACTGTATTGAAATGTTTTCTCTGTCAAGCTATATTCTAATCGTCTATCTACTAAACTTATGGTTATGTGTCTTTTTCAAATAGAAAAACTAGGAAATGTAAAGAATTTTAAAAAAGAAGAAAAATCTCTAGTTTGCTACTATCCAAAAATAAACCATAGGAGTATTTTTGTTTATATCTTTTCAGACTTAAAAAAAAAAAAAAGAAAAATGCAGTATTGTAACTTGATTTTTTTCTCCAGTTGCTATAATGTGGACATCTTTCCACATCACACATATACGTGCCTCCATTTTTAATGGTTTCATAGTACTCCATTGTATAACTATGCCATAATTTAAAACCAATTCTATATCAATAGGTGTTTAGATTGCTTACTATAAAACACTTTAATAATCTATTCTATGACCTAAACCTCCAAGGATTTTTTTGAAACATAAATAAGTCATTCCCATACCGATAGCTGCATTTTATTCTTGGGGAAAAGACCCTACTTAAATGGAGCCCTGGCTTCTCACCAAAAGCCTTCTACCCCTATTCCTCTCATTTATTTGCCATAGCTTCACTCACCTTTTTCTGTGGTCAGAAAAAAACAGCAGTGTTTGAACATACCTCTCCATTGGCTAAACATGCTCTTTAGCATTCTCCTCGCTACCCAGGACTCTGCTCAAGAGCCTCCTCTTTAGCAAGGCCTTCCCTGACCACCCATCTTGCCACCCTTTTTTAGTTACTTCCTTTCACATTGTCTAAAAACATCATAATTCTTTATTTATATATATATTTATATATTTTATATATGTTTTTTATATATTTATATGTGTTTTTTATATATTTATATATATTTTATATTTTTTATACATTTTTATATACATGTTTTATAACATGAATACTTTGTCACACATTTCAAATGTTATTCCATAAAATTTATAATGGGAAACCAAAAGCATAATTACATTAAGTGGGGTTCCTTAAAATTAAAGTTCATGGGATTTTTCTTTTCTTTGCATTTATTAATGTCTTTGATCTCACACACACACATACACCCAGGCTATTTATAAACTCCATGTACTCTTAGCACAGTACCAGGCACAAAAAAGCCCCTTGGTAAATTTTTGTTGAAATAATGAATTAATTCTGGACAGAAATTCAATAAATGTTGTATTTCTTATTTTAATTCCCTCTTCAGAGGCAGCATTTGCAAAGGGGGAAAAAACTAACAATGACCTAGGAGTAAACCAGCCTTTTCTAATCCTGGGCAATTTTAATGTCATGAGGGAAACTTTATCTCCCTCTTCACCCCTTTTCACCACTACCTCACCCTTCCAGATAGTATTCTGAGAGTTTCCTTTGTAGCATTTACCAGAGCTATTAATACATTATTTATATCATTATTTGTTTAAAGCATTTCTTCTCCAGAAGACTGAAACTCCTTGAGGGCCAGGATTGTCTCTAACTCCCTGCTATGTTCCCAGCTTCATCAATAGTGTCTGACATAAAAATATTTGTTGAATAAAAGAAATGCTAGTCTTCCCTGAGCTGAAAACATTAGAGTTTAAAAATAAATTATGCAGGGTCGAGATTTTTATTATCTTACCAGAATTCCTCTCAGGAAGGAAACAGAGCCTGGAGAAATATCTTGATAAGGCATTTGGAGGAGGGGAGCACCTGAGGATGATGGAAAGGTGCTGAAGCAACCAAGAAATGGCCAACATGTTCTCCCTAGCTAAGCAGGTGATGTGAAACTGGAGCACCAAGTGAAGTAAAGAGAGACGGAGTAAAAATTCTCTTGGTAAAGTCACCAGGCCCATGTGTTTCCCTCAAATCTTCAGTCAAATCTACTTACTACACAAAGCTCCTCCTAGGAGGACTCTGTGTGTGTGTGTGTGTGTGTATGTGTGTGTGTGTGTGTGTGTGTGTGTGTGTGTATACAGACTGGAAAAGAGCCTAAATGCCACAGCTGAGTTGATGTATTGCCAAAAAGAAGCAAAACATATAGACACTGCAATAATCCATAAACTGAAGAAACAAAAGTTTGGAGCCAGAGGTAGCTTTGAGAATGTAAACTTCCTAGAAACTTCTAGAAATCAGCCATAAGCCTTGGAATTGGAGGATTGATTTCATTTTATCCAAATCTCAAGGGTCAGGAAGACATCTTGTCACTCATCAATGAATTTTTGCCATGGAGTGAATTACACATCTTACTCCTGGCCCCAACTCTGACTTTATTGTTATTCATCATTACTCTGTTTGGAACTTTGTATCTAAAGATATGAGAAAAATGGTAGGAGTTGGGTTGGAATGAGAAACCCTGCTGCCTTATCACCAGATAAGATAAACTTTGCCAAAATGTCTCTTACCACCTTTATTTAAAGAGATAACATGAAGATTGAGTGATTCAAGGTCTTTTGAGAAAAGGTACTTTATAAATGAATAAAAACCATACCCGTCTGCAGTTAAAATTGTTACCCAAAGTGAACTCCAATGGTATTCTTGATTTATTTGATTTGATTATTCAAACAGATTTTTGCCATTTTAAAACTTCTTCAGAGCATGAACTGCATTACTGTTTTCAACTTCCTTCTTAGAGTAGTCTGTAAGTAGGAAGGCCAATTCTGTAAAAAGCTTTGATGATGAGTCACAAGTGACCTGCCATGAGAAAATGCACTATTATTTACATTTGTGTAATCTTGTAAAGAGAAAGTAAATAATTGCCCAGTCAGACACAAATTATTAGAACATATACATAAACACATTCTCTTCTCTTTCAAAGAGCTCAGGAGGCTGAAGCATGATTGGTAGAAGGTCATGTTACAAGTGTGAACACATCCAGGCTATCTTACTGCTGGTAGTTCCTGTTTTTATTGGAACACCCCCCCCCCCGATTCTTCCCAGAAAGTTTTCACTTTCTGGTAACAGTTGATCAATTCACGAGTCAACACACACTAATACACTCACTTCATTTCCACTGGCATCTGAATGGGAAAAGGAAACACCTTACTGATTCTGGTATCCATTCGCTATATTCAAAGCGGCTTTGCTAATTATTAGCTAAGCTAAATGTAGAGCCTGACCTACTGGTCTATGGTTATTCAGAAAACTCCATTCCCCATGCACATTATCTCATTTGAAAGTGGAGGAACAGCCTATTGCATACACTAAGTATTTCACTATATGCAAACACTAAAAAAATAGAAAGTCACATTATGAAATTTTATAATTACTATTTCTGAGTACAGGGATTATGGGTGTGATAAAATAATGACATCCCTGACGAAGATATACATGTGTTAGAACCTTCAGAATCTATGACTATGTTACATTACATGGCAAGCAGGAATTAAGGATGCTGATGTTTATCAGCAAATAGATTATTTTGGATAAGTACAGTATACCCCTGAGAAGTTGCAGTTCAGAGTTCGCAGCCTCAGTCGTTTGGGATTTTTCCTAGAACTTAACTAACAATTGTTCTCCAAAACCCCCCAATTTCATGAAAACTGCAGACATCCTCTAGTTTTTTGGAGAGAGGTTTGCAAGTAGCCAATCTGAGAACGTTATTCAGTTCTCCTTGCTGTTGATTGGCTGCTGCCCTGTAACCCATCTCTGGCAGATGCACCAGCACACCCACATCATAAGAAGTTGCTGTACTGCCCATAGCTATCTGGAGTGTCCTCAGTTTTGTTCTTCTTAAAGCCCTAAGTTCCCTAAGATGCCACCAAAGTGCCCTGCACCTTCTAAGGCTTTATTAATACAGTATTTTACTAAATTACATTACATAACTGTGGAAGACATAGCCTATTTAGTATTTAAACTATGAAAACAGGCATTTATAGGCATTTTTCTGATTATATCCGAAATTAGCAGTTTTCACAAGTCGCTGGTGCTCTAGGAATGTAATCCCCGTGAATTTCGGGGGTGCACTATAGACCCAATATAACCACACAGGTCCTTAAAAGTAGAAGAGGGACGCAGAAAGCAGACAGAAAGAGATGTGACTAAGAAAGGATGATCAGAGAGATGCAAGTTGCTGGCTTTGAAGATGGAGAAAGGGCCACAAGCTAAAGCACGTGGACAGCTTCCCCGAGCTGGAAAAGGGAAGGAAATAGATTCTCCAGTGGAGCCTCTACTATGAACAAAGCCCTGCTGACACCTGATTTTAGCCTGAAAAAAACCTGGGTCAGACTTCTGACCTCTAGAACTGAAAGATAATGAATTTGTCTGTTTTAAGCCACTAAATTGTGATAATTTGTTACAGTAGCAAAGGGAAACTAGTATAACAGGTGATTTTGGTTATTGTTTCTCTGGGGACTTTGAATGGAAGACAGTTTGATATTTTCCAAATTTTATATAATGTATATCTGTTGTTTTTATATAGTAGTCCTGCTCCTCTGTATTCTAAGACCCTCAGTGGGTGCCTGAAACCAAAGATAGTACTGAACCATGTATATAAATATAATATAAACACTATAAACACACGCACACACATATGTTTTTCCTTATTGAGAACTTCACCTTTTCACTTAGAAAGGAGGCATTTTACAGCTTCTTTTTGCCATATCTGATTTGCCAGCATTGTTACTCTTGTACACTGGGGCCATGATTAAGTAAGATAAAGGTTAATAGAACACAAGCACTATAACACCCTAACAGCTGACCTTATAGTCAGAAAACTACTAAGTGACTACTGAGTGGGCAGCATATGCAGTGTGGATATGTCATATGTGGGATGGAGCAGGACAGCGAGAAATTTCACCATACTACTCAGAACATCTCAAAATTCAAAACTTAAAAATTGTTGGGCTGGTCATGTAGTTAATGGTTGAGTTGGTTCTTAGCATGCATGAAGCCCAAGGTTTGATACCCAACACCACGAGAAACAACCCTTATGCATTGCTTATTTCTATATTTTGAATTTAATATTTCCAGACTTCAGACAACCTCTGAAACAGGAAAGTGAAACCACAGATACGGAAGACTACTATAATCAGAAAATCACATGTTTCTTACGCTTATTACTAAAATGATAACAAGAGTTGTTGTAGAAAATATCAAGCATTTAAGCTCATGTCTGCAACACCCCAGTTGCTTCTTGACATTCTTAACCTCATTTCTTGAGCAAATCAACTTACAAAAATCCACACAACAAGAAGTAGCAGCATTTATTTTAATCAAGGGCTCATAAACAATTGAAACTCAACTTATTAGAAATTTATTGAAGACCTGCAGAGTACAGGCACCACCTGGATCTATCCCCTGACATGTATCTTTTCCACATGATTTCTTAAGGCATAAAGAATAGTGTTCCCTGGCAGGACAGTGTATGCCACTTTCTGACCTGATTCCTTTGCATGAGCTTACTTCATGTGCTTGGTTTCTGTGATGGGATGCTAGAAGTGGAGGCTAGTGACAGTGTTGATGATGATTGAGCTTGAAGCAACAAAACTGGTATGTAGGGATGAGGGATGATACTAGACACGGTGGAAGTAGAGTTAATGTTGTTGGCAACCACGGAAGGGGGGGTGGTGCTGGTAAGAGAGGGTCCTGGGCAAGCAGAAGTGATCGCCTTTTTGAAATTTGTTAATTAGGACACAGGTGCTACAAAGATGTCCTTGTGTGTCGCAGCATACTGATTTCTTTACTCTCTGTTGGTAATTTTCACCATCAGAGAAAGGTGGTGTTATGTGTGATGGAGACCCAAAACGCAACTTTTTCTTTATTTCCTCCAAATTCCATGGTATGTTACTCAACGTTCCCAGTACTTTGTCTGACGTAACTTTCCACCACCTGTTTTCTCTCTTCAGGCACTGTCTGCTGGAAGCAAACTATCAGTTTTCATTTCCCACCTCCCTTGTTAGCCTCAGATTGTCAATTCTGACTCTTCAGTTCCCTCAGCCTGAAATGTGGGAAATCATGACTATTTTACCATTGTTTCTTTAAAGGCCACATTGCAACTGAGTGATGAGACTGTAGTAGAACATTAACTTTCCACTATGTAAGCTATGCCCCAAAACTGCACATGTACATCACTAGATGATCTAACTTCTTGTCGTGTCTTACATAATACTATTACTTCTTCTACCCCAAAATAATGTCAAAAGTCCCTTTTAAGTACAAACATATATATTTTATTCTGATCCCCTTGATCACTAACATTAGTCAATCTTTACGCATTTGTCAATTAATTTTACCCAACAGGACTCTCTCTAGCAAAGCCAAGGGCACTGGACCCCATCAAACAAAATGTGACATCAGTCTTCAAACAACACCTGCTTATCCTCAGAACTGAGACAACAGAGTCACCACAACCTGATGAAAGCATTCCTGGGAGAATGTTTTCAGAACGTCTCCTCACATTAAAATCAAATATATAAGTCTCGGCTTTTTCACCCTGATAGTGCCGTACCCTCTTGGACTCTCCTGCTGCTCTCTTGAAGTGTGTCAATAAACTCCTAACTTTCCTGTATTCTTTAACTTTTAGTAAATTCCTTTTACCGCCTTTAGCACTGGCTTCTCACATGCCATGCCTCACATGACATGAAATACTCTTCTCCCCATTTTAAAATTATTTTATCTGTCATAGCTCAAATCTAATGCCAACCGCTTCTTACAACAGAAGTACAACCATGTGCTAAGGACATCATATCATCATATCATTTAATCCATTCCATTTTGGGTCTTGCTTTCTTTTTTTTTTTTTTTTTTTGCGGGTACCAGGGGTCAACCTCAGGACCTCGTGCACCAGCAGGCGCCCGTGCCGCTGAGCGATATCACCGGCCCTTTTCTCGTATGTGGGTTCCAGGAGTCAAACTGGGGCCCTCGCGCTTGCCAGGCAGGCGCTTACGCTGCTGAGCCATCTCACCGGCCCAGGTCTTGCTTTCTTATCTTGAGCTTCTATGTTTGAATCTGGGATCTGTTTAGTACTTGCTGCTGCTTTAAAACATCCCCTTGGTAAAGACTATCCTTTCCTTTTTACTCCGTTAGGTCAATGCGTAAATCTCCATATTCTCACTTATTTCAGACTGCTTCACAATTAGTTATTAGTTTATTTTTGCATCCTCCTTCTACCTCCACTATCAACTTTTTGAGATTAATAATTTGTCTTACTTATCCTAGTATGAGATGTACGTCCACAACCTATAGTACCAATAAACCTATAGTACCACCTATAGTACAACCTATAGTACCTATAGTACCAGCCAGTGTGTACCAATAAAACATATATTAAGTGACAGATCAAGGATTTCATATCCAGCTTTTTCTTCTAACCATGAATTTTGAGTCACAAGGTTTCAAAAGTTTTGAATTTTCCACCCTACCACAACCTCTGAAATGTGGAAAGCTCATGGGAGTGTTGTAGACAGGAGTTATGAAATGCTGCTAACTAAAACTGTTGCTTGCTGCTATTTTTATTTTTAAGCCTTCAGCTAGCAGAACCTATTGCTTAATGAGTGGAGTAATGAATGTTGTAGAAATGGCTCTAGGATTTCAAGGTAGGGTAGGTAGATAATTTCACTAGAGAGGAAGCAGGAGGAAATAATTAACTTCAGCAAACAAGAAAAGACCATTCTTTGCCACTCCCATTGGAACTCACCTTTGTTTTATAAAGCGTGCTGTGAAGTGGGAAGGTAGGGAGGAGGGAGACTGGTTTGGCCTGTTGGCACTAACGCTCAGATGACTGACTGAGGCAGTGGTAATTCAAGCCAGATTGGAGATGCTTTGCAAGTTACTGAAAAGTCTCTACCCAGTTAAAAGAAGCACTGATGGAAGTGAAAACTAGGTAAATTTCACAGGTGCTTTTCTGGTCATTTGAAGAACAAGAAGGTCATATTAATTCTTAAAGGTAATAAAATTTTGATGTCCTTCAGGAATGGCATCTCCTCAAAATACATCATTACCTCCTAAGTGAGGCAAAACTCTAAAAACGAGTGCATGCTTACAAAATAAAAATCCTAATACAAGAAATAGAGATGTCTTTCTTGCCAGAATCTGAAGTTCTGATTATTTTCTGTTTATGTGCTATGAAAGAATATTGTGTATATGCCTGTGTGTGAGTAAATCTTTTTTCATTGTTTTACCATATCATATATGTTGCAAAGTTACATAAATATTTAACAAAGAAAAAATAGAATGTATAGCCCCAAAATAAAGCTTCCTCGTATTTTCCCCCTGAAACAAGCATTTTCAGAAACAAAGACTTCTTTTTGTGGAATGTGTTTTTGCATTTGCAAATGAGATGAAGGCATAGATTAAACGAGCCATCACTGTTCGTCAGTAGAGTAGAAAGTTGAAAACTAGTCATGTTCCTATCCCTCCTTTCCATGACCTTTCCTTTTCCATCAGGGAATGAAAGTCTGTTCACTTCCTCAACATCCCTCCTGCTCTCTGGTGGTGAAAAGGAAGAGGCTGACAAAAGCCTGGGCTATGAATTTTGTAGCTGTTATGGCTTTACCTAGATGTTCCTGCAAAAGCCTCATGAAGGAATACGAGGGGCTTTTCGGAGGTGGCTGAATCAACAGTGTGTGATGCTGGAATTGATTCATAGTGCAATGCTAAGATTAAGGGTGCCCCACCCTGGGTGTGATTCTGGATAGAGTATAAGGGACAGAAAAGGGTGCTGTTGTTGCTTGCTGCTGCTGCCTCCCTGCCTTCCTGCCTCTGCCTTCTGCCTTCTGCCTGCCATGAACTATTTCTCCTCTGCCAAGCCACCCTGCCTTGGAGCCAGCCAACTACTGAAACCTCTACAAACTGTGAGCTGCAGTAAGCCTTTCCTCCTTTAACTTTGAGCCCTTTGGTATTTTGTGTCAGCAATAAGAAAAAGTAACTAAGTAACCAAACACAATCTTCAACTGTAAAGGTAGAAAAGAAAGCCAATCATATATAAATGCCATCATTTTTCTTTCTTGGTCTTTTTCTCTGAAATATATATCCAGTTATAAAAAAGTGTTACCCCAAAGGCTTTTTAGGACATTTAGGAATTTTTAAAGGAGAGGAGAATGAGAATCTATTTTATAAGCCCTAGTTTCTACTTTCCCTTCCTAATGGCCAGTGTTGTTATTGAACTTTAGCAACTCTGTCATAATTTCAAAGATAAATGATGCTTTCCAAGACTGTTTATGGGCCGGGATCCTTCGAGTTCTCATTGTAGAGAAAACAGAGTATGGGGGAAAGCAGGGGAAGGGAGTTGAGTAGGAGTAGAAAATTTTGCAGGCATGTTCTTCAGGTTAATGTTTATTGACATAGCTAGACTTCAAATCACAGTTATCAACCAAGTCCTAATTATATTATACAGGCCATATTTAACTCCTTGCAGCAGTAGTTCTCAAAGTTTGGTGCATCAAAATTACCATGAGAGCTAGTTAAAACGCAGATTCCTGGGCCCCAACTCTACAGTTTCAGAGACCATAGGGCTGAAGGTATGCATTTCTACTAAGTTCCCAGGCAACAACGATGCTTTTGATTAGTGCTCATCCTTTTGAGGACCACTGACCCATGGCGGTATTCTCAATTCTGATTTTGTACCAGAAGACTCTTCTATGGAGGTTTTTATAAAATCTCAATGCCTACACCCTACCCTAGATCTACTGAGACAATCTTTGGGGTGGGTCTTCTCAAAGATAAACAGAATCAGACACTAGTCAAAATGGATAATGAAGAGAGTTAAGTGGTAATTAAAATCTAATCTATTGAAGGCTGATTTCATTTGTTAATGACTATTGCAATAGGGAAGAAGACTCACTGTAAACTGAACTTGACTTCACTGGAACAAAGGCCGACGTGTGGTGAAGGAAAAGAGAAGAGGGGTGTGAGGGAGTCACTGGTCCACTTGAATAGGTCATATGGTTTGTTAACTGGTGCTTATCCAGAGGAGAGGCAAACTTCTGGTATCTTGTGATGGGAAAGGTAGTGATGTGAGTTAGAGTACCACACCATCAAGATTAGCCCCTTCCCCTCCAGCAGGTACAAGATCAAGAGCAAGAATTATCTCCTTGAATGTTTGCATTTTAAAGAGATGGTGCTCAGATCCTTAAGAAGACAGTTCTGAGTGGTAGAAGATTTACATTTCAATAAGTCGGAAAAAGAATTCATAATTGCAAGCTTTCCAAATCAGCTGCTCTAAAAGAGGAATGGGATCTTTCTGCCTATAACCAGGTTTGGCTGGAAAAAACTACATTAATTCTCCTAGCAGTGTGGACTTTTCTCAGGCAGGAACTTAAGAAGGTTGGAGTTGTCATTCTGGCTTGAGGAAGGGAATTAGAGGCAGATGAAACCATTTGTGCTAAGAGTTAGTAGTTTCTATAGGCCAAGATAGGCACCAGTTGAGAAGATGGTTCGGAAGAGTCCACTAGACTTTGAGGAAGGAGAGTTTTGTCAGTTTAGGTATCTGTATGTTGAAACAAATCCATGGTTGATTCTAATGACCAGGACTGAAAAACGATTCTAAAAGTAAGATTTACATTTCTAGTTAGAGGGGTAAATTTTGCTTAAATGTGTTTCTTTTATAAGAGATTTACATTTCTAGTAGTAGGGATAAAGTGTACTTAAATGTATTTCTTATATAAGTTGTTCCTAATACTTACACAACTGCAGAAGCAATTGGGAAACAGGAAGGATTTCTGCACTAAAGTATGGTGTGGACATGGCACATTTTAGAGCAGCTGCAATTACCTTATATTTTATAAAGTGGCATTTCATTCCATTTAAATCAAAGAAGATAAAAGACTAAACAGTAACTGCAGCAGACACCCTGAATTATTCTCTTTTTTTCACCTTTCTTTCAATATTGAAAAATATCTACTCAGGAACATCTGACTGTTGATTGTGAGAAACCTAGTATAAGCCCCCTACTTCTCCTGCCCAAAGCACACCTCTCCCATATCCAGAACAAATCATATCAAATGATGAAATTCCTGGCTGTAGCACTTTTTATCAAGGAAAGACTACCTTGAAGTAAATACCAAATGCAACCTTGAATGAGATAAGAATAAAAAGGAATGCAGGCCAATGGGAGAATTTCTTTGGTGATGCTAAGGACAAACTGCATAAACGATACTATATTATACATACTATTTTGAGGTTAAGATTTCACACCTAATATTATTACAGATCACTCCATATAAGAAGATTGAAAGTCTTCATTCTTTATTATGGCTGCATAGTAATCCCATAGACAAATGCACAATAGTTTATTCAACTAGTCTCAAAGTATAGTTTTAAAGTAATCACAACTGACAGCTATAAAAACTGCAAATGAAACAAAATTGTAATTTTCTACCATAGAGGAAACATTGATACACAAGATAAATATTAAATCATTATTATTCTTATAAATATTTCAATATTTTTAAGTATCTAAAAAAATAGCTACACATCAGTGGTGATATTTTTAAAGGAAAACCATGTTGAATTCTCTTAGTATATAAGGGATTCCCTTGGGATTATGAACATTGTTTTAAGAAATTGCAGATATTGCTTCAAGTTGAAACAGTGATAAATCACTAAAAAGAGTTTTGGAAGTACATAAGTGTTAATGGCGAGTTCCAAAACAATGTACTTTATTGCAATAGAATCATTTAGGCACTTCAAAAGTCTTGCTTACTTATAGGTGAGTGGAATTGTGTGTAATCATCCAGAAAGTTCAATTCATAGCCTACCCAGTTGATTTAGCCTCATTAATAAGCAGATCGTCCTCCCAGTATTACTAGTATTTTTGTACTATGCCAAGGATATAGCTTAGTGGCACACAGCACCTGTCTGGCAAGAATGAGGTCATGAGTTTGATTCCCAGTACCAAAAAAAAATTTTTTTTTGTACTGCTTGATATAGCAAACCTAGGTTTCTTTCATTTGTAAAATAAAAATCTCTAGAATTAATTATCTCTCTTTACTTCCAGTAGATTATGATTCAGTGGTCTCATAAAAGTAAACTTGAAGCCAGATGTGGTGGTGAGTGCCTGTAATCCCAGCATTCAGGAGGCTGAGGCAAGAGGATCACTGCAAGTACGAGGCCAACCTGGGCTACATAGCGAGTTCAAGGCTAGCCTGAAATGCATAGCTAGAGCCTATCTCAAAATGAACAAACATATACCCTCCAAAAATATAAAATTGATATTTGGTGGTGTTGAAAGTAGAGTTCAAACAAAAAAATATTAAAGTAAAATTGACTTATTTTGTGAATAATTTATTGAATTTTAATACACATTTGTATGTAATCACCACCACAATAAGGATATAGACTATGTCCAACACTCCCCCACAAAGTTTCCTTGTGTTATCCCTTTATAGAGGCACCTCCACATATGACAGCTGCTTTCAAAAATATAATGGTTTTGTTCCTATAGTTTTGCCTATTAGAGAATGTCAGAGAAATGGGTAGTATAGTACTGTTAGTCAGCTTTCCATTACTATAATGACTACCTCATATAACCAACTTATAAAGAAAGGAATTTTGTTTTGGCTCATAATTTTGAAAGTTTCAGTCCATGATAACATCACCCTGTTGCTTTAGGCCTGTGGAAGCATATCATGGTACCAGCATGTAGTAAAGCAAAATAGTTTACCTCATGTCAGGGAATGGAAAGAAAAAAAGAGAATGAGAACAGGATCCTGAAATAACCTCTGAGGGTATTAGCCAAAGACATCCCACTAAAGCCCTACCTCTTAAAGGATCCACTGCATTCCAATAATGCCAAACAGGGGACCAAGACTTTAAGACATGGGCCTATAGGGGATATTCAAGATCCAAAAATATAAAATTTTTTTTGATTGTCTGTTTTCATTCAGCATAATTGTCTTGGATTCATCCAAATTGTTGCATATATCAATTAATTTGTTCTTTTGTGTTGCTGAATACTATTCCACTGTATAGTTGTGTCAGTTTAGTTATTAATAAAATGAAAGACAAAATCTGAGTTGTTTCCAGTTTTTAGTGACTACATATACAGTAATTATGAATAGGGTTGCTATAAATAAATGTGTACAGGTTTTTATATGAACCTAAATTTTAATTTCCCTAAAGTAAATATCCAGGAGTAGGAATGCTGGGTAACATACTAAATGTTATACTTTATAAGAAACTATCAAACTATTTTCCAGAGTTGCTGTACCATTGTGCATTTCAGCCAGGATATTTGAAATGAGATTAATCTAATTTTTTTCTGGCGTTTGACACTGCCAGTAATTTATATTTTAGTCATTTAAAAAATATATAGTAGTGTCTCACTGTGGTTTTAATTTACAGTTCCTTAATGGAAATAATGTTGAATATCTTTACAGTTATTTGCCTGTCTATATCCTCTTTAGAGTACTGTCTGTTCAAGAGTTTTTACCAATTACAGTGGTACCTTGGTTCACAAACTTAATTTGTTCCATGTTTCTGGAAAAAATGGCCATGTTCATGTTTTTGCAGGAAAGATGGCTGTGGTTGTGTTCATCACTTGATGCAGAATTAGTAAACAAAAACGAAATTTTGCCACATGCTTCTGTTTGCAAACCAATTGTTCACAAACAAAAGTATTCATGGACCAAAGTACACTGTATTAAATTGGGTCTCTTATTTTTTATGGATGATTTTTGAGAATTTTAAAAATATTTTAAATATTTTTAACTACTTGTTAAAAATTTTTGACAGCATAAGATGTATTTGTTTATTTTATAAGTCTTTATGAAGTTCATTATCATAAACACAGATTAATAACCAGACTAACAAGCAAAAAATATATAAAACACAGAAAAACAATTATATTAAATCAAGGTACACTTTTAGACACATTGGCAATGATGGATTACAATAATTTTTTTCTCTGTCTTTTTTTTCAAACAGTCTGTCTTTTATTTGCACTTTATTTATATATTAGGTTTCCCATATAAGAGAAACCATGTGATATTTAAGCTTATGTGTCTCATTTACTTCACATAACATTATGGTCTCAAGGTTCACCCATTTTCCTACAAATGACTCACATTTATCCTTTATACGGCAGAGTAGCACTCCACTCTGTGTGTCTTACTTTTCGTGTTGCTGAGACAAAATACCCAACAACCACAAGTTAAAGGAAGAAAGGTTTATTTTAGCTCACAGTTTGTAGAGTTTTCAGTCCGTAGTCAGCTGGCTTCAAGGCAGAGCAGCAGGGGCATGGCAGAGAAAACACAGTCCACGGCAGGGCAGGCAAGAGGCAGCAACCTTCCTTCTGCTTTCCCTTTTATTCCATCCAGGCTACAAGCCTACTGGTTAGTGCCACCCACACCTAGGGTGGGTCTTCCCATTATCCACACTCAGAACTATGCTAAACCAATCAGTGGATTAATTTAGTTATCACACACCCTTTATCCATATTCATACACCCTAGATCCAGACATCTCTGAAAAGCTCCATTTATGAGTACATAAGGCTTTGGGGAATATCTAGATACAAGCCATACACTGTATAAATACCACATCTTTATCTTTATTCATTCTTCTGTTGATAGATATAAACCGTATTTACTTCACATAACATTATGGTCTTCAGGTTCACCCATTTTCCTACAAATGACTCACATTTATTCTTTATATGGCACAATAACACTCCATTGTGTGTGTCTTACTTTTCACATTGGTGAGACAAAATACCCGCACCCACAAGTTAAAGAAGGAAAGGTTTATTTTAGTCACAGTTTGTGTTGGTTACTTTTCTCTTGTTGCTGAAACAAAATACCCGACACCCAAAATTAAGGAAGGAAAGGTTTATTTAGGTCACAGTTTGTGGAGGTTTCAGTCCATAATCAGCTGGGTCCAAGGCAGGGTGGCGTGGCAGAGGAGCAACTGTTCATGGTAGGGGAAGATACAGAAGCAACAAGAGCAAAAACGGGGAGGAGAGAGCGAGCAAGCCTCTTTCCCTCCCTTATAGTGCATGCAGGATACCCACCCCAGGGCAGGTGTAGGACTCACACCCATAATCCCAGCATTGGACCATGAATCAGTCACAAACTCTAGAAGCCCACCCCCATAACTATGTGAGGCTTTGAGGGGACATCTAGACACAAACCATAACACAGTTTGTAGAGTTTTCAGTCCATAGTCAGATCTTTGTGAGTACTGTAGTTTTTATTGTAGAGGTCTTTCACTTCCTTGGTTATGTTAATTTCTAAGTATTTCATTTTTCTTGATGCTGTTGTGAAAGGTATTGTTTCGCCAATTTCTCTCTTGGTGAGTTTATTATTGGTGTACAGAAACTCTACTGATTTTTGAGTACTGACTTTGTATCCTGCTATATTACTGAATTTGGTTATTAATTAGGAGTCTTTTAGTAGAGTTTTTGAGATCTTCCATGTACAGGATGATGTCATCTGCAAATAATAATTTAATTTCTTCCTTTCCTATCCATATCCCTTTTATTTCTTTCTCTTGTCTAATTGCTCTGGCTAATGTTTGAGAACTATATTGAATGAGAGTAATGATAATGTACGTCCTTGTCTCATTCCCTATTTTTAGAGGGAAAGCTTTCAGCTTCTCTCCATGTCAGTTTCTCATAGATGGCTTTTATCAGATTGAGATAGTGACCTTCTATACCTATTTTCCTCAGGGCTTTTCTATTAAATCATGAGTGGATGTTGGATTTTGTTAAATGCTTTTTCTGTGTCTTTGAGATGAGTATATTATTTTTTGTTCTTCTATTTATGTACTAAATTTATCGATTTGTGTACGCTGAACCATCTCTGCATCCTTGGAATGAATTCTACTTGATCATGATGTATAATCTTTCTGATGATTTGTTGCATTCTGTTTGCCAATATCTATTGAGGATTTTTGTACCTATGTTCATTAAAAAGATTCACCTGTAGTTCTCTCTTTTGGTTGGGTCCTTTTCTTTTTGGAATCAGGATACTGCTTGCTTCTAGGAACAACTATGGGAGTACTGCTTCCCTTTTTATTTCATTAAAGAGTTTGAGGAATATCTGCACTAGATCTTAAAGGTCTTGTAGAACTCAGCATGAATCAGTCAGGACCTGGGCTTTTCTTAGTTGGTTGATTTTTGTTTGTTTGTTTGTTGTTTTTTGTCTTTTTCTTCTTCAATACCATTAATTGATATTGGACTATTCAGGATTTTTATATATCCTTAGTTCAGCTTTGGTAGTTCCTATGTATCTAGGAATCTATCCATTTTTTCTAAATTTTCCATTTTATTCGAATACAGGTTCTCAAAGTAGTTAGTGATGATCTGAATTTTGGCAGAATCTATTGCAATTTTACCTTTCATTTCTAATTGCATAGATCTGGGTCGTTTTTCTCCTTATTTTGGTAAGATTGGTTAAGGGTTTGTTTATTCTTTCAGAGAACCAACTCTTCAATTCATGATTCTTTGTATTTTTTAAGTCTCAATATCATTAATTTCTGCTCTGATATTTATAATTTCCTTCCTCGTACTAGTTTTGGATTTGGATTTGGATTGTTCTTTTTCTAGGACATTGAGGCACACGTTACTTATTTGAGCTAGCTCTGTTTTTCTCATGCGAGAATTCACCACTATAAACTTCCCTCTTACGACTGCTTTCATTGTGTCCATAGGTGCCAGTACATCATACTGTCATTGTTGTTTAATTGTAGGACCTGTCTAATTTTTTCTTAATTTCCTCTGTGATCCACTGATTATTCAAGAGTGTATTGTTTGATTTCCATGTGTTTGCATAGTTTCTGTTGTCATTGATTTCTAGTTTCATTGCACTAGGATCTGAAACTATGCATAGAATAATTTCAATTATTTTGCATTTACTTAAGTGTGCTTTATGGGTTAGTATGTGGTCTATTTTGAAGAAAGCTCCATGTGCTGTAGAGAAGAATGTGTATTGTGTTGTTGGATGGAACACTCTGTAGGTATCTACTAACATGTTTCTACTGGCTTGAAACGCTGATGGTACACGCTTCCTGGTAGCGAAGCATATGAGTTACAGCCCTGTTGTGAACATATTAAGTCCATTTGTTTGAAGGTTTGATTCAACTCAGATATTTCCATGTTGATTTTTTGTGTGGTTGATCTGTCCATTTGTGACAGTGGGGTATTGAAGTCCCCCATTACAATCGTATTGGTGATTATCTGATCTTTTCATGTCCATTAATAGTTGTTTTATGACATTGGACACACTGGTACTTGGTGCGTATATGTTCACAATGGTTATATCTTCCTGTTGAATTGTTTCCTTAACCAATATGTACTTTGGTGTGACTAACTATAGTTCATTGCCTCAACTCTAAGATCTGACCACCTTGGTTAATTTGGGAAGGGAGGATGCAGTGTTACTGGCCTAACCCCAAGTTCTCTGCGAATGTACCCTAGTATTATTAATGTCACAAAGATAATCTAATAGCAACAATTATGTGACCCTGGTAATATCAAGCAAATCAGGTACAGTAGTATCATCCAAGACAAATTGGTTATTAACATACTATAAGAAACAATTTTGTATCACTCTTAACACCAGCAAAGAAATCCACAATTATGATGTAAACATTAAGACAACCCAGGTACTGACTTACAGCTAATATGTAATTGACAGCTTTATCTCTACTAATGGTAGAAAAGAATTCAAAAGTAGTTGTATAGCATTAGATATAAAGATTAATAAAGCTTTAAGGTTACACTATTAAAGATATAGAAGGGTGGGAATGGGGGAATGGAAGAAGAAAAAAATCTCAAACCTTAAACTATATGATATGAGAAGAAGAGAGAAATGGTACAAAAGATCCTAGTGGAGAGTAGAAGGATATTTATAGACTTAGGTAAAGGTAAGAGAAAAAAATAGTGAGAAATAGAAGATAAAAGACAAGAGGAGAGAAAAAAGAAATTACATGTGGAGTAAAATAAAGGAGAAAAAAATTAAAGAAAAATTTTGAAAGGAAGAAGAGAAAAGAAAGAAAGAAAAAAAAAAGAAGTAAGAAAAAGAGATAAGAAGCAAGGTAAAAGGACAAAGGAAAATCCCCCAAACCCCAATAAACTGGTTAAGAAGAAAGAAGGAAAGGAACAAAGAAAAAAGAAGACAAAACCAACCAACCAAAAAGAGAAAAAAAATGCACACACTCACAAAAAGAAAGAAAGAAGGAAAGAAAGATTTCTTGTGATTTTGAATGTATGATTTTCTTCCAGGATCTATAATTTGGGGGCAGTGTCCAAGTCAAAATGCATCCCTCCTCACACTGGTATATAAAAAAGGCACTCAGACCCCAGATCCATGCTGGAGGTAAGCACCAGCAGGCAAGGGAGGTAAGTATCAGCAGAATTAAGGAAGGGTGCCGATGCCTCAACTTTCAAATCCAGAATAACTCAGGCTAGTTCAAATCAGAATAACTCCCAGTCTCTGGCCATAGACATGAGGCTTGTGTCCTTTAGCTAAAATCCCTCAGGGAATCTCTTTCCAGCCTGACGGTGGCTTCTTGACTGTAGCTGTCTCCCATGGCTGTCTCTTACCCTGTCACTGTGGTAAGATAACACTGGGAGCCTTGAAGTGAAGTTGTCCTGTGGCTGCTCTGAGTTCAGGGTTCAAACAATCAACCCTTTCTTGGAATGTTGTCTGATGAAGCACTTTTTCCAAGATATGGCAGGTGCTTGGACTGGAGTCACTCTCCAGCTGTTGCCCGTTGAAGGACTCATGTAGGAGCAGAATCAGTTCCACCACTGTGTTTCTCCCTGAAGCCCTTTGGAGTCCCCAACTTTCAATTTGTCTCTGTAGATTCACTCTCCCTTTCTTGCAAATCACAGCTGGGAGCTGGGGAGAAAGCACAGACTGTCCCTTCCCCTCTCCAAGTTGTGTCCTGTCTCTTCAATTTCTCTGTAGGTTTTAATATTCCTGTCAGATCCATCCTACTTCCTGGGATCTACTTCTCTCTTTTTTCCAGTGTCTGGATTCCAAATCTCAGACAGGTTGAGTTGCTGTCACTTACCACTACACCATTTCCCCAGAAGTCTAAAATATGTATTTTTAACATAAGTTGTCAAACATGTCATTTTCAAAATTTTCCCCATTTTTCAGTTAGTCTTTTTTTTTTCTCTTAGCAATGTCATTTACAGACAAAAGTTTTTAAATTTGTGCAGTACAATTTATCAATCTCTTTCTTTCTGAATCATGTGCTGATGTTATCTATAAGAACTTTTTGCTTAACCCCAAATTATGATGATTTTCTCCTGTTTCTATCTGAAAATTTTGTGTTTTATATTTTTATTTTTTTAGTTAAGTTTCATATAAAGTATAACATCTAGATTGAGGCTCTTTTTGTTTTTGTTTTCCCCCTTCAGTAGTGAGAACAAAACCCAAGGCTTCACACGTTAGGCAAGAATTCTATCACTGAGCTACCATCCCTACCCCTTTTTATTTTTTATTTTGAGACACAGTCTCACTAAGTTGCCAGGCTAGTCTCAAACTTGTTATGCTCCTGTCTTAGCCCCTTAAGTAACTGGGATTACAGTCATGTGACACCATGCCTAGCTTTTTCTTCCTTTCATTTTTTATTTTTTTAACATATGAAGGTCTAATTGTCCCAACACAATTTCTTGAAAAGAATATTTTTTCTTCACTGAATTGCCTCTGCACCTTTGTCAAAAAATCAGTTGGTTATATTTCTATGAGTCTATACCTGGACTTTCAATTCTATTTTATGATCTATATGCCTATCCTTTAGCTAATACCACCCTGTCTTGATTATCATGATTACTTTAACTTTGTCCTTCTTTTAAAAAATTCTTATGACTACTTGAATTATGCTCTCCTTCCATACAAATTTTAAAGAAGCTTTTCTATGACTAGAGGATCAGAAATGCACTAAACCTTCAAATCAATTGACATCTTCACAATGTCTTGCAATCTATGAACATATGTTTCTATAATTACCTAATAAACAAGATGGAGCAAGCACCCGGTAAAAGGAGAATATCAAATTAGCTTACAAGCCTCTTCACATGAAAAACGAGAAAGCAGACTTGATTTACTTTGCAGATGGTCCTTTTTATGCTAGTCATGCCATCGTCGTGATCTTGGCAAAACTATGCTTCTCTTTTTAGTCAATGTTTCTCATTTTTACTAAGTAGTAGACTTATTTCTTTTGGTATGTCTGGTCTTTAGAAATTTAGTCTATGTACCACTGTGGATATATAGTTGAGCATTAAGTGTGAGGTAGATAATAATGTGAGAAAACAGAGAAAGGAAGGAATAGTGTTGCTGGAGGTAGAAGAAAGGAAAAAACTTCCAGGAAAGGATGGAATATAAAGAGGCCTCTCTTTTTTGCTTTTATTTTTGTTTTTTGTTTTGAGATAGGATCTCATGAAGTTGACCAGGCTGGACTCAAACCTGTGATGCTCTGGCCTCTAGCCTTAGCCTCCCAAAGAGGCTTTAAAAGTTGAGAAATCTTTGGGAAGAGCAAAGAAAAGAGATGTAGCCATGAGTATTCTGGATTGCTAAAAGATGAAAAAAGGCATACAGGTGTGGATAAACTTGATGTTTATATGGACACATGGTGGGGAAATAAAACAGAGATTTGAAGAGGTGAATGGGCTGGAATATGAGTGTCCACATGTGGGGAGGAGGGAACAGGTAGGAAAGGAGGTCACAATAAAAACTGGACTGGACAGTTACAGAGGTAGTATAGCTTAGTTGTTTAGAACATGAGCTCTGGAGCCAGACTTCCCAAATTATAATCCTAGTTATACTACTTATTAATTGTACAAGTTGGGCAAGTTATCTAATTTCTTTATGTTTCAGTTTCTTCATCTATAAATCAGGGATAATGATGTAATCTTCTTCCTTTGGTTGTCATACCTGGCTCATAATAAGCTTTAGATAAATGTTAACTATTATCATAACTATGGGAAATTAGTTGAAAAATGAAGGGTGGCTGTATATGGCACCCTAAAACATGACACTTTGGTATACTGATTATTTTGAACTGAAGTCAATTAAGAAGCAGATACGAGAAAATCTCCCATCCCTTCCCTTATTTGCCTAAAATCAGGAAATAAATTTTCAAAGGTCACCTCCCCTCTGGACATGGAAGGACAGAAGTTAATTAGTGGAGACAACTCTAGACCCTTATCAGCATAAAGACTCTACCAGAGGAATTGTTATGGTTTGTGTCTAGATGTCCCCCCAAAGCCGCATGTACTCATAGGTGGGAGTTTTGGGAGGTGGCTGGATCTACAGTATGTGATGCTGGGACTGATTCTTGGTGAGATGCTAGGATTAAGGGTGCCCCAATCTGGGTGTGAGTCCTACCCGCCCTAAGGGCAGGTAGCCTGGTTAGAATACAAGGAACACAAAGGGGGCTGTTGTAGTTGCTTGTTGTTTGCTACTTTGCTACTTTGCTGCCTTCCTGCCTTCTGCCCACCGTGAATAGTGAATAGGATAGTGCTGCCCACCACTATTTCTACTCTGCAATGCCCCTCTGCCATGCTGTCCTGCCTTGGAACCAGCCAACTGTGAACTGAAACCTCTACAAACTGCGAGCTACAATAAACCTTTCCTCTTTTAACTTCAAGTGTTGGGTATTTTGTCTCAGCAAAGAGAAAAGTAACCAAGGCAAGAATCTACATAGCAAAATTGACTACTAGGCTCTATCCACTGTTTTCCCCTATATTTAATTTCCTGAATTGGGTATACTAGGAACTCTATGTTTTCCTATGTTGTCACTTCTCTAAAGATTTTGTGCCTGTTGCTCTTGTCAACGTGATTGGACTGAGACTCCTGGAGGGATGACTGAATTGTGAGGGCACTAAACCTCAACAATGGGTTAACCCATTGATGAGTTCATAGCTATACGGGCTATTAGGAGGTAGAGTCCAGTTGGAGGAAGTGGGGAGGGCATGACCTTGAGAGCTTTATCTAGTCCCTGGCCCCTGACCCCTTCTCTGGCTCTTTCTCTATGTTCTGCTTCCTGTGTGCCATGAGTTGAGCACCTTTCCTATGTCATGTCCTTTCACCATGATGTTTCTGCTTTGGAGCCAGCTAGCCATGGACTGAAACCTCATAAATCATGAGCCAAAAATAAACATCTTCTCCAATAAGTTGTGGTTGTCAGGTATTTTGTCCCAGCAATCAAAGGCAGACCAATACAGATTTACTGTTATTAAGATGCTATATAAACCCAAGTTTTAACCACCCCCTTGAGTTATTCATCACTGAGTGTGCTCATGTGTACATGCAATAAACAAATAAACGAGTCTGTGTTTTGTTAATCTAATTTGCAGGCCCCACCCAACAAACCTAAGATGAGTAGAGGGAAAAAGAATATTTTCCCCTCCCCTGCAGAATTCAGGAGTCAGACTGAAGAATGCTTTGAAAGCTCTAAGAACTGAGAATTATATGAGAGACTACTGGAGTCATCATAGGTTTTTCGTTTGTTTTGGTTTTTGTTTTCTTTTAGTCAAATGTACAGCAACTTAGCAACTCAGTGAGACCTTGTCTCAAAAAATAAAAAATAAAGGGCTGGGAATGTAGTTCAGTGTGAAGATCCTGGGTTCAAGTCCCAGTACACAAAAATTAATTTTTTTTAATTCTGATTTTAATTTTCATGTTACACTAGTTTATCTCAGTATTTAGAAGGATGATAATAAAGCATACCAACACACTAAAACTCAAATCAACATCTTTTATTGCTTGATATTATTTGACTCTTTTGGAACCAAAGTGGGAAAATTATCCATAGAGAAAAGTCAAAGCAGTCAATATATAACAAAGTTACAGATGAAAGGGAAAGCACTACAGGGTTATTAGGTGATAAGGAGGTGAGGCTGCAGACTGAAGGGCAAAATGAACTGAGGAAAGTAATTATGTATAAGAAAAATCTATTTTAAAATTTAAAGGATGACAGGCATTTCAGAAGTTCAGAAATACAAATTGTATATTTTGAAAAGTGCAAGGAGTCAAATCTAAGTGAATACCGACATTGGATTTATCTGAATAACTGTATAAGCATCGAACAATACTAACAAAGCATAAAAGGAAATACATACACAGGGAAATGTACCTCTAATTTCATGTAAAAATTGCCTTGAGTGTGGCACCGTCTGTATACTTGTCAACAAAAGACTGAAAATATTCTCACTCCCTTTATCTTTCAAGCATGTCAGCTTTATTCTAGAATCTAATCCTACTTTAGTTTCAGGTCAGAGTTAACATTGTGAGCTTCATGTGGGTGGGAGTGCCTACTTCCCAAGATTATTTACACCTCACTCCGACCTTTCAGAGATCCTAGCAAGGGAGGAAGAGGAAATGTCCTCTCACAAAAGAAGGGTGAAAACCATTTCTTTTGAAAAGGTCGGTCATATCTCAAAGGAGCTGATTCCTCTAAAATTGAAGTGTAACCCTCACCCTCAAAGCTGCTCCTGTTCCAGCCTAGCCCATCTCTACAAAAGGCATTTCTACCTATTCATTGCTTCTCATTAGAAACCTAGCATTCATTAGTGACCTCTTTCTCTCACTTACCTTCATGCCAACGCAAAAGTCCTAACCATTTTTCCACAAAAGTATCTCAAATCTGGTCATTTTGTTCCATCTCCACTGCCACCACTGGTCTATTGAAGTCATGCATATGCTGAGGCCCTAAATCCCAGACCAAGCCATCCTGTTTTAATCAATTTCTCACTGTTCTCACTCCCTCTCTTGTTCCCTCTCCATTTTCTGTACTATCCCTGTGTGTATGTGTGTGTGTGTGTGTGTGGTGTGTGTGTGTTACTGGGAATTGAATTGAATCCAGGGCCTTTGAGCTGAGCTATAACTGCAGCACCCCCCCCCCTTTTTTTTTTTTTTTTTTTTTTTTGGTGTTGTTTGTTTGTTCTTAATACAGGGACTTACTAAATTGCTATGTTGCCCAGCCTGGGCTCAAACTTGAATTCCCCTTGTCTCAGCCTCCCAAAAGTGCTGGGGTGTTTTATAAATCACCAATTTGATCATTTTATCCCTTATTTAAAAACCTTCAGTGGATTTCTACTGCCATTGGGATGAAATCTCAAATCTGTAACAGGGCCAACAAGATTCTGTATGATCTGCTTCTAGCTCCCTCTTCAATGTTACTGGTAACATTTTCCCCTTATCCTGATTTTTAGCCATACTATTTTTGTTTCCTGAACTTGCCAAGCTTCCCCCATCCCCATACACTGACTTAATTTTTCCTCTTTCTTCAGGTCTCAATTTAACCGTCGCTTCTTTTGGGAAGACATCCCTAAATCCATAATCTAAAGCAGATTGCCTCATAGCACTCTTTAACTACACTTTACATATCTCTAATTATATACTCACTAGTGATTTGTTTAATACTGTATCTCTTTCCCTACTACATACTGTAAGCTCCACAAGAGCAGGTACTGTGCCTGACTTAACTCAGTCTTTCATTTGTCCAAGTTTTTATTTAACAAATTTATATCAAAGGCCTTTCCTATGCCAACAATATAGTAGATGCTAGGTATATAGGCGTGTACAGTCAAATGAAGTCCCCGCTTTTATGAAGGAAACAATCAATTAATAAACCAGCAAGCAGACAAGATGGCTACAAATTGTGCTATGTGCCAAGAGGCAGACGGTGAGATACTTGAAAGCAAGGATCTCTATTGTTCATTAAGGAATCCCAAATATGTCATTTAGAATAAGGCTAGCTAAATAGTTCACTGTGTTCATGTAAAGCCCAAAACAGGTATTCCTAATGGGTGGGTGGTTCTGCTCTAAGTAATTCAGAGACCTAGACTCCTAAATTCTGTTTCTGTTACGTTTAGCATATGGCCACAGAACATAGAAGGGAAATGATCATGGGACATAGCTGGGGGAATTTTTTGTTGTTGTTCGTTGGTTTTAATGGACTAAATCTAAAAGCTACATCCAACTGCAGGGGAGGCTGGAGAATGTTAATGTAACTTTATACTGGAGAAGAAGAAGCATAAATGGACTTGGTGATCAGACAGTATTTTCAACAATACCTGACACATGAAAAAAAGGAAAATTAGAAATGGAGTTTGTTCTCAAAAAGCATATACTCTATCAGCATACATAGAAATCATGATGTTTGATATAGGAATATAATGAATCTTTAATTTCCAAGAATCTAGAGATAGTCTTTAAAACAAAATCAATGAATTTATACACTTGTTCCTCAGGACAATCAAGTTTTAAAAATTAACGTATTTGTCCATATTAATTCTGGGTCACCTTCAAATCTTCCATTTTTATTTCCTATGGCTTTTTGCTTGTTCCAAATCTTGACATATCATAGCTTTTACATCCGTGGGTTTGGATGGCTGCATTAGGTTAAGTCCACAGCTAATGTAATCTAATGGAAAAAGAATAGTGAAAGACAGTCTAACAATTAAAGATCCTGTGTTGATGGATCCATACAGTAGATTAGAATTTGGAGCACTGGTCCTAGATCACCATGTAAACTGTCTGCATCTATTTTATAGATTTTTTGTTTTTTGGTACCAGGAATCGAACTCAGGTCCTTGCGCATGTCAGGCAGGTGCTGTGCCGCTGAGCAATATCCCGGGCTTATAATATTCTTTATCATTGTTTTGCTCAGAAGAAAATACTGCGGAAATTTTAATTCTTCTTGATACTAAAGCAGACACATAATCACATGTGTTAATCTGTTTGTATTTAGTTTTTTTACCTGAAACTGATTTTTTCTTGAGAAACAGAATTCTTCAAGGGATATCAGTCAGAAGCACACACTTTTTGTTCTGCAAAGCCTATTTTTAAGTTTTGTTTTTATTAATACATGTTTGCAATACATTTATCACGGAGAGTTGCACACGTACATAACATGTACATAACACACTTTAATTTTTATGTACCCTTCCCTCTCTCCTCCCTCCCTCCATCTCTTGTCCTCTATGAATTTGCAAAAAGATGTTTCCTATTACCTATTTTTTATTTTGCTCTTCTATTTATACTTTGAGTTTCTCATATAAAAGAAACCATGCGATATTTAAGCTTGTATGTCTGATTTATTTCACTCCACATTATGGTCTCAAGGTGCATCCATTTGCCTACAAATGACTCAAATTTAGAAGCGTACACTTTAACTTCAAAGTCAATTCAAAAAGAATCTGAAATCTGAAGTTTATTTATTTACCCTGCAGAGAGATGAAATATTTCTGAATCTTTGTCAACTGATTTTTAGCTTACTTTTGCCAACAGAGAATCCTGGCCGGGGTAGTCGGAGGGCACGGTCCCGGACAGCAATTTCGTGCGCCTGGGAACCGAGTTTTGAGTCCAGCGCGGAGGCGGAAACCCGGCGTGGTAGAGAATGAGCGATGCTGTTGTTTCAATGACCCTTGGAACTGAAAGACTGTGCTCCCACCGACAGGATCTCCAAAAAGTCAGAGAAGCCGGCGCAGAGCAGCTGGGAAGTCCTATCTATCCGGCCGGAGTACAGGCAGGACCAGGGTCTCCGGTACTGCCGCTGAGCCGCCGGGAGGAGTACCTAAGACAAGTTTCGGAGCCGCTGGGCGCCCGCCACGCCCCACGCCGCCCTGCAGAGGAACGCAGGAGGCGGCGAGACCCCGCCGGGCCGCCGTAGCGCTGCTGCTCGGGCCTCTCCACGCGCGCCGCCCTCCGCCCCCTGCCTCCGGGCGCCACGGCAGCTCTGGGCAGGCAGCGTCGCCGCCGCCGCCGCCGCTTCCTCCTCTGCAGCCGTTCGGCCGCTGCGTGACGCGTCGTTTCCTCCCAACATGGCGGCCGGGGCAGGTCGGCGGTGATGGAAGCCAGTCAGGAGCCGTGGCGGGTGCTAATCCCCACAGCAGCCAGAGCAGCGCGGCTCTCGCTGGGCCTCTGAGTCGTCCCCACCCCCCCTGAACCCCAGAGGACGGCCGCCCGCAGCGGGCTCCCTCGCCGCCACCAGCCAGAGGGACAAGCGAGAGGGGCGACCTGGAAGCGACCCCCAGGCCGAGAGAAGCGGAGGCCTGACAGGCGCGGCTCTCGAGGGGCGGCCTTTCGGGGCGGCGAGGACCTCGACGCCCCTCGCCGGCACCGCGGCTGGCCCCGCTCGCCCGCCCCTTCCTGATTCTGCCGCTGCCCTCCACGCCTCCTCTCCCCCACCTCCACCTCCCGTCCTTTCTCTCTTCTCTTCCTCCTCCACCTCCCCTCCTCCAGCCGCTGGGAGCCGCGGGTCGGACGAGCCGCCGCCTCCTTCTCAGCGTCCATGTATGAAGGGAAGAAGACGAAGAACATGTTTCTGACCCGGGCCCTGGAGAAGATTTTGGCCGACAAGGAAGTGAAGAAGGCGCATCACTCCCAGCTGCGCAAAGCTTGCGAGGTGGCGTTAGGTGAGCGGGGAGGAGGCCGGGGGGTGGGGGCGCCTGCAGGAGGTGGGGTCGCCGGGGGTTTGTCCTAGCTCCGCGCCGCCGACTTCCCGGGCCCCGCGGAGCTGTCTGCTGCCTGACTGGAGTTGACAGTAACTCGGCTGCATATGTGGCACAGTATGGGTGGAGGAGGAAGGGCAGCCAGCCGGGCTTAAGGAACGCGGCAGGGTTTAGGATCGCGGGGCACCTGGGTTCGAGGGTTCAGCTGGAGACGGAGAGGATTTTGTAGGTGGACCATGTAATGCGGACAGGATTCCACCCTTTGTGATGAAGCAGAAGATGAGCTGTTGTTTATTAGCTCGGAAATTGAGGTGGGGCCGATATGTCGAGATTGGGCGTGGGAAGGGTTCGTATGTAATTGCAATAACTTTATCGGTTGGTGTGATACTTAGGGAAGAGAGGCAGAAGTTCCCTTGTTGACAGTCTGAAGAAGGGGTTTGCAGGAGGTGCAGTCCGTTCTGACATCCTTCCGCCTCCGCCACAGGAAAAACAGTAATATGTAGCCGACTGGACTGACCTGGAAGAACAAGAGCAGAGAGAGGTTAAGAGGTGGGGGTGGCGGTGTGAAAACGGGAAAGGAACGAAACCTTCAGATAAATTGGTTTTAGGTAATGTGGAAAAGGAGGGTTTGAAAGGAGGAAAATGAAAAAGACAGTGACACCCACTAACCACATGTCTGGACAGTGGCAGCTGCTCTCAGGCTTCAATTGTGATTTATAGTTAAGGAAGAGATCTAGTGTAATGAAGCCCGAAACAGGGAAAATCCCAACCATACCTATAGCCAGAGTAGGCAGATAAGGTATTGTTAAAGGGGAACATTGACAGATATTTGGCATCAATCGAAGGAGCAACCAGGACATTTAACACAAAGCTATATTCCTAATATTTACATTTTATTTTATATTACTGGAAATAGATTAAGTCAAATGGGAAAGAAATGAAGTTTGTTAAATGGGCTTTGGGGGGAAAAGTTCTTGAAGGTGCAAAGAAAACCCATAAAAAATGTATACTGAAGTAAGGGCTCAATGCAGATTAAAAGCAACTTTGTTTCTTAATTAAATAGAATATCGTCATTTGTCTTGTTATAATATGCTATACAGTTTTTTTCTGGATTCTTAAAATTGGTGATGTGAAAACCGTTGAAGAATGTTCAACTTAAAAATGTTTGAATTTGTCGTATAGTGGGCTTTACTTTGGTTTTTTTTGCCTCCCTCATTGATCTGAAGTTCCCATTTTGTTACTTGTGTACCTAACAAAAGACTGTTCCAGATATGTGAGAAGACAATTCTGTAGTGTGAGAAATTTAATTTATACCTGGGTCTTGAAAGGAATAATTTTTGGGGGTAACATGAGGGAGGGAATGATACTAGGATTTTTAAAAGAATTGTTGCATGTTGGTCTATGAATAATTTGGCAGGATAAAGAACATAAGACATTCTGGGGCCGGTGAGATAGCTCAGCGGCATAAGCGCCTGCCTGGCAAGCGCGAGATCCTGAGTTCGACTCTGGTACACACATTTAAAAAAAAAAAAAAAGAACATAAGACATTCAAATTAAAGTTTTAGTTTTGAGAACTGAGATTTTCCATGTTAAAATATATTTTAATGTTGTTTCTAAGTAGCTAAAGAGTGTTGTGCACCTATATATATATTTTTTTCTCTTCTCCAAAATACTAACATAAATAAACATGTTTTAATGGGCAGCTCATGGGAATGAAAGTCTGGGATCGCAGCTCTGTTATATAGCAGTATTAGGCAAGTTCCTCAGCCTTAAGTTCCTTTTCAGTAAAACTGGAGTCTTAAACATAATGAGTGCATGGCTACATCCCTTCTAATGTGCTATGAATATGAATATACTTTTCTGTTGACTTGTGCATTTAGTATTCCTGCCACTCTTGATTGGCATCTTTGGAGGGCCTATAGCTCTTTAAATGGGCCCCTGTCATTTCTAGATGTAGAAATTACATGGTGCTGTGTGTGCTAGCTGTACCAGGGTGTTCTATTCCACCTTTTTTGTCCCTCCCATATAGTTAGCCGAAGCTTATTTTGAGGACTGTGCCTACTCATGCAGGGACTAGGCATCAGGGTACTTTCTATACTTAAGATGTATAAAGTATTTTCTCCATATTTCATAAAAGTTACATTTAACTTTCTGTAAAGTAAATTCTCAATGTGTAATCTCATGGTATCGAATCCCTGATGAACTTTTTCCTTTCCAGTCATCCATCTACATCATCACTCAAACATAGGTCAGTGGGATAACCCATTTCATCTTTGCAGAAAGTTTAATTAATGTTGCAGTAAATTGAAATCCCCAAATATGAGTTGTCCCTGGAAACTCTTACAGTTTTTTCTTTTCTTTGCTGTTGAGACCTGTACCAGGCTCCTTATGTTTTCATGATAATGTGTGATGGGAGAGCAAACAGGAATGGGCTGGTTTGGTCATCCTTGTTCTATAGATTGAGAGTATGTAGAGATTGGATGGTAGAGGCACAGAGGTTATTTTGTGGCCATTATTATAACCTTTCTTCTTCTTGTTTATTTTTATTTTTTATTTTTTTATTTGGTGGTATTGGGAATTGAACCCAGGGCCTTTTACTTGTGAGGCAAGCATTCAACCACTCAGTTACATCCCCAGCTTTTTTTGTTTGTTTTTAATTTGTGTTTTGAGACAGGGTCTAAATTGCTCAGACTAGTCTCAAACTTGTAATACTCCTGGCTCTGCCTACTCAGTACCAGGTATTACAGGTATGTGCCACCATGCCTGGTTTTGTTATGACCCTTCTAAATATGCCTGCCTGTGTTTTCTTTCCCCTCAGATATTCATTTAATACTAACGTGGAGATGAAGGGAGATGGACACCAAACAAAAAAATATGTGTGGTATACCAGACTTTTAGCCCTTTTCTGGTGTTTGAAAATCACCTTATTGCCCTATGATTACTGGTATTCAAAATCAACTCAGCCACCTTTTAACAAAAATGACCAATTAAAAATGAGTTTTCTGTAAATATTTGTGAAATTATACTTAGCATGTATTCATAAGAACATTTTTTTGGCCTAAAAGTATAACTTTTAGAAAATATCTGGAGATTTTTATTAAAACAAACCCCATTTTTAAAGATATTACTTAAAGTAACCTTTATTTTCATGAAAGGAAAATAAACCTTTAAAAGGTATGCAGAATTATTTAAAGCTTACTTCAGATTTTCCTACTTGTCAGATTGTATTTTGAAGAATGGCTTTAAAAAAAAAAAAAAAAGACACCCCTTTCATTGTTAAAGTTGATGTGAAGCCATCAGGCTCAGGAACAGCTCCTGGTTGCCCTCACTTGGTACCCGTCTTCTCAGAGTTTTCTGCTGTGAACTTTGAGCTCTGCAAAGCTGCCCTAGCTTAGTCTGCCCTAGCTTAGTCTGATCCACTCCTGCTCTGGAGAATCCTGAATTAAAAATAGTCTGACCATCTGCTGGCAGTTGAGACAAGTGAACTATTTTTAGTTTCAAAGAATTTAGGATTGTTGTAAGATTGGGTTTGAAGGTAGCATTGTTTATCTCTCAAGGAGGGTGCAGTTGAAACATTCCAGACAGTCCTTTCCTGAATTTCAGGAGTTTCTTTGATATTAGTGTTATGAGTAGTTCAACTTCTGCTCCCTGACTTTGGATATCTATGAAGATATTCTGTAAAATGTTAGAAAGAATTCAAGGTTGGAAACTGGCACTGATATGAAAAAAGAATGAAAAGGGTTAGAAGGTGGTTTTAAAAAGGAAGGGAAGTAGCCTGGGGTGGTAGCACACGCCTGTAATTCTGGCACTGACTCTGAGGCAGGATCACTGCGAGTTTGAGTGAGTTCAGGGCCAGCCTGGAGATAAGGAAACTATCTCAAAAAACCAAAAATAAATAAATATGTAAATAAATGAAAAAGGAGGGCCGAGTATATAGCTCAGCGGTACAGTGCCTGCCTGGCAAGCACAAGGTCGTGAGCTCAGTTCCCCGTACCAAAAAAAAAAAAAAAAAAAAAAAAAGAAGGAAAGGAGGCATGTATAGAAGTAATGGTAAGGCAAGGAAGGTTCCCATCAGGGATATAGGAGAATGATGGTGGAAGAGAAGAGAATAATCATTAGAGGAGTAATTTTTGCCTCTGAAAGGATATAAATTTATGTAGCTTATCATAAAGTGATCCTACTGACCTAGCTTCCTTACAGTGAGAGTCTGTTACCTATAATTATAATTTTCCTTCGAAATGTAAATACAATTTTAACACTCAAACTTTATAGAACTTTTTTCCTTCTGCCTCACTGATCCCATTCTTTTTTTTCCCCATTCTTATTTTGGAGGTGGTGTTATAAAAAGGGGATATATGAATGGAGGGAAGATTAAGTGCTTTGGTCCTGCTTTTATGTTATTTTTGGTAACTTTATTAATTTTTGTCATTTTTCACCATTTACCAAAAATGACTTATTCCCAAATATCCTGCACACACTGACCATTTTAATTATAATTTAATTCAATTAACAAGTCTCCCTTTTAAAAATTCCTTGTTATCTGAAGTAAAAAATGTTTTTAGTAAGCCAGACTGCCTAAATTTTTGAGATAGCTCAGAAGGAAGAGTATAATGAATGAAAAGATTGTAAGGCATATCTTAGTAACATTTGTCCTTTCTTTCATATTACTGATTGGTTTTAAGGGCCCTTGCTCCAGGATAGCTTTGAATGAATGTCATGGAGTCCAAGTTCTAAGACAAAGTCTTTGAAAAAATAAGTTTGGGTTAAATAATAACTTTTCGTTGCAGGATATATTCTATTTTCTATTTTGGAAATTTACATTGCACATGAACAACTTTTAAGATTCTGAAAAATCCATGTCCTCCTTGGAAGAAACCTGCTGAATTTTGTTTAGCTTTTTCTAAATGTACTTGACTCCTTTTTACTGTACAGTATTAGTGCAGTTAACACCTAGGACACATTGCTCTTTGGAAATAACTTTTGGACACTGTCTAAGGGGAAAGATAAAAGACACTGTAACCCTAACTCCTGAGACCATCCATCCTACAGAATAGTCATGTGTAGTGGTAAAGGAGTTGTCCTGTTGGCATTATGAGGAGAAGAAAGTCAGAAGAGCAGTTTGATTGACCTAAATAAGAAGACTGGTTTTCTAACTAGCTTTTTTTTTTTTTTTTTCCCATCTAGTGACAGGGAACTAGTTTGTTTATCTTGCCAAGGTTTACCTTATGGAGAAAATTGTTACTGGAAAGTGATTTGGGGAAATATTTGTCATATTCCACATGTAATGGAGGAAGGATATTTGAAAAGGAAAAATGCATGAGTAAATTATTATTGCCATTTCAAAATAGGTGTATTCTTGCTGGTTGCAGTGACACGTGTCTGTAGTGCCTACCTCTCAGGAGGCTGAGGTGGAAGGATTACTTGAGCCCTGGAACTTGGGACTTGAGCAATACAGGGACATCCCCATCTGAAAAGTAACAAAAACTACGTCTATTCTTTGCTCAGATATTTGTGGAATTCATCATATCTTTTAGGTACTGCTCCCAATGCTGTGCAGACAGCAGTAAAGTAAAAGATGGTTTTATGGAACATTCTAGTGTGATCAGGATAATACAAAACACAGTTATTTTATCAGATTGTTTCTAGAGAAATAGTTTAGAAAGGTAAGGTAAAGACAGGAGTGCTACTTTAGCTGGGGTTGTCAAGAAAGGATTCTGACATTTGAGCAGAGAAGTAACAGGGATCTGGCCTTACAGCTATGTGGATGAAGCAGGAATAGGGAACAGAAAGATGGGTGTGTGCTTGGTATGTTTCAGAATCCAAGGATGCTTGTGTATCTGGGGGAGAGTGCAAAAAGGAGAGAACAGATTTTGGGTTTTAACTGTGGGGAATCCACTGGAGAATTTTATATTATTAAAGGCTCACTATGGCCAGAGATGAGACTTAGTTGAGGCCAGTGACAGTGTATATTTTGAAAGTGTTCACATATTTTTCTGAGAGGTTGGTTGAGTGATGACATCAGACTGTAACCAGAGCTACAGGATGATTGAAGATGGCATTCATGTTAGTGGAGTAATCTAAAGGAGATACGCTTTTGGAAAATAAATTTTTATATAGGAAAACATTTTCGCTCTGCATTTTACATGTATTTTATAATTCTTTAATGATGGAATTTCATGATGACATAATGGGATTTTTTTTTTTTTTCTGAGAAAAGAGCATATTAAGAATATAGGGGCTGGTGAGATGGCTCAGCGGCGTAAGCGCCTGCCTTGCAAGTGCGAGGGCCCGAGTTCGACTCCCGGAACCCACATACGAAAAAGGGGCCGGTGATATCGCTCAGCGGCACGGGTGCCTGTTGGCGCGCGAGGTCCTGAGGTCGACCCCCGGTACCCACCAAAAAAAAAAAAAAAAAAAAAAAGAATATAGTATACAGGCAGAGTGATACAAAACAATTTGAACTTGGGATTGTCAGGTTTTTTTCAGTGAAGTTTTTTTGTTGTTCCTGAAGAGTCTTTTACTTGTCTGATTTCTTCTGAAAAGGGATCTTTGCAGATACAGAGATCTCACTATGAAATCATCTTGGATTTAGAGTGAGCCCTAAATCCAATGACTATTGTTCTTAGAAAAAGAAGGGAAGCCAGAAGCTGGTATAATGGTACATATCCAGTGCTGTAATCCCAGCACTTTGGGAGGCTGAGGCAAGGGCAGAAGATATATCTTAGTGTGAAGGTCCTGGATTCAATCCTTAGTACTGAGGAGAAAAAGAAAAAAAAGAGGAGGAAGAAACACAGAAGCGTACAAAGGAAGAAGGCCATGTGAAAGTGGAGGTGGAAATTAGAGTTATGCTGCCACAGCCAAGAAGCAATGCCAGAAGCTAGGAAGAGACAAGGACAGGTGCTTCCCTGGAGCCTTCAGAGGTAGCATAGCTTTGCCAACACCTTGACTTTGGACTTCTGGCTTCCAGTACTAAGACAGAGTAAATTGCTGGTGCTTTAAGCCACCAATTTTACGGTAATTTGTTTAGGCAGCTCTAGGAAACTAATGAAAGTTCCTTTTATCCTAACGTTTCTGTCTTAACTGCATTTCCCTGAAAATAAGACCTAACTAGAAATAAGCCCTAGCATGATTTTTCAGGATGCTTGAAATAGTGTACGATAAACCTTACCCCAAATGTAAGCCCCAGTTAAGATTGTCAGCCAAACAAATGCATTTAGTACATCAGTTGAAACACATGATGGCATTGTTGAATTATAAAATAATAATAGTGATATATAATTAAATATGAATAAATAATACTGACATTAATACTTAATATAAATTTGTTGTAGTCAGGGTTTACAGGGGAATAGATTTAATGCAGGACACATAATTTATAGGATTATTTTATATTATTCACCCAAACAGTCAAATGCAAAAGAGTGTGGGAAATTGTCCACACCCTAGTGACCCAAAGAATCCAGGTGAAGACCTAGAGCCCATGGCAGTGTCCTCCATGAGTCTGACTGGAGGCTTAGAACCCACAACAATGTCTCATGCAAGTCTGTATCAAGGATCTGCACTGGGAAGGCCCAAAGGTCAGTGGTGGAAGCAAGAAAGTCTGCACCAGCGGGATGAAAGATCTGTGCCAGCAGAGGGATCTGTACTAGAGGCAGGAAGTGGCACTCACTGTAAGGACCAGAGCTCCCCTCAAAAGAACCGCAGCCATCCTCAGTGACAGTGAGGACCTGAGCTCCTCTGATGATGATAACAGCTGAGTTCCTATCAGGAAAACCAGTGTGACAGGCTTCTTCAGGAGAATCAACAGCACACCATCTTCCCTTCCAGTTTTCTTTTTTATGCTGTTGGCAACAATCCTCAGGTGGGCCTTCCACACCCAGCACCACTCTGGGTGTTACAAGTTGACCACCAGTTGTCAATCCACCACAAAATTATCATTAAGTATTTGTAAATACCCAAGCAGGAACCTTTGGATGAGAGATATACACCTATGTAAACCTATGACCTCGAGACATTGCTGAATGATCAATCGGAGTACAGACACAATGCATGGATAACATGCACACTGGATAATGAATATGGTTGTGTCTGGTTAGAATCTTCATAGTACCTAATTCATATGTTGTAACGATGCAGTATGAGCAGTCTAGATGGACAAGAAGTGCTCATTTAAGCAGAGCTCTATTGCCAGACATGAGATATTAGGGTCAGTGGTTCTATAGGAAATGGAGTTGCAAGAAACTCAGGCTGGAATTTGGAGTTTGGAGAGTTAGGATGATGTTCCAGAAGATGACATGACGGTATTTGAATAAATGTAGATTTTTCTTACATAAATAAATGTAGATTGTAGTACATGAAAAAAATAAGACATCCTCTGAAAATAAGCCTTATTGCATCTCTGGAGCAAAAAATTAATGTAAGACCTGGCCTTATTTTCAGGGAAATATGGTAGTCACTTTCCTGTCACTGGACACAAGACCCAGCACCCACAACATAAAGAAAGAGAGGTTTATTTTGGCTCATGGTTTCAGTTCATGGTCAGCAGGCTCCAAGGCAGAAACAGGATGGCAGAGGGGTGTGGAAGAGGAAAAGGCTCTTAACCTCATGGCAGCCAGTAAGCAGATAGCCAGAGAGCAAAGGGAGGCCCCTTCTCCACAGCACATTTAGCTACTGAACTCATCAGTGGATGAGTCCTTTGATGAGTATGGTCACCCCATGATCCAATCACCTTTAGCAGGCATGAAAATTTGGGGGGATATTTTGGATCTAAAGCAATAAAACCTTCCAGTCCCAGTTTGATTTCTCTGTTTGCACTTCTATTTATAAAGTCTGCCAAATATATGTTTACACAGTCAGGTACCATCTTTGACTCATCTCTGATTGTTTCATAACTTTAGAAGACAACGATTCTGAAATTTTAATGTGTTAAGTAGACTCTCTTGGAAAAACAGAAAGAGGATTCTAGGATCAGGTACTTAAAAGTTTTGTGTTTTGCTTTAATATCTTTGTTTTGCTAGATGTTAGACTTCATATAACAATTAATTGATATAGCCTACGGTATATAATCTTTTCATTCAGAAAGGTTGAGAAAAATAATCTTTAAAATATTTTATATCAAAATATTACCTATATCAGTATCTTTGGAATACTCCACAAAGCCATTAATTTCTCTCTCTCTCAACTTTGAACTGAAAAAATATATAGTGAGACTTCACTTAATCAGCTGTTCAACAACCCTTGTCTATCCAGAACTTTTCTGAGAAATGTGAGAATAAAAATACAAGTACTGTAGCCAAAGTATGAAGGCCAATCACTTTACTTATTATTATTATTATTGTTATTATTTTTGATGTTAGAATTAAGCCCAGGCCAAGTACTTTAAACAGAGGAAAATCCCGATGGCCTTTACTCCAGTCTGCTTTTATAATTCCAATAAATTTGGCAATGTTTTTATTTTTTATAAAGAAATAATTTTCTTCAAACCAGTTTTACCAGTAAAATTGGAAAAATATCACCCTGACATATTTAGCCTGTAGGTAACCATTATGAACTGTTTTTTCCCTTTGGTGTTGGGTGCTGAATGCAGAGACTTATGCATACTAGGCAAGCACTCTACCACTACACTACACTCCAGCCACTGTTAACTTTTCAAAAAAATAACTTCACTGAGGTACGGTTTACATACTATAAAATTTAACCATAATGATTTTTAGTAAATTTCCTCAGTTGTGTAGTCATCAGTTCAGTTTTAAGTTTTATTTATGAAGTCCCATAATTCAGTTTTAAGACATTTCTTTCCATCACCCCAAAAAGATCCCTGGTGCCTATTTGCAGTAATCCTTGTTGCCACCAACAGTTCCACGAATCTACTAAACCACTTTCTGACTCTAGGTAAGTCTTTTCTGTATATTTCAGGTAAATGCAGTTTTACATAGATGGTGTTTTGTGTCTGACGTCTTTCACTCAGTATGTTTTTGAGGTTCATTCATGTTGTAGCATCTATCAATACTTCATTTCTTAGTATAATGATGAACATAGTATTTCATTGTTCGGACATATGAGTTGAGTGTCCCTTATCCAAAATACTTGAGATGAAAGGTGTTTCAGATTTCAGTTTTTAGATTTTGGAATATTTCCATGGACTTTGGTATTTCAGCATTCTTTTTTTTTTTTTTATTAGTACAGTATATATTTGCCATGATAATGATAACATTCATTATAGGGAATTTGTACCTGTACACAATATATTTTAATTCTTCTTTTTTACCATTCCCCTCCCCTCCCTTCAACTATTCCCCTCCCCATTTACAAAAGCTCTGTTTCCATTTTTTTCCTTCCATTCTCTTTTTTAAAAATCCCTTTTCCCTTCCCTTCTCTCTCCCCCTCTCTTGTTCCCCTTCCCATTTGAAGGTGTTCTTCCTACTTCCCCATATCTCTCCTCCATTTTACTCCTTCTTTATCCTTTGGGTTTCTCACACAAGAGAAGCAGTCCAACATTTAAACTTGTGTATCTGGTTTCTTTAAAATTATGGTCTTGAGGTACATCCATTTACCTAAAAATGACTCAAGTTTATCCTTCTTTATGGCAGAATGGTACTCCATTGTATACAAATACCACATTTTCTTTATCCATTCATCTATTGATGGGCATATGGGCTGTTCCCAAGATTTAGCTATTACAAATTATGCTGCTATAAACATGGGTATGCATATATCACTGTGGTATGAAGCTTTTAACCATTTTGGGAAGATCCCTAGAAGGGGAAGCAGTCTTGATCCAGAAATCTGAAATGCTGCAATATCTGCAACTTTTTGAGTGCTGTCCTGACACTCAAAAAGTTTTGGATCAGTTTGCAGATTTTCAGACGAGGTGTATGCCCAACCAGTACCTCATTTTGCTTATGCATTCACCAGTTAATGTACATTTGAGTTGAATGAGTAATACTGCTGTGATTATTTGTATGTAAGTTTGTGTGGACATAAATTTTTATTTTTCTTTGGTAGATAACCTAGGAATGGACTTGCTAGGCTGCATGATAAGTTTATGTATGAAGTATTATCTCATTGAAGTAGTGTTAACTTTTTGAAATGTTTTTTCTAGACTTTATTCTACACACATACACTACAGTTGTCAAACATGTGCAAACATTCTTCAACAATTTGAACTATTTAATTTCTAAGGCAGTTGTAGGAAAAGGAACAGCTAGCATTTATGTATGTCAGCTTCTGTGCCACTTAAATACTTTATTGGCTTTATCTTAATTAGTCTTCAAAACAACCTGTATGCTTAAGTACAGTACAGTCATTGTCTACATTTTGTAAATGAAGAAACTGAGTGTGAAGTCTGTGTTTGGCAGAGTTGGATATATGACTACTCAGAGCTGCTTTGGAGCTTGTTCAATGCCTACTTTTTGGTTTAATGTGGTAGTCCTGACCTACACCCTTAACTACTATACTCTATGTTTATAAGTAAAGGTTACAAAAGGGAAAAGAAGGGCTGCAGTGGAAAGAAAGGAACAGTTAAGAAAAAGGACAAAACACATAACAAAAAAAACAGTTATGTAGAAAAATATGCTTTGTATAGTGTGAGTTCATATTGGCATCCCTGAATCTATCATGCAAATATGATTTTCTGCATTCTGCTCTAAGAAAACAACAAACTGTATGTTCTGTGTTCCCATGTGTGCCTTTAACAATTTTAAAGTTTTGATAATTTAAGCCATCAGGAAATTTTTTTTTTTTTTTGTGGGTACAGGGGGTCGACCTCAGGACCTTGCGCACCGGCAGGCGCCCGTGCCACTGAGCAATATCACCGGCCCTTTTTTCATATGTGGGTTCCAGGAGTCGAACTCGGGCCCTTGCGCTTGCCAGGCAGGCGCTTACGCCGCTGAGCCATCTCACCGGCCCAGGAAATTTTAACTCTCCTGAATGTCCCAAGGTTTTTGGATAGGCTAGCTTTAATTGTACATGTATCCCTAATCCTTTAAAATTTTGTAACATTTCAAATTATTTTAAGAATTTTAGTAAAAACAAAATCTTACTAAAATTTTATCTTATGTAAAATTACAAAGAAGACTGTTACCTAAAAATAACTTGTCTCAGTGGCTTCTGTCAGTACCGTATATAAATGTAATTACTGTGTAATTATCATGATTTTCTGTTTCTGTTCTCATAAATGTTATACACATTTTGTGTGTGGTTCTCTTTATAGAGGGGTGTGTGTGTGTGTGTGTGTGTGTTGTCTTCTTACCTGGCATTTTAATATTGTCATTTGCTTAAATGTTTTTTTTTGTTTGTTTGTTTTATTTATATGCGGGTACCGGGAGTCAAACTCAGGACCTCATGCTTGCTAGGCAGGCGCTTATGCCACTGAGCTATATCACTGGCCCTGTTTAAATGTTTTTAACACATTTTTTAATGAACATTTAAATTCTGTACTTTAAAAAATTAGTTTCTGCAAAACTGAGTGTTCTGTATGCAGAACTATTCAAAACAGACACTTAAGATTGAGATGATTGGGTTAGAGTATGGCCAGTTACGACTTACTCCTTAAGGCAAGGTTGCTGTAAACATACCTGTGCTAGGTGCAACAGCAGAGTACTGAGAAAACAAGGCAATGTCTGCTCTCCTTAGATTTATTGGTTGTGATCTATGTTTTTCATCTTTCTTGTGCATTTTTTTCTGTTCTAAAAGTTTAAAAAACCTCATATAATAGCTATACATACTTTCGCATATATTCTATAAATTGTTTTATTTTTCATACTTTTTTTCATAGGCTTCACTAGAGCATGTCTTAGTCTGTTTGGGCTGCTATACAAAATAAACTGATGGCTTAGAAACAAAACACTATTGCTTACAGTTCTGGAGGCTGGGAAGTCAAATATCCCTGTCTGTTGAAGGTCTATCCCTTATAGGCAGCACTTCTAGTTTTATTCTAACATGGAAGAAGCAAACAAGCTCCCCCAAGCCTCTTTTTTTTTTTTTTTTTTTTTTTGAACTTTTAAAAAATTTTATTGTTTCGTGGTGTTAGGGATCACTTCCTAACACTGTCCATGTTAGGCAAGCTCCCCAGGCCTCTGTCCTTCCCTTCCCCTCCTGAACTATCCCCTCCCCTCCACTCCCATCCCTTCTTAAAGTACTGGGGGCTTGAACCCAGGGGTACTCTGTCACTGAAATACATCCCCTCCTCTTAAATTTTTTTTTTTGAAACAGTATCTAAGTTGCCCAGGCAGGTTTTGAACTTGGTCCTCTTGCCTTAGCCTCCCTGAGGGCTGGGATTACAGGCATGCCCTCCCCGAGCCTTTTTAAGATTTTGTTTTGAGAGAAGGTCTCACTAAGTTACCCAGACTGACCTTGAACTTGTGATCTTCCTGTCTCAGCTTCCCAAATAGCTGAAATTGCAGGCATACACCTACACTCCTGTCTCCCTCTGGCTACTTTTTTTTTTAAATTTTTTTATGTGGGTACCTGGAGTTGAACTCAGGACCTCGCATTTTCCAGGCAGGTGCTTATGCTGCTGAGCTATCTCACGGGCCCTGGCCACTTTTATAATAAGGGTACTTAATCCCATTCATGAAGGCCCCACCCTCATGACTTAGTCATCTACCAAAGCCCCAACCTCTTAATACCAGGAATACACAAACTATACCACAGTAGGGTAAATTATGAGGTCTGTATTTAACAAGTTCATTTTTTCCCTCTGAATTGATAGGTGATTTAGCTCCAGTTACTAAGTAATTTAAAATAACATCACATCTTATTTCATTATTTATTTTTAAATACTATTATGGTATCTGACAGGACTGATGAGTCTGTGTTGTCCCTTTTAAAATTGCTTGCTTTTTCCAAATGATTGGAATCTTTATGTTTTCAAATGCTTACTCTTAGAATTTTGTTAACATATTAATCAGCTTTTAAAAAACTTTCATTCTTATATATTAGATTAAAAGTGCTATAGTTGGGGAGACATTGATTACTTTATTTTATTTTATTGGATTTTGTTTCTGTTCCCTAAATTTTATTATTTCCCTGGTAGTTGAGAATGCAGTGACAAGCAAAAGATTATGTATAATTTGTGTGGTTTTATCTTTGGAAATAAGAGTGGAACCATGTGCATCTCCTGGTAATGTGAAGAATATACATAAAGTATAGATTGTTTGATATCATTGAGCAGTTAAGTTTTCAAAATATATATGCTTGTCCAAAAATGAGTTTTACAATTATTGCAGTATAAAAGCTCTATATCAAAAACTAGTTCTGTAGAACTCTGTGTCTATATAGCTATATTAGTAGATGACATAAAGACAGAAATTAGAGCTATATTATAGAATGTACTTTTTACCCCTAAATACAGGGATGCATCTGTGTTACGTGAAGTGAAAGCATTTTATAGTTTCCATCTTTAATCACCATGTCTGTCTATTAGAGAAGACTGAATTACAAATTAGAAGGAAAAGTTACTTTTGTTAGTAATACCATATGTAGTAAATCCTTCCCTTAAAAAGTCAAAACTGTTAAACTTTTATGTGTGGTTTTCAGTGAGTTATTTTCCTTATAAAATAGTTAGATTATTTTTCTGCCCAACGGATGAGTGGATAAAGACATGTTTTTTATATACAATGGAGTACTACTCTGCCCTAAAGAAGGATAAACTTGAGACATTTCTAGGTAAATGGATGCACCTCAAGACCATACTTTTAAGTGAAATAAATTGGATACACGTTTAAATATCGCATTGTTTCTCTTGTGTGAGAAACCGAAAGTGTAAATAAGGACCAAAACGAATGACAGATACTAGGAAGTAGGAAGAAAATGTTCACATGGGAAGGGGAGCAAGGGAAGGTTGAGGGGAAAGAGAATAGAAGAGAAAAAATGGAAACAAAGCTTTTGTAAATAAAGAGGGGAAGAGGGCTCAAGAGGGGAGGAGAATGGGAATAAAAGCATCAAGATGTATTATGTACAGGTACAAATTCCCTATGATGAATGCAATCATTATGTATATCAGAAATGTACCAATAAAATTAAAAAAGCAAGTATTTTTTCCTTTTTTTTTTTAATGTGGGTACCGGGAGTTGACCTCAGGACCTTGCCCTTGCCAGGCAGGCACTTATGCCACTGAGCCATCTCACTGGCCCCAACAAGTATTTTTTCAATTCTTAATTTTCTTTTACATTTTAAAAAGCACACTTGAGTAGGTAATTAATATGCAAAATTCTGATTTACTTAACAAAATGTTAGGTTCTCAGAGTCATCACTATTATAGTTTTCGTTTGCTTGATTTTTCTTCCTTTGAATGCAAAATATCTTTCTAAAAGGTTAAATCATTTTGTTACTAAAATTGTATTTATGAATATTTACAAAGCAGTTTTTAGTTTTATATTGTTAAATTGGGTAGTACTTAATTCCAAATATATTCTCCCAAATGGATTCTACTATTCAGTCTTACTGAAGTTTTCTATCCTACATTTATAAAAGTAATGTTTTCTTTCATTAATAGCAAATAAAGACCTTTGTTTGATTTTGCCATGTATGCAAAATGCTGTTCTGTACTGTATAATTAAGGTGTCTTTTTTTTTTTTGTGGGTATCTGGGGTTGACCTCAGGACCTTGCGCGCCAGCAGGTGCCCGTGCCGCTGAGCGATATCACCGGCCCCTTTTTTTGTATGTGGGATCCGGGAGTCGAACTTGGGCCCTCGCGCTTGCCAGGCCGATGCGTAGGCCGCTGAGCCATCTCACCGACCCTGTTTTTTAAATTTTTAAAATTCTTATTTTTACCATAAATTTTTCATTTAAAAAATTATCATAACATTTGGGTTAGCTTTGTGCTACTAGAATACCTGTGCTACCACAATGAAGTACCTGTGGCAACTAACTTATAATACGAGAAGGCTTATTGAGCTCTCGGTTTTGGAGGTTCAAGGGCATGGTACCTGCATTAGTTCAGTTTTATTGAAGAGGTAGATGGTGGCACATTATGACAGAAGAATGTGTAAGAACAAAAGCTCACATCTCAAGCCAGGAACAGAGAGAAAACTGAGGTCCTGAATCCCCTTTAAGGGCACACCCCTAGTGACCTAAGTATCTCCCACTAGGCCTCACCTTCCAGAGGTTCTACCACCTCCCAGTAGTACCACCCTGCAGACCAAGTCTTCAGTTATGCACCTTTGGAAGACACTCAAACCAGTATCCAAACCTGAATGACATTTCAGTTCCTTTTTTTGGAGACCGAGGTCTTACTGGGTTACCCAAAGTGACCTTGAACTCCTGTGTTCAGCCTCCCAAGTACTGGGACTATAGGCATATACCAGTGCTCCCAACTCAGTTCTTTTTTTTTTTTTTAACCGTTCCTTGTATGTTCATTCTCTCTTGATTTTCTTTCTTTTCTTAGTAAATTCCCAGAACCTGTTTTATTGATAAATGAAACATTCATCACTCATAAATACAAATTTTAAAGCAGTTGAGACATTTTAAAAATAAGAGGGTGCCAGGTGTGGTGGTGTAAGCCTGTAATTCAAGCATTCAGGAGACTGAAATAGGAGGATCATGAGTTTGAGGCCAGCCTGGGCTACATAGTGAAATCCTGACTCAAAAAAATGAAAAAAAAGAAGAAAGGACTGGGGATGCAGCTCACTGGTAAAGCGCTTGCTCAGCATGTTGAAGGTCCTGGGTTCAGTCCACAATGCTAGAGTCATTGTCATTGTCATCATCATCATCATCATCATCATCATCATCAGGAGGATAATTTGAAATTTAAATTAACACATAGTTAACTACACTTGATGTGACTTCCCAAATGACCACTAAATTGTGGAAGTGAAGGAAAATGTAATATTGTAAAAAAAGGGGTTGATGGCAAGTTGTCACTAGACCCCAGGAAAGATAAGAAGCTAAAAGTATAAGAGGTAGGTATAGAAGAGAGAATATAAAGTTAATGTGATGTCTATAGAAAACCTACTAGTGCTAATCAGCATAGATTTCTTTACGCAAATTTTTGGATCTATATCGAAGTTCTTTTCAGTTGTATAGAACCTGTAGCTTATCAAGTGTTTTCCTGTGTATCTCATTGGAATCACGAAACAGTATTAAGTTGTAGAGGTTCTTATTCTCATATTTCATATTGATAGTGCTTTAGAAAACAGGTAAAATTTTTATCTTCCATTATGACTTTTTCTTATTTATGCATACTTGCCATGTTGAAGACCAAATTCAAGACCTTGTGCATGCTAGGCAAATGTTCTGCCACTGAACTGCACTCCTCTCCTCCATTATAATTGATTATAACTTGTTTTTTTGAGATAGGTTTTGCTTTGTAGTTCAGGCTGGCCTTGAACTCAACTGTGTAGCCTGGGCTGACCTCGAACTTGTGGCAGTCCTCCAGCCTCAGCCTCCGAAGTGTTGGGGTTATAGGCATGTGCCACCACACTTAGCTAGATTACACCTCATTTAATCCTAATTAAATGAGCTTCTGTCTGCATTATCCATATGTAAATTTCTCAAAAATATTTTCTTAATCTAATTTATTTGCATTTATTATGACCTTTAAAAATGCAGGTAGGGCTGGTGAGATAGCTCAGCAGCATAAGCGCCTGCCTGGCAAGCGCTAAGTCCTGCGTTCGACTGCCGGTACCCACATACAAAAAAAGGGCTGGTGATATCGCTCAGTGGCACGGGTGCTTGCTGGCATGCAAAGTCCTGAGTTCGACCCCTGGTACCCACAAAAAAAAAAAAAAAATGCAGGTAATCTTTGGAAATACTAAATGTTCATTACACATATGTTGATGCTGTCCTTATACTTCTAGAGAGTACATTCTTTTCTTAAAAATCAGTTTTAGCTCAGCTTGGTGGCATATGCCTGTAAGCCCAGCTACTCAGGAGGTTGAGCGAGCTGGAGGATCGCAAAATTGAGGCCAGCCTGGGGAACTGAGACCCTGTCTCAAAAACAATCGAACAAACAAAAACCAAAGCTGGGGATATAGCTCTGTGGTGGTGCACTCCAGGGTTCAACCCCTAGGAGCTCAAAAACATACAAAATAAGTTTTGCCCACTGAGAGAAGAAAAAATTTGAATGGAATAATGAACGAGAAATGAATGACTTTGGAACATGGGACATTATAGGGCATGACAGGACTGGAATAGGCCTGAGAGAAGTTCCTTATATAACATAGGGATAACATGAGGTTGTAGGTAAGAAGAAAATAGCTAGGAAGGTACAGAATGATGAGGTGAGAAAGTATCAAAAATAATCTTTTCATTGCACTTACAAACAATGTATATTATTTAAAAGGTATAAACTTTCATTACTTTGTATATGTGGGATATAATGCTCATTAATTAGCTATTAAAAAGGCAAATGAGCCTGAAACATGTGCCTGAAACAACCTAATGTTTTGTATGTTAAATTCTGTTATTGTGAACACTAATTTTACCAGAGTTAAACTGATATGAAGACTTAATAGCTTTTGCTGTCTTAATTACTAAACATTTATTGAATGTATCCATTGTGTCTTAAAATTGTATTAGATACTAGGGAAACTAGGGAATAGTCATACATGGTTCCTGTCTTTAGGGAGCTTATAGTCTCTTAGAGTGAAGGAGACATATTTACAGTAAATACATAAGTAATAAATAGATGCTATGGTAGACATACATGAAATTGGTAGAAACCCAAAAAAAGAATTGAGTAGTTCTTTCCCAGAGTCATATTGGGGTCATGGAATAGCTTTGGAATCATCCTAGACCAGTGATGGCAAACCTTTTAGAACTTTTAATGAAATAACCTTCTGTGGCATGTGTGCCATAGGTTTACTACCACTGTTGTAGACCTTAGTCTGGTAGATTGCCAGAAGAGTATGCTATTTAAAAAAAAAAAATACAGGCAGAACTACTTGCTTAATCATAGAGGTATGAGAAAGCGTGGCTGCACTTGGGCAACTACAGGAAGTTCAGTATGATTGTGGGATATAGTCTAGGGAAGAAAGCAAGGGCCAGATCATCGAAGACCTTTTATGCCATGCTAAGGAGTTCTTACTTTTTCTTATAGACAGTAGGGTGCCAAGCAAAGCTGTGAAATGATGATATTACAGTCCAGAAAATCACTCTATTGGCATTGTGATAGATTGCTGGGATCCAGAACTGCAGTCAGTGAGACCATTGCATTAATAAATTGTTTCCATAGCCTCAGTATAAAAGAAGGGTTTTGAACCTGAGGGTACTGAATATAGAAAACTTACATCTCAGCAAATCAACAGGCGTTACTGTTGGACACAAAGTGAGGAAAAGGAAAGCACTTAAGATAATTTGAGGTTTCTAATGAAGTGATTTTGGGCTCTTGAAACTGTTCATCAAAAATGGCAGTACAAGAAAATATGCATGGCCGGTGAGACAACTCAGCGGCATAAGCACCTGCCTGGCAAGCATGAGGTCCTGAGTTTGACTCCTGGAACCCACATATGAAAAAAGGGCCGGTGATATCGCTCAGCAGCAGGGGCACCTGCTGGCGTGCAAGGTCCTGAGGTCGACCACCGGTACCCACAAAAAAAAAAAAAAAAAAAAAAAAGCACATTTGAGATAAAAGGGTTGAGGAAGAAAAAGGGATTCTGTTTAAATTGAGTTTAAGTCCTTGTGGGACGGGTAAGTAAAGCTGTTTAGTTGCCAGTAGTTTATAACATGAAAAAAGCTTAGTAGAGTGATCTGAGCTATAGATGCAGGTTTCAATGTTACCAATATATAGTAAAGATACTTTATATCCTTTTGGAGAAAAGGAGATGTGTAGTAAGCTGCCTGGTAAACTTACTTTCTCATTTAGTGCTTTCTTCAAGAAACATGTAAGTACCCATTTCGTCCAAATTTCATGTTAAGTATGAGGAATATAAGCATGTAAAATAAAGTCATTTGCTGTTAAGGAGAAAATTGAAGGGAATGAATACAAAAGTAATTTTAATCAGGTAAGTGCTGTGATATAATAACCAGAGGAAGCTGTAGGAATAGAGAATTATCTTGGCCTAAAAGTACAGAAGACTTCTTAGAGGTTAACAGCTTCTGATTCCAGAAGATGCATGTTTTATGTGGGAAAAGTATTCTGGGAAATGGGGAGAATCTATGCTAGGCATGCTATGTTTAGATCACCCATGGAGCTTCTTAAAAATGCAACCAACTTCATTGCAATACTGGAGATCCTGACTCACTGATTTTGGAAATAGGCCTGGGCATTTTACTTTTTCTTTTTAATTTTGTTGTTTTACAGAGACATACTGTAAATTTGGGCTTTCGGGGGGTGTACAGTTCCATGATTTTTAATATACAGGAAAATTTGTGTAACCTCTACCATAATCAGGATACAGAATAGTTCTAACAACCCCCAAAACCCATGATGTTTTCGTCTCTTTGTAGTCATACCTGTCTTCACATATCTAAACATTGGCAACCACTGATCTGTTCTCTGTCACTATAGTTTTCTTGTTTTAAAAGTGTTGTCTACATAGAATCATACAGTATGTACTTTTGAGATTGCTTCTTTTACCTAGAATGCTTTTGCATGTATTAATATTCTGCTTCTTTTTTATTACTGTGTAATATTCTATGATGTTGGAATTGTTGATAACTCCTTTAAGAACTTTCAGATTGGAGGACCTAAATTTTTATTTCTCTATAGATACCCAGAAGTGGGATTGCTGGGTCATATGGTAAGTATATGTTTAATTTCATAATAAACTTCCAAACTGTTTCCCAAGGTGGTTATACCATTTTACATTCCTACCAGCAGTGTATGTGAGTTTCAGTTGCTCTACATCCTCATCAGGTCTTAGTGGTGTTATTTTAAAATTTTAACTATTTGAGTAGATGTATAGTAGTACCTCATTGTGGATTTTATTTGCATTTCCTTAATGACTGATAATGTTGAACAACTTTTCATGTTTATTTTCCATGTATATATTCTCTTTGGAGGAGGTCTTGAGTCTTTTGGTTATTTTAAAATTTGATCTAGCTGCTTTAATATTTCGTTCTTGTGTTAAATTTCTGGAATCTTGATTATTATATGCCTTGGTGTAGATTTATTCTGGTCATGGCTATTTGGAGTTCTATATGCTTCATTTATTTGTATATCAAATTCTTTATCTATGTTTGGGAAGTTTTCTGCCATTATTTCTGTGAAGAGGTTTTTTATGTCTTTTGCACTGTCTCTGGCTTTCTTACTGACTCCAGTCAATCTTAGGTTGCTCCTCTTTGCTTCATCTTATAGCTGTTGAATTGATTTTTCGTGATCTCTTGTTATTTTTAAGATATCTTTCTTTTCCTGGTCCCTAGTCACAATCCTGTCTTCTGTATCTGATATTCTGTCCACCCCTTCATTCAGTCTGTTAAGTATACTTTCAGTGGAGTTTTTAATCTCCTGGACTTCTGTTTGTATCTGTTTCATGGATTCTGTTTCTTTCCTGTGTTGGGCTTTCATGCTTTCCATTGTTTTCCTGAGCGCCTCTATTTTTTTTTTTTTTAATCTGTGTCTGCTTTAATGTGTTTTCATTTTGATTGTCATTTCTTTTTGCACCTTAGAAATTATTTCTTCTACAGCCTCTTCCATTTGTGTTTTCACTTCTGCTGCTATCATTTCAGAGAGTTCCAGTGGTTGGCTTCTGGTTTCCTCTATCTCTTCGTGCTCTGTACCTTGTCCTGGGTGGACTGGGCATTTGGGATTGTATTTTGCTTCTTTGTCTTGTCATTTTCTATTTTTGCTTTGTTTTCTGTGTTGATGCTTGTAGATTTCTAAAATTAGATAGCTTTATCCCTGGTGTCGAGGCTTTCCTAGGAAATACGTGTTCTTCAGGATGTCTTCTGCATGTAGGTGGTTCTTGGTCTTTAAGTCTGTCCCAAGAACCTACCTTCCCAATATATTAAGAATGTGTAGTTGCTATCTATTTGACTCAGGGCCCATTCCTTTGGTACTTGACTATGGTGGTGGTTATAGCCCTTTAGAATCACAGTGTTGTCATACAGGGGAGAAAAACTGATTATAACAGGTATGACATCTTGGTTGAAGTAGTGCAATTACCAATAGCAGTAAAATCAAGCACAGCCTGTCTACCGACAAACTGTGGTAACTATTAGCATGATGTCTTTAGCCATAGGAGCAAGTTCTGCAGTTATATAATATAATCCGACTTGTACCAGGAACTTGTATGCAATGATTTTCCACTTAGTAGAATGATTTTACCCTGTTGTGTGGGGGGTTTAAGAGGGATGGGGGTAGGCTGGAGAGACGAATGAGGTTAAATATAGTAGGGGTAAGATTAGGGGGGCGTAGGATCATCCAAGTTTTGGGTGAGTGTAGGACACAAGAGAATGATTGGAAGAGAAAGCCTAGGAGTATTGAAGTAAACCAGAAAGAGAAGAGACAGTGTTTACTCACATGAAAGTATCATAAAATCAAGCAAGATAATTGACAGTAGAGAGGAAGAGGATGAGTAGAATAAAACAGAAAGGTTAGAGATCTAATCGTGAAAGAAAAAAAAAACCACAGGCAACAAAAATAACCACACACACCTAAATACGACAAATGTACAGAAAGAAAAACAACAGGACAAAACAGAACAGAGTGAAAAAGAGAAAAGAAAGAAAAATAAAAAGGAAGGTGGGGGCAACCCTACCTGCTCACTTATATTCCACCTTTGTCCCCTAGCACAGTTCTGGTTCAACTAACTACCTGCTGGCTCGTATTGTTAGTGTTGCTTCCGACTATTTCATGCTGCTAGTCCCGCCTGTCCACCGTTTGCGCCCTGGCTTGGGGGGCCCTAGTGTGTGGCTGGCATTCCTGGATCGCTGCCAGGTCCCATCCGATGGAGGGAGGGAGGAGGTGATCTCCGGAACTCTTCCTACGCTTCACGTGGGTCCTGGATCTTGGGTCCCGGTCCCGGCAGCAATGGGAGGTGTGGATCTTGGGGTGTCTTTTTGCAGGTCACCTGGGTTCCAGCAGCAGGGAAGGGAGGAACCAATCTCAGGGTGTCTTCCTGCACGGGTCACCTGGGTCCCGGCCCTTGGTAGGTTTTTTATTCCTGCCTCAATTTGCTTGTTATTGGATTGTTCACCATTTTCATGTCTTGGTTCAATTTTGGTAATAGGTGTCTAGGAATCTGTTTCTTCAAGATTCTCCAATTTGTTGAAGTACAGTTTTTCATAGTAATTACTAACAATCTTCTGGATTTCGGCAGTGTCTGTTATGATTTCACCTTTTTCATTTCTAATTGTTTTGATGTCTTATCTCTCCTTTTGATAAGTTTGGCTAAGGGTTTATCTGTTATTTTAATTCTTTCAAGGAACTAGCCCTTCAATTCATTTATTCTTTGTATTGTTTTTTTAGCCTTGGTTTCATTAATTTTCACTCTAATCATTATGATTTCCGTCCTTAAACTAGGTTTGTGTTTGAAGTGTTGTATTTCAGGTATGTTGAGGCTAATTATTAGGATATGTATTTGATCTCACTCTGTTTTTTTCTAATGCAAACACTGACTGCAGTAAAGTTCCCTCTTAGGATTGTTTTCATTGTGTCCCACAGGTTCTAGTGTGTTGTACAATTCCAGAAATTGTTTTTTTTTTTTTTTTTTTTTTTTTGTGGGTACCGGGGGGGTCGACCTCAGGACCTCGCGCGCCAGCAGGCGCCCGTGCCGCTGAGCGATATCACCGGCCCCTTTTTTGTATGTGGGTTCCGGGAGTCGAACTCGGGCCCTCACGCTTGCAAGGCAGGCGCTTAAACCGCTGAGCCATAATTTTTTTCCTTGATTTCTTCTGTGACCCATTGAGTGTCTGAGGAGTGTGTTACCTTTTCAAGTGTTTGTATAAATTTCCTGTCGTTTTCCTTTGTGGTTGATTTCTAGTATTAGAGCACCATGATCTGGTAACATACATGGATTGATTTCTGTTCTTTTGTATTTAAGCGGGTTTTGCAGACTATTATGTAGAACTTTGGAGAAAGTTCCATGTACTGTTGAGAAGAATTGTGTTCTGTTGTAGGGTAGAGGACTCTGATACCTATTAAATCCATTTGTTCAAAGGTGTGGTTCAGCTCTGATATTTCTTTGTTGTTTTGTTTAGCTGATCTGTCTCTTTGTGGTAGTGGGATATTGAAGTTGATTGTGTTGATGTTTATTTGATCTTTTATGCCCAGCAGTATTTGCTTTATGAATGTAGGTACTGCAATATTTGGTACTCCAATATTTGGTAAATACATATGTGTTTACAATCAGTCTTTTCTGCTGAATTGTTCCATAAGTAATATGTAATGACCTTCTTGGCTTTTGATCAGTTTTAGTTTGAAGTTTACTTTTTCTGAAAATAAGATTGCTTACCCCTACTTCCTTTTAGGGTCCTGGTGCATGGGATATTGTTTTCCAGCCTTTGATTTTTAGTCTGTGGATTTCTTCTTGGATTAGATGAGTCTCTTGAATGCAGTAGACTGTTGGATTCCATTTTTTGATCCAGTCTGCCAGTCTGTGTCTCATTATTGGGGAGTTGAGTCCGTTTACATTTAGAGTTCTTATTGAAAGGTATTGATTTATTCCTGTCATTGCGTTCTTCTCCTGTCGATGACTGTTTCAGTTTTCCTTTTTTGTTTAACTACTTGCCTTGCTGGATGTATTCATTCCATCTGATTTTTTGGCTTCGTTGGCTTTATTCTGTGTCTGAGATATTCTGGCATATGTTTTAGAATGTTGGTTTGGTGTCATGTATCTCTTAAGATGTTCTTTGTCATGGAATGTCCTTACTTCTCCATCAATTTTTTTTTTTTTTTTTTGTGGGTATCGGGGGGTCAACCTCAGGACCTCGCGCGCCAGCAGGCGCCCGTGCCACTGAGCGATATCACCGGCCCTTTTATCGTACGTGGGTTCCAGGAGTCGAACTCGGGCCCTCGCACTTGCCGGGCAGGTGCTTAAGCCGCTGAGCCATCTCACCGGCCCTCTCCATCAATTTTGAAAGATAGTTTTGCAGGATATATTGGAAGTTCTTTATTTTTAGGGCTTGAAACATTTCACTGCAAGCTCTTCTGGCCTTTAAAGTTTGTGTTGACAAATCTGCTGCAACCCTGATATCTTTAACTTCATAGTACATGATTTTGCTCTTCTCTGACAGCTTTTAAGAGTCTGTCTTTTTGTGGGACATCTGGAATTTTGACCATGATGTATTGTGGTGAGTTTCTACAGTGGTACCTTGGTTCATGAATGCTTCTGTTTGCAAACAGTTCAGTTTTCAAACAAAAGCATTTGACAGAATTTTGCTTCCATTCACAAGCTCCGCATTGGGTGACAAACAACCACAGCCATCTTCCCCACACAAACACAAAACACGGCCATCTTCCCCAAAATTATGAAACAAATTAAGTTCATGAACTGAGGTACCACTGTACCACTTTTTATTGTAGTTAATTGGTGTTCTAGAAGCCTTGCTTACCTGTATGTTCAGTCTTTCATCAGACTTGGAAAGTTTTCTGTTATTAAACAGATTTTTTAATTTTGCTAACATAATTTTTTATTCCATGTGTGCCATCTTCTGATTTTCAGTTAGCCTTTTCATTTTTCAGTTAGCCTTCAGTTAGTTGTCTTAGCATCATCTAGAAGCTGTTGGATGAATTTTTCTTGTTCTCATCATATTTAAGTTTTTTTTTTTAAGTAATTCCTTGTGATTTTCCATTTTGCCCTTGATTTCAGAAACTTTGTCTTCACATTGGTCATTTCTGCAACTTACAAATTCTGCACAATGTTTTATTTCTGATTACTGGCACCTTTTCATGGAGTTGATATCCTTGGTGAATTTGTCATTCATATTTTGAACTGTTTTGGTCAGCTCTTTCAGTTTTTTGTTTCTCCCTTACCTATGTTGGTCAGTTTGTATGTTCCATCATCTTTTAGGTCATGTTCTTTTTGAGCTTGCTGAATTTCTGTAGCTGTTCTTTAATCATTTCATATAGCTCCACTACCTGTTGTTTCCTTTCCTTTCCATCAGTGCCCCTTGGATCTGCTTTGGGAAAGTTGGGAGTCTTTGGTGGCTTTTTGTTGCCTTGTTTTTTCATTCATATGTATAAAACACACACACATACACATATGGAGTGTTGAAAGTTGAAGTCAAGTAGAGTGAGATTTTATTGTTGATACGAGGATCTGTTTGTTTAGATTCTGTTTTCCAGTGACATGTTTGTAACTTTGTCTAGGGAAGTTGTTCACCTCTACAAGCATTTCAATTTAATTAGGTCTTACCCTGTCACTGTGTTTTAAGGAGAGAATTTCTACTGGTTATAACATTGTCAACAGAACCAAGTATACATCAGTTATAAACATTAAAACTTGTTTTGATGATTTTACCTTTTCATCAGTGACCCTTATGAACTACATTATTCTGGGATTCGTGAGGTGTGGGAAGGTGGAAAGGAAAGGGAAAGGGAAGGGGATATGTTAATGGGAAGAGATATATCAATAGATTAAAAAAACAAGAAGTCAGACTGTTGGAGTTATTTTATACCTGTTTTAAAGGGCTGGTGTAGAGGGGGTTTGGGAGAATTATTTGTGTAGTCAAGAGAATATACACAGATGGTTGGCAGTATATTTAGAGACTGAGGAAGGCTGTGAGATTGCTGGTGCCTGTTAATATGTTTGTTGGTAGTTTTGATTCTTCTACGTGTAATTTTGTTAAGGATTATCCTGATATGGCCTTAAATGATACTGTCTAGTTTATAGCACTGGTTAATTCTTATTCTTTAATGCATCTATACAGTATGCTGTTGTGTTTATGCTGTTAATAGATGGAGAGAAGGAGTGGGAAGGCAAGAAGGTGAAATAGTGAAGGATAAAGAAGGACTAAGAATAAGTCTGGCAGAGAGTTGAAGGATAACAGGGAAGAGACACTAAAAGAAGGAGCAGGTCAAAGAGGAAGTCCTTGAAACTTAAGGTATTGTAATCCTCCTACACCAGTAAGGAAGAGCCAAAGAAAAAAGAGTAAGAAAAATGAAAACAGAGACAACAAATTAACAAGGTTACAATAATTACCGTTGCGAAATATCAATAGAAGTAAGAACAGAAACCTTCACACAAGTTGGTATAGCAATAACCCAGATCTTCCACACAGCTCCCTCTTTGCTGGTGTTATTGTGTGTCCTCATTTCAAGCTCTGGTCGTGTCCTCTGCAGACTTCTATCTTGATTGATTTCGAGGGTAAAGATTGTGGACTTCTCCATGTCTTCCCTTCTCCAGATTTCTTACCTATTATAGGGCCCAAAAAGTCACCGTCACAGTTGCTTGTCACCTTTGTCTGTTTCAGCTTTGCCTGGAGTACCCACAAGAGGGCACTCTGCCTCCTGCCTCCCAGTAGTTGTCTCCTTGTTATCTGATTTTGTCAAGCTGGTTTTCATTTCCTTATGCCCTTGTCAGCTAGGCATTGTTGGGTTCCCCCTCCTCCCATGGGAGGTTATCGACAGTAATGGGTAGGACACTGCACATCCCATGTACTCCTGTGTGAGAGAAATAGGTAGCTTCTTGTTGTTGTTGTTGTTATTAAAATTGTCTGTGTTAGTGAAACCTTCTCTCTCTCTCCTGTGTCCTGCCACTTGCAGGCTCTGGGGACAGGAGCAATGGTATGTGGCAATGAAATTTTATCTCATTCTGTTTTTGGCCTCTTTGAGTCTTTGGGTTGGTGTTGTCTAACTTCACCATGTGCAATAGGATAGCTTGACTGTGGATTTATTAATACTCTACACTGTCACTGAAGGGCTGACATCCTCCCTCCTTCAGCCTGCCCCTTTCCCAAGGTGGCATGGATGCCAGGTCTAGGGCAAGGGGTGGGGTACTGTGGACCAGTTTCCCTTTTTCCACCCTCTAAACTCTGGATTTTAGTCTAGCTGGGTTGTCTTTCAACCCATATCTGACTTTATTTTTTGCCCCTGCTTTTCTTTAGCACTGCATCAGAGGTACTCAGGTAATTGGAGGTACTCACTGTTGCTGGCACCCTGTTTGTCTATGATGAATCTCCTTTTGTCTGTTTTATTAATCATGAGAAAGATGTTGAAGTCTTAAGCTATAGTAGCAGATTTGTTTCTTTAATGTTTCAGCATTATGTATTTCAAAGTTCTTTTTATTTAATGCATACATATTTAGGATTGATATGTGTTCTTAATGTATTGACCCTTTGATTCTTATGAAATGGCTTTTGTTTAATCATTTTGTTGTGTCCAGTTCTATTTTATATGATATTAATACTGTATATCCATGTTTGCTTTCTATTGCTATCACTTTCCATCTACTTTAACCTACATATATATCATTATACTGTGTTTGAAATTAGTTTCATTTAGATAATATGAACAGTAGTCTACCTTTACCCAGGGTTTTGCTTTTCACAGTTTCAGTTATCAGTAGTCAACCACAGTACAAAAATATTAAACGAAAAATTCCAGATAAATAATTTTTAAGTCTTGCAGTCTCCAGCTTCATCCCATCTGGGACAGATCCCATCCTTTTGTCCATTTCTGTGGTAGAGAACTTGCCTAGCACGCCTGAAGCCCTGTGTTCTCATGCTAGCAGTGCACACACACACGCACATGTACAGGTACACACACAAACACGAGTTCTGTACCTTGTCAACAGTATTGACTTGGTTGAATATAACTGAAAGGAATGAAACTTGTGTCCCTTTCAAAGCACTTTTAAAATCTGTTCTTTTTATGCTAATTCACAATGACCCATTTCCTTTGGTTTTAGTTTCCTATAAATGTTATGATTGTGTTTCTAAGAGGTTATTTAAAATTTTTATTAAAAATAATTCTGAAGGGTTAGAGCTATTGATGACTAGAAAGAAAATAGTTCCTGAAATAATTCCAATACTAAAATTTAGGGGCTTTTTATTATTTTATTTTATTTTTTTGAGACAGGGTCTTGCTAGGTAGTTCAGCCAGACCTTGAACTCACTTTGTAGCCCAGGCTGGCCTCGAACTCATGTTGGTCCTTCTGCCTCAACCTCCTGAGTGCTAGGACTACAGGCATGCGCCACCACACCCGGCTAGGGGCTTTTTAAAGGGCTGTTGTTATGAAGTTAAAAATCCTAAATATCACTGTATCACTGAAGAAAAATCAAGCCTCTGATTTTTATCTTATTACAGACCAAAAGTGATAACTTATCGTATCCAATACTGTTTGCATTATCTAGTATTTATAGAGTATTGCTGGAAATAAATATTTAACTGTTTCATTTAGCTTTCTGTTACTGTAGCAAAGTACCTGAGACAATTAACTTGTAAAGAAGAAAGATTTCTTTTGGCTCACAGTTCTGGAGGTCCCAATCATGAATGATGGGCCCCATTGTTTTGGGCCTGTGGCAGAATACCACATTATGGCAGGAGCACATGGTAGAGTAAAACTGCTCATCTCATGATCAGAAACTCAAGAAGAGTTGAGGACAGGGCCAGGGTCACACTATGCCCCAAATGATGTAAAGATGTCCCACTAGGCCCCCATCTTAAAGATTCCATCACCTACCAAGCCTTTATCAGGGGACTTTGGGGGACATTCAACATCCTGACTACAGCAGTAGTTTACTTGATTTCTGACTTTAATGGGAAAGCGTTTTGTTTTGTTTTGGTTTTTTGAAACAGGGTCTTACTATGTAGTTCAGGGTGGCCTTGAACTCACTATTTAGTCCAGGTTGGCCTTGAACTCTCAGTGATTCTCCTGCCTCAGTTTCCCAATGCTGGGATTACAGGCATGCACCACCATGCCCAGCTTGGGAAAGTATTTTACATTTAAGCATTATGTGGTTTTTATTTTGAGTATGTAGCTTCTTAATTTGATCCTTTTTTTTTTTTTTAATTGCTTCTGGTGTTTTTCTTTAATAATTGACAGTTTATTTCTTTGTTCCACTATTAAAAGCTAATCTGAAGTGAACTGTTTCCAAGCTCTAAGTCATTAAAATATACAGTTTCAAAGATTGTGTTATTGGATATTCAATATGTGTAAGTTAGAAAAGTGAAAAGAAATGGCTTTTTAGCATAGTCTTAAAAGCTAGTGTAAGAAGTTTATAGTTACAATAAGTGGATGTGGATATAGTGGATGAAACCCAACTCTCTTATATTTGTTTCTTGTAACTACTTTGTAACAGTGATTGTTAAACGTATTTGTACATTACCATCTCCTGGAAGATGTGTTCAAGACTGCCTTCAGAATTTTGAGCCAGTAGGTCTGGGTGGGACCTGAAGATTGGCTATTCTGACAACTTCCAGACGATGTCCATGCTGCTGCCATGGAATCTTACTTTGAAAACAGCTGCTTTATAGTACGTTTACCCTGGTAACGGTAGAATGATTTTCTTTTTCAGTTCAATTGCACCAGTTAATAGAGTTTCTTAAATGTAGTCCAATGTGGTGGGTACTTGTAGTTTAAGACTAGAGAGACTCATTTCTGTATCGTCACTTACCAGCTTTTTGACTTGAGAATCAGCCATCATTTAATCTGATCCTTAGTTTTCTCATCATTAAATTGTCCTAGGAGAATGAAAGTACATAATATATGGGTAAATGTTCTGAATTGTATGTTGCCACACACATATAAAGTGGCATCTTTTTCAGCTTGTTTTAAAATACTGTACTTTATAATATTGTTACTTTCAATACTTTGATAAATTACTGTTCTCTCTTTATTGCCCCCTATCCTTTTCATCCTGCTTATTTTTTAGAAATAGTGTCTTTCAGTTCAAGTAGCCTTGAATGCCTTCGAAATAAAATATATTAAGATGAATATAGGCAGTCTTTGTGGGTTTGAAAAAAATAAAGGCATTTTGCAAGAACCTATGAATAATCCTCCAAGTTGTCTTTACACAGTGATACCTTGGTTCACAAACTTAATTTATCCCATGTTTCTGGAAAAGATGGCCTCGTTTGTGTTCATGCAGGAAAGATGGCTACAGTCTTGTCACCCAAGGCAGAATTTGCAAACAAAAACAAAATTCTGCTTAACGCTTCTGTTTGTGAACCAAATTGTTCGCAAACAAAGTTTTCAAGAACTAAGGTACCACTGTAGTAGGAATAATTGTGATTGTTGGTTGACCTTTAAAAAAATTTGGGGGCCGGTGAGATGGCTCAGCGGCTTAAGCGCCTGCCCGGCAAGCGCGAGGGCCCGAGTTCGACTCCCGGAACCCACATACGAAAAAGGGGCCGGTGATATCGCTCAGCGGCACGGGTGCCTCCTGGCGCGCGAGGTCCTGAGGTCGACCCCCCCGGTACCCACAAAAAAAAAAAAAATAATAAATAAATAAATTTGTCAAAACTTTAAAGACTCATATTGTGGATTATAGATGCTTAGAGAAATTAAGAGAAGTAGTAAAATTACTGTTTACCATATTGTAATTTAAAACATGAGAAATATTGAATTTTCCTCATAAGAACTTATCAAAAGTAGTTTGAGCAGTGCTTTGCTCCTTGTCATATAAATTATAGTATGGAGAAGGGGGAAGGGGAAGAGTGAAACACAAACACCAAAGAGAGTGAGTGGAGATACTTGTGGTACCATATGAATTAGCAGAGAAACATTACATTCTATATAACTTGTATTGGATGTGTTTTAGTGGAATATTTAAACATGAACATTTTTAAAAAACATGGAATCATACAGTATAATGGTTTGTAAGGTCTGTACTATAGAACTATCTATCCGGTTTATAAGGCTATCTTAGATTCCTTTGAATCATTCTGTGTTAGAACACAGGTCAGCACACTTTTTCTGCAGAGGAAAGATTATTTAGATACTTAAATAAACAAGATAGATGTATACAATTTTTATTGATAAAATTTAATGATTTTATAATGCAGATCATATAAGAAGAATGGAATGCTTTCACAGAGATAACATTTCTCTTCACTGGGGTTCAAAGTTAGTGTTTTCCTATAATCTTGTCAGTTGTAAATGTTCAGCTGTAAAAACCATTGTTAAACTCTTGGCTCATTACAAAAACAAGCAATGGGCTGTTCAGTCATGTTTGAGAATATAGTGGATCTTTGAAATCATCTAGTAGTAAGGGTTGTTTTTCATAGTCACACGGTTACTAAATAACAGATGATGTGAAGCACAGTGCTTTTCAGAATATCTCACTTCCTCTCATTTTCATAATTAAAATTTATTTAACCAGAATACCCTGTTCCCTAATCATTTTATAAAAGGGAATTCACCTTATTAAAAAACTGCCACCTCCACATCTTTCCCTGCCTCAGATTTGTTTCTTTTATCATACCTGGTTTTTAGTCGGTGACTCATCTTCTGGAATAATAATAATAATAATAATAATTTTAAATGAAAAGTACTGCTGTAAAGGTATTTTACAGGGGGCTGGTGAGATGGCTCAGTGGCGTACGCATCTGCCTGGCAAGCACGATGGCCCGAGTTCGACTCCCGGAACCCATATACGAAAAAAGGGCCGGTGATACCGCTCAGCGGCACGGGCGCCTGCTGGCGCGCGAAGTCCTGAGGTTGACCCCCGGTACCCACAAAAAAAAAAAAAAAAAGATATTTTGCAGAGATTTAGGATAGTTGATATGGCATTGTTCCTTATATATATATATTTTTTTTTAAATAATTTAAATTATTTTTGATTGTACTGGTGAACTGTGCAATTTTATTAGCTGATATTGCAGATCTTAAATACTAGGCATTGTGAATTAGGTAGTATCTTAAGTAGCTGGAAATAATATTTTTTTACTACCACTCTTCTAATCCTACCATTGGTAAAATGGAAAGGACTTTGGTTCATGGAGAACTAGACTGAAATACTGAACATCAAATCCATGGCACTTAGTGTAGATAGTGAATAATGTGTTATGTATGAATGTGTATGTATATGGAGTTTTTTGGTGTCACCAGGGATTGTACACAGGGCCTTGTCCGTGCTAGGCAAATGCTGTACCACTGAATTGGATGTGCTGACTCTCACCCAACTTTATATATTTTAGGCATAAATTGTGTAAAATGGTAATTTGGCAAGAAATTACATAGAAGGAACTTAGCAAATGATATTTTTAATTATTAAATGTGTAGGCCAGTAGTTGTTCATAATCTCCACATTTTGCTTATTATTCTTAGTCAGTGGTGGCGCACCTATGGCATGTGTGCTGCAGCAGGCAGTCACTGATTACTAGAGAAACAGATTTAATACAAGATATACAAATACATAAGAATTTATAAGATTCGCTTACAGTGGCCACCCACAGAATCAGGTGTGGAAGAGTGCAAAAGGTCTGTTTGCACATTGGGGATCTGAAGGACACTGTAGTATCCCATGTGAGTCCATATCAGGAGGCTAAAGAGTGTGTGCTAGAAGCCAGGAGATGATGCCCAAGATAAAAACGAAGACTGGTGCTCCTCCAAAGAAACAGAAGCAAGCCTTTCTTTTTCATTTCCCTTTTATAGCATTCTAGTGACAATCCTCCTTAGGGTGGGTCTTCCACACCCAGAACTATGCTGAGCCAATTTAGTCTGGCATTTCTTGCTCAGGTTGACACAATCAATCAACTATCACAAAAACCCTAAAAGGTTTGCCTTCACTGTCCTATGTAATAGAATGGCCAATAAAACAGAATATGCAATTTTATTACCCAGTATTGAAACCTGATGACACTTGATTAGTCACACACCTGAGCCATACAGTCCTTAGACAAGGTATGCAACTTCTCTTCCTCAATTTCCTAATCTTTAAATTGAAGATATGATAGTTCATACCTCATGGGATTGTTCTAAGGGTTAAGTATCTTTTTTTTTTTTTTTTGTGGGTACCGGGGGGTCGACCTCAGGACCTCACGCGCCAACAGGCACCCGTGCTGCTGAGCGATATCACCGGCCCCTTTTTTCGTATGTGGGATCCGGGAGTCGAACTCGGGCCCTCGCGCTTGCAAGGCAGGCGCTTACGCCGCTGAGCCATCTCACCGGCCCAGGGTTAAGTATCTTAGTACCTGTGAAGTATAATGGTCCATGTAAAGTTATTACATGTCCAATGTAACAGTGCTTGGCTCGCTGTATTTGAAGTCTTCCTAATTTCAAGTAGATTTAGTCAATTAAGCAGAGTCCCTAATGTAGCAGTGAAGTCTAAGGTTCTTCTATCATAGATAGGACTTAACCTAATTTAGCTCATTCCTTATAGCATTATAACATAAACAGTAAAAGGGCAAGTTCTCCAGTATAGTGGGCTTGTATATTTTTATAGTGCCCTTTGTAGTCATGAATAGAAAAATTAGTTAAATATCAACACATACAAACATATTCAAGAAATTGTAGTTCTGGCCTGATAATCTACCTCAGATGTGCAAGGATGCCTTGAGGGCTTTTTCCTCCCCCTTACCCAACATGTGTCTTACATTTTATGACTTTAGTAAAACATATACTGTACTGTGTAGTATTTTGCTCTTAATACCTCTGGTTAATAGTTACTTGACAAAAGGAAATGCTCTGAGAAAAGGGAATGCTTTGTGAATTTGAAATCTGTGATTAATCTACATTCTTTGTATAGTTTTATATTATTCGTGTAATGTATTTAGGTGAAACAATTTAAGCACCTAATTTTCTTTTGAATTTACATTCTTCCCTACTTTTTGTAGAAGTTTCAGATGTTTATAAATCCTATTAATGGTATTTCTGTTGTCAAGTTTTCTCATGTATGTTTCTTTTTTTCTCCCACCAGATGAAATAAAAGCTGAAACTGAAAAACAGAGGTATGTGGGTTTTTGTTCTTTAATAAAAATAATTTATGAACTTGTTAATCTTAGCAAAAATAATACAATCATTTGTAGTTTTAGTATGACAGATTTTCTGCATGTGATTTTTTATAGTAAAATTAATGTTTTTTAAAAATTGTTTTAAAGAAATGTTAACATGCTTAACAATACAAAATAATCACATGTAAATAAATTTAGACAGTGTTTCTGAAATACCATGAGATATGCTTTAAAGTATTTTCTTAAAAACTTTGATTCATATTTAGAAAAAATACTAGGCTTTTTGATAGTGTTAGCCTCTTTAGAACAGAATTGAATTACTCAAAAGTATATAACTTAAGGACAAGTAAAAAGCCCATTGCCTTTTAATGTGTGATACCAAATTTAGGTGGCAGTGAAATAATTACATAACAGACCTTGAGATATTTGTAAAAATATTAGAGAAAAATTCTACATCTTGCAAATATTTAATTACAGCTCTGGCCACTATTTTTTGGCCTTGTGGCAAATATCTTAATTTCTGTAAATTTGTTTTCCTCAGAATATGGGAAGATAGAGGACTTATTTAGCAAGGTTCCTTTTAAGAAATTCTACGTTTCTATGAGTTTATCGTTGCTACGATAAATGTGATGTTCTAATCAGACTTCTTTTTCATTTAGTCCTCCTCATGGAGAAGCAAAAGCTGGATCAAGCACTCTTCCACCAGTGAAATCAAAGACAAATTTTATTGAAGCAGACAAGTACTTCTTACCCTTTGAGTTAGCGTGCCAGTCCAAATGTCCCCGAATAGTTAGTACATCACTAGATTGCTTACAGGTGTGTATAAAATGGTATTTTAAAAGCTGTCTTATTTTTAATGTGTTTTTAGAACACTACTCACAGTTAATGACTCAGATGTTTTCATAAAAGCTTTGATTATTCCTTTTTGAGGTAAGAAACCAAATAGTTGCTTATATTCTAGACAGTAATCGTACAAGAAGATGTTTCTAGTTTAAAGGTAACAAAAATCATCAGCTTAGTGAGACCCCAAAATTTTTACTAAGGTTGTCAATAATAAAAGTGTTGATATAGTCTCTTTTCATCAGTGGAATGCAAGAACAGTAATACTTTCATCTACTGCTAACTTTACCTACATCATAATTTGGAAGTAATTTTACTAAGTGCCTGCTGTTTTATATAGAACAGGAGTTAATCTTGGTAGCTTAATATTTCACTGCTGGACCTCAGCTATGACATTCATTTAAAAATTCCTGAATGCTTTCATCCTCTTTTACACACACACTCATACTCACTCACTCTCATTCATTCATATCTTCTCTCTCTCTTAGATATTTTGTAAGACAAACCTCCAGATAGAGGGGTATTTCTTTTTTCAGATGTTCTATTTGTGAATTATATAATTTAACTAACAGTGCTTTGGCTAGGAAGATGTCACATGATTTGTCTTTTTTTTTTTTTTTGTGGGTACCAGGGGTCAACCTCAGGACCTCGCGCGCCAACAGGCGCCCGTGCCACTGAGCGATATCACCGGCCCTTTTTTCTTATGTGGGTTCTGGGAGTCGAACTCAGGCCCTCGCGCTTGCCAGGCAGGCGCTTCCACCACTGAGCCATTTCACCGGCCCTTTTTTTTTTTTTTTTTTTAATGTGGGTATGGGGAGTCGACCTCAGGACCTCACACTTGCCAGCAAGCACTTGTGCCACTGAGCGATAGCACTTGCCCTTTTTTTCCTTTATGTGGGTTCCGGGAGTTAAACTCAGGACCTCGCGCTTGCCGGGCAGGCACTTATGCCGCTGAGCCGTCTCACCGCCCCACATGATTTGTCTTTAAACTAGGTTAAAAATAAGTTCATCTGTTTTCTGACTTTTTTTTCTTTTTAAGAATTAGAATTATAATATCTAATGTCTTTCTTCTAGGATATAATGGTAATGATGAATAAATAGATCTGTGATTTATTGCAGCCGGTGTATGGAAACTGGGTTTTCACCAACTTGATCTAATTTGGAAAAAGATCTGATGTATTTGAAAGTGTTAAGATATTTTCACAAAAGCAGTATCCAAAGTCGTCTTTATAGAAAGCAATATATAGTTGTAACTCAGACGAACTCTTAATGCCTGGGTTTCTTAAAGTATTGCCTAACGGTTATGTTATGGTCATTGTTCTATTTTTGTGATTCTTACAAATTAAGTAATTTGGTGTATTTAGAGCTAGTAAACTACAGAAAAAAATTTGTATAGCATTTGGCTTTGATTATGCCTTGATTTTTTTTTTTTAACAGAAAAATATGGTATAGCATTTGGCTTTGATTATATCTTGATGTTTTTATATAAAAATTTCTGTGTATATTCAGTCATATATTGTATTTTAATTTCCATTCAATTAGTATATATACTAGCTAGCTTAATTAGAGTCTTTATTTACTTTCTCCATTTCAGAAACTTATTGCTTATGGGCACTTGACTGGCAATGCACCAGATAGTACAACACCAGGCAAAAAATTGATTGATAGAATTATTGAAACAATATGTGGCTGCTTCCAAGGTCCTCAAACAGATGAAGGAGTTCAGTTGCAGATAATAAAGGTAAATAATTTATAAAGTGAATTTGTTATTCATAATCTATACTTTTAAAAATCAGAAGCCTTTCACCTTGAAAATGTTAGAAAAAGTCATTTTATATTCCAGCTATAATAAGGCCATTTGGGTGCTTTTTATTAGATTCCATATGAAATTTTATTGATGAATATCAAGAGTCCATTAGAAGAAGTCTATATTATTGTGTCTCTTTTAAACATCACAGTTCAGGCTTGGTTCCTAGAGTCTTCTAGAGTTTTTCTGTTTTTGGCATGTTTTTCATATATATTCTGTCCTTCAAGCTTTAGGGTAATCCTTAAAGCTGTTAACCTGGCTAATTTCTTCTGTATTGTTGGACCCCATATAGCCTGCCCTCTCGACTCATGGACTACAAGCTTTCATGATTCCCTTTTACCTATCCATTCACTCAGCCTGCTCAGGAAAACCCTGTTCCAGGATTGTGCTATACTGAACCTGGATAGTTGAATTCCTTTACAGAAAAACTGTGATCTGTTATAAATTTTAGTTCTTTTTACTGTTATGGTAGTGATAGTATGTTTATATATTAGTAAACTCTTTAATGTACTGTAGTACTTTCGAAATTGCTTACATATATAAAATGTTTCCTTGTATAAATATTATCCCTTTTGAGCCTATTTCATAGTTGTATTTACTTCACAAGTCATATAATATCTTTATTATTAAAAATCTTATCCAGTCATTTTGGCCTGTCATTTACAGTTTGATGGCATTTAGGGTTTAATCAGGATATATAGTCATTAATGCTGACCACATTGTACACCATAAAGAGAATAAAAGATAGGAGTGTTTGCACTTGAGAAATTCCAGGTAACCTAATACATAAAAATTCACATGGAGTTGTTCACTTTATTGGAGGATTCACGTTAGGATTATTTTAAATGCTTTATTCTAAGGATTTATAAACACTCTTGACAATAACAATAGCACATTTATTAACTCTAGTGAGTAAAAAAGATCTCAGGAAAATTTGGAGACAAGACAGTATTTATCCTCCAGAGTTGACAATCTAATTAAACAGATACATGAGACATATCTGTGCACTATTATGAGAAGGTATAGTTGCTGTGCATTCTAATAAACTAAATATTCACATTAATGAACCCTGTGTTGAAACATATTAGTTAAATGTTTTTCTAATATTTTGGGGTCAAGACTACTATCAGAATGAGGAAAATATCAAATATTTTAACAACTAATGATATATTCAAGACAGGTAGAAATTCTTTATACACTGCCTGAAAGTGATAATTGTTTCTAAGTGTTTTAATTCTCATATGAAAATACTCATATATTTTGTACTGAAACTCTGCAGAAAGTAGCTTTAACTTTGTCCCCCCATCCCTTTTTAAGGCTTTACTTACGGCAGTAACATCACAACACATAGAGATTCATGAAGGAACTGTACTGCAAGCTGTGAGAACATGTTACAATATCTATCTAGCAAGCAAAAATCTCATCAATCAGACAACAGCCAAAGCTACTCTTACTCAGATGCTAAATGTTATCTTTGCACGCATGGAAAACCAAGCAGTAAGTATTTAAAAAAGAGACTGTATATAACATAGGCATCAAATAAGGAGTTTATAGTAATTACAGTAACAGTTTTGCTCCTGTAGAAAAAGAATGTCTTTCATTTACTGTTCTTATTGGAGATTTGTTGTATTGTTTTATTTTGAGGATTGTTTGACTTTGGTCAAAATGTATTGCTGGTCACAAATAGAGTGTGAAAGGTTGATTACCATCTTTCCCGAAGTATTTATGAATGGTATTTTTACTGAACTCAATCTTAGGGTGGAGCGTAATACAGATATGAAACTATCTACTTTGATCTGTTCTAGTATAAAATTATTCATTGAGCCTTAAAAATACATTTCTATACTTAAGAAATGTATTTTTTCATTCATACATTAAGGGCTGTGATATCCCCTACACTTAAAACTGCTTCAAATTGGTTGGTAAGAGATCAATAACTAGAATGATTTGGGATTTTTGTTTTGTATACTTATTGTTGTATTTATTACTTAGGTCTTCATAATTACAAGCCAGCTTCCAACATTTTTATTTATTTTATTTTAAAGAGAGAAAATAATAACAATAAAACAGTTTCAAAACAGGCTGGTAGGACAGTAACAATAATTAATGCATTGCATATTGTTACCTTCGTAGTAGTTTTTCAGAGTACAAGATATAGGCAAGAAATATTATCCAAACAATATTAACACAAACTTATCTTTTCAATGAACTAAGAGAAACTAGTTGTGTAACTATCTTAACTCTCTTAACTCTCTTAACTGGGTATATATATATTTTTTTCTTTTTCCCTTCTTTCCTTTCCCCTTTCCCCCATCCCAGTTTCTCTTTTAAACAGTTTCTTCCTAAATCATATGTGTGCTACATTTTGGATCTTATTTACTCTTTCAGCTTTTCACACTAGTGCAACAGTGCGATGTTTACACATGTGGGCCTGACATATTTTACTTATGAGTATGCTCTTGAGATGTATCCATTTACCTACAAAAGTCTCAAGTTTATCCTTCTTTATGGCTGAATGGTACTCCATTATATAAAAAAAACAACATCTTTTTCATCCATTCCTTGGTTGATGGGAATTTGGGTTGTTTCCAAGATCTAACTATTACAAATTGTGCTGCTGTAAACATGGGTGCACATATATTGCAGTGGTATGATGTTTTTAATTCTTCTGGGAATATATCCAGAAGGGTAATAGCTGGGTTGAACGGGACCTCTAATCCTAGCTTTTTGAGGAATCTCCACACTGATTTCCACAGTGGTTGCACCAGTCCACACTCCCACCAACAGTGGAGAAGAGTTCCTTTTTCCCCACAGCCCCTCCAGCATTTGTTATTGGTTGATTTCTTGATAATAGCCATTCTTTCTGGGGTGAGATGGAATCTTAGTGTTTTAATTTGCATCTCTCAAATGACCAGTGATGTTGAACATTTTTTCATGTATTTATTTGCCATTTGTATTTCTTCATCTGAGAAGTGTGCATTCATCTCAGATGCCCTTTTTTGGATTCGGTCTTTGAATTTGGGGGGCCTGATTTTTTCAATTCTTTATATGTTCTAGATAGAAGTCCTTTGTCTGAGGGACAACTGGCTAAAATTTTTTTCCACTCTGTGGGTTATCTTTTCGCTCTGTTGGTGATTTCTTTTGTTGTGCAAAAGCTTTTTAATAGGGCGAGATCCCATTTGTTGATTCTTTATAGTATTTCCTGTGTGGTCTGGGTTTTGTTCATGAATCTCTGCCTACACCTATGTCTTCAAGATTTCTACCTATTTTCTCTTCTAGTAAATTTAGTGTATCTGTTTTAATATTTACATGTTTGATCCATTTTGACTTTAGTTTAGTGCATGGTGATAGACATGGGTCTGGTTTTAGTCTTTGGCATGTGGAAAGCCAGTTTTTCCAGCACCGTTTATTAAAAAAGAGACTGTCTTTCTTCCAGTGAACACATTTGGCTCCTTATTCGAAGATAAGGTGGTTTAGTGTGTTTGGAGTTACATCTGCATCTTCTATTCTGTTCCACTGATGCTCAGGTCTGTTTTTTGCCAATACCATGTTGATTTTATCACAGTAGCTTTGTAGTATAATTTTAGGTCTGGGATTGTGATGCCCCCTGACTTGCCTTTGTTGTCCAGAATTATTTTTGCTATCCTAGGTCTCTTCTGGTTCCAAACAAATTTTAGGAATGTTTTCTCTAGTTTTGTGAGGTATGCTAATGATATTTTGATTGGGATTGCATTAAATCCATATAACAGTTTTAGGAGTATGGCTATTTTCACTATGTTGGTTCCCCCTATCCATGAGCATTTTCCGTTTTCTGGTATCTTCTTTGATCTCCTTTTTCAGAGTACTTTAGTTTTCGATGTATAGATCTTTTACTTCCTTTGTTAGATTGATTCCTAAGTATTTCATTTTTTTGGATGCTATTGTGAAGGGTGTGGGTTCCCTGATTCTCTCTCACTGAGTTTGTTGCTTGTGTACAAGAATGCTATTGATTTTTGAATGCTGACTTTGTATCCAGCTACACTACTGAATTTGGTTATTAAATCTGCAAGTCTTGGTAGAGCTTTTGAGGTCTTCTATATAAAGTATCATGTCATCTGCAAATAATGATAATTTAACTTATTCCTTTCCTATCCTTACTCCTTTTCTTTCTTTCTCTTGTCTAATTGCTCTTGCTAATATTTCTAGAACTGTATTGAACAGGAGTGGTGATAGTGCACATCCTTGTCTTTTTCCTGATTTTAGAGTGAAAGCTTTCAGTTTTTGACCATTTAGTATGATGTTAGCTGTTGGTTTGTCATAGATGGCTTTTATCAGATTAAGATAAAGACCCTCTATTCCAATTTTCTGCCGGGTTTTTATCATGAATGGGTGTTGGACTTTGTCAGATGCTTTTTCTGCACCTATTGAGATGATCATGTGAATTTTGTTTTTGGTTCTGTTAATATGGTGTATTACATTTATTAGTGTATTACATCCCTGCATCCCTGGGATGAATCCTACTTGGTCATGGTGTATAATCTTCATGATGATTTGCTGCACTCTGTTTGCTAGTATCTTATTGAGGATTTTTGTGTGTATGTTCATTAGTGAGATTGGCCTATAGTTTTCCTTTTTGGTTTCTGGTTTTGGAATCAGGGTAATACTTGCTTCCAAGAATGGTTTTGGAAGTATTGCTTCCCTTTCAATTTCCTTGAAGAGTTTTAGCATTAGTGGCATTAGTTCTTCTTTAAATTTCTTGTAAAATTCAACAGTGAATACATCAGGGCCTGGGCTTTTCTTTGTTGGTAAATTTTTAATCATATTTTCAATTTCATTGGCTGGTATTGGTTTATTTAGAATTTTTATATCGTCTTGATTTGGTTCTGGCAGTTTGTTTGTGTCTAGGAATCTGCACATTTCTTCTGTGTTTTCCATCTTATTGCAATATAGGTTCTCATAGTAGATATTGATGATCTCCTGGATTTCTGTGGGATCTGTTGTGATTTCCCCCTTTTCATTCCTAATTGCTTGTATTTGTGTTTTTCCTTTCCTCTTTTTGATGAGGTTAGCTGATGCTTTTATCAATTTTATTTATTCTTTCAAAGAACAAACTTTTCGATTCATTGATCCTTTGTATTGTTTTCTTAGTCTCAGTTGTATTAATTTCTGCTCTTTATAATTTCCTCCCTCATATGAGCTTTGTGTTTGATTTGTTCTTCTTTTTCTAGAAGTTTGAGGTTCAATATTAGGTTGTTTATTTGAGCTCTTTCTGTTTTCCTGATGTGAGAGTTCGTTGGTATAAATTCCCTCGTAGGACTGCTTTCATTGCGTCCCATATGTTCCATGTGTTGTATCAGCATTATTGTTTAATTATATATACTGTTTAATTTCATCTTTAATTTCCTCTGTGACCCACTGGTTGTTCAGAAAGGTGTTGTTTAATTTTCATGTGTTTATGCAGTTTTTGTGGTTTTCCTTTGTCATTGGTGTCCAGTTTGATTGCGCTATGGTCAGATAGTATGCATGGGATGATTTCAATTCCTCTATACTTACTTAAACGTGTTTTTTTGGGTTAATATGAGTTCTGTTTTGGAGAACGTCCCATGTGCAGCAGAGAAGAATGTGTATTCTGATGTTTTGGGGTGGAATACTCTGTAGACATCTGCCAGGTCTATTTGATCACAGGCTTGGTTTAATTCTGATATTTCTGTGTTGATTTTTCTGTCTAGTTGATCTATTTGTGAGAGTGGAGTATTGAGATCCCCTACCACAATCGTGTTAGTGCTTATTTGGTTTTTCATGTCTATTAATATTTGTTTTATGTAGTTCAGTGCACCAGTGTTTGATGCATATATATTTATGATTGTTATCGCTTCTTTGAGTTTTCCCTTCACAAGAATATAGTGACCTTCTTTGTCTCTTTTGATGAGTTTTGGCTTAAAGTTTACATTATCTGCAAATAGAACAGCTACTCCTGCTTTTTTTTTTTTAATATGCAGGTACCGGGAGTTGAACTCAGGACCTCATGCTTGCCATGCAGGCGCTTATGCTGCTGAGCTATATCCCCAGCCCAGCTACTCCTGCTTTTTTCTGGGTTCCTGTGGCATGGACAATTGTTTTCCATCCTTTGACTTTTAGTCTATGAATTTCTTTTTGAGTTAAATGTGATTCTTTTTTTTTTTTTTTTTTTAATGGGTACTGGGGGTTGAACTCAGGACCTCACGCTTGCCGCTGAGCGATATCGCCGGCCCTTTTTTCCTTTTATGTGGGTACCGGGAGTCGAACTCAGGACTTTCACCTTGCCAGGCAGGCGCTTATGCCGCTAAGCTATCTCACCGGCCCTAAATGTGATTCTTGAATGCAGCATGTTTTTGAATCTTGTTTCTTGATCCATTCGGCAAGTCTATTTCTTTTGATTGGTGAGTTGAGACCATTTACATTGATGGTTATGACTGATATGTATTGGCTTATCTTTGTCATGATATTTTCCTGTTGTTTATTCCCTGCTTTTCCCCTCCCTTTAATTGCTTGCCCTGCCTGGTGGTTTCTTTCTGTTGTTCTTGGAATTGTGGTCATTTTTATATCTCTGTCTAGAAGGTTGGTGGTCATGAATTTCTTCAGTTGTTCTTTGTCATGGAAGTATCTTATTTCTCCATTAATTTTGAAAGAGTTTTGCAGGGTACATCAATCTGAGTTGGAAGTTGTTTTCTTTTAGGACTTGTTGTACTTCACTCCAAGCTCCTCTCGATTTTGGGGTTTGTGTTGAGAAGTCTGCTGTGATTCTTGTGGGTTTACCTTTATAGGTGAGTTGTTTCCTTTCTCTAGCTGCTTTTAATACTCTGTTCTTGTGCTGAATTTCTGGAATCTTGATTATTATGTGCCTTGGTGTAGATTTATTTTGGTCATGGCTATTTGGAGTTCTGTGTGCTTCATTTATTTGCATGTCAAATTCTTTATCCATGTTTGGCAAGTTTTCTGCCATTATTTCTGTGAAGAGGTTTTTGTTTTTTTGTTGTTGTTGTTGTTTTTTACGTCTTTTGAACTGTCTCCGGCTTTCTCACTGACTCCAGTCAATCTTATGTTCTTTTTTGCTTCATCTTTAGCTGTTGAATTAATTTTTTATGGTCTCTTGCTATTTTTTTTTTTTTTTTTTTTTTTGTGGGTACCGGGGGGTCGACCTCAGGACCTCGCGCGCCACCAGGCGCCCGTGCCGCTGAGCGATATCACCGGCCCCTTTTTCGTATGTGGGATCCGGGAGTCGAACTCGGGCCCTCGCGCTTGCCGGGCAGGCGCTTAAGCCGCTGAGCCATCTCACCGGCCCGGTCTCTTGCTATTTTTAAGATATCTTTCTTTTCATGGTTGCTAGCCACAATCCTGTCTTCTAGATCTGGTAGTCTATTCTCCCCTTCAATCAATCTTGCATATACCTTCAGTGGAGGTTTTAATCTCCTGGACTTCTGTTCCATGGATTCTGTTTCTTTCCTGTGTTGGGCTTTCATGCTTTCCATTGTTTTCCTGAGCTCCTCTATTTTTTTAATCTGTGTGTGCTTTAATGTCATTCATTTTGATTTTCATTTCTTTTTGCACCTTAGAGATTATTTTTTCTGTAGCCTGTTCCATTTGTTTTTTTCACTTCTTCTGCTATCATTTCAGAAACTTCCAGTGGTTGGCTTCTGATTTTCTTATCTTATTATGCTCTGGGGTTGTCCTGGGTGACCTGGGGGTATGGCGTTGCATTTTACTTCTGTGTCTTATTATTTTCTGTTTTCTGTTTTTTGTATTTTTTGTTTTCTGTGTTGATGTTTATAGGTTTCTTATGGTAGATAGCTTTATCTCTAGTATTGAGGCTTCCCTAGGAAATGGCTGTTCCACAGTTATATCTTCTAGATGTAGGTAGTTCTTGGTCTTTGTGTCTATCCGAAGAACCTACCTTCCCAATGTGTTGAGAATGAGAAGTTGTTACCTATTTGACTCAGCACCCAGTCCTTTGGTGCTGGATTATGGTGATGGTAATGATCCCATAAAATCTCAGTGTTGTCATACAGGAGAAAAAAAACTGACTATAGCAGGCATGGTATCCTGGCTAAAGCAATACAGTTAACAATAATAATAGTCTTGAGCGCAGCCAGTCTACTGACAAACTGTGGTAACTATTAGCCTGATACTTTTATTTTATTTTATTTTATTTTTGTATTTTGTATTTATTTATTTTTTAAAGACAACAAGTAAACATTCTTATGTATTAACAAACTCAAGCATTAGAGAATGTACAAATATCTTTTGGAGAAAAATATTACTCAGTATAAGATTAAGCCATGTAAAAGCTAGGTAAAAATAGAAGACTAAGGAATGGAATAGTCACAGTGAAATTGCATTTTCATACTAGGGAGACAATACAATGTTTACAAATATGCATCCAGTTTATTTCGCTTGTGAGTATTTTCTTGAGTTGCATCCATTTACCTATAAAAGTTTCCAGTTTATCTTTCTTTATGGCTGAGTAGTACTCCATTGTGTAGAAATACCACATCTTTTTTATCCATTCCTCTGTTAATGGGCATTTGGGTTGTTTCCACGATATAGCTATTACAAATTGTGTTGCTATAAACATGGGTGCACATATATCGCTGTGGTACGATGTTTTTAATTCTTCTGGAAAGATACCCAGAAGGGGAATAGCTGGATCAAATGGGACCTCCAATCCTAGTTTTTTGAGGAGTCTCCACACGGATTTCCACAGTGGCTGTACCAGTCGACACTCCCACCAACAGTGGAGAAGGGTTCCTTTTTCCCCGCAGCCCCTCCAGCATTTGTTATTAGTTGACTTCTTGATAATAGCCATTCTTTCTGGGGTGAGATGGAATCTCAGTGTTGTTTTAATTTGCATCTCTTGAATGACTAGTGATGTTGAACATTTTTTCATTTATTTATTTGCCATTTGTATTTCTTCATCTGAGAAGTGTTTATTCATCTCAGATGCCCATTTTTGGATTGGGTCTTTAAATTTGGGAGGTCTGATTTTTTTGAGTTCTTTATATGTTCTCGATAGTAATCCTTTGTCTGAGGAACAGCTGGCAAACATTTTTTCCCACGTTGTGGGTTGTCTCTTCACTCTGTTGGTGGTTTCTCTTGCTGTACAAAAGCTTTTTAATAAGATGAGATCCCAGTTGTTGATTCTTTGTGATACTTCCTGTGCAGTGGGGGTTTTATTCATAAAGTCTTTGCCTACACCAATGTCTTCAAGAGTTTTACCTATTCTATTTTCCAGGAGATTTAATGTTTCTGTTTTAATATTTAGTTCTTTGATCCATTTTGAATTTAGTTTAGTGCACGGTGAAAGATATGGGTCTAATTTTAATCTTCAGCATGTGTAGAGCCAATTTTTCCAGCACAATTTATTAAAGAGGCTATCTTTCTTCCAGTGAATGTGTTTGGCACCTTTGTCAAAGATAAGGTGGCTTAGTATGTCTGGAGTTGTTTCTGCATCATCTATTCTATTCTATTGATCTTCAGGTCTGTTTTTTTGCCAATACCATGCTTTTTTTTTTTTTTTTTTTTTTTTTGTGGGTACCGGGGGGTCGACCTCAGGACCTCACGTGCCAGCAGGCGCCCGTGCCACTGAGCGATATCACCGGCCCCTTTTTTGTATGTGGGTTCCGGGAGTTGAACTCGGGCCCTCGCGCTTGCCGGGCAGGCGCTTAAGCTGCTGAGCCATCTCACCGGCCCTACCATGCTGTTTTTATCACAGTAGCTTTATAGTATAATTTCAAATCAGGGATTGTGATGCCCCCTGCCTTGCCTTTGTTGCCCAGAATTGCCTTTGCTATTCTAGGTCTCTTCTGGTTCCAGATGAATTTTAGGATTGTTTTCTCTAATTCTGTGAGATATGTTGTTGGAATTTTGATTGGAATTGCATTAAATCTGTATAACAGTTTTGCAAGTATGGCCATTTTCACTATATTGGTTCTTCCGACCCAAGAGCAAGGGATATATTTCCATTTTCTGATATCCTCTTCAATCTCCTTTTTCAGAGTACTGTAGTTTTCAGTGTAGAGGTCTTTTACTTCCTTTGTGAGATTGATTCCTAGGTATTTCATTTTTTTAGATGTGATTGTGAAAGGTGTTGTTTCCCTAATTTCTCTCTCAGTGAGTTTGTTATTGGTGTACAGGAAGGCAATAGCCTTTTTGAGGGTTGACTTTGTATCCAGCTACACTACTGAATTTGCTTATTAAATCTAGCAATTTTTTAGTGGAGTTTTTGGGGTCTTCTACGTAGAGTATCATGTCATCTGCAAATAATGATAATTTAACTTCTTCCTTTCCAATCCTAATTCCTTTTATTTCTTTCTCTTGTCTAATTGCTCTGGCTAAAGTTTCCAGGACTATGTTGAATAAGAGTGGGGACAGTGGACATCCTTGTCTGGTTCCTGATTTTAGAGAGAAGGCTTTCAGTTTTTGTCCATTTACTATGATATTGGCTGTTGGTTTGTCATAGATATCTAGCTTTTATCAGATTGAGATAAAGACCATGTATTCCAATTTTCTGTAGGGTTTTTATCATGAATTGGTGCTGGACTTTGTCAAAAGCTTTTTCTGCATCTATTGAGATGATCATATAATTTTTGTCCTTGGTTCTGTTAATATGGTGTATTACATTTATTGATTTACGTATGTTGAACCATCCCTGCATCCCTGGGATGACTCCAACTTGGTCATGATGTATAATCTTGTTAATGATTTGCTGCATTCTGTTTGCCAGTATCTTATTGAGGATTTTTGCATCTATGTTCATTAGGGAGATTGGTCTGTAGTTCTCTTTCTTAGTTGGGTCCTTCTCTGGTTTTGGTATCAGGGTAATGCTTGCTTCCAGGAATGAATTTGGGAGTATTGCTTCCCTTTCAATTTCATTAAAGAGTTTGAGAAGTAGTGGTGTTAGGTCTTCTCTAAATTTCTTGTAGAATTCAGCAGTGAATCCATCAGGGCCTGGGCTTTTCTTTGTTGGGAAGTTTTTAATTACATCTTTGATTTCATTGATTGTTATTGGTTTATTTAGGATTTTTATATCTTCTTGGTTGAGCTTTGGTAATTCATATGTATTCAGGAATCTGTCCATTTCTTCTGCATTTTCCATCTTATTAGAATACAGGTTTTCAAAGTAGGTATAGATGATCTTCTGGATTTCTGCAGGGTCCGTTGTGATATCACCCTTTTCATTCTTAATTGCGTGGATTTGAGTACTTTCTTTCCTTTTTTTTAATAAGGTTGGATAAGGGTTTGTCGATTTTATTTAATCTTTCAAAGAACCAACTCTTTGATTCGTTGATTCTTTGTATTGTTTTTTTAGCCTCCACTATGTTAATTTCTGCTCTGATTTTTATAATTTCCCCCCTTGTACGAGCTTTTGGCTTAGCCTGCTCTTCTTTTTCTAGAAGTTTGAGGTTCACCATTAGGTTGTTTATTTGTGCTTGCTCTGTTTTCCTGATATAGGAATTTAGTGCTATAAATTTCCCTCTTAGGACAGCTTTCATTGTATCCCATAAGTTCCGGTATGTTGTACTGTCATTATCATTCAGTTGCAGAAACTGTCTAATTTCTTCTTTAATTTCATCTGTGACCCCTTGGTTGTTCAGTAGGGTGCTATTTAATTTCCATGTGTTTAGCAAATTCTTGGGGTTTCTTTTGCCATTAATTTCCAATTTCATTGCAAATGAAATGGTCTGATAATATACATGGGATAATTTCAATTACTTTGCATTTACTTAAGCAGGTTCTATGAGCTAGTATGTGGTCTATTTTGGAGAATGTCCCATGTGCAGCTGAGAAGTATGTGTATTCTGATGTTGTGGGGTGGAACACTTGGTAGACATGTACTAAGTCCATTTGTTCCAAAGTTTGGTTCAGTTGTAATATTTCATTGTTGATTTTTTGTCTAGTTGATCTGTCTTTTTGTGACAGTGGAGTATTGAGGTCCCCCAATACAATTGTATTAGTGGTTATTTGATTTTTCATGTCCATTAATATTTGTTTTATATAGTTGGGTGCACTGGTATTTGTTGCATATATATTTATGATTGTTATCTCTTCCTCTTGGATTGTTCCCTTTACAAGGATGTAGTGACCTTCTTTATCGCTCTGAATCATTCTTGGTTTGAAATTCACTTTGTCTGTGAAAAGAATAGCTACCCCTGCTTTTTTCTGGGTTCCTGTCGCATGGAGTATTGTTTTCCATCCTTTGACTTTCAGTCTATGAATTTCTTTTTGAATTAAATGTGTTTCTTGTATACAGCATATTGTTGGATCTTGCTTTTTGATCCAATTTGCCAGTCTGTGCCTTTTGATTGGTGAATTGAGACCATTAACATTGATGGTTAAAACTGATATGTATTGACTTATCCTTGTCATGTTATTTTCTTGTTGTTGGCTCCCCCTCTTTTTATTTTTTTTCCCCTCCCTCTCTTTAATTATTTGTTTTGCCTGGGGAATTCCTTCTGTTGGGGTTTCTGGAGTTGTAGTCCTTGTTATCCCTTTCTAGAATGTCCTTCAAAACATTTTGGAGTGCTGGTTTGGTGGTTATAAATTTTCTCAGATGTTCTTTGTCATGGAAGTATTTTATTTCTCTGTCAGTTTTGAAAGGTAGTTTTGCGGGGTACATCAATCTGGGTTGAAGGTTATTTTCCTTTAGAACTTGAAATACATCATTCCAAGCTCTTCTTGACTTGAGGGTTTGTGCTGAAAAGTCCGCTGTGATTCTGATGGGCTTTCCTTTATAGGCGATTTGTTTCTTTTCTCTAACAGCTTTTAAGATTCTACTCTTATGTTGAATTTCTGGAATCTTGACTATGATATGCCTGGCTGAAGATTTTTTTTGATCATGGTTAATTGGAGTTCTATAAGCCTCACTTATCTGAACGTCAAATTCTTTTTCTCTACCAGGGAAATTTTCTGTGATAATGTCTGTGAACAGTGTTCTGTTGTCATTTATGCTATCTCCTGCTTTTTCATTGACTCCAATCAATCTTAAGTTATTCTTCTTTGCATCATCTAGCAGCTGCTGGATTGATTTTTCATTGTCCCTTGCTATTTTTAAGACTTCTTTCTTTTCATGATCACTAATTGCAAGCCTGTCTTCTATATCTGAGATCCTGTCCTCACATTGGCTTAATCTGCTAGAAATACTTTCAATGGAATTTTTGTTCTCCTGGATATCTGCTTGAATCTGCTTTATGGAGTCCATTTCTTTCCTATGCTGAGCATTCACGGCTTCCATGATTTTCTTAAGCTTGTCTATTTTTTTGTCTGTGTCTGCTCTAGCGTCCTTAAGCATGGTCTTCATTGTGGACATTATCTCTGCAGTTATCTGAGAAATTATTTCTGATTTAAATTTTTCCAGAGCCTCATTCAACTGCTTTGTTGTTACCACTTCAGAGATGTCAGGTGGGTGGCTTTCAGTTTGTCCCTCCTCACTGCCCCCTGGGTTTGCCTTTGGTGAACTGGATGTGTGGGGTTGCATCTTGTTTAAGTGTCGTTTCATTTTCTTTTCCTTCTTTAGTTTAATTCCTGGGTTGCTGTTTGTAAATTGCCTATGGTAGGTTGCTTTATTGCTAGTATTTCAAACTCTTAGGAGATTCTTGGAATACCAGGAAGAAAAGCGCCAGTCATTGTGTCCTTCTTGGTTGGTGCTTCTCTGTACCGCGGCATCTCGCGTTACTCCGTGGAGGTTCCCACTGGAGCCATGGATGGAGTGGCGGCTGCCCTGAGTTCTGAGCTCAGCTGCTGCCCCCCCCCCACAATGGCACCCGGCTAGTGGCTCTCTTGCGCGCCTGATGGCTGGGTGTCAGCACTCACCGCCAGTCAGTGTGTCCTTTACAGCCACTGCTTCTCTGTACTACGGCGTCTCCCGTTCCTCCGCAGAGGTCCCTGCGCCAGTCAGTGTGTCCTTCACAGCCGCCGCTTCTCTGTACTACGGTGTCTCACGTTCCTCCACAGAGGTCCCCGTGCCAGTCAGTGTGTCCTTCACGGCTGCTGCTTCTCTGCACCGCCCCTTCTCTCGTTCCTCCGTGGAGGCCCCCGGGGGCGCCGGCAGTCACCACATGTCTGTAGATTTGAACTGCTTCAGTCGCGTCGGGATTCCCAACACAAGGAAATGGCGCCGGTGGCCACCTCCTTCTTCTTTGTTGGAGTTTTTCTCTTCACTTTCTCCATGGGCCCCAAACTGTGCTTCAGATCTTTCCTGGATCCCTAGGAGCTACTTCCCTCTTTCTTGTCCTCCTCCAGTCACTATATTTCAGTGTCCGGATGGCGACTTTTAGAGAGTTTCACTGTCTGCTTCTTACAGATCCGCCATCTTTTTTCTCTGTCCTAGCCTGATACTTTTAACCATAGGAGCAAATTCTACAGTTATATAACAGAATGCAGCATATGCCAGGAACCTGTATGCAATGATTTTCCCTTTAGTGGAATGATTTTACCCTGTTATGTGGTGGTGGGGGATTAAGAGAGATAGAGGGCAAGATAGAAAGATGAATGAGGTCCTGTATAGTAGGAGCAAGGCTGGGGGGCGTAGGTTGATCACCCAAGTTTTGGGAAACTGGAGGACAGTAGAGGGAAAGAATGGAAGAGGAAGCAGAGGAGTACTGAAGTGAACCGGTCAGAGAAGAGACTGTGTTTATTCACATGGAAGTATCAAAAATTAAGCAAGATAGTTGGCGAAAGAGAATTAGAAGACAAGTAGATGAAAACATAAAGGAAGGTAATAAATCTAAGTCATTAAAGAAAGAAAAGAAAAAAGAGAAAAAGGAGACTAAAAACAGAAAACAAAAATAACCTCAAATAAGAAAACAAGACCAAAATAAACTAAATTTAAAAAAAAGACCTCAACTAGACAGAAAAAGGAAAACCAATCAAACATAGAAAAATAAAGGGAGTAAAATTCCTCTGGTGTTTGCAGTTCTGTGGTAGGGCATAGTCTGATCTCAGAAATGTGTTGTGTACTCCAACCAGTTTTGCAGTGGGATTTGTGCTGGGTGTAGAGCTGATTTTGGCCTCTGGATGTGGGGGCTGGGGTTGCCATTCTGTTGCTGAGGTTCTCCCTGGCTCTTTGATATATATATTTATGAAAGAATGGCTGTCCCAACTGCCCCCCTTCTATTCTGCCTGTCTGTGTGCCAAAGCACAACACTTGTTTATCTGACTTACTAACTGCTGGTGCATGTGTCTATGCCCAGGTCTTGGGGGGTCCCGGCGTGGGACGGTCCAGGCTATATGTGTCCCGCTGCCACCACCGCAGATGCCTTGCTCGGTCACTGGGGTCGCTGCCTGGGATGGTCAGGCTGTGTGTGCCTGTGTGTGTGGGTGCCTGTGCTGGGTCACCCAACATTTTTATTTTGCACTGGTTTAAACTTAGAGACTATTTGCAAAAGTATTACAGAGAGATCCTTATATCCCTTGTGGTGGATTGACAACTGGTGGTCAACTTGTAACACCCAGCTGAACTGAATCAGCGTGGTGCCTGGTGTAGAGCGCCCACCTGAGGACTGTTGCCAACAACATAAAAAGGAGAACTGGTGAGGAAGAGTTGGTGCTGTTGGTTCTCCTCGAGGAGCTTGTCGCGCTGGCTTTCCTGATAGGAACTTGGCTGTTCTCATCGTTGGAGGAGCTCGGGACCTCATTGTCGCTGAGGATGGCTGTGGTGACTTTCGGGGGAGCTCTGGTCCTTACTCTGAGCGTCGCTTCCTGGCTTTGGGATAGATCCCTCAGCCTGCTGGCACAGAGCCTTTATCCCGCTGGTGCAGACTTTCTAGCTTCCACCGCTGACCTTTGGGCCTTCCCAGTGCAGATACGTGAAATATACTTGCATGAGACATTGTTGTGGGCCCTAGGCCTTCAGCTGGACTCATGAGGGCATGGCCATGGGCTCTAGGTCTTCAGCTGGACTCATACAGGACACTGCTGTAGGATCCATGCCCTCAGATGGATTCTTTGGGTCTTTAGTGTGTGGACAGATTTCCTGCACTTTTTGTATATGACTCTTTGGGTGACTATTACAAAATAACTCTATAAATTATGTGTCCTGTATTGTATTGTTTCCCTTGCAAACCCTGACTACAACATCCCTCATCATGCTTCTCTTATGCCAACATCTTACCTAACTAGAGTAGCAAAAGCAGAATTAACAGTGGTGGAATACTAATAAACTAGAGACCTTCCTGAATTTCACCACCTTTGTCAGTAATGTTCCTTTTCTGTTTTTAAGATCTGACCTAGGATTCCACATTGTATTTAATATGCATTTAGTTGTATCTTAGTCTTCTCCAGTGTTTGATAAATCCTCAGCCTTACCTTATATTTTATGATCTTGCTGCCTTTGAAGTATATTTATTCATCATTTATTTTGTTCAGGATCCCTCAGTTTACTTTTTTTCTTGTATTCTGGTTATCAGAATGAATTTGTGCTGTTTTTTTTTTTTTTTTTTTTTTTTTTTGCTAGAATACCTCTGAACTAATATTTAGTCCTTTTTGATTCATCATGTCAGAGATTCATGATACTAACAGGTCTTTTTGGTGGTGACGTTAACCTTGATCATTTGTTTAAGGTTCTGTCAGTGTCCTCCACTGTGAAGTTACAATACTAGTTTTTCTTTTACACTTAATAAATAGCTTGGGGGAGATACAGCAATACTTCAGTTCACAAATGCTTCTGTTTGCAAACAATTTGGTTTACAAACAAAAGCATTTGGTAGAATTTTGCTTCCATTAGCAAGGCAACAAACGCAACCACAGCCATCTTTCCCACACAAAGACAAACGGCAGCCATCTTCCCCAAAATTGTAAAACAAATTAAGTTCATAAACCAAGGTACCACTATATTTTAAGACTATGCAAATATCCTACTGTACTTCTCACATCATCACTGCTCCATATTTTAGTATTCATCAGTAGATCAGTTACTTACTATGGTCTTTCTATTGTGGTGATTTTCTGTTTCTTTCCTTTTGTGTTCATGAATTGGAACTCCTCTCTTTTTTTAAATATGAATCTGTGCTCAAGGATAATTATTTTATTCTGTGGATTACAAGCTGAAACTATCATTATTTATTTTGTTGCTTATATTATTGTAGCTTTGGCCTTGTGTCCTTTTGACCAACTCCTATCATTTTTTTTGAATATATCCATACTTTTCTGGACTCTCAAGAGGTTCCATGCTCATTCTGAATTTTCCCTGCTTCAGCACTGGAAACAAACACTTGACTAAGGAGCCCTGCTCCTTCAATTGGAAAATGGTGTTGAGGAGCCAAATTCTGAGCACTAAGTGTGTTCATTGTCTCTAGGGTGTTAGTTCTTCTAGACCCTTCCAGCTGATAGAACTAGCAAATATATGTATATAGTAGCTCCATCTGTACTCTGATATGAGTTTCTGTGTATATTACAAATCATGTGTTTGGGCTGGTAAGATGGCTCAGCAGCGTAAGCGCCTGCCCGGCAAGCGCGAGGGCCCAAGTTCGACTCCCGGAACCCACATACGAAAAAAGGGCCAGTGATATCGCTCAGCGGCACGGGCGCCTATTGGTGCGCAAGGTCCTGAGGTCGACCCCTGGTACCCACAAAAATAAATAAATAAATAAATAAAAAATCACATGTTTATAATCTTTCTAATTCCAGTATAATACCACAGGGTTCATTTCAGTTTTCTTCTTTAATTTATTGCTAACTCCTCTCTTTAAGCAGTAAGAAATCTAGTTTTGACTTTCTACATTTATATTACTTATTCAATCCTATTATTATATAACATTACTTTTAGATTGCTCACCCATACCACTATGAGAGGCAGATTTACTAAGTAGGTTACAGTGCTTATAGTCAGTTCTTTTCGCCTTTAGCCTTGCATTAGCCATTCAAAATACCGTTCTCCAAAAGTTATTTAGTTTAGTTCCTTTCTTCTCCATCCTCTTTGAAGTGGTAATGTTATTCCTTTGAAATACATTTAGATTCATTTGTTACTGTTTCTCATTTTTAGTACCCTTCACGTCCTTGTTGGTTTTAGTTATTTATTTTTTGGATATGTAAAATATTACTATGATTTAAAAGTCAGAACTATACAGGTATAGTTAGAGAAGTACCATTCCCTCCTAATTCCTACTACCCATTTCTCTTTTCCACTCCTTGGATGTAGCAAATCTCTTTCATTTCTACTTTATGTATCCTGCATTTCTTCAGCACACTTGAGCTTTGTCACCTACATACATAAAACGTAGCACATTGTATTATCTGTAATAGCATAACAAATCATTCTAAATTTTAGCTACTTAAAACAAATGTTTATCATGTATCACAGTTTCTGAGGGCCCAGAATCCATATGTAGCTTAGCTGCGTGTCTCTAACTTGAGTTTCATTTGACATTACAGTAGGTTGCATGGGTCAGGATGTCAGCTAGGGCTGTAGTCATTTAAAGACTTTATTGGACTAGGGAATATGTTTCAAGCTTACTCATGTGGCTGTTTGCAAAAGGCCTCATTTCTTTATTCTCTGTTGGGCAGAGGCCTGGGTTCCTTACCTTCTGGGTCAAGAGGGCTGCTTCTGATATGGCACCTGACTTCCGCCAGAGTGAATCATCTGAGAGTGACAAGACAGAAGCTGTAATGTCTACCTTACAGCCAGAAGTGGTCCCACAGACCATGCATGGTCCATTATGGGAGGAAAATGCACAAAAGGGAGTGAAGATCAAGTATATCAGGAAGACACATTGTTGGTGGCTGTCTTCCCATAGATACTCTTTTGTACTTTGTTCTTTTAACCTGACAGTGTCCTGGAAAGCACATTCTATACCAGTCCTTAGAGATCTCCCTGCTTTTATACAGATGTACAGTTTTCCAGGACACATTACCACAGTCTGTTCAGTCACTCTCTTATGTAGCAGGATATTTCTCTTCCACGTAGCAGGATATCTCTCTTCTGATATTTTATTATCATAGTGATTTTGCTGCTTTTTTGAGGATGTTAATGAAAATAATTTTATCACTTTTTAAAATGACAGAAATAAGTTTTATGGTTTGATTTGTTCAACAAGTTTTTACTGAACTTCTTGTATATTCCTGGTACAGTGTTAGGCCTCATTTATATAGCAGTGGGCAAAACTGACATGACCACTACCTTCAGAGGTCTGAAAAACTGGAACAAAGGGTTTGAACCCAAAGGGGATGAACCTTAAACAAATAATCACACAAATAAATTTATAATTGTGATAAAAGTGTGAGCATATTTCATGTCATAAAGAATATTTAGTTCTGTGTTATGGATAATCATAGAAAAGTGGGGAGATGGGTAAAGAGAAAATAGGGGGAATTGGGGACAAACGATTTAACTACCACATTTACTAAAATCTTGTAAGCTAGAAGTCTAATTCATTTATATATATCACTGATAGCCTTAGTCTTCCCCCAAATAAAACTCTTGAGAAAACAAACTTTCCTAGACCTTATTATAAAAAGCTCAGTCCACTGCTGGGTGTGGTGGCACATGCCTGTAATCCCAACATTCAGGAGGGTGAGGCAGGAGGATTGCTGTGAGTTCAAGGCCAGCCTGGGCTACACAGTGAGTTCAAGGCCAGCCTGAAGTACATAGCAAAACCCTGTCTCAAAAAACCAAACCAAACCAAAAAAAAGCTCAATTCTAAGATTATTTCCTTGGAAAAATTATTAATTACTCATTAAGAGAGGGGAAATAGCTGGAGGCAGTTATGCTTCAAAAAGCACAGTTGAAACAGTTGTGATTATCATGACTGGGGCAGGGAGGCGTCATTGGCATATTGTAGATAGAGGTCAGAGATGCTTCTGAACACCTTGTGGTATGCAGAACTGGTCACGTGCAGCAAGGAAGCACCCAATCCAAAATGTCAGTAGTGCTAATGTTGAGAAACCTTACATTAGAAAAGTATAGATGTGTACAGAAAACATTATTTTCAGAGAATAACATTTTTTCTTTTTTTCAAGGATATTGTTAGAGTTTCTGCAACTTTGGAGTCTGTGGAAAAAACTAGAATTTGCCACCATGTTCGTTGTACTCCAGAGCATTTGCCTGTCCCACTACATCATGGTACAAATTGTCAAAGTTAGGCTGAAGGTAGAATTTGATTACAAGTCATATGTTTTATTTGTTTGTTTGTTTTTGCACTATTAAGAATTAAACCCAAGGCCTTCAACACTGAGCTACATCCCCAGCCCTTTTTTATTTTTTGAGACAGGGTCTTGCTAAGTTGCTAAATTGCCTGGGCTCAAAGTTGTGATTCTTCTGCCTCCAACCCCCAGAGAGCTGGGATTACAGGCACGTGCATAAGTCATAGATTTCTTACTGTTAATTTGGAAATGTCTTTCCCATATATGAGCTAAACTGTTGGTTTGAGAGTTCTGTTATCATTATAATTGTTTGACTAATCATGCCCATCAGTTTCCTTACATGTAAAATAAAGAATTTGGACTATCTAGATTAGAAGGCTCTTCCTACTTTTTTAACCATTAAAAATTTTAAATTCAGATTTATTTTATAAATTCATATAATTATTCTATTTAACTTAGAATGAGAGTATGAAATGTTCATAGTCGATGTTGTGAAATATTTATCATTGTGGAAATTAATTCTCTGAGAGTCATTCTTACCAGATCATGAGGACTAAGAGATGTGTGAAGAACAATTAAAGTGCTAAAAAGAGAAACCCTGTGATCCTGATTGATGATGTTTTTAGCATCTTGTAAGAGCTAGTTTAATACAGATAGTATCATGTACATAATAATGGCAGGTCTTCTAAAATAAAATTCAGACATTTTATTTATTTTATTTTTTTGTGGGTACCAGGGGTCGACCTCAGGACCTCATGCGCCAGCAGGCGCCCGTGCTGCTGAGTGATGTCACCAGCCCTTTCTTCGTATGTGGGTTCCGGGAGTCGAACTCAGGACCTCGTGCTTGCCTGGCAGGCGCTTATACCACTGAGCCATCTCACTGGCCCAAATTCAGACATTTTAGATGCAGCTTTTTCATATTTAATAGATGACTGGTAGAATGATTATAAATTTATTTACTAAGTATAATCTTATTTTTAATTAAAAGATGTTTGATTAAGGTAATATAAGAACATGCTTTGGAGGGTATGCACTGAAAAAGTTCTCTCCCACTCTTTTTCCCATTAGGTCATTTCCCATCTCCACACTTATGCAGAACCATTGTTACTAGTTTCTTATGTATCTTTCTAGACTTTATTTTTATAAATATAAGCAGAAGTGAATGTGTGTGTGTTTGTGTGTGTATGTTCCATCTACTTTTACCTTCCTTAATGGAATTTTTATTTGATTTTAGGTAAAGCCATTGTTGGCAATGGTTATTACTCTGAGGCTTTTAAAAAATAGCTTTCGTTTCATTGAGATAATACATTCCACAACATCAGACATCAGATATAATCAAAAGGCAATGTAGTGAAAATCTTCTGTCTCTGTTCTTATGTACCAGTTTCCAGCTACCTAAGGTGTAAACATTGTTAATTATTTTTAAGTGTATTTTAGGTTGTTTCTGATGGACTGTAGTTTCAAAATCTACATGAAAAAGATTTATAGCCAAATGAAATGTCATCTCTCTAGATTTTGAACTAGTTATCTTACTAATATTAGAGATTATTATGTTTCTTTCCAGTTGCAGGAAGCCAAACAAATGGAGAAAGAAAGGCATCGGCAGCAGCAGCATCTGTTACAGTCTCCAGTAAGCCATCATGAGCCTGAATCACCTCAACTTAGATACTTGCCACCTCAGACTGTTGATCATATATCCCCAGAACAAGGAGACCTTGACCTCCATACAAATGATGTGGATAAAAGTCTCCAGGATGACACAGAGCCTGAAAATGGATCTGATATTTCCAGTGCTGAAAATGAACAGACTGAAGCTGATCAGGCAACTGCAGCTGAAAGTAATCTTATTAAGAAGGGGATGTAGGGTGTGTGTGTGTGTTAAGGGAAAGGTGTTGGAATGAGAATTTTTGGTGAAGTAATATGGAAAAAATAATATTATTTAATACATATCAGATACATTGTGGTAATTGTTAACTTTTTCCATCCTAGGTGGTAAAGTTAATTTGACTTAACCCACAAAACTTCTGTTAATGCTACTGTGCATTCAATAGCATCTCATGAGCAGTATAATTTATAAAATTTCTTGGGAGAGATACATGTTTCTAAAGCAGATCATAAATGTCTTAGCATATTATATAGGAACTTTAGTTTTCTCCTTAAAATTAATTTTTACAGCAAACAAGGGATCTACTTTTGACTGAAAATTTTAGGAAATCATAATTTAGAAAAAATTATCAGAAAGTGCTGAAATTAAATATAAGAAACATTTTTTAGTACCCAGCTGGCATATAAAATCTATTTTTTATGTCTTCATATATAGTAATCACTAAAATTGAGATATTCTTACAGTATTTTTCTATGTACATTTATGTATAAGAAAAAATTATAGTAACAAAAATTGTTACATTCATTTCTTAGGTACTGTGGTAGTACTTCGGATTAAGATGATTGATGCAGCCATTGCTTATAGTGTTTAACCTGCCCAGAGGGTCAGTTGAGCATAATCGAGGTATACTGTATGAAAAGTCTTCTGAAAGCAGCATGCACAAGGCAGTCAAGAGAGTGCTTAGGAGAATTAGGAAGTACTTTCATAGAGAAAGTATTTTATTTGAACTGTGATGGATAGGAGTAGGAATTGTCTTAGTTAGAAATTGGGTAAATTTCCCAACAGAGGAGACACATGGGCTAAGATCAAGGAGTGGGAACATCTGCTCTGTGAGGCACCACTGTTTGTGCCTTATCAAATACAAATAATACATATAAGATAGTGTCCTATGACATTATTGTGATTATTTTGACTGAAATGTGCTTTTCTCCCAACAGCTGATGTAAATGAAAATTCTGCTTGAGAACCATTGGTTTAGAGTACATGTTCTAGAGAACATCCTGACACTAGTGTGTGACTTTGGACATAACAGTTAAATTCTCTTAACCATTTCCTATGTGTAATAAATAATAGTCACTGTTACAGTAATCTATTTCTGTCAGTTAATTTATGTGGGAATTTTAATTCACTAGCCATTTTGTGTACATTTTGAGATAATGACTGTATAGTTACTTTGAAATTTTGATTTTCAGTCTCAAGAATTTACCCAACTAGGGCCGGTGAGATGGCTCAGCGGCGTAAGCGCCTGCCTTGCAAGCGCGAGGGCCCGAGTTCGACTCCCGGAACCCACATACGAAAAAGGGGCCGGTGATATTGCTCAGTGGCACGGGTGCCTGTTGGCGCGCGAGGTCCTGAGGTCGTCCCCCTGGTACCCACAAAAAAAAAAAAAAAAAGAATTTACCCAACTAGAACATAGAAATAAAAAACTTAAGAACGTTGAAAATGTACCTGCCAATACATCTATGTCTTTATTCCACAGAAGAATCTCAGTGCTATTTTTACTTGGCAATTTTATAAAATAAGCCTACTGGTTTTATATGCTTATTTATCAGGCTTTCCCTTGTGGCATTCAGTATTTTTGTAGAATTTAGAAGACAGTAGATTAGGAACAGTGAAATTATAAGGACAGGCATAGTGGCCTTTTATAGTACAGGAGGTAGGAGCCAGTGGAGACAGCGTCAGTACCAGCTAGTGTACAATCTGATGCCATTTGATGTAGTACAGTGGCTCCCAGGACAGGGTTCCAGATACCCGAACTTTCTTACATGTTGTGATCCACCTAGAGATATTGTCAGCATTTCAAAAAGCTCAGTGCAAATCCTATTTTTATCTGTGATAGTCTAGACAAGCTACCTGGAATGTTAAGTTTCATCGGTTTCTCTTAGGCTGTTCAGAATTTCTGATTTGCAGTTACCTGTTTTTTGTGGTTTTTTTTTTCTTTCTTGTTTTGTTTCTCATTAAATTGGCAAATGAGTTCTTTTTCACCTCTTCAATTTAGTTTTATTTGGAAATGTAGATTCAATTGAGAAGTGGTAAGAAAAGCACTGATAGAGGTCCAGATGGCCCCTCTCTACTTACTGAAGGACCTCACTGTAGTAAAGTACAATGTTGATCTTATTAGTAATCAGAACATATTTAATTGCATTTAATACATTATTTGATAAGGGTTAGTATAGTAGTGTATGCACTAAGTAAGCATGTATAAGACATGGTAGATGTTTCACTCAAAAAGACTTCAAAGTTCAGTTCTTAAAGGAGTCTAGAAAATTTAAGTTGAATAATTATTTAATAGCTTGTCAAATGAAGCATTGTTAAGATTGACTTGAATTTGAAAAATATTTGTTTTTTTACAGATTTTGATGGTTTGACATAATTGTGTCTAATATTTACTTGATTTTTTTTTTTTCATTTTTCAGGAACAAACTTTTTTCATCAAATGTGTTTAGTAAAGTTTCCAAAAATATTAACTGAGTTTTTCTCTTCTTAAAGCATTATCTAAAAATGATATTTTGTATGATGGAGAAAACCATGACTATGAGGAAAAGCCACAAGACATTGTACAGAGCATTGTAGAAGAAATGGTGAACATCATTGTTGGAGGTAGTATACTTCATTCAAAATGAGTTTAGTCTGTTTCATGGAATTTTATCTGACCATAGAGTCCATATAATGTGTGGAACCAAAAGGACAAAATTATGAGCACTTTCCCAATTTAGTGATGTGTGTGTTTGAGCTAGAAAAATATAGTAGTCTCCTCTTATCCGTAGGGTATGTCTTCCAAAACCCTCCCAAATAGATGCTTAAAACAACTATGTAATACCAAACCCTTTATATATTCCTCCCCTTCTCTTCCTCTCTCTCCCTTCCCCCTCCCTTTCTCTCCTTATCATGATGCCTTTTTCATCTTAACTAAGCACTAAACCATATACTATGGTTATAACTTCTGCAGTTTGATATAAAATGGCAAAACTTAAAATGAATTTTCTTCTCAATTTTAAGGATAGAAGGGTTATTCTTACCACAGATCTTAGCAATCTCCGCTTATGATTTCTTTTTTCTTTATTAAATTAAGAATTTTTACCCTTTCACTTAAAGGAAGCACTTTATGGCTTCTCTTTAGCATGACTAAGTTGCCAGCATCATTACTCTTGTGCTTTGGGGCCATTATTAAGTATAATGAGGGTTACTTGAACACAAATTATATAATACTGTGACAGTGGATCTGTTACTCAGTGACTGATGAATGGGGTGGGTAGCATATGCACTGTGGATACATTGGTCAAATGAATGGTTCTTGTCCTGGGTGGGATGCACTGGGATGGCAAGAGATTTCATAATGCTACTGAGATACCACACAATTCAAAACTGAAGAATTATTTCTGGCATTTTCCACTTTAATATTTTCAGACTGTAATGGACTATGGGTAACTAAAATGCGGAAAGTGAAGCCAAAAATAAGGGGGAGGGACTATTATTTTTAAATATACTTTCATTATATAGAAATACTCCTTTTTAAAAATTTTCGTTAGTATATGTTCATAGTACATGCATTTTACAGTCATCTTGAGTGGATACATGTAAATAATATAACTTGCTTCTTTTTTTTTTTTTAAATCCCTTTCCGCTTCCCGTCTCCCTCTCTCCCTCCCTCCAATTCCCTTTCCTCGTTTTCATTTTACTGATATTATTATTCTTAGCTCGTGTTTATGGCATATAATGTCTACATGTATTGGGGTTATTAGGTTCCTGTACATGGCATATCTTTATTTATTTCCCATCACCCCTTGCCTTTGGTCTCTTGGACCTCTTACCATTTGCAAGAGATCCATCCCCTTGGCTCCTTCTATCCATCCTCTTTTGTTCTCTTGGTTTGTTCTTCACCTTACTCAAATGAGAGATACCATGTGGTATTTAAGCCTGTGTGTCTGATTTATTTCACTCAACATTATATATTCCAGGTGCATCCATTTTCCTTCAGATGTCTGAAGTTTGTCTGTCTTTAGCCAACTAGTATTCCATTATACATGTTACCACATTTTCTTTATCCAGTTGTCAATGGGTATCCAGGATACTTCAAGGATTGAACTATTATAGATTGTGCTGCTATAAACATTGTTATACACGTATTGCTGTAGTATGATGTCTTAAGCTCTTTGGGGAAGATACCTAGAAGGGGGATAGCTGGGTCATACAGAATTTCTAATTTTAGTTCTTTGAGAAATCTCCATACTGATTTACATAATGATTGTACTAGTTTACATTCCCAACAACAACATAGAAGGTTTCCTTTTTCACCAGTCTTCCAGCGTTTGTTATTTTTTGATTTCTTGGTGATTGCCACTCTTTCTCGGATAAGATGGAATCTTTGTGATGTTTTAATTTGCATTTCTCTAATGGCCATAGATGTTAAACAGTTTTTCATGTATTTATTGCCCATTTGTACTTCTTCCTCTGTGCCATTGCTTCTTTTGCCCATTTCTTTTTTTGTGTGTGTGTGTGGGTTCCAGGGGTTGAACTCAGGACCTTGTGTGCCAGCAGGCGCCCGTGCTGCTGAGCGATATCACCAGCCCTTTTTTCATATGTGGGTACCGGGAGTCGAACTCAGGACCTCGCGCTTGCCAGGCAGGCGCTTATGCCGCTGAGCTATCTCACCGGCCTATGCCCATTTCTTGACTGGATCTTTTAGTTGGTCTAATTTTTAAAATTTCTTTATACTGTATGTTCTAATTTTTAAAATTTCTTTATACTGTATGTTCTTGATATTAGTCCTCTGTCTGAGGAGTAGCTAGCAAAAATTTTTTCCCATTCTGTAGGTTGACTGTTCACTCTACTAATTGATTCTTTTGATGTACAGAAGCTTTTCAGTTTGATGTTATCCCATTTGTTGATCCTTAATGTTATTTCTTATGCAAATGTAGTTCTGTTTAGAAAATCCTTTCCTACAACTATGGCTTCAAGTGTGTTACCTATTTTATCTTATAGTAGTTTCAATGTTTCTATTTAAATGTTTAGATCTTTGATCTGTTTTGATTTTAATTTAGTACAGGGTGAGAGATAGGGGTCTAGTTTCAGTCTTCTGCAAACAATTATTCAGTTTTCCCTGTATTATATGTTGAGTAGGCTGTTCCCCCAACATATGCTTTTGGCCTCTTTTTCAGAGATCAAGTATCTGAATCTTCCAGTGATGGGAAACCTTTTAGAGCTTTCAATGATATGAATAGCTTGCTGTGGCACGCATGTCATAGGTTTGCCCCTACTGCTCTGTTCTGTTCTATTGACCCATGTATGTTTTTGTTCCAGTACCGTGCTGTTTTGTTTGTTGTTGTTGTTGTATCACTATGCTTTGTAGTATAGCTTGAAGTTAGGTATTCTATGCATTCCGCTTTGCTTTTGTTGCCCACAATTGCTTTTGCTATTCTGGGTCTCTGCTGGTTCCATATGAATTTTAGGATTGTTTTCTCTAGATATGTAAAGTATGTTGTTGGTATTTTGATTGGGACTGCAATGAATCTGTATAACCGTTTGGAAATGTGACCATTTTGACAGTACTGGTTCTGTCTGTCCAGGAGAAGGGGACATATTTCCATTTTTTGATGTCCTCTGCAGTCTCCTTTTTCAGAGCACTATAGTTTCTTTGTACAGGTCCTTCACTTCCTTGGTTAACTCCTAGGTATTTCATTTTTCTTTGAGCTATTGTGAATAGTATTGTTTTTATAATTTCTTCTCATCAAGTTCATTATTGTTGTACACAAATGCTAATGATTTTCGTGTTGAGCTTGTATCCTCTACCTTGCTGAAGTTGGTTATTAACACTAAGAGTTTTTGGTGGAGTTCTTTGGATCTTCTATGTAGAGTATTGTGTTATCTGCGCATAGTGATAATCTGAGTTCTTAATTTCCTTTTCTTTTATTTCTTTCTCTTGCCTGATTGCTCTGGCTAATGTTTCAGGTACTATGTTGAATAGAAGTGTTGATAGTGGGCATCCTTGTCTTGTTCCTGATTTTAGAGGGAATGCCTTTCCTTTTATCATGAAGAGGTGTTGGATTTTGTCAAAAACCTTTTCTGCTTCTATTGATATGATATGTGGTTTTTGACCTTGTTTATGTCTATGTGAAGTATTACATTTATTGATTTATGCACAGTAAGTCCCCAACTTATGAACATTCAAGTTGCAAACTTTCACAGATGTACTGTACAGTTTATAAGATTCACTTTGTTGGCTTATGAACAAATTCGACTGATGAATAATTCTCCCGAAATGGGAACTTACTGAATGTTGAACCATCTTTGCATCTCTGGGATGAAACCTACTTGGTCATGATGTATGATCTTTTTGATGGTGTGCTTCATTCTGTTTGCTAATATCTTGCATCTGTGTTCATTAAGGAGATTGGCCTATAGTTTTCTTTTTATCAGGGTGATACTGACTTCCATGAATGAATTTGGGAGCACTCCATCCCTTTCAATTTCTTTGAAAATCTTGAGGAATATTGGTGATATAACATCCCTAAAGGTTTTGTAGAATTCAGCAGTGAATCTATCAGATCCTGGGCCTTTTTTAGTTGGTAGAGATTTTATTATTGTGGCTATTTCATTGCTTGTTATTGGGTTTTTCAGCATATTTGTGTCTTTCTGGTAATTTGCATAAGTCTAGGAGTGTGTCCATTTCTTCAAAATTTGCCTATTTGTTGGAATACAATTTTCAAAGTAGTTACTGTCTTCTGGATTCTGACAGTGTCTGTTGTGATTTTGCCTTTTTCATTTCTAATTGCATTGATGTGAGCCTTTTTTCTCTTTTCTCTTGGTAAGTATGGCTAAGGGCTTATCTATTTTGTTTATGCTTTTAAAGAACCAGCTGTTCGATTCCTCAATTTTTTTTTTTTTTTTTTTTTTGGTCTCAATTTCATTGATTTCCACTCTCATCTTTATAATTTCCCTCCTTAATTTTGGTTGGGACCTGAATTATTGTTGTTTCTCAAGTATCTTAAGATTCCTCATAAGGTTATTTATTTGATCTTGCTCTGTTTTCCTAACGTGAGAGAGTCTATAGCAGAGAGTGATTAGATTAGTCAAAGTACCGCTTGCCAATTTCCAAAAGTATAGTATATGTGGTGTCATACAATAGAAGAGTTTTCAGGCAACCAACAGAGGCTTATAAATTCCAGGTGTAGGATTTTGGACTTCATTCTAGGACAAAATGAATTACAGTTGAAGATTTTAGAGCTGAGACATGAAACATCAGAACTATGCTAGCAGCTAAGTTTGAAAATAGGAAGTTCAGAAGGAGACCAGCCACAGTAATGTAAGCCTGAAAAGGACAGTAATAGTGAAAGGGGAGAAGAAAACATGGATGTTAAGTGAGGTAATGGGTAGCAAATCAGTACTTTGTAACTATTCAAATAAGTCAAGAAAAGTAAAGAAAGAGTATCTCAGAGGTCCACAGATTGCCTCAAGACTTTGTGATTCTCTGGGAGGGCTCACAGGACATGCCATATAGTTTACTCACTGTTAAAATTTACAGCAAGAAGATACAAAGCAAGTTTGGCAAAGGAGAAAGGTGTGTTGGGTAAAGTCTGGAAGAAATCAGTGTATGCTTTGAAGAATTCTGTCCCAGGGAAGTCATGCAGGCTGCTCTCAACTCTTCTAGCATCAAATTGTGAAATACTTATTAGAGAAGCATATTAAAGACTTATAGCCTAAAGTGTTCACGAGGGTCTGTTATTTAGGCACCCTCTGCCTGGCATGTGCCAGAATTCCAGAGTCTCAGAATAAATGTTGGTTCAAATTGCAGATTCCCGGAAGGAAAGCTGGTTCTGCATAATCCATTCTATTTGTACAGTTTACACCACTGATTGTGAACCTGTTAGAGCTTTCAATGATAACAAACAGCCCGCTGCAGCGTGTGTGCCATAGGTTCGCCACCACTGGACACCATAAGCCTCTAGTCAGTTCTGGTAATAACCTTCCCAAAATATAGGATCCCAGGTGTCACCCAAAGTCCAACCTTAAAAGTAGGCTTTTCTGAGATAGATAGTATCAGGCCTACTATGTTACATGTTTTTTTATATAGTTGGTCTCCCAGTTTTTGAGCCTACCTGGATTGGGTAGATGGTGATACTATTGTAGAGTTGAATCATACTGAGAAATAACTTATGGTGAAAAGCACTAATAATTTACTTTTGATACACTGATTTTGACCCTTAGGTTGAAAATGTTCATGAAATATGTGGAAAATTTTCAAAACTACAAAAAAAATCAAAGGAGAATATAATGAACACCTGTATGCCATTTATCTGGATTTACTAATCATCAGCATTACTACATTTGCCTTAAGTGTCTTTTAGTACGCATACAATGTACATACATATATGCCTTTGCTGACTCATTTGAAAATTCATTGTATGCATCATGACATCTTTGCCTCTAGATAGCTCAACATATATTTTCTACAAATAAGGGCATTAGCATACCTAAACGCAATTTCATTTTCACACCTAAGAAAATTAACAGCGTTTGAAGAATATCTAATATGTATATATTTGAGAATTTTCCCAAAATTTATCTCTTGCATCCTTTCTTTTCTTTTTCTTTTTTAAGTGCAGGACCAAATCTAAGTATAGTCTCATTCGCTTATGTCTCTTTGGTCTCTGTAGTTGAGAACAAGTTTTCTTGCCTTTATCAAAGAAAATTTTGTATTCCCTTGAGAACGTTGATAAAAATAGGGAGGAAAATGGATAATAGCTGAAATATGCCAAAAATTGAAAAAGAAATTTAGAATGAACAGATTAGGAAAGATGCAGTTGTGTAAAATTGAAAGTGTAATAATAAAAACATTCAGTGAAGGAGAATACGAGGAATTTAAGAAAAGGTGGATTTGAGGGCATAGAGCTTAAAAATGCAAAATAAATTCTGCTTAATGAGGGAGTTGAAAAGTTTTTGGAGCTGTCAGGGAACCTTAAGATAGAGTGAGAGAGCCTATGTTAAATTAATCTTAATTCTTAGCTAAGTAGACATTGGAGGTCTTTTGCAGAGGGGGTCTATCTTAGTCATTTTTCTCGTTGCTGGGACAAAATACCTGATACCCAAAGTTAAAGGACAAAAGGGTTTTTTTTTTTTTTTTTTTAGCTCACAGTTTGTAAAAGTTTCAGTCCATAATCAACTGGCTCCAAGGCAGGATGGATGGCAGACGGGCATTACAGCAGAGAAACAGTTCATAGTGGGCAGAAGGTAGCAAACCAAGTAAGGGTCGACCACAGCTCTTTCTATCCCTATGTCTTATTCAGGCTACTTAGGGTGGGTGGCACTCACATACTTAATCCTAGTGCCCTTGATCCTAGCATTGCACCATGAATCAATCCCTGCATCACACATTCTAGATACAGCCACCTCCGAAAATTTCCACAGTGAGGCTTTGGTGGGACCACCTACGCAAGCCATGACAGGGTCATAGGAAGAGATATAATTGGGTATAGAGAGAAAAAGGAGTAAATGCCTTGAAGACTGTTAGGAATTCAGTTTCTGATAATTATTACTCATTTTCTTGTGATTCCAGAGAGTTCTTTGTATGGTATATACATATAGTAGAAGCTGTAATAGCATCATGCATATCAAACATTAGAATATTAAAGCTCTAAAAGTTTTTCTAAGGAAGTAGCTGTTTCATTTTGTATGATCCCATTTCCCAAATGTATTATATTACTGAATAACATTTTCATGTAATAACTGTTAATTGCAAAACATGCTTTGGTATTATCCAGCCTAATCTTGCAGGATGTTCTAATTTGAAGAGCAAAAAGCTGCTGCAGGGTACAGGAGCCAGAAGCTGCCTGTCCTTTCACATTACTTGAGTCACTCTAAACTTGGAGAGATGTTAATCAGTTAATAACAAAATTAGTATTAGCAACCACTTATTGAGTACCATGTGTTATGTGTTGTGTCTTTGTATTTTGGTGATTCCTCATGGACTTTATTTTCTGTGTTGTTGATGGAGAAATGGAGGCAAAGAGAAAATAACTTATCCAGTTAAAAGATAGAGACATGATTGAAACATCTATCTTTCATATCCCAAAGTCTGTCCTCCCCATAGCACAGAATGTTTCCCACATGCCTGCTTATAGTTTCTTTCATTGGTTGCATGAAAGGATTAGGTACCTACCAGATAGCTACTTAATCATGGCCATAGACATGTATGCATTGTTTTTTAAAGTAATAAATGCCTTACACCTTGAGTAGTTACGGAACTTGGTATTATTTCTGTTATCTATGTGTCTTCTACTAGAAGTTATTTTGTTTTAATTTATATTAATTACAAGTATGACTACTCAGAATGAAAATCATCCAGTGATACAGGCCATCATTTCACAAGCTGTGTTCCAAAGAACATATGTTACTATAGATATTAGTATATATTCTTTAAAAAAAAAAAGCAGAGGAGCTCATGGTAAAATAAATTTTGGAAATACTATGGATTGTATATTCCCTTTGGAGTGCTCAGTGCATATTAGCAACTTAAAGGCTATAGTAAAGAAACCTATTTCCCACCATCTCTCAAACTTATTTGACAATGAGATATTTTTCAAGGAATTTCTTTTAGCATCTCAAGGCATCAGGATTCATCAGAACTCAGTTTAATTAAGTGCTGTGTAGACTAAAAAATAAGCTGATTTGGCATGTCCTGGACAGCCTTTCATCAGCTGAGAGTGTTTCATTGCTAGAGCAACTTAAGGATCATATTCAAAAGTATGCCAAATGTTTATTGATTTAGTAGTAAATATGCTAACCTTTAAATGGTGCCAGTACATATTTTACTTCACTTTGCTTTTCTGCCACTATTTCATTTTAAATGTTATGCCTTTTAAACACACTTTGGTTAAGTTAGATATATTTGCGTGTTTTTTATTTTAGATATGGGAGAAGGGACTACTATAAATGCAAGTACAGATGGCAACATTGGAACTGTAGAGGATGGTAGTGACAGTGAAAATATTCAAGCAAATGGAATTCCAGGAACACCAATTTCTGTTGCATATACACCATCCTTACCTGATGACAGATTATCTGTTTCTTCCAACGATACTCAGGTATAAATGGATTTAAGTGGGTGGGGACAGATTTATGTCCATCATCATCTTTTAGTAAATCTGGTTGATGATACCGGCTGATTTCAGTTTGTAGAAGTAAAGAACTTTTTCTCCCTTTTTCACTGGCATATAAACTAGCGCAGTTTATTCTCTTCATATATTGATAGCTACATTTCCAACTCCAAGGTGTGTCTCATCTATGTTCACAGCCTCCTCACCTACCCCCTTTGAAATGACATTTTAAAAGAACATTCTTACCACATATTACAGGATAATGATAGTATTAGACAAGAAACAACTTAGAAATTTAGGAAACTTCATCTTAACTTTTGTAAACAAATCAGTACTGTGGTAGTCACAGGAGTTCTTCATCGTTCCTCTACTTTGTGGTCTCATCTGTATCTTTTTAGATAAGGTCTGCTAAAAGGCCTTTTGGATAAGTATTTTATCAGGGCATGGTTTGTGCTAGTTTTTTGTCAGTAATAATATGAGAAGGGTAAATGTTAAGAGTTATTTGGTGACAAGGACTATTTTAAAAGAATACCTTTTAAAGGTATTGTTATTATTGTGTATGAGGATGTCATATAAGATTTAAGAAAACCAGTGTGGCAAATTCATCATTCAGTTCCTCCTCCAATAGGTGGGGTGAGGAATATTCCACTTCTTAGTAAATTGAGTAAAATATACTAGAAGGCTGAAATTCTTTTACCCTGGAAAATGTATTTATTTTCATGATATATTAACTTGTCTAGGAATCTGGAAATTCTTCAGGACCTTCACCTGGTGCTAAGTTTTCCCACATTTTACAAAAGGATGCCTTTCTAGTATTCAGGTCATTGTGTAAACTGTCAATGAAACCACTGTCAGATGGACCACCAGATCCAAAGTAAGTCATTAGCTGTTTTGCTAACAAATAGAGGTTTATCAGCTTGAAACTTACAGTTAACAGTGTTTGGATTTTGTTTTGCTCTTCTTGTGCCGTAGTAGTTTAAAATTTGGGCGAGAAGTATTTTATTTTATAAAAAAATTTGTGGCTGGACATGGTAGCATACCCCTGTAATTCAAGCACCCAGAGAGGCTGAAGTAGGAGGATCACGTATTTGAGTCACACCTGAATAGCTTAGTGAGACCAACCCTATCTCAAAGTAAACTAAAAATGGCCTGGGAATGTAGCTCAGTGGTAGAGTGTCCCTAGGTTCAATCCACCAGTATTGCAAAAAAAAAGGCATTATTGTTGTTTTCTCCTGCCATGATGGCTTCTAATTGCTACGTACAGTATATTCAGAGTTAGATAATTCATGATTATGAACAAACTATGTAACTTCTCAGAGCAGAGCTTATAAATCAACCTAACATTTATGAAAAAAAAGTTGGTATTGAAAAACAGTTCCAAAATTGCTTGAATAGGTACCTCACACTATTTCCCAAATGACAGAAGAGCATGATAAATAGTGTCTGGTACATAATAGGTGCTCGGTAAATATTACTGAGTGAATAAATAATTAAATGTAAATTTTTATTTCTGTATTGTAAGTAACTTTAGAGTCATTTTAGCCCCTTCCCAGTTCATGCTAGGCTTCTAAAAACTAAGTCAAAATGTAATAAAGCTTAAAGGAAATCAATCTTAAAAGTCATAATGAAAGACAGTATGTATGCATTAAGGTCTGACAGAATGCCCAAAGAGACTTCTTTCTCTGTAGAGAGATAGGTGTCATTTGTCTAATTCCCATCAAATACCATGTGTGATCAAAAAATATAATGAATGTTTAAATTTTTAATATTATTACAGTAAAGACACATTGTCATGAATCCCCCTCAAAATATTCCCCTTTACTTCCAACACACTTAGTGTATCATACTTACCACTTTTCTGAAGCAGTTAGGGAAGTTTACTTTCATTAGTGTCTTTAGATGTGCTGTCATGGCTATCTTGATGTCCTGAATCAGTTGAAAACATTTACCATTCATGGTGATTTTAACTTTGGGTAAGAGCCAGAAGATTCACAGTGGCAGACCTGGTGTAAATAAGGTGGATGAAAACACATGTTAATGTTTTTACAAGCCTGCATTTTCATTGGATGGCAGTTGGCAGCAGCATTCATTGTATTTTTGATCACATCTCATAAAAGCACTTGAATAAGAGGACTTCCAGAACTGCTTCAGAAAGTAACAAGAATGCTGGAATAAATGTGCTCAAAGTGAGGGGAGTATTTTGAAGGGGACTAAAGACAACATGTCTTTCACTGTAATAAATATTTTTATTTAGTCACACCAAATTTTTTGATCAGCCCTTGTATTTTAGTTTAAACCCTAAAGAAATGCTATATCTATGATCATAAATAGGTATCTTTCAAGTGTAACTAATTACTGCTTGCAGTTGAACTCTGGAGTTTTAAGAGTGACCTGCCTCTCTAATATGGCAGCAGAAGGTAGTGTAACAAGACAGCTTTAGGAGAACTTTCTGGAGAAAGAATCCTTGGAGTGAGAGTAACTTTAAGAAAAGGATAATGAGATGGGGGGAGATGTAAGCAACACTACTTCAGTTGTTTCTCTTTTCTTTTTTAACTACTTCAGGTTTTAAAAACTCTACAGTGTTAACAAGGTGTGATGGTACATTCCTGAGTCCCAGCACTCTGGGAGGCAGAGGCAGGAGTATCATGGATCATAAATTTGAGCCCAATTCAGGAATTTAGCGATTTTGGTGAGGCTCTGTCTCAAAATAAAAAAAAAGAACAAACGGCTACAAAATATAGCTCTGTGAAAGGTCCTATATTCAATCCCCAGTACCATGGGGGTGGGAGATTCTTTTGAGGAAAAATGTAAATTAGTTAATCTTTATATTTAGTGGGTTTAAACCAAATATTAGGGAATTTTGTTTGAAGGCCCTCTTGCCAGTCAGGGTTATTAAACTATTGGAAAGGCTGAGAAAGGTTGAATTTTAGGAGCTGTTCTTTTTCCAAAAGAAAAAAAAAATTTTTTTTCTTGAATAGTTTTTTTTGGTCAAATTCAATGATCTTTTATAGTTACATAATTTTCTTTTCATCTTTGCTTTTCTTTATGTTTTCCAATTTTGCTAAGATGATGATCCAGGAACTGTTCTTTAAATTTGAATCATAATTTGAAACTACCCCCATAAAAACTGCAGACATGAATTTCCAGCCTTGTTTGTCTATTAGAAGTATAATTTATTTCCAGTACTTGGGAGGCTGAGGCAGTAGAATTGCTGCTAGTTCGAGGCCAGCCTGGGCTACATAATGAGTTCAAGGCCAGCTTGGGCTACATATATGGTGAGACCCTCTCTCAAAAAACCAAAATAAATAAATAAGTTGTAAGATAGTCATTTGACCATTTCTTCATTCATTAATACTTTGTACATAGTAGGTACTTAATAAATGACTGAACACAAGAATAAATAATTTAATTTGGGGGAGCACATATTGTGTTCAAAACATTTTGTTAGGTGCCAGGGATACAAAGACAAAGTATAACAAAAACTCAGATGTTAGAGAATGGCAAGCTGCAGTATTTAATTACTGTAGGAATTGAGCCCCAAAAAAGTGATACATCTGAGTTAGACTTGGAAGTACTGGTTGTGTGTAAGCAAGCCTTGGAACACTAGAATATGAAGACTAGAATTTGACTCACTATATTCTCTGATAGCTGTTGAAAGTCTTACATCTCAGTATTTCTAACTTAATTCACTTAAGCATTTTTTTTAATTTTTTTACTGATTTGCCACTCATATTCTTAGATTCAGAGTAATAGCCATTGGAAACATAACTGTGTAATAAAGAGCTATGATATTGCTCCATTTTTGTTTCAAAGAAGGTAGTGTTTTCTTTTTTAATACCAGTTTACATGAAATGAAGTATCCCTTGCTAGATTTACTTAGATCCTTGAATTACTTGATAATTATAGCCAAGAAAATTTTAAGTTGGAAATTAAATATATTGTGTAAATGTGACTGAGTACAGTATTTGGGATAAAGTTTAAAAAAAAAAAAAAAACTGCTAGAGCATTTATTTAAGTGTGGCCTGAATTTAAATGTTGCTTGGGATCAATATCCTGGGTCTGTTGACCTTTTTTAATGGGATAAAAATTATATTTGTAAATCTAATAATTAAAATTTTTACAGTAATAAAAAGTATGACAGTATATTGATCAGAAAACTAAATTAAAATTTTAAGCTAAACATTTATTTTTCAGCTTGTCATTACAACAATATTTAGAATAGATGGCTAAACTATTAAGAAATAAATTGTTTAAACATTTTAAAAGCCTGTGTTTATTTAAAAAGAAAAAAAACTTTAGTCACTGAAAAAGTAAGCTTGAAATAGTGCTATAATTTGTTAACACATTCAAGTTTTAATTGGTGGTTAGGATTTTTGAGTAGGATAACTAGGAAAAAAATATATTGAAACTACTATATACTAAAGATATCACTTAATTTAAGAAGGTTTATGGTGATTTCTAATGAGATATATAATTGCGAAAGAAAGAAGCAAAGCATGTATCTTCAGATTTTTTTTTTCCCACTGGAAAAGTAAGTTGACATTAAATATTCATGAATTTTTTTTCCCATTTGAAAAGTTTGTGAAGTTCTGTGGTAGAAAGGAAGCACCCACTGTTAGTGGCTAAGCTTTTTCATGTCCTGTACTCTTTTTTTTTTAATGTTGTTGAGTTTTTCTGTTCCTCTCCATTTAAGAAGTTTGTTAAATGTGGTACCAGGATAAATCTATTATTGCCATAATGCTAAATTTGTCCACATACCTGCCTTCTTTTTTACATTTTAGGTCTCATGAATTACGATCCAAGATTCTTTCATTGCAGTTACTTCTATCCATTCTGCAGAATGCAGGACCTGTTTTCAGAACAAATGAGATGTTTATTAACGCTATTAAGCAGTATCTATGTGTTGCACTCTCAAAAAATGGAGTCTCATCTGTTCCAGAAGTTTTTGAGCTTTCTCTTTCCATATTTCTTACTTTGTTGTCAAACTTCAAGACACATCTGAAGATGCAAATTGAGGTATGTTCTATATTTAGGCATTAAAGTTTGGGGTACTGTTGGATATTTCATTTGTTTCACATTAAATCAATTACCATTAACATGCTAGAAAATTTTCCAGAATGTGAAACTATGTATGTGTATTCTCCTGTACTTCTTTTTTTAATTCATCCATTCAGCTACCATGTGTCTATGAAGTACTAAGCCCCAGATAAGCACTGAGAATGCAAAGTGAAGATGCTATTCCTGCCTCCAAGGAACTTATACTAATTGAATGAGTGGTTCTAGCTTTCACGAATTAATTTCATCTTCACAGTAGCTTTGCCATTGTATACAGTATATGGTATACAGTAATGCATTTGGCCATCTTTTAAAGAAAGGTCCAAATATATACAGGTCTACATGGCTTTAAATTATTTAAATATTAAGCACTTTAAAAGAGTACCTTTTTTGGGGTTATGTTTAGAATATTTGTGAAAGTTAATTTTTGTTTTGTACCTTTTTTCTAACATTTATTTGTATATTTATTCTTAAGGTTTTCTCCCAAACCTTTGGAAATAGAATAGCAGTCATGTGGTTCTAAAATATTTTCAGAGATTTATCAAAACTAAATTGGAGAATCTTCCAACCATGTCTGCAAGTATTTTGCAGGTGTTATCAGTTCTTGGTCTTTTCATTTTCAGATAATTAAGTACTTTAAAGTAGTACTTTATGATTTGCTGAATTAGTGCATGCTTTTTTCAACTCATTATTTATTAAAATATTTTTGACTGAGAAATTATGTATTTTAGAGATATCCATTTTTATGTCAGTTTTTACCTTCATTTTGTTTGATATATGCATATGCAGGTTGCATTAATTTTTAGCTTCATATTTAATCCTCATGCAAGACTAATAATACATTAGCTCAGGAGAAAGAATAAATTATTTTCCCAGAATGTTTGGTGATCAGAATAATCATCCTTTTTTATTAATGGTCTGTAATATCTATCAAAATCATTTATAACATTTCTCTGGGAATGAAGCAGTAAAAAGTTTTAAAACTTGGTCCATGTTTTTGAACAAGAAGCAACTTCTGGTGCCTGTATGTTGTCAAGATTTGGAAGTTTGCTATATGTCTTGTGAAAATAATACTAAGCATTTAGGAACAGGTGCTACATTTACATAGGTTTTTCCATTATCTTTAGGAACTACAAATAAAAGATACTTTAAAACAAACCTTTAGAATTTTTCTATAGACATGAAAGTCTTTTATTTGATGATGAGGTGTTTAAATTGACAGAAAATGTTGAAGGCATTTGTGTAGCCAGTTACTTAACAGATTTTTGAACACTTGAGACTCCCATAGTAATTACTTGGTAGGCTGTGTTGCAAATTCTTATGGAACTAGGTATCATAAAAATAATTTAAGTTGTGATTACTGTTTTTCCATTAAAATGAGTTTAAAGGGAAATAAGTCTTAAGAAATTTCCCAGTGACTCACAGGTGATAGATTCTCATTACAGATGGTTATAATAATGTTGTGCTTTTTTAAAAAAAGGTTGTGTTTATTTCACTGTCCATTATCCCCCAAGGGGAGATAAAGAAAATAATGAGATATAAGAACACTTTCGAAAATATTAAACATGTTCAAATTCAAGATGTTTTGTTCCACTTGACAAAAACACATTAAAACTGAAATTTGCAAAACAAAATTAAGATTGTTGTTACATGAAGAATTACTTTGAGAGTATTGAGTTTTTATAATGTGTTTTTTTCAGTGTGCATTGAATTATTTATTTCAGAAGTGTATGTACAACTTTTAAAGAAAACATCTATTTTATAAAGACAGTTTGCTTAAGATAGTTATTATTCTACATATAGATAGATATAATAGGTGTTCAAGGAATCATTAAGAGTTTGATTTTTTCTTAGAACCCCTGTTTTTAGGCAGGTATATTATAATGATAATTATTTGCTTATTAGTACAGTGTGATAAGCCATAGATAGTAGCCGAAGGTTTTTTTTTCCCCCGTCTCTCCAAATGTATTTTTAATATTTATTCTGGAAATGAGAGTCAGGCACGGCAGCACACACCGGTAATCCTAGCTATTCAGGAGGCTGAGGCAGGAGGATTACAAGTTTGAGGCCACAATGGGCAGCTTAGGAAGACCCTGTCTCAAAGTAAAATAAAATAAAAAGGGCTGGGGATGTAGCTCACTGGAAGAACACTTGCCTAGCATGCATGAGTTTCTGGGTTCAATCCTTAATTCCCCCACAACACACATACACACAAAGCAAAAACAGTTACAGACGTGATTCATGGCGCCATCATGGTCTCTAATCTTTTCATGGTGCACATAGGAAGAAATACCTAACAATTTCATTTATTAAGCAGTTAGGATTAGACAACTTAATATTTGTCTTAAGCTAGTGTCCATTTTTAAAAATAGTACATATAAATGAAAAGAAAAATGTCTTCATTTTATTCTTAGCCACAATTCATTACTGCTGGGTTGCAGTTCCTCTTGGACACTGTACAACTTCTTAGACCTTTGAATCAGATTGGACAGTACCTCCCGCATTGCTATTCTTCATTGTTTTTATGTATACTTCCTTTTATCATAGCAATTTAACAACACCCAGGTTTGTAAAGATAATGATGTCACTGAAAGGATGGTAGTGTAATCTAATTAGAAATGCAAATATGCTTTTGAGCAGATGTATTTCCTGCTGAATTTTTCCTCAAGAATTTTTATGGCACTCCTGTGAGTTTGCTGCTGCACTCTGGGGTGACTTGCTGTATTGTTTGGGAAATGTGACCATATGGCCATAAATATTTATTGAATGTCTACTTATGCACCATGCAATGCAGACACAATGCTTAGGAAGAAAAGCCTGGTCTCCGAGCCAGAAATGGTGGCATATGTCACTTGGGCAACTGAGGCAGGAGAATCATGAGTTTGAGGCCAGCCTGGGCTGCATAGTGAGTCCCAGGCCAGCCTGGACCACATAGTGAGATTCTGTCTCAAAAAACAAAAAAATGGAAAGACAGACCTGGTCCCTATCCTCATAGAGTTTAAAGTACATAGGTCAGTGATGGTGAACCTGTTAGAGCTTTCAGTGATACAAACAGCTGCATTAAGCAAGTAAATACAAATGTATTGAGTTTTGTGAAAGAAAAGCACATTGCAAGGATACCTAACCCTTGGAAAGGAGATGTCAGTCGTCTTAAAAATGTTATTCTTTCTGTATTCATAATATATATGTTCCAGGGCCGGTGATATAGCTCAGCGGCATAAGCGCCTGCCTGGCAAGTGCAAGGTCCTGAGTTTGACTCTCCCGGTACCCGCATATTTAAAAAAAATATATATATACACACACACACACACATACATACATACATACATATATATTCCATAAATGCTAGTATGTTGTTTTGTTATTTAGTTATCCCTTCTTAGGTCACACTTTTCCAAAATAAATTTGAATCTGAAAATGCTTAGCTGTTAAACTGAATTTTACTCCATTAGTTTAACTCTTTTATGCTTGATACTTTTTGGTGTAAAGAAAAGTGACAAACAGCTTATATATAGTTTTCAGGCAGTAAGGATCTTCCCTTTGTAACTAGTAACAACATATAAGAAATAGATCATTTTTGTTTAGAGTATTGGTTACATTAAAATCTAGTTAGGGCTTCCCTAAACTCTAGAATTGTCTGAAAAATGTAACTGTTGAACAGAATATAATTTATGCCCTTTGAAGAGATAAAGGAACTGAAGCATGAGTTATATTTCATTCAAGCAGTTATTGCCCTGAGGAACTCCATATCTATGCATATTTTATTTGTAGTAGCTATGTGATGGCAAACAAAACATAGCAAGGTAAAACACAGGGCTGATATTACAAGGGCAAGATTAAGTCACCCACCCAAGTTATTTTAGTCCTGAGATTTTGGAGATAGAACTTGAGATAGAGATGAACTCCAGGGGATCCTGGGTGCTGATCTCTGTTCTACAGCTTTGGGATATGTAAAAAATAATCACGCATCTGAATTCTAAGCAGTGTATTAAACAGCAATTTCCCCATCACAGGTGTTCTTTAAAGAAATTTTCCTATATATTTTGGAAACTTCTACTAGCTCATTTGATCACAAATGGATGGTTATTCAGACGCTAACAAGGATTTGTGCAGGTATTTGAAATTATCCTTTTTATCTCTTATTGAGTTATTTAAAAGTTAAATGCATTTATGTATTAGATACATTTTGTTAAAATTAATATATTGTTACAGATGCTCAGAGTGTAGTGGATATTTATGTAAACTATGACTGCGATTTAAATGCAGCAAATATATTTGAAAGACTAGTAAATGATCTATCAAAAATTGCTCAAGGAAGGGGCAGTCAAGAACTTGGTATGGGTAATGTTCAGGTAAGAACTTTCAGATTTTTCAGATTTAAACTACCAAGGAACAGGCATGCATTTTCCTTAAAAGGTCTTTTTGTTTTTATTCTACTTATTAATTACAGGAATTGAGTCTGAGGAAGAAAGGTTTAGAATGCTTAGTGTCGATTTTGAAGTGTATGGTTGAGTGGAGTAAGGATCAATATGTGAATCCCAACTCTCAAACAACTCTTGGTAAGGCAACATTTTGAAATACTTAAAATTCTTCATCATTTTAAGAAAAACAATATATTGGGAGCTAGTTGCAGATGACATTAGTTTCATGACATGTTTATTCATTTAACTCTTAAAAGCATTCTTTATGATTCAAATACTGTAACTAACTTTAAAATGATTCCCAATTTAGGGCCAGGGATGTAGCTCAGTGGTACCGCCCCTGCCCGGCAAGCACAAGGCCCTGAGTTTGGTCCTGGTCCCCCCCCACTATAAAAAGACCGCCCCCCCCAAAAAAAAAACCTTAAAAAAATTATTCCCAATTTAGGCTTTGGTTTTGTTTTTGAGATGGCATTTCATTATGTTGCTCAGGCTGGCCTCAAATTCACTGTCCTTCTGCCTCCCAAGTAGTTGGGGTTATAGGCATGTGCCACCATTTCCACCTGAAATTAGTTGAATTTTCAAATTTAGTTATACTAGCAATATAGCCAGTATGTTTTAAGATGGTTGAGTTGTTTATCTGTTTGATGTTTACTGTCAGTTGGAGAAAAACTCAAAAGCTTCAGGGCTATACTGGTGTTATCATAGCTAAGAGTCCTGTGAGGGAGAACTATTCCTCATGAAGCATGAGCAAAACTCCAGTGGATACAAAGCACTGTAACTGAAAAAAGAAGTCCTAATAAGTGCACTACACACTGTTTTTGTATCACACTGTGTTTAAGATCACACTTTTACTATTACATGGTTTCAGTATCGAAGTATATTGTTTATTAAAGCACCTCATACTTTATTTGCTTTAACTAGTTGTCTAAACAACATTGAAATACCTTGTCTCAAGACAAGAGTATGTTTTCCTTTCTGCATTTCTTTCTTTAAGAGAATATAGTAGTGTCCCCCTTTACCTGTGGTTTTACTTTACCTTTACTTACCTATCATTTTGGTCACTTCCAGTCAGCTGCAATCTAAAACTGTTAATGGAAAATCCCAGAAATAATTCATAAATTTCAAGTTGCCCACTGATTTTAAGTAGTGTGATAAAATCTCATGGTGTCCCTCTCCATCTTGCCTGGGCTATGAATTATCCCTTTTTCCAGTGTATCCATGCTATATATGCTGCCTACCCGTTACTCACTTAGAAACCTTAGTTGTCAGGTAAACTGTCATGGAATTGAAATGTTTGTGTTCAAGGAACAAATATTTTACTCAATAATGGCCCCAAAGCATAAGAGCAGTGTTACTGGCAAGTGGGATATGCTAAAGAGAAGCCATAAAGTGCTTCCTTTAAGTGAAAAGGTTAAAGAGAATCTCAATAAGGAAAGAAAAGTAATCATATGCTGAGGTTGCTGTGGTCATTAAATACTGTTGTTGATCTCCTACTGTCCCTAACTTACAAATTAAATGTTATCATAGGTATGTATATACAGGAATGAACATAATATATATGTAGAAATCAGTACTATTAAAGGTTTTAGGCATCCATTAGGGGTCTTAGAATATACCTACTGTGGATAAGGAGGGGACTATTGTAATATACTGTACCAATTTTTCTTCTTATAGGTCAGGAGAAACCCTCAGACCAAGAGATGAGTGAAATCAAACACCCTGAGACAATAAACAGATACGGAAGTTTAAACTCTCTGGAGTCAACATCGTCATCAGGAATAGGCAGCTACAGTACACAGATGTCTGGCACTGATAATCCAGAACAATTTGAGGTCCTAAAGCAACAAAAAGAAATAATAGAACAAGGGATAGATTTGTAAGTGTCAGAAGAAACATTACTATTTCTCTGTCAGAATTGTTCCATCTCTGCCCTGGGTGTCTTTGTAGCTCCTAATTATTTTCTTAATACTACCTTTCAGTAAGTAAAATGGGAGGTAGTTTTCTTGGATCCAAGAATTCTAAGGGCTCCTTATTGAGTTCCCCTTCTTCATTGCAATTTAGTGCACTCTTTTAATGCCTAGCCCCCATATATTATGTGCTGTTGATGAATGTCTTCTATGCAGTTTTGCATTATGTAACTCATTTATGAAATTTTCCATTATATTTCCTAATCAGATGACATGCAAAAAGTTTAAAATATGAAAATTTTAAGCGTGAAAATTTTGCTCTTTTCTAGGTTTAAAATACAAAAATTTTACCCCTTTCTAGGTTTTATATTTCCTCCAGTTTGGGGTAAAGTGTACTACTCCTGTTAGTGATTTAGTGATATTCTCTTGTTATTCATTTCATTTTTATATGTTAATAAGGTAATCATTTCCCTTTCCAACCTGGTTACTGTGTGAAAACGTGATTTTTTTCTTTTTCTTTCTTTCTTTTTTTTTTTTTTTGCTAAGTTTTGTGATATAATCTGGTTCCTGGACTGTTTCTTGTGTTAATGCCACCATGCCACTGTACCACTTTCCTTCCTCTTATTGCCCTCTCTTCTTTCAAAGAGATGCACTAAGGAAGAATGAAATTGCTGGTCTTTTATCACAAATCTAGCAACTGTAAGCTATTAAAAAGTCCCCTTGTATGTTTACTTGGTTTTCAGCTTATGCTTTGAATTTCTAATACTTTAGTGCTGCCTTTTGCTGAGTGCCCAGGTATCTTTTGCAGTGTTAATATGAAAAAAAGTGGGGAAAATGCAAGGTCCTGGGGGATTTGGAACTCTGTGCCAAGCACACAAAGACTCTGATTCCCATATTCAAGTTTATATACAGTATAATCTATATATAGCCAAAATATTTTTAAAAAATAGTACTGTGTAACATCTATAATAGCGTGTTGTATAAAGTGCTGCCAAGGTCTGATAACTGTATGTGAAGTACTTGAGGAGTGAGAGGAAATAGTCACAGGGCTTCAAAGTAGAGTCTTTGTACCTTTCAGTCCTCTCAGCCACTGGACTTGATTTTGTCTTCATGTAGCCATTAAGAAGAATACTTTTATTCAGTTGTGTTCTAGTATATCCTCCACAACTGTTCCTTTCATGACACCACTGTATCCTGTTTTCCTCTTGCCTTTCTGACCATGTCATGTAAGCCTTGTTATGGGCTGATTTTTCCTTGCATACATCTTAGCATTGCTAGGGTTTTGTGCATAGCCCTTTTCTTTTCTTACTTTGTATCTTTTCCTAATGATCATGTTTTTTCATGGCTTCACCTATTTACATACTAATATACAACTCCCAAGTGTTATTTTTAACATAAATACCTCTACTGAGATCCAGATTCATCTTTACTTGTCTATTGGAATCACCACTGGATATTGCAGTTTCTCACCCTCAGCTGGTCTATAACAGAATTGATTAGTCACTGTTCAACCCCTCAATACTTCTACCAGAAACAAAAGACAAACAGAAAATCTGCTTGTTTCTGAATTCAGTATTTAGGCTAATGACCTCAGCGTGCTTCTAAACTTATAAATTAGAGTCCTGAGAGTTAGCTTAAATTTTCCTCTCACTTTTGGATCTAATTGGTCATTATGTTCTGTTGATTTTACTGTCTGAATATCTTGGCAATTCATTCTATTTTCTCCATCTTCTTCAAGGTATTCTTACAAGTCCCACCATCACTACTTCTTGCCTTGACTAGTATAACTTTTTAGTTGACTTATTTTTCTTTGATCTTGTTCATTCTCTAGGCTTTTCTTCACATTTAATTAGAATAATTTCTCTTGAGCGAGTTTGTTTCTATTTCTCCCTTACCTTGCTCTTAGAGAATAAAGCCAAGGTTTCCTCTGATAGCAGATAGTACCATAGGATTTGGAATTGCTGGATTCTAAGCTTCATTCCTCATTTCTGTGTTTTACCTCATTGCTGTAACATTGTAGAACTGTTTATTATTATATCATGCTATTTTATGTTTTTGTGTAGTAATATGACTTCCTCTCCATCCAGGATGTCTGTCTGTCTTGCTTCCTTTCTTTCTTTGTATTATATATAGTATCTCATTTAACATTATAAAAAATGTAATCATTCAGTTTCAGAATCACCTTACCCAAAAATATATCATAATCATCTCAGTTATTAGTCACCTCTTTTACTGCGTCATGTTCTTACTTTTTGAATATATGTATTTGTTACATTTTTAAAATTGCTTTTCTTCCATTAAAGTTAAGAGGTTCTAGAAACTGGGAATTATATTTATCTCAGTGAAAATGTTTGGTTTTAATTAACCCAGGGGAATCATTAGGACAGAACAGGGAAGAATATTCCAGACAAAGAATGACATGTGCCCCAGAACAAGAGGAGAGGAAGGATATTTGAAGACTCTTGTTAAGCATGACAGGGCAAGGTGGAGGGGAAGTGGCAGAAGGTGAGATGAGAGCCTTGAGTTGGAGGTAGATTACAGAGGCTTTATTCTTCATGTAAAGGAATTGTCTTGCTCCTCTTGACACTGGCATGCTGTTGAAGGTCTTAAGCAGATGTATAACATCATCAGATTTCTATTTTGGACTTTGCCAGTTATCTGAAACGTGGGCAAGAATGTTAGCAAAACAAGAGATAAACCATTTAAGAACTCCTGGCAATAGTCAAGTGACAGATGATAAGAAACCAAAATGTAATAGAAGTAGGAAGTAAATGATTTGTAAGCAATAAATGACATTTGATTTGGCGCTTTAAGCATGTGTTCCTTTGTTAATGAAGCCAGTAAAAGGCATGCAGAGAAATGTTCTGTACCAACTGCATTATGTTTAGGGAATGTCATAGAATGTGTGGGAGCACATGAAAGAAGAGATGAGATGAACTTGAGGTGTGCTGAGAAAGGCTGTGTGCCAATCTTAATCATTTTGGACTAATGAGCCAAGGATACTTGAGGATTAAGGATAACATATATTCAAAGTATGAGATATTTAGTATTCACATCCTTACTCAAAGTTTGCCTGCTGTGTGGCATTATTTCTAATTGTCTAGTTGATCACTGTTAATACGAACCAAAATACAGCATACTCCAAGAAAAAATGTGAAGTGATCCATATCAGCAATAAAGACCTTCCATTTGAGAGTCTTTGCTAAGAAAATTTGATACAATATAATATTTTTGTACTTTGTGTATTGATTACGTTAAATATGCTCCTGTTTTCTGAGTGCTGTTAGAGAATTAATTTACTATAGTTTAAGACCTTCTTTTCAAGAAATGCAAATAGTTTTCTTTTTTTAATGTTCCTATTCATCTAGGTTTAATAAGAAACCAAAGAGAGGAATACAGTACCTCCAAGAACAAGGGATGCTTGGCACCACACCTGAAGATATTGCCCAATTCTTACATCAAGAGGAAAGATTAGACTCTGTAAGAATGTCATTTACTTGAGGAGATGGATATTATCAAAATATAGTCTATGCATACACATTGAAACCCAATATTTTGTAAAATTAATAGACAGTGATAAAACTGTATTTTAAAAGAATACCATTTGTTTCATTCTTTTTTTTGTAAAATTCCTTTTTAGGTTAATAAAACATATTATAGCCTCTTTGAAATCCTTTCCTAAAAAGGTAATAAACAATAGCTTAGATTACATATATAATGTATATTTATGTAAGTATATAAATTTTGTTTATAAATTTTCTAAAGTCCAAATGTCTTGATTTTTTACAGTAAACACATTTAATACAAGTAACTAACTTTCTGCTGGAAATTGTTAACCTTGTAGTCAGAATCCTGTGGCTCCTACAGATTTTTCTGCTTTTTAAATGGCTGTGTGGCAAATATAACATGCCATTGGAATGCCAATTTCTATCTGTTGTTTTTACTTTAGACTCAAGTGGGTGAGTTCCTGGGCGATAATGATAAATTTAACAAAGAAGTCATGTATGCATATGTGGACCAGCATGACTTTTCCGGGAAGGACTTTGTTTCAGCCCTTCGCATGTTTCTGGAAGGATTTCGTCTTCCAGGAGAAGCTCAAAAAATTGACCGATTAATGGAAAAATTTGCCGCCAGATACCTAGAATGCAATCAAGGGTAAGATTCAGATGATCTTTTGTTTGTTTTTTTACTTTTATTATTAGGACCTAGTAATTTTACACAATACTGGGTTTCAGATGATTCTTTTTTTTTTTTTTTTTTTTTTTTGTGGGTACCGGGGGGTCGACCTCAGGACCTCACACGCCAGCAGGCGCCCGTGCCGCTGAGCGATATCACCGGCCCCTTTTTCGTATGTGGGTTCCGGGAGTCAAACTCGGGCCCTCGCGCTTGCCGGGCAGGCGCTTAAGCCGCTGAGCCATCTCACCGGCCCTTCAGATGATTCTTGATTGTCAGCTATATCCATAACACTATACTAGGAAGCGTAAGAGTTTCAAAAATAAGACATCCCTTTCCCATAGAGAATTTACATTATCTACTATCTGGAAGTGACATGACAAATCCATAAAAAAATTTTAAAATGAGATAGAATCCAAGTCCTAAGGTAAATGGATAAAGAAAATATGGTATACACTGTGGAATATTATTCAGTTACAGAGAACAACAAAATTGTGTTATTTGCAGGAAAATGGATGTAACTGGAAATCATCATATTAAGCAAAATAAGCCAGACTCAGAAAGTTAAATATCTGTTTTTCACATATGTGGAATCTTTTTAAAAAGATTCTTAGATTACAGATTACATGAAAGTAGAAGAGAGACAATTGGAAAAAAAAATTGGAGGAAGGAGGGAGAAAAGGGATGATAAGAGTGAAAATGATCAAAGTATGTAATATGCATGTATGACTATATTAAAGAGAAACCCAGTATTTTGTATAATAAGCACTAATAAGAGAGTGCATTGAGATTTTTTAACACTTAAATGAAACTGTGTATAAAACTAGAAAAGTTTATAACATAATGCATTTATTTTTTCAGACAAACTCTTTTTGCCAGTGCAGATACTGCTTATGTTTTGGCTTACTCAATTATTATGTTGACCACAGACCTTCACAGTCCACAGGTATTTTTTTTTTTTTTCGTACATCGCTTTTAAGTAGTAGAAATTAAACATGTTCTTTTGAGTTCAGTAAGTATTAGTTGAAAATTTTATTGTATGTAATTAAACCAATTACCAAATTGGTATAATTAGAGGTGATATACATCTTATAAAAGTAATTTCTGGTAGTAATTCATTAAAAGTATCTATAATAATTTGTATTTGTTGTATAAAGCTGAAGATAAATTTAAATCTAAAATGTTCATAGGTCTTTCATATATACTTGTCACAACATGGAAAAACCTTATACATAAACCGTCTTTGTTCATTTGTTTGTTTTTCTAATTTTTCAAATTTGAACAGTAGAGGGAAAAGTATGGTACCCATTGTCCAGACTTTACAGTTATCAGTTTATGACACATCTTGTTTTATCTACATCCTTTCCCTCCCCCAGATAATTTTGAAGCAAATCCCACATATCATAAGTAATTTCATCTATATGTTTTAGTACATATCTCTAAAAGAGAAATACTCTTACACATAACTGCAATACAGTACTATCACAACTAAGAAAATTAAAAATTTACAGTTTGAGATTAAACTTTACAGTATAAGGTTATTTTGGTGTATGTTTTGAGCTGTTACATGCAAGATTGATATGAAAAGTATATGCTAACATAAAGAGAAAGGATTATGTATAAACTCACTCCTGTTTTAAACAACAGAGTTGAACAACTGTGAATGTACCCCAGATGTAGTTGTTTTTTTGTCATTGTTTTCTTTGATGTATTGTAGGTGTTATAGTCAAACCTAGGGTTTTTATTATCTAGCATGGTTATTTTTTTTTCTATGATTTTGTGAGGCAGTTTACAGATATTTATTTATTTAGATATCTTCATTTCAGAGTTTTTAGTCTGATTTTTTTTAGACCAAATCATAGAATTTATAATCTGGACTGACATACTTTTATTTTTCAAAGGCTGTACTTTTGAAGACATTTCTTTTTATAAGCAAATAGCACCATAATGTATAGCTGTGCCATATGTTTGTGTAGATATATACATACTTGTGTCATTTTGAAGAAATATTAAAAATTCCTTTTATATAGTTTTGTAAGTACACAGATTGTTAAAACATTTCTGAACATATACCAGTTAGGCAGCTGTATCTTGAAACCAGTGTCTTGCCTTCAGGTCAGGAGCTCCTGTCCACAAAGCATGTGCTTGGGGCCAGTCTGGCAGTAACAACTGGTTGTTCTCAGACCACTTGTTGTCAGACTTGGTATCATCTGCTGATGCGCAAGCTGCAGTGGTAAAAAAGCCAATGAGTTCCTATTAGAAAATTGAACTCATAATCTTGGTCCTAGATGATTTATAACTAAGGACCATATAAACTATAACAAGTGACATCACTTGTAATGAATACAGATAATTTTAAAGGAATTTCTTAAAACTAATTTTTATCATTCTTAATTCTTAAAGGAATTAAATTCAGTGGATCTTAACATCATTTATGTTCTATAAATATTAATGCTTAAGCTACCTTTTCTATATAATACAAGTCAGTGAATTTTTTAAAAATTTGGGGTATATTTAGAACACTTTTGTGTGTTTACATTAATTTTCATCAGTAGTAACAACCAGTTTTACATGATTTAAACACTAAACACAGCTTAATTTAAGCATATGTGAATAAAATTGAAGAGTAGAGTATTTCATAAAGAGACCAAAAGAAGAAAAGTAAATTATGTTTTTTCACTGCTCCTGGAATCCCACCATGGCAAAAGTGTACGTATACTTAGAGTATCTGAAAGCAATGTATTTTCCACTCCCACTAGGTATGGGAGCCCATACCTAGGTGCACAGAAAATTAGTACTTCAGATTTTCTGTCAAGACTTCTCCCTTCTTTCTGATTCACATGAAGCTAGACCATTTTATAATACTCAGAATTTCCAGGTGATTTTAATTTTCCTTTGCCTCTTATTGGCAGTACTTATGTGGTCATTTAATAGGTGTACATCAGAACTTTAGGTAAAATGGCTTGTTTACTTTCATATTTTTACAGTGCCATGGCTTAAGATGAGTTTATAAAATTGTAATATTCTAGAGCCTTAGTCCTTTAAATAGTAAGTTTCATTTGAAAAGTTTCATGGTAATATTTTTACATTTTTGTAGGAAAAGCACTCCTACTACCCTTTCTGACACATTAGAACAATTCTGCTTGCATAGTAATGTGAACTTAAATAAGTATGTCCCAATTATATCCTCTGAACATGCTGGTTCCTCTAAAATTATTTTTGCAAGTTTCTGGTGATTTGCTTGAATATTGTTAGGTATTTTAATGCACATTGTACCAATGCATATTGTCTTTAAAGTTACTTTAAATTTTTTATGGAAGATGGCAGGAATATATTTAATTAAATAAATATCTCTTTAGAGGCATAGGTATTCTGGGTTTCGTCTATCTGAATTTTTAGAGATATAAACATTTTGCTGTACTAATTCATAAGTTCGGCAGTAGGACTACCATCTTACAAATTACACACTTGCATTACACAACTTTAGTAATTAGAACATTCCTATTCAGGGTACTTTAGACAAGATAAAACATTCCAAGAATACTTTGCCCAGATCATTTAGTACTATTCAGTTGTCTCGATGACTCAGAGTAACTGTTATCTGATTTTAAATAATTTTAGCTATTATTATTTTTCCATCCACTGTTTAGAAAATCAACTTTTAATTTATTAGCAACATGTTTACAATCTTCTGAACTAAGATTTGAATCTTTTTGATTGTATGTTTTCAATAATTATTGTGACTCCTTAAAGAGACTGCTAAAGCTCTTAAATCTTGGACAAAAACAAATAGTTGTCTGTTCTCCCTTCAATCTTATTGCAGATTATCATGTCCACTTCAGAGCAAGGTTAATTAATATTTGGCAGAATGGATTTTTTCTACATTACTTCCATTTTCCATGACTTCCTTTTGTCATTTTTATGTATGTTTTGTTGAATGTTTTCTACTTCCACTCCTCAGAGTATTTATAAAACCTCTTAAATAATTATTAAAATTCTTAAAATGAGTGAAATTTTTGTTAGCTTTTAGGAATTACAATGGTTTTTCATATCTAGGTTAAAAACAAAATGACAAAGGAGCAGTACATTAAAATGAATAGAGGTATCAACGACAGTAAAGATCTCCCTGAAGAGTATCTGTCAGCCATCTATAATGAAATAGCTGGTAAAAAGATATCAATGAAAGAAACGAAAGAACTAACAATCCCCACAAAATCAAGTAAACAAAGTAAGTATACAAATCATTTGAATCATGATTATTCAAGGGGAAACATGGGTTCTTAAAAGTCTTACTTGATTTAAAGTATCCCCATATAAATATAAGTTAGAATCATGTTGTGTTAAGTATTATAATACACAGTTTGGTGATGTGATTGTTTTTTCCACATCCCCTGAAAGATAACACATGATTAATGGAAACACTGATTTGCATATATTACTGTACATTTAATATGTGCTTGTTAATTTAGTAGTTGATCTCAGCAACTATTTGGAAGCCAAAGAGATTGTTTGGACAGTCTCACTAGTCAAGACTTCAGCTCTGTTTTTCCACCTCCTCATCCTCTACAAGCAGCATAATTCTTAATTCTTTTTGTCTATCATTACACATAAATGGAAGCTGGAAATAGAGGTGACATAAGAGGTAGAAAAAATTAGGACCATTGGAGTTGGAAGTGACTAGTTCAGACAGATTGCGAATTATGACACTGTTAAGTCCCTAGCTGTAACTGGCAGTAGGAGCCAACTGTGAGTCAGCTCCATTCTAGACACTGTATACATGCAGATGCTGGTGATTAGAGATATAAACTTGACTATAGGTCATTCCTGATCCCCTGAGGGTAATGGCTCAGGAATGTAACTGTAATACAGAAGGATTCCTGCCTTTCTGAGTACCTGTAGATGGAAGTAAAATCTCAAGCATGAAAAGATTGCATTAGCAAAATTCTGTTGACAGGAGAGAAGCAATAAGGTCTGTGTGTGATACATTATTTCCAAAAATTGAGTAATTATGAGAGTCTGAGGACTAAGGAAATAAATGTTAGAAAGAATATCTTTTGGAATACTATAGGGAATTACATTCTCGGGAACTTTAGTGAATTTTCCCTCACTTTTTTTTTAAATATTTGTTTATTTGGCTTTTTGAGAATGGGTCTCGCTATGTAGTTCAGACTGTCCTTGACTCACTAATGGAGCCCAGGCTGGCCTCCAACTCTCAGCGATCCTCCTGCAGCCTCTCAAGAGCTGAGGTTACAGGCATGTACCACCACACCCAGCTTACTTTGTTTTGTTTTTGAGACAGGGTCTTGCTATGTAGTTCAGACTGTCCTTGAATTCACTGTATAGTCCAGGCTGGCCTCAAACTCAACAGTGATCTTCCTGCCTAGCTTCTGAAGTGCTGGAATTACAGGTGTGTGCCACCACACCTCTCCTTCACTTTAAAGATAATGAAAGTCCAGAAAGATTAGGAAAGGGAAATAGACTCTATGAGCTGACTTTAGTATAAAAATTGTTTTAATCCCTCTCCCTAAAACCCAGAGAGATTAAGTAGCAAAGTCAAATTTTAAGCAACTTATCTTTGGCTCTTACCCCAATCCAGTATCAATCAGCAATTTATTTGGTATTATTTTTGTCTCTACTTATTAAGAATATTAAAGAAGACTTCATTTTTATACCTAAATAGATGCCCATTGTCTGATTTAATCTTCATTCTCTTGCCTATAATATCCTCATACCTCTCTTTTTCTGGCTTCTTTCGTATGTGGTGGTAGGAAATAACGAGAACCAAATATGGGAAGAGATAGTGGTGTGCCCAAAAAACTAAAATTATTCAGTAGTATTAGGGCCAGAGTTTTCTTGCTAACTCAGGGATGTTATTTAAGCATGTGTGGTGCATGGATGCCACTGCTCTTACCTCTTTTCTGCTATTTTCCTAGCCCATGTTTGGATTGTTTCCCTAACACTTGCATTGTTACAGTTGTTCCTGCTCTCTTCCTTTCATAGATTTTTCACTTATTCCTGACTCCTGGTTCAGAATATTTTGAACTTTGAAAGTCACCACTTTAAAGTGAATGGTTCTGTTGGCATTTTGTATAAGCACAAAGTTGTTCAGCTACTACCTTTCTCAAGGTCCAAAACCTTTTGTTACCCCAAAATAAAACCCTGAACCCATTAAGCACTGGCTTACCACTCCATTCCCTTTCCCTCTACACCCTGGCAAACACCAGTCTACTTTTTATTTCTGTGGAATTGACTACTCTGGGTTTTTCACATATGTGGAACCATATAGTATTTGACCTTCTGTGTCTGGCTTAAGACTTTTTAATTAATGTTAATTAGTGATGTGTGATAGTAAAACATTGAAATAACATTTCTAAACACTTTATGTTTTAAATGCTAATAATGTTTTATTGTTTCAGATGTAGCCAATGAAAAACAAAGAAGACTTCTATATAATTTAGAAATGGAACAGATGGCTAAGACAGCCAAAGCACTCATGGAGGCTGTGAGCCATGTTCAGGCACCTTTTACAAGTGCAACACATTTGGAGCATGTGAGACCTATGTTTAAGGTTAGAATTATTAGTAACTGTTGGTTGCAGTGTACATTTAGATATAATTTTGATCAGCATCTTTTTGAGTTAAGGAAGTATAGTGATAATAGCACATTCAATGTGGAAACTATAGCTTTGTTATTTAGGGCATAGTAGATAGAAACATCTCTTTAGTAAAGAAAATGAGAAGACAAATGCTCAATAAGTAATTAATAGGAGTATAATCTTGGGAATTAGGAATAGAAAGCTTTTAGAGAATGATCATTAATGCTTGGCTTATTTTTCTACAAATGACTTATGCCTAAACCTTTGGTGTTAGTTAAGATCTCAAAGTGATCCTGAAGCACTTGCAGTCTCGGTGCTTCTATTTCCAGGGTTCTGAGTGTGCTGAAGCTCAGGAAGTAGGGTAAGGAACTCAAGGGAATGCTGTATTTGTAGATTGATTTAGTAAGAATAATAATTACTGGCTCTTTGAAAGTTGATTTTCCATTCTTTCTTCATTCTCCTAATCTTTTCAGGCCTTTCTTCCACAGTGAGTAACCAGTGCATCATAGGGTTATAGAGAAGTAGAGAGGAGTATAGTCAAGTTTAAAAAGAAAGTAGGTGAAGTATATTCTAGTTCATGAAGCAGAATGGTAAGATGGTCTGTGGAGAGTGAGATCATAATTCGAGTTCTCATTCTACCTACACAAATGTATGGGTAGTAAAGATGACTGTAAGATTTATATGCTTCCTTACAACTCTAAAATTTTATAATTCTATCCCTAATTCATGGTCTGTATTTCAGATTTTCTAAAAACTTGATGAAGAATTATGAGATAAGAGTGAGGGAGCCAGGGAGACAGTGCTAAAAGAAATAATGGAGTATAGCTGGCCTTGTCCTTTGGAATAATACAGAAAATGATGTTGAAATATAAGAAACATTTATTATTACTAGTAGTAGTAGTGCTAGTACCTAGTAGCAGTATTAATATACTGGTGATTAAACCCAGGGGCTTGTACATTCCAGGCAAGTACTTCACCACTGACTATGCACTTAGCTCTTTTTAAGTTTTATTTTGGGACAGGGTTTCACTAAGTTGCCCTAGTGAACTTTGGATTCTTCTGTCTCAGCCACCAGAGTAGTACACTATGAAATTTTATAAAGCTGCTTTTGTTTTAAATGATCTCGTATCTTTATTTTGCTTTTCTTTCCAAGTAGGTTTTTTTGTTTGTTTGTTTGTTTGGTTTGGTTTTGGTCTTTTTGTTTTGTTTTTTGGGTTTTTTTGGTTAGAAAACAATAAGAAACCTATAATTCCACTGCACAGAAAAATTCTATTTCTCTGTATATACTACTCGTTTATCTTTTTTATCTTAAAGTTGCGATCATACCGTGTATAGAATTTTATATCTTGCTGTTTTTTGTGTATTTCTCCATTTCATTAAAAATTCTTCATGCTTCAGCTTTTTATGATTCAATCTCTGATTCGCTATAGCTTATTTAAACATCCTATATGCTAAAATTAAGAATCTTTCCCCTTGATGCCATTTCTACTGCCACTATCCTACTGCAAGCATCATTTCTCTCCCTGATTACTGTCACATTCTCCTAACTGCCATCCTCATGTCTATTTTATGCTTCTTTTATTCATTTATAGAGGTAAGAATGATCTTTTAAAAATACAAAATGAAATGCCATCTTCTTCCTTTAGCTCTTCATTGCCTTTGAGTAATGCTATGAAGCTTAACACACCACAGGTTCTATGGAACTTCTGTGATGTAGCTCTACCTGCCTCTCCAAATGTCGTTGCTGAACATCTGTCTTAATACGCTACCAGTCACACTGACGTTCTTTTCAGTTTCTAGACTGTCTTACCTTCTTTCTCTTCAGGGCATTCTAGAATGCTCTTTCCTGCTTTACCCAAGTAGTTTCCAGTTTAAATGTCACCTTTTTAGAGTTCTGCCCCTGACCCCTCTAATATTATAAATTAATTTCCTTTTCCTAACATGTTATACTTTTCCTTATTATTTTAATAAGTTTGTTTCATGTTATTTATATAAATACGATATATGCCATATATATTAATATATGTCATACATGTAATATGTATATGAAGCAAGGGACTATATGTCTCTTCATTTTCTCAGTTGTTCCTGCATTGTCCTGTCTTGTGATAATTGCTAAATAAACAAGCATTGACTAGGAAGAAAGATCGAATGATAAATTCCTAGAAGGAAATTTATAATAGCAGGGGATATAAAATTTTTAAGAATGTTTTTATGTATTGCCAAATTGTATTTCACAAAGTCTTTATACAGTTATGAATGGACAGTTTCACTGTCTCTAGAATATTATTTAGGTGTAATTTGATAAAAGAAATCATTCTTTTATACTTAATGAAGTTAAACAATTTTTCCCACTGCCTTAAAAACTATCTATATCTTCTTGTATAAAATATGACAGATTTTCAAGTTAAAGTGTTGTTTTGTTATAATAGAATATATAATTTATTATAAATATTGTAGTTTATAAGTACTACACTTGATATACCTCTCATAGCATCTCTCTGTAGTGGCATCTTCAAGTTTTTTAGATGAAAAATGAAGTACAGAGAGATGAAATAAGTGGTAAAGCAAGGACTAGTAAGAACCTAGGTACTGTGGCTTATATTCCTTTGTTTAGAGATTGTGAGCTTTTACTTCTCAAGTTTGTGGACATTGTTTTGTTGTTGTTGTTGTTGCTGTTGTTTTTTGAGACAGGATCTTGCTATGTAGTTCAGGCTGTCCCTCAACTTACAATGTAGCCCGGGCTGGCCTCAAACTCATGGCCTTCTAAGCACTGGGATTATAGGCGTGTGCCACCATTCCCATCCTACTTGGTGGACTTTAGAAGCAAAGTTCTGAGTAATTCTGTTTTCCTTAGAAATGCTTTTAAAAGCTTTATAGACCTTTAAAAATTCCAGTTGTTGGGCCGGTGAGATGGCTCAGCGGCATAAGCGCCTGCCTTGCAAGCGCGAGGGCCCGAGTTCGACTCCCGGATCCCACATACGAAAAAGGGGCCGGTGATATTGCTCAGTGGCACGGGTGCCTGTTGGCGTACGAGGTCCTGAGGTCGACCCCCCGGTACCCACAAAAAAAAAAAAAAAAAAAAAATTCCAGTTGTTGGGCCAGTGAGATAGCTCAGTGGCATAAGCGCCTGCCCAGCAAGCGCGAGGTCCTGAGTTCGACTCCTGGAACCCACATAAAGGAAAAAAGGGCCGGTGATATCGCTCAGTGGCACAAGCGCTTGCTGGCAAGCGCGAGGCCCTGAGGTCAACTCCCGGTACCCACATTAAAAAAAAATCCCAGTTGTCATCTCCGTAGTACACTAGTAAAAACGTTTCTCAACTTGGTGGCTATATGGAAACATAGCTGTTCTTCTTGGTGACTTACTAAAAGCAGTGAATTTCTTTTTTTTGTTTTGTTTTTTGAGACAGGGTTTCGCTGTGGAGTTCAGGCTGGCCTTGGACTCACTATGTATCCCAGGCTGGCCTCAAACTCGTGATGATCCTCCTGCCATAGCCTCCCAAATGCTGGGATTACAGGCGTGTGCCACCATGCCTGGCTCAAGCAGTGAATGTTCTTGCATCAGACATTGCAAAGTTATGTGATTTTATTATTAGGATTTTCAGAAGTCAAAAAGTAACTTTTAGTTGTTTTATATTGCTATTCATTAGCTATTCAGAGTTTTGTCTTCCACAATCTATAATCAAGGATTTATTGAACTTTTTTTTTCCACTACTGTTCTCAAGGTAAAATATTTAACTATTTAAAGAAATTAGACTTAAGTTGTGTCTAGAGAGCAGGTATAAAGAAAAAAGAATATTGTAGTTTGTTGCAAGTAGAAAAATGATTAAAAGGATTTTCATTAAAAATAGAGAGTGTAAATTATTGTAAGGGCCAAAGCTTGCAAAGACAGATGAACTCCACAGTCAGGGATAAACCTTATATTTTTTATCTACATCATTTGCTGCCACTTACTAATCCCCTTTTTATTAATTTATAAAAGCTGCTCTTAAAATATGCCTTAGGTCATTACTGAATTCATGTTCTTACTTTCCCACTCAAGCCCAGGCAACCATTATGTAGTTTCTCCCCTTTTTCTAAGAAAGCTTCCAGTTGCTATGCTAAGAATCTTACTTTTTCTTTTCAGAACTTTCTCACATCTTGTGTAGTCTGCAAGTTTTGAGGAATATTAGTGTAGCATTATAAAATTTAATTATCATTTGATATCCATGATGTATTTCAAATTTTTAATTCTTCTAGTTGGCTTGGACACCTTTTCTGGCTGCATTCAGTGTGGGACTACAAGACTGTGATGATACTGATGTAGCCTCTCTTTGCCTGGAAGGGATAAGATGTGCAATCAGAATTGCTTGCATTTTCAGCATTCAGGTAATGAAGAATTTTACCTTTGTATGCCAGTCTGGAAAACATTTGTTACTTATGCCATTACCATATTTCCATTTATAATACTTTTTATATCTGACTGATTAAAAATGAATTTCAAACTTATGGAATTTAAATTAATCTTCATGTTTAAGTTTTTCAGACACTATGATAGAATGGATAATTTTGTACCCATCTTTCTAAAATTTATAATATCTTTGGTTACAGTTTTTTCTCTATAGAATGTTAGCTATATACAAAATTTCTTAAGATTTTCAGTGTCAGTGTAATGAGTACTTCATTAAACATTTATTTGTTCATACTTATTGAATCATATTTTGCATATTTCTGTATTTTATAACTTAAACCCAAGAAGTTCTCTTATAAGAGAAACAAGTATCTAGTCTATTTTTCATGAAAATAGTCCTTCCAGTAGTAATTTGTGTGCTTTGAGGATAAATTTTAACCAGACTTTTCTTTCTTTTTTTAAAACCCATTTCCTATTTAATTACAGATACTATAGCTTCATACATAACAAAATACAGCCTACTGGAGAGAAAAAGCAGTTTTATAAATCAGATTTTTGCTAGTCCATATAGTACTTGAAAAGTGTTCAAAAAAGTTTTTTTACAGTATGAATTTGGTACCACTAAAATTTCAGTTTGAATTGGAATCTCCATTGCTTTAAGATTTTAGATATTTATACGTTTTATGCATAATCATTTAAAAATTAAAAATGTATTTTGCAGTATTATATGTAATTCATGACATGTCATTTAAAAAGTTATTAAACAAATTTAGTTTGTCAGTAAGGAATTAGAGATCAATCTGCTGTATTTACAGCCATGTAATTAGATCTTTCTGTTTTTCTCTCTCTCCTTTTTTTTTTTTTTTTTTTTTTTTTGTAGCTGGAAAGAGATGCATATGTCCAGGCACTAGCAAGATTTACCTTACTAACAGTGAGTTCTGGTATTACTGAAATGAAGCAAAAGAATATTGACACAATAAAAACACTTATCACAGTGGCTCATACAGATGGGAATTATTTAGGAAATTCATGGCATGAGGTATAAACATTTTATTTTCAGTTTTGCAATTTGGTTTATAAAATGAGCTAATGTTAAATATTCTATCACTGATGTGGTTTAATGGGGAAAATTAATTTAGAACATTTTAGTTAAGTACATTCAACTTTTTTATAATATACCTAATGTTTAAATCCTAACTGCATACATTTACATATTTTTGAGGCAATTAGAGTGTAAATTTTTTTTTCTTTTTGTAATTAAGATTCTAAAGTGCATCAGTCAGTTGGAGCTGGCACAACTTATAGGAACTGGAGTGAAACCTCGATACATTTCGGGAACAGTGAGAGGGAGAGAAGGATCTCTTACTGGGACAAAAGATCAGGCTCCTGATGAATTTGTGGGTCTGGGGCTAGGTGAGAATTTTAAAATTCTTTTTACAAAATACCAACAGTTGTTATTAACCTCTTTATTGTAAGTCACTTTATTATACCAATGAACTATAATTAGATTAAATGCCCTTCATCCAGCATTATGAAGAAAAGCAAGATGAATAAGTAGGGAAGCAAGTCTTCTTTGCCTAGTCGGGCTCACAATATTAAATGACCCTCTCAGTATACTACTTGGGACCGGGAAAAGGTTGCAAATAAATTAGTGAGGGCCTATATAATATAATAGGTCTAGTTGGAGAAAGCTTTCACATTCAGTTTTTTAAAGACACTGCAGGCCTACCCAAACCCTGTATGGAACCTATCCCCAAGGTTCCCCTAGTGCTCTTATGGCCAGGAATTTCCAGATTTAATCCAGTAGAAGAAAGGAAAATATTAGCAAAAATAGATACAAAAAAGTTAAAAGATTGAACATTTTTAGTCGTTAATGGAAGTTGTTCTACCAAGGAATAAGCAAGGTTTAGACTTTGACCTTGAATACTGTATTTTCAGATCTGAGTTTTTTGTATTCTTTACTATATGCATGTTAATTTCATCTTTCTGAGATTTGGCTTCCACTTTTGCAAACTAAAGAAAGTATCTACTCGTATGATTATTAAGATTAAATAAGAATATATATAAATGGACTTGAGCACAGTGGCTGGTTTACTGGAAATTTTTGCATATATTCTGTCCATCCTCCCCACCTCCAACCAAGGGAACTACAGGCGTGATTTAAAGAGAGAGGAAGGAAAATGCCTGAGATCCAAGAATATTTACCTGTGAAAGGCTTGGGTTATACAATTAGGGATATTTTTATCTTTTAGTGATTTCTGTTGCTGGTAGTAAAACTTCATAAGAAAACCAGAAAGAATGCCAGTCATGGTGGCGCACACCTATAATCCCAGGGTTGGTGAGACTGAGGTAGGAGGATCAAGGCTAGCTTGGGCTACATAGCAAGACCTTGTCTCAGGAAAAAATAATAATAATCTAGAAAGATTTCAGACACCAAAAAGGCATCTGCTGTATAGGGAGAGAAGTAAAAGATCAGGACTATGTGGTGACTTCAAGATGTACTGACGAAAAATAGTATCTTGCTGTGTCCAGCTGAAGCATCTAGCAGTGCAGGCTTTCATCTCAGTCATTTCCTAGCTGTCGGGTTAGCATTAGGTCTAGGAGATGCTAGTGCAGACTTGATACCTAGATGATCCCTCGGCAAGATCTTAACTGCCTGAGCACCTGCGTGGTGACTTAACGTAACATGGAAGTCCCTCTAAACATTATAGAAGAACTATAGTTACTTCATGAAGTAGCATAATATACAACAAAAACTGTTTATAGTCAAGTGAAGCAAATGTCCCCTGGTTATCTTTGAAAAGGCACAGGGAGTGTGGGAAGGCCAAAATAACAATAGATACTAACTGCTCAATTTTGGCAAGTAAGACTACAGAATAATGTAAACTTAAAAAAAAGTGAAATATTTTAATCTTCTAAAAGTTTCAGTCAAATGAGAGTATTTGCTGGTATACTTGAAATGAATTAAAATTAATTTGTTCATTGTGCTGTTGTGCTACTTAGATTGTAAGAATAATGAGATAACCTTCCTTCTCCCTGCAAAAAAAAGGGGGGCAGAGGATTCACATAAAGACACATTTTAAACCTGGACATACAAAACAGTTCAAGCTTCCAGACTATTCCAGAGACCAGTAACACTGTCTTTTTTATTTATGCTTTCTCTTATGTCACACTTTTCTTTTTAGTCTTTTCCAATCTCCGGATTCATCAGACTCTGATTTTGAATTTATACCCTAGAGGGAACTAGTCTATTGACTTAGTTCCTGTTGGGCAGAGCCTACCCTTGAGGTTGTCTTGTTGGTGACCATCTAGCGCATTTGGAAGATGTCTGTCTAGCCGTCATCCTCTGTGCCTACCTACCCAGACAGCAGATAACTTTCTTCAGCAGATGCTGTAGTCAGAATTTAAGCTAGAAGAAGATGTGTTATAGACAGTAGAGCAAGTTAAAACTAGTATTCTCTTTTATTAACAGCATCTGTGCACCAAATATTCCATGTAAGCAAATTAACAGGATTGACTATAATCATCCTTAAGTACCCATATAGGATGGGTTCCAGGGCCACTGGGAATGCCAGTATCCAAGGACTTTCAAGTCCTTTATGTAGAGTGGCACAGTATTTGCATAAAACCTACACATACTCTCTTATATACTTTAAATCTCTAACTTAATAATACCTATTACAGTGTAAATGCTCTGTAAATACAACACTTGTTGTTTAGTGAATAATGACAGGAAAAAAGTCTGTACATGTTCAGTTATAAATAAGAGTCTTTCCCCCTCCCAAATATTTTTGAACGAAGCTTTGTTGAATCCATGGATGCAGAACTCACAGATAATGCGCAGCTGACTGTATATATTTCTTCTGTGGTAAAATTCTGTACTTTATTTTTGGAAGCATGAAAGTTTATTAAGAATACACAGTATATAATTTTTAAATTTGAATTATAGATGTTCTATTCTAAGATATATTAATATTTGCAAATTCAGTAGCTTGGTGACAGAAATTTTTATTTAGAGAATACTCATAATACATATTTTATGTGGGTGAGAAGGCAACGTTAACATACCTAAGATTTGTATGAAATGGTAAGGAAATAATTCCGATAAATTTACAGTACCCCTAATTTGTGTGATCTTTGCAAACAGTTAGTGCCCTATAACCATGTCTTGTATACTGCTTAGTATTGCTCAGTAAGTACATTTGTTCTTGATAAACAATGCTAAAAGAATTGTTCATTCAAAACCTTGCTTTACTTATTAGGAACATGATTGATTTTAGAAATGTGTTTTAAGGCCGTGTGTAGTTGTCCCATTCCTGTAATCTCAGCACTTGGGAGGCTGAGACAGGAGGAGTGCCATAAGTTCAAGGCCAGCCTGAGCTACTTAGTGAGACCCTGTCTGAAAAAAACGAAAAAAAAGACAAAACAAAACAAAAAAAAACAAATGTTTTTTAAAACTAAGTGTATTGTTCCACTGAATTTTTTTTTTTTTTTAATTGAAATGACTCTTATGTGTGATAGTTGGAGGAAATGTGGACTGGAAGCAGATTGCAAGTATTCAGGAATCCATCGGAGAAACCAGTTCTCAAAGTGTTGTTGTTGCTGTAGATAGGTAAGGTATTCATTTTCTTTCCTTTTCAGATGACAACTATTCCAGTTCTGTAGCATTAGCTATATATTGACTATTAGTAAAAAGGAAAAACAATGTATTCTCAAAATAATTTTCCTAAAGTAATATAAGACTGAATTATGATATACTGTGATTTAGATGATTATCTATAATTTTGATTATTTTTTCATGGTATATTGGAAGGAAGTAAATGGTATGAAAATTTAAGTTCTAACAGGAGCATTAGAGAAATGATAACTTTGAAAAAACACAACAGGATACAAAATCAACACACAAAATGAGTAGCATTCCTGTACACCAATAATGAACCCACCAAGAAAGAAATTAAGACAACAGTACCATTCACAATCTTGGATTTCGAGTTACATTACAAAGCTACAGTGATTGAAACAGTATGGTGCCAGCACAAATCAGATACATGGATCACTGGTGCAGAATAGAGGCTGCAGAAACAACCCCAGGCACCTTCAGCCATCTAATCTTTGACAAAGGGGTCAAAAATATATGTCGGTGAAAAGGTAACATCTTTAACAAATGGTGCTGGGAAAACTGGCTGTACATATGCAGAAGATTGAATCTAGACCTGTGTATCTCTCAGCAGGTACTAAACTAAAATAAAAGTAGATCAAAGATCTGCATATTAAAAGAGAAACAATCTGCTGGAAGATAAAATAGGTACAACTCCTGAAGACATAGTTGTAGCCAAGGACTTTCTGAATAAAACCCCAATTGCACAAGAAACAATATCAGGAGTCAACTAATGGGAGCATATGAACTTGAAAGCTTCTGCACAGCAAAGGAAACAACCAACAGATTGAAGAGACAACCTGCAGTAAGGGAAAAAAATTTTGCCAGCTATTCCACAGAGGACTATTACCTAGAATATATGAAGAACAAAAAAATTAGACCCTCGCAAAATAAAAGGCCTCCCAAAATAAAAGACCCAATGAAAAACTGGACAGCTGAAACAAATAGACACTCAGAGGTACAAATAACCAATAAACACTTGAAAAAATGTTGAACATATCTAGCTGTTAAAGAAAAGCAAATTAAAACAACACTGAAATTCCATCTTATTCCAGGAAGAATGACTATCAAGAAATCAAGTAATAACAAATGCTGACAAGGGTACAGGGTAAAAGGAACCCTTCCGCATTCTTAGTGGGAATGTAAATTATTACAACCACTATGGAAATCAGTATGAAGATGCCTTAAAACACTGAAAATAGAAATTCCATTGGACCCAACTATTCCTCTTCAAGGTTTCTTCCTGAAAGAATTAAAGACATCTTACTAACAGTGATACATGCATACTCATAGTTTATAGCAGCATAATTTATAATAGCTAAATCTTGGAAGTGGCCTATATGTCCATCAACAGATGAATGGACAAAAAAATGTATTTATATACAAGGAGTACTACTTTGCTATAAAGAAGGATAAATTTGAGTCATTTTTTAAAAATTGGATGCACTTTGAGACCATAATGTTAAATGAAATAAATCAGACACACACAGTTAAATATCATATGGTTTCTCTTTTGTGGGAAACCCAAAATAAAGAACAAAATAAAAGATAATAGGAAACAAGGAATGATATTTTGTATATGAGAAGGGGGCTGAGAGGGAGGGATAAGGGTGGGAAGAGGAAAGTAAAAGCAGTTGAGATGTGTTATGTACATGTACCAGTTCCTCAAGAGGAAGGTGATCATGTACTGCACACATGTACTAATAAAAATTAAAATTAAAAAGACAAAAATAAGTGCTTGTCATGGTGGCTCACACCTATAATCCCAGCACTCAGGAAACTGAGAAGGATCACCACAAGTTTGAGACCAGCCTGTGCTACATAGTGAGTTCAAGGCCAGCCTCAACTACATAATGAGAATCTGTCTCAAAAACAACAAAACAAAACAAAACCACACACACACAGATATTTCCTTTGTAGAAAACTTACTCTCCTTATTATTACAGTGTAATTTATCTTTCTGTATACATGGTATATAACCTATATTATGGATAAAATGAATGGAGATTCTTGTTATAAGCTCTTTTGGAAAGGACTTTAGAATTTATGTATTATGTACATTACCAAGAATTTTCCATTGCAACTTGTTTTCTAAAGGAAAACATTCTGTAGAATATTTCAGATTTTTAAATGCCCAGCAAGTAAAACCATATCTTCTAGCATTCCTTTAAGATTACCTTTTCCCAGATAAATGTCCCCCAGGTTGAAACTTAGCATTTTACAACACTGACATTTAATTTTTCTTCTTAATCACTTGGTGGGGGAAACTTGCCTGGAGACTCATGCCGATTTATTATTTTGCTTCAGGCAAAGCTTTTTACTACACACACAGACAGCAAGCACTAGAGTATTCAATGGCTACTGACCCTTAGAGCACTTCTGGAACTTTTTCCTTGAAAATAATTCTTAACATTCAGTTGTTGTTGTTGTTGTTTTTCTTATAAAAGTTGAAGAAAGATTGTGTGTCATTTTATATCTACTGTGTAGCATGAAGCCTTGTCACATGTGTGGCACGTAATATGTATTACTGTACTTCATAGTGGCCAGGCGTGGTGGTGCACACCTGTAATCCCAGCACTCTGGAGGCTGAGGCAGGAGGATTGCCTCAAGTTCAAGGCAAGCCTTGGGTACATAGTGAGCTCAAGGCCAGCCTGAACTACATAAAGAGACCCTGTCTCAAAAAAAAAAAAAAAAACCTTTCAGTAGTTTCATGAGATGAGTAATGTTGGTGTTCTCAATTTACAAATGAGGAACCTGAACAGAAATGATTTAAATAAATTGCTTGCCCCCATTACGAGACTGGTCTTTTCTTGATTATTTTGAAAAGTGTTTCTTTTGTTGGCTCCAGAGGGTGGAGCCAACCTATTTTCTGTCTCAAGTAGCTTATCTCTGAGTGTGTACTCTTAACTTCTGTGCCTTTCTGCGTCTGTGTACAACTCCAGAGGCACATAATTAGCTACCCTTCTACTAGGCAAACTTTCCTCCAAATGATTTTCTTGCCTTCCAAAAAAGCATCTTTACTGTTATTATGAGAGTCTACTTAGGCAAGAGTCAACATTTTATCTTCTTCTTTTTCCATAACATACTTTATATGACCACACCCAGTTCTGATTTTTCCTGCTGTCCACTATTTGTCATAAGGGGACACATCACATGTAATTGAACAAATTACATGTCTCTCTGTTTCAATAATTTTTGCTATTTCAGAGAATATTTAGCACAAATTCTATTAGTACTTTGTCATCTCAAGCTTGTCATCACCAGATACTTCTACAGACATAAATCTAATGTCCAATTTTAAGCAAAACCTGAATGCTTAAGTTTTGGCTTATAGTGAAAGCCATGAAAGTTACATCTTTGATTTATTGTAAGATTATGTTGTCCTTATGTTGGATATTTCACTTTTTCATTAAGTTTCTGATTTTTCCCTCTGGATCCTAAATTTATTTTCATATATTATATGCCAACTCTGGTCCATAAGCTAACTCAGTGAGGTAATGCTGATAGTCAAGACAATAGTGAGAATATTGTCTGGCATCATCCCAGGTAGTTCTGTCTTTGTCCAGGAAACAGAGTCATTCTTCTATCCTTAGGTCTGTTGTTCTAAATATTGTAATCTGTTACTACAAACTTAGAAACTAAACAAGAGAAATTAAAATAATTATTCTACGTTAATTTATTGCTTGTTTCTTAATGGACAAAGAGAAAATGGGATTCTGTTGAAGTCTTTAAGATGACAAAAATTTCAAATTATTTCCACTTTTGTAGTAGTAATCTTATGCCATTAGAATTTAGGAGAATATTACGACACATTAATCTGGTAGTACCTGATCCTCTGGCACTGCAAGGGTAGGCATTGTTAAACTAATCCTGTTTCATAAGTGTTGGTAAACAGTGTAGGGGATAGAATTTGTCCAGGAATGATTTACTTCGAAAAGCTAAAGAAGTTATTTAGCGTTATAGTTTTTGTTTTTATTACTGTTTTTAAACATAGCAGATCTAGTTTATACAAGCCCATCTTACACTTTGGGACATTCTGTCACCTAGCAGAAAATATATACAGTTCATCCCAACTGGATTTGTTTATAAAAATCTTTCAGTTAAGCCTAAGAAATAAATGTTACCTCTGATAAACCTTTTATAGTTACAGTAATTCAGGTCATTTGGGTGTTGCATAGTTTAAAAGTTTATTTCTAAAAAAATTTTTGCCATCATTTCTTTTGCATTGGTATTATGATGTGGATGAAGCAGTAATTTTACCAATTTTTTTCCCCCTCTTTATACTTTTTAGGCCACTTCTTTTAATATTAGCTAACAGGGCCTCTCATGCTTTTGTCTTTTGCTTTTCACACAGGAAACGTAGAATCCATTTCATAGACTGTTTGTGATATCTAATTTCTTTCTCCTGCCTTAGTATATTAAGGCTTAACTTTACATGCCTCTGCAAACTGCTATGCTTTTCCTCATGGCTTATCTTTAGTAGTACCTTGGTAGAAATAGAGTGACCCCTCAGAGGCTGCTATAGTGAGGAGGAATTTGAATGCCCCTACCCAGGATACATGCTCCCTACCTTCCACTATATCTCCAGTCTATAGAAACTTTCTAACTGCTGCTGATGGTAGCTCTTGGTCTTTCTTGTCTTTGTTTTCTACCATTTCACGACCGTCAGAATTTGTTGCTTCATTTCCCTGTGGTTATATATAATCTCTTATCTCTACTTCTTTTCTTTACCCCTGTACACATTGCCATTTGCTTTATTCTTAGTTAAAAATAAACCTTTTCTTTTGTACCTTTTCTTGTTCTTTCTCCTGTGCTTTTAATGTTAACTCTATCTGTGATGTGGTTTGTTTATAGCCTTTGCTTTCCATGAGAATACCTCTAGTTTGAGAGCAGTTGATCACACTTACATAGTTTAGGCTACAGTTCTCATTTTTGTTCATGTGAGAGCTTCATGTATTTTAAATTTCTGAGTCCGGTCTGCCACTGGATTAAATAGGACCTTACTCTTGGTTTTCTTCCCAAGTAGTGTTTTCTGCAGATTTTTGAATTATTTCCTCATTCTACAAATAAGGACAGTACTGAAAATCTTAAGATTTTCTTTAGCAGGACCTCAGATTTTGAATTTCCTGTCTTTTTTGTGTAATTTATTGCCAGAATACAGAAGACGTACAAGGGTGCTGATGTTAAAAAATATATAAGAATATTCAGACTAGTGGTAGTAGGGAAAACCTGGAAATACAGATATACATGTATATAAATATATATATATATATTTTTTTTCATTCTTTTGTACCTGTACATGATGGCAGTATGTAGTGTTTATATTCCTTGTGTGGAGTTGGTACATGTACATAACACATCTTAATTGCTTTTTTCATCCCTTGTCCCTCCTCTCCCTCTCACCTCTCCATCTCTTGATCCCCTTCCTATTTGAAAAACATCTATCTGCCTACTTGCTGTCTTTTATTTTGCTCTTTAGAGTATATTTACAATGTTCAGTACATGTTTTGTTCAGGTAAGTATGAAGCAATGTGGAAAAGTGGTTGAGAGGGTAAACTGTGAAGTTAGACTGCCCTTATTTGAACTATGGCTCTGGCACTTAATAGTTCTATGACTTTGAAGAAGTTATTAAATATCATTGTATCTCAGTTTCTGTTTTTATACAACTAGGGTTATAATAAGTATATACTTCCCAAGATAGTTTTGATTATTAAATAGTGGACATATGTAAAGCACTAGAGTAATACCTACCTTGTGATTGGTAGCTTTTACTATTATTACTATTTTTAAGTTTGCCGTTTGACCTATTCCTGCTTTAAGGTTTCCTTTTTATCGTGCACATCCTGTTGTGTACATTTTAAATTGAGGAAGGTTTAGTCACATCAAACCCTTGCTTAACAGCTGGGCATGGTGGCACACACCTGTAATCCTAGCACTTGAGATGTTGAGGCAGGAGGATCACTGGGAGTTCAAGGCCAGCCTGAATGATATAGCAAGACTCTGTCTCAAAAAAAGAAGAAGGAGAAGACTAATATGTGTGTATGCTGAAATTTTTTATGAAACTGAAACAGATAAAGTTCCACAAAGAAAGCTAGGCAAAACTGGGTAGTAGAGCTTAACTTTAAACATTGGAATATCCTAAGGAAAGTAGTTTAGCCAGTTGGTTAAATTGAGACCATTTGCAAGTTTATATCAAATCACTTTAACCGTAAATTAATTTTCAAATCGAATGTACATTACTTATAAAATATAATTTTTTAAAAACTTGCTTAATTTAGTGAATGGGAAAAGCTGAAAAACATGACAGTATACCAATTCATTGGTTTTGCAAATTAATATTTTCCTTTTTCTAGAATGTTACAAGGTCTGATAGTTGTATATGTACTAATGAAATAATGACAGTGTACACTTTCACTCTAGTGACACTGAATGCAAAGTGATACATTTGGATATGGGAGGGAGAGACAGTCAGCCTACAGTACTCTTGTTATTAAATTATATCCATTTGACTGCCTGATTTTTTTTGGTTTACTTAAAACAGATAAAAATGATCAGACCTCAGGCCACTTTGTTTTAAATTAACATAACAGAAATGAGACTTTTTGAATTTTCAAACATATTTTATTTTCTCCAGAATATTTACAGGATCTACAAGGCTGGATGGAAATGCTATTGGTAAGTGGGTATATTTATTCTGTTTACACACTGACCTTTTGCCTAAAAAACTTAGAAGTTGAAAAACTGTAAATGTATTTATGTTATAGTGGATTTTGTCCGTTGGCTGTGTGCTGTATCTATGGATGAATTGCTTTCCACTACACACCCAAGAATGTTTAGTCTGCAAAAGATAGTAGAAATATCTTACTACAACATGGGAAGAATAAGATTGCAGTGGTCTCGGATTTGGGAAGTTATTGGAGATCATTTTAATAAGGTATTTGAATAAATACATTATTTATTTACATTTATGTTTCTCTGTATTTAAAATTTCCTTATTTAAAGCATTTTTCCTCTCAAGCAGTTATTTTTTTTTTCATAATTTGGAGACCCTTAAAATTCTGTTCTTAAAAGAGATTGCTCAAAGGCCGGTGAGATAGCTCAGCGGCACAAGCGCCTGCCCAGCAAGTGCAGAGTCCTGAGTTCGACTCCTGGAACCCACATAAAGGAAAAAAAGGGCCGGTGATATCGCTCAGTGGCACAGGCGCTTACTGGCAAGCGCGAGGTCCTAAGGTTGACTCCCAGTACCCACATTAAAAAAAAAAAAAGACATTGCTCAAGGTTTTAAGAATTTGAAGTATTTGTTTCTTTGTTCAGAAATATTTTTAGGATATCTAGTGCCTTCAGGAAGAATTGTAGGATTTTCCTACCTGTGCTACTAATTTTATATTTTTTTCTGAGACAAAAATAAAGAATTGTAGATTTCCAACCACTGACAGTAGTATCTCATTATTTTGTTGCCATTACAGGTTGGCTGTAATCCTAATGAAGATGTAGCTATTTTTGCAGTAGACTCCTTGAGGCAGTTGTCAATGAAGTTTTTAGAAAAAGGGGAGCTTGCAAATTTCAGATTCCAGAAGGATTTCTTAAGACCTTTTGAACATATAATGAAACGGAACAGGTATTATGTTTGTTGAATGGCTTAATATCAGTAAAACCTTATTATTTTCCATGGCAGAGGAAAAAATAAAAGGGGAGGATACCCTGAAGAATTTCATCTGTATGTATATCCAAGCAATTATATTAATATTTTAGGTCTCCAACAATTCGAGATATGGTTGTACGGTGTATAGCACAGATGGTTAATTCTCAAGCTGCTAACATTCGGTCTGGATGGAAGAACATTTTCTCTGTATTTCATCTAGCAGCATCTGATCAAGATGAAAGCATTGTGGAACTTGCATTTCAAACAACAGGACACATTGTCAGTGAGTAGTCTTTTTACTGTATTCAAATAAACAAAAGCTTAATGTGTTCAGATGATGATTCAAGTACAGTAAGATTATGGGTCTATTTTGGGCTTAAGTTTACCAAATTTTGCCTACAAATCCATAGTGACAAATGGTCACTAATATAGATTATATATATATATATATATATATATATATATATATTTTATAGATAATATTTATTGAGGGTTTGCTATATAGCATGCACAATAAGCATTGTTTACATATTTTCTTCTGTCTTTGCAACTTTTTGTTATCCCTCCCTTTAAAAAATAGATTAGGAAACTCTGGCCCAGAGAGGTTAAGTAATTCCCCTCACGTCATAGAATTAATAAGTGGTGATATTTAAAGGCAAAGCTTTATTATTTTTTTAATCACTATAGTGTACAGCCTTCTCTGACTTTAAAGGAGTCTGAAGTACTAAGGATATAAGTTAATCCTGCATAGAAGTTCGTAATGATGACCAGCATCACCATCAGGAATCACGACATCATGATGGCTAACATTTATTGTTACTCAAGTTGTTATTTTAAGGACTTTATTTACAATATTTATATAGCACTTATAGCTGTCTTACGCATATTGTTATCTCCATTTTATGGATTAAGAAACAGACACAGAGAGGATAAGTAATTTTATTTATTCAACAAAAGTTGATTCAGTGTAAAGTAACTGTATACCAATTACTTTAAAGGTATTGCTACATAAACAAAATATTCATGTATCATTTGCCTCACTACTTGGGACAAACAAGTGAATGATAGAGACAGACTTGAACTCCCTATTTGTTGGACATCATAGACCTTAATAACCTATAAGGAATGTGCATTGCACCTAGAGGCTGATATATTTTGGGTACAATTAAGTATAATTGAAAATTTATAGTTATGTTGATATATTTTTCTCTGTTTTAGCCCTTGTATTTGAAAAACACTTTCCAGCAACCATTGATTCTTTCCAGGATGCAGTGAAGTGTTTGTCTGAATTTGCGTGCAATGCAGCTTTTCCTGACACAAGTATGGAAGCAATTCGACTTATTCGCCATTGTGCAAAATATGTGTCTGATAGACCTCAGGTATAGTGTCATTTAGTAAACAAAATTTTGCTGAGTATTTTTTTCAGAATCTAAATTTGTTTGGAATTGAGGGCATAGAAGCATTTATTTTCAGTGAAACCAAAAATAGTCTGAACTCAATTCTAAACTATGATTAGTGATTATAAGTAACCATTATTAAAGTTATCAAGTATTTTTCTGAGTGTTTCATATATATTCACTTGTTCAATCTTTATAACAACTTAATGGGACAGGTAGTTTTATACTACTATACAAATAAGGAAACTAAGGCACAGAGAAGTTTTAAAATCCTAGTTGCAGGGCTGGTAAAAGAGAGCCAGGATGTAAACCCTAGCCTTCTGTTTTTGTCATTCCCTATACTGCTGTTTATTTGCCTGTGCTCTGCAGCACTGAAGAAAGCTAACTGTAGATGAGTGTAGGCTTACGCTCTAAAATAAAAGGTTGACTTGACAATCTGGTTGCTGATTTTAACTTGCATATCTGAATTTTTCCTTGTAAGTATCATAAGGAAAAGTGATACATCATAGATTTGGTAGTAAGATTTTACTGTGTACTAACACAGACTTATGGGATACCTAGAACTTTTTCATACATCAACTCTTTTGACCACCTTCCCAGTGTGGATAATGTATGTGTGTCCTATCATAATTATTTAAATGATAAGGGAACCTGAATTTAATGGTTAATAATGCAGAGAACTGGTGACAGTTGAAGGTAAAACCAATTTTTGGATTTTTCAGTGCTCTTCATACACAGTCATCTTTTTATAAATTATTATTGTGATTAAATTGCTCACTTTTGAGTGGTAAACCATTTAAAAATTTTTTCTTGAGAAATAATGGACTGAATATACAGTTGTTTTGTTTTCCTTTAATTATCCTACCTTTCTTCTTGAAGGCTTTCAAGGAATACACAAGTGATGATATGAATGTGGCACCTGAAGACAGGGTGTGGGTGAGAGGATGGTTCCCAATTCTCTTTGAGTTATCCTGTATCATCAATAGATGCAAATTAGATGTAAGAACCAGGTAACAATCAGTATTTGGAATTCAAGTTTTGAAGGATGTATTTTGACTTTAACAAAAGTTCATGGTAAAATACCATAAAGCATGTATTTCATCGAATATGATAATTATTAGGCAGATTGCAAAGTATGTTAATAGGATTTTGAAATATTAGAGTGAAATACATAACTTTCCTTAAAACTTGATTGTTTACTCTTAATTTTAGCTTCTAATTTAATACTTTGAACTCTGTGTATCTTCATACATTGAAACTGAAGTTAGTGGCAAAATTCATTTCTCAGTAAGTTTTTAAGTGTATATACTTGGTAATGAAAACCATTTACGTGTGGTCAGTAACATAGTTTTGAGTGACAACAGACTGTTCAAAAAGCTTTCAAAAATGTATTCCCAACAGTGTTTGGTGGTGCAGTCTATAACCCCAGCACTCTGGGAAACTGAGACAGGAGGATCTCAAATTTAAGCCCAACCTGGGCAGATTAGCAATTTAGTAAGGCCCTGTCTCAAAAGAAAAAAAATAATAAAAATAAAAAGGGCTGGAGATGGAGCGAAGATGCTGGGTTCAATCCCCAGTACTGCCCCCTCCCAAGAAAAAAACTATTCCGAGTAAAAGAACTACATGAACATAAATAGTTTGTAAAGGAACTATTACATATATTATGTAATTGGACAAGTGTTTAGTATACTATTTTATGTCACATAAGTATAGTTTTTCTCACCCTCTACTTTTTTACTCCCATATGAAAAGGCCAGCTTGGGTGTCCCAATATATCTCAACATATATTTAAGCCCATCATGAGTTTGATTTTATAGTACACAATCCCCTTTCATTTGCTACTTAAATGTGTAACTTTATCAAAATTTTTTGAATTATAAAGGTAGCACAGAATTGTACCAAGGCAGTGATAGAGATGTAATGACAGTCTACTTTCTTCCCCTTACGTCAGAGCCATAGGGTTAAATTTGAGTTATGACTTAAGAATTTTTTCTGTAGCACTATTTGTTATAACAGAATTTCTTGTGAAATGCTTAAATTATCCAAAATAAGACTCAGACTTTAAGGATTTGTCGTAAAATCATAATGTCATAATCACAACATTTTATTTTGTATTTAGGCATGGTAGATTATTTAGCAGTAGACCTACTAGGAACATGTTAAAGTTCAAGATAGCCTTGATTAAAGTGTCCAGCCACCTCAGTGGAGCCACTAATATGTTATGACTTATAAGTCATATGAACTCAGTACTCTTTCCTTAACCTTATTTATTTGTAGAAACCTGTTTGATGGAGGACCTGTTTACTTCTTTAGCCTACCCTTGCTTGGGACCATGATTCCTTGCTTCTTAACCATATCCCATGTTCAGATTATGGGTGGGTTCTAGTTGTTAAAGAAAAAGGCAATGTATGTATGTGTTCCAGTTAGTAGAGGAGAAAGAAACTGTGAACTTAGTCATGGCCTTTTATTTTTCTTACCTCATCTTAGGATTTGTATGGGCTATTACTTATATTACATTTTAAAATGCAACCCTATGATTTGTGTAACACCATAAATACAAAAAACTTACATTCATTCTCATTTGACTCTTCCAAAATTCTATAGATTTGGAGTTAAATAATTAACCTAGTGTGGGCCCCTCCCCAGTTTTTTTCCCTCTACACTAGCTACTCACATGTTACATTTAAAAAACAACAACAGTAAATGTCTTTGGAGTCTATTGATCTCTGTGTTTGCTTTCAAGCCAGGGGTGGGAATGCATGGGTCTAGCATCCAATGGCAAAGTATCTTTGCTACAGTGTCTGCTACTGCTTATATTCCACATTAGGTGTCATAGGGATCAAATAGACTTGTAAACTTGCACAGGACTGAACATCCTGTAATGTTATTTTACACGTTCACATGGAAAATATTTGTTAAGAATCTATTACACCTGTAATCCCAACACTTGGGGGCCTGAGGCAGGAAGATCACCATGAGTTCAAGGCCAGCCTGAAATACACAGCGAGACCCTGTCTCCAAAAAAAAAAAGGGCCGGTGAAATAGCTCAGCAGCATAAGCGCCTGCCCAGCAAGCGTGAGGTCCTGAGTTCAACTCCCGGAACCCACATAAAGGAAAAAAAGGGCCGGTGATATTGCTCAGCGGCACAAGCGCTTGCTGGCAAGCACGAGGTCCTGAGGTCGACTCCCGGTACTCACATAAAACAAACAAACAAAAACAACCTATTACATACCAGTTGTGTACTGAGCCAAGGTTAGCACAGCAGCAAGTGAGCTAGACTCTGTACCAGTCCTTATAAAACCTTTCAGGGAAAATTTTCTTCTGGTTAAAATTTTCTTCTGGTTTGTTCTCTGGAAACAACCTTTTCTAAACTGAAGGATGCCTATATTTTGCCTGAAAAATGTAACATGTAGAGGAAAGGTCAAACTTCTTAATGGTTTTATAAAAGTATTATTTCAAGAAAGAATCAAGGAGGCACTTTTGAGTTTCAGACATAGGAAACTCAGTGAGACATAGGATACGATGGGAAACAGAACAGATGCAGACCCCTGCCCTTATGGACCTTATACTTTAGTGTATTAGTTTCAGAAATCTTTTTGTGTGGGGATATTATAATAAACAAGGTTTATAGTGGTAGCTAAAAATTTCCATAGCCATTTGAAAAGAAGTTTCTCAAAATCTAGTTCTTTGGTTTTTTGGGGGTTTTTTTTGTGAGTACCAGGAGTTGACCTCAGGACCTTGCGCTTGCCAGCAAGCGCTTGTGCCACTGAGCGATACCACCGGCCCTTTTTTTCCTTTATGTGGGTTCCGGGAGTCAAACTCAGGACCTCGCTCTTGCCAGGCAGTCGCTTATGCTGCTGAGCCATCTCACCGGCCCTAGTTGTTTGTTTTTAGCTTGCTGTGAATGCACTTTCTTCCTTGGTCATGAGCCAGAAAATTAATATTCACTCAAATGATGATCTTTTTCAACCTGCAGTTTTATTTAGTTTTAAAGTGCCAGCGTGGTGTGAGTAGAAGTAAAACACAAATGTAGGGCTTTGGACTTATTCCTGAATGGTATATTGTAAAGAAACCTGTTTTACAACTTAAATTCCTTAAAACAAAACCCAGTATCATGTATTAGTTAAAGACTAGTTGTAAACTTTCTGTTTTAGTAGCTTTATAAACTGTAAGAACTATCTTAAGAAAGGGACATTCTTTTACATTGTAGCTTTCCTAATTATATTTTTGTCATTTTAGGGGTTTAACAGTAATGTTTGAAATAATGAAAACATATGGCCACACATATGAAAAACACTGGTGGCAGGATTTATTTAGAATTGTTTTCAGAATCTTTGACAATATGAAATTGCCAGAACAGCAGACAGAGGTAAGAGAACACAAAATTTTCATTTAGCATAACGAAATGTCAGAACTATAAAATACCAGTTGCTTAGTATTATATAGTTGATTTCTCATTCTGAATTGAGTAAAGAATACAAAGATGTGTTTTGTTTATTTCAGTGTATTTAACTACAGACCAGTTATAGTACGCATTTTAGGCAGCGTGGAAAGCAAACTTCAGATTTTTCCATTTTGTCCTGTAGAGCATAATTAAATGCAGACTTCTGCCGCTGTCCTTTATGTGTTTGAAAAAAAATTGAAATTACTTACACTTACTTTATATAACCTTTCTTAATGGTGTTTTGAAGTAACCATAGTTGAAAAAAACCAGTTTTACTTTAAATTTGTGCTAATCCTACTTGGGTAAATTTTTTTCTTTTTCTTCTTTATTTCGTTGTTCTGCCTTATTCTATTTATTTATTTTTTTTTTTTTTCTGTGGGTACTGGGGGTCAACCTCAGGACGTCACGCGCCAGCAGGCGCCCGTGCCGCTGAGCGATATCACCGGCCCTTTTTTCGTATGTGGGTTCTAGGAGTCGAACTCGGGCCCTCGCACTTGCCAGGCAGGCGCTTACGCCACTGAGCCATCTCACTGGCCCTGTTCTGCCTTATTCTAAAGCAAGGCCAGCTGCTATTATTTATAATGTTTCACAAATCACAGTGTTAATATCAAGGTGCTATAGTGTTCTTTGTTTAATAATCAAATAGTACAGAAAATAGCTAAATCATTTCAGATGTAGTAATATCAGATATTAAGTTGGTGAATATACTGTTGTATAGAAGGTACTCTCAAAGGAACATTAATAGTCTTAATGTTTTAAATGTTAAAATACATTTCTTTTTTAATCCTTGTAGTTGATGAGTGGTATGACCTTAATTTAATGACTTTTTATCCCCCAGAAAGCTGAATGGATGACAACAACTTGTAATCATGCACTGTATGCGATCTGTGATGTATTCACCCAGTATTTAGAAGTACTCAGTGATGTACTTTTGGATGATATTTTTGCCCAGTTATACTGGTGTGTGCAGCAAGGTAGGTCTGTGCTAGCTATGTGACACAAAGTGTTAGGTGTGACTCTGGTAATATATAAGTAAATTGCTCTTTTCTTTTCTAGACAATGAGCAGTTAGCACGATCTGGTACAAATTGCTTAGAGAATGTTGTTATTCTGAATGGTGAAAAATTTACCCTAGAAATCTGGGATAAAACTTGTAACTGCACACTGGATATCTTCAAAACCACAATCCCACATGCGTAAGATTTTTATAACTTTACACTTATATTTATTATATTATATACAGTTTTCATATTGGGGACATTAAGAGATACTTTGGCTAAATGACTCTGATAGCACTTGAATTATTGGTAGGACAGACTGCAACTTAATGCCTAGCTCAACCCTGGGGATGGCTGATTTGTACATAGTTTTATCTAATACCCCATAATTTTTTTTTTATGTGGTAACGGGAGTCGAACTCAGGACCTCACACTTGCCAGGTGGGCACTTGCACTACTGAGCCATCTCACCGGCCCCTAATACCCATAATTTTTAACCTACAGATAGACTCATTCTTGAAGCATCTTATTAAATAGACACATGGGTATGTACTGCAATAAAACCATATGAAAGTAATTAGTCCAGATTTTTAAGCTTCATAAACTTTTTTCTTTTTTTTTTTTTCTTTTTTATGTGAGTACCGGGAGTCTACCTCAAGACTTCGCGCTTGCCAGCAAGCGCTTGTGCCGCTGAGCGATATCACCGGCCCTTTTTTCCTTTATGTGGGTTCTGCGAGTCGAACTCAGGACCTTGCGCTTGCCGGGCAGGCACTTATGCTGCTGAGCTATCTTCACCGGCCCCATAAACTTTTTCTTGATATGAATTAAATGTTTACACTCTTGTGTAATTTCCTAGCAAGTATCATCAGTGATAAATAGGAGCCAGGCATGGTGACACATAGTAATCCCAGCTACTCAGGAGCCGAGGCAAGAGAATTACAAGTTCAAGACTAACCTGGACAGATTAGTGAGACCTATCTCAAAATAAAATTAAAAAAGCCTGGAAATACAGCTTAGTGGTAATATGCGTGAGGCCCTGAGTTCACTCTCCATTACCACATGTATGTGCATACACACGCGCACACGCACACACACACACATACACAGGAAGTCAAACAGAAGAAATATACCCTTAGGAAAACAGTCTCTAGGTAGAACTACGCCAACTACAACTGAAGGGACACGCAGCAATCTCTTCAACCTATTTCCAAATTCTTATATTTTCTGATGCATGTTTTGTCAGAGCATTATAAGTGGCAAATGGTGCACATATGTCAGAGTTTATCTGTGATGCTTATGTCAAAGACAGTGTGAATTCTTGCCTCCCAGTTGTCTTAAGAAATCTTCCCAAAAACCAGCTAGGCTAAACATTCATTTTTATAAGAACTGCATCTATTTTAAACTTATTGAGTTACACACACAGAACCATATATGTGACCTTAAATATCATCTAGTAAACATCTCTTTCTAGATGAGCTCTGTGATAGAAAGTACCTGTGTCACAACACATTCCGTTATGGAACTTGAATGATGTATTCACCATCTCTCTGTCCCATTGCCCCAGTGCTTCTGCTTCTCAGAAATAAGAACTTGGACCTTAGTTGACTTTCTCTCCTGAACACTTAATTTAAGCATGGCAAGTTAATTTCTCTGTGGGGCCAAATGTTGCTTTCTGTATTTTTATACAATTTTTAATAAAATAGAATCTGAAGAGTTCCATGAATTTTGATTTTTTTGTGTGTGTGATTTTTTTTTTTTCCAAAAAGTCTCAAAACTTTTATAAGTCTTAGGAAAACTTCTAAAGACATTAAAACTAAGAAAAAAATGGGTTTAAAATTTTGGAAATTTTTCAGAAAGTGTATTTTACTTTAAAACTAATGACCAGATTATCCTTCTGATTACAGTGGTACCCTGGTTCATGAACTTAGTTCTTTCCACAATTCTGGTCACAAACCAAATTGGATGAGAACTGAATCAAATTCAGTAGTTAGGTTTAATATTGAACTTATGGGGAAATTTGATTTGGTTCTCATACATTATGGTTTGCAACCAGAACCATGGAAAGAATTAAATTCATGAACCAAGGTACCACTGTATGTAAAATGTTTCTTTGCTATTCTCTGGTAGCACGTATTTTAAACTTTTTACTAAATTTTTTTCAGCAAATTGCTGAAAAGTAGTGAAAGGTGGAATGTTTTTTCAATATTTAGTCTTGTGACTTTTTGTGACATATTTAAAAATATGTTGGATATGGGGTATGGCACATCCTCCTGGTTACTGGTGATTTTGGTATCTTAAAGGCTCCTGACCTGGCGTCCTACATCTGGAGAAACTGCTCCCCTACCCCCATCTCCTGTGAGTGAAAAACAGTTGGTAAGTAAAATAAAGCATATTTAAAATTATGATTAGTAATTTTACCATAAATCAAATTCTTACAAGTTTTGTAGTTTGTTCCTGCTGCTGTAAAGTGTCTGAGGCTAGGTAAATTATAAATAACAAATTATTTTCTCTCAGTGCTGGAGGCTGGGAAGTCCAAGATCAAGGTGCCTGCAGGTAGTATTTGGCGAGGGCTGCTGTGTGCTTCCAAGATGGTGCCTTGTTGTTGCATTCTCGCATGGCAGAAGTAGAGGGGCAGAAAATGGCCTAGCTAGTTCCCACCACCGCACAAGGCACTGATCCTGTCCATAGGGATAGCACCCTTATGGCCTAGTCACTTCCTAAAGGTCCCACCTCTTAAATACTGTTTGTTGAGATCAATGTAAATTTCAGAGGGACACAAACACTCATACTGTAGCAGCAAAGCCAACTCCAGCATTCTCATGGTAAATTTTCGGGTGCTAAATTTCACAGATCCATGAAAATTACTCTTTAATAAAGGACATAGAGAGCCAGTGAGATGGCTTAGTGGTGTAAGCACCTGCCTGGCAAGCGCAAGGGCCTGAGTTCGACTCCCAGAACCCACATACGAAAAAAGGGCCAGTGATATCGCTCAGCAGCATGGGCACCTGCTGGCGCGCAAGGTCCTGAGGTCGACCCCCAGTACCCACAAACAAACAAACAAACAAAAAAACAAACAAATAAATAAATAAATAAAATAAAGGACATAGAGTAAAATGACTTCAAGGGTTGTGAATGGCTTGTAGATTACATAAGAATTTTAATACTAATCTGAAGATACTATTAAATGTTACTTCAATTTTTTATTTTGGTAAGATTTTATCTTACCAGAAAAGTTGCAAAAATAGTACAAGAGATTCCAGTGTACCTATTACCCAGTGTATTACTTACTTTGGCCGCTAAAACAAATTATCATAGACGAGGTGGCTGAAGTTCTGTGGTTCTTTGTTGTTTTTGTTTGTGTACAGTGTGGGGATTAAACCCAGGGAGCGCTGAGCTATATTCCCAGCCTTTTTTTTTTTTTTAATCTTGAGAACAGGGTCTCACTAAGTTACCTAGGTTAGCCTCAAACTTCCAATCTGTCTACCTCAGCCCAAGTAGCTGGGACTACAGGCATGCCCTGTCGTGTCTGGCTGGTGGCCGAAGTTCTCAAGACAAAAGGTTCAAAATCAAGTAGTCAGGAGGGCCATTATGTTCCCTCTGAAAATGCTAGGAAAATACCCTTCTTTGCCTTTTTCATCTCCTGGTGGCTGTTGGTAGTGTTTGGCATTCCTTGTTGTACATATATCAATCTGATCTCTGCTTCCGTTTGAACACGGCCTTCCCTTCTGCATATGTGTCACATCTCCCTCTCATCTCTCTTATGGGAATGTTAGTTATTTAGGGCATACCCTAAGTCCAGAATGATCTTGCTATCTTTAAATTAATTTCATCTGTAAAATCTTTGCTTTCCAAGTACAGTAACATTCACAGGAACAGGACTTAAACCTTGGACAAATTTTTTTGGGGGGACCAGTATTCAGGCCACTATAGTCTGCTTTCTGGAACCCAAGATTCATGTTTTATACCATGCGCAAAAGATACTCACCCCATACTAAGATTGCCAAATATTTTGACTTACTATAGCATTAGCACCGTCCAAAGTCTCATTTAAATGTTATCTTACCAGAAGTCTCAAATCTCATTTCAGTCATCTGCCTCACAAATGGTTTAGACATTGAATATGATCTATGCTGGGACAAAATTAATCTCCACCTGTGGACCTATAAACCTAAAAAACATTACCTGTTCCAAAATGTAATTGTGGGTCAGGAAGGAATAAAAGGGTGACCAATCTTAACCAAGTTCAAAACCCAGCAGAGAAAATTCCATTAAGTTTCGAATCCTGAGAATACTGCTCAGTGGCTTGATGTTCCACCCCCTGGGCCCAGGGCTGCTGCTCTCTCTGAGCCTGCAGCTCTGCCCTTTGAGCCATCCTTCCCTTCTTTTATTTAGCACATGTATAAGCCAGGTAGTTCTATCAGCCCATCTCCTGCCTGTAATCCTAGAAGTCTGACAACTTTATTTCATCCAGTTTCTGTTACTTTCCATCTAGGCTGGCTTTATTTCCATTGGTATATTCTCCAAATCATTGTGTGTCTCATATGTGTGTTAAAGGGATCCGTGCCTTTAAACAAGATCCGTAGATCTTTCCTGGATTTACCTTATTCTGTTTATGGCTTCTGATGAGATGCTCAGTTTCTTCTATAAGGGCTCCTCTTCCATTAGTCACATACTTAATCTCTTCAGTGAAAAGTTGTCTGATTGTAGCATTTGTAATCGTATCATTTGTTGGCTTTCCTAACATTGACTTTTCTAATTTTACTGTCATTTGCAGTATGCATAGGCTGAGATCGTCCCAAATCATAAGAGCTAGTTCCTTTTGCTTCAGATCTTTCCTCAATTTATCTCTTCCTTGTTGCGTTTTACTGTAAGCAGCAAGAAGTCAGGCTAGTAACGTTGCTTAGAAATCTCCTCAGCTATGTATCTCTCAGCCAGCTTGATCACTTATAAATTCTACTTCCACCCAACAGAACAGCTCAATTCAGCAAAGTTTTCTGCCCGTTTGTAATAAGGATCACCTTTTCTTCAGTATCTAATAGCATGTTCTTGATTTTGTTCTGACACCTCACCAGAAGCATCTATTACTATTTATATTTCTATCACTATCCTGCTCTTGACCGTATATTCTTTTAAAACAATTGAAACTTTCTGTACCATGCGTTTCACTTGCGAGTCCTCACCAGAATTGCATTAATGACCATTCTTTCTACCAACAATGTCTTCAAGGCAGTCTCTGCTTCTTCTGTTATCTTCCTTAAAACGCCTCCAGGCTTTCCTTTTCCCAATTCCAAAACCATTTCCACATTATTAACATATTTTTTACAGCAGCTCCCTGCTTCATATAAAAATCTATTATGAGTCAGGGCACTACCAGAGAAACAGAACCAGCAAGGAGATACATATAACATATTCGAGGAATTGGCTTAAGTGACTGTGAGTGTTGGCAAATTTGAAATTTGTAGAGCAGGCCAGCATGCTGGTAACTCAGGAGCTGAAGCTGCAGTCCACAGGCAGGATTCCTTCTTCTGCAGAAAAACAGCAGTTACGCTCTTTCAAATGAGGCCCTGTCTCATTTGAGAATGATCTCCTTTAATTAAACCAACTGACTGTGGATAGTAACCATATCTACAAAACACCTTCACACCACCTATGCTACATAGTTCAAGGCCAGCCTGAACGACACATTGAGACACTGTCTCAAAAAGAAAATAAGGCAGCCAGTGAGATGGCTCAGCAGCAAGCACCGAGTGCTGAGTGAGACTCATAGTCTCTGAGCACCACAGCGCCATGGCTCACCTTCTGTTTTCCTAAGCCGCTCATTACTGCTGCTTCCACTTCTGATTAACCACCTGGTCTTTTACCCTGCTTTCTTTGTCTTTCTGTTCTCCATACTATTTAGATTTTGCCAATAAATTGTGGTATTGTTTTCATTGCCATTCCCAAATGCCCTATCACTGTAAAAATATGTATATTTAAGAACTGTATAAGAACTACTGGTCCCTTTTTATACAAACCCCTCCCCACTGCAGCCTCAACTCTAGTATTTACACTGTAGTATATACCTGTTTCTCTGCATTTATTCAGGATTATGTGTAGTTTGTTTCTTTTTTTTTATCTTAAAATCTTTTTGGACACTTTTTGTATTTAGACTGCCTAGAAAATATCTCCACATCAGCTGGGCATGGTGGTGCACACCTGTAATCCCAGCACTTGAGAGGCTGAGGCAGGATTGGCAAAGCTCAAGCCCAGCCTCTGCTACATAGTTCATAGGACTGTCTAGGGAAATGCAAATGTGCAAATCAAAACTACATTGGGATTCCATCTCACTCCAGTCAGAATAGCTGTCATCACCAATACAAAGAAATAACACTGGTGAGGATGTGGGGGGAAATAGAAACACTTCTACATTGTTGACAGGAATGTAAATTAGTACAGCCACTGTAGAAATGAGTATGAAGATTCCTCAACAAACCAAAAAAACAGAGCTATCATTTCATCCAGCTATACCTCTCTGTAGTATATACCTGAGACAATTACAGTCAGCATACTACAGGGATACCTGCATAATCATGTTTACTGCAGCACAATTCGCAATAGCCAAGATATGGAACTATCCAAGATGCCCATCACCAGATGGAGTAAGAAAATAATGTGATATATATACACATATGAATTATCCAGCCACAAGGAAGAATAAAAAAATGGATGGATCTGGAGACCATCATGTTGAGAGAAATAAGCCAGACTAAGAAACACAAATATCACAGTTTGTTCCTAATATGTGGAACTTAAAAAAGATGACAAGAAAGTAGAAGGGAGGATATTATACAAGAGGAAGAGAATGGGGGGGGCCTAAGGGTGAATAATAGGATGAATATGAGAGCAAAATATATTATACATACTGAACCGCACAAGGGAGGTGATAGGTTGGTAAATTATCAAAGTATGATAAGTGCATGTATGTACGAATCTGCCAAAAATGAAACCTATTAATCCGTATAACAAAATTTTGAAAAGGACTGTCTAGTGAAAAAAGAACCCCTATATAAAAGAAATCTCTGTGTACTGACTGACTGACGTGGAGATATACTCTTTTTTTTTTTTTTTTTTTTGGTTACCGGGGGTCGACCTCAGGACCTCGTGCGCCAGCAGGCACCCGTGCCGCTGAGCAATATCACCAGCCCTTTTTGTATGTGGGTTCAGGGAGTCGAACTCAGGCCCTCACGCTTGCCAGGCAGGCGCTTACGCTGCTGAGTCATCTTGCCGGCCGCCTTATTTTCTTTTTGAGACAGACCTTTCTGACTCCTGCTTTCTTGGGTGGCAGAGGAATCTTCTCTAAACTGTCCTTGTATAGCTTCCCTGGACTCAGCCTACACAAAGCTCTTGAACCAGCCCTGACAAATGTGTATTCTGTCTAGGTTTTGTGTATACCTGTGGGTATTTCTGACCAGTTTTTCTGGGCAGTACACCTTAGCACTTTATTGCTGTTTTATCAGGCCTTAGCCCCTTGAGGGTCAAAAAGGAAACTTTTCTCTTGAAGATGGTCAGCTTTTATCCATGTTTAGGTAATTTGAAATAATTATCATGTATATAATCACTATGTGTAGGATGTCATTTTCATAGGGATATAATTTTTTAAAACAGTATAACAAAATGTTTTCATCCTTTCAATATGTTTAAAAATGAATTTTTAACAATAAATTTTTTATTTCATTAGGATACAATATCACAGAAATCTGTAGATATACATGATTCTTTTCAACCCAGATCTGCAGATAATAGACAGCAAGCACCATTGGTTTCTGTCTCTACTATGAATGAAGAACTCAGCAAACTTAAACCTACTGCAAGTGAGTTGTTTCTGTATATAAAAATTGTGTATTTTATGTAGATAAGGAATAATATTTGGCGTTTTACTTTTGTTATGAACAAGAATACACTGTAATCAATAGTATAGTCATTTCTTTACTATGTCTACCCCATGTACTCTCTGAAGAACTCCTCTAACCCCTGCAATGTCAGCCTTTTCCATGATTCATTTGGCTACTGTTTGTGCTGAACCCATGGGTGTTACTTCTCCATCCCCTTTACATGTCAGCCCCAGTTTCTGTTTCCAAAGGTAGGGCCCAGTATGCCACCTTCTGCCCATCTGCTAGGGACATAGTGAGGGACCCTTGTTCTCTAGGCAGGAGCTCCCAACTTGAAGGAGCAGGCCTCACCACACTGCTGCCATGCACATATCCTTAGAGGGAGCCCTGAGCCACCTTCAGTGCTCACATTTTTTCCCCCCAAAAATGGGGGAATATCTTTACTTCTTTATAAAATTGGTTCAGTTTCCTCAGCTTAGGGAAAATAACACCTAGGAAAGAGTATCATCTCCATAGAAGAGAACAGGATGGCTTTAAACACTCTAAAAATTGAAGTTAAATTCACAGAGCACTATTTTAAAGTGAACTATTGAGTAGCACTTAGTACATGCAGAGTATTTGTACAACCACCATCTCTAATTCCAACACATTTTTTTTCTTTAGGGTCTTTTGTTGAGACAGGGTCTTCCTATGTAGTTCAGCCTGGCCTTGAACTCACTGTGTAGTCCACACTGGCCTTGAACGCACAGAAATGCTCCTACCTCAGCCTCCCAAGTGCTGGGATTACATGCATGCACCACTACACCTGTCTCCAACACATTTTATCACCCCCAGAAACCATCATATAGGCAGCCACTCCCTGTTCTTCCTTTCCCCTGCTCCGGCACCCACCATTTTGCTTTCTGTGTTTATGAATAGGCTGTTCTGTATATTTTATATAAATGTAGTCATAGAGTGTGACCTTTTGTGTGTGGCCTCTTTCACTTAGCATAATGTTTTTAAGATTCACTTCATTGCAGTATGGATCAGTAATTCATTCTTTTTATTACTGAGTAAATAATTCATTGTATGTATGTATGTGCCATATTTTGTTTGTGCAGTTACCTGCTGATAGACACTTAGTTTGTTCCACTTTGGTTGTTATGAATAGTGCTGCAATGAACATACGTATATAAATATTATTGTTCAAGTACCCATTTTCAGTTATTTTGCAAATGTACCTAGGAGTGTAATTACTAGGTTGTTCGGCAGTTCTGTATTTAGCTTTGTGAGAAATCATCAAATTGTTTTCTTTAGTGGTTGTACCATTCTACTTTTTACTAACAGTTATGATTTTTTTCCACATCTTTGCCAACAACTCTTATTTTTTAAATGATAGCCTTCCTAGTGGATATGAAGTAGTACCTCACAGTGGTTTTGATTTGCATTTCCATAGTAATTACTGATGTTAAGCATAATTTGATGTGTTTGTTGGTAATTTGTGTATCTGCTTTGGAGAAATTTCTATTCATATCCTTTGCCCATTTTTAAATGGGTTTGTCTTTTTGTTGAATTGTCACATATTCTATGTACTAAACCCTTATCAGGTATATTATTTGCAAATACTTACTTTCTCCCATTCATAGGTCATCTTTTTAATTTCTTGATGATATCCACCAGTGCACAAAATTTTTAATTTTGACGAGATAGAACTTACCTTTTGTTAGTCATGCTCTTGGCGTCAACTAAGAATTCATTGCCAAATTCAAGATCATGAAGATTTTCCCCAATGTTGTCTCCTAAGAATTTTATTCTTTTAGCTCTTATATTTAGGTCATTGATCCATTTTGATTTGATTTTTTTTCAGGGGAGTTTTTATTCATCCTGAGTCCTTAAAGTTGTGGTTGAGAGAAGACAGGCTTTGGTGTCCCACTTGGAAACTGCCTCTAGCTTCAGTCGCTGTACCTTGCTAGTTCCTTAAAGGGGGAGATAGGTGTGGTGAGTGGCCCATTTCCCCTTTCTCATTCTTGTTCTCTAGAGGACAGAATGGCTCATAGAGGAGTCCTTTGCTGCTTCAGTCTGTCCTGGAAAATTCTGGGAGGACAGAAGAGTGACTTTTTTGTCCTTTAGCCCCAAGACTGAACTAAATATACTTAGCTTTGTGTGATTTGATCACCATATGTGAGAAATTTTTCACCTAGCTTACCAGGAAATACATCTTTGCCTGGAATAAGAGTGCCATTCCCCTGCCACCTTGAGTCAAGGGCTTAGATTGCTATCCTTGTGCCAGACATCCCACTCTTGCTTCCCTCGAAGTGTTTTAGGTAAGGTTTGTCCTGGATTTCTTGGCTCAGAATAGATGTGCTGGAGGAAGAACAAGCAGTCGCTGTCTTCCACCAGCCTTTGTGCTTGGTGGGCAGGGTTTGGTTATCCTGACTGACTAAGAGGCTAGCAGCCATCTGACTCTCTTCTACTTAGAGAAGAGAAGGACACCATAGACCTGAGTACTTCACTTATCTAAAGGCCAACTGCCTCGCTCTTTCTGCACACAGAAAACACCAGTGCTCCCTCTAGTCTTGATGCAGTACATACAGTCCCACGTAGTTGAAATCTACTTAGTTTGTTCCTTCTTCTGCAATGACCCTGTGAAATGGTTGCCTAATAAAACCTTGGCATTATCAAGCATTGTCATGAATAAAATTTGCCCAATTATATTTTGTCCTCCAAACAGCTGGTCTTTTCCAGTCAGATTGTAGATAGGATCATCAGCAGTTCTTAAAGGGCACCAGAAAGTGTGAGAGGCACAGCTTCCTGTACAGTCACAGGGCGGCGGCCTCTGCCAAGGTCAGTCACTCAGAGTGTCTGGATGCTGATGAAAGTTCTCTTAATACCTGCAGGTCGCTCACGTTGGAAATAATGAAACATTTCTTTAGACATCTGTCTACTGCTAAGTTCCTTCTGGAGTCTAGGTGCTAGTAGGAGTCTCTGCCCCAGAGAGGGAGGTGTTTTTATGACTTGAAAGGAGTGAGTCAGTGAGTGAGTGAGTGAATCAGTCCACCATGTCAGCTGTGACTGTAGTAAGGAAGGATGGAGAAGACATTCGAAGAAGAGACAGCTGTGGGACTATGTAGGTCTTTTTATTTTATTTTGATTTGTACTTAAGATTGAACGGTAAGAATCAAATGTTAAATAGAATCACATTTCTGAAAATTATCTAGAGAGGAGACTTTAAGGTGACCTCAGGATAAATGTAACTTCCATAACTTGGTCCAGAAAAGGACATTTGTAATGAAATGCCTTTTCTAGTAGAAAGAAACTGGGCAATGTAGGTCATCCAGTGCTGGGGCTATTGTCTCAAGACTGACTACAGGCAGCTTCTCTCAGGAAGCCACCTACTCCAGAAACCTGCCCTTGAGAACCCATGACCTAGGTGCAGCCTAGATCTGGGCCCTCCCACCCTTGCTAAAGCCCCATGTCTGTGCTGCCAAGCACTCGCAGTGGCTCAGTAGCTAAGTCTTCAGTCACCTTAATTGCCATGATCAGTCAAATGGAACATTCTTCTGTGAAGTTGTCCTTACAGGCTGGTGGGTTGTCAGAACTGCCCTGTTGAGCACATTTATTCAGGATAGAGGAATGTAGCTCTGTTACAACTGAGGAGAGGAAGGCAGAATGGGAAGCACTTTTTTTGTTTGTTTGTTTGTTTGTTTGTTTGTGGGTACCGGGGGTCAAACTCAGGACCTCGCGTGCCAGCAGGCGCCCATGCTGCTGAGCGATATCACCAGCCCTTTTTTCGTATGTGGGTTCCGGGAGTCAAACTCAGGACCTCGCGCTTGCCAGGCAGGCGCTTATGCCGCTGAGCTATCTCACCGGCCCCTGGAAAGCACTTTTAATATTTTTGTTGTAATGTGTTTAGCATAACTTTTTATAATGTCTTTGCTGTTGAATCCACTTGAAAATAAGAGGTAATTTTAGTTACAACTAGTAATCTAGACCCAAATAAAAACTGCCCTATAGCTAAACCACAATACTGCAGTTTGATAAAATCCTTAACTATCCCATTTCTTGCTTCATGTAGATGTGGTTCCTGTTGTTTTCCGTGGTATAGGTCAGTGGTGGTGAACCTATGGCCTGCATGCTCAGCAAGCTGTTTGTATCATCCAGAGCTCTAAGAGGTTCACCATTACTGGTGTAGGTTTTATAATGCTATCTTCAAAGCTCAAACTTCAGTTTACAGCAAGTGCTATATAAGTTTTAGTTTTTTATTCATTACCTTTACTTCAAGAATAACCTGAATCTCATTTAAAAATTGGTAGTAGAACCAACTTGTACATACTCACTGTTCTAAATCATGTAGGGTATTTGAACACTTTCTAAATATTGATTAAAATTTTAGCAAGTTCTGCCTATGTACAAAAGCATTATGTCCTCCTCAGTGTGCTGTGTGCAGATTATCTTCATTCATGTTAATGGTACCGTAGCATTGTAATGTCATAGAAATTATAAAGGATTCAAAATAATGTTTTGTTTGCGTGTGCATTGGGGGGTTTCCTCACAGAATTTCCAGAACAAAAATTGTTTGCTGCCCTGTTGATTAAATGTGTTGTGCAGCTGGAACTCATCCAGACCATCGACAACATTGTGTTCTTCCCAGCCACAAGTAAGAAGGAAGATGCGGAAAACTTAGCTGCAGCCCAGGTAGGGAGATGGGAGGACTTCTTTTCTGTGTGAGTACAAAGTTAGCTATAAAGCATGGGCTTCAGAGCAGAGGTCAGGCTAGAGGTTTCATGTGGAGAGCTTCATCACTTAGATGTTACTTAGATGTTACTTTGAACTGTGAGACTAGATTACTTCTTGAGGTGGTAATATCACTGCGGAAAAGAGGACTGTCAGGCACTGAGCCCCCGTGGCCATCTGCTATGAGCTCCTGGTGACAAGGCAGCTGGTGGAGATGGAATGAGAATCTGCGGTGGCGTGGGGAGGAGCAAGATGTTGCCCTGGAAGTCAAAGAAAATGTCTTTAAGGATGTGATCATATGCACTGGATAGTTTAAGCATATTACATCTTTAATATGAGAATTGCCCGATAGCAATTTGGAAGACCTGGTGACTTTGACACAATATGTTTAATTTTAATCCTAGAAACAAAAGTAGAGCTGTAATGGATATGGGGGAGGAATTGGAGATAGTAAATTGTGTTAACTCTGTCATAAGAGTTTGCCTTAAAGAGATACAGAAAAATGGCGATGATAACTGGAGGAGAACGAGGGGTGATGAGAGGGGTTTGCTTTGTTTTGTTTTCCAAATTGGCAGTATGACAGCAGGTTCACAAGTGAGAGTTTTCCAGTAGGAAAAAAAAAAAAAAAAGTGTGAAGAGGGTGGCCAGGGGCACTCACTAGAACAGTGTTTCTGAGTGACCAGGGATGTTATACAGAATGGAGATTGTCTGGGGCCACCACCCAAACTGTCCACTTTTGGTGGAGGGGGATGGCACAGGTATGGGATCCAGATGGAGAAAGTACAGTACATTTGTGGGAGGAAGTTTGTGGAAAATCTCTTCTGGCTTCTGATGGAGATGGGAAGAAAAGTCATCCATCATGTGAAGTTGGGAAGAATCTTTCAGGTTGAGAATTTAATGCATGACCTAGCCATCAGGAAACACGGACAGGGAACATGAGGAGTGCCGGGAGCCCAAACCCACTGACTTTAAAGAGAAGCCCTTTCACTTGCTTCCATCTGGTTGGTTTTCTGTAGTCATGGAGTAGGCAGAGTTCTGCCAGCCAGTTACTAAAAAGAGGAGGTAAGGAGTCATGCAAGAAAATAATTAAATGGTCCAAAGACTCCAAACCAATTGAAAAGAGAAAGTAGGACCTAAGGGACGGGGACACAGATAAGAGTGTGGGTGGCCACTGACCACAGGGCCTGGGAGGACACAAAGCTTTCAGTCAGGGCTTCAGGAAGGTGCCTGGGGCTGTAGGAGGGGCACTTGATGACCAGAATACATAACAGAAGCGGACCTTCCCTACTTTTTGTTAAGCTAGAGCAGATTGTCTGTGGCTGACTTGTAACACTGGTCTCTGGGGGAGGATTGGTGAATAAGTTTACTAAAGTTGTGGTGACTTTGTGTGTTCTGTGGTGTTTTTCAAAAGAGAGATGCAGTGGATTTTGATGTTAGAGTTGATACTCAAGACCAAGGAATGTACCGCTTTCTAACATCACAACAACTTTTTAAACTACTGGATTGTTTATTAGAATCACATAGATTTGCAAAAGCATTTAACTCCAACAATGAACAGAGGACTGCTCTGTGGAAAGCAGGTAAGCTGTTCCGGACACCTTGTACTGTTTGCTGGGAATGGATATGCTGCAGATGTGCACATTTATCAGAACGCATTGACCGTGCGCTTCAGCTTTGTTAATGGTAACACGGAGCCCAGTCATCCTCACAGGAACAGTCTCAGGCGGTTGGTACCAACAAGGTGAAGTAAAGAGAAAAAGTAAGCACAGTCTTCCAAAAGTTAGGTTGTAAAAGGAAAAGGACCAAAATAAAAAGGAGCTGATGTTTATGTAACATCAAAGTCTATATTATATTAGAGTGCTGTTTTATGTTTGCTTATTTTATTCAATCTACAGTGGCTTTGTCCTTTTTCTTTTACAATCCAACTTTTGGAATAGACATACTTACTTTTCCTCTTTACTTCACCTTGTTGGTACCAACTGCCTGAGACCATTCCCGTGAAGATGACTGGGCTCCTCGTTTCCACAGGCGCTGCACTTCAGGCAGTTTCACAGTATCCCCCAGCCCCATTCATTTGGAAGCCCTGGCATAGGGCTTCACTTGAAAGGTTACACTTTCCCAGGCCTCAAGTTATTTTATATCTCATATAAGATATAAAAGGGCACATGCTGCTGTGGCTTGGGGCAGCTTAGATTTGTAGCCAGCCAGCACCAGGGCTGAACACATACAAAATGTGGCTCCCAACAGGCTTCTACCTTCATTTAGGATGCCTTATCAGTCTAATCCTGGAAACTTGCCCCTCCTGCAGGCTTCAAGGGCAAGTCCAAGCCCAACCTTCTGAAGCAGGAAACCAGCAGCCTGGCCTGTGGACTGCGTATTCTCTTCCGGATGTACATGGATGAAAGTCGGGTTGGTGCCTGGGATGAGGTCCAGCAGAGGCTTCTAAAGTAAGACACTCAACTGATTTCTGCCTTTGATCCATGTAGCTGCATTGTACAGAGCAGGAAAGGGGTAATGGCAGAACCACACAGGTAGCTGGGCCTTTGGCTCCTCGAAGCCCCTGCTTCACCAGTTTGAGACAGGTCATCATGCTGTATTGCCCAGACTGGCCTCAAATTCCTGGGCTCAAGTGATCCAGTGATCCTCCCACCTCAGCCTCCAAAGTAGCTGCAGCACCACCAGGTCTGAATAAAGTTAATGTGCTTTGTACAATTAGTAACGAGCAGATCATGTCTAACATACAGGGTGAAGGAAAAAGGTTTTTTTTCTTTTTTTCTTTTTGGTACTGGGAATTGAACTCAGAGCCTTCACATTGAGCTATACCCCTAGACATTTTTTGAACAGGGTTTCATTAAGTTGCTCAGGCTGGGATTGAACTTGAGATCCTCCTATCTCAGACTTCCAGAGTACTGGGATTACAGGCATGCACTACCATGCCCAGCAGTTTTCTCTTAAATTTAGAAACTTTAAACAACAATACAGTTTTGTTTTGTTTGTTTGTTTGTTTGGTGTTTCTAATCCTGTAAGCCATTTTTTTTTTTTAATGTGGGTACCGGGAGTCTAACTCTGGACCTCGCGCTTGCCAGGCAGGCACTTATGCCGCTGAGCCATCTCACCGGCCCTGTAAGCCAATTTTTAAAGAATAGTTACTTGTAAACTGAGTCCACCCACCTGCCTTCTTGCATTTAGTTTAAATATTCGCGGAGGTTCTATTAGTATTTTCTTTCATTCTGTTTTACTTTTTTTTTTTTTTTTTTTGTGGGTACCAGGGGTCGACCTCAGGACCTCGCGCACCAGCAGGCGCCCGTGCCACTGAGCAATGTCACCAGCCCTTTTTTCGTATGTGTTCCGGGAGTCGAACTCGGGCCCTCGCACTTGCCAGGCAGGCGCTTACACCGCTGAGCCATCTCACCGGCCCCTATTCTGTTTTACTTCATGACAACTAAAATTTAGACTCATGCTAAGAATGAAACATGTCATGTTTCATGTCATGACTTTATTTAAAAATGTTTTAGAAACCAGTTAAAATACATTTTAGAATTTTAAGTAATCGCCTAGTCTCCATTCTTCCATTTTATTGACAAGACTGTTCAGATCCAGAAGGGCCTGAGACCTCATAATCAGTGAAGGGAAGAGCCACCTTAGATTTAGCCCAGGTCTTGACACCAGGCTTGTGCTTGTAGTGTCACTGTGGGCTTTACACTCACTGAGACAGAAAATAAAGAAAATGTGGATTTCCTGAGACGTTGCAATGGCTTCTTTAATGTTATGGTTTTCTTTCTAATTTGAAAAACATGTAAATGTTAATGTTGACATACCAGTTAATGCAAACAGATGAGAGTCTTGCAAGGTCATTAATAGTTAATATTACCCACTGTCTTTGTGTGTTCTTTCTCAGCACACAGATGAGCAGATTTGCAAATAACGTAAAAGTAAACCATTTCTTTTGCAGTGTCTGCAGTGAAGCACTCAGTTACTTCCTCACTCTAACATCAGAAAGTCATCGGGAAGCCTGGACTAACTTACTGCTGTTGTTTCTAACTAAAGTTCTAAAGATCAGTGATAATAGGGTAAGTATGAGGCTTCCTAACCAGCGCTGAACTTCTAGCCCCCCCCACTGCAAGGATTGTGAGGTTGAGGCAGGAATGCCCACTGGCTCTCAGAACCCAGCTTGCATTGCTACTATTGCAGGACCACATGTGTGCTCAGATTGCTCCCTCTAATCAGTGATTCTATAAGAGGATTTAGTGAGGGAGGAATCAAAATCCCTTAGGAAACTTTGGCAAGCTTTTAGGTGCTCCCAACTTCAAAATTCCCATTCCGTCCCTGGAGACATTGAGATTCCCATTTTTAAAACAGCTATCCAGCCATCTCATGGCCTTGCACTCTGTTCCTATCTAAGGCCGTATGTGGTTGCTGGGCCTGTGTTCCAGGCTGTGGCCATCTTTTGGCATAGTGACTCTATGTGACCAGAACCTCAAGTGAAAAGGCTATGAACTTGCTTAAAAATTTTAAGCCAGGGGGCTGATGGTATAGCTCAGCAGCATAAGTGCCTGCCTGGCAAGCACGCGGTCCTGAGTTCGACTCCTGATACCTGCATATTTAAAAAAAATTTTTTTTTAAGCCAGCAAAATTGTAAAAATTGGGCCGGTGAGATAGCTCAGCAGCGTAAGCGCCTGCCTGGCAAGTGCGAGGTCCTAAGTTCGACTCCCGGTACCCACATACAAAAAAAGGGCCGGTGATATCGCTCAGCGGCATAGGCGCCTGCCGGCGCGCGAGGTCCTGAGGTCGACCCCCAGTACCCACAAAAAAAAAAAATAAATAAAAATAACAACTATATAACTATACATATAAATTCATATTTAAGGTTTTAAAAAATCAACATTTCACTCAAAAAAGTATAGCAACTTACATCTTAATACAAGGAAATGGGCCTTGCTGTAGCCCCCAAATAAATTTAAAAATGCCTATTCCAGTGGCCTAATACTTGAAACCTTAGGCCCTAGTGGTTATATGGGACCTTGTGGAAGCAGGGGCCATTTGGTGCTGTTGTGTGTTCATGCCGAGTCACGTGCCTGGTGTCAGCTGTGTTTCCAGCTAACTGATGGTACAGGTAGAGCTTGAAAAACTTCAAACCTCAGGGTGTTTTACTTTACTGCTTGCTTTCTTGCCAGATCATATTATACTGCTTCCCTGTTTTCAGTGGGGTGCAGAAAAACAGGAGAAAATACAGAGCACTCTAGATTTAGAGATGATGGAACTACAGCAAAGATACAGTCCAAGTACAGTATATAAATTGAACTTTAAAAATGGAATGTATATAGTTTTGCCTAGAGAATGTTTATGTGTTTTATATTGCAGTATTGGGTAGAATTTCCCCTAAAACAATGTATTAAACAAAACATACAATTCCAGTGACCCTTAAAAATTCTAGTTCCTGCTCAGGTTCTTACTTTTGCTTATTACCCAAGAACAATGCTAAATTACTAAAAGTTTTTCAAATATATGTTTGAAAACGTTTTTTAAAACTATGATAGATACATGAACTGGGTTTGCATTGAGTTTTTACAATTCTTCTCAGTCTTTCGGTTCTGTAACCCATGCAGTCACTGCCTGACGCAGACTCGGCCCTCCTCTATCTTCTGTGATCTGTGAGTGCCCCAAAGTGCTGACTCCTAAGGAAGTTTTAGGCTCTTTGGTTTGCAGTGCAAGCACTACTAATGGAGAAATTCATTTTCCCCCCAGTTTAAAGCTCATGCATCATTCTACTACCCTCTCTTATGTGAAATTATGCAGTTTGACTTGATTCCTGAACTTCGTGCTGTCCTCAGAAGATTTTTTCTGCGAATTGGAGTAGTTTTCCAGATATCACAACCATCTTAACAGGAACTTGGAATAAACAAGCAGTGATGGGAATTTAACGTTTTTCTGTTGGAATTTACATCTTTTGGCTCTTTAAAGGAACCCTGGAGCTGAGGTTTCCTACCTGAAAAACTGTTCCTCTGAAAGGCGGTATCCGAAGGTTACTGGTAAAGATGCTTATACCTATAACTCAAGCTTGAACACTCCAGTCCTTTTAATAGTCTGGTGGATTCTGTATCTAGTTGGGCTCATGTTGAGCAGAAAGCCTGTTTAAACTGTGTCCGCTCCTGCTTACGGGTCCTCCCTATCCTCTGGGGGCAGGGAGAGCCCACATATTTTTGGCAGGTGTGGGAGTGAAACTTACCCAAAGAACTATAAATGTAAAGATTGAACTTCTGTAAGAAGTACAACTCAGGAGAGCTGTATTTTGAAGGATAAAATGTTTATAATTGGGGGTGGGTGGGAGAAGAAATTATTGTTCATGGTAAGCTATGGTATTCTGAAAATTTTTGCACACTCAGGCTTATCTGAGATACTGGTAATCATCCTTCTGTGAAAAATGTACAGAGATGCAGGCCTGTAATATAAAAATCTTAAACATTATATAGTTTTTCCTGCACTGTTTTATTTTATTTTCTTACCCACTTGTTAAAACACCCATAATATTTTCTCAAATGCACTAAACATTTTGGGTTGAACTTTCTGTCTTTATTTTGTGGGGATTTTTAGTTTTTGCTTTTTTGGGGGGTTGTAATTTTGAGGGTCTGACATGCCCAGAAGCTGTTGTGGCTGACACTTGTAAAGATCAACACACGGGGCAAAAAAAAAAAGAAAATATCCCTACTGACAATAACTACCTGTAATATACTTAGGGCTTTTAAAGATGAGCCATTAAAATAGAATGATCCTTTATGGACCGAAACTTGAATCACTGCAAATGAATCTAGGTTGCTGTCACTTTCTTTTCTTTTCGGTGGCGGGGCTTGATGTAGATTTTACTCTATGTACAGAATTTAATGTTGAATATATTAAAATAACAAATCTGGCATGGCTTGGGGACGTTAGATTTACTGGAAATGTATTCAAACTGTGAATTGTGCTCTGATGGTTAAAAGACAAGATTGTCAAGCATTCCATATTAACAGTGGATGTAGAAAATTTTTTCAGATGGATAAAATGTATATGGTACAGATGTAAAGTTTTCTATGTAAAAATTCTGTACAACTTTCTGTACAATATTGATTCTCATCTGGCATATTCTAATCAGGTTATAGGTCAATAAAGTTTTTGAATTATTTCATCAGTGCAGTCAAACCTGTGTGACCCACAGCCCCATGTTTCATTGATTACTTTTGATTTTTTTAAATTAAAAGCCAGACTATAGAAAGGGCATTTGCAACCAGAACTATAAAGCAAGAATCTGATACTTTGTTTCAGTTTCTGGCATTAGACTGTACCTCATGCCTTGCTTTCTTAACCACAGGATGGTCATAATTATTTGTATGCATATTTTAGGAACCAGAATAAGGTCATGTGTCATTAGAAAGCTGAGAGAAAAAGTTAATGTTCCCTTTGGGGCAGTTTGCATTATGATATTATGTATCCTAGGAGTCAGTTCAAGTTATGTGGTACATAACTTAAAAAATGGAATGTCAGGTGTAATTTAAGAAGGTTGTGTTAAAAAAGCAGGAAACATAGTCTTTGCTTTCTCATCTCTCTCAGGTAAGTTATTGAACAGTATATTATCTGTGTATCTTGTTAATCACCTGTATGACAGCTCTGGTGAAGCCCAGGTGGATGCTAATGCTAAGAGTTACCTGCCTTCCCGGCTGGGAGCCACACTGACCTTCCAGTCTGTCAGGGGTAAGTGCTGTGTACACTCTGGCAGTTTATTATTTAATGCTACAATATCAAGACTCTTTAGGGGAAATAGGATTCTTTCAGGCAGTAACAGAAGAAAGGTCTTTAATACTAAATCAAGTAATGGTTAAGATTAGAAAATTGAGTATAAAATCAAAAATTTCACAGTTGTGGCACATTCTTCTGATCTTACCTGCTATTGGTTATGTCTGTGAAAATGTCAAAGAAGCAGTGTCTGGGTGCTCTCAGCTGTCGTGTGTGCTGAAGAGACTAACCCAGTAAGAATTATTTTCCAGAATTTGAATTCATCTTTCCTTATTTAGAAATCGCTTGAATGACTAGAAAAACTGACACGTATCACGGGTCCATGATGACAGAGCAGAGATTCCAGTCTCTGTCATTTACCCATAGGTGTTCCTACTTCAGCCTCTAGAAACCTTAATTCCAGGTAAAAGAAATTGACATTGGTAATAAAAATAAAAATTTATTTCTATCAGAAAGTAGTTAAATCATATAAATTAATAAGTGGACATAATTGTCTTTCATTAGCATAAAAATGAAAGAGGCAGAAAGCTGAAACATATAGTGTATGGCTCATGGGAATAAAATAATTACAGCCCCCTTAATTTCTACTAAATCAGTACTTAGAAATGTCATGAAAACAGCCCATTTGAGCTCATTATATAACAATTGGAATAGTCACAGCTACAACAGATGTATTTACTCACTAAATTCTTTTGAACAGAAATAACAATGGCAAATGTGCAAGTAACAAAGATAATTCTGGTTTTACAGCATTATTAAGACACACGTTTTATTCACCTTATCTTAGTGACAAGCAGAATTTAATGCACATATGGTAGGTCATTACCATCCTAATTTATGGCAAAATTGTGCAAAAATAATTTTTTTTTTTTATTTTTTTTGCGGGTACCGGGGGGTCGACCTCAGGACCTCGTGCGCCAGCAGGCGCCCGTGCCGCTGAGCGATATCACCAGCCCCTTTTTCGTATGTGGGTTCCGGGAGTCGAACTTGGGCCCTCGCGCTTGCCAGGCAGGCGCTTAAGCCGCTGAGCCATCTCACCGGCCCCCCAAAATAATTTTATACAATTATATAAATCAGTAATCATGGCATCTTATTTATGTGTATAATATATATCATCATGGAAAAATACACTTTATACAGAGAAGGACCATAATTTCAGGTAGGGGCCCAAAGTAGAACATATTAATGGCACAGATTTAACATTCCTTTCACCTTAAAAGGCACTGCTGGGTCCAGTAGAGATTTACTTTAACCATGGGCAATAGACAGGCCCTGCCAAGTAAGGGTGCCTGGCTTTCCAGGAGCCTGCCGCTGCTCCTGGTTGAGCTGTTCAGCCATGAAGTGTTTCAGGGTTTCTGAGGTGCCAGGGCGGAGCCACGGCTCAGTGGCTACAGAGTTTGATCCATCGTCACCCACATGTTTCATGATGTCATCAGGGTCAACCAGTGAACTTTCATCATCTACAGGAGATGAGAGACGCACGACTCAGGTGACAGATGGCACGCAGGTGGCACACAGTTTACCCGTAGCCCACATCACGACAGCTCTGCATCTCTCCACAATATTATGTTCTCAGTTGTTTGTTTTGTTCAGCTCCCACCTCCTTTAGAGGCAAGAAAGCAGGTCCAGGAAGGGGCCAGGTTAGAGAAGAGGGAGGAGGATCAACTGAATAAACCCGCTCTATGGCAGCAGCATCCAGGGGGATTCAGGTGTACCAGTCAGAAAACTCTGAGACGCTGACCACAGAAGCACTAGCAATCTTACTTTTACTGTTACCTTTAAGGAAGACTTAATGGATACAAATCAAAATTTAGTCAGGTTGGAGGAATCCTACCAACCTCTAATACTGCTGTATGGAAATTAAATGTCATTTTGGGAAAGCACAAGTCAGGATGACATCCTTTCATTCTCATAACTACTATAAGAAGGCTGTGTCTGGTCCATAGAGTAGCTCTTGTTTGTCATTCCTAAGTTGAATTTGATTGTATTCAACTTTCACATCTGTATGTGGAAAATCTATCATCCTACCCTGTGATATCAATTTCTTTAAAAAAAAAAAATTTTACATCTCCTGGTCTGTGAAGGATTAGCCCAGCACAGGAGTATTTTCAATCAATTTAATGAGCAGTCAGTCCACATCGTACCCAAAAGCTCCTGTTTGAAAGGACAGTGTTAAACAAAAAACAGTTTAGACTTTAAAAACCTTCTTAAAGTACAGTCTTAAAATGCTCTATACTGTATCTTCTCAAATGTACATATGAAGTATTCATTTACTGGTTTTAAAAGAAGGAAATGTAATTCTCAATACAGATGAAAAGAAAATACCTTTTAGATGAAGATAAGGTATGATATGTAAAAATACTCCTTCAGTTTACCATATTTGCTAGTGTTTAGTGTGGAATTATACACATCAGAACACATCACACCTGGACTGCTAGAGAATATATGAGGTGTGATCAAAAAAATTGATGCATGCTTATTAAATTTTTAAAAATTTACTGTGGTAAAAGACATACCCCATTAACCTCCCTCAAAATACTCTCCCCTGCTTTGAATACAGTGTGCCAGATCTAGTGAATAAGGTAGATGAGGACACACCGTAATGTTTTTATGAGCCTGCATTTTCATTGGATGGTGACTGGCAGCAGTGTTTTTGATCACACCTAATAAAGGTAGGTGTTCATGAAAGAGGATTTCCAGAACTGCTGCAGCAAGTGGCAAGAACTATGGGTGTGTTTGAAGTAAGGGTGACTAGGTTTGAGGGAAATTCATGGCAATGTATATTTTACTGCAATAAATTTTTAAAGACTGTATTTTTTATCAGCCTTTGTATGAGTATTTTAAATTACCACAGTATTCAGAAGTAAATTTCCAATATTAATATGTTTTAAAAGTAAATCTAAAAATATCTTAAATTGGTATCAGAAAAATACTACAGTGTAGTATAATAGACTGCAAAGAATAATGTTGAAACAGACCACTCTTACTTAAACTAACCATAATAATATAAAAGTGTACGGTTACCCCAGTGACAAACAGTGTAAAATAAAAAAGTGTGTTACTGAGCTGGCAGAGGACCTCGGCAGTTGTCTAAGGCACTGACACGTGCTCCGTGACATGCTTGCTTTACCAGCAAGTCACCAGATGCGCTCAGTAAGAAGACTGTGACTTAAATATCAACCAGTGTAGCCAAGAATAAAGGTAAAAATTTTGTTGGTAATACTATAGATATTTATAATACATGTGTTAAAAAACTCAAGTCTTAAAATGAGTTTCTGATAATCTCTCACTTTAGTAAGTAATACCATACCATACTAATGAACAATTTTTTCCTGCTGAGAACAAAGCATGGATATATTTCTTATGCAAAAGCGGAACTATTTTAACTGTTTAGAATCCACTCCAAAATATATACCCTCTCTGTTAGAGAAAAATCTGATGCAAAATTAGTCCGGAGATCTGGTTTTGCTGGATAGTTTTACTATGTCGTGGGCCATACAACTCAAAGGACTTTAGAACACGCATTCCTTCTAGCCATCAGTGAAAAATTAATGTGAGCATGTTTGAGTTCCTATAGGATTTGCTATAGGCCATTAAACTTTACCATTTACCTGTGTTAACAGGTTTATTCTGAAGTTCAGTCAGTCTTCGCATTCGTTCCTCATTTCTCATTCTAAGCTGATCAACATTTACACTGGAGACAGATCTTAAAGAGAGGCCATCTGGTGGTATATTAGGACAACTGATATCCTGAAGTTAAAAAACAAAATTTCAGAAACATTAACATAAACAACAAATCAGTGAATTAAAATGTTCTTGCCCTCAAATACACATTGTGATTAACAAAATAAAACAAGTGAATGAAGGGTTTGAATGCTGACTCCTGTGTTTATCCATATAGACTCAGATGACTTTCAGTCAACATCAGGTACAGCATTTATGACGACACAGAAATGTTGCCAAACTTGATAAAGTTTAGAAACTGTACGACACACAAAAGGAAAAAAATTGAAATACCATGGACTACTCAGTCCACCTACAGCAATCAAGATACTGTGGTAGGCATAAAGGTAGGCGTACAGGTCAATGGAAGAGAGAGAAGAATCCCGAAATGCTTACATTTCTGGGATGAGGAACCAACAAAATGCGATAAAGGGGGGAAAAAAAGACATTTTGACAAAAGGCACTGGAACAACTGCATGTCCACGTGCAAAAGAATGAATTTGGATCCCCTATCCTTGCACTACTTGCAAAATTAACTGAAAGTGTATTGCAGACCTAAATTTAAGAGCAAAAAGTATAAACCCAGAAGTAAATCTTCATGATCCTGAATTAGACAATATTTCTTAAAGACATCAGAAGCTCAAGTGATAAAAAAAAGATTGACAAGTTGCACCTCATCAAAATTTAATACTTCTATGCTTCAAAGGATACTTTGAAGGTAAAAAATAACCTACTGAATGGGAGAAAATACCTGCAAACCATACATCTGTCAGAACTTACAGCCAGAATGTATAAAGAAACTTTAAAACTCAGCAACGAAAAGACAACACCCAATTTGAAAATGGGGAGATGGGCACAGGATTTGAATAGACCTTTCTCCAAAAGAGATAAACAAGTGGCTAAGAAGCACACAAGAAAATGTTTTGACATCATTAGGAAAGTGCAATTTAAAACCTATTAACACTCATTAGAAGGCTGTCATCAGAAAGACAGGCAAATAAGTGCTGGCCAGGATGTGGAGAAGTTGGAACCTTCACACACTGCTTTAAGTGTAAAATGATTGTATAATATATGAAAAATACACTATATGACAGTGCAGCTGCTTTAGAAAACAATCTGGCAATTGCTCAAACTGCTAAATGTAGTATGACCACATAACCCAACAATTCTAAGTGCTTACTTAGAAATGAAAAGAACAAAAAGCTGCATATGAATATTAATAGCAATCACTTCTTAGTCTTTTGGCTAAGATCAAGTGGAATCTTAATAGCAGCAGTCAGAATCATCAAAAAGTGAAAATCCAAATACCCATCAGTTGCTCTCTACATAGAGTGGAATATTATTCAGCAATAAAGAGGAATCAAGTACTGACACATGCTATACAACATGGATGATCCATCAAGAAGAATAAAGTCAGCCACAAATGATCATATACAATGCACGATCTCATATGTACATAATGTCTAAAAAAGCAAATCTATTGAGACCAAAGTAGATTAGTGGCTGCCTAAGGCAACAAAGTTTCTGCTACCTGGTAATGCTGTATATATAATAATGCTAATTAAAAGCAACACCTGTTACTTGTTGGGAGCTTCCTGTGTACTTGGCTCACTGCTAACTAAGTGCTTCACATAAATTATCTTCCTGTCTGTCATACAGAAGAGAATATATACAGACTTTAAGATACATATTACCCGGGGGCCAGTGAGATGGCTCAGCGGCGCACGCGCCTGCCTGGCAAGCGCGAGGGCCCGAGTTTGACTCCCGGAACCCACATAGGAGAAAAGGGCCGGTGATATCGCTCAGCGGCACGGGCGCCTGCTGGCATGCGAGGTCCTGAGGTCGACCCCCAGTACCCACCAAAAAAAAAAAAAAAAAAAACATATTACCCAAAGCTGCCTACCCAAAGAAGTGGCATTATTGGAACATGTATGTGCTGAAGGTGCCAACACCTAGAAAACGGGTTTGAATCTCAGCCTTGTTATGTGACCAAGGGTAGGTTACTTGATCCAAATGTAACTCATGCCTATATCATAAGTTATTAGGATAGAACAGGCTTTCTGGTAAATAGTTATCTGTTGCTTCTTGTGCCTTCTCTGACCCATACGCTCTATAAGATGAAGGACAAAGATTGGTGTGATGAATTAACATTAATAGGACAAATTTCTGTGCCAGTTACTGAACTTCTATTCATAGCCACCCCAAGAGACAAGAAAATACTGCATTACCTTGAAAAGCCAAGGCAACAGAGTTAAAAGAGCTACGAGACCATTGAGCTAACTGGTGTTACAGCCTATGTAGACCAAGTCTACTTCATTTCAAAACAAGTGCTCTTCATTGGGCCACACAAATATAGATGGGTCAGAACCCAGACCACTCTTCTAAACTAAAGAAAGGGGAAGGATGATACTTCATACATACGAACTCCAGTTCTTTCAATTTGTTCCTCCTGCGCTCTCTCGCAGAGGGCATCTGTGATGGCTGAGGGAGGGCATCATCATCTATGGCAGGATATGTCTCCCCATAAGCACCTAAATGAGTCACACAGGGCGAAGTCTGTTCACACCATTTCAGATATTTTACCCAGAGCTAAACTAAGATATTACTTACAGCCTGTAACACACACCCATTATAAGTATAGAGTTCAATGATTTTTAGTGAATTTACGGAGTTGTACAATCACTACCATCTAGAACATTTCCATCACCTCAAACAGCTCCCTCATGCCCAATGGCAATCATTTCTCAGCTCCAGGCCAGCACTATCTACTGTGTCTTGATAGATTTACCTTATCTAACATTTCATCTAAATGCAACTCTGCTCATAATCTTTTTGTCTTTCACTTAGCATAATGGGTTTGAGGTTCTTCCACTGCTGTACCATGTAAGTAGTACATTTTGTTTTACTGCTGAATAGTACTTCACCATATGGGCACATCACATTTTATCTGCAAATTTACAAGTTGGTTGACATTTGCTAGTAGTTGGCACTTACAAGTAAAGCTATAAACATTCATGCCCAACGTTCTGAGGTGTATACCTAAGAATGAAGTTGCTGGATAGTATGGTAACTCTGTAACTACCAAAGCAGTTTCAAAACAATTGTATCATCTTACATTGAAAGAAGCTTCCAGTTTCTACACATCCTCAGTAACACTTCATATTGTTGGTGGTTATTTTGATAATAGCCATTCTGGTGGTCCAGTAGCCTATGACCACAAAGAACAGCCCATACAATTTTGAATTTTTCCTCAGTGTTTTTGTTTGAAAAATTTAAATCAAGAAAAGTTATAATAAAATGAATATGAATGAAATGAACAATACCTTTATTATTTTTCCAATTTCTATGTAAATTTTGAGGGATAATGTTGTTTCTTGTTTCTTTTTGTTGAGCTACTACTTTGTTAAACCAGTAAGGTGGAGAAATCGTGACATTTCCTAAGTACTTTAGCATGTGCCTTCTAAGAACAAGAACTGACTCTTACACAGCTACAATCTAATTATGTTCAGGAAACTTAACATAACTGATGTTCAGGTTTTCCAAATTTATACTGACTTTAAAAAAAAAAAACAGTAGGGCCGGTGAGATGGCTCAGCGGCTTAAGCGCCTGCCCAGCAAGCGCAAGGGCCCGACTTCGACTCCCGGAACCCACATACAAAAAAGGGGCCGGTGATATTGCTCAGCGGCACGGGCACCTGCTGGCGCGCGAGGTCCTGAGGTCGACCCCCCGGTACCCACCAAAAAAAAAAAAACAAAACAGTAACAACTGTATTTCACTAAATGAGACATGGGAATTTTGTAAATTCAAAATAAAACTTCTGAGTTTTTGTATATATTACCATTAATTCATTTGTTTTAGCATCATTTATTTTAAGTTCAAAGCAAAAATGAATAGGAAGTACAGTGTTCCTGCATACCCCCTGCAGACACAGCCTCCCCACATACCAACATCCATCACCACAGTGGTACATCTGCACTATCAGTGAACCTATAATGATACCATTATCACCCAAAATACACCGTTTACATTAAGGCTCATGCTCAGTGTTGTACATTCTGTGGGCTTTATTATAATGTGTAATGACATGTACCTACTACTACTGTAGTGTTATACAGAATGGTTTCCCTGCCCTAAAAGTCCTCTGTACTCTACCTATCTTATCCCTTACTCTCCCTTAACTCCTGGCAACCTGTCTCTATGGCCTTGCCTTTTTCAGAATGTCATAGAGTTGGAAACATACAGTACTATATGTAGCCTTTTCTGGTTGACTTCTTTCACTTATAAGCATTTAAGGATTAAGTTCTTCCATATCTTTTCATTGTAGCTTGATAGCTCATTTCTTTTTTTTTCTTTTTTTTTTTTTTGTGGGTACCGGGGGGTCGACCTCAGGACCTCGCGCGCCAACAGGCGCCCGTGCCGCTGAGCGATATCACCGGCCCCTTTTCCGTATGTGGGATCCAGGTGTCGAACTCGGGCCCTCGCGCTTGCAAGGCAGGCGCTTATGCCACTGAGCCATCTCACCGGCCCACTCATTTCTTTTTAACACTGGATAACATTCCATTGTCTGGACGTGCCACTGTTTATGCATTTACCTACTGAAAAGATATCTTGGTTGCTTTTAAGTTTTGGCAATCATGAATAATGGCTGGTATAAATACACACGTATAAGTGTGTGTATGGATATAAGTTTTCAGCTCCCCTGGGTAAACACCAAAGAATGCAACCACGAGACTGTATGGGAAGAATGTTTACTTTTTAAAAAGCTGCCTCTTCCAAGTAGTTGTACAATTTTCTAAGAGTTTTCAAATTGATTCCTACAGATTTTCTACAAACAATCATGCCATCGGTTGAACAAAGACAATTACATTTCTTCGTTTCCATTCAGCAGACCTTTAATTTCCTTTTCTTGCCTTACTGCACAAGCTAGAAATTCCAGTAGAAAGGTAAGGAGTGGTCCAATTTTCTAGATGTTCTTTTATCAAGTTGGGGAATTTCATCTCTCTTCCTGGTTTGCAGTGTTACCATGAAGAGGTGCCAGGTTTCATCTATGTTATCAAATTTGCGGGTACAGAACTGTTCAGCAGTATTCCTTGGCTATCTTTTTAATGTCCATGGGATCTGTACTGATGTCCTCTGTTCCCATTTCTGATATTAGTAACTTCTTTTTCTCTCAGTCTCCTACCACTGCTTAGCCTGGCTAAAGGCTTATGAATTTTAGTGACCATCTCAGAGGAAGAGCACTTGGCTCTTGGTTTCACCGATTTTCTCTACTGATTTCCTGTTTTAAATTTCACGGATTTCTGCTCTTCATTTTTATTATTTCCTCTCCTGCTTACTTTAGATTTAATATGCTCTATTTCTGGTTTCCTAATGGGGAAGCTAAGATTACTGATTTTAGATCTATTTTTCTTTTTTTGTGAGTACCGGGGGTCAACCTCAGGACCTCGTGCACCAGCAGGCGCCCTGTGCCGCTGAGCAATATCACCGGCCCTTTTTTCGTATGTGGGTACCGGGAGACGAACTCGGGCCCTCGCGCTTGCCAGGCAGGTGCGTACGCTGCTGAGCCATCTCACCAGCCCGCAGATCTATTTTTCTAACATATGCATACACTGCTATAAATTTCCCTCTAACCATTATTTTTGTTGCATGTCACAAATTTTGTAAGTTGAATTTTCATTGTCATTTAAAAATATTTCTTAATTCATCTTGACCTTTTTCTTGCTGTGACCCATGTATTACTTAGAAGTGTGGTATTTAATGTGCAAGTATACTGGAATTTTCCAGTAATTTTTCTGTTATTGATCTGGTTTTTTTTTTTTTTTTTTTGTCATTGTCTCAGAATAATTTCTCCCTTTCATGACCCAGAACATTTTATTTTCAGCAGTGTCCTATGTGTACCTGAGAAGAATGTGATCTGCTATTGTTAATCAAAGTAGTCTATAGATGCCCATTAAATCCAGTTGATTGGTGATACTGTTGAATTCAACTAATAACCTTCATTGATGTTCTGCATTGTGGCTTTGTCAGTTTTTGATAGAGTGGTATTCAAGTCTCCAAACATAACAGTGGATTCATCTATTTCTCCCTGCAGTAATATGAATTACTGCCTCATGTATTTTTACACTCTGTTACTAGGGACCTAAATGTAAAAGCTAAAACTATAAAACTCTTAAGAGAAAAACATAAGAGGAAAGCTTCATGACATTAGATTTGGTAATGATTTCTTGTGAACAAAACCAAAAAAAGGCAACAGAAACATTAATTGGACATTAAAATTAAAAACTTACATGCATCAAAGGACACAGTCTCTATAGTGAGATGGAAACTCACTATAGAGAAAGCATTTGCAAGTAATGTATCTGACAAGTGTTAGTATCTAGAATGAATATATATATCGCTACAACTCAGCAATAACAAAAACCTAAAGCAACATAATTAAAAAACTGGCGAAGGAATAGCTATTTCTTCAGGAAAGATACTCAAATTGTCAGTAAGCACATGAAAAGATATTCACATCACTAATAATTACGGAAATAGTCAAATGCACAACAGGACACCACCTCGCCCCAGTAAGGATACTTACTATGCAAATTATAAAGTAACAGTATTTTTGAAGATGTGGGGATAGCAGAACACTGTGCACTGCTGGTGGGAATGTAAAATGATGGCAGACAATTCTGCAAACAAGAATACAACTACCATGTGATCCAGCAGTTCTGACTCGGGATAAATATACCCAAGATAACTGAAAACAGTGTCTGCAACAGATACCCACATTCACAGCAGCATTATTCACAACAGTCAAAAGGTGGAAGCAACTCAAGTGTCCACTGATAGATGAATGAATGAGCAGACTATAGCACATCAATACGTAAAATAAGAGTATTACTCAGCTTTTAAGAGGGGATGGTGGACATTTGTTACATCTTGGATGACCCTTAAGGACTTTATGCTAAGCCAGCCAGAAAAGGAGAAATAATGTATGATTCCATTTATATAAGGGCACAAAGTAATCAAATTCATGGAGTTGGAAAGTAGAATGGTGGCTGTCAGGGCTTTGAGGGACAACGGAATGGCGAATTACTGCTTAATATAAAGAGTTAACATTTTCAAGATGAAGAGTTATAGAAATGAATGTTGGAAGTGGTACACAACAATGTGAATGTAGTTAGTGCCCTTACTGTACACTTTTAAATGGTTAAAATAGTAAATTTTATATGTATAAACTTTTTTTTAATTTATAAAAAAGCACTGAAACTATCAGGTTTACCAGAGCAGTAGTAACACAGTCATCACTATGGGATACTTAATGACCACCAGCCCAAAAAATAGAGTGCAGGCGATAAGGTCTAGTGTAATGAAATATTACAAGACACCAGTCTTCCTTGTTAGGAAGGACAGGGCACACTTCCCTAGAGGAGCTATCTTCCCGTTCTGTCTCCTGCTGGTTTATCTTTAGTCATTGTCCTCAGTATAGCCTCTTTAGAAAGGAAAACTCAATAAAACACTAAAACATAACATTAATTTGGAATTTTTATCACATGAAAATATAAAGTAATTGACATGAAATACAAGTAATATGTAGAAGAGATTATTCCTGGTGGTTCTAAGATAGCAGTAATATTTATGATCAGAGTTCATTATAAGTATTATAGTACTTAAGAATGTACTTTCATGTATAGTCTAAACATTAAGATAACTGTGGATTCACATGCAATTATAAGATCTAACACAGGATCCTGTACACTTGGTCCAGTTTCCCCCGATAGTAACATTTGGCAAAACTACATATCACAACCAAGATACATCAATAAAATCCACTGATCTTATTCAGTTTTCCTTCTCATTTGTGTTTTTCTGTGTATTAAGTTCTACACCATTTTATCATCTGTTGGTATTTGTGTATCCACTCCCATAGTCAAGTTGTTTAAACAGTTCTCCTAACCAAAAAGATCCCTCATGCTGCCCTTTTAAAACTATGCCTCTGCCTTCCCTCAAGCCCTGTCCCCAGCCCTGGCCAACCACTATCGTGTTATCAGTTTCTAAATTTTGTCCTTTCAAAAGTGAAGTGGTATCCTACAGTGTGTAACTTACTAGAGTTGGCTTTTTCGCTCAGCATATTTCTTAAAAGAGTCATCCAAGTTACTGAGTGTTTCAGCAAGTAGTTCCTTTTTACTGCTGAGCAACCTTCCATGCTATGGATGTATCAGAGTTTAACTTCACCTGTTGAAGAACCTCTGGGCTGATTCCAGTTTTTGGCTGTTAGAAATAAAGCTGTTATGAACATTCATGTACAGGTTTTTGTATGAACTATTCCTGTGACTTTCAAGTTCATTTTAGTGATTCCGATTTGAAAACTTTACATGCCATATTTGATGATTATTCATTAAAGCAGTAAAATATTAGCTCTTTATCACTTTGCACAATAAAGAATATAGTACTATACTCACCAATAAAAGCACTATCAGATTCCAACAATGAATTTTTCAAGAAATCATTAGTGTCCTCTCGGGGCTAAAAGAAACATCATAAATTATGGCTATTTGTATTAGTCCTGTGTAGGAAAACAAATTTGTACTAAGAGGTAACACAAAGTTTCCACACTGTGCCCCTCCCCCCCCGCACCCCAAAAAGCAAGATAGGAAGAGAGGTGGGACTGACTGCTTCCCTCCTAACACCACATTCCAGTGCCCAGAAAATACTAGAAAGTCTTAGCACATACGACCCCCACCAAGACAAGGAGGACAACAGTTAAGACTTGATCTCTCCAGGCCTGAGACTCTGGCAAAAACTTACTCCCTAACTCCACTCCCTATCGCCCTCTTGTGGTTGAAGGATCACATTACTGTTGATGAAAATACAAGTACGAAGCAGTGAATCCAAATAAAGTTTCACTCATCTTTACAATAAATTTGTGTAGTGCACTTACTATCTCTTCCATGCTAGGAACTGGGGATACAAGGTGAATTAAGAGCTTCTGCTCTGGAGTAGACAGATTTTGTCCCACTGAAGGGGAGGGGGAGGGGAAGGGGAGACATTCCCTCAGTAACAGCCTTAAGCAACAGCAACTGTGGTGATAACACAACATAGACATGGAGAGACATACAGTAAGGAAAAATAACATAAGCATTAGACTAGTATAATGAATTCCCAGATGAGAGATAAATTTACATAGAGAAATTTTACAGTAAAGAACAATCACTATATGTCAAAAGGAAAGCAAGTCATCCAACACCTCCCTGCCCTTCCCCACCAGATTTCAGGCATTCAGTTGAACACTCCAGCAATGAGCTGTCTGTTAATTTTTAAAGTAATGAACTCCACCCATGCATATCACTCATTATCAGAAAGTTCTCTTGAACTCTTCATGTACTGAATTTATATCTCCTTGTAAATTTACCATCCATTTACTACTTTCTAGCAAGATAATGATGATCACAGCAGCTGAATCAAATGGTCTGAACCAGTTGTTCTCAGGATTTCACACTTAATGCCCAACTCCTCTTCTGTATCACAGTCCTTTACTTAACTAAGCGATCAAAGTCCATCTGTGCCTTATTTTTCCATGACAGTCATCCCCAATTTTATCCTGTATAGTTTTCTATATAATCCAGTTTCTAGGAAGATTGTGAGTACACTGTTTTTTGTTTTCTCTGGTACTAGAAATTGAATCCAGAGCCTTCACACTGAACTACATCTCCAGCTTCCCCTATACCCCACTTTTTTTTGAGAAAGAAGTATTTCTAAATTGCACAGGCTGGCCTTGAACTTGCAGTCCTCCTGCCTTGGCCTCCCAAATAGCTTGGATTATAGGTGTGTACCTCTACACCTGGCTTATTTTTTTTAAACAACCATGACAAACCTGGATTACACTGAGCTGCTTTTTGGCAAAATCTGCTATTAATCCAGGATTTTAACCAAAATCCCATATGTTGAATTTCAGTAAATTTTGTATGTGACTGCCACATACAAAGAAACCTACCAAACTGCAATCTTCCCAAATAGGTGTAGAGGCATCTCGGGCCATGTGGTAGGGGAAAATTAGGAACTAGGTTCAAAGCTGGGTTCTACTGCTTATTGGCTGTGTGACTCTTGGCAAGATAATAAGAATTTAAATATCAGTTTAGGAATAAGCATACTTTGAAATTTAGAGCAATAAATGGTAGCTATTAGCAACATTATTATTGTCATCATCAGGTCAAAACTGAGCCCAACACTAGCTGGTAAACCTGAGCAAGTAAGAATGTAGCTGAGCCTTTTATAATCTGAAAATGGGGGAGATACTACCTATATCATAAGGATGCCAGGAAGATTAAATTTGTATTTTCAACTTCTGTCTTTTCTCCTGAACTCTATATACCTGTCAGCTCAACTATCTAAAACACACTTCAAACTTACCGTGTCAAAACTAAATTCCCAGCTGACTCAGATTTGTTTTTCTACACCTCTATAAATAACAACTCCTGTTCAAAAACCAAGAAGTCCATCTTTGATTTCTCATATTCCCATTCCCATCAGGGCCTCTACCTGGAATGTTCTTCCTCTCTGTTCCCCCAATATTTTCTATGGCCACCTCCTTGGTGTGAGGGTCCCAAGCTCCTGTTATTTTGAACTGTTAAGTCCTCTCAAACCCCAAAACTCCCCAGCCTCCTTTTCCTGCTACCATTTTCCCCCAGTGGTTTAACACACAAGATCCATTTGTTGTCTCTCTCCTTCTAGAATGTAAGCTCCCAGAAAGCAGGGATTTTTGACTCTTTTGCTGACTCCTGTACCCTGGGCACGTATGGTCCATAGGTTGTCGAACAGCTCCAAGCTCGAACTTTCCACTACTCAAACAGCAAAGTTCAAAAACAATCTGCTTGGGGTTCATAACTTTGCTCAATAGTTGAGCTGAAAATCCAACTTGAAAAAAAAAATCTCTTGTATCAGCTGAGAGTCACGTGTCACATCTCACTGAGGACACGAAAGGGTGGCACTTCAGTCTAAGCACTGCTCTCGCCCAGACACACACAGTGCTTGTGTGAGTGCCTTAAAACATGTGTCGCTGTGCTTTGTGTTTTATTTGCATAAAATATTGTAACCATGGCTCCAAAGAAAGTTAGTGGTACCAGCAGTAAAGCTAAAAGGAAAACTGTGAGAACCATGACAGAGTGAAAGAAATCAGCAAAATTTGTTGAAGTCCTGGAAAAATAAATTTATAAGTTTTGGGCCCCGGAACCAATTATTTCGTTTTCCATTATTTCTTGTGGGAAAAATATGTTCAGTTCTCCAATTTTTCAGTGTTTGAACACAAATTTGGAACAAATTGAGTTTGACAACTGAGGTACGGTATCACTGTATTCCATAAATACTTGTTAAATGAAAATCATTCATCCCTAGCTGGGCATAGTGATGCATGCCTATAATCCCCACTCTAGAAGGCTGAGGCAGGAGGATCACAGGTTTGAGCCAAGCCTGAGCAACTTAGCAAGAGCCTGTGTCAAAATAAAACATTTTAAAAAGGGCAGGTGATACAGCTCAGTGCAAAGTCCCTGGGTTCAATCTCTAGTATCCACCCCACCAAAAGAGAAAGGGCTCATCCCCAGCCCTTCCCTTTATTCAGTCCTGCACAAATGTCACCTCCTCAACATAGGAGTGAGTACTCTGTCTATCCTCGTACCTTGCTTTTCTTTTTAACTCTTACCACTGCTTACATCATAGACTCTTACCTCACCACTGCTAATAATGACGACAGCAAACACTTAACTCTGGACTTGGTATGAGGCAGGACACACTCTTAAGAGCATATATATACTGGTTCATATCCTTACAACAATATTTGTGTTATATTTTTTATTTAATAGATATATAGAACTTATTATATGTCAACCTATCTCTAAATGCCTTACAAATATTAATTTAATATTTAAGCCACCCTCAGAGGTATGTACTACTATATTCATTTTACAGATTAGGAAACAGGCACCAAGAGTTTAAATAATCTGCCAAAATTCATACAGCTAAGAGACTAACTCAAACAGTGTAGCAACAGAATCTTATTCTTTGCATTATGTTCTCTCTACCTATTACACTAACAATTCTCTACCTACTGCACTGATGAGAAAAAATTTAAATTCTTTCTTTATTCAATATTCCTGAAAAATTCAAAATTTGAAATATTTATATATTCTTTAAAAAATATTTTCCTCCAAAACCTAACTTGAAAAATTAGAGCGGGTTGCTTACCATTCTGTGCTGTTGTACTTTAGCACTTGGGATGGCATCTAAATCAACTGTAGTCAATGGAAAATAAAAGCAAGGTTAAAAGGTTAGAAAATATTTAATAAATACAAATAAATTTCAGAATATCTTTTATGACTCTCTCTATTGAAATTACTTTTCACCTACCACACTTCAGAATATTTTTAAGATACCTCCTGCTTATTAATAAATGTAACTGCATCCATTTTAGTTGAATAAACTTCTCCCATTCATATTAATGAATATAATAAGTAAAACCATTGTGAACTTAAACCTGATCTCCCCCCAGAAAAACTGATTATGCATGGTCCTTCATCATTTTCTGTCATATGTCTATAGTTTGTGCAGAAAGGTACTAAATGAAGTTAAACAGGCAATTAAAGTAAGTTAAATTCCAGGTACTTGTCCCAAGAATAAAGAATTTTGGATCAGGTATTCCAAAGCCTCTCCAATCTGACCAGCCTTCCAATGTGTTCCTCCAAACGGTGCCTTTTATCCTTTTAGATACTGCCTCTAGGAATAAAGAGGCTGGCAATGGTAGCCTGTGTTCCTTCTCAAAATATTTTATAGTCATCTTTGTGATGATTTATAGTTAGACCATATTCTCATGAATTACATCATCATCATGTTTGCTAGAAATTGGGGATGGTCACTATGGGGGATGGATAACCTCGGTGCCCAAATGTACCTGTATTCACCTGGGAACCACTTTTGGCCTAAGCAACCTAAATTGCCGTGATTCCATGAGATCAGATCATCTTTGAGACTTTTAAAGAAAAACACCCCACACTAAGTATAAAGACTGAAGACTATGCTTGCACCTTTCTTTTCTCCAGATGAGGTGACACTTACCATAGCATCTGGTCATTCTGCTGTCACTATATGAGGTTGTTATAAAAACTATACCAGATGGTGGGAAGATCTCACATAAATGTTTATCAAATCTTGACTGTGCTCTGGGCCCAAAGCTTCACATCATTTACTCCTGTGATGCAGTCTCATAAGGTCAAAAAAGCAAGCCAGACCAGCTTGCCATGGTAGAGGTAAATTTTCCTAAAAGTAACAGGCAGGACCATTCCTCCTATTTCTGATTGTTATGCTTTGTATTTTTTAACTCATTTTCCTTGGCTACCTTCAATGCTCTAAAGGCCAGCAAAGCGGATGACATACAGCTATGGGGGTCATGCAGTGCACCTGGGTATCAAAAGGGTGCATCAGTGCTCTCTGAGACAACTAGCTCCACTCTGCTTCTAGGTGCCAAATCCCCCAGACCCTACATTTTTCCCTCAGGATATTCACCACACTTATTTAGAATCTAACTTCTCCAAAAAAGTATAAATTCCTTGAGAGCAGTAGCCTATTTCATTCATCACCGTATCTTCTATTTACACATTAGTATCTGTGCTCCTAGTAGGCATCTGTATCTGTTGATTGGATGATGATTCAAAAACATACAGTCCATTCTGATGGTTAGAATTTATGCAGCAGCAAAACTTTAATGCACCTCCTACACACACAAGCAAAATGCCTCCGTGGGGCACTAATGTGTTTTTTTCAACATTTCTTCTGTTGGTTTCTAGTTCCTGGTGCAGAGGTCACCTGGGCTGATCAAACCATTCAATTCTGCTGACTATAATGAATGCCTGGGCCCCTCTCAAGCATGGATATATGACCCCCACCCCCCACTGAGCCAGTCAGAGTGCTCTCGGGGACTTGTTCTTTTTTTGGACTACACATCAAAGACTTCGTGAGACAGAGCTGCCAATGGAGAGAGCCTGCCTGGGACTGAAATCAATGCAAGAGACAAAGCAACTGAACAAAAGAACCACTCACTGATACTATTTGAAACAGTAATGATTGTTTCTTACCCTCAGCACCTTCCTGCATTTTTATTCTGTTCAGCCTCTTCTGCTGCTCTCTTAGCAGAGCTTGCTGCTGAATCTCTAAAGTGTGATAATCTCTTGGAGGATCTGGGTACATCAATTTCAAATCAACTCGTGTTTCTGAATCTGGGGCACAAAATACAAAGTTTAATCTTGTTTTCAAGTGAGGTTTCAGATACAAAAACCTGCACACAAATGCTTTTAGCAGCTTTATGCCTAATTGTCAAACCATGGGAGCAACCAAGATAAACTTCAAGAGGTAAATGGGTAAATTCGCCCATTTGAATATGCCAAAGTGGCATATTATTAAACAATGGAATGTTATTCATTACTAAAACAAAATGAGCTATCAAGCCATGAAAATACATGGAGAAAACATGAATGTGTTTTACTAAGTGAAAGAAGGCAATCTGAGAAGGCTACACACAATTTGATTCAACCTATACAACATTCTGGAAAAGGCAAAACTATAGAGACAGTAAAAGGGATAAATGATTGCTAGGGATTAAGAAGAAGGAAAGGTTGAATAGGCAGACTATTCTGTGTATTACAATATTCTGTATATTATAATATTGCAATGATGGATATATTACACTTGTACATTTTCCAAAATGATTGCACATACAACGTCAAGAATGAATTCTACTGTAACCTTAGAACACATAATAATATGTCAATATAGGTTCATCAATTGTAATAAAATGTACCCCTGTAGCACAGGATGTCCACAATGGAGGAGGCTGTGCATGTGTGGGGGCAGGGAGTTTATGGGAACTCTGTACTTTATGTTCATTACTGTTGTGCACCTAAAACTGCTTTTAAAAAATGAAGCTTATTTTTTAAAATAAAATTTTATAAAACTTTACTGTAGGTAACGAATAGTGGGAAATTACTAAAGTCAAAGGACATTAAGGGAGCCATAAAGAACATGAAATTCATATTCTTTAATAAATGCCTTTTTACAAACTTAATGACATTATAAGGAAGCTCCCAGAACAAGCAGTAGCTTCCGATGAGGCATTCTACATACCTACCTACCCCACTTTCCCAAGATGCCACCCGGAACACTCAGATGAGGCCCTGGCTTCACCACTTCCAGACTCAGCCTCATTGTAAAAAAAAAAACAAAAAACACCAACAACCAAGTCACAGGCTGTACAAAGAACAGATGTGGTGACACAGATAAATGAATGGCTCAATTCTGTGTTTAACCTTTGTGACCTCAAGTTCTCTTTACACTCTTAAAAAAATTAAAGACCTCTAGGGAAAAATTATTTTTAAATTTAAAAAGTAAAAAAATCTTAAAAGTGTATCACATACGTATACACACATATATATGCCATATTTAAAATTAAGTTTGTGTAACATAATACAAAAGTACACATTCTATTAACTCCAGAGAGAAAAAGTCATCATTGTCATGTGGCTTCTGGAAAACCTGTGTATACATGAGAAAATGAAAAAAATAAAAATGCTTGTTTAAAACAAAAACTCCAGACAAAACTCTGAGACCCACTGGCTTAATATAATGCCTAGCAGACAGTAATCAATAAAACAGCATAAAAATAACTATAATATATATAACTGATGATATATGTAAATCTAAGCAAAAAGTGAGAAAAATCATACCATTGTTTGGTTTTATTTTTGTGTAAATTATGCTCAAAAAAGACCATAAAACATCCAAAATTTTAATGGTGTTTGTATGTAGGTGTGTAAAGTGATTTCTCCCTATTTCTTTCAATATTTAAAAATTTGCTCTAATTAGACAGATATTACTTTCAAAAATAAAAAAGTTTAAATTCTATATTTTTCTGACATTGTAGGATGACCACATATCAAAAAATTTGCCTTCTCTGCTCCAACACTTGCTCTATCAACTATTCCTTTAAAAAAAAAAAAAAAAAAAAAGGGTTCCTCTCACATTTCTGTTCTCCTAGGACTCCTGTATTTGACAACCTTGCTTAAGTACTATATTTTTTCTTCTACTCTAAGAGGCTACGTGAAAATTGGTCAGCTCTTTTCTCTCATATCCTCTACATTCCCTCCTACCTACCAAGGGCTGTGCTCTCTTCTATGACCAGTTGTTCTCTTTCCTGTCTCCTAAGCCTCTTCCTCCTGTAGTACCTTTTCACATTACATCCCACCAAGCTCTTGCACCTCCTGGAGCCTCTGTTTCCCTTCCCACACAGTTTCCCAGCGTAAACTTGGGCCAACTGCCTCCAACTCAACCCTCATTCCAAAGTAAACTGGCTTCTGATCTCATCATTCTATGCAAAAAGACCTAGGTCACCAATGCCTCTGATCCAACTGAGATATTGTAATATTCTCACACAATCCTTTCTCCTTGATACACTCACTCTTTTCCTGCAGCTTTCAGCATCCAACATTCTCCTGCTTTTCTACCAATCGCTGTAGCTTTTCCTCCTCAGTCTTCCTCCCAAGCTATCTTCTGCTGTCCATCCTCCATTACACACCAAGGTCTATTTCTTCACTCTAATCTACACGACCTCATCCACACTGAGGCATCTACCTACCCTCCAAAAGAAAAGTCTGGGCCAAATTGAAGCTTCCTCTGCCAGATAGATAAACTGAACATCTAAAGTACACAGAAGTTTTATTTATAACTTAAAACATATTATAAATGAAATTTTACTTTTAAGAAATAGTACTGAGGTACCTCGATTCACAAACTTAATTCATTCCACAATTCTGGAAAAGAAGGCCATGTTCGTGTCCACATAGGAGAAAGACGGCCAAGGTCACAAACAAAAGCAAAATTTTGCCAAACGCTCTGTTTGTGAACCAAACTGTTCCCAAACAAAAGCATTCATGAACTGAGGTGCCACTGAATAAACATTTTCAAAGATCCCTGAACACTGGTGCCGCACTTTTGAAGCAGCAACGTACACTCACCTCTATCTTTCAGCACGTTAAAATCATGAATATTTTGAAAAGTGGTAGCATCTAAGCCTTTAGGTGACTGTCTTCTGACGGGAGCTTGCACTCGATGTCTGGCCATGTCAAATATATCCACGGGATTCCTTTCTCTTTTCCTATACATAAATAATCATAATAAATATGGTTTATGGGAAGAAAATCTGAGTTTACATTTAATTCACTATAAAAAATTTGGCAGGGCCGGTGAGATGGCTCAGCGGCATAAGCACCTGCCTGGCAAGCGTGAGGGCCCGAGTTTGACTCCCAGAACCCACATACGCAAAAAGGGCCGGTGATATCGCTCAGCGGCACGGGCGCCTGCTGGCGCGCGAGGTCCTGAGGTCGACCCCTGGTACCCACCAAAAAAAAAAAAATTTGGCATCTTTCACCACAATATATTTTTAAGTACATTATTCCACCTGTTATTTCAATCTCTTAATGAATAGGTAATTTATAAGATCATTATAATCTTGCATAATGTTCAGATGTAAGGTACCTTATTAGAAGAATAGAATAATTCAGGTTTACCATAAAATGTTCACATAGTTGAAAGATCAGAGTTTGGGAGGGTGTTTTTTTTTTTGCAGCACTGGGGATTGCACCAAGGGCCTTTACACTAAGCTATAGCCCCAGCTCATTTGTTAATTTTTTTTTTTTTTTTTTTCTGAGACAGGGTTTCAGTAAATGACTAAGTTGTCCAGGCTGGGTGGGCTTAAACTTGAAGATCACAGTATTTGAGAGCAGAAAAACTGAGATTCAGAGACCAGCTCTGCTACTTATTAGCAGTTTGACTTTGATTTCACTATCTGTAAGATGTAAGGTTCATCAATTATCGTCATGTTGAGAGCAAGAGAAATCACATAACATACCTAGCATAGTAAGTAATATGAACTAAATGATCAGCAAATGTTATCTTTCTATTCCTCAAAGAACTAAAATTAGAAATTCCATATGACTCAGCTATCCCCTTCTGGGTATCTTTCCCAAAGAGCCTAAGACATCATACTATAGTGATACACGCAAACCAATGTTTTTGTTTTGTTTTTTTTTTTTTTTGTTTGTTTTGTTTTTTTGTGGGTACCGGGGGGACGACCTCAGGACCTCGCGCGCCAACAGGCACCCGTGCCGCTGAGCGATATCACCGGCCCCTTTTTCGTATGTGGGATCCGGGAGTCGAACTCGGGCCTTCGCGCTTGCAAGGCAGGCGCTTAAGCCGCTGAGCCGTCTCACCGGCCCTTTGTGTTTTTTTTTTGTGGGTACCAGGGGTTGACCTCAGGACCTCGCACGCCAGCAGGCGCCCGTGCCACTGAGCGATATCACCGGCCCCTTTTTCCGTATATGGGTTCCAGGAGTCGAACTCGGGCCCTCGCGCTTGCCAGGCAGGCGCTTATGCCACTTTGGTACCCAGGAAATTAGTATACTACGCAAGTAGCTTAGGAAAGGAATATGAAGTGAAGATAAAAGAGGACAAAGATGGGTGATGATAATTCTAGTCCTGAAAATAAAATTAAAAAAAAAAATCTACTGTTGCTTCCTTCAGCACTAAGTAGGTCCTCTTCTTTTTGAAAATATAGCTCTAACCTACAATCATATGACTATAGAGTCCCCCTCATTTTTTTGGTCTTTTTGAGACAGGGTTTCAAAACCTGTGCAGTTCAGGCTAGCCTTGAACACACTATGTAGCCCAGGCTGGCCTTGAACTCGCAGTGATCCTCCTGCCTCGGCCTCCCAACTGCTGGGATTACAGGTGTGCGCCACCACGCCAGGCTGCCCTCACTTCTTTATCATTAAATCTTCCCTAAATTCCTAGGTATGAATAGCTGAGGCCCCCACAGGCAGTGCCCCTACTCTTATGAAGTTTCCTTTTTAGCAGAAAGCATACACATTAAGACCATGAAACAATCTGCCAAGACTGACACAGACCTCTAATATATACCTAGGGTATTAGGAACCCTATGGAAATTCATCAAAACAAACATCAAAAAAGACTCTAAAGAGACATTTAAATTGTACTCCTAATTTCCATAACACTAATAGTTAAATAGGCTGTTAAGCTAGAAACTAGGCTATTAGATTTTATTTGCATGTAAGCTACATCATATTTATTTTGTGCCTAGCACACAACAGGAGCTCATAATTGTGAGGAATTAATTAATAAATAAGAGATTCTTTTGTGAAGATATTTATGAAAGTAGAATAAAGAACTAACTCTGAGTCAGGTGTGGCAATAAATACCTATAATCCCAGCTACTCAGGAGGCTGAAGAAGGAGGATCACCTGTTTAAACCCAGACCGGGCAACTTAGTGAGATCCTGTCTCAAAAACTAAAATTAAAAACAAAAAAAAAAAAAAAAAAAGAAAGAAAAAAAAAACAGGATTGGGGGTGTAACTCAGTGGTAGAGCACTTGCCTAGCACACAGGAAGTCCTGGGCCACTTCAAAATTATGACAAATGCTCCTTGGTAATACAAGATGTTAACAATAGGGAAAACCAAAGGATACATAGAAACGCCACACCATGCTTACAACTTTTCCATAACTTAAAATCCCAAAATAGAAAGCTTATTTTAAAAAAAAAAGAAAGAAAAGGGTGGTAGTTAGCCACTATGCTGATTTTACAACTTACTAAAAATTTAGAACATTTGACTCCTTCTAACAACAGTGTTCAAAGATGTTTGGCAGCCGATGCTTGCTAGAAAATAATTATTCCAGAAAGCATTATATTATTGAAGAAAATTTAAAAGTTCTAACACGAAACTGTCTGCAATTATTCCATTCCTGAAATATTCTGCTCTTATATCATTATTTTCCTTGGGGGCCAAATTTCTACATCTAATTGTAGACAATTAAGAAAAGTAAGGAAATTATAAAATGAATTAATCATGTTTCCAAACTACAGAATTAGTAGGAAGGTGACACAAGATTTTTTTAACTCAAGAAAAAACAAAAATTACTGAGTCTGGTGGAACACGCATGCCTATAATCCAACACTTGGGAGGCTGAGGCGGAAGAATCGCTGCACATTCAAGGTCGGCTTGGACTACATGGTGAGATCAAGACCAGCCTGAACTACATAGACAGGGTCTCAAAAGAAAGAAAAAGAAACAAAAAACAAAGTTGTAATTCTAAACTTACCTTATAAAAATTTCATCATCACTGTCCATGTGCAGCAACCGCCCTTGTAAACGCCTCTCTTCACTGCGAAGCTGTTTTCTCATTTCTGATAACTCCATAATTACATTTTTCTTCTCCTCTAAAATTTCCCATTGATAAGTAAAATACAAGTATAAGAACAAAAGATTAAATATTAAAATCTAACCTTACATAACTATAAAATGCTCAAAGAATTTTTATGAAATATTTTTAATGTTTTATATATACACAGATCATATTTATAAATATCATTAAGACCCCAAAACACATTTCTTTTTTTTCTTTTTTTCTTTTTTTTTTTGTGGGTACTGGGGGTCGACCTCAGGACCTCGTGCACCAGCAGGCGCCCATGCCACTGAGCAATATCACCAGCCCTTTTTCGGTATGTGGGTTCCGGGAGTCGAACTTGGGCCCTCGCGCTTGCCAGGCAGGCGCATACGCCACTGAGCCATCTCACCGGCCCCCAAAACACATTTCTGATAGTACAGGAATTTCAAAGGCTAAGAGCTATTTTGGGGGGTAAAGAGTGGAGCTATAAAGGTGCAGCCACAGGGAGCTCCTTGAGGGAACAGGCTTGCTCTGAAATCTGGCTGTGGTAGTGGCTACACAAATAATACAGGATTAAAAATGCCTAAAACCACACACACGCAAATACAAGTAAAACCTGATGAAAGCTGATGAAGGTCAGTTTGCAGAGTATACTAAGGTTAACTTCCTGGCTGTAATATTGTATTTTGTAAGATCTTACGACGGAAGAACTTAGGGGACGGGTATTTGGCACCCCTACTATTTTTGCAACTTCCAGCAACTTTGTAATTATTTCAAAACAAAAAACGTAAAAAAGAAATATTCCAGATTACAAATTTAATAGTTAACTCTACCTTCTGCACGGAGCTGATTTTTCCTTGCAGGTACTGGAGGAGACTGTGCCCGGGACATTGAACTTTCCTGTTTAACGATAATGGAAAAGATATGCTTAATACGTCTTTTCTACTTGAAAGAAGTTAGGAAACTAAACACATATATCCTACCTGAAAACATGCCCACATCTCTACCTACTTTTCCTGCTCAGCAGAATAGAAGAGCCCTTGGCCTCTCCAAAGAGAAGTGACTCTTGTTGTTATGGTTTTGGTCTAGATGTCCCCCCAAAGCCTCATGCAGTCAAAGGGGTGTGCTTCTAGAGTTTGTGATTGATTCATTGCCTCGTGCTGGGATTATGGGTGTGAGTGCTACACCCACCCTGGGGCAGGTAGCCTGCATGTAATATAAGGGAGGGAAAGAGGCTTGCTCTCTTGCACTCTCTCCTCCCCCTTTTGCTCTTGCTGCTTTTGCTGTCTTCCGCCACCATGAACAGTTGCCCTCTGCCATGTGCCACTCTGCCTTGGAGCCAGCTGACTATGGACTGAAACCTCCACAAACTGTGAACTAAACAAACCTTCCCTTCCTTAATTTTGAGTGTCAGGTATTTTGTCTCAGCAATGAGAGAAAAGTAACCAAGACAGAATTTGTCTTCTCAAGTCACCCTCTTTCTCCAACCTCTTCCTCTCTGCAAGCACCATTTTCTCAACCTATGCATAAAATTTGTTTCTAAAAAAAAAAAAAAAGTCTTACTTCACCTTTCTTCACTATCTACTGTCCACTCTCTCCTTCCCTTGATAGCCAAGCTTCTTTAAGAATAATAAATGTGTATTTCTGGGGTCTATTTCATTATTCCCATTCACTTCTCAACACAGAGCTACTGTCTTTGTTTCTGCAACACCGCAGAAACAAAAGTCATCAAAGTCTCGATGTTATCACCAAATAATACATTAAGTGGACATTTTAAGCTATTCTTTTACATGGCCAGTGGCAACTTACTGTTTCTATTGTTTTTTCTCCTTCTCAAACACTGTTAATTCCCCAGTACCACATCCTCAGCCCTCTTTCCTCTCCCTCTACACACTCATCCTAGATAATCGTACTACTCTGATAAGCAGCAATATGCAAATGGCTTCCAAAACTGTCCACAGTGTAAAACTCCTTCCACAGTCACATTCCACAATTCATATTTTCAACTTCCCTTTCTATATAACCCTCACCAAAAGCGTGAAAGTTAACACTGACTTCTACCTACCACACAGTCAATAAATACCACTATTTATAAGTCTTAAATATTTCATGAAATTGTCGCCCTTTCTCAGTTCTTCACATCAATGTCTTTGTTTAGGTCCTTAAAGTCTCAATCTGGACTTCAGCAAAAGTATCTTGTCTCCACATTTCCAGTCTTTACTATCTAAGACAACATAATACAAAATGAAAGTGGCTGTTCATTCTCCTATTTAAATATTGCAGTGAATTCCCATGTATTTTCTACCACAGGCTGGTTGAATCAAACTCTCAGAGGATAGGATTCAGGAAAACATTTTTCTTCTTTGACTATTGTGCTAATTAGCCTGTTGGGAATCCACAAGCCTATGGAATGATGTCAAAGCCCTTTCACTCCCTCCAACACCCTGCATATGTTCCCTACCTCCTCTGCTGCCTTAGCACAGCAGTCCCTAAACTGTTTGCTATCAGGGACCAATTTCACGGAAGACCATTTTTCCAAGGATGAGGGGTGGGTCGTTTCTTTTTTTATTAGTGTATGTTTGCAGTACATAATAATTACATTCCCCAGCACTAGCATCACCACCTCAGATCATCGGCATTAGATGCTCATAAGGAGTGACCAACCTAGATCCCTGGTGTGCACCGTTTACATTAGGGTTCACACTCCTACGAGAATCTAATGCCACCACTGACCTGATAGAAGACAAAGCTCAGGCAGTAATTCGAGCAATGAGAAGCTGCAGTAAATACAGATGAAGCAGGGATTGGGGCCTCCTGCCTTAGCACATAGGTGTCAGTAGGCCAGACCAAACCACAGCAGTTTTCTCCATATGACTTATCCTGCCCTCCCAAGCAGTTGATCTTGCACACACTGAAAGTCCTTTGCCCTGCCCTTTATGGCAAATTCCTGATTCTTCAAGCATCAACTCAAGGATCAAACCTTCTGGAACATCTTCCTGGCTCTCTTTTGATTGTAACTCAGTCTAAAATGTAAAAAACTTCATAAGCATAACTACAGCTAGCTAGAAGACTATTTTCAAAGAAAAGGATCTTCTTCAGGAGCCTGGAGAAGAACTATTTGTTAAATTAGTTTTTCAAAAGAATTAAATTTTAGGGCATGAAGTACTATCAGTTACAATTGTAGTAAGAGCAGATTAATGTAGACATTACTGTGTTTCAGATCTAAAATAATTTAACCTATCCATGTATGAAGAATACAAAAATTTCATTTAGTGCCCTTAGTTCAAAATAACTGAATGGTTAACAAGACAAAAACAGAAAGTATATACATGAATGAAGGAACTTATGATGCTGTCAACTGAAGGAGGTCTTTGGAGTTTGCTTGTAATTTTGTTCTGAAGAGCAGGAACTACAGGAGAAGGCTGTCTCAAGCACTGAAAAATTAAAAAAAAAATATATATATATGAACACATAAATACTACATACACACATATAGGTATCTATATAATATAAACTATATATATTATAGATATATACAAGACTATTTAAGAAGTTCAAGTTGTTATTGTTTTTAATAAAATATATTTTACAAGGGCCGGTGAGATGGCTCAGCGGCTTAAGCGCCTGCCCGGCAAGCGCGAGGGCCCGAGTTCGACTCCCGGAACCCACATACAAAAAAGGGGCCGGTGATATCGCTCAGCGGCACGGGCGCCTGCTGGCGCGCGAGGTCCTGAGGTCGACCCCCCGGTACCCACAAAAAAAATAAATAAATAAATAAATAAATAAAATATATTTTACAAGAGTCAGAAATTCAACTACATAAGATCGAATATAATGGTTATGATAAACATAAATAGATTAGATATCCTAATTAAAAGTATATGACATTCAGATTAGGATAAAAAGTCAAATTTAAATAAAGCAATAGTATTCCAAATATAGGAAAGACAGCAAAAGTGAAAAAATCATCTTAATAATAAAAGGGAAACAGAACAATACAAAAACAAAATCCCTTTTCTGGAAACAATATAAATCAACCTCTAAAATCTAGATTTGCTGGCACTAAGAGCATCATGGATAAGGAAATTTTCCAGATTACAGTAGGGTTCAATGTCTCTTTTAAACAATCATTCAATAAATTTTAGTTGTGAATACTTATCATTTCTACTGCCATAAACCCTGGGATGAGAAATCGAAAAGCATAGTTGAATGTATCAGAAATGGCTCATGGCAAAATAAAAAATAGATGACTGGAAACAGGAAGACAGACTATGTGGAGATAGGAAGGGAATGGGGGAGAGTAAAAAGGATTGAGATGTGTTATGTGTATGTACCAATTCCCCATGATGAATGTAGTATTTATTATGTATTGCAAACATATACTAATAAAGGGGGGAAATTAATAAAAACACAGAGAAAAAAGGAAAATGACTCATGTTACTGGTCACTGCAGTGTACACATCTAATTCTATTACTCTGGGAGGCTGAGGCAGACAGATCACAAGTTCCAGCCCACCCCGAGCAACTTGGTGACTTAGTGAGATCCTAAGAGATTTTGGGGTTGTAGATAAATATGAAAGCCCCGGGTTGAATCCCCTTTCCACAAAGAAGAATAAGGAGAAGCAGAAGGAGGGAAAGTAGAAGAGACGGAGGAAAAGGAAGAAGAGGAGGAAGAAGAGAAAGAAGAGGAAGAGGAAGAAAGAAATGGCTCATGTTATATGAGACAGATGACATACTGAACAGTATACCAAACCACATTCTAAATACACCAGACTAATCCACCAGTTAAAATGAATCTTTTCATAAATCCTGCCTTGAAGAAAAAAATATTATACAAATTCCTGTAGACCATTTTCTTACATCGAATTGGGCCACACTTACGAGACAGACAGGAACATTCAAAGTATAGTCTACAGGCTAACTACATCAGAGCATCTAAGGACAGCTGCAAAATACAGATTCCTGTATATCCTCAGATACCCTGCAGGTGGGAACTCAGGAATATTCATTTTTATAACAAGCCCCCAATGACACTTATTCACACAAATTTTTAAATGCAACTGAAATGTGAACAGGAGTGTGAATTGGATCCTGATGAGGGCCAATTAGCTATTTCTAAAGAAGAAACCTCTACCTAGTAACTTGATTAAAAACTTTGATTTGTGTACCTAACCCTAAACATCAACCCTCTGTCTCAGAGATAAGGACTTCAAAATCACTCTGTGGTGAAGCACCACTTTCTTTTTTAATTTCCAATCTATCATGGACAATTGTGTAGAACAGAATAAGAATGAATTACTACATAAATAAAAATGATTTTTCAGGTACATGAAATTCAAACCCAGTATTTTTATTAGTAGAATGAATAGATATAAAATTGATGACAAGTTGTTATAAAAGTTTCCAAATACTATTTCTGTATTTAGCGTGTCATGAACTTCTTAGAAAAAACAGTTCACAGGATGCTAAGTCTACATACCACATTCAATTCATTGTGCCACCAAAGACCATAGGAACAAGACTGAAAAATGGCTAAGGTTAAGTAAACCCACTACATTCATTCAGCAGAAAGTACCAATGAAGTCCAGTGACAGCACTACACAGGAAGTTCAGTACACTGAGTCCGGGCTTAGTAGAAAGACAGAACAAAGGAATACAGGTAATGTCTCCTCTTTCTCCATTTTTCTTACAATTCCACAGCTGTCTCCGTGAAGGCGAGATAAAGTGTGGGTTTCACTGACATTTTTGTTTGAAATTTACCTTTGTTTCTTCCCCAATCTTATTTTCTCTTTCATAGTGGTGATGAAGTTGCAGGTTATGCTTTTCTTCTTCTTCTTTCTTCTTTCTTTCTACCTCTTTTCGCCTTTCTTCAGCTAACCGAATGAGCTCTTCATTTTTTAGCCTTTGCTTTAAATTAGAGAAAAATACACATTTCATATGTACATTCAAAAATTTGCCAGCTTATTTGAATTACAGAGATAAAACTAAAAATACAGATGATATAGTGTTCTTTAAAAATAAAAACACTGTCTGCTTAATAAATGTTAGACATATTTGATAACATCTGTTAGCCCATAACCTTCTTTGTGTGATACTGAGGATTCAATCCACGGCCTCAAGCATGCTAGACAAGTGCTCCGCCACTGAGCTACATCCTCAGCCCTTCTTATTTCTTATTTTGAACAGGGTATCACTAAGTTACACAGGTTAACCTCAACTTGCAATCCCTCCTGCCTCAGCCTCCAGAGTAGTTGGGATTACAGGCATGTACTACCTACCACTGTAGACTTATTTTTTGGCTACTAATATCTCTTTTTAAATTAGTTTTTCATCTCAGTAAAATAATATCCAGTAAACAGCTATCAATCTGATTTTTCTAAATGTTATCTAAATGTTAAGATTGCTATCCCTTATAAGTAACAGATACCTTTTTAAGTCAAAATGACAGATTTCAGACTAAATAGTAAAACAGAGTACGGAAAAAATGTACCTCCTCCTCCTTCTCCCTTTTCTTCTCCTGTTCTTCTTCATACTCTTGCTGAATTCGTGCTCTCTGTTCTGCGAGCCGTTTTTCTTCTTTTTCTTCTTCAATTCTCAGTCTTTCTCGTTCTGCTTCTTCTCTTTGTTTCTTTTCTTCAATCTAAAGAATTAAGTTTAGTCATTATTTTATAAAACTATTGAAAAATTAAAGTAACATGATATCCTACAAATTCAACATTTTATACCCTCTTTTGCAAGCTCCAAAAATAAGGTGTTAAATTTTTTTAGTGTCCTATAATTAAATATAATGTACCGTTAAAAGCCATGAGTTAAATTTCAGCTCTATTAAACACTGAGTGTGTAACCTTAAGAAACTTTCTTGTTGCCCATTTTCTTATCAGGTAAGTTACTAATATTTACACCCCAAAGGAGTGCTTAAAGAATTAAAGTGAAACACTGTGTAAGCATAAAAGTTCCTCCTAAGCAAAGGTACTCAGTAAATATTCATGATTTTATCATTCTATAAAGATTGCTATTATTATAACTCAAAATTCTTGGACTTAGGCCAGGTACAGTGGTGCATGCCTATAGCCCCAGCACTCAGGAAGCTGAGGCAAGAGGATTGCTGCGAGTTTGAGGCCAGACTGAGCTACACATAAAGCCTGTCTCAAAAAGAGGAAAAAAAAGTTCCTGGACTTATCAGTATTCTCAAACAACAGTGAAATTATATTTTAGTATTCAGTCATTTTTTACTGAGAACCACCTCCCCAAAATGCTTGGTAGTTAAAAACTAAAACTGCAAGAATTGGGAGTGTAGCTCAGTGGTAGAGTACATGCTTAGTATATGTGAGATCCTTGGTTCAATCCCTACCATAAGGTGTGGGGGCATAGAGAGAGGAAGGAGACAGAGAGACTGAGGAAGAGCGGAAGAGAAAACAAAAGAAAGGAGAAAGGGAAGGAGGAAGGAAGGAAAAAGAAGAGAACAAAATCTATTATAGTATAAGAGGACTTAGGACACAAGGATTCATGATAAAGTTTCCTCTTGAATGCTAAGGCATGAAGGAAGAAGGCTAAGAGAGAGTCCATACTCTCCATGAAGGAGGCACAGAAGATGGCCACACGAGTACTGTGTATTCATGACTCTGGTGAAAGGTTATCAATAGGTTTTATATCCCTTAGGTATGGATTATAGGTATTTATTGATATTTTTATTTTTATTGTCTGCATTTCTTCTAGCTTCAAGGTTACTCTATCTAGTGATGCTAATTTTTTGAGTGATTAGAACTTTAATCTTCTTACACACATCCCATGATTTTAAAAATTAAACTTTTTCTAATACTTCTTACAAACTATTAAATTGTAATATTTAGTACTAAGTAGTATACAGACTTATTCAAGTACAACATGTCTAGAAAATGCTGGGCATGGTGGCGCACACCTATAATCCCAGCATTCAGGAGGCTGAGGCAAGAGGATTGCTGTGAGTTTGAGGGCAGCCTGGGCTACACAGTGAGTTCTAGGCCAGTCTGAACTACATAGCAAGACCCCGTCTCAAAAAAATAGGGAAAAAAACCCACATATCTTGAGAAAACATCATTTTTGATGGAACAAAACCTCATATTCAGCACTCAACTCCTTCTTCCTATTCATGAACAAAACATACAGGGTTGCTTCTCTATCAAAATCAAATAATAGCATTTTTAAATGATTAATGGATCACATGTAATAAATCTGCTATGGTTTAAATCTAAAATGTCCCCCAAAAGTCTCATGTGTTTGGAAGGTAACATCCATTGATGAGTTCAGTAGCTGCACAGGCTGTTTAGATGAAGCCTGGTTAGAGATGGGTCCCTGGGGTGTGACCTAGAAAAGCATATTCGTCTGTCTGTCTGTCTGTCTCTCCTCTCCCCCCACCACCCCCTGCTTCCTGGCTGCTCTGGGTTAAATAGCTTTCCTCCACCCAGGCCCTTCTGCTTCAAAGCTGGCCAACCCTGGAGTAAAACCCTAAGCCAAAATAAACTCCTCCTTTAAATTGTGGGTATGTGGTTATTGAGTATTTTAGCCCAGTGTGGGAAAGTGACAAATTCAAAATCCAAAGCTTTGAGGCAGGAGGATCGCTATGAGTTCAAGGCCAGCCTGAACTGCATAGAGAAAACCCTATCTCAAAAAGACCAAAAAAAAAAAAAAAAATTCCAAAGCTTAATGCCAACAGGAATGCTAGACAGCAACTGAATAGAAAGAGGAAAGATATCTTCTAAGTCATGGTTTTCTAGCTATCTAACACAAGTGCTTTAGGGGTCTTGAAAATATTTTATTAAAATTTTTAATTTAATGTATTAGAATTTTTAAATTTATTTTTAAAACTGTAATTAAAAGCATGAAACACTAGCAAGTATTATTTACCAAATTTGAACATAAAGCCTTCTAGTGCATTAACTGTATTACTTATTTGTAATAATAAATATCATTTACCTATTTTATACTTTGTATAATTGTGTGTTAGATTTCATTTTGAGGTAAAAAAAAGATTTTTAAGAAGCTCCTAAAAGAAAAACTTGAAAACCAGCATTTGAGAGCCATCTAGTCTAAGATACTCTAAGGTTTATTAGGGTGGGAGAACTGGAGGCTGAAACTAATAAAGTCAAAGCTTCTCCTATCACTGGTAGTTTTTTTCAGAAAGAAAGACTCCCTAGAAATCCTATGAATAAAGTGTGTACTAAAGATATGGTACTTGAAGTCAAAAGACAAAGCTTCAAGCACTGGCCTCACAATATTTTTTTTCTTTTTGGATGGAGGAACTGAATTATTATTTTTTAAGATTTTAGGTTTTTGTTTTGTTTTGTTTTTGTTTTTTTTATATGCAGGTACCGGGAGTCGAACTCAGGACCTTGCACTTGCCAGGCAGGCACTTATGCCGCTGAGCTATTATCACCGGCCCAAGTTTTTAGTTTTTATTAGTACATGTTTGTAGCACACAATGTGGACATTACTTGCATGGAGCTGGTACACGTACATAACACATCTTAATTCTTTTTTCATCCTCTTCCCCTCCCCTCATCCTCCTTCCATTTCTTGATTCTCTTCCCATGTGAAAAAATTCTATCTCCTTACTTTCTGTTTCTGTTTTTATTTTGCTCTTTATTTATATTTTGGATTTCTCATATATAAGAAACCATGTGATATTTAAGCTTATGTGTCTGATTTGTTTTTCTTAATATCATGATCACCCATTTTCCAACAAATCACTCAAGTTTACCCTTATTTATGCAGAGGAATACTCCATTGTGTGTAAATACCACATTGGCCTCATGATTCAATACTTCCACCAACATGGAAAAACCTGTTAGTCTGTGTTTTAGTTGCTTGTCCTAAAATAGATAACAATATATCTCCCAGAGAATTCTGAAGCTTAATAAAATACTATATGTAAAAGTATTCTATAAACAAACAAACAAAAAAACTATATAATTGTAAAATTTTGGGGGAGGAGGTTAATAAAAGGTACCTTAGACTATGGTAAGACTCGCTGAGCAAACTGGAGCAACTTAAACTTTGACTTGCTGTCATCATGAGCAACATATCACAGATCCTTCCCGTTGAAAACTGATTCTGTATCCTCAACCTGTTGCAATCTGACTGGAATGATCAATACCCTTAGGACCTCTAATGCCACTCTCTCACATCTATATCCATACTTTTTCTGTTGATCTGTAGAAAAGACTTTCCATTCATTTCACTGTCACTGCTCTACACTAAAATACCCCTGCTTCTAGATTTTTCAGTGCTCCATTAATACATCCTAAACGTTAATGCCAGATCAATTGTTCTCAAAGACTACATTCATTAAAAATGACCTGTTGGCGTGAAATCTGTTTAAGAGATTAGGATTAGATTGGATAACCTTAAATGTAAAGCTGAGGGGTCTGCAGGCATACAAAATCTATGGCAAGGTTTTCAGTAACAAAGAATAGGTGTGAAAAGTTTCATCAAAGGAAGATTAACCAGGGCACAGAATTAATCTGACACTGAGTTGTAAGTTTAGGTGTGGAGGAACATAGAGAAAGAAGAAACTGTGAGTCCCTGCTGGGCAAGTATTACATTTATCTCAGGCTCTGTACCAAGTATTCAGAATAAGAGTAGACATAATGTGGAGTCTGGCAAGTCCATTTGCTTAAAAAACACTAGAAGCTTAAGTGTCTCCCTTTGGGAATAGTTTCAGCATTTCTACTATTTTAGGTATTAAAGTGGTACCTCAGTTCATGAACTTAATTAGAATGAATCATGGAAAGAATTAAATTCATGGACTGAGGTACCACTGTATTTGCCTATATACCAAATGGGGCATATAGCTGCAAAATGCGACTGTATCTAATTTTTACATATTTTCAGTCTGTACTAATGAGTCAAGAATATAAATTTATTAGAGAAAAATATTGATTTTCTACTAATTTATAAACATATATAAAGATTTATTCTTTACCCAATACGTGAATATTTGAAAGAATTTTACAATCTCAGCATTAACATTGAATGATCAAATAACATTTGGAAAAGTCAACTACTATATCTAATATACTATATCTCACTTATTTTCAGATAAAACATTTAGTACTATCTACATTTGATATAAATTATATATTTTAGATAACTTCATGGCATTTTAAAATTTAGTATGTATCCTAAAATCTCTGCTAGTTTTTTTGTTTTTGTCTTGAAACAGAGTCTCAGTATATAGTTTAGGATGGTCTTAAACTCATTATGTGGCCTGGGCTGGCCTTGAACTTATGGCAATCTTCCTGCCTCAGCCTCCCAAGTACTGGGATCTGCTAGCTTATTAGAATTCTTATAAAACCTGAAAATTATGATTGGATAAGTCTTTCACCTGAAAACGAAGAAAATTCTTGTATAATTCTTGCTGTTTAATCTGAAGTTCAGTTGGAGGCTCACCAAATATATTTCCCCGAGCAAAAGGAGAGCTCTGTGTTTGCACATGGCCTTGAAAAAGACATTTTGCAAAAACATACCATTAGGAAATGTTAAGGTTAAAGAAGAGTTTGCTAACAAACCAATATTTTGAAAAACTGTGCTAAATACAAACATCCAGAGGTCAACATCACAAGAAGAAGGCTGAAACTAGAATCTGAAGATCAAATGAAAAAAACAGGAAGAAAAGAAAAACAGTAAGACTAAAATAAATATTTGAAAATCATACTGTATCTATAACAGCTAAAAGATACCAAGCAAAAAATCTAACAGCCTAAACAAATCGCCTCATAGCAAAGTCTGTAAATTAGAATTTATAAAAAGAAAAATTATATGTTTAAATTTTTATGTATATGAATACCCTCTGCATAATAATAGCTCTTAGTTACACATTAAGTATACTATGTAAATATATATTTAAAACTTCTAAAAAAAATTTTTTTTTTTTTGTGGGTACCAGGGGTCGACCTCAGGACCTCGCACGCCAGCAGGCGCCCGTGCCACTGAGCGATATCACCAGCCCTTTTTTCATATGTGGGTATCGGTAGTCAAACTCAGGACCTCACGCTTGCCAGGCAGGCGCTTATGCCGCTGAGCCATCTCACCGGGCCCTAAAATTATTTAGAAATCAGTAATTCCAAAATTCTTCCCAGCTTTAGTTTAAATATAGCTTATAAAGTCAGCAATAAAACCATTTTTAAGAATTAAAATAAGTCTTAATCATTGTAATGGTTTTTATTTTTAAAACTATTAAATGGGATGTCAATACAAAAAATTAAAAAATTATCACATGTTATCTATAAATAATATTTTATATATTAGAGGGAAAAGTATTTCATAAAAGCAATTTGGAAAGCAATTATTCCTTAGGAGTTCTTTTGAATACAGTGAGAAAAAAATGTTATTTAAATTTAAGCAACACACAACATTTCATGTTATTTTTGAGTTACTAATTCATTCTTAATATCATCAATCTAAAGCATTATTTCACATACTGATGTCATTTTATATAGTCAAACTGCTTTTCAGTTTAGCTGCTATTCAGGTCTACTTTGCCTTTGTATTTGAATTTATTAATGCTTATTTGAACAGATCAGCAGAAAGCTAAATCGAGACTTAAACATCAACAATACTCTTCTTTCATGTTCCTAACAAAAACTAAATATACAATTTGATGGTTCTTTTAACTCTTATTCAGTGTTGGAAAAGTTGATTAGCAAAACAAAATTGAGTGATGTCTTTCACCTTCTAAACCTTTGAGGCAATTAAAGAAAATATATTACAGACAAACAAAATAAATCTTTTTAGAAATAACTTTAAAAATAAAGCCATGAGGGCCGGTGAGATGGCTCAGCGGCGTAAGCGCCTGCCTTGCAAGCGCGAGGGCCCGAGTTCGACTCCCGGATCCCACATACGAAAAAGGGGCCGGTGATATCGCTCAGCGGCACGGGTGCCTGCTGGCGCGCGAGGTCCTGAGGTCGACCCCCCGGTACCCACAAAAAAAAAAAATAAATAAATAAATAAAATAAAGCCATGAGGGCCGGTGAGATGGCTCAGCGGCTTAAGCGCCTGCCCGGCAAACGCGAGGGCCCGAGTTCGACTCCTGGAACCCACATACGAAAAAGGGGCCGGTGATATTGCTCAGCGGCACGGGCGCCCGCTGGCGCGCAAGGTCCTGAGGTCGACCCCCGGTACCCACAAAAAAATAAATAAATAAATAAATAAAATAAAGCCATGGGGGCCGGTGAGATGGCTCAGCGGCATAAGCGCCTGCCTGGCAAGCGCGAGGGCCCGAGTTCGACTCCCGGAACCCACATACGAAAAAAGGGCCGGTGATATCGCTCAGCGGCCCAGGCGCCTGCTGGTGCGTGAGATCCTGAGGTCGACCCCCAGTACCCACAAAAATAATAAAAATAAAAAATAAAGCCATGGGAAAACATTTACTCTATACAAAGAAAATATAAAGGTATCTAATCACAGTAAGCTAAAAAATAAATCTAAGTCAGATCAGTACTGAACTTTACAAAAAGCAACTCATCTAAGAACCATTAGTAAAAAAGGAAAAAGGGGGAAAAACACCCCCACAGAATACTATGAAGATCCTCATAAATAGGCCTAATGATGAAACATCAAAGGACAATGAACCTTAAATTACATTACAACATTCAATTTTCAGATATATTTGAACTCCCTAACACCTTTAAAAAATATTAAATGTAGCCAGCCTTGGTGACACATGCCTATAATCCCAGCCACTCAAAAGGCTGAAGCAAGAGGATGACAACTTCCAGGCTAGCCTGGACAACTCAGTGATATGTTGTCTCAAAAAGAACTTTAAAAGGGGGTGGGGTGCTGGGGATATAGCTCAGTGGTAGAACCTTTGTCTAACATGCACAAGACCCTGAGTCAATCAATCCCCAGTCCCAAAAGAAAGAAAGAGAGGGGCCGGTGAGATGGCTCAGCGGCTTAAGCGCCTGCCCGGCAAGCGCGAGGGCCCGAGTTCGACTCCCGGATCCCACATACCAAAAAGGGGCCGGTGATATCGCTCAGCGGCACGGGCGCCTGCTGGCGCGCGAGGTCCTGAGGTAGACCCCCCGGTACCCACAAAAAAAAAAAAAAAAAGAAAGAGAGAGAGAGAGAAAGGAAAGAAAGAGAGGAAAAAAAGTATATGTATGCGTATGTGTGCACACAAGTATATATACAGATACAAAGATCTATACAGGTAGATACATACACATATCATATATATAAATATATAAGGCATAGCACAAATTACACAGCTTTGGATAGTTTCTTGCATTTAGAAAGTTTATTGGGCCGGTGAGACGGCTCAGCGGCTTAAGCGCCTGCCTTGCAAGCGCGAAGGCCCGAGTTCGACTCCCGGAACCCACATACGAAAAAGGGGCCGGTGATATCGCTCAGCGGCACGGGTGCCTGTTGGCGCGCGAGGTCCTGAGGTCGTCCCCCCGGTACCAAAAAAAAAAAAAAAAAAAAAAAAAAAAGAAAGTTTATTTTAGGTTAATTCTTAGGGAAACAACATTTAATATAAGAAATTTTAATTCTCAAAAAATAAATTTTAAATATTTGGGTTTTTTTTTTTTTTAATGATTTCTTAAAACAGAACATTCTGGGGGCCGGTGAGATGGCTCAGCAGCATAAGCGCCTGCCTCGCAAGCGAAAGGGCCCGAGTTCGACTCCCGGAACACACATACGAAAAAAGGGCCGGTGATATCGCTCAGCGGCACGGGCGCCTGCTGGTGTGCGAGGTCCTGAGGTCGACACCCCGGTACCCACAAAAAAAAAAAAAAAAAAAAAAAAAAAAAACAGAACATTCTGGCAAATATCACCAGCACAAAAATCTGGACAGAAAGGATATTGACAAGTTTTGCTATGCATATTCAGTCATCACGCTTATGCTCTTGGGAAGGAGTCACAGAAACTATTGATTTTCTAGTCTTTTTACTTAGTGAACAGAGATAGTGGCTTAAAAGTGTTATTACTAACAAAGAGTAAGTTCTAGGCTGAGATATAACTACAAATAATAATGGCTATGAAAGAGAAGTTAGAGAGGAGATTCAAAGCACTGAGATTTCAATACAGACTACTAGAAGTAGCAGCAAATGAGGAAGAGAGAAATAATAATAAAGAAGCCAAAATTCTCTCATATCAGCGATAATATGAGAAAGTGTTTTGATGATCCTACTATACATTGAATTACTACAGATTAAGAGAGCAAAATTAATAATTTCATCAAAATCAAAGGTGCCAATTTTAGTTCTCCAAAAATCAAAACTGTACCCAAAGGGTAAAAATCTAAATCTATTGTAGATCAAAGAAAGACCTACTTTTTCAAAATTAAGAGATCAAACAATGAAACAAGCTACCCACATAGAAGAGCAAACATCCCATCTCCTGAAGTAATTTAAAGGGCTGCAGAGATTAAAGCTACCATTAAGGGCTTGAAAAATATATAGCTAATATCACTAATTACAGCTCCCTATTTAACCTGACTGGTTAGCCAATAAGTAATATGAGCTATAAAAAAACAAAACAAAACTGCATGATTAGTCATGAATATATTTGAAGAACTTTCTAATGTAAAGTTCCTTTTGAGACGATAATCAAAACTTCTGTGAATGCACGAAAGCAGTTCTGTAGTAAATAAATGTACTTTTATAAGCATCGGAATATAGTTCAAGGAGTATATTCTTTAAATTTCCTTTGACTTTTAAATATAACATCTTTTCATATATGCTTCATAAAGATAATGACAACTTTTCCTTGCAAGTCATAAAAAACGATACTGAGTAATTTCAACTTATAGAACCTTTGATTAAGAGTTGCTATGTAACTGCTATGTAATAGTAAAGTCAAGTATATCTGGTTAAGAAAAAGGGCTGTGATCAGATATTGAATTTGTAATTACTTGGCTTTTACAAGGAAGGGTAAGTGATTACTAAAACAAGCAAACAAACAATCTTCTTATACAATTTCTCATAACATACTTGATACCTTGTCACTAATTCAACCAATCATGAGTGTAAGAAGTAAATTGTATATGTGTAAAACTCTCTGATTTTAACTAGCAAAATAAAAATGTTAGCAGCAGCTAAAGTAAACATAGCAAGTTACAAAGCTGAGAAGAAATACACAGTATTAAGAAGCCACCTTTCCCTGTTCAACTTTTTCCAAAATAACTATAAAGGAAATGTATTATCAGTAGCATAAAAAATGGGCTATCCTTCCTGACTCACAATAACCAAATTCTCAAAATCACAATAAGAACTCTAGAACTCTGTCAAAGAACAAAAGAGATATGTTACTGAACAACTTTAGAAACAAACGTAAAAGAAAAAAAAAAATAGAATGTGATTAAAAACCTGAGTTGTTATTTGCAGAATCTTCTAGGTTCTCAGCATTTGAAGTGGCTAAATTTTGGTCTAGAGATACAACAGCCCTTTTATCTTCATATGTTCTTGCATCTGGGTTATGGTAGGCATCTACATTTTGTTTGTGCATCCTATTCAAATCAGCTAAGAGGGAAAAATAAGCCATTTATTTTAATAAACACATTTCTATAATTTACTAGTAATCTTAATATATTTTCTTAAAATAGACAATAAGAAAAAATAATACAACAAATCTAAGAATAATTCAGTGATAAGTTAGAACCCAAAATGGATACAAAATTATCAAAACTTTGACATTTTCAAAAAATAATCCTACAAATAAACTCAAAATTAGTGGAGAAACTAAGGATATATAAATCTTAGACATTCCATAAAGCCATATTGACAGTTACTTCAGAACTCAGAATTTCTTTAATATAGAACAAACACAGCAATAATTCAAAACAAATTATAGTGAAATTTACCCAAAATCATCAGCTCCCCTGATGGAAACACATATTCACGTGGAGTATAGTTTTAAAATACATCCACAAATTCTTTGACAATCCTCAAACGGTAGAACTCAATACTCTTTCCCTTCAGTGTGGTCCAGAGTTACTAATTCACAGCTTCTGACTAGGATATTGTAAAAATTATGATATATGATTTCCAAGGCTAGTTCATAAATGACATGGTTTCCATCTTGTTTGATCTACAGATCACTTGCTCCAAAGAAAGCTAAGAGCCATATCATAGTGACACTGAAGGAGCCCTATGAAGAGGGCCATTTGGCAAGAAAATGAGCCCTCCTGAGCCATGCTAGGGAGCCACACAGGAAATAGATCATGCAGCCATAATCAATCCTTCAGCTGTCTGCAGCCCTGGCTGATTACAACCTCAAGTGAGATCCTAAGGCAAACTAACCAGCAAAGTACTCACAAATTATTGACTCACAGAATTTCAAAATGGTAAGTTTTTATTTTTTTATTTTATTTTTTTATGTGGGTACCGGGAGTCAAACTCAGGACCTTGCGCTTGCCAGCAGGCACTTGTGCTGCTGAGCAATATCACCAGCCCCTTTTTCCCTTTATGTGGGTACCAGCAGTCGACCTCAGGACCTCGCTCTTGCCAGGCAGGCGCTTACGCCACTGAGCCATCTCACCCGACCCTAAGTTTTTATTTTAAAACACTAAGTTTTGAAGGTAGTTTACTATACAGCAATAGATACGTAAAACACATAGCAAAAGCCTGAGCACCCAGAACTGGTCCAAACAACCAATCTCAGAAACAGACTTGAACATCTGCAAAACTTAAAAGCTTTATTAAAAGATACAAAGTAGCTCTTCTCCCCTATCCCTACCTCCCCACAAAAACTGGGATAATATGGCAGCAATGAAAGTGACCTTTAATAAATCCAGATATAAGAAGTATTTACCAGAAGTATGTCATATTCAAAGATGTATTTCAAACATGAATCACAATTAGAATACCAGACAGAACATGGTAAATAACATGCAAATGTTACAAAAGAGAATGGAAGTTCAGAATCAAGAAAGTTCACATCTTGCTATAACATTTAGGGCAGCTTGGGCTTAGAAAATGAATAGATTCTTCAAAGGTAAAGATGAGTGGGAAAGAATAATAAAGAAACACAACAAGGTAAAAATTAAATAAATATGAAGAGTGTTCTGGCCTACAGCACAAAGTACATAAAAGAGAGTAATGACAAATAAATCAATAAACTATAGATTACATGCCTATTCTGAAATATCCTAAAATGTATAATAGTTCTCAATTTTGTCCTGTAAATGGTAAAGCACAGTTTCAGAAGTTATTGAAGTACTATTAGTAATAATGGCAAGCAACATTAAAAGTTCAGCATTTTATATACTACAAAATAACTCATATACCATTATTTTTACCCTATATCATATATAAGAAAACTGAATTAAATTAATTTGTTCAAAGATCAAAGTGAGTAAATGGCACAGCAAGAATGTAAACTTGGGCAGTAAGATTCCAGAGTCCTCAATAATCTCTGAGTACGGAATAAATTGGTCAGATTTTTGACACATTATTGTATGTATATAAAAAACAAAGGAGGATACAGAAGTAGTAATGAGGAAATGGTAAAAACCCAGCTAAACAGAATAAATCTCAATTATGGTAACAGTACAAATTAAAAAGAGAGTTTAAGAAACACTAAAGAGGTAGAACCTATACAGTAGGCTTTACTGACTGACTATAAATGGAAAGTCAAAAGGACTCTGCAACTTTCAGTTTGAATGATCAGAATTATGGTGCCATTAACGGAAAAAGCACATAAAGATGAGCTTGATTTTAAATACTGGTTTTGCATGCTAGGTATAAATAATCTACCAAACATCAAGTACAGAGATGCCAAATACAGGCTGGAAATGAAGTTTTTTAAAAGTAAAGAGCAACAGCAGACAGAGATTTGAAGATCATCTATAGAGAAGGCCTGAGGAATTGCAAGAGAGATCAGATGCGATGAGGTGGGAGAGAATGAGTTTGTCTCTGACAAGATCACATTCACAGACCAAGTCTAATCTAGTTTCTACAACCAATAAATGCTAACCAAAGCAAAAGAAGACATTTCAGAGCATGCACAGTACTTAACAGAAGGAAGGAACTGCCAAACCATTTCAAAGAGGATATGATTGATTGAAATTAGGATGATTACTTTGGAAAATGTAGCATTTCTAAGGGGTAAAAACTAGAAGTCATATTATGGCTTAAGCAATAAGAAGGTGGTAAGAAATGATAGCAACAAACACAGATTTTTAAAAATGTGTTTTAGGGAACCAGCAAGATCAAGAGCAGAGTACTTCTTTGTATTTAAGAATACTAGTAAAAAGAAAATAAAAGAATACAAATGGCCTCAACATATTCAGAGATAGAGGGGAAGAAACGAATGGAAAAACCTATAAAGGTAAGAGTGAGGGACTAGGTGAAATCCGAGAGAAAAGCTGACTACAAGAAAATTTCAAAGTGCCAAGAATTGGCAGGCCAGAGATGTGTTTCTGAAATCATCTTGAAATTCTGTCTGCTACTAGAATATGGGGGGAAAATAAAAACAGAAAGATGATGAGAAAATTGTGTCTAGATGTTCCCCCAAAGCCTCAGGTAGTCATAGGTGGGGCTTTTCAGAGGTGGCTGGATCTAGAATGTGTGATGCTGGGATCAAGAGTGAGTGATTACTAGGGCTGGTGAGATAGCTCAGTGGCATAAGCACCTGCCTGGCAAGCGCGAGGTCCTGAGTTTGACTCCCGGTACCTGCATAAAGGAAAAAAAGGGCCGGTGATATCGCTCAGCAGCACAAGCACTTGCTGGCAAGCGCGAGGTCCTGAGGTCGACTCCCGGTACCCACAATAAAAAAAAAAAAAAAAAGAGTGAGTGATTACTAAATCAGTACACTAGTTTGGCATAGTTCTGGATGTGAATAATGGGAAGGCCCACCCCGATGTGCGTACTACCTGCACTAAGGGTGGGTAAGCTGGATAGAATATAAGGGACAGAAAGAGGGCTGCTGTGGTAACTTACTGCTTGCCACTCATCACTTGCTGCTTGCTACTTTGCTGCTTTGCTGCCTTCTGCCTGCCATGAACTGCTTCTCTTCTGTGATGCCCCTCTGCCATGCCACCTGCCTTGGAGCCAGCCAATTATGGACTGAAACCTCTACAAACTGTGAGCACAAATAAACCTTTTCTCCTTTAACTCTGGGTGTCAGGTATTTTGTCTCAGCAGAGACAGCTAATAACTGTGGTCCCTTGAGAAATGCAAAATAAAACAAAATAACTCAAATTGGTGATCAGTCTCATAGTCATCCAATTCAGTAGACCAGTGTAAGACTGGCCTATGTAAGTAAGAAATTAACTATAATATTACACAGAGTATTCTATTTTTTTTTCATTCCAGGATGACACCCAGAGCACTGCTGCCAAACAAGTGAATGTTTAGGGAATGCATGTCTTACTTTGATCATCACCTATACAAACCATATGTTAAGAGATAAATATCCTATAAGTAAACACTATAATAAACTTCAAAATCAGTAACATAATTTACTGTTGTGATTATATATAAGTCAATTACAGTAATATTCAATATGTTTATATAAAAAATTTCACTAGAATACATAATTATTAAAGATTTAAGATTTTCAGATTTAGCAACAAAGTTCATACTGCTTTATACTGGGGAAAAAAAGGTTTTGTCAGTCACTCGCTCACTCCTTGTTCATCTTTCTGTGAAGTGGTAAAATAAAAGGTCTGAAATTAGCTATAACATGAAAAAAAAAATAAAGGTATTTTGGCTATAAGTGTAATTTGCCAATTCCAAACATAGGATTTTATGTTAAATATAAATCACTATTTAACATAAAATTGCTAGTACTACAAGAATAATTCTAACACAAACAGTACAACAACAACAACAAAAAGATTCATGAGTGGGAAAACAATTCTACTCCCTGAATAATTAACCAGACTAGGGCTAACCTGTATGATCTTACAGGTAAATAATACATAAATTAGAAAGAAAATGGAATAACAACATAATTTAAAAAAAAAGAATTTATGAAAAGCCCACAGCTATCATAGTGATGAAAGATGAATGCTTTACACTGAAAAGTCAGGGACAAGACAAGGATGTCTCCTCATGGTTTCTAAACATTGCACCAAATCAGTTCCAAACAAGAGGCAAGTACAATAAATAAAAGGTGAGAAGTAAAACTATCTTTGCTTACAGATAACCACAACTGACTCCACAGAAAAAATAGTCAAAAATCCACAGAAAACTACTAAAACAAATGAGTTTAGCAAGGACACAGACTATATGGACAATGTGCAAAACTGAACTATATTTCTACATAACATAAACATATTGAAATTTTTAATATATCTTTTTAAACAGTTTCAAGACATACGAAATACTTGAAAGAGAACAAATTTGGAGGGTTTATACTTCTCAATTTCAAAACTTAAACATGAGGATAGACACATAGAATATGGTCAGGTGATTTTTGACAAAGGTACCAAGCCAATTCATGTAGAAAATGTTCTCAAATTGTGTGAATATAGCATAATTTTGTGAATATATTAAAAACTACTGTATGATACACTACACAGATAAATTGTGGGGAGCTGGATTTCAAGAAAGCCGTTGGGGCCAAGGATATAGCTCCGTAGCATGGCGCCTGCCTGGCAAGCACAAGGTCCTGAGTTCGATTCTCGGTTCCTCACCCCCCCAAAAAAAAGGAAAGCAAGCTGTTATATATACACATAGATAGATTAGATAGAACTATCACAGACTACAAAAGACTGAAAAAGACATGACAATAAAATGCAGTATAAGATCTTGGACAACAACCTGGAAAAGAATGAGGACATGGGGGTTATGTGAATCCAAATAAAGTCTATAATGTCATTAATTGTATTATACCAATATTAATTTCCAGTTTTGACCTCTGTGCCATAATTATGTAAGATGTTAACATTAGAAGAAATTGGGTAAAGCATATTCTTTACACACTTTGCAACTCTTCTAGAAGTCCTGAAACTATTTCTCAACAGAAAGGTTCAAAAAAAAAAAAAAAAAAAAAAAACTGAAACATCACTACAATCTTTAAAGAATGGCTAAAATTTTAAAGATGCACAAATTCAAGTACTAATGAGGATTCAGAACAACTGGAAATTTAGTGTTTTTCAAGTGGGAATAAAAAAAGCACAACCAATTTGGAAAATGGCCCAGTATTTTCTTAACAAAGTTAAACAGCCCTGCTATACAGCCCAGTGAGCCCATTCCTAAGCATTTACCCAAGAGAAATGAAAACCTAACATTCTCACCAAGGGCTATAGGTGAATGTTTATAACATTTTTACTTACAAAAATTTACATTAGGAACAACCCAAATGTCCCTCAATTGATAGTGGATAAACAATTGTGGTACCTCACAATGTAATACTAAATAATTTAAAAATAGTGACATATGCAACAACATGGATGAATCTCATAAATACTATGCTAAAAGAAAAAAATCAGAATCAATAGGCAAGACCGTGGTGCCAGAAAGCAGATCACAGGTTGGTGGCAAAAGATGATTGTGCAAGAAGACTAAGAAGGGACAAATGAAACTTTGCAGAGCTGGAAATGTTCTACACAAATCTTGATTGTGTTGGTGGTAATTATTACAACAAGTTGTCAAAATTGACAAAATTTTGAATGTAAATTTTATCCAATTAACAACACAAAAACAAACAAATCTAACTAGGGTACATACACACTACATAAAACACAAACATTAAAGGATATATGAAGAAATGTTGAGCCAAGCATGGTGACACACACCTGCACTCTGCGATGCTGAGGCAGAAAGGTTACAAGTTTGAGCCCAGCCGGGGCAACTCAGAAACTTAGCTAGACCCTGTCTCAAAATTTAAACAAAGAGAGCTTGGGGATGTCGCTCAATATGAAGGCCCTGGCCGGGGATGTAGCTCAGTGGCATAGTGCCTGCCTAGCGAGCACAAGGTCCCGAGTTTGATTCCCGGCACCAAAAAACAAAACAAACAAAGAAAAAATATGAAGGCCCTGGATTTAATCCCCGGTGTCACAAAAATAAAATAAAGTAGGGCCGGTGATATAGCTCAGCGGCATAAGCGCCTGCCTGGCAAACGCGAGGTACTAAGTTCGACTCTCGGTACCTGCATATAAAAAAATTAATAAGTAAAATAAAATAAAATAAAAGTTTAATCATTCTACTAATCCATTATAGTCAATTAGAACTATGAGATATTTTTGGACATCTTCTGAAGTGGCTAAGATTTTTATTTTATTGTTTTTATTTTTACTGACATTTTTCTGTAGGTGAATAGTATTTTTAAATTTTAACTCATATAGTTTCATGTAACACCAATATAATCAAGATACAGAAAAGTTCCATCACCCAAAAAAAGTTCCATCATGCTATCTCTTTATAGTTATTCCCTTTCTCCACCCTAATTCCTGGCAAACACTAATTTGTTCCCCTTCCCTATAGTTCCAAATGTTATATAATGGAAACATACATGTACTATATAAGTAATCTTTACAGAAGGGTTTCTCTTGCCTGCTGTAACTCCTGTGAGAGTCTTACAAGTTGTATGCATCAACAGTTTATTTTTTCTTATTGCATCCCACTATATGGATATACCACAATTTGTTTATCCAAGCACTGAAAGACTTTACAATATACATGTCTTTATGGGAACTTATTAAAGAACTTTAGTGAATAAAGAACTGAGAAAAGAAACACTTAAGAATGGTACTAATAAAATAAGAGGTATTTACTTTAAAAGGGTTGATGCTATCTTTACAGTTATGAGAACAGTAGATTTTGATATTTCATTAATAACTACTTTCCCTTAAAAAGAAATCTTGAAGAGCTAAGAGTAAAGATTCTGTTTCTTTAGTTTCTTTGGAATAAAAGATAAAAAATGAACCAGAAGAATAATTAGAAAAGCCAGCAGCGGAATTAAGGTTAGCCAAAATAAAGTACAGAAAATATATGGTCATGGTCATCACACTGCCTCTTATTACACATTTGAAATATGATAATGCAAAAAACTATGCTTCCCCTTTCTCTAAAATATAATCCCCCACACAAAACAAACTAATACTCCTTAAGTGATGCATTTACTTCCTTTGAATATACTATTTATAAAGATTACTATTGTGTTTGATAAAATAGTATACCTTTTCTATTTCATTGGATACCTACGGTATTAAATAAGCAAAATACATATTACTACTAAAAATGGAAAACTCAAGAGAAGTTTTCTCAATTCCTGCTAGGTCAAGCATTACTAAAGCAACAATTTTATAACTCAATAATCCACACATTCCCTACTCATTTCTAGAAGTAAAGGATTCTAAAATGGAGCAGCAGCGCAAAGGTAGAGGTTTCAGATTCCCGAGCTACCTCTTGGAGGAGAGCCACCTAAACAGCATCAGAATGTGACGTAAGTGAGAAGTAAGCTTACACTACCTTTAGCCTCTGAGAATTTGGGGCTGTTTCTTTTCATTAACTGCCGTTTTACTAACAGTATTTTTCATTAACTGGAGTATTCTAAGAGGAATTAATGACAATGTGTCTTTTACTGGAATTTTTTTTTTTTTGGTACCGGGAATCGAACTCAGGGCCTTGAGCTTGCCAGGCAGGCACTGTGCCCACTGAGCTATATCCCTGGCCCAGAATTATTTTTTTTTAATTTAAACATTTATGGTATTATTCAATCACACCTGATGTATCTTTAAAAATATATATTTAACAAGGAATAAAAGCCATAATACATAAGAATACATAACTCAATACTTCTCAATCTTCTCATTCCATCACTTATCCATATGACAATATGTAACATCTGAAGAACAACATGGAATCTACATTTTTGACATTTCAATAGGTATTTTTCAATTATCCTTTCTCATTTTTAACAATTTTCAAAAACCCATGATCTTTACTTTTATTCTGCTTACCTACAAGCTAGTCAGAACTATCTTGATATATATAAGTTGTTTAAACCATCTTTTTCAAAGTTTGTGTTGTGTGATTATTAAATACATAATTGAAAGATAAATTAACATAATTCCACAACCTGCCAGAGAATTCTGAGATCAAATCTTTTTTTCAAAGATCTTGCATTGAGCAGGTATATTCCATATATGAATTAAAAACAAAAATTTTCCCCCACAACTATTCCAGAGTATTTGTTTTTAAGATGTACTACTAATCTAAAAAACACATAAAAACTTGTAATATAAATTTTATTAGTTAAAAATAAAATATTCTAAGTCCTAATTGACGAACTAAGATGAACTTTTCTCTGCAGTTAGGATTCTATCAGATGATGAAAATTTTGTAATAAAATTGAATAAAAACTTTTTAAAAAGTAAAAAAATAGTACTCTGAAGAAAAAAGGCTTTCTAACCTGTTTTATATTTATTATTAAAATGTTTCTTTTGTGTTAAACTACATTAAAAGAGACCTTGCTTTACAGGCTATGATTCCTACCTCTCTCTACTCTCCACTCTTTAAAAAGTTAAAAATAACTTAGTTTAAAAATAAGTCCACGGGCCGGTGAGATGGCTCAGCGTAAGCGCCTGCCTTGCAAGCGCGAGGGCCCGAGTTCGACTCCCGGATCCCACATACGAAAAAGGGGCCGGTGATATTGCTCAGCGGCCTGGGCGCCTGCTGGCGCGCGAGGTCCTGAGGTCGAACCCCTGGTACCCACAAAAAAAAAAAAAAAAAAAAAAAAATAAGTCCACGGGCCGGTGAGATGGCTCAGCGGCTTAAGCGCCTGCTCGGCAAGTGCGAGGGCCCGAGTTCGACTCCCGGAACCCACATACGAAAAAGGGGCCGGTGATATCGCTCAGCGGCACGGGTGCCTCCTGGCGCGTGACGTCCTGAGGTCGACCCCCCGGTACCCACAAAAAAAAAAAATAAGTCCATGGAAATAGCATACTTATCAAATTTCCTTTTGCATCCCTCAGAGGAGCACCACCTCCACTTTTCCCCCAGGGGTTGTAAATTTTCATTTCAGCTTCCAGTTTAGCTTCATATTTTTCTTTTTCTTCACGTTCTTTCTTCCTTCTTTCTTCTCTTTCCCGAATCTTGACAACATAAGATATATTTAAAGTAAGAGCTGACAAGTATGCTAATAAAGAAGTTGGTGATACCAGATGGTATTTTATTTTTCTGGTTAGGAAAAAAAACTGGAGATAGTTTTCAGTATATTTCACTCTCCAGTATTAAATCACAAATATATGTAATACTCAAAAGCACTTCAATGGCTATAGCTACTGTTCCCCCTAGAGGATGCCACCAGAGGCCTTTCCAACCAGTAAAGCTGAGACTCAACCAACTCCTCCTTCCCTCCCTCAACTTCCACCAGAGCCATTCTCTCCTTAATCTTACCAGTTCCACAGAGCCGTTAGGGCCTTGCCTCTTTTCTATCTGACCTTTCACTGTAACTGCCCAACCACAAAGTCTACTCCCTACTTCACCAGACCTACTCACCCTGGTCAAAGTAATAGAATCAGAATTCAGAGAAGCTAAACATTCAACACTGCTGGTGTAGTGCTAGGCTACTTTAAGTACAGCCTTATGAAAACACCCAGAAGAAATGAATTATCATCATCAAGTGTAATCACAGGATTCTTCTCTAGAGACATATGGATAGGCAATGAACAAGAATCTACATTTTATAAAGTCACTTTTAAACTCAAAAACATAGGCATGATAAATTTAGTTACAAGTCAGTCAACACGTACATAAAATGACTTCTAGAGCTGAGAAATCTAGTTTTGTCAGTGGTGTTTTTAATACACTTGCACAAAACCTGAATTCAAAATTCAATATTACTAGACTCCTAACATACAAAAAATAATGATAGTACTGCTATAATTTTCCAGAAGGTTTCTTTTCCCATGTAAAAGTTGAATAAAAGTACATTAAGATGAAATCTAAGTGGTATTATACATCAATTTAGATATATATCCATAGCAAGAGTCTGAGGGCCCTGTCAAGGATAACAGAATTGCCCCCAAAAACCGTACATTTAATAGTTACTCTTACGTAAACTCTCTTTGAACATTACAAACTACAAAAGAACCCATTATCCTCTTCCCTAAACATGGTTTATAGCTTCCCTTTTGGTTTATAGCTTCAGTATTCTCCTAGATTAGAGCACTTAGAAACATCTATAAGCCCTCTGTCCTTTCTCACTTCCTGTATCCACATCCTGTCAATGAAATCTTAGAATTATTTCTTCAGTGTCCTCCCTACTTCTCCATCCAGTGCAGGGCCTTATCACCTCCTGGCTGAGTACTTCAATAGTTTACTAAGAAATCTCTCTGTTACATCTCTTTCCCAATTATCCACACCACAACAAGTCATCTTCCCAAAAGCCAGATCTGCTCAATAAACTAATCCTTTCTATTTTGGTCTAAAATTTCCTTCCTTCAGCTGTCCATAAGAGGATGAAATTGAAAGCCTCCTTCACAATCCAGCACAACCTAACTCTCCAGTTCTTTCTCCCAAATCATTCATGAATATACAGCAATATCTATTTGTCATACAACATGTATCTCGAATATCAATTACCATGTGAACCCTCCCAGTTGCCCAAGCAATTACTCTCCCTATCCTATGTTTCCAAGAGCATTCCAGTGTATCCACATCAAATCTTGTAGTGTTGAGTTACAAATAACTGGCATTTTTTCTTCCCTGCCACACTCTGAGTTCTAAAGGACCACTGTGCAAACAAATAAGATATTCAACATTAAATGAATGAGTGAATACCTGCTGCTGCAAAGCCTCTTGGTAAGACTGAAGTGATTGTTTGGAAGGTTTTGGTTTATCTTCAAAAATCAGTCCTGAATTTACCACTGGATCACTTGCAATTTTCAGTTCATTCTGTCCAACTGTATTCCTAAATCAAATAAACAAATAATTTGAATTGAAATTATTCAAGAATAAGAAAATTCAAGAAGAAAATGCAACAGTCATTTGAAACAGCATGGCACACAAAAATATCTTAAAATAGAAAAGGAGACAACCATGGTAGCACACACATGTAATCACAGCTACTCAGGAGACTGAGGCAGGAGGATCAAATTTAAGAGGTCAGCCTGGGCAATTTCACAAGACCCTGCCTCAAAATTTGTTTGTTTGTTTGTTTGTTCATTTGAGGACTGGGGAATGAGCCCAGGGCCTTCACACTGAGCTACATTCTCATATCTTTTTAAATTTATTTTGAGACAGGGTCTCACTAAATTGTTAAACTGCCCAGGCTGGGCTGGTAATCCTCCTAGAGCCCCACCATTCCCAGAGTGCTAGGGTTACAGCTGTGTGCCACCATGCACAGCTTCAAAATTAAAGGGGTGGGGGTGACACTGAGGATGTAACTGAGTAAAACTTCAGCTTAGCATGTATCAGGCCCTGCTTTCAATCCTCAGTACCACAAGTAAATGGGGGAGGGAGTTGATTCTTCTTTAAGTCAAAGAGGAATGCCAAAGCAAGTAACTCCTTCATAAGCTCTCCCCCTCCTGCCTCTGCTTTGACGTGACAATCCATGGAATTTTCAAATTTATTGGGTCTATTTCTTGACTGAGGTGGCAGTTACATGGGAGTGAAAATATCCTGTAATAATGCACCAAGCAATACATACATGATTTAAGCACTTTTTTGAACAAACCAAAATAACAAACCTGCCTGAAGTCCCTCAAGTAACATCATAATGACTTAATGAATAATTTACTTCATAAAATTTCTAATCATTTCAAAAATAAAACAATTAGAGTAAAAGGTCTGTTTCAAATAAAAGCTTTCTCATCTCCAAAAACAGCATCACTTAAAATCATGAGTTTCTTTTCAACTTATTAATAATCTTTTATTAGGATGAACAAGTATATTTGTGTTTATTGTCACACTGCATTCAGAACAAATAGTTCCCAACAGACCTAATACTTTTTCAGACCAAATATACTGGCTATAAATTACATGGTAGACAGATTCTCTCAGTATTTATTTCACTCATTCTTCTTCCTATCTTCCACCCTATACTATGGGCCCAAATTGTTTGTAATCAGATGCATGTGAGAAAAAGGGAGGGGTGTTAAGTATACAGTTCAATGATTTTGAGCAAGTTTACGGAGTTCTGCAACCATTACCACAATCTAGTTTTCTACATTTTTTCTATCCTGAACAAAGACTTGGTCAAGCCAAGTGCAAAAGGTAGTAAGGTTTTACATTTATTAAAGGTAGGAAGAAAAAAAAAGGCAATAATAAAAAATACACAAATTGGACTTCATAAAAATTTAAAATTTCTGTGTATTAAAAGATATCAGGGGCCAGTGAGATAGATCAGCAGCATAAGCACCTGCCCAGCAAGCACGAGGTCCTGAGTTTGACTCCTGGAACCCACACAAAGGAAAAAAAAGGGCCGGTGATATCGCTCAGCAGCACAAGTGCTTGCTGGCAAGTGCGAGGTCCCGAGTTCGACTCCCGGTACCCACATAAAGGAAAAAAGGGCCAGTGATATCACTCAGTGGCACAAGCACATGCTGGCAAGCACGAGGTCCTGAGTTCGACTCCCGGTACCCACATTAAAAAAAAAAAAAAAGACATCCACAAAGTAAAAATGCAACCCAAAGAGTGGAGAAAATATTTGCAAATCATGTATCTAATATAGTATTCATACCCAGAACACATAATAAAAAGCTACAACAGTAAAAATAAAAAACTTAGCTGGGGGCCGGTGAGATGGCTCAGCGGCGTAAGCGCCTGCCTGGCAAGCGCGAGGGCCTGAGTTCGACTCCCGGAACCCACATACGAAAAAAAGGGCCAGTGATATCACTCAGCGGCACGGGCACCTACTGGCGCGCGAGGTCCTGAGTTCGACCCCCGGTACCCACCAAAAAAAAAAAAAAAAACAGCCGGGTAAGGGGGCACACACCTGTAATTCCAGCATTTGAGAGGCTGAGGTAGGAGGACTGCTACAAATTCAAGGCCAGCCTGAACTACATAGTGAGACCCTGACTCAAAAAAACCAAAAATAAACAAACAACATAAAAGTTGTCAAAGAAGTTGAATGAACATTTCACCAAAGGAAACAGACAAATAATCAAACAAGCATATGAAAAGATGCTGAATGTCACTAATCATCAGGGAAACACAAATCAAAACTACAAGGAAGGGGCCGGTGAGATGGCTCAGCGGCATAAGCGCCTGCCTGGCAAGCGCGAGGGCTCGAGTTCGACTCCCAGAACCCACATAAGAAAAAAGGGCCGGTGATATCGCTCAGTGGCACGGGCGCCTGCTGGCGCGCGAGGTCCTGAGGTCGACCCCCGGTACCCGCAAAAAAAAAAAAAAAAAAAAAAAAAACTACAAGAAAATACCATCTCACACCCCTTATGCCTGGTACTAAAAAACAGGAAATAAGTTTTGGCAAGTATGTAAAGAAATTGGAATCCCTGTGCCCTGTTGATGGAAATACAAAATGGTACAGCTAAAGTGGAAAATTGTATAGCAGTTCCTCAAAAATACCTTTTTTTAGGGCCAGTGAGATGGCTCAGCAGCATAAGCGCCTGCCTGGCAAGCGCGAGGTCCTGAGGTCGACCCCCGGTACCCACCAAAAAAAAAATACTTTTTTTAAAGATGGGCATGGTGGCACATGCCTGTAATCCCAGCTACTGGGAAGGCTGAGGAAGGATGATCACAAATTCAAGGCCAGCATGAGCAGCTTAGCAAGAACCCATCTTTAATTTTAAAAAATAAAATAAAAAGGGATGGGCCCATAGCTCAGCGGTCTCTATGTTCAATCTCTGAGGGGGACGGAGGACACAGAATTATTATATGACCCAGCAATTTCATTTCTAAGTATAGTATATACTCAATAGAACTGTAAACAGGTCTTGAAAAGAGATTTGTACATTCATGCTAATAGCATTATTCACAACGGTTAGAGCATGGAAGCAAGAAAAAAAAAAAAAAAAAAAGAGGAAGCAACCCCAGTGTCTATTAATGCATGAATGAATAAGCAAAACTTCTGGTATACACAATGAACTATTAGTCAGGAAATGTGACACATGCTATAATATAGATGAAAATTAAGAACATTATGCTAAGTGAAATAAGGCAGTTAGAAAAAGACAAATATTGCATGATTCTATTCATATGGGTATTCAGAGAACTTGAAATCAGAGACATAACCCATTATTATTTAATGGGTACCGAGTTTCAGTTTATAAGATGAAAGAGTTCTAAAGATGGCTGCATAGTGAATGTATTAAATACCCATGGGACAGTACATTGGTTAAGATGGAAAATTTACATTATATACACTTTAACATAATTTTTTAAAAACTGGGGAAAAGGAGAATAAAGAAATTATTCTTTCAAATAATGACTTACACAATAGGCTGTGCTAGTTGGTGGGTGACAGGAGCACTAACATAAGCTGCAGGCTGTACTCCCATTATTCCTGAACCATCTTAAAAGAAAAAAAGACATTTATTTTGGAGTACCCATTTAACAGCACTTTATCCCTAAAGGAAAAAACACATAATGAAAATGCTATCTAAGGAAAAGGGTATTTCCTTCTGAGTTAGGAGTTAGCATAGAACACAAGAAAACACAAAAGGTTGTTTCTTAAATCTACATAAAAAGGAAATAACTACCAACTACAACAGGGTTTTTAAACAGGTATTGCTGTTTTGTCCCCCAGAATTCATGCAGGCATTTAATCGCCAAAGTCTTGGGCTAACATATTTAAGAGAGTAAAAACTTAATGTGACTATGGTGTTTAGAGGTGTGACCATAAAGAAGTGATTAGATTAGATTAGATTAGATTAGATTAGATTAGATTAGATTAGATTAGATTAGGGCAGAGCTCCACCACTGAATTCTGGTGGCTTTATAAGAGGAGGAAGAGACACTACACAAAGACATGCGCCTGTCACTATGTGTTGTGAGGTGTATATGTGAGGGGGGTGTCTTTGCCAGAACCTGTATATACTTTTTGGACTTTCAGTCTCCAAAGCTGTGAGCCAAAATAACCTCTTTTGTTTATAAAGTAGCCTGATTTAAGTATTTCATTATAGTAACAAAAATGGACAGATACAAGTATTGACTTTATCAAATCAATAAATGTACTCAAATTAAGCAAGTTATTTTTTATTTATATACTTCTGCTTGCACAAAAACCATTTTCTTAAATCAAATCACTGGAAAAAGATGCTTACAGATTACTTACAATAAGCAAGATTGGGATCCAAAGTATTTCTGGCACCATAAAAATAGTATGCATCATCATATGGAGTTCGATAGTTAGTAGCCAAAGGCGGTAGTAGGGGAGGTGGAGGCAGAGGTGCAATCCTGTATCAAAAGAGAAATGGAAAATTCTTCACATATTTCATCGCAAATTTTTAATCAAGATATTATTCTTATTCTTTTATAATACAATCCTGAAACACTAACGACAAATTTAGAAAAAGCCACAACCTTGTTCTAATCATTCACCAGAAATTATGAATCAAAAACCAAGTAACGGGCCAGTGAGATGGCTCAGCGGCGTAAGTGCCTGCCTGGCAAGCGCGAGGTCCTGAGTTCGACTCCCGGAACCCACATACGAGCAAAGGGCCGGCGATATCGCTCAGCGGCACAGGCGCCTACTGGGGTGCAAGGTCCTGAGGTCGACCCCCGTTACCCACAAAAAAAAAAAAAAAAAAAAACAAGTAATATAGCATTAAATATTATAATTTCAGGTACAACACTTATGTGAGACACAAACAAGTTAACATTCAATCAAGTAATATCCAGTATTGTCCCTATCCCTCAGGAATAATACAGAAATAGACAATTACAACCAGATATGGTAAATAAAACAAGACACATGGTGCTATAGGAATTCAGAGCAGAGATACTTAAACCTCATAAGAAAGAAATCACAGAAGACTTTACCGCAGAGGCAATGCACGTACATGTTATTCGAGTGAGCTGGTATAGACAGAGGTGGAACAGTTAAGGAAGAGAAGGCAGAGCTACAAAACCACATGACTATAAATGATTCAATTTGAAGAAAAGGACTTTTAATCCGTAAACTGTATTGTCCTATCATAGGAAATTAACCATAAGGTAAAATAAAAATTCCTTAAATATTAACAGTTGAGTCTTAATAGAATCTTTAGTATCTCACAAACTGAAAACCTCTAATTTATTACTCATTAGAAAATAGCTCTGTATTTCCACCATCAGAGTACTTTCCAATAGTAAAAATGCCAAATGCAAATTCCAAGATGAACAAAAAGAGAAAGGGAGTATTTTAGAATATTTTCACTTTTGACTGTATCTTAACAGATTTTTCCTTTGCTGTATAATTCAAAGTATTTGTGGAGAACTACGAAGGTATTAAAGTTCTCTTCAGTAGTGAATGTTTTTTCACATTTACTATTCATTCAGTCTGTCTAGCCTCACTATCATCACTTCAAAGATATAGCAACAAAGAAGTTATAAAAAGGAGCTACTGTCATCAACTTATAAATTGTATAGATTTATATAAGACTTAATATTCACAGTCCTGTAACAAGAAAAAAAAATGTACTGTTCCACTTTTATAAACGAAAAAATAGAAGTTGAACAACAGTTTGCCCAAATTCCAACCAGTAAAGCCAACCAGTTCAATCTCTTATCAGAATATAAAACCACCATATAATGCCCTGTAAATCCTACCCAGTCTGTTAAGTATGGAAGCCATCAGAGAAAAAGCACTTGATAAATACAGTAAACATGGCCCTACAATTTGTTAGTAGTAAATAAAAGACCAAGGTGCTACTGAAAAATGAAAGGATACCACAGAAATATCAATGTTTTAAAAAGTTAAGAAAAACATCAACAGATTTAAATCCATTCATGTGATTAATAAAAGTAACTAAAGAATAAGTTATACAAAAATATTATGTTAAAAGGATTTTCTCTATGCATAGTCTAGAATACCTTCTATCTATAGAAATCAAATCTTTATTCCAATACCTAGGTTACAGGTTTTATTATCTCAACACTTTTTATTCCAGGCATTTGAGTTACATAGCCCCCGAGTAACCACAAGGAAAGACTTTAAGGAAACAAGAGCTAAAATAAAATCATACGGATATATAATCATATTAGAAACTTTTTCTGCATAAGTTGAAGGACGAATTCAATGTTTGCCAAGTGGAAATAACAAAATTGAGGATAATGCATAGCTTTTACATGTTAAAAGATATTAAAAATATCTAAATATGATCTAAAACCCAATAATACTAAAATATGTTTATGGATTTATTCTAAAAATAAAATTCATCTTTAAACAATTAGAGGATGTTAAACATTTTCCTTGTATTTATAATAGCAGAGAAAAAACCAACAAATAAATTTTAAGAGAAAGTATTTAACAAAGCTATTAATTATACAAAATGTCTGAAGAATAATGTCATCTGCTTCAGTTTATTTTTCTAAACATTAATTTAACAATATGTTACCTAATTCCCAAACACAAAACATTTTAAACAAGCACCTGGGAGGCACCATTTCACCAAGGGTGCTGTTGAGTCCATTGGGCAAATCTTCATTTTGAGAAGGGATGGAATGAACTGATGGAATGGGTGGGGCAGAAGGAGTAGATAAAGGAGGGAGAGGAGTCTGGAAAGCTACTCTGGGTCTTTCAGGTGGTGTCATCTCTCCAAAGTGTCTTGGTGTCACACTAAACTGCTTTAGTCTATCAGGCTAAAATAAAGAAAAAAAAACTGTTTGTTATATAGTATCACAAATTTAAAGGGGGAAGGGTCCTCAAAAGACCCTCTCTCCCAGCAGGCACTTAAAACTGTGATAGAGTAAGAGTTTTATAGCTACAAAATATTTCAATGATCTAGTTCTTATTTTATAAATTGGTAACTGAGGCTTTCTGACAAGTACATAAATCACCTAAGGCCTCACTTTTAATGATCAATAATTAGAGCTAGGAATTAATTTTAAATAAACTGGTCTTTCCATTATAATACAATACTGTGCTACTTCTCTATCTATTGCCATTTCTGATATCAAAGTATTCTGCAGAACACAGGCAGCAAAAGCTTTCTGTGAAAGGCCAAACGGTAAATATACTAAGCTTTGCAATCTCTTCACAACTGCCCCACTCAACTATGGTGCTAATGCAGTCACAAACAATATATAAAGAATGAGGGAGGCTGAGCCTCAATAAAACTTTATTTACAAAACAAGTACCAGCTGGGTTCAGCCACAGGCCACAGCTTGCTAATGCTTGCTATAGAACATTCATATGTCCTTTTTTAAGATCTGACATCAAAAGTAAATGCAAAAGTAATGTTTAACTATTGTCTCTGAAAAACATTAAATACATAAATACATATCGTCTCTGATATGGGCCGGTGAGATGGCTCAGCGGCTTAAGCGCCTGCCTGGCAAGCGCGAGGGCCCGAGTTCGACTCCCGGATCCCACATACAAAAAAGGGGCCGGTGATATCGCTCAGTGGCACGGGCGCCTGCTGGCACACGAGGTCCTGAGGTCGACCCCCCGGTACCCACAAAAAAAAAAAAAAATATCGTCTCTGATATTTAATCTCATAAATCAACTTGACACTCTTTAGGGGTTTCAATTCAAATGTCAGACACTCCAAAATTTAACATGCAAATAGATCATATTAAGAAGCTCAAGTTTATAAAATAAAAGGGTATTCTTTTCAGTGGAACCGAGGACTGAACCCAGGAACTTTGCAATGAGCTACATCCCCATCTCTTATTTTACTTTTTTCCTTTTAGACAGGGTTCCGCTAAATTGCCCAGGCTGGGCTTTAACCTGTGATCCTCTGGACTCATCCTCCCAGAGAGTTGGGATTACAGGCATGGGCTACTACACCTGGCTAAAAGGGAATTTTGACTGCAAAAGTTATCAAAGGTTTTTATTGATAGAAGAAAATATATTTAACTTATGAGTTTATCTTGCTTTTTCTGCCAGGTTACCTTATCTGGAATGATTTTTCAAATTAGTCTAAAAGTTTTATTCTGTGAATAGTCAGAAGCACATAGGAGAGATACTGGTGCAGAATTTAACTGGTGTGTGTGTGTGTGTGTGGGTGTGTGTGTGTGTGTGTGTGTGTGTGTGTTTTATGCTGGAGATCGAACACAGGGTCTCATGCTTACTAAACACACTCTACCACAGAGCTTTACTCCTAGTCCTACTATTACTTTTTTAAAAACAAGTAACTCAAAGGATATATACTTAGTATAGGTAGAAATAAATCAAAAGTAGCCTACAGCTGAATAACAATTTAAATTTAAATAATTTTAATGTTAAGAATTTGCTATATCTTTATGAAAGAGTGAACTTTTTAATAAAATTAAAGGTCTTAATCATCATTTAAAGATGAAACAAAAATTTCCCTTAGTAAATAAATACCATATATCAAACTATTTAAAAAGTACTTGCAGCAAGAGCAATAAATTGTTACCTCTTCCTTAACTGCAACAATGTAGTTCATTTCACTTAGGATCAGAATTACAAAGTTAAAGAAAAAAGATTATTGTTGTTCTAGTTTTAGGTTAGGTAACAATAACTAAAAAGCTTAAAGACTAGAATTAAAGTTTCTTTGGAAATTATAAGAGCTCAAGACATATTCAAGATTAACATCAATTGTAAATTAAGCAGATATATTTCCTTTGAAATAGTACATGTAAACAAAGTAAAGGACTAATTTAAAACAAACTGAAAAATGATATGCAAATGAAAAAGAAAAATTAGACAAAGAAACAACAGGTGAGAGTTAAGATTTACACTTTATAAGAACTGAATTTATTTTATTATCGTTCAAACTTATCTACTCTTAACAGTAGATTTGGGGATGTAGGGATAATGAAATGAAAGATTAATAAGATGTGCCAGGAACCCCTACCGATTTCTCAGGGTCTTGTACTCCAGAAGCTGCAACTCTGAGTTCTAAATCTTTTTCTCTAAACAAAATTAAAGTTTTATATATTAAAAAGTTATAGCAAACACTATCAAAATTATAACCATCACTGAAACATACTTGGACACAAAATCTATGTAATACATCTTCAAATAGAAATAATTTCTTTAAACTGATAATAAAATCTTGAATAATACCAAAAATCAAATTTTCTGACTTGATACAGAGTAAACTAGAATTTATATGTAACTGAGGTAGAATAAGTATCTTAAAACCAATCCATGGGATACTTCAAATACAAAGTAATCCACATAAAACAAAATCCAAAAATAAAACCTTTATGAAACAAATCTCTCATAGCATACTGGTATATTTTCACTTCACACAAAGAAGGATAAAAGTTTAAATAAAACTACCATGCTTTCTAACAAGAATTTTAGGGCCTGGGATGTAGCTCAGAGGCACAGCGCCTGCCTGGCAAGCACAAGGTCCTGAGTTTGATTCCCGGTACCAAAAAAAAAAGAAAATGATGTTAAAAGATGGCTAGTAGCAGAGAGCAGGTATTAGCTTCCTCCTAGATGGAAAAGTAAAAGTAAAAGATAGATCTCAAATTCTCTAAAATTAAGACTTCCACTCCTAATTTTAAACTATAGCAAGTATTTTGCAGATATTTCTACAAGAAAGATTATAAACACTAAGATTCGTATACAACATAAATGCCTGTGATTTACCATATGATTATTTTATACTGCATTTATGTGTGTATGCTTGAGATTTTAAAAACATAACATACTCTGTTACTATGTAAGGGATAATCCAATAGGCACACAGATACCATGAAATGTTACTCTAAAGAAAAAATTGAGGGCCGGTGAGACGGCTCAGCGGCTTAAGCGCCTGCCTTGCAAGCGCGAAGGCCCGAGTTCGACTCCCGGATCCCACATACGAAAAAGGGGCTGGTGATATCGCTCAGCGGCACGGGTGCCTGTTGGCGCGCGAGGTCCTGAGGTCGTCCCCCCGGTACCCACAAAAAAAAAAAAAAAAAAAAAAAAAGAAAAAATTGAGCAAGTTAATGAAAGAAGTAACAAGCCTATTGCATAATACATACATAGTTTGATTTGTTACCTATGATAAAGAAAATTAACATTTTCATAGTATTTATTTTCCTTGCTGATTTACAATATACTGATTGACATGTAAGTGATTTATAAATCAAAAATTATGTTAGGAAAAACAGCCCCTTATTTTACAGTCATGATATTTTACATAAGTACATTTTAAATTCAAAACACCTGTATTAAATGCAAACCTTTCATTACCGTCTCTTATTCTTCTGTTGTTCAGCCATTTGTTCCAATAATTCTAGTCTATATTTCTCTTTTCTTCTCTGAGTAAGTTCTCGATCTTCACCTCCTAGAGATTAAGAAAAAAATCTAGTCTTAACTCTTAAGCATCATATGAAACTAAAACTTAAAAAATTCATTTTCTAATTATATCAAAGAATACTGAATATACAAGAAGTATAGAAGGAGTAAATCACATGTGTCAGTATTTCTTCAATTAATTTCTTAATTTATGAGTTTGCATCATGAGTCAAACACAAGATACAGGGCTGGTGAGATAGCTCAGTGGCATAAGTGCCTGCCTTGCAAGCGCGAGGTCCTGAGTTTGACTCCCGGTATCCACATAAAGGAAAAAAAGGGCCGGTGGTATCACTCAGCGGCACAAGCGCTTGCTGGCAAGCGTGAGGTCCTGAGGTCAACTCCCGGTACCCACATAAAAAAAAAAAAAAAAAAAAAAAAAAACAAGACACATAAGCAGCACAAGACTATAACACCTGAGAGAAAGAAAATAAAGTGAGTCCTATAATCATTCAAGTTTTTGCCCAAATACAATTTCCAGACCACATGCACAGGGAAAGAAAACCTAAACAGAGCCAAGAAACTGAGCTAAAATGAATAAAGAGGAACTTGGGGAGGGCAGTATGGCTCAGCAGTAGAGCAAAAGCTTTGCATGTCTGAGTCCCTGGGTTCAATCCCCAGCACCACAAAAAAATAAAGTGAGAAAAGCTAAGGAAACTTAGCTGAAACTAAAGGAACTGAGGAAAGCTAAAATGGTTGAAAGTTTGGAGCAAAGATCCAAAATAAAGTGTGCCTTTCACACTTTACTGGTACTAGTCTGTGTATTCAGACAGAAGTTCCATTTGGCTGAACAAAACACTAAGGAGGACACATAAACCAAAAACTTGCAGACCTAAAACAAAAGAGAAAAATTCAAGTTGCAGCCAGTTAGTATAGAGTTCTCAGTGGCCCCCAAGACTGTAAGGGAAGATTCCAGAAAGGTTACTCTGTAGTAGCAAGGCTAAACTATTCTCTGGAATAAAGAGTACTCTGTATGTCCCTAGCAAAGCTTAAAAACAGCCCTCAAATGGGAGGCTGAGGCAGGAAGATCATAAGTTTGAGCCTAGCCTGGGCAACTTAGGCCTGCCTCAAAAAATAATAATCTTATTTTAAAAGGTCTGGAAAAAAAATAAAAATAAAAAAGGTCTGGGACTGTAGCTCACTGTGAAGACCTGAAGCCAATCCCCAGCACCACCAAAAAAACAAAAAATAAAAACCTCATATTATTATCATATTATTTCTTAGTAACAAAGAAATGTGACTGGTAGGCAAAATTTGAAGATGGCTCCTGTGAGTTCCCTCCCCCTATTGCTGACTCCTTGATTATAATCTCCTCCCCTTGAGTTAGTGGGTAGGACTTATGAGTTACTTCTATAAAACAACAAGGAAGGGTGAAAGAAATTTCCAGATGTAATTAAGGTGACAAATCAATTAAGTTTGGAATAACCAAATTGGAGAGCATTTTAGGTGGATTTGATATAATCAGATGAAAGCCCTTAGAAAAGAGAATGGGCCTTCCCTGAGTTTAGTTATTCTCCTTGCAGCATATAGAGCAAGCAGCCATGGTAAGCAAATCCACATGATGAGAAACAGCAGATGATCTCTAGGAATAGTGAGAAGCCGTCAGTAGGCCTCTAGTTAGAAAAAAAGCCTGCAAAATACCTGAATACATAGTGTGGAAACAAATCCTTCCCCCACTCCAGCCTCTAGATCAGTGATGGCAAACTTCTGGAGCTTTCAACAATAACAAACAGCCGGCAGCAGCACATGTACCACAGGTTCACCACCACTGCTCTAGGTAAAAAATATAGCCTGGATGCATCTTAAGATCCTAGAAAAACAAGAACAATCCAAATCTGAAACTAAAAAAAGGAAAGAAATTATAAACATGGGAGCAGAAATTAATGAAATTGTGATATTTAAAAAATACAAAGTTTAATGAATCAAAGAGTTGATTCATGTACGGAGCGGGGAAAACAGAAGGGAGAGGATGCAGGTTAAAATAAAATCTGCAAGGGTTACACTGTTTCATGCTATGAGGGAGTCATTTCCAATGGACCCTAAGTCCAAATCAGCTAGATTTCAGCAAAAGCGTACCTTTTGGGTCCCAGTGTAAATAACTCATACAACCAAGGTCGCCACTGGCACATGGTTGGCCACTACTGTATATTTTCATATAAATGTAGACTGCCACGAGGGCTTGGGGAAGACTAAGCAGCTGAGGACTGCTTCAAGCATGGGCAGACTAGGGCCTTGAGGACTGCCACATGGGTGTGCACGGCTGAGCAGTACGTGAGAATAAAGGCATGTTCAGACATTTCCACGACTGTCTGTTCTTCAGGCTGACCAAATCTCAAGTGAACCTCCCCAGTCTGAACTGGTGACAAGACAGAGGAGAAGGGAAAATTAAGAGGATCAAGATGTGATATATATGTGTACCAATTCCCCCAGGATGAATGTATTTTCTATGCATCACGAACATATGCTAATAAAAGGGGGGACACACAGCCTGGCTAACACCTGGATTATAGCCTTTTGAGACCATGAATAAAGGACCCAACTAAATCATGATCAGATTTCTAACCCACAGAAAGTGGGATGTAGTAAGCGTGGGTTTTTTTAATTTTATTAGTACATGTTTGCAATACATGAGTTGTACACTCATCTTATGGAATGAGTACATGTACATAACACATCTTAATTCTTTTTTAATCCCCTTCTCCCCATCTCCCTCCCTTCCTAAGTCTCCTTTTCCTATTTTCATTATTATCTTTAGTCCATGTCTACAACATAAAATGTGTGCATTCATTGTGGGTATATGGTATGTGTACATGACACATCTTAAATATACTTCTCCTTCCCCTCTTCCCCTTTCCTCTTCCCCTCCCCCCTTACCCTTGGTCTCCTAGACCCCCCTTCCCATTTACAAAAGAGCTATATCTTCCTGTTTCCTTCTATCAATCCTTTATTTTGCTTTTAATTTGTACTTTGCCCTATTCAAATGATACCATTTGGTATTTAAGCTCGTGTGTCTCATTTATTTCACTTGACATTATATTTTCTACATGCATCCATTTTCCTACAAACATCTCAAATATATCCTTCTTTACAGCAGAGTAGTATTCCATTATATATAGATACCACATTTTCTTTATCCATTTGTCTGTTAAAAGACATATTATTAGCTGTTATGAATTGTGCTGCTGTAAACATTGGTATGCATGTATGGCTGTAACATGATGTCTTTAGCTCTTTTGGGAAGATACTTAGAAGAGGAATAGCTCAGTCAAATGGAATTTCTAATTTTAGTTCTTTGACAAATCTTCATACTGATTACCATAGTGGTTGTACCAGTTTGCATTCCCACCAACAATATAGGAGAGTTCCTTTTTCACTGCAGCCATGCCATGCCATGCCATTATTTGATTTCTTGGTGATTGCCCATTTTTTTCTGGTGTAAGATGAAATCTTAGCATTTTAATAGACACTTCTCTAATGGCCAGAGATGCTGAAAATTTTTCATAACTTTATTGGCAATTTGAACTTCTTCCCAGAAGAATCTATTGATTTCATTTGCCCATTTCCTTTATTAGTATTGTACATGTTTGTAGTACATGTTTACCTTACTTGTGAAAAGTTGGTACATGTATAAAATGCACCTTAATTCCATTTTTCATCCCTTTTCCCTTCCCTGCTTCCCCCCATTCTTGAGTTTTTAACATGTTTGCAGTACATATTAACACATACTTCTGAGTCAGTATGCATACATAACACATCTTTTTTTTTTTTTTTTTTTTTTTGTGGGTACCGGGGGGTCGACCTCAGGACCTCGCGCACCAGCAGGCGCCCGTGCCGCTGAGCGATATCACCGGCCCCTTTTTCGTATGTGGGATCTGGGAGTCGAACTCGGGCCCTCGCGCTTGCCAGGCAGGCGCTTAAGCCGCTGAGCCATCTCAACGGCCCCAACACATCTTATATTTTTGTCTCCTATCCTTTCATTTCGTTTCCCCTCCATCTCTTGATCCTCTTCCCCTTTCATAAAAATCTACTTCCCTCCTTGCTATTATCTTTTATTTTGCTCTTTATTTATAGTTTGGGTGTCCCATATAAGAGAAACCATGTGATATTTAAGCTTGTGTTTCTGCTTTATTTCACTTAACACCGTGGTCTCAAGGTACATCCATTTTCCTACAAATGACTCAAGTTTATCTTTCTTTACAGCAGAGTAGTACTCCACTGTGTGTAAATACATTATCCATTCATCTGCTGATGGACATATAGGCTGCTCCCAAGATTTAGATATTATGATTTGTGCTGCTATGTATAAGCATGGGTATGCATGTATCATTATGTGATGTCTTTAACTCTTTCAGGAAGATACCTAGAAGGGCATTAGATGGATCAAATAGAATGTCTAATTTCAGTTTTTTAAGGAATCTCCACACTGATTTCCACAGTGGTTGTACTAGTTTACGTTCCCACCAATAGTATACAAGAGTTCCTTTTCCCCCACAGCCTTTCCAGCATTTGTTATTTGATTTCTTGATGATGGTCATTCTTTCAGGGGTAAGGTGAAGTATCAGTGTTGTTTTAATTTGCATTTCTCTAAAGGCCAGCAATGTTGAGCATTTCTTCATGTACTTATTGGCCATTTGTACTTCTGTGAAGTGTTTTCATTTCATGTGCCGATTTTTTGAATGAGTCTTTTGAGGGAAGTCTAATTTTTTTGAATTCTTTATATATTCTAGATATTAGTCCTCTGTCTGAGGAATGGCTGGTAAAATTTTCTTCCAATTCTGTAGGTTGCCTTTTGACTCTGTTGACTGTTTCTTTTGTTGTGAAGAGATTTTTTAATTTGATATGACCCCATTTGTTGGTTCTCAGAACTATTTCCTGTGCAGCCAGGGTTCTTCTGTTCAGGAAGTCTTTAACAACACCTATGACTTCAAGCGTTTGACCTATTTTATCTGCCAGCAGGTTAACTGGTTATGTTTTAACATTCAGTTTTTTTAATCTGTTTTTAGTTTAGTTTAGCACATGGTGAGAGATACAGGTCCAGCTTCAATCTTCTGCATGTGGATAACCAGTTTTCCCAACACCATTTGTTAAAGAGAGTACCTTCACTCCAGTGTATGTGTTTGGACCCTATGTCAAAGATCAAATAGTTGAATATGCTTGGCATTGTTTCTGCATGCTCTATTCTGTTCCACTGATCCTCATGTCTGTTTTTGTCCCAGTATCATGCTGTTTTTATCACACTAGCTTTGTAACATAACTTCAGGTTCAGGATTGTGATGCCTCCCAGTTTGCTCTTTTTATCCAAGGGTGCTTTTGCTATTCTGGGTCTCTTCTGGTTTCATATGAAATTTAGGACTGTTTTCTCCAACTGGGTAAAAAAAATTGCAATTTTGATTGGGAGTACACTGAATATCAGTTTTGGAAGTATGGCCATTTTGACTACATTGGTTCTGCCTCTCCAGGAACAGGGGAATGTAATCTTGTGGCAAATAAATTCAATAAACATAGTGCAGATTTGGACATGAATGTAGAAGATCAAGAGGAAGAATAGCAGCCAATAACAGAAACATGATAGAACATGAGCATACAGAACTGAGAAGCCAGGTTTGGTGGCACATGCCTGTAATCCCAGCACTTGGGAGGCTGAGGCAGGAGGATCACTGCAAGTTTGAGGCCAGCCTGGGCTACATAGTGAGTTCAGGCCACCCATAACTACATAGCAAGACCCTGTCTCAAAAAAAGAAAAAAGAAAAAAGAAAAAAAAAAAAAAAACCTGAGAAACGTAGAACTTCTAATAAGAAATATTAATTTGATCCTTCTGTTGTATAAATTATTCAAATCCAATGATATACTCAAAATAATGAATGAAGAAACAAGTATGTCATACAATAAGGTTTTAGAGGAAAAAAAAAAAGCAAATCTCAGCAATGCCAGGAATCTGTCGCAATTAATGAAATGAAAATTTTTATAAGTATATTACTGGGCTGGTGAGACAGCTCAGCAGCATAAGCGCCTGCCCAGCAAGCGCGAGATCCTGAGTTCGACTCCTGGTACCCACATAAGGAAAAAAAAAAAAAAAGGGCCAGTGATATCGCTCAGTGGCATGGGCGCCTGCTGGCGCACAAGGTCCTGAGTTTGACCCCCAATACCCACAAAAAAAAAAAAAAAAAAAAGTATATTATTAATTATGGGGATAGTACCATTACTATAGTAGTGGTATTGGTCTAAAAATAATATGTATGCCAACAGACATATAAAGAATGCCATGCAACAAGATCATTTTTTGGCTATTTTGAACTGTTTACATTTCTCTGACAATATCACATGTAGAGTCCAGAATCCCTTGAATAAGTTATAAAAAATCATGGAAGAAATCATTAGTACATGCAAGAATGCAGTAAAAACTAGAAAAATTTGATCCTTCTGTAACAGTAGATGAAATTATGAAATTGTGGAGAGGACATCTGCATTTTTGCTAATACATCAAAGGAAAATGGCACAAATACAGGAAAAAATTATATAAAATATTTGCCTAATGGTTACACTTATGAATATATGTCTATACCAGAAAAAGTGCAAACCCTTTGATGTATGGGCATTCTTTTTTTTTTTTTTTTCTCTAATATGCGGGTACCGGGAGTCAAACTCAGGACCTCGCGCTTGCCAGGCAGACCCTTATGCCGCTGAGCTATATCACCAGCCCATAATGTTGTTTTAAAATTAATTAACGGCTTATTATTTGAATACCACATGTTATATGCACATAGTTATTATTTGAATATATCCCCAGCACAAGAATTTTTATAAAAAGAAACATATTTTTGTGGCACCGTACAGCCAAATCAAAAATCTTTACCAGTACATGCAAAGACAAAGCAAAAATGGGGCAAAATCATAAACTCTGAAAATTGTTCTGGTGTAAAATTTTCTAAATGGACTGATAAAAGAATTCTTTGTATGCTGACTTATAAAAATCATACATGTACATTAACTGAAGGAAAACCTGATGTCATTGAGTACAATAATGCAAAGAAAGTGCATCACTAAGTTATTTAGCCTTAATATTATATAGAACTATATAGTCCACATTAAATATTCAGCATGGTACTTTTCATAATGTAAGCACTGATAAATGTTTTCTATGATTAATAAAAGTAGTATTATAACACTGAGTTTTCATTAAAGATCTTTCATACAACACTGCAAACATGTAATCATTTGGAAATTTTGTACATACCAAAGAGCATCCCTGCAAAAGGACTACAGATTTCTCGACTAGCAGATTTGGATGGTTCATTGTCTCGAGCACTAAAACAAAAAGAGAGTATTAATTAATATCTAGATAATTTTCAGGAAGCAAAAACAGCGTAAAATGTAGATATGAGTTACTGCCTTTCAAAGTACTATGGGCAATACAATATTTACATATCTTTCAAAATTTTATTAGTGCATGTGTGTTGTACACAATGTTTACATTCTTTGTGGGAAGTTGGTACATGTATGTAAGACATCTTACTTCCTTTTTTCATCCCCTTTCCCTCCCCTGCCTACCCATCTTTTTATCCCCTTGCTTTTAATATATATACATATATACATTGTGTATATACGTATACATATATATATACGTATCTGTATACATATATATATGTATATATATATAATCATGGCATTTTATTATTATTTTTTTTTTTGTGGGTACCGGGTGTCGACCTCAGGACCTCACGTGCCAGCAGGTGCCCATGCCACTGAGCGATATCACTGGCCCTTTTTTCGTATGTGGGTTCTGGGAATTGAATTCGGGCCCTCGCGCTTGCCAGGCAGGCGCTTACGCTGCTGAGCCATCTCATCGGCCCCTTATTTCTTTATAGAGCAAAATACCAGTGTATTCAGGCTCTATAAAAATATAACCTTTTAGCTGGGTTTGGTGGCATATGCTTGTAATCCTAGCACTTGGGTGACTAAGGCAGGAGGATCTCAAGTTTAAGGACAGCCTGAGCTACATTGAGAGCTCCAGGTCAACCTGACTATAGAGTGAGGTGATAAAATCTTTTTCTTCAGCCTGCTTCACTGGTTCTACAGATTAAAAAATATAAAATCCTTTTTCATAAGAGTGGTTATCCAGGGGCCGGTGAGATGGTTCAGTGGCATAAGCGCCTGCCTTGCAAGCGCGAGGGCCCGAGTTCGACTCCCGGATCCCACATACGAAAAAGGGGCCGGTGATATCGCTCAGCGGCATGGGTGCCTGTTGGCACGCGAGGTCCTGAGGTCGACCCCCCGGTACCCACAAAAAAAAAAAAAAAGAGTGGTTATCCAGTAATAAAAATGGATATAAGTGCATATAATAAATCCTAAAAGAGAAACTATAAGCAATGCACATACTTAGAAAAGGCGATCATCTCTTTAAAAACAACAAAAAACCTTCCTTGAAGATAGAAACAAGGGGAAAAAATAATTCCCTCAATGAAAATTTAATTAGAAAGAACACAATAAACTCTCTTATTGCAAGTATTCTTTACGTACTACATTTCTTCAAAGAGACACCCTGACATATGACAAAAATCAAAAATATCTTCATTATACATTAGAATCATTTATCCTTATATGATACAAGAAATCATCAAAATTAAAAAGCTATGAAGTTATTTCCTGTCTGTCCAAAGAGAGAAACATATATGAGCACTAACTTCTAAAGGAAACATAAAAAATTATCTATTCAATAAGCTGAAAATCAAAAAGTTTTGAAAGAGAAATTCACACTGCACAAATACTTTCAGTTTATGTTCAAAGTGCATGACCATGATTCCCAAGATACTTTAAATAGATTTTCACTCCATTAAATTATATGTATATCTCTATCTCTCTTACTTCAAACAAATTTATATACTTTATAATGACAGGGACCTACTCACAACATGTTGGGCAGGCTTTATAACTAAAAACTTGTTCTTCAAAATAATGCCGTAAAGTACTATAAATTCACATTTATTACCTCTTCACTTTTTTTTTTTTTTTTCACTTTAATTCCTTTCTCACTAGGTAGGAAGGCTGTCAACATACTATACCTTTCTACTTTTTCAAGGAGCCAGTTTTAGGTAGGTGCTGTTTCAGTGTAGTAACTGAAGGGTAGAACTTATATCACATACTATACCTTTCATTTCCAGCAGATGAAATTCGTGTGTTTGATTGTTCTATGACATCACCATCATTCTCCATAGAAGGCACATCCCCTCGTCTTTTCCCATGCATCCTTAAAAACACATTATCTTATAGAGCATGTTCCACATACAGTGGACCTTCTCATCTCTTTAGCATTTTAACATTTGATGTTGGAAACATTAAAGGGAACAGAGTGTTATAATGAAGTTTTACTGTAAACATATTCTAAAATTAATTCAAATGAGATTTGTTTCAAGTATGATCTGCTGGTTAATAACAGACACTAAGAGTTTAAAGTTTTGGGTTGGGTGGGTTTGGTTGGGCTTGGGCTTGGGCCTGGGCTTGGGCTTGGGCTTGGGGTGGAGTAGGGTTTGGACTGGTTTGCAGTGCCAGGGAACTGCACCCAGGGCCTTGCTAGGTAGGACCCATACACCTCATACTAATTAAAAATTAGTATATTTTTAAAGGAGATTATTATAAATTATTTCAATATAACTTCTGGAAAATTTTTATTTCAAATTACAAACTTCGAACATTTTTAAAGTCAAGGCAAGTTAAGGTAGACTTTTTATCATTCACTTAATAAGCAAATAATTGAGCAACTCTTGCATGCTAGGTACTCTCTGGGCACTATATATACACAGTCGCTGCACTCATGAAGACTGTAATCAAAACTCAAAATGAGACTTTTTAAAGTTAACATTCATAAATTTTGGGAATTACTTCACTGTATATACAAACCTTCTAACTTAAAAATTTAGCAGCAATCTTACCAATAAATTAAATCAAAGACAGAAAACCACAACATTTGCTAACACATATATAACATGAAAGAATATATGTTAACAAAAGCTGAGTGGAAAGCATGAACAAACAGGCCAATCTGTGGATAGACATGATCAGTTCTCTTACAAGTACAGAAATGAAAAGAGTAAGAATAGTTTTCTAATTTCTTCTTTAAAAACCTTTTTAGAAAATAATAATGAAAAAATTTTTAAATTAACATTTTCTTTTTCCATTTGGCAAACACTGATTTTAATTTAATTTCCCAGACCTCAAAAATGAATATAACTTTCTTTATACCAATACTTATCCAAGAAAACCAGTATTTCATAAGTCCTATTTTCTTAGGTGGCTGCTGAGTTAGTTAAAAACTAGACTGTCTTTCTCAAGAGCACTAACAGAAATATGGTTGTTAAAGTACTGTTATGGTTTATATCTAGATGTCCACACAAAGCCTCATGTACTCATAGGTGGGGCTTTTGGGAGGTGACTGAATCATGAGTGTGTGATACTTATCACTGGATTAGTTCACTGATGGGTTTATAGCTGGGTGGGATGTTGGGAGGTGAAGACTGGCAGAAATAGGTGGGCTCCTGGGTGCATGGCCTGAAAGGAGAGATATTCCTTCATCCTTTGCTGTTTCCTGCCTGCCATGCCATGAACGGTTTCTCCTCTGCCATGCCTCCCTGCCTTGGAACCAGTCAACTACAGGATGAAACCTCTACAAACTGAGCCAATATAAACCTTTCCTTCTTAAGAGTTGTGGGTGTCAAGTCTTGTGTCTCAGCATCAAGAAAGTAACTAAGACAACTACAAATCAATATTTTTAAATGAATTTTGCTAGCAAATTAATAAAACTGGCAATTTTCAGTTTTAATAGAAAAGGAACTTTTCACTCTGATAGAACCAGTATATAAAATTCTCTCTTGTTTCCATCACACTAAATACTGTCAAAATCACCTGTGGAGAAAAAAAACTATTTGGATTTTAATCTGAATAATTTAATGTTTTGGGATGATATACAAAACGACTTCCATTTTTTATCCACATCTAAAACAGAGCTCTCAATGAACCATTTAAAAAAGAATTTCAAATTTATTTCAATTTATCAAAAAATACGTGATTTCACCTAACCTAAAGTCTAGGTACTCTCTTTTAAATTGACGCATCAGTTTTAGTGCCATCTCCTATATCTACAACTGAAAGCACAAGTAAATGTAAACTAAAAAATTCGAGCTTGTAATCAACAATGCCAGGTAACTAAGTTTAGTTATACTGAATCTACCATGTGCAGAAGATTTCACAGAGCAGGCGGAGAAAAGCCTCCTTGTACAGATAGCCTTGGCTAGTAGCTGGGAACACAGATTTTAGGAGAGTTCCCACCATTCCAATAACAAGTAAGAGTGGCTCACTATTGCTAAGCTAATTGCCCAAACAACATAGTTCATGCTAAAATACCTTAAGGGACTCTGGAATTTTAGTACATGATAAGAAAAGAGTGCCTAAATGACCAGCCTCTAATAAAAATCTTGAACACTGAATCTAAATAAGCAAACATTTCCTCACGTTGCCAACAATTCAATAGTGAAGGAATTAAGCATCTCCTGTGTGACTTCTCCAGGAGTTGATCTGGAAAGCTCGTTGTCTCCTTTCCTTCTGATTTTGTCCCATGCACCTTTTCCCTTTGCTGATTTTGCTTTCTATCTTTTTGATGCAATAAATCATGGTCATGATTACAACTATACAGATAGTCATGATTACAACTATATATACAACTATATACACAAATCCTAGAAAGTCTTCCTAGAGAATCAACAAACCTAAGAGTGGTCTTGGGAACCCATGACACAACATGCAAAAGTAAACGCATTTATGTGGCAAAGTGGTAGCCATATCAATGAAAATTTTAAGCAGAGTAATTTAAAGTTATAAATTTTTTAAAGCGAACTTGGAATTCTAGAATTAAAGGCCAATTACACATACAAAATATGTTTATAAAATTTACCAAAGAAAGAAAAGAAAAAAAATTTACCAAAGAGCTTGTGGCTTTCTGCATTTTCAATTAAGAGGTCTAAAGACAATATTTGGATTTACAATTCTAGCTTATTTTTATACAGCTATATGAAAGCATCCACACTTAAATATGTATCAGCATTTAAAGGTAACTTAAGGCTCTTTAGCATATAAAGATAAGAAAGCAAGCACTATATGCCCAAGAGGTCATTTTCAAAGTTCATTCTAAATTCAAGAAATTTAACAATTTTACTTATGCATAAAAGCAAGGTCTCTGCTAAAATCTATAATAAAACCACAAAGCTTCCCAGTAAACAGTCCATATAAAAGATGTTCTAAGGTGTACCTTCCACTGAAGAAAAAAAAAAATCATTAACAAGATTATAAAAGCCACCTGTCACTGATAATTATAACAAAATCAACATACAAGACATATTTAGTCAAGAAAAAGAATAGAGGCTGGGCGTGGTGGCACATGCCTGTCATCCCAGCACTCAGGAAGCTGAGGCAGGAGGATTGCCACAAGTTCGAGGTCGGCCTGGGCTACATAGCGAGGTCAAGGCCAACCTGGACTACACAGCAAGGCCCTGTCTCAAAAAAAGCAAAAAAATAAAAATAAAAATAAAAATATCATTAATACTATGGCCTTCAGAGCCTATAAATCTTTTGGTTTTACTTAAAAGATCATGAAATGTTAAGGCATCCTTTTGAGCTTTATGAAACAACTAATGATTGTGTTTATCTTTGTTAAATTAAGAATTACTATTTACAAATAGAGATTCCATAAATATTTTTAAAGTTATTAATGCCAGACATTAAAAAAGGAAGAGAACTTGAGCTGTGAAAACCAATTATAGTTTGGTACAGTCAGCTACCTTATTCTCTATTAAAAATATCCCTGGGCCAGTGATATTGGCATAAGCGCCTGCCTGGCAAGCGCGAGGTCCTGACTTCGACTCCCGGTACCCACATAAAGGAAAAAAAAGGGCCGGAGATATCGCTCAGCGGCACAAGTGTTTGCTGGCAAGCGCAAGGTCCTGAGGTCAACTCCCAGTACCCACGTAAAAAAAAAAAAAATCCCTATAATTTTATAGAATTTCCTCCATTTACTAAATATCCTTTCAATAAAGCAGCATTCCCCAAGCTTGCATCTAATAAACTTGGCATTTAATCATTCTTATCTAGCCTGTTAGTTCACATTAACAATTTTTCCAACCTTATGGGATTACTCCTTCATGATAACATCCAGGACTAATGTATTCACTAAATAAGAACAATATGATCCCAAACAAAGTCCAGGGATTCAGTATAGGTCGTTTGTTCCTCAGAAGTCCTTTGTGTTTAGTTATTAAGAACTTTAGAGCTAGAACACCAAATAAAACTGGTCCTGTGACCTAGAAGCAAACTATCTATATATATATTATGGCTTTAAATACATAGTACAGTTACCACCCCTCAACCTAGTGGGTTTTGGCAGAAAAGGACAGACCTCATAAAAGAGAAAATTTGCTTCCTTGAATGCAAATCAGATTATGACTGAGGGAATGAAATAACTGCCAAATGATTTCCCTTTTTTTCCTTTCCTATGTCTTTAAAAAGACATGAGTATTTAGTTGATGAGGTGAAAATCTTAATGTCCTCAGAACCCAGATACAAACTCAAAACGTTAATGTATCAATTTTGTTTAAACTTTCTTTAAAAATAAAGCAAGTAAGCTGAGTCTGGTGCCAAATGTCTATATCCCAGCACTTGGGAGGCTGAGGTCGTGAGTTGGGAGGCCAGCCTGGGCTATATAGAGAGTTCAAGGCCAGCCTCAACTACATAGTGAGACCCTGTCTCAAAAATCGAAAAAAAAAAAAAAAAAAAAAAAAAAAAAAGAAAAGTAAAGCTAACTGTTGAAAACCACAGGTATTTCAGCCATCTAATTTAAATAGGAATAAAACAATTTCTAAATGATAATGAATACCTTTTTCTCTTTCCTTAATAAGCTATCCTACTTCAGAATTAAATTTACAATGTTTACATTATCAATAACACATTATAAAATTAAAATTTTTACCATCTGTTGGTCCTATATTGATACAGCACATTGGAAAGAAGAATCCAGTTTCTCCTTACTTAAAAGAAACCATCTAATTGATAATAATAGCAGCTATATCACTTTGCTTTCATATCAAAAATTTCTCTCTTATAAATGAATTCTGCTATTAAGGGTACTACTGTTATAAAATTCTGAAATGTTTTTCTTACTGTTTTCAGTTCTTTCCCAAAACCTGAAACTTTAACAACAGTGTTTTCTATTTTCAACTCTTATCTTCGAAGTGAGGGAAACAATTTTTAAAATGGCCTATCCAAAGATAAATGAAAACTATTAAAAGAAGAAAAAGTAACACCAAGTTAGGTGACTTAAATGCTAATAAGCCATTTCTCCCCACTTATATCTTATACATTAAGCTTAAAAGAATGTCCTACACTAAGTAAGCACTACATCTATGTGGCTAACAGAGATTTCCAACTTTAGAAGGAGCACTATTTCAGAACTGTATTAAATGACTACTAATTATAATCGGCAAATATCAACATTTAAGTAAAATGAAAGTCCTAAGCACATTAATCATATAGAAAAAAAAAACATCATTTTAATGCTAAAAACTTCTTTTACTTATTAATATTATATGCTAAAATAAAATATAAGGTAATATATAAACTTCTACAGCTCACATTAATAAAGAATAGGATGACTGCTTAAAAAGAGTCTATAAATTTCAAAGGATTGTAAGGCATACTACTACATTCAACTATAAACGGTTCCTAAAACATAAATTTTACTCAAATTAGTAGGCATATAAAAACAAATGAAATACAAAGAATGCAACTGTCACTCACAGTGCTAAGCATCTTGTTAATTATGTAAAAATATTGCCAGTGATTCATGGTATGAGTTTTAAAAAGTATTATTTCTTGAAGAAAACTTTCACTTTCCCATCTTTAAATAAATACACTGTTGTACATTGAAAAGTTTATAAAGTAATTAGAAGCCAAGGTCAAAAATGCAAAATAAAGCATAGATTTTATGAGAGACTGACTTTAGGAAGAGGGGAAAAAACAGAGAACGAGAAAAAGAAAATTAATTTTGTACATTAGTCTCAAATTTTTACCTAATAAAGAATCATTTATCCTACTAACTGCTTTGCCTATTAAATAAATATAAATTATTGAATGACTGTTGTGAAATATTTGGGGGATGGGGCTTGAAATAACTCCAATTACCATCAAGATATATGTGAAACACTTTAACACTTGAAAATATGAGAGCTGATACATTAACAAAACGAAGTAATATGACTTGTTTTTCTTCCTCCCCCCCCCTTTTTTTTTTTCTTTTTTTCAGTAATGGGGATTGAACCCAAGGCCTCTGTACTGACTACATCCCCAGCCCTCTTTTATTTACTTATTTTCTTTTCTCTTTTGCGACAGAGTCTTGCTAAGTCACTAAGTTGCCCAGGCTGGGCTGGAACTTTGGATCATCCTGCCTCAGCCTCCCAGAGAGCTGAGATTACAGGTATATATCACCACACCTAGCTAATAGGACTTACATTTTGAAGAAATACATTAATATTTAACTAGACTTAAGTTCTTCAGTGAGAACTCAACCACATGTTTATTCTCAAAATACTAATTGGGGAAGCTCATATAAAAAGTTCATTTCATTTATAAGATACATGAGAAAATAAGATAGTTGTCAAGTCACTAGGATAGAATCCATTTGTTAATTCATACATAAAATTATCACGAGGTTTAATAGTAAAAAGTAAAATACATAAAAAACAAAGTAGCAGTCATATCTTTCTTAAGATTCCAAACTCAAAAGGTATGCATACATTACATTCTAAAGGTAAACATAAAAGAAAAAAATTCTCATGTACAAAGAAAACATCACCAAAAGTCCAAGACTACCTGAAGTTCCCCAAATGAGAGTTCTTTTAGTTAGGGCAGCTTTGATTACCCTCAGACATAAGCATTTTCAGGTACAAGTGAAACACACTACAGAATTTGGAGCATTTTCTGAAGTACAATTAGATTCAGATCAGAGAAGCTACAATGGGAATTCCAAAATTATAAACCCTTCACTTAAATTATCTAAACCAGTATGAACATTAAAAATATTGTGGCCTTGTGTGGTAGCCAGCTGGGAGACTGAAGCAAGAGGATCTCAAGTTCAGATTCTGGGCAACTTAGCAAGATACTATTTCAAAATAAAATGTTAAAGGCAGACGATGTAGCTCAGTGCTCCCTGGATGCAATCCTCAATACCCCCCACCCCAAAAAGTGTGAAGAGGATATAACAGCTACAAAATAAAGAGTAAAAGAGAACTGTAAAACTTATGTAGTGTTTATATTTAAAATACTAAGCTTTGCACAGTGGCAGTATCATAGCCAATGAAGTTTATCCAAGATGCTATTATTGCTAATAGAATACTAAAGATGCAGTATTATCCCTGAGAAAATTTTCTAAAATACTAAAAAAGTAAATTATTTGGACTAATAAATGAAACAGGTCCCATAAACTGTTCAAAATTTAGATTTAACCCTTTCAAGTTAACAAGCCAATGACAAATATGGGACCCTGTAATATTTCTTTCTCTAAAAGTTAGGTAAATATATGTCCAGATTTTCAGTAGTAAAGATGAATATGACAATAAAGTAAGATCTCACTGTAGTAATTACTAATATTACTACAAATATAATCATTCAAAGGAAATGAAAAGCATCTGAAAATCCAATAAAAACATGTCATTTCACTTAGAAAATGTTCAATAAGTAACTTGAAAACAAATATATTGATAATTAGAGTATATGAACATTAAAGGAATAAACTATTTTAATAATTAACAAACTATTTCACTTATTTTAAATTGTCCCTTTTTCCCCCACATTTTAACATCTGAATTGGGATGGCCATCAACCTGTTTTTAAGCCATGTCACTGCACAGAAATGTTATTTTTCCCTTGCCAGTTATTTGAGACAATCAAGACACTCTGAATTCTTGTCTTGGGGTTTTTGGACACTTACTGGCAGCACGAATTCAGACTGTGAACCTGTGTACTGGTTTACACTTCAAATTTCAAGGGAAGATTTTAGTTTTTTCACTCTCTTTTCAGTGCCAAGCTTAAGACATGGAAATTTCCTTTGTAAAATTTTTGTTTTGATTTGTTTACAGTGCTAGGGATTGAACCCATAACTTCATACTGAACTATATCCCCAGTCTTATTTTATTTTTAATTTTGAGACAGGATCTCACTAAGTCACTAAGTTGCCCAGGCTGGGCTCAAAATTCCAATCCTCCTGCCTCACCATGTCTAGCTTCAATTTCCTTTCTGTCCCCTTCTGTGAGAATGTTTATTTCCCATTTATTTTCACATGAAAGGTATAACTTTCAGGTTTTCAGCTTTATAACAGGGTCCCAATCTTGGGTGTTTAGTTTACCTTTTTCCCCTGGTGGCTCATAAATAACAGTGCTTTATAAAACTGATAGTATCTTAGAATATATGGTAAATCAAATGAAACTGCCACTCCCTAATATACTGATAAAGAGTAACACAGTATTAATAAGAAAATAAAAACAAAGTGGTAGATACCTGTCATTTGTATACACTCTCAAAAGTCTTCTATCAAAATCACTTTCATATCTAAACCTTTCATCCATTTCTTCACTTACTTCAGGATCTCTGTCTGGTTTATAATACTGTCTATCAAAAACAGGATCCTCATGAAACCTGCAAAATCTTCTTTCTGAAACACCGGCCTTGCTGGCAAACCTTTGGTGTTTTGTATTGGAAATATCCACTTCCTCATTAGGTTTTTTAGTAATTCTTTTATTCCTTAATTCAATTTCATCATCCAGTTGTCGATATCTGTCCTCCTCTAGTCGTCTTCGGTTTAGAAGCTCTTCATAGGTCTCTGAAGGAGTTAAGACAACCCTCCTGGGGCCTTCTGAATTTGTGCAAGATGTTTGTATTTGTGGAGGTAAATCAGATTTAACTTGACTAACAGGATGTTTATTTCTTTGATTTTTGGGCTGTTCAATTAAAAAAGAAAAAAAATCAATGAAATACTATCCCTTAAAATATAAGTAAAGCCTTAAACTCTCAATTCCGACATTTAAGCACCTATAAGAAATATTTTTTCTTTAGAAAAAGAATTCAAGGAAAATTTACCTTGCAATAAAACATCAAATATTAATAAACAGACAATAATAAAATGAATAAGTGGCTATAAAAACAGAAGACAAACTAAATCCAAATTCCAGAAGATAACCAGACATATCTTTGCAATTAAATATTATTTCAAAATATTTCAAGTTAAATTCTTCCTCAACATAAAGAACACAGAAAGTGGTAAGGTTTTGACTCTAATAACATCAACCATCCTAAAATTTGGGAAATACATATATATACATAGATAGCTAGAAATTGTCAACATAAAAAAAAATCACTTAAAAATAAAAACCAAAAATTATCTCATAAAACTGATCTCTAAAATTTCCCCAGTGAGATTACATTTAAAGAGGTAACATAAGTTCGTCAGTGTTAGATAACACAATTTCCAAAATAAATATTTAAATGTCCTGTGTTTGGCTTAATTTTTCAAATTTTTAAATAAAACCCAAGTCACTTATCTAAAATACAAAAAGATTTTCAAATACATACAAAATATTCAGGCTGTGGTATTAAAACTTTAAAACCAAAACTTACCTCAGTGCTCTTTTCTACCTGTCTGAACTTTTCACTGGATTCTTCCTTACCCCTGAGAAACTGATTATATTCTTTGTTTCGTTCAAGTTTCAACCTTTCCTTAAAACAGAAATCAAAAAGCAATGTTAATTCCAACTTCAGGAAAAATTATTTTAATATCAAATCAGAATCATACAAATCAAAGTTGTTACCCAGAATCAAGGTTTACTAATAATTTCAAGGATATAAATCATTACAAAGAATAGGACCAAAAGGAAAAGTTCTGACCATCAATACAGCTCCCCACATCTCTCTTGCCACGTGAGAATATGTATGCTTTGGTCCACTAAGACATGAGATCTCTAATTATGAAACATTTCCACTTTATTACAGTAATTACAGAAATTAGATGACATTTTCCAAAGAGCCATTCCCCATAAACCCACAAATTCCAGATTTCTTTACCAACAGCAATCCTAAACAAACCAGCTACATCCTGCCCATAGCATTCATAGATGAATCTCTCCTGTTAGTAAATATGATAACTCTGTTTGCAAGGAAGTCTATCATTAGCACATTTCCAAAAAGATATGACCCAATTATATTTTTTCTCAAGGACAACTCCTCTTTCCCTCCCCTAATTCCCCAACCCACTCCCAAAACATCTGCTGCTAAACATTTCCTTCCCAAGATCAAAGAAGGACTCTTGGGCCGGTGAGACGGCTCAGCGGCTTAAGCGCCTGCCTTGCAAGCGCGAAGGCCCGAGTTCGACTCCCGGAACCCACATACGAAAAAGGGGCCGGTGATATCACTCAGCGGCACGGGTGCCTGTTGGTGCGCGAGGTCCTGAGGTCGTCCCCCCGGTACCCACAAAAAAAAAAAAAAAAAAAAAAGAAGGACTCTTGTTATATTTTAAATACAAAAAGGTAAAATTACACACACACTAAAATATTATAATATAAATGTTCTATTAGTATGTAAATATTACATTAGGAAATGTTCTTACATTCTTAATACTGCTAATGTCACTGAAACAAAGTAATCTAAAAGAATATTTATGAAATTAGGACTGTTTTTTGAAACTTACTGTCCTTTTGTTTTATATACTGATCTACCTTGGAAATTGAGTCTATACAAGAGGTATATAATATTTTATTGCTACCACCTCTAAAAAATATGAGTAGAAGCACACAAAGAGCCCCAACCCTTACCCTCACACAAGCTCACTATACTCTCACATCTGTTTCACTGATAATTGTGTCCACATCATAAACGTTGTAGTACAGAAACTATTGCTGAAAAAATAAATTCCGAATATTCAATTTACGTGTAATCACATAACAAAAGTACCAACACATTAAGAAATATATCATCACATGGGCTGGTGAGACGGCTCAGCGGCTTAAGCGCCTGCCTTGCAAGCGCGAAGGCCCGAGTTCGACTCCCGGAACCCACATACAAAAAAGGGGCCGGTGATATCGCTCAGCGGCACGGGTGCCTGTTGGTGCGCGAGGTCCTGAGGTCGTCCCCCCGGTACCCACAAAAAAAAAAAAAAAAAAAAAAAAAAAAAAAAGAAATATATCATCACAATTATATGTTTAAAAAACTTTTTAAACAGCACAACTAGAGACTTCACAGATTTTTTTAAAAATAAGTACACTTGGGCCGGTGAGATGGCTCAGCGGCATGGGCGCCTGCTGGCGCGCAAGGTCCTGAGGTCGACCCCGAGTACCCACAAAAAAATAAATAAATAAGTACACTCTAGTATGGGAAAATGATGTAACCTGTCTGCACTTAAATTAGAAATATAATTTTTTTGTGTGTGTGTGTGGGTACCGGGTGTTGAACTCAGGACCTCACGCACCAGCAGGCACCCCTGCCGCTGAGCGATATCACCGGCCCTTTTCTCGTATGTGGATTCCGGGAGTCGAACTTGGGCCCTCGCGCTTGCCAGGCAGGCACGTATGCCGCTGAGCCATCTCACCAGCCCCTACAAGTATAATTTTGATGCCTCAGAAAACTACTACCCACAGTAAACACTCCTTCCCACCTACCTTGGCAGATAACCTCTCACCAATAGGAAGAGAAACTCCCAGAGTAGATGGGTCTGTTTCACCCGTGGACAGAAAATTTTTCTGTAAATATACACACATTAAAAAAATATGTTATCTAACTGCCTTTATAAAATGTTTCAAAGCATGTCTTTACATTCTATATTCTAAACTATTAAAGTACGCAGAGCAAAAGAATGAAATGGAAATGAAGACAGAAACTATAAATCTATACAATCCACACCAAAAGTTACTGGAAAAAAAGAAAATTTTTTTCCAAACAGCAACTCCCTAAAGGGACAATCAGTCTTGTTAATTTTATATATATATACATATATATGTGTGTGTGTGTGTATATATATATATATATATATATATATATATATATATGTATGTATGTATATATATCTCATATATATATATATTTGATTCAAGATGATTACAGAAAGCATAATAAAAGGGAAGCTTTTCCAAATTATATTCCTCTTCTAAGCACATATTTTTCATTCATTCTCAGTGCTCTACTGTTCTTTTGTTATTAAGGCAAAATTTAAATTTCCTCACAAATACTCTTATGGATTCCTACAAGTTTTTTCCACTTTTCTATTATGGCTTGTATCTAGCTGTCCCCCCAAAGCTTCATGCACTCATAGGTGGGGCCTTCCAGAGGTAGCTGGATCAAGGGTATGTGAATATGGATTAAGGTTGTGATAGCTAAATTAATCAATTGACTGGTTTAGCATAGTTCTGGGTGTGGATAACAGGAAGGCCCACCTGGGTGTGGGTGGCACCACCCACAAAGGCTGGTAGCCTAGATAGAATAAAAGGGAAAAAGAGGCTTGCTGCTGTTGCTGTTGCCTCCTGCCTCCTGCCTGCTCTACCATGGATTGTTTCTCCTCTGTGATCGCCCTCTCCTATGCCACCCTGCCTTGGAGACAGCCAACTATTGTTTGTTTATTTGTTTTGAGACAGATCCTTGCTTTGTAGCCCAGCCTGGCCTCAAACTCATGATCTTCCTACCTTAGCCTCCCAAGTACTAGGACCACAGGTGTGCACAACTGGCTTGAACATTGTTTCTTGACCATTATCCTATTTGTGTTCATCAAACATTTAAGTGAGATAGTGCAGTAAAGTATTAGACTGAGTCAAAAGGCCTACATTGTACGACTAGCCCAACTCGAATTAATTGTGCAACACTGAACAAGTCAGTTAACTCTCTGACACACTTTCTTTCATGAATGAGAATGGCACCTGCTCTGTCTACCTACCAAAGCTGGTATAAAATCAAGGAGGACTAAGCTGAGCATGGTAGAGCATGCCTGCAATCCCAGCACGAGGCTAAGGAGGATCAACCACAAGTTCAGGGCCAGCTTAGGCTACATAATGAGTTCATAGCCAGCCAGAACTATACAGGGAGACTCTGTCTCAAAAAAAAAAAAAAAAAAAAAAAAAAACCAAGGAGGATACAAGATGTAAAATCTCTTTGAATACTATAAAGCAAATGCATGTGATAGTAAAAAGTGTATGTAATCCCCAATTTTCTGGTACTCAAGTTAAAATAAGCCACTTTTCTATCTCAGTATCTTCATCTGTAAAACAGGGATAATAACATCTATATCACTAGGTATAAAGATTAAATCAATCAATATGTGTTAGTCCGTCTAGCTCTAGGCCTTTATTTATTAAATAATCAATTATCAACCATCTAATGCTTTCCAGGTACTATTTTTGGTGAAAGTGAGACAAGGAGTAAGCCTATGTTCCCTCTATATAATTCAATTAGGGAAACAGACATTTAAACGAATGATGGCAATACAATGTACTAAATACTACACTAGCATTATATTCAAAACATTATAGGAACAGAGTGACTAAGAAAGCATTGTGATTCTAGTCATTCAAGAGATGCAAATTAAAACAGCACTGAGATTCCATGTTACTCCAGAAAGAATGGCTATCATCAAGACATCAACTAATAACAAATGTTGGCAGGGCTGTGGGGAAAAAGGAACCCTTCTCCACTATTGGTGGGAGTGCAGATTGGTGCAACCACTGTGGAAATCAGTGTGGAGATTCCTCAAAAAACTAAAATTAGAAGTTCCATTTGACCCAGCTATTCTCCTTCTTGGTATCTTTCCAAAAGAATTAAAAGCATCATACAACAGCGATATATGCACACCCATGTTTATAGCAGCACAATTTGTAATAGCTAAATCTTGGAAACAGCCCAAATGCCCATCAGTGGGTGAATGGATAAAGAAGATACAGTTTTCTCATACAATGAAGTACTACTCTGCCACAAAGAAGGATAAAGCTGAGACATTCTAGGTAAATGGATGCACCTTGAGACCATACTCTTTGGTACCGGGGGGACGACCTCAGGACCTCGCGCACCAACAGGCACCCGTGCCGCTGAGTGATATCACCGGCCCCTTTTTCGTATGTGGGTTCCGGGAGTCGAACTCGGGCCTTCGCGCTTGCAAGGCAGGCGCTTAAGCCGCTGAGCCGTCTCACCGGCCCGAGACCATACTCTTAAGTGAAATAAACCAGACACACGTTTAAATATTGCATTGTTTCTCTAGTTTGAGAAACCAAAACGGTAAATAAGGACCAAAATGTATAGTAGATATTGGGAAACATGAAGAAAACGTTCAAATGGGAAGGGGAACAAGGAAGGGAGGAGGAGGAAAGGAAGGAAAAAGAAAAAATGAAGGGAAAAATGGAAACAAAAGCTTTTGTAAATAAGGGGAGCAAGAGGGGTTGAAGGAAGGGAGGGGATTGAGGAATAAAGAAGAATCAAGATACATCATGTACAGGTACAAATTCCCTATGATGAATGTATATCTAAAATGTACCAATAAAATTAATTTTAAAAAAGAATGTATAGTGATTAACAGTTTAATTAAATCTGAATTTACATATTAGTTGTGCTATAAAAGCCAACTTGAAAATTGGTTGCATAAAACTCCAAGCTTCTTTGCCAAAGGAAGTAAGACACACAACTAGATGCTTAAGTCAGTTTACCCCCTATATATCAACACACACTATAAACCTCATGTTTTCTGCAGAGCTATAGATGCAAAAAAAAAAAAAAAAAAAAAAAAAAAAAAAAAAATTCAGAATTATAACTGGAAAGACAGTCATAAATCTTTACTCCTTCACTGGCACTTCTTTATCCTCAACACAGGTCTTGGATAATGTTTGAACTTTTCCATAAAATGAAAAAATAAACAATAAAGACAAGATTATTTTCCAAAAAGTTTAATTTTAGTCATTCTCCCATTCATTCAAAAAATATTGAGTGTCTATGTGTCTACACTATTTGATACATTTGGGAGTCATTGGTATGTCAGAAAATCATAATTGCTGTGGCCAAAAAATAATAAATAAAAGACAAATCATAGATAATGCAATCTTCTAAGGAATGAAAGTGGGAAGAATAGAAATCAAGAGTTTCCTTTCAGACATGTTTAGATGTTCTTAACATGTAAGCCATCAGTTAGATTTCTAAGTGAAAACATCAGGTAGGCAGTCAAATAGAAAATGTGAGGTTCAGGACAGACAAGTCTGGGCTGGAGACAATAATTTGCTGATTCAATCAAAAAACTGTTTTTCTGAGAATATAGCCTTTCTGCATTATTAGATGGTCAAGTATCCTTTATTCTAAAAACTGGAAACCTGATTGATTGTTCTAATGGCTTTCCTTGGCAAAACTAAAAGATTTTATTTTTTTAATTTAAATATGTACATAACCTAACCAGGCATGGTGGTGCCTAATCTTAGAGCTATCCAGTAATGCAATCCCAGTACCTGCAATCCCAGTACTCTGGAGACTAAGGCAGGAGAATTACTGCGAGTTCAAGGCCAGCTTGGGATACCTAGTGAGTTCAAGACCAGCCTGAACTACATGATGAGACCCTGTCTCAAAACACCAGATAAGAAAAGAAAGATACAATCTAAAAGTCTGGAAGCCACAAGAGATTCAGGAATGGTACCTGAAAACCATACATATCCTAGATGCTACAAGAAGCTGCAGCTACTTTCTCATATCCAGTGTAACTGTCTTTATCTCTTGCTTTCCTTCCAACTCCCACCTTTTCAGATATCATCCAAAAATTGTCTCTTTCGTTTTAAAGAAATACTGCTCCTCTACCACAACTATATTCTTGATAACTCATCATCAAAAACGCCTTCACATTCCTTTAAAGATTTGTGTCCTGGATCTCTTTCACTTTCATAAAGGTATTTTCTTTATATACCCCCTTGATGTAATTACAGTCATTTTGCCTACCAGGTAACCCTAGCATGAATCCCAAGATCTACCAGACTAAAGTCTTTTAAGGTATTAAGCTGAGCATGTTGTGCCAGCCACTGACACTAGCACTGTCTTAACTGATGTTAGAACTGTTTTTTAACTGCCACCGGATATGTTAATCATTTTTTAGAAAGGCTAGATATACTCCAGTTGACCATGGTCCATCTTTATTTAGCTTAGCAAATAAATCCCTCCCTCCTACCTTGGGGTGCAGGGATCCTCCACCTTGTTGTTGCCTAAACATACCATACTTCTGTGTGTATCTAATAAATTGTACTTTGTCCAAATCTAGATACATATTTTTTTTTTCAGCTTTTCAGTACCTTACACCTTTAGCAGCTATTTCTCACATACTGGGTCTGCTTTTTTCTGAAATACCTGCCACCATTATTCTTTCCTTTTTCCCTAATCTTAGAGCTATCCAGTAATGCAAAATTTACAAATAAAAACAGCAGATATGTGATAGGAGAGTAAAAACCTATACTACAGAAAAATCTCACTCCACAAGGAGAGGTAGGGAAAGGGAAGATAATGAGGTAACAACCCTAGGATGACAATCTGGGATCTGAAAGATGTGCCATGTTAAGAAACTTAAATTTCTATCTTGACATCAGTGAGGAGACACTGATGTATTTAAATTAGTTAGGAGCTAGCTGGGTGCAGTGGTTGCATACAACTAACCCATCACTCTGGGAGGCTCAGGAAGAAGGATGATGAGTTCAAGCCCAGCCTGGGCAACTCAGTAACTTAGCAAGACCCTGTCTAAAAATATTAATTAATTAATTAATTAATTATTTTAAAAAGAGCTGGGGAATGTAGGTCAGTGCAAAGGCCCTGTGTTCAACTGCCAATACCACCAAAACAACAACAAACAATAAAATTAATTAGAGATAGAAGCATTCTGGAACATAACATGGAGAATGGATTACAAATTAGTAAAATGAGATCAGTTAAGATGCTGTAGTAGTAATTTAACATATTAAGATGAGAATCTCTGACGTGTAGATCTGTCCTAAAACACAGTTATCACTAAAACACTGTGGATCACTTCACAGGCTACTTAAGGAAATATATCACTTCACTACTACCCATCACACATAAATGCCTTCTAATCTAACCCTACCCTACATCATTATTTCTTACCACTTTCAAAAAGAATTGTACTCTGATCCAGTCAGGCTGGAACACCTACTATGTCTCACTCACACAAACCTAAAATCTACCCTCCAAATCATTCATTCTACACAGTACTTTCCATCTGAAAAGCTTTCTCTCTTCAAGTCTCACTCTGGATTAACCAAATTTTATTTATCTTGTGATGGCTTACAAACAACAGTCCCCACTAAAAAGTCTTTCATGATCATCATATGCTTCTTCTGGTAGTTAAATCACTCTGAACTGTATGAACACTATTTCCACATCTAGATTCTACATCCCTTGAAGACAGGATCCACACCTGGTTCATCTTCATGGTAAGTGTTTAAAAAATGTTACTTGAGAAGTGAATGAATATGTGAACTTCTTTTAAAAAATAGTTTTGTAACACTATTAAACTGTTTCTCTTTGTTTTCCAATACAAATTTACAAATGCAATCCACAGATTTTAGAGCAAAAATATACAGTAATTCAGTTACTGAAAACACATAGTTCAAAATATTTACAAATATCTTGACTACTCTATTATCCTATTAATTTTATTATGATTAAGAGATTTGGGAAACAAAAATTAGCATGCTGAAAACAAACAGACTTATAATAGCTGCAGAATATTTATAAAAATGCACAAGAAAGCAACAAATACAAATGCAAAGTAAGAATCTAAAGTAATGATTTTATTAATGGACTATTATAATGTAGACTGTCATCTTGCTAAAACCAAGGATTCGAAATCACAACACTCAAAAATCTCAAAATCACAAGTGAAGCTATGATTCTAACTGGCTTCAATCATAGAAAAGTAAATGATTGCAAGCTACTATATCTTTTAAACTAAAGGAGAACATTTTGCAGGCAACCCTACCTTTCTCTTTGCTTGTGTAATGCCCTAAAGTCAAGAGAAACAAAGTACAGATAAAATGTACTCAAAGCCCATTATCTCTGTGTGCAAATCACAATAAATAAGAGACAATTTGTACATTTTAACAAACATTATAAAGCAGGGGAAAAACTAAAAAATATCTTGGTCTGACTAGAAATACCATGATTGTTTAAAATTTTTGTATAGACTACAAAGTATATTGCATTTTAAAACTTACAATAAATTTTAGTTTAGCTATTATGTAATTTATAAAATATATCTAAAACAAGAGTCCTGTTAAATGAAACCATCATAATCTAAAATGTTACTGAACATTTTAATACATGGCTTGGGAGAGTAGAAGATTGGGAAATCATAATTAAACCATGATAACTACAGAAAACATTTAAATTAGAACCCACTTTCCTACTCCAAAGGTCAAGAGTCTGTCAGTTACCACTTTTTTTCTTTTCCCCAGTGTTGGGAATGGAAACCAGGGTGTCACACATGCTGAGCACACTCTGAACCACTAGGCTAGACTGCCAGAAAGAGTCTATAATTCTATGGCATGAGTTGTTAGCACCATTTTTTTTTCTCTATGAATGTCACATATATCATTTAACTCTAACTATATTACTTTGCTAGATATCACAGAGAGTTAAACACATATGACTAATACTTTACAAAAGCAGATTTAGGAGATGAACTCTGAAGCATAAGGCCTGATTCATTAATAGAGCCCATTACCTGAGTAAGATAGCGTCTATAATCTTGCCGCAATTCTTCTTTTAATTTATGTTTCTTCCGTTCATAGTCTTCCCCAAGTGGTAAACTTAATCCATAATCAATTCCTAGAAAGAAGACAACCTTAAGTAAGAATGTTCATTTTCAAAACAATTTCAAAGACATTCTATCTCCTGTAAAAAAGTACTGTAAAGAAGAAACATAGTTATGTTGATTCTAAACCAGGATCAGGAAATTTTTTAATTTAAATGTATCGATGATGAAAAATATAATTCCCACTCTTGAATCCTAGTCACCCTGTTCTTCTGCCCACAACAATCAACACTACTGTGTTTATTCTCCTTCCAGAGATTTTTCTATGCATCTATAAACATTTACTATACATGCATTCATGTATGTGTTGTATTTCCATTTCACCTGTTTAAATAGTCCTTCATTGTTTAGCATCTTATATTTTCAAGGGCAGCAAAACTAAATCAAAGAAAAGCTAATTACTTTCACTTTTTGACAATTTTATTTTTTAATTTCTACAAAAATAAATACCTATAAAATTTTAACGTGTGTGTTTTTCAGTCTGGAAAGATTAATATGATTTTTAGCAAAATATCTTTGTTATGTTTCTGAGAAAAAATTATTAGGGCCACGTGTTGCTTAGGAAGAACTTCCAAATGAATTTTAAAGTTAAGCCATTGATTCTGATTTCACATAAATGGATGTTAAATTTTTTACTGTGGCAAAATAGACATAATATTAAATTTACCATTTTAACCATACTTTAAGCACATAATTCACTGATGTTAAGTACATATATTCATGATGTTATACAATCATCATCACTATCTATTTCTGAAGCAGTAACTTTTATTCCTGTAAGTGAAATCTTATAAACTCCTGTTCCCATAACATCCTGTTACGCCTGAGCAGGGCCACCAAGATACAAAACTGTCACAGCTTGACAAACTGCCTTTGTTCTCCTTCTGCGTGCCCACAAGTTCCATGCCAAAGACCAACCCCCTTGACCAAAAGTATAAAAGCTGGAACCTGTCCTTTGTCCTTTGCTCAGCCATTTTAGATTTAACAGCTGAGCTTGTGTACATCTAAAACTAGAATAAAATCCTCCTGCTTTCCATTTGGTCTCTCCTGTCTCTTAAATTCTATAACACTTTCAGAATTTATTCAGCATCCCAAACAGAAACTCTGTACATGGATGTTAATTGTTGAAAACTTAGAATTTTCAGTAGGGTGTCCTTATATAAAATTCAAATTTAAATTGCATTTTGGGATGATGATAACAGCACTGACTGCACAATTCATAAAAACCATTGAATTATATAATTTATGACAAACTATGATATTTATATATAACTATAGAGCTGCTAAAAATCAAATTACTACTTTTCAAATAATTAGCAGTAATTTTTTTATCAAAAACCACTGACATCAGATGAATATTCAGATTTCTGAAGCTACTTTCGTTTTGTAGTCCTACTATATATGTAGCATACTACTATAGTATTAAAAATATTTCTAAGTGCAATAAAAAAATTTAAAGTACTACAAGCACTATAGATAAAACAATTGACTACAGTTTATAAACTGCAATGAAAATCACCATCTTTGTCCCTTATTCCTCATAATGCAACTAAATGATGGGAACTTACAAATGTGTCACATCACTGTTTTATTACATCACTGAAATCTTTCAGGGGAAAAAAAGCCAAAGGAATATAAACATAGATACTGGCTTTTATGGCATACTAAACCCCACTTTCCACTATAAACACTGTAGAACTCTCTTGATAAAATACTTTTGACCTACTTAACTCCTTGGTGATAGGTGATAGGTACAATAGAGGATTCCTTTGGAACACCCCTCACCTTCTTCAAAAGAATATAAAGCATTCCATATGCTTGTAATTTTAAATCATCCAAGAAAGGAATGTTCCCCTCACAAAGGAATCTAAGTCTTATTTTTAAAAATACAGAAGCTAAGCCTAAGGAAAGAAAGAATTTTTATTCAAATGTTCAGAATAGAGTATCATGTTATGAAACTAAACTATAAGGTTCATGAAGGTAAGACCCATGCTTTATTCAATTTTATAATACCTGCCACACACTTTGTAACCAAAAACTGTTACTGAATAAATATGCAAATGAATATATAGATGAATGACTGAGAAGGGGAAAGAATGAGAAAAGGGGAGAAAAGAACACTGTTCTTGGTATTTCATTTCTGCTTTTAAAGATCTGAGTACGTAGGCAGGAGGCATAGTAACTAGTCACCAGGGTTACATGTCGAGTTACACAGGTCACAATGGATATTCTGTTGTATCAAGGAGAAAAAGACAACAGGACTACAAGGATGATACCTCCCAACAGGCTCAGCTTCTCAGGCTGAAAACAAGCAATTTGCAGTTGTTTGGTTTGGTTTTTACAGTATGTACTGGGGATTGAAGCCAGGACCTTTGCACTAAGCTACATTTCTAGTCCTTTTTAATTTTTCTATTTTTAAGACAGGGTCTCACTAAATCACTAAGTTGCCCAGGCTGGGCTTGAACTTGAGATCCTTCTACCTCAGCCTCCCAGAGTGCTGGGATTAGAGGGATGTGCTACCACGCCCAGCAATTTATAGCTTTCTGAAAAGTAATATGTTTAAGGTAGCTTTTACCACTGCTTTTCAATTTTACTTAATGGGTTTATGTGTAAGAATGGGAAGAAAAATATGATATATGTTCATTTATAAACTGCTGTTCATATTAAGTTCAATTTTATTTATCAAGGGTACTTAACTTTTACTGGTGACTCAAATAGTATTTATAATAACTCGTGGTAGACAAGTAACTATATAAAATGCTTTCTTAATTACATTAATTTAAGGTTTAGTCAACAGAAAACACTTAACTTTTTAATTGTTATTTTTGTTATCTAGGACCAAAATTTTATAGCATTAACAGATAAGAACTATGGAATACATTTAAATATTCCACTCGTTTTTAACTAAAATGCATTAACAAAGGCATTTAAATGACTTAATGAACTAAGAAACATGGTGAGACTTACTTATACATCTGCTGTCTTCTGATGACTCTGGTGGCAAGTTAGGCATTAGTGTCATTTTAGAGTCATTTCAACTGATGTCATTTCATCAAGTAAACATCAGTGCTCTTAAGATAACTATCATATGCTCAGGACTTCACAATTAGAAGTGTTTGGTTTCTATAGTAGTTTCTACAGTTTCTATAGTAGTTCTATAGTAGTATAGAGTTAAATAAAATACTTTAAAGCATTCCTTCTTTTTAAAATTAATTTACCTTCTAATAAAATACTAAAAAATAAATACTCTATAAAACAAATTACCATAGAACATTTACTTTCTTCTTTTCAGAATTCTACTACCATTAAAAAACATTATGTAAAAACAAAATTAAGGGCCGCTGAGATAGCTATAACTTTAGTTTTTTGTATGTTGCTATGTTTTTTGTATGTTTGTTTTGTTTTTTGAGTCAGGGTCTCACTATGTAGTTCAGGCTGGCCTTGAACTCACCATGTATCCCAGGCTGGCCTCAAACTCACAGCAATCCTCCTGTCTCAGCCTCCCGAATGCTGGGATTAAAGGCCTGTGCCATGATGTCCTGCTTGTAACCTGAGAATTTTAAAGTGATTCTGTCTGACCTTAGTGATCCTAATATTTGAAAGAGTCTGCTATTAGAACTTTTAAATTTTTTTTTTAATGTTTTTTGGCCTGGTAATCTAGCTATTAATCTGTATTCATAATTAACTTGATAAGGACTTATAAATAAAAGAATCTGATGCCTGCAAAATATTTTTTTAAAAAGGAAGTGGAGGGACCAGGGATATAGCTCAGTGGCACAGGGCCTGCCTGGCAAGTGTGAGGTCCGGAGTTCAATTCCTGGTACCCACAAAAAAAAAAAGGAATGTGGAAGAGAAAGGAAAAAAAAAAAAAAAAAAGATGTGTTATGTATATGTACCCATTCTTCACAATGAATGTACTCATTATGTACTGTAAACATACTAATAAAAATTTTTAAATTTTTTTAAAATAAGCTTTTAAAAATTATCTCAGGATAATCAAATTTTGAATTCACAAACATTTATAAGATAACCCAATTTACTTTATGGTTAAAGAAATTGAGGACCTTACAGATTTAAGGAACTTTACCAAAAGGTAATACTTGAATTCACTAAAGCTGTGTATTAGCTAATAACCTGTAAGAGAATCAAAACTGACAGAGACAGCTATATATCTGATACTAAAAAGTAGAGCATTTCCTTTGAGCTGTTTTTCTAGTAAAGAGAACAAAAGTTCACTAATTATTCAGTCTGAGTCAGAATACCTATTTATACAATGGCATATAAAGTCAAAACAGGTAACAACTCAGGAATATACCTATGGCCATGAAAATTATATATGAACATGCTTTAAACAAACTCATCACATTTGACTTTTTTTGTGAAAAAGTTTCAGTCATGAATAATTCACAAAATGTATATTATAAATACTCATACATTTTCTTTTTTAAAAAGTATACTCACCAACAAGCCAAAATGTAGTAAAAAGTTTCTAAATATTTTCATACCAAACCATAATAAAAAATCATTGTGGCTGTAGTGCTCACTTCAGCAGCACATATACTAAAAAATCTACATGACTGAAGCATTAACATAATTGAATACAGTCATCAATAATTAAATGACAGTCATCAAATAACATCTTGTATCCTTTAAGTATATTCCTTTGATTTTTTTTTTTTTTTTTTTTTTGGTGGGTACCGGGGGTCGACCTCAGGACCTTGCACGCCAGCAGGCACCCGTGCCGCTGAGCGATATCACTGGACCCTTTTTTTCGTATGTGGGTTCCGGGAGTCGAACTCGGGCCCTCGCGATTGCCAGGCAGGTGCTTACGCCGCTGAGCCATCTCACCGGCCCTCCTTTGATTTTTTAAACAAAGCAAGTCTACCACTTTTATTCAACAAATAAGGAGTTTCTCACATACACACACACACACAAAATTCCATTCAAATTTTTCACTTAACTTTTAATTACATTACAGGTACTTACTGCTATGATTTCCATAAACTGTAACCAAGGTAATATCACACAAAAATAGGTACAATATAGATCATAGTGTCTTATGTAAGATTGCAGAGAGGAAAATTAGTAGGATTCCAAAGAAATACTTCTTCTGATAAGACAAACCTCTTTCACAACAGCCTACTAAGAATTTCTCAAACTCAGCTTAGCACATTTTTTTCCTTTTTTAAAAAATTATCTTTGTTAGTACATGTTTGCAGTACAGTTTAGCACATCTGATGACATACCTAAAGACCCCTTGGTTTGTTGACTATTTGGCGGTATGTTTTCCTTAGCCATGGAGATTAATAGTTTACTATTTTCAGAAAGTTTCTCTGATGTCTTTCCCTGAAAGACATAATATTTACAAATCAAGGAGAAAAAAATCCAAGAAAGTATGCAATTGACCTCAATTGAGAAATTAACCAAAGGTATTTAAATACTGTAATAAATATTCTAATGTCAGGTGGTAGTGGGACTCAATCCTAGCGTCTAACACATGGTAGGCAAGCATTCTACCCATTGACCTACATCCCCAGCCCTAAATATTTTAATATTTAACTTATTCACTTATCAACAAATATTCACTGATTTCCTATTAAATCCCAGACACTGTGCCAAACATTGGAAATACTAATACGAGTTTAAAAAAAAAAAAAAAAAGAAGAAGAAGAATTCTGTCATTATAAAACTTAAAAACTGCTGGGGAGAAACACAATAAGAGTACACAATTAGACTACGCAATATAAAGAGTAACAGGGAGGGACTATGAAAAAAAATTTAAAAACAAGGTTAGGAGGCCCAAAAATGCTACAGGAGGGACTACAAAGCCTTGATGAGCAGGTGACTTTGGACTAGAGACACAAAGATTATTATTCATGCTCCTCAGCATCACAAAAAAGAAACCCAAAAAATTATTTATGTGCTACTTAGTATTAGAGATAATAAACCTATATTTAAACTTACACAATCCAAACCATGTAACTCCAAACACTGTACAACTAGCCCTTAATACTAGGGTGATTAAGGGCAAAGACTTCAGAGGCCAAGCATGGTGGCGCACATGGAGGATCGCTGTGAGTTCAAGGCCAGCCTGGGCTACATAAGCAAGTTCAAGGCCAGCCTGCACTACATAGTGAGGCCCTGTCTCCAAAAAAAAAAAAAAAAAAAAAAAAAAGAGCAAAGATTTCAGAGTTCAATGAAGGTTTCAATCCTGAATCTACCACTGACAAGCCTCACTTTTTTGATGAATAAAACAAAATTCCCCACTTACACGTTATGAACAAATGAAATAATACAGATTAGGCCCTTGGCATGGCCCCTTGTTATGATTATTTTATGGAGCATTATTGTGGAAGGAAGGCAACCTAGTAGGGTGGCTCAGAGAACAAGCACTGGAGTTAGGATACCAAGGATCAAAGCCTGGTTCCACCAACTAGATCGCCTTAGTCTTATTACTGTACTTACCTCCTCATATCTGTTTAGTAATCTGGAAAATTACAGCAGTACTTATCTCAGATTACTATGAAATATAACCTTTAAGACTATGTCTTATCCATAGCTAGCACTCAATAAACAGTAGCTATATAAGTAAAATTACTTCTTTTTCTTTTTTCAGTTTTTTGAGACAGGGTATCACTATGTAGTTCAGGCCAGCCTTGAACTCACCATGTTGCCCAGGCTGGCCTCAAACTTGTGGTGATCCTCCTGCCTGAGCCTCCCAAGTGCTGGGATTATAGGTGTGCACCACTAGGACAAATGCTAAACCAGATGAGACATGGACAACAGGTGAGCCAGAAATGACTTGGGCAAACGAATATATATGGTTACTCTTGTTACAACCCAACATATGGCATAGACTAATCTACATGCTGTATTTCATTATATACACATGAGAGATGATGCGATGTGTGTCTAGATTAGTACAGTATTCTCGACATTTGCCAAGCAGATGAATCGCTCTTTCGTCAAAATGAGAAAAACTTAAACTTTCCAGACAATGCTTTCAGAAACAATCATATTAACAAATTATATATTCTGAAAAGCAAACAGTACAAAATATATTATCTTAATTCACAAATGTAGACTTCAAGAACACTTTTTTAAATGATTCATTGAATAATCTAACTATTGAGCTGGGTGTGGTGGCACACACCGTAATCCCAGCACTTGGGAAGCTGAGGCAGGAAGATTGCTGTGAGTTCAAAGCAAGCCTGGGCTACACAGTGAGACTCTGTTTCAAAAAACTAAAATAAATAAATAAATACATAAAATCTAACTATCACACAGAATATGTAAACTTGCTTTTACTTTCTGTTTTGTTTTTTTCTGGGAGTTCTTTGAGTAAGAACTGGTTTCCTAAACATTTTGTGGATGCTGGGCATGGTGGCGCACACCTGTAATCCAGCACTCAGGATGCTGAGGCAGGAGGATCACTGTGAGTTCAAGGCCAGCCTGGGCTACAAAGTGAGTTCAAGGCCAGCCTGAACTGCACAGTGAAACCCTGTCTCAAAAAGACAAAAACAAACAAACAAACATTTTGTGGACCACACAATCATTCATTAAAACTCCAATGATAGGAAATATTGTAAGATATAAGAAAAACTGTTTTCAGCTAGGTGTGGTAACACACACCTGTAATCCCAGCACTCAGAAGGCTGAGGCAGGAGGATCACCATGAGTTCAAAGCCAGCCTCAGCTACATAGGGAGTTCAAGGCCAGCCTGAACTACACAGCAAGACCCTGTCTAAAGGAAAAAAATAAAGAAAAAAAAAATTATTCAAAATCACCAAAATCTTGTCTGGAGTCAGGTTCTCAAAATCAGAATGACAGCACCCAAATTAAAGTATGAAATAGAAGATTCTCTCTTACACAAGATGTCTTACATTTACATAGAAACAGTTTTTTAAAAATATGTTAGAACAAAATTATTAACTTTACCTTCATTTCCATGTAAGGTGGGTCTTGTTCCAGTTCTGCTTTGTCTTTGGCCAATTTGGCTTTACGCTCTTCAATAAATTTATCCAAATTATCATCCATCTTGAAGCTTCTGGGGGGAAAGAAACTTCTCAGGTGAGCACAAATACATTGCAGGATTTTTAGCCTAAATATTAACACAAAGGTTTAGTTCACATTTATTATTCAATTTCACTTATCAAATTGAGAACATCAGACTTAAACTTCATCATAAATATGCCTGCCTGATCCCTCTCCCAACTCCCTAGAAAAGTCTACAACATAAAATTTAAAAAACTTTAACCCTTGAGTCAAAGCATTTTTTCAAAGATAAATAGCTTGATTATTTGAAAATAATTTCTAATTTACAGAAAGATTACACAATACCAAGAACACCCATGTACTATTTACTAATTCCCTACTGGTAAGATTTTGCTGTACTTGCTTTATTTTTACTTGTGCCCACAAGATCATTTTATATACATATACATACACATTTTTTATATATAAAATTATTCAGAGGGTGAATTACATATCTCACAGCCCTTTACCCTAAATTCTCCAGTGCACCTTTCTTAAAATTGGGCTGACAATGTAGCTCAGTGATAAAAGTGCTTTCTTAGCAGCATGAGGCCTGGTTAGATCCTCAGCACCCCCTAGGGATCTAAAAGTAGAATTGAATTATTTTCTTACACAACCTCAACATAATTATCAACTTCAGAAACATTGGTCTTTTATTATTTTTTTTTTTCTGTGGGCACCGGGGGTCAAACTCAGGACCTCGTGTGCCAGCGGGCGCCCGTGCCGCTGAGCGATATCACCGGCCCTTTTTTCGTATGTGGGTTCCGGGAGTCAAACTCAGGACCTCGCATTTGCCAGGCAGGCGCTTATGCCACTGAGCTATCTCACCGGCCCAACATTGGTCTTTTAATCTTAATCTATTGTCCACATTCCAATTTTGTCAATTGACCCAATAATGGCCTGTACAGCACATTTTTCTACCTCTCTCCAGCTCAGGATCCAGTCTAGTATAGTTATGGCATTTTACGTTATATGTCTCTTTGGCCTTTAATCTGGAACATCTCCAAAACCTTCCTTTGTCTCTTACGATAATAGTCTTTTAATATAAACCATCTACTACCCACCTTTTTAAATAAAATAGTCCTCCTCTGACGTTTGCCTAATGTTTCCTAAAGACTAAATTCAGGTTAAACATTCTCAGCATGAACACTACACTTAGCTGTGTCATTCTCAAGGTGTCACCAGCAGAGAGACATATCTAGTTGTCCCTCACTAGTGAGGTAATTATTGATCACCCAGTCAAGATGTAGTCTGACTTCTTCTGAATCTTTGTTACAAAAAGCAGTCTGTTTGGGGATATTTTTAGATTATGTAAATATCCTACTCCTAATCAACATGTACCCATACATTTAGATTGGTGACTTCTGTTTTGGTTTGTTTGTTTGTTTGATTTTGTTTTATTTTCCTTTTAAGATAGAGTCTCAGTCCAGTCCAGGCCAGCCATGAACTAGCTATGCAGCACAGTCTGGCCTCAAACTCTCAATCCTCCTGCCTCAGCCTCCTGAAGGCTAGGATTACAGCCACACGCTACCACACCCAACTCTACATTGGCAACTCTTGGTTGGTCCAACCTGATTTTGTATGGCTTCAAAATGCTAGTTTTCTAATTCTACCACTCCCTATTTAGCACTTTCATTCTACCAGCCAGCACTTTCATTATAAACAGTCCTTCCCTTCATCCCCTTTATTGGTTTATTATCAGTGTGGAATTTCTTTTGTTAATAAGCCCTGGAATTTTTAAATTCAAACTGCTGTTTTAACTGAGAAACAATTTACATACTAAAAAATTCACTCATTTTAGTGAGTGGCTCCAATGAGTTTTAGTAAATTCATAGTTGTTCAAGTGTCACCACAATCATATTTTATAATATTTCCATCATCCCAAGAAGTTCCCTCATACCTCCTTGCAGTCATTCCTCACTCCCTCCATAACTTGGGAAACTATCTCTTTTCCATCTCTACAGCTTTGTCTAATCTGCTAATTCCCTATAAATGGATGATAAATAATATGTAGTTTTATCTGGCTTATTCTACTGTTTCTGAGATTTATATTTATAGTCATCTAGCAGTAAGTAGACATCTATGTAGACAACTATTAGTAAGTAGTTTGATTTTTACTGCTAAGTTGTACTCTATTACATGGAAATGACATATCTTCACATTCATCTGTTACTAGACATTTGGATTGTTTCTATTTTGGGTATTTATGAATATTGCTGTTATGAACACTCATATTCAGGTTTTTATGCGAACATGTTTTAATTCTCTTTGACATATATCTAGCAAAATTGCTGGGTCATATAAACTCTGTGTTTAATACATTGAGGATCTTCCTCAAAGTATACTGGCTGTATCATGTTATATTCCAATCAGCAATGTATGAGGGTTATAATTTCTATACCACCTCACCAAAGCTTGCTATTTTCATTCTTTTTGGTCTTGGCTATTCTAGTGGGTATGTATTAGTATCTCTACGTGGTTTTTGTTTTGTTTTGCTTCTTATGGTACTGAAGAACGAACCCAGGGCCTGTGCACAGAGCTATATCAGACCTTTAAGACAGGGTCTTGCTAAGTTGCTTAATTACCCAGGCTGAGCACAAATCTGCAGTCATATTGCCTCAACCTTCCAGAGTTTGAGATTACATGTATGCACCACCATACCCAGCTCCACGTAGTTTTAACTTGCATTTTTCTAATGACTATGCTATTGAGGATGTTTTCATGTGCTTATTTACCACTCATATACTCATACATATAGTCATTGGCTAACTGTGTATTCAAATATTCTGCCCATTTTAATAATCAGATTGTTTTCTTATTGAATTGCAAGATTTCTTGCAATTTAATTTATATGAATCCATTATCAAATATGTTTTTAAGTATTTTCTCCCAGGCTGTGGTTTGTAAGTTTTCTCAATGAAGATACTGTCTTAACAGTAAAAGTATTTAATTTTCATCAAGCCCAATTTATGAATTTTTCATCCGTTTTAATCAATTTATTGTTTGAGCTTTTTGTGTCAGAGCAAAGAAATCTTTGCCTAACCCAGTATGTTCTTTCGTTTTCTCTTAGAGCTTTTTAAATTTCCTCTCTCAATTTAAGCTTATGAGCCATTTAAAAGGTTAATTTTTAGAGTGTGGAAGGTAAGAGTCAGGTTCAATTTTTTTTCAGTATATGAATATAACATTCAGGCACTTTTTTTGTGTGTGTGGTACTGGGGATAGAACCCAGAGTTGCCCTACACCACTGAGCTACATCCCCAGCCCTTTTCATTTTGAGACAGGGTCTCAAATTGTCCAGGCTAGTCTCGAACTCTTGATCCTCCTGCATCAGCCTCCAGAGTAGCTAGAAACTAGGCGTGGCACAAACCTATAATCCCACCACTCTGGGATGCTACAGCAGAAAGATAAAATGTTTGAGTCAAGCCTGGGCAATGTAGCAATTTAGTGTCTCAAAATAAAACATTTTAAAAAAGGGTTTGGAGATGTAGAGCCTGGGCTCAATCCCCAGTACCACCACCACCAGAGGGGGGAAAAAAAAACTTCTTGAGTCACTGGGATTACAGGCATGCACCACCACACTTGGCTCCAGCATCATTTTGGGTTTTGGGGTTTTTTTGTTTGTTTGCCTGTTTGCTTTGTTTTTTGAGACAAGGTCTCACATGCAGTTCAGGCTAGCCTCAAACTCACAGTGATCCTCCTTGCCTCAACCTTCAAAATGCTGGGATTACAGGCATGTACCACCACACCCAGCCAACACCATTAAAAAAAAAAAAAAAAAAAAAAAAAACCTACTGTCCTCACTGAAACTAGAATTTTTCTAAAAATATGCTTTCCAAAAACCTCATCAAATTTAGTGGCTAACTAGATATGTGACAAGAAGGACCCACTAGACTAACATGTTAAGACTTAGAAACAAAATGTACATGGAATCCTGCAAGAAAATGAGTCAAAACGAACTGGCTAGTTTGGAAAGGTTTGGTTTATATATGTTAAGCTGAAGCTAGCAAGATGTGCTAATGAAAATTTCTAGCAGATGGTTAGAAACTTCAAGACTTAAATTCAAGGAAGTGGCCACAGTAGAGATGTTTACTTAATGGTTAACTATATTAAATATAATAGTCAAGGCCTTAGTAAGTGACCACAAGCAATGACTCAGAACTAAATGCTAGGCAATCTTTACTCGTACAGGTGACAAAATAATTGAAGCTGGCAAAAAATACATAGAAAGAATAATTAAAAGAAGGATATAAAAAAATCTGGTCAACACCTGCCTTGCAAGCGCGAGGTCCTGAGTTCGATTCCCAGTACGAAAAAAAAAAATCTGGTCAATTTAATTAGTGGAGGAAAAGAGGGAAGAAATGCAAAAACACTGATACATAATTTCAAATGCAAAACATTTAAAGAAAAAAAAAGCATCCAGTGAATTTAACATTTGGGAAACAACAAGAATTTGTAAAAATGTAGAAACACATGCTCTACCAAAAGCAGTATGTTGAGCTGGGTGTAGTGGCACATGCCTATAATCCCAGCTACTTGGGGCTAAGGCAGGAAGATCACAAGTTCTAGACCAGCCTGCAAAACTTAGCAAGACCCTGTCTCAAAAAAAAACAAAAATTTTAAAAGGCTGGGAATATAGCTCAGTGGTAGAGCACATCTGGGTTCGATCTCTAGTATCATAAAGAAAAAAAAATTGAAACTGTTATCAGAAAAACAATACATAATGTAAATTTCATGCCATTACTGCTTCCAAAAAGAACATTAATTTTAAAGTATAGCTTTACCAAACTATATCCCAAACCAACAAAAATTAATATATTTCAGTCACTGTTAGTTTGCTAATTGTCACAAAAGACTTTTCCTAGTAAATATTCAAAATAGTTCAACAGCAAATTAAGTTTTCAAGTAGAAAAAAATCACTTTTTAAAATTCGAATTTTCCTAAATATGCGTGATAGAAATAAAAGTGATGAGATAATGCATGTATTTTGCTATAGGATTTTACACAGAACTTAAGCAGAAATGCCTCTAACTTGTGGTGGTGATCCATTTGCCTCTGTCTCTCGAGTGCTGGGATTAAAGGCATGCACTACCCCACTAGGCTTTATGATTGGACATCTTAATAAATTTTACTGATAGCATGAGGCTACACCTGTAAAGAAACATAGGTCATTCCTATCAGCTGGGAGAAGGAATGTTTGGTACTTTGTGGCTTAGAGGTACCAGTCAGGGCCCTGTTAGGAACCAGGTTGCACAACAGGAGGTATGCTGCCAGGGAGAGAGTGAAGCTTCATCCGTATTTACAGTGGCTTCCCATCACTCACATTACCACCTGAGGTCCACCTCCTGTCAGATCAGCAGTGGCACTAGATTTTCATAGAAGCCAAACACTAGTATAAACTGCACATGCATGGGATCTAAGTTACCCCCTCCTTATGAGAATCTAATACCTGATGATCTGAGGTGGAGCAGAGGCAGTGATACTAGCCCTGAGGAAAGGCTACAAATACACATTAACATTAGCAGAGATTTGATTGCACAGAGATACAATAAATCAATTGCTCCCAGCCTCATATTGAAATCTTACCAGTAAATGGCCAGTGAAAAGCTACATGTGGTGGCACGCTTTTAGTTAGAATCCAACACTTATTTTAATCTGCACATGGCCCACTCATTATTTTATTTACCCGATCCTGCATTATGGTGAAGTGTGTAATTACTTTGTTAATTATTACAATGTTATAATAATAGAAATAAAGTACACGATAAATGTAATGTGTTTGAATCATTCTGAAACTATCCCAAAGCTCTTGTCCATGGAAAAACTGTCTTTCACAAAACCAGTCCCTTATGCCAAAACGTTTGGGGACTGCTGGCTTAGACAATGTTCATGTTTTATCTGTGTTTGGATATGAAGTGTTTCTTACTATCTTGATTCATTGTAGACACTGAGTGATCTTACTTTGATGTTGACATTCTATAGAAGTGTTTATCTTCAACAGAAGGACACTAAGTCACTATGAATGCCAGGCAAATTCCTACCAACACAATGCCTAGACAATAAAACAAGCTAATTTCTAGTTGTTGTGGACACTTTTCCTCACCCTTAAAAGCATGTGACAACTTATACAAAAACATTTCAGCTATAAAATTACTCACAAATTACTTAGTGAATAAGAGACTGAGTTGATGGGTAGAGCCTATGTACAAAATACAATAAGAATGTGTATATCTTAAGGATTAAATTGCCAGAAAAATCAGTTGAAAGAAACCTAAATGGGGCTATCTTCCAGACACTCTACAATGTATCACTCACAACTTTTTTCAGAATATTATTAACAGGTATTTTTTCCAATTTTTTTGTTTTTGTTTTTTTGTTGTTGTTGTTGTTTTGTTTGTTTGAGACAGGGTCTCGCTATATAGTGCAGGCTGGCCTTGAACTCGCTTATGCAACCCAAGCTGGCCTTGAACTCATGGTGATCCTTCTGCCTCAGCCTCCTGAGTGCTGGGATTACAGGCATGCGCCACCACATCGGGCTTTTCCAAGTATTATTAAAGGTATTTACATAGTATGTAAGGAGTTTTCAGTTTGACTGAAAGACCTAGATTTTGAAACCCATCTCTATCATTTATTGATTCAATGTCATTGATGTGTCAGGCATATTCCTTCTCTCTCTATGCCTAAAATTCCTCATCTATAAAATGAAAATGCTACCTCCTCCAGAGTTGTTTATACAAGAAAAAATAAAATGCATTAATATGTATGGCACAGAATCTGACACTCAGAAATCACTAAATTATTTATTAATTACCACTGTATTTCCACAGTCATTGTGTGTATAAACATTCACTTTTCAAAAAGAAAGTCTCCTCCAGCTGATGGTGTCTAGCTCAGTGTGGAGCACCTGCTTGGCATGCTTGAGGCTATTGGTTCAGTCCCCAGGACTTAAAAAAAAAAAAAGGCAAGCTTCCAAACACAACACCTCTAAATCATAAGTTTAGGCCATTAGTGCTTATTATATGAATAAAAATATAAGAGCATAACTTACCCGTTCTGCTAACACTAGGCAAATCCAAAACAAAAAAGAACACAGAAAAATGAGTATACCTAATTCCTTCCTTCTATTTCATAAATCACAAGGAGGGAAATGTTGCTCCTAATCTTTTCCCTCTCCAAGTATAGAGTTTCAATTTCTTTCTGTTATGGAAGCAAGAGAAATGGAAAATATTCCCCTCCTAAAGCAAGACTTTGTGCTACATGCTAGGGGGATAAGATGAATAAAACATGATCCTTACCATCAGGTTTAGATAAATTTAATGCCCATGCCACAGTGATTCACAGTATAGCCAGACAAGGGTTTACAGGTTGAATATGAGATACAGAATTCAGTGGAGATATTAAGAAAACTATTTAAATACATCTGGAACTCAATAAAACTCAAGCTCAACATAAAGATTGAGCAGTATTTAATTGTTAAGTTGTGAAAAGGCTGCTTGGGGGAAAAGACACTAGAATAAAATAGAACCAAAGATAGATTTTTTTTTTTTTTGGAAGTGATAACACCTAGGCTGGGGTGGGAGAACAGCCTATGAAAAGCCCTGGGGGAGGGATGTTTGACCAGAAAAATATTTCTCACTTATCCATCTGGAGGTCTTCTCACCAAATTAAAGGTTCTTAATCTTTTTCTCCTGGAAGATGACATACACATCAGCAAATTAACTCCCAAGAGTATACCTAAAGTTTGACAAATCCAAATACCACCAAGAAGCAAATACAGTACTACATATGTTGCTGGGGGAAAGAAAAAGAGGTTGGAGGACAGAGGAGGATACAAAGAAAGAATGAAAAACTGTACTAAAACCATCTTGAAGTCTTCTAGCAGCTAATAATACAACATTAATGGTGACTAAAGGCAGCAGCATACATTAGATAGCTTTTGGGTTATGCAAAATTGCCCAATTGTTCAAACACCTTTACCCTTCAGGAAAGAAGAATACAATGTATGTCGGGATGATGTTAAAAAGATAATCTGAAAATTGTTTGTAATAGTTATATCTACAAATCTGAAAACCTTGTTTCCGGAAAAACTATCTTGAAAGCATCCTGCTTCAAATTACCTTGTCTAAACCCACCAGCTCCCTGCCTTGGTCCAGGAAATCAGAAAAGTTCCTCTTGTAGAGCATTTCAGCAGATACCATACTTAACCACCAAAAAATCTGAGAATGATAAGGAGAAAAGGGAGCATCTTACAGGTTTCCAAGGGATTCCTTTTTGCTTGTCCACATGACAAGCTACTCTTTCACATAAAATAGACCCTTCTCAAGACGCTTTTAGGCCCTTGCATTTTGCAGTGTTTGAAAACTTGATGGTTCGCTTCAGCATCCAGTCTTCCCCCAAATCTGGTTGTTTTTTAATCCTATAATCGTGAGAACCAGACTCTCTCAAAAGATGTGCCCCATAGCTAATATTTAATGAAAACTGGATTAAATTCCAGATAAGAATCCTAAAAGTCAAAGCAGTTTTTAAAAAGTTCAAGTTCGAGGGGCCAGTTAACCACTGGGGGCGGGGAAGGGAGGATACATACCAGCACCGACCTCACAGGGGATTAAGGTGAAGATTTTTACTTGCAAAGCAAAGCGCTAGGAGCAGTGCCCGGGCTCATAAGTACGCAAGCGTTAAACATTAACCATTCCCGAGGAGGAGGACAAACGCTCGGGTAGGCTTAGCTTAGCAGCTGCGGCCCGACCTCCGCGGAAGTAGGGCGCGCTGGTCTCTGGGTGCTTGCAGTGGCTGACTCTAGAAAGCGTCAGCGCGTTGTCAGGCAACCAGTTCTCTACACCACCCGACAGGGCGAAGACAGCGGTGGCCGGTGAGTCTACACCATGTAACCAGGGGACCGACTGCAGCCGGCAGTTGCAAGCCCCTTACCCACCCATAGGAAACCCTGGCCTCTGTAACCCAGGCACCACCCCCGGAACAGCGGCCGGGAGCTCGCGGCCCAGACGATGTAACTCTGACATCACCTCAGCCCGGCGGCCGCACGACCCCGTCGTCAGGGAAGCCCGCCCCCAAACCCCGTAACCACGTAGCTGCCGCCAGGCGAGGCAGCCACGATACCCCAAACCTCAACCTCCGTTACTGCGGGACCCCCCTCGTCCTGCCCAGCAGGCTCGAGACCCCCACCCAAAACTCCCAACTCCAGCGTCTGTAACTCCGGGACCCCGCCGGCCCGGTCGCCACACGAACTCAGCCCCAGGTGCCCCGGCCCCCGCCCGCAGCCTCGAGTCCAGCCCTGGAACTCTCACCCCGCCTGACCTCAGCCCACAGCCCGCCGGGCCTGCTCCCCAACCTCCGCCGGCGGACGCTTACTCCAGAAAGCAGGCTCAGGGCCGGGGGAACGCACAGCGACCTAGCGCGGCTCTCGGCTACCCGCCCGGGGCTGGAACCCTGTGACAAGCCGCCCCGCCGGGGCCCCGCCTCCCAGGCCCAACCCTCCGCCCGCCCTTCGCCAACTGCCGGGCGCGGCCCCGCCCCCACTGGATCGGCTGGGAAAGCCGCGCGGCAGAGGGCGCCCCCAGCCGTCTCGGAGGCCGCACTGCAGCCCAAACGCTCGCAAGGCTCGCCCGCTCAGCCGCCTAGTTCGTCTGCAGCTCTCAAGCTGTTAAATCTTGGGAGCCAAGGGTAAGTCGATTCCAGCCGCTCCGAACCCCACCCCCACGGGCCGGGCGGTCTACGAAGAGTGTCTGACCCTAGAAAGGAAAAAGGGGAGGGAAAGTCGTGGCATATTTCTCCAAAGTATTACTCCTAGCCCAGGAATCTGGTCAACGTTGTGTCCTGGGCTTTCATTACAACTTCAACGTTTTATTCAGTTTAAACTAGAGTGGCCATATGCTACCACTAGAAAAGATACCGAGCTTCCTAGTAGAGTTTAACTGTTGTTACTGATGTATTCTAAGGACCCTAATTTATCCTAACTTCCATTGTAAAGTTGTTGGGGGATTTTTGTTTCTTTTTTCTCTCTTTTGTATCGAGGATTGAACCCAGGGTCTTCACACTGAGCCACATCCCCAGCTCATTATATTTTTCACTTTGAGACAACGTCTTGCTAAGTTGCTAAATTGTCCAGTCTGGGCTCCAACTGATGAGTCTCCTGTCTCGGCCTCCCAGGTATGTCCCATCACTCCTGATTCCTCCTATAAATGTTTTTTTTTTTTTTTTTTTTTTGTGGGTACCGGGGGGTCGACCTCAGGACCTCGCGCGCCAACAGGCACCCGTGCCGCTGAGCGATATCACCGTCCCCTTTTTCGTATGTGGGATCCGGGAGTCGAACTCGGGCCCTCGCGCTTGCAAGGCAGGCGCTTACGCCGCTGAGCCATCTCACCGGCCCCTATAAATTGGTTTTAAAAGAAAATAATCTCCAAATGAAATAAATGTCTAAACCACAGGCTGTTATGTACAGTCGTTAATTCTGTGTCTGCTTTTAACTACGTGATGCACCATACACTCGAAGTGAAAGACACAACACAAAAGTTATAGTGAACAGGAAAATTTCCATGTAAACAAATTCATTACTACAAAGCAAGATAACGGTTATAAAAGCAGATACAGAGTTTTAGAGACACCATAGAAGATACAGTTACAGGGAAAGGTCCAGAAAAGATGCATGGTAGAGATCTCCTAGTGCGTTTTTAAAGATCAATAGGAGCTCCCTGGCAGAAATGTCAGAGAAGAGTATTTCCAGCAATGAAACATACTGCCTTGCTAAGCCAGTTAATGTACGGGCATTGATGGAATAAAAAGCTCCAGGAGGGACTAAAAAGAGATGAAACTGAAGAAGCCCGTAGAGACCAGCTTATGAAGAACTGTGATGCTTCCCCAACCCCCAGCAAAATTGCTATTAAATACTTATAAGCGTCAAGGATAAAAAAACAGACCTGGTCCGTGTCTTGAAACTTAGAATCTAGTGCTTAAGGAGAGATGGGACAGACCAATCATGTAAACTAATACATGAAGCAATGAAACATCGTATTAACTGTCAGAAAAAAACGGGTTGCTGGAATTAATTCTACAATTAATTAACTGCAAAGGCAGTTCACAGGCCTGAACCAAAGACTAAACTTGAACCTATTTATAAAACTGAGTACTGGATATTTTCAGAACAATAGTTCATAACATATATAGATGTCAACTTTATAAATACATCAAAAGTTATGACCTTAGCAATCCACGCATGTTCACTGCCTCCTCGCAACACTAGTGAAAGCCCATCTGCCCGTAGGAGAGAAGTGCCAAACCACTCAGAGCCCGCGGGGATTTACCCATGTGCCATCACTTCAAATAGATGGCATGTTTATCTTCCCCTGCAAAAATCAACACCCAGAACTACTTACATCTCAATTTTTCCCAAGACATCCTTACTTTTCAGTCTTTCAAGGTACTTTTTTAGGTACTTACACCCACACAAAAACACTTTTCCCCTTTTCTAAGGCTCCACCCACATCTAACATGGCGGAATCCGAGCCTGCGCAGTACAAACAGAGACGCCCAATGCTAGTTTCTGGCATAACGTTATCAAGCCCTTCTTCCGGTACGAAAGGGTATACCATTACCATTACCAAATCGTTGTGTTTGTCCTAATTCACACATACATTTTTCCAAGGCAGTAGGTTCTCACTTCATCTACAAAACTATTCTTATTCGCTCCCCAATTATTAAAATAATTGCTTCTTATAGCACTTACTGAAAGGCCCCCGCCACGCCCGAATGGTTTGAACCAGCTCTACTTCCGATTCTAGGTGTCATGGCTGCTTCGAGAGTCTAGTAGAGTTTGCACCCGAGGTGAGGGAGGTCCGAGGCCCACACCCCAAGACCTAGCCAAGTAAAGTTGAATCTTGGTTGTGGAGGCGACAGCTTATCTGATTCCTCGGTGATGGCGGCGTCCGGGAGCGGTATGGCTCAGAAAACCTGGGAATTGGCCAACAACATGCAGGAAGCTCAGAGTATCGATGAAATCTACAAATACGACAAAAAACAGCAGCAAGAAATCCTGGCAGCGAAGCCCTGGACTAAGGAGTGAGGAGGTCCCTGGCGAGACGCTGGGGAGGGAAGGGATGCGGGAGTTTAGGAGACCCAGGGGTAGGGGGAGTTGAAGCGGGTGGAGAGCGTCTCTTCACCGGAGGGAAGGGGGAAGTATATGTACTTGGGAGATTTTGATCTTCCCTCAGCCCCTCCACTAGGGCCTGCTCTGACTCCCCTTTTTGTCTGTAACCCATTTGCCCCTGGAGTATGTAAAAGGAGAACAAGCGGTGACTTAAGTTGTCACTTCTCAACATCACTGTTGCCATATATGCTACCCGGTCTGCTTTGGGCCCATGTCTATATGTACCTTGTTGGGGACTTCAGCTGATCACAAACTGGGGATTGTAGCTGTTTTCAGGAAACGAATCAACAGGCTAGGGGTCTTGAAAATAGCTAGGAGTCATCTTTTAGAAATCTACAATCGTTTTTTATTGGTGGTAATTACAGGCACTTCAAGGCTCTATCTAGTCTCTAAAATGTTACTCCACCAGTACACATAAGCTAGAAGTTATAAAAATAGAGCTTAAGGCTCTTTGTACATTTTTAAAATCCAAGTATCCCCAGGAGTGATAAGGTTAGGGTTATTTACCCATAACATTACTTTTTTTCCTGAGAAAAATTTTATTAGGGATGAGTACAAAACCACAGTAATGGAAAAACAGAGCTGTGGTCCACAAGATAACATACTTCATCTGCCTCAGTTTTGTTTGTTTATTTTGTTTTTGTTTTTTTGAGACAGGGTCTTACTATGTAGTTCAGGCTGGACTTTGAACTCACTATGTAGTCCAGGCTGGCCTCATACTCACAGAGATCCTCCTGCCTCAGCCTCCCAGGTGCTGGGATTACAGGTGTGCACCACCATGCCCAGCCATCTGCCTCGGTTTTTATTGTTGTTGTTGTTTTTGTGTGTGTGTGGGTACCGGGGGTCGAACTCAGGACCTCCCTCTTGCCAGCAAGCACTTGTGCGGCTGAGCGATATCACCGGCCCTTTTTTCATATGTGGGTACCGGGAGTCAAACTCAGGACCTCGCGCTTGCCAGGCAGGCACTTATTCCGTTGAGCTATCTCACCAGCCCCTGCCTCAGTTTTTTACAAGGCTAGCTTTAACTGACAGTATTCAGTTTTAGCAATGTTTATTAAGTTCTTAATATGGAGGGGGTGCTGAGCTAGGGATTTTCACATTTAATCTTCATGACAAATGACAACCCAGTACTGTATTCTCGTTGCCTTTTTTAATTAGTACATTTGCAGTACATGTAAAATTTACTTATCTGTAAAACAGAAATAAAACCTACCTAATGGTAATATTATGAAGATTAGATGAGGTAATACATTAAAAGGGTCTGAAATGTGTGTAATGGGAGCACAATCATGTTTATCTTTTTTCTTTTCCCCACTAAATGGGAGAGCCAAGACTTCATGTTATGACTTACAAGACCAGGTGTCCCTATCTTTCAGCTTGTGGTTGAAATCTGCCAAAGGTTGAGAATTAAACTTAGTTGTTTTCTGTGGGCAGGCATTTATGAAGGCTTCTCAGAGACATGGACTAACCACATTGTACAGCTTGGTTAGTTGTCTGATTGTCTGGTTAATTCTGTAGCAGGCTGTGCATTTTAGGTTGATGTAGTCTATTAAATATTTGGAAGCTTATCAGCTTGCCTCCCAGTCTGTGGCTGTACTTATAGTAAGTGTAGCTTCTCAGGCAGCATGAATGATAACAAAATGTAATTTTATTCAGGAATTGAGTCACTTCCAATGATAACATACTCTAGAAAAGTGATCGTGGGATTACAGTTACTTTTTATTTTGAGGCTGATATCAGAAAGGGAAGCCAAACCCTTTAACACACTGTTCTTTTGAGAGCACCATAGGAAACAGGTTATTAATGCTAATAACACCACTCGTTAATGTTTTAGTACATGCCAGGCACTAAGCTAAGCACTTTATATAATTTATTTACTTTATTTCATCCTAATGACAAGTATGACATTTCCTCTTTACAGATGAGAAAACTGAGGCATAGACATTAAGTGGTTGTACCACCATCACATTTGGGGAGTAGTAGATTCAGCCATGTGCATGTCACAGCCCAGATTCATAACCATTAGGCCAGAAATTAGGCCTCAGAAGGTTTAGGTACAACCATTCAGTCAAAGTCAAAATCAGAGATATGGTGCGTTCAGATTAATGGAGGAAAAGCCTGTTAAACTGATTATGTTATTCCCTCATTTGAATACTTTCAGATTTTTCCCTTCCTCCAAGGGGGAATACTTCACAGGACTATCACATGTTTATTATTTTCAAGGCCTGTAAGAACTCTTTCTACTTCCTTTTTCTAATCTCATATTTTATTCACCCATTCCATCCCTGCAGATCCCTCTAGTACTCAGTATATTCACAAAAACTGTCTTTTGAAATTGTACTTTATGTAAGAAATTTAATTACACCATGATTTTTTTTTCTTTTTTTTTTTTTGTAGTCACCATTACTTTAAGTACTGTAAAATCTCAGCACTGGCTCTGTTGAAAATGGTAATGCATGCCAGATCAGGAGGCAACTTGGAAGTGATGGGTTTGATGCTTGGAAAGGTGGATGGTGAAACCATGATCATTATGGACAGTTTTGCTCTGCCTGTAGAGGGCACCGAAACCCGAGTAAATGCTCAAGCTGCTGCCTATGAGTACATGGCTGCATACATAGAAAATGCCAAACAGGTAAAGATGCTGTTTCTTAAGTTTAGTAATGGCAAGTTAGAGTCTCAGAGTGATTTTTGAGTTTCTGAACTTAAAACTATCCTTTTCACATTAAATTTTATATTTTAAATTTAACAATTTGTATGTAAAATATGCGATAAAAAGCCTGATAAGATTAATAGCGTAAGTTGTTTTCTAGATACATTCTCACACCATCAGATGTTTAAATAATTGGGGGGCGGGGGGCTGGGCTGGACTGCATGCTTAGCATGTTGGAGGCCCTGAGTTCAATACTTCCAGCACCAAAAAATGAAATCTACATAAGAAGTTTAGGAACAATATTCCTGAGTATAAAACCAAGTAAACAACTTACAGTGCATCTATTAATGGACTGCTAAGGCAGCCTTTAAAAGAAATTTTAAAAAGTAGTTCTCTACATTTACTCGAATACTTAAATGGCTCAAACTCCAGAATCATTTGAGTAAAGATGCAAAGTATAAAACACTCTATATGGTGTTGTGTTTTGTGTGTGTATTTATTAATCTACATAAATGGCAAAGAATATCTCTGTAAGGGTAGGTGAGCAGTTGACTACAGTAGTAACATCTTGGCTGAGAAACTAGATACTTGAGGGGAAAGAGATGGGAAGGAGAACTCAATACCTTTTTGTTCTTTTTTTTTTTTTTTTGTGGGTACCAGGGGTCGACCTCAGGACCTCGCGTGCCAGCAGGCGCCCATGCCGCTGAGCGATATCACTGACCCTACCTTTTTGTTCTTGTACTCTGTGAATTATGTACTTTGTGTATGTATTATCTGTTTTTAAAATGCTTTTTTTTTTTTACTTGAAACCAGCATATACTATGAGCTATTCTACACACTGTAATTTTGCCATAATGCTTTGTAAAACAGACAGATGACAAGTGTCTCTGAGATCAAATAGGAATTTCAAACTCTGTCTTCTTCATGTATTAGGTTGGCCGCCTTGAGAATGCAATTGGCTGGTATCACAGCCACCCTGGCTATGGCTGCTGGCTTTCTGGGATTGACGTCAGCACGCAGATGCTGAACCAGCAGTTCCAGGAACCTTTCGTAGCAGTTGTGGTGAGTACTTTTAAAACCAGTTTTAATTGAGTTCTTTGAGAAGATTTACGAAAGCAAGTGTACAGAGAAATCAAAGCACCATGGTTTAAATCTGAATTCCACCTCTTAGAAGCTGGGACCTTGAGCAGCTTACTTACCCTCTCTGCATCTCACACCTCACCCCAATCTGCCCCCATAAATAAGGTAATCACAGCACTTAGGCCTCTCACCCACTTCTGCACAGGCACTCAAGTGTTGACTGAACTGAGCAAGTAGGAATTACTAGAGCCGCTCCCGTTATGCCCAGAGTGTTTTAGATGCAACCCAAGATTCTAGGAGGAAAGTAGAAATTACTGACTTCTCAAAACAAAAAAAGAAACTTTTAAAAAGATGAGCAGATCCTCAAATAATATTCTTAAATGATATAATAACTAGATTTAATCTCTAAATTAACTGTGAGGAACTTCTATATTTACCTGTTTCATTGAACTTTTATTGGTTTTTTTTTTTTTTTGGTTATTTTTTCTTATTGTTTGCTTATTGTATGTGTATATACTGTTACATGTACATGTGTATTTCTAGGTTTGGAATGTTTGCATAAATGGAGACAATTTTTTTTTTTTTTTTTTGGTGAGTACCGGGGGTCGACCTCAGGACCTCACGCGCCAGCAGGCGCCCGTGCCGCTGAGCGATATCACCGGCCCCTTTTTCGTATGTGGGATCCGGGAGTCGAATTCGGGCCCTTGCGCTTGCCGGGCAGGCGCTTATGCCGCTGAGCCGTCTCACCGGCCCGAGACAATTTTTTTTTAAAGAGAAAACAAAAACGATACAGAGTTTCAAAATAAGCTAATAGGGGATTAACAATGGTTAATATATTATGTATTGTTCTCTTCAAAGTAGTTGCTCAGATTACAAGATATAGGCATGAAAAATTGATCATATAAGCAAAAATTGTTCTTTTCAATGAACTAATAGAAATTAGTAGTATAATTATTTTAGCTATCTTATATATATATATATATATATATGTATATATATTCTTTTCCCTTCCTTCTTTTCTCCTTTCCCCCATCCCAGTTGTTCTTTCCTTTTGAGCAGTTTCTGTCCGTTTCACAATATCTATTGTACATTTTGGATCTTATTTACTCTTTCAGTCTCTTACACTAGGGAGACGATATTTATACATGTGAGTTTGATTTATTTCACTTATGAATATGGTCTCAGGTTGCATCCATTTACCTATACAAGCCTCGAGTTTATTCTTCTTTATACCTGAGTAGTACTCCATTATATAAAAATACTGCATCTTTTTTATTGATTCCTCGGTTGATGGGCATTTCAGTTGTTTCCAAGATTTAGCTATTATACATTGGGCTGCTATAAACATGGGTGCACATATATCATCGTGGTATGATGTCTTTAATTCTTCTGGGATAATACCCAGAAGGGGAAGCTGTGATGAATGGGGCCTCTAATCCTAGTTTTTTGAGGAATCTCCACACTGAGTTCCACAGTGGTTACACCAGTCCACACTCTCACCAACAGTGGAAAAGGGTTCCTTTTTTCCCCGCAGCCCACCGTTGTTTGTTATTGGTTGATTTCTTGATGATAGCCATTTTTCTGGGGTGAGGTGGAATCTCAGTGTTGTTTTAATTTGCATTTCTCGAATGACCAATGATGTTGAACATTTTTTCATATATTTATTTGCCATTTGTATTTCATCTGAAAAGTTCATATTCATCTCAGATGCCCATTTTTGGATTGGGTCTTTAAATTTGGGGGGTCTGATTTTTTTCAATTCTTTATACATTCTAGATAAAAGTACTTTGTCCGAGGGATAGTTGGCTAAAATTTTTTCCCACTCTGTGGGTTTTCTTTTCACTCTGTTAGTGATTGCTTTTGATGTGCAAAAACTTTTTAATAAGATGAGATCCCAGTTGTTGATTCTTTGAAGTACTTCCCGTGCAGTTTGGGTTTTGTTCATGAACTTTCTGCCTACCCCTATGAGACAATGAGTTATACTGACAGAGACTAAATATATTTTTCTTGCAGATTGATCCAACAAGAACAATATCTGCAGGGAAAGTGAATCTTGGGGCTTTTAGGACATACCCAAAGGTAATTGTTTAATTTATTAGTCTTTATAATTTTTTAAATTCCAAATTTACTACTTATTTTTAAAGATTATGGGCCGGTGAGATGGCTCAGCAGCGTAAGCGCCTGCCTGGCAAGCACAAGGGCCCGAGTTCGACTCCCGGTACCCACATACGAAGAAAGGGCCAGTGATATCGCTCAGCGGCACAGGCGCCTGCTGGTGCGTGAGGTCCTGAGGTTGACCCCTGGTACCCAAAAAAATAAAAATAAAAATAAAAAAATAAAGATAATGCCACAATCAGTATCTTTTTAGTCTTAAAACAATTTAATAATATTTATAAAGTAGCAAGCTACCACAAACTACCCCTAGCAAAAAATACACTCATACAGAGTCCACCAAAAAAATGTATAGATCAAGAAAAGAAAAATTTGTATAAATATTTTAATACTAAACTTATTGAGATATCATAAGATTAATACCAGTTACCTTTAGCCTCTATAATTATAAGAGGTGCTCAAAGTGGGGGCAATTAACTTCCAGATATTTATTAGTATGGGGAACTACTGAAGTGTGTATACATTTTTTTTAGCAGACTCTATATTGTTAATTTTATGAGAAAAGCAGCCTTTATTTCTTGGTAAGTATTTAATAAGTAATAGCTTTCTTATAAGAATGCCCATGGCATTCTGACAGCTATTAGAGAAACAACAAAGTGCACAGATTTATTTCCTTCCCTGGAGAAAACCTACACTCTGCAATAGATACTTGCACAGATATACATTACCTAAGGACAAGAAAAATGAATCTGTAAGCAAATCCAGCCTACAGCCACCAGGAAAAGGGTAGAAACAAATATTCCATTTTTTTATTAGAATGTTTTGATTTTGGCTTTGGTTTTTCGAGACAGGGTCTCATTATGTAGTCCAGGCTGGTCTTGAACTCAGGATCCTACTGCCTTAGCCTCCCACGTGTTGAGATGACGGGCATGTGCTACTGTGCCTGGCTATTAGCATGTTTTTCTATTAGCATAGAAAAAAATGTTTTTCTTGGGAGTTTTCTGTTCATTTGTTTTTAATCTTCTGTTTTCTTTATTTTTGTTTAGGGCTACAAGCCTCCTGATGAAGGCCCTTCTGAATATCAAACTATCCCACTAAATAAAATAGAAGATTTTGGTGTACATTGCAAACAGTAAGTCATTCAAAAATGTATTTAGTGCCAAAGTTACTATAAGAAACCTCAGAGATCATCCTGCCGAACCCTTAATTTTACCAAGGACTGAAAGGCATAGACAAAATGTGTTTCATAGTATAATACCTTTTTAAATAATACTAAAAAGATAAGAATTTGCAGTAATGTTCAGAGTTTTTTTATTAATAATTACACAGCTGTAAACATTTTCTCAGTGTACAAGATAACTTGACCCATAATGAAATTAAAGTTGAAAGGTGTTGAGGGCCAGCCTGACACTAGCTTGTTTGTACCCCTGACGGTACCCAATTTCCATTTAGCAAAAACTCTGTACATTTTAACTCCAGTTAAAGAAGCCATATGAAAAATCACTGAATTATATACTTTATTAAAATTGTGAATTTTAGAGTATGTAAATTACATCTTAATTTTTTTTAAATGTTAAAGGGCAGTTTTCTTTACGTTCTAAATATATATCACCATTTCTCTTACTGTCACCTTCACTCAAGCCAGTGCCATCTGGAGCCTGATCCATAGTACTAGTAACTTGTCTTCCTGTGTCTACCCTTCAACCCTTACAGTTGTTTTCTCAGCCAGACTGATTTCGTTAGACTGGAAATAGATCACGTTTTCTTTCTCAGAATGACCCCATCTCACCTAGAATAATATCCTTACCATAGGTTACATAACCCTATATGGTCCAACCCTTCAACCTCTCTCAGCTTATCTCTTATCACAGAACCTCTCCAACCCAGCCTCACAGTTTGTCAGATGTGCCAGGCAAGCTTCTGCCTTGGAGTCTTTGTACTTTCTGTTCCCTCTGCCTAGAACATGCTTATTTCCATGTGGCTCACTAACTACCATGTGGCTCACTAACATACTTTGAGTATCTGTTTAAGAGGCACCTCAACAGAAAATGTTTATTGGTCAACCTATTTCAGATAGCACTTTATTGTCACTTTGTGTCCCCTTTCTTTTTCTTCTTAGCACTTGTTTTTGCTTTCTTCTTATTGACTCCTGTAGAAAGTGGATTTCATGGAAACAGTTATTTACTGATTACATTTAAAATGAGGCATGGCACACAGAAGAGTGAGGACTTTAAAAAGAAAGCAAACATCTGGGTATGGTGGCACACGCCTACAATCCCAGCACTTGGGAGGCTGAGGCAGGAGGATGGCCGTGAGTTCAAGGCCAGCCTGGAAGGCATAGTGAGACCCTGTCTCAAAAAAAAAAAGCAAAACAAAAATATTGTTGCCTAAGTGAAATGATTATCTAGTGTTCTGTTTTCTCCATGTCTTTTATTTCAAGTTCAAGGAAAAATATTTTGATTACTTTTGATTATTCTCTACTGCTCTTATTTTTCTATTTGGATGTTCTTAGAAAATTCCAGAATTTTTTTAATATTGAGTTTAAAACACATCTGGTTTTCAACCATCTATAACTTATTTTTGTAAAAACTATTAATTACCTCTGTGCTAAATGGTTAGGATTAGTCATTTAATTTGCCCTATTGAAAAGAATTTAAACCATTCCTATTTAAGAGAATTGCTCCTAAGCATGGAAACACCTTTGCAAACTCATTTTCTGAGTAATAATCCAGTCTTTTTTTATTTTTTTTAGTAATACATGTTTTTAATATATAATGAATACATTCACTCGTAGTACATGTACATATCACATCTTGAATAGTTATAGCCTAAAAGGTCTACCTTCCTTGATTTTCTTTTCTTTTGGTTGGTTCTTCTGTCTTTCTTCAATAACTTTCGTTTGCCAAATGCTCTACCTTGTTCCTCTGAAATAGGAGCTTATCAGAAAGGAGACACTACTTTGCCAGCTACTTATTTGCCAGAACCAAGTATCTTTAATATAGAATTGCTAGAATATTCAAAGATATTCTCTCACTTTGGATTAATTCCTAAAAAAAGAATAATAAGCTTTTTAATAGGACAAATTATATTATTCTTTTTTGTAAATATTCCGTGAAACATAAATCCAAAGAGCAAGGGTTTTGTGTAGGCTACTTTTTCCTAAATTAATCTGATGATAAGCTATTATTTGCAGTTTATATTGGCTTTTCATTTTTTTCTTTATTGGAAATAGGATATAGGTTGTTTTGTTTTGTTTTTGTGCTGGTAGGGATCAAACCCAGAACTTTATGCATGTTAGGCAAGCACTCTCACTGAGCTACATCCTCAGCCCCTAAGGTGTTTTTTAAATTACCTTATATTTTATTATAAGCATATCATATAGAGTCACAAGAAGGGCAATGGCACATGCTTGTAGTCCTAGCTACTAGGAAGCTGAGGCAGGAAGATCACTGAAGCCCAGGAGTTCAAGGCCAGCCCAGGTATCATACACCCCCCATCTCTTTTAAAAAAAATAAATAAATAAATGATTCTATGAATCTTATGAAAAACAATCTAAAACCTTTCCCATCCCCCAGAGGCAGTCACTTAAGCTATTACTGACATTCCTTTAAGCACTTACCCCATATCTTCAACAACATGCTGATAATGTTGCTTCTTGATTTCAAGTTCTCAGCAGGATCTGTTATTGACTATTCCTATAGAAGATGAAAAGTTAGCTCCACAAGTAATTTTGAATATTCTCTGCTGAGATTTACAGCTAATCACTATATATTAGAGGGAAAAAAATTCATTATGTCAATTTAACAAATTTAAATAGTAATTTTTGAGGTGATACAGAAATTTGAAAACCTAAGAGTCTATTCTGGAGCTGGGCTTAGTGGTGCACACCTGTAATCCCAGCACTCAAGAGGCTGAAGCAGGAGGACCACCATGAGTTCAAGGCCTGTCTGGGCTATATAGTGAGTTAAAGGCCAGCATGAACTACATAGTGAGACCCTATCTTAACAAACAAACAGAAAAATCAAGTCTATTCTAGACCCTCATTTTCCATCTTTTATGAATCTAAATATCCTTTCTCTCCTCTCTTTTTTCATGTCTCAGTGGTTTAACTCTTTTTAAAACTGAGCTTTTCACTTGAATGCCTCCTCGCATCCTTACCTCCAACTCTTGCCTCACTCCTGTGCCTCATTTTTAAATACTGTCCTTAAGATCCACACTCTGTATATAAAAATAAAGACTGATGTTTTAGTAACAGATGCAACTTTTTATATCCTTCCTCTGCCTCTTTCTAGCTATGCGGCTTTAAGCAAGGTCTTTGTGTTAGCTTTGTATCACTGTGACAAAAATACCTGAGATGAGTCAATTTATAAGGATGACCGGGTGTAGTGGCACACACCTGTAATCCCAGCACTCAGGAGGCTGAGGCAGGGGATCGTTGTGAGTTAGAGGCCAGCCTAGGCTACAAAGTGAGTTCAAGGCCAGCCTGAACTGCATAGTGAAATCCTATCTCCAAAGAACAAAAACAAAAACAAAAAAACAACTTATAAGGATGAAAGGTTTATTTTGGCTCACAGTTTCAGATGTTTCAGTCCATGGTCAGTGGACCCATTATTTCTGGGTCTGTGATAAGGCATTACATCATGGCAGGAGTATCTCAAGGAGGAAGCTACTTACCTTGTGGTTGAGAACCAAAGAGAGAAAAAAAAGAAGGGTCCAGGGTGCACACCCCTAATCACCTAACTTCCTTCTGCTAGGCCCCACTTCTTAAACTTTACCACCTCCCAGTGGCACCATGGGTGGAGACCCAGCCTTCAATACATGGGCCTTTGGGGGACATTCCAGATCCAAATTACAGCATTGAATCTACCTTCTTGTCTGTAGAATGCACATAATAAATCCTTTCATGTATAGTTGTAGGGAAGATTAAATCAGGATATAGGTAAAGCACCTAGGACATAGTAGTTGCTTAAGTTATATACTGTTCCACTTCCAGTCACTGCTTCCATTCTATGTTCAGACATGTACAGATGTCTTCATGGTGAAAAGACCATCACTTACTTAATCCTGTTGTCTTCAATTTCCTTTTATTGCATCACTGCTGAACTTTAGTCAACAGGCTTTTTGTTGTCTCATATGATTTTGCTTTTTGCATCATGAACCTAAATTCTACACCTTTAACTCTTCCTGTCTGCCCTGCCTCTATAGCTTCATTTGAGGATCTCTTTGATGCCTCGAGTTTTTCTCCTGATACCTCCTGAAGGACTGTGACAGCCACCTTTTCAAAACACCCCTTTAGTTATATCATTGCTCTGCTAAAACACCTTCAGTGAGTCCTATGTACTTAAAGAATAAAGTTTAAATTTTATATAACATCTTTCACCAGTTAAACCCCAGTACCAATATAGCTTTCTAGGTTTTCCTCACAAAATTCTACTCTTGGACAGCCAGACCAGTTTATTATCTTATGTACCTTTCTTTGTCGTGAGTTAAGGCTTTCTGCTTAATGCCATCCTTATTCTCCATGTAACTATCCCATAGACTCATGTAAGAGCTATCCTTTTCCCTGGGACTTCTCAAGCAATTCCAGCTTGAAATGACCACTTGAGTTCCTCTAAACATACCTGTTTTTTCTCACACTTAATTGGTAGGTGATTCATATTATAATGTGCACTGTAGTATCAGTTACTGTTTTCAAAATATTTCATTATATTTAACTTTTAGATTCATACCACTTTCCCATATAAACAGTAAGTTCTTCAAAGTGAAGAAATCTCTTGTGCTTCTTCATATCCAGTGATGTATAGAGCCTACTGAGATATTTAAATACTTGTTACTTTTAAAAATATGTATGTTTTGCCTGGTGCAATGGTGTATGCCTGTAATCTCAGCTACTTGGGAGGTTGAGACAAGAGGATCTCAAGTTCAAGGCCACCCTGGGTAATTTAGTGAGATCCTATCTCAAAAAGTAAAAGAAAAAAAAGTTGAACAGAAAAAGGCCAATTTTGCTGATGCTACAGAGGAAGGTCATTAGGCATATATGCTATTAGCTAGAATCATAAACCAAGTAGTATGACTAAGTCATTCATAAATTCTGATTTATTTCTTTTTTCTTTTTTTTTTTTTGGAGACAGGTCTCATTAGGTAGTTCAGGCTGGCCTTGAGCTCACTGTGTAGCCCAGGCTGGTCTCAAATTCATGGCAGTTCTCTTGCCTCAGCCTCCTGAGTGCTAGGGATTGACAATCTGAATATAAAATATAGTTAAATTTGTATATAACTTCTGTATGATATAATTGAATAGAATATTTTTTTGCTAAGTGAATTTGTGCTTTCTTTTCATAGATACTATGCCTTAGAAGTCTCATACTTTAAATCGTCTTTGGATCGCAAATTACTTGAGTTGTTATGGAATAAATACTGGGTGAATACACTGAGTTCCTCTAGCTTGCTTACTGTAAGTACTGTACTTCCAAGGGGTGCATTTTAATTTTATATAAGCTACAGAAGCTGTTAATATCTAAAACCCCATTTCCCAGAAAGGCTGCCTGATTTGGCCAAGATACCAGGGCCAGAATGGGATTTTACACTCCAGAGCTGGATCAGGATGCTAGGCTAATCCAGGGTCTGTATCATGTGCCAGAGAGACCAAGTCTTAATGTCAGATAGAGTGGCCAGCTCAGGGTGAGATCTGTGCCTGCCTTAAAGAGGCTTGTAGAGGAGAATATACAAATATTATTTCTGTTACAGCAGGTAACAGGTAGATGTCTCAAGTAGGACTCTGGTTACAAGTAAAGGATACCTGGTGAAATGAGAAAGGGAATTATGTAAGTTGCTAAGGCTAGTAGAACTTACATCAAGCACAGCAAAGTTTGCATTCAAGCAATATTACGAAGTGTTCGTTTTTCTCTCAGCTTTATCAGGTTTATCTTCAGGCTTCATTTGAAAGCACAGAAACAGCATTAGCTCCAGATCCTCTAGACTGTCCATTTTATGTTCAAAAGAGAGAATCAAGAGATACACACATCTGCATATTCTCAGACAGAGCTTTGCTTGCTGTGTCTGATGGACTTACTTAGGACACATGCCCGTCATTGGACCTGCAGTGGGCAAAAGAATGAACTGGATGAGTGGCTGGGCTAAGACAAATATTTTACTCCTGGGCTAGAACAGAGGCAGCTCCTTCCGGAATACAGGGACTAAGTAGGAAAAGAAAAGGTCCCTAGAGAGAAAGCAAAAGATCATTACCCTAAAAGAACAGATGCTGGACAGGGGAAAAAATAAAATAAAATAAATAAATAAATAAATAAAATATATATGAATATATATGTGAATATTTTCTGATATGTCATTAAAGATTAATATATTTAGAGTATTTAATAACTATATTTAGAACTGAGGAGCAGTTTTTTACTTTATGAAAAAAGCAGGTCATTTCATGTATTGCAGTTTGAACAGTACTTAAAACCATGGGACTTGAAATTTAAACCTGGGTTTGAAAACAACTCTGTCACTTTATTGGTTTTGAATGACCTTCAGAAAGTTAATGTGATTGAACCTTTCGCGGGTATAAAATGATAATAATATTACGTACATCATTAAGTACACTAGGAAAATTAGGTACTTTATATAAAGCATTTAGCTAAGTGCCTGGCATATAATAAAGCCTCAATAAATTATTACTATGGTACACTGAATTCATGGAACCTATTTACTATTATGTTAAACAATTCTGATAAAGTTTCTGTTTTTATTTCTTCAGTGGTCAGAAGTAGCAGATCAGAAGAGAGTGATCATAAAAGCAAACATTTTATTAGATATTTCCCATGTGCCAGACACTGCTAAGTGCTTTATATATGTTGTTTCCTTAGAGTCAAGTATACTAATAGCAGCCTGAAGTCACATCTGATGGCAAGGGGAGACAACACGGTAAGACCAGAGCAGTATAAACCTTTATTTAAAGGCCAGCAGATCTACCTACTCAGCCCTGTGACTATTCCTGTATTCCAGCACTGCATATATAAGTACCGTAATCAAGAAAAAGTTAAATTACATTCCCCCCTTCTTGTGGTTTTACGTAGTTAGCTGCAGCATTTTAAGAAAATATACATAAATGTACAACTTCCCTCTTTCCTCAGCTAGAGCAGTTAGTTACAGTATGTAACCTGAAACCGCTAGAAAAAAATTATTTTCTAATTCAGGAAATTCATTCCTTATATTCATTCTCAGTGCATTTGAAATGTTCTTGGATATATTTTATTGTCATTTTAATAGCAAAACTGTTTGCAATAGCCCAGATTTTCATGGCTTGAGTACCCAAATCTTGGAATTATGAAGTGATCTGTAAACCTTACAGCTTTTTCCAGGTCTATGGTGGAAAAATACATTGGATTCCTAAACCAGTTACATACAGACAAAATGAATATAATTGCATCATTTTAAATATTATAAAGTCATTGGAAGAACAAGTAGCATTTTAAAGGGCCCTCCAAAGTAGCTGTGATGACAGCAAATAACTTTTCATATTTGGTGATAGATCTATATTTCTTGTAACATATTAATTTTTGCCGAACTGTTTATTAATCTTTACTCTCTTCTACTGAAGACTTAAAAAACAGAATTTAAAACTTAGCTTAAAGTTATACCCCCTAAAAATTTTCTTTAAAATTTTATAGTTAAGTACACACATGGAAGTGTTAAATTTTTTTCTTTTTAAGAAGTATAGGGCCGGTGAGATGGCTCAGCGGCTTAAGCGCCTGCCTTGCAAGCGCGAGGGCCCGAGTTCAACTCCCGGATCCCACATACGAAAAAGGGGCCGATGATATCGCTCAGCGGCACGGGCACCTGCTGGCGCGCGAGGTCCTGAGGTCGACCCCCCGGTACCCACAAAAAAAAAAAAAAAAGTATAGAATTTTATAGAAAAAACAGTATATATAAATATTCCAGTTTTTCAAATGTAGGTGTGTATATAAGGATATAGCATTACTTTAAAATATAACTGATGTGGGCCAGTGATATAGCTCAGCAGCATAAGTGCCTGCCTGGCAAGCGCGAGGTCCTGAGTTCGACTCCTGGTACCCACATATAAAAAAAATAAAATAACATAAAATATAACTGCTTATAGCTAGATGGAACGATTATAGGCATGTTAATATCTTTACACTACTATAGATTTTCCAGATTTTCTGTAATAACCACTGATTTTATAAGCAGAAAAGCTAAAAAAAGTTATTTTTTTAAATATTGCCATAAGAACTAATTCTTAAAGTTCAAGAAACAATAAAATTAGCTAACAGTTACTAAGCATATATAGAGAGAGAGAGACGGCCAAAAAAATGTATACACACTTCAGCAGTTCGCCATACTCATAAATGTCTGCAAGCTAGTAACCCCTACTTTGAGCACCTCTTATAATTGTAGAAGCCAAAGGTAACTTGTATTAATCTCATGATGTCTCAATAAATTTAGTATTAATATATTTATACAAGTTTTTCTTTTCCTGATGTATACTTTTTTTTTGGTGATCTCTGTATATATATATATATATTTTTTTTTTTTCACAATAGACTTCAGTAGAAATTATTGCCATCCTTTCTCATTTTCAGAAGACAGGAGGCATGCCCCAGCCCTCCCAACTAATCTGTAGGAGGCCCAGAACCTACCTTCAGATCTATGTACTCTAAAGCCTCCCATAAGCTGGGTATACTGGTGCATGCCTGTAATCCCAAAGCTTGGGAGGCTGAGTCAGAAAGATCACTAGGAATTTGAGGCCAGGCTGAACTGTGCAGCAAGACCCTGTCTCAAAAAAAAAAAAAAGCCTCCCATAATAACAGATACAAAGGTACTTTGCTTAATGAACACTTCTGTTCACCGGACAGTTTGGTTTGCAAACGGAAGCATTCGGCAAAGTTTTGCTTCCGTTGGTGAACTCCACATTAGGTGAGGAACATGAATGCAGCCATCTTCCCCAAAATCATACAACAAATTAAGTTTATGAACCGACGCACCACTGTACTAGTTTTAAGCTAGCAAAAAGAAAATTTTCAAATTTAATCTTGTAATCATAAGAAGAAAAATATCTACACTCAAACCACTTGAATATGGGAAGCAGTTTTTGCAGGTATAATTTGACTTTTCGGTTTTGTTTTGTTTTCTTTTAGTAATAAGGACTGAACCCAAGACACTCCTACTGAGCAAACCTATACCCCCACCCACACTGACCCCCACTTTTCTATTTTGAGAACTGGTCTGGCTAAGTCCCTAAATTACCCAAGCTGGGTTGGAACTTCTAACCCTCCTGCCTTGGCCTCCTAGAGTACTGGGGTTACGGGTGTACAGCACCGAGCCTGCCTTTGACTTTGGTACTGACTATTCACTCAGGTTTTATAGTAGAATTCTTTGTAAAAGAATTGATTCACAAATAAATATGTAGATTTTTTTTAAATGGTGAGCTTATATTATGTACTGACACATTACCATTCTGTCCATAGAATGCAGACTATACCACTGGTCAAGTGTTTGATTTGTCTGAAAAGTTAGAACAGTCAGAAGCCCAGCTGGGCCGAGGAAGTTTCATGTTGGGTTTAGAAACACATGACCGAAAGTCAGAAGACAAACTTGCCAAAGCTACAAGAGACAGGTAAGAGTAAATCTGTAAGATTCTTGCTGCCAATTCTTTTCCTTCAAAATTTGCAAATAATAGTAGAATCCAAATTCTTTTGGTTCAACTTAGTTATAACTTAAAATGGTACCTTAATATTAATTGTTTGAAGAGAGGCCTTTACAATTAGTCATATGTGGGCCAGGGATATAGCCCAGTAGCACAGCACCTGCCTGGCAAGCGTTAGGTTGTGAGTTCAATTTCTGGTACCCCCACCAAAAAAAATTAGTCATATACAAAGCCAGGCATGGTGGCATACGCCTGTAATCCCAGAAACCCCAGATACTAAGGCAGGAGGATCATAAGTTCAAGATCTGCCTGGACAATTTAGTAAGACCCTGTCTCAAAATAACAAGTACTGGGGATAGCTCAGTGGTAGAATGTTTGCCTATCATGTGCAAGGCTCTGGATTCAGTCCCCACTACAGCAAAAAAGAAAAGAAAGAGTTGTCTTATGCAGATAACAGAGGGATAACTTGGTTGTCAAAGGCTTTAAGCTTGAACTTTCCACTACTGGAACAACAAAGTTCAAAAAAAATCTGCTCATTGTTCCTAACTGCCCTATGGTCGAACCAAAAATTCAACTTGAAAAAACTTATACAGGCTCGCTGCAGACACAGAGGAGTGACACTTCAATCAAAGCGCCACTCTCGCCCAGACGACCTATAGTGCTTGTGTTAGTGCATTAAAACATTCATCATTACATGCTTTTTTTTTGCACTTTATTTGCATAAAATATCATAACCATGGCTCCAAAGTTAGTGATATCAGCAGTAAAACTAGGAGGAAAATTGTGAGACCCACGATAGAGTTAAAGAAAGAAATCATTGTGAAATTTGTTAAAGTCCTGGAAAGATGAATTTATAAGTGTAATTTTTGAGCCTCAGAACCAATTATTTGGTTTTCCATTATTTTCTATGGGAAAAATATGTTCAGTTCTTTTTTTTTTTTTTTTTTTGTGGGTACCGGGGTCGACCTCAGGACCTCGCGTGCCAACAGGCACCCGTGCCGCTGAGCGATATCACCGGCCCCTTTTTCGTATGTGGGATCCGGGAGTCGAACTCGGGCCCTCGCACTTGCAAGGCAGGCGCTTATGCCGCTGAGCCTTCTCACCGGCCCTATGTTCAGTTCTTGAACTTTTCAGTGTTCAAACACAAATTAGGAACAAATTGAGTTCAACCACCAAGGTATCACTGTTTTATCTGAAAATTTAGGCGACATTAGGTAAAAAGATTAAAAGTTTAAATCAAAGATTTAGGTAGTGTTAGAGAGTGCTCCCAGTCATCTTTTCTAAGGTCAAACAGAGAGTAATAAAACCAGTCCATCAACTTTTTTAAGAAAGGGATGCCCTAAGCTTTACTAACCCAGTCCTCTGCTGAGAAATTAAGATTTTGTACAATTTTTCATAAATTTTTAAATCCCATGGTATCACAGAAATGATTGGGCTGGGGATATAGCTCAGCAGCACAGCGCCTGCCTGGCAAGCGTGACGTCGTGAGTTTGATCCCCAGTACCAAAAAAAAAGAAATGATTATGTCATCTTTAAATTATGCTTCCAAAATTAGCCTTTGTAAAATGATTTCGTATCCCAAGTTTTACTACCAAAGAATTTGTTAGGAATAAATTTAAGATGTGTTCTCAGATACCTTATAAAATAATAAATGGCCCTTCAGGTGTATAGAGTACAGAAGACTATATAATATTTATTTCCATAAATTTTAATTTTAATATAATAATTAAGAGCAAAAAGGGAGAACTATGCTGACATTATATAAAATGATACATAGGTATCTATTTAAGAAAAACATGTTTAGTCTGTAGGAAGGAGGAGGAAGGGAAGATTAAGTGTATTCTAGGAGCAGGAGTCTTGTTGGGTTAGAATCATTTCATTCCCTTCTCCATGGGTTTTTAGAAGAGCAGCCTGGATAAAAGTTCTTTTGTTTTGACATTAGGTCCCATTTCTTTTTTTTTTTTTTTTTTATGTGGGTAAGGGGAGTCGACCTCAGGACCTCACACTTGCCAGCAAGCACTTGTGCCGCTGAGCAATATCACTGGCCATTTTTTTCCTTTATGTGGGTTCTGGGAGTCGAACTCAGGACCTCGTGCTTGCCGGGCAGGCGCTTATGCCACTGAGCCATCTCACTGGCCCTAGGTCCCATTTCTGACACTTGCTTTGAGTGTATGTTTTTGCTTAACTACCTTTATAGCATGTAATTTGTAATTTTATTTACACTTATATCTCAGTTTCTTATGAAGCAAAAATTTTATATAATTTTCCTTCAATTATATAACAAGAAAAGTAGGAAAGACAAAAGTAGCAGAACAGATGTAGAGAATTTTCATTTTGGGGATAGCTTTACAAGAATAGCATCTCATGGATATTGGTAAAGTTTTATCATTGTTTTTGTTTTTCTATTTTTTACCATTTTAAAGTCTGAGTCATTCACTCATTGATTTTAGTTGGAGAATTGTGATTATTTCAGGAAAAAAGCATAGAATTCTTTAAATGTATTTTGTAAATTATTCTAAGTAATAAAATAAGGTGTGGAGATTTCTGTAATGCTGAAATCATCTCTGATTATACATTAATATATGATGTTAACATAATGTATAATATTAATTATACATTAATGTTACTGCATTAATTATTTAATACATAGTTAATGTGTACTTTTAGATGCTTTTTTTTGAGACAGGATCTCGCTATGTAGTCCAGGCTGGCCTTGAACTCGTAGCAATCCTCCTGCCTCATCCTCCCAAGTGCTGAGATTACAGGCTTGCACCACCATGCCCAGGTACATGCCTTTTAAAACAGAATTTTTCCCAAAGTTGCTGACAAGTAACAATACTGTTATGATTTGTGTAAAATTTTACATTGTCATTCTTTTGTGAAAGTTCTAGTAAGTAATTAAGTGGGTTAAAAGTCATGCAGAAGGCCCAAACTCACAAGGACACTTTACATTGGGGTGGTTTTGGGAGTATGAATAAAAGTGGAAAACATTATTGGGAGTGCAAGGATGAATATGAGGGAAAACTTACATGTTTGGAATAGTTTTCGAGCTGCTTCAATATATGATGTTTTTTCTTTCCAGCTGTAAAACTACCATAGAAGCCATCCATGGATTGATGTCTCAGGTTATTAAGGATAAACTATTTAATCAAATTAACATCTCTTAAACAGTCACTGAGTAGTACTTTTGGCTGAAAGCTGGTATGTGAAAAATATTCAAGTAACACTTTTAAAAACCAGTTACCAAAAACCTGATTAGAAGTATAAGGTGCTCTGAAGTGTCCTGAATATTAACATCCTGTAATAAAACTGTATAAAATGAAATTGCTCTTTCATTGTTTTGTGAGCGGAATTACATTCTTTCTCTAGTATCTTTCAGTGCTTTTGAATATTTTATTGATTAGACCCTTTCTATGTTTTGAACAGTCTTCCCTATCTAAATTAATCAAAGAATTTTAGCATTTCATTTGCTGTACTGATGATCAGAACTACTTTTCAATTTTGCCTGTACCTTCTTTTTATAGTCTGTAGTAAAAAGATAACATTTTTATGTTCCTATAAAAACATTAGCAAAGCTGTACCATAAATTATTTCCCTGAAAATCAAACAACTTATTAGAAGAAGAACCTAGCCCAGAGTATCTATCAATCATTAAAATATTTACCAAGTGCCCTTCCTGAACCAGGCCCAGTAAGACACTTTGTGGGTATTTCAAACAAGCTAGACATAGCCACTGTCCTCACAGAGCTTACCATAGAGGCTAATGCTAAGTTAGCAAGAACTTGAGTATATACTGCTATGAAGAAAGAAACAAAGTGGCTGGGGATTTCTTGGAAGGACCACTTATTCTAGCAAAGGCTTAGCAAAGCAGACATCCTGATAGAAGTGAGCTGACCATGAAGGTAAAATATGAAAGAAAGGACAGCTAGCCAGAAAAAGGATAGTAGGAAGTGAATACTACTACAAGCAAGGAATACAACAATGTGCAGAAGGTCAGAGGCAGAAAACAAGAATTTAAAAGCTTCAGGAAAGTGAGATTCAGTTAGACTTCAGGTTGTTCAATAGGATGTGGGAAGTGACAAAATATTACTTGAGGTAAAAGGAGGGTACATACTGCAGGGCTGTTGGGAGTTGATCCTAACAACACTGGGGAGTTTTAAATAGAAATGTTCTGGATTATTTTTTCTGAGACCACTATTGAAGCCAGTTGTAGTGGTGCACTCCTGTAATCTCAGGACTCAGGGGGCAGAGGCAGGAGGATAGCCATATTGCCTTCTGCTTCCCAGCATGCACCTGTGGCCTTGTGGGGTGTACCATATGATCAGCTGTCAGAAAACAAGGCTGGGCCTGGTTTACGGATGATTCTGCACATTGTACAGCACCACCTGCAGGTGGACAGCTACAGCCATAATTGTTTCCCATGTAAACACTCATCAAAAGGTGACCTCAGCAGAAGAGGACTTTAACAATCAAGTGGATAAGTTGACCCGTTCTGTAGATAGTGGTCAACCACATTCTTTAGCCACCCCTGTCATTGCCAATCTGAGCTATATAGGGTGTTCAGGACCAACCTGTAAGTTTCTATAGTGAGACCTTGTCTGTATCAGTGTTTACTAGAGAAACAGATATATATAAGAAGCTACAAGATTGGCTTACAATGGCCACCCACAGAGTCAGATGTGGAAGAGTGCAGATGGTCTGTCTGCACACGAGACCAAAGGATTCTGTCGAAGGTCTGTAGCTCACTGCAGTGTCCCATTTGAGTGCATATCAGGAGGCTGATGGGTCTCCAATTCCAGGCTGAAGTCTATGCTAGAAGACTGAAGGATGTGTGCCAGAAGCTGAAGAGTCTGTGCTGGAAGCCAGGAGAAGACGTCAAAGGTGAAAGTGAAGACTGGAGCTCCTCTAAAGAAGCAGAAGCCATCCGTCCTTCATTTCTCCTTTATACCATCCAGGTGAAAAGCTGCTCTAGGGTGGGTCTTCCACATCCTACGATGTGGAATTGCTGAGCCAGTTTAGTTGAGCTTCTCTTACTCAAACTGACACAATCAACCATCACACTGTCTCAAAAAAATAATAATAATAAAAGGTCTATTGAGAATTGGCAGTTAAGGCTGGATGGGAACAGATCGGATAAACTAGACTATAAAGAATGAGAAAGGCCTAATGAGTCATGAAAATACCAAATTTTAAAAATGGGTAGAGGAAGGAAACCACAAAGCAAAAGAATAAAATAAACCTTTAAAAAGGAATTTTTAGCTAGTGACTTCACACACTACCAAAGGGTTAATATAAACAAAGCCTAAAACTTTTCCACTATCTTTAGCAAGGAGCCAGTCTTTGGTTAAAATGAGAAAACCAAACACTAGTATCCAAATACTTTCTTAAATATCTTAGTCTTGTTTTATATTGCCTCTAAGTAAAAGTATGCAGCTGTAATTTTATGTCTCAAACTCATTTTTATTCCCTATTAGAAAAGTCACGACCACCCCTCAAAGAATAGCCAAAATCTACTATTTTCCTGTCCTTTCCCCCTCTCCCCTTATGTTCCCCTTCTCATTTGAAAATTTCCTTCCCATTTCCCAATATCTATTATACATTTTGGTCCTTATTTACACTTTCGGTTTTCACACCAGGGAAACAATGTATTGAAACATATGTCTCATTTATTTCACTTCAGAGTCTGGTCTCAAGGTGCATCCATTTACCTAAGCTTATCCTGCTTTATGGCAGAATAGTAATAAATTATATTAAAAAACAAAAACGGGCCGGTGAGATGGCTCAGCGGCGTAAGCGCCTGCCTGGCAAGCGCGAGGGCCCGAGTTTGACTCCCGGAACCCACATACGAAAAAAGGGCCGGTGATATCGCTCAGCGGCACAGGCACATGCTGGCGCACGAGGTCCTGAGGTCGACCCCGGTACCCACAAAAAAAAAAAAAAAAAAAAATCTTTATCCATTCATTGGTTGATGGGCATTTGGGCTGTTTCCAAGATTTAGCCTTTACAAACTGCCATTATAAACATGGGTGTGCATATATCTCTATGGTATGATGCTTTTAATTCTTTTGGGAAGATACCAAGAAGAGGAATAGCTGGGTCAAATGGGACCCCCAGTTTTAGATTTTGAGGAATCTCCACACTGATATTCACCATGATTATACCAGTCTACACTCCCACCAATAGTGGAGAAGTGTTCCTTTTTCCCCCACAACCCTGCCAGCATTTGTTATTGGTTGATTTCTTGATAATAGCCATTCTTTCGGGAGTGAGATGGAATCTCGGTGATGTTTTGATTTGCATCTCTTGAGTAATCAGTGATGTTGAACATTTTTTCATATATTTCTTTGCTGTTTCTACTTCATTTGAGAAGTGTCTATTCATTCTGGGTGCCCATTTTTCAATTGGGTCTTTAATTTGGGGGGGTCTGATTTTTTCAAATTTTTTATATGTTCCAGGTATTAGTCCTTTGAGGAACACCAGGGAAAAATTTATTCCCACTCTGTGGGTTGTCTCTATACTCTGTTGATGATTTCTTTTGCTGAGCAAAACTTTTTAATAAGATGAGATCCCAGTTCTTGATTCTTTTTGATATTTCCTGCTGAAAGATATGTGTCTAGTTTTAATCTTCAGCATTTGCAAAGCCAGTTTGTCCCACACCATTTATTAAAGAGGCTATCTTTCTTCCAGTGAAGGCATTTGGACCCTTTGTCAAGGATAAGATGGCTGAGTGTGTTTCGAGTGTTTCTGCATCTTCTAATCTGTTCCATTGATCCTTGGGTCTGTTGTTTTTTTGCTAGCTCCACACTGTTTTTATCACAGTAGCTTTATAGTATAATTTCAAGTCAGGGATTGTGAGGCCCCCTTCATTGCCTTTGTTGCCCAGAATTGCCTTTGCTATTCTAGGTCTCTTCTGGTTCCAAATGAATTTTAGGATTGTTTTCTCTAGTTTATTGAGATATGCTATTGGTATTTTGATCAGGATTGCATTAAAGCTGCATAACAATTTTGGAAGTATGGTGATTTTCACTATATTGGTTCTTCTGACCCAAGAACAAGGGATATCTTTCCATTTTCTGATATCCTTTTTAATCTCCTTTTTCAGAATACTGTAGTTTTCAATGTAAAGGTCTTTTACTTCATTAGATTGATTCCTAGTTATTTCATTTTTTTGGATGCTATTGTGAAAGGTGTTTCCCTAATTACTCTCTCAGTGAGTTTGTCATTTGTGTACAGGAATGTCATTGATTTTTGAGGGTTGACTTTGTATCCAGCTATGCTACTCAATTTACTTATTAAATCTAGAAGTCTTTTGGTGGAGTTTTGGGGTCTTCTGTGTAGAGTATTATGTCATCTGCAAATGATTACAATTTAACTTCTTCCTTTCCTATCCTTATTTCTTCCTCTTGTCTGATTGCTCTGGCTAATGTTTCCAAAACTATATTGACTAAGAATGGTGATAGTGGTGATTATTTTGTTCCTGATTTTACAGTGAAAGCTTTCAGGTTTTGATGGTTTAGTATGATGTTGACTGTTGGTTTGTCATAGATGGCTTTTATCAGATTGAGATAAAGACCATCTATTCCAATTTTCTGTAGGATTTTTATCATGAATGGGTGTTAAGACTTCATCAGGCTCTCTTTCTGCATCTATTAAGATGATCATATGGTTTTTGTTCATGGTTCTGTTAATATGGTATATTACATTTACTGATTTGCGTATGTTGGACCATCCCTGAATCCTTGGGATGAATCCTACTTGGTCATGGTGTATAATCTGCTTGATGATTTGCTTCATTCTCTTTGCCAGTATCTTATTGAGGATTTTTGCATCTGTGTTCATTAGGGAGATTGGCCAGTAGTTCTCTGTTTTGGTTGGATCCTTCTCTGCTTTTGGTATCAGGGTAATGCTTCCTTCCAGGGATGAATTTGGGAGTATTGCTTCCCTTTCAATTTCATTGAAGAGTTTGAGAAGTAGTGGCTTTAGGTCTTCTCTAAATTTCTTGGTAGGTTTCAGGAGTGAATCTGTCAGGGCCTGGGCTATATTTGTTGGTAGTTTTTTAATTACACCTTCAATTTCATAGACTGACATTGGTTTATTTAGAATTTTTATATCTTTGTGATTCAACTTTGGTAATTTATATGTATCTAGAAATCTCTCCATTTTTTACTGTGTTTTCCATCTTATTAGAATACAGGTTCTCCAAGTAGGTATTGATGATCTTCTTGAATTTCTGCAGGATCTGTTGTGATTTCACCCTTGTCATTCTTTGTATGGATTTGAGTCTTTTCTTTCCTTTTTTTGATAAGGTTGGCTAAGGGCTTGTCAATTTATTTAACCTTTCAAAGAACTAACTCATCAATTCATTGATTCTTTGTATTATTTTCTTAGTCTCCATTGCATTAATTTCTGCTCTGAATTTTTGTAATTTCCTCCTTCATATGAGCTTTGGCCTTCACTTGTGCTTCTTTTTTAGAAGCTTCATGTTCAACATTAGGTTGTTTATTTGAGCTCACTCTGTTTTTCTGATATGGAAATTCACCAATATAAATTTCCTTCATACGACTGCTTTTTTGTGTCCCTTAAGTTCCCATATGTTGTATTGGCAATATTGTTTAATTGTATAAACTGTCTAATTTCTTCTTTAATTTCATCTATGACACATTTGTTGTTCAGAAGGGAGTTACTGAATTTCCATGTGTTTATGAAGTTTTTGTGGTTTCTTTTGCCATTGATTTCCAATTTCATTTGACTATGGTCTGATAATATGCACTGAATACTTTCAATTTCTTTGTTTTACTTAAGCACATTCTATGAGCTCGTATGTGGTCTGTTTTGGAGAACATCCTATGTGCAGCTGAGAAGAATGTGTATTCTGATGTTATGGGGTGGAACACTGTAGACATCCACTAAATCCATTTGTTCAAAAGTTTCATTCAGTTCTGATATTTCTTTGTTGATTTTTTTCCTAGTTGATCTGTCTATTTCAGACAGTGGGTGTTGAGATTCCCCCATTACAATTGTGTTAGTGCATATTTGATTTTTCATGTCCATTAATATTTGTTTTATATAGTTGGGTGTGCTGGTATTTGGTCCATATATATTTGTGAATGTTATCTCTTCCTCTTGGATTGTTCCCTTTATAAGGGTATAGTGACCTTCTTTGTCTTTCTTAATCAGTCTTGGCTTGAAATCCACTTTGTCTGCAAATAGAAAAGCTACCCCTGTTTCTTCCAGATTCCTGTTGCATGGAGTATTGTTTTCTTCCATCCTTTGATTCTCAGTCTATGAATTTCTTCTTGAATTAAATGTGTTTCTTGTATGAAGCAAATTGTTGGATCTTGCTTCTTGATCCATTCTGCCAGTAAAGTTCCTTTGATGGGTGAATTGAGCCCATTACTTGATGATTATAACTGATATGTAGTGAATTATCCATGTCATGTTATTTTCCTGTTGTTGGTTTCCTTTTTTCCCCCCTCTGTTTAATTACTTGCCATGCCTGGCGTATTCATTCTGTTGGGGTTCATTAAGTTGCAGTCCTTTCTATCTCTTTCTAGAATGTCCTTTAGAACATCTTGGAGTGCTGGTTTGGTGGTCATGAAGATCCTCAGGTGTTCTTTCTCATGGAAATATCTTATTTCTCCATCAATTTTGAAAGATAGTTTTGTGGGATACATCGATCTGGGTTGGAGGTTGTTTCCTTTGAGGGCTTGAAATACTTCACTCCAGGCTCTCCTTGACTTGAGGGTTTGTACTGAGAAGTCAGCTGTGATTCTGGTGGGCTTTCCTTTATAGGTGATTTGTTTCTTTTCTCTAACAGCTTTTAATATTCTGTTCTTGTGTTGAATTTCTGGAATCTTGACTATTATATGCCTTGGTGTAGTTTTTTTTTGTTTTGTTTTGTTGGCTAACTGGAGTTCTATATACCTCTCTTATCTGTATGTCAAGTTTTTTTTTCCCTGCTTGGGAAGTTTTCTGCTATTACTTCTGTGAACAGGTTTTTTATGTTGTTTGCACTTTCTCCTGCTTTTTCATTGCCTCCCATTAATCTTATATGTTATTCTACTTTGCATATCCAGCAGCTATTGGATTGATTTTTCATGGTCCCTTGCTATTTTTAAGAAATCTTTCTTTTCATGATCAATAACCACAATCCTGTCTTCTGTATCTGATATTCTATCCTCAAATTGGCTCATTCTGCTGGGTATATTTTCAGTGGAATTTTAAATCTCAATATCTGTTTGAATCTGTTTCATGGATTCCATTTCTTTCCTATGCTGGGCATTCATGCGTTCCATGATTTTCCTAAGCTCCTCTTCTTTTTCTTTTTCTTTTTTTTTTTTTTTTTTTTTTTAATCTGTATCTACTCTGGAGTCACTATGCATGTCGTCCATTATGGTCACCTTTTCTGTAGTTATCTGAGAAATTCTGATTTGATTTTTTCTAGAGCCTCATTCATCTGCTTTGTTACTTCCACTGTTACCACTTCGGAGTCCATTTGGGTGGCCTTCGAATTGTTCCACCTCAGTGCTTCTGGGTTTACCTTTGCTAAGCTTGAAGTCTGAGGTTGCATCTTGTTTAAGTGTCTTCTCATTTTCTTTTTTTTTTTTTTTTTAAGTTTAATTCCTGGGTGAATGGTTGTAAATTGCGAATGGCAGGTAGCTTTATTGCTAGTATTTAGAACATTTAGTTATTTAGGAGATGACTACTTCTCAGAGATGTTTCCCAGGTGTAGCTGGCTTTTTGGTTTTGAGTCTGTTGTAAGATCCTACCTCTTCAATTTATTGGGGAGGAAATGATGCTGCCTATTTGGCCTACCCTCTAGTTCTCTGGCAGTGGCCTATAGTATTGTTTATGACCCTTAAGCAATCTCAGTCTTGGCGTACCAGGAACAACAACTGATTAGAACAATTATGTCACCTTAGCTAAAGTACAATCAGCAATAGCAATAAATCAAACACACCCCAGGAATGACAAACTGAAGTACCTATTAATTTGCCACCTTTACTTGTATGAACTATATATGTGGTTATTTAACAAAATCTAAAACAAGCCAGAAAGTTGTATACAGTAAATATGCCCTCAATATTGTGATTTTACCCTCGGGAGAAAATTTAAAAGGGGTTGGAGGGAAAAATACAGGAAGAGAAGAAGAGGAAGAGATTAGAAGCAAGGGTGGAGAACCAAGGAAGATTACATAAACTTTGGAAACTGATGAAGAGAGGAGGAAGAGAAGGAAAAAAGAAAAACAAGAACAGAACAAGTAAAAAACCTAGAAACAATGTCCACACTCACATAAAAACAAGAGCTATCAAGAAAAAAATAAGACAAAAGAAACAAGAAAAGCAAAAAAAGTAGGGGGGGCTGGGGATGTGGCTCAGTGATAGAGTTTTTGCCTTTCATGCACAAGGCCCTGGATTCGATGCCCAGGACCAGAAAAAAAAAAAAAAAAAAAGAAGGAAAAAATGTCTACTTCAGGGTGTGTCTCTGCTGTCATTGTTAGAGTGGGTGGACCGAGACCAGATCCATATTGATTAATCCCAGTAACCCAGCCATATATTTAAGATGGTGTAGTGGATAATCCCAGCAAGCATGCATCTTTAGTTCCATTGAAGTTCAGTTTGGTTTCTGGCTATGAGGCTGTTACTCGATTTGTTTAGCCTGCAGTAGTCCATGTGCCTCTTGCCAGCTTGAACTTGGCTGCTTTACCTCTTGCTGACTTGAACTTGGCTCCACCTCACCCTGACACTGGGGCCACTAGATGGAGCCAGCCCACAGCTGCTCTGAGTTCCAAGCCCAGTTGGCCCCGCTCCAAGTTGGCTACCAGCCAATTGCCCTTTTCTGGAGGACATCTGATGCCAAATAAATCACCAGCCACTGCAGTCTGCTGAGTCCACTGCTCCATTCCACTGGTGCATTTCTCTGTGGAGGCTTCTGGGGTCACAAGTACGTTACCATGGGTCTGCATGTTCAAGCTGGCCCTCCCATGCAGTGAGTCAGGGCTCAGGGAGAAAGAGCCACTTACTACCTCCTTCTTTGTTGAGGTCTCTCTCTTTGCTCTCCCCATGGGCTTCAGTTCTCACTTCAGATCCTTGCTGGGCCCCAGGGACCCACTTCCCTCATTCTCTTCCTCACATTCCTATTTTCCAGCATCAGGACACCAAATCTTGGAGAGGCTGTTTCTCTGCTCTTCGCCACTCCGCTACCTTCCTCGAAGACTCTGAACAGCCAAAATCTGTATTTATTGCCCTAGTTCTAGCCATACCAACACCAGGTGGAGTCATTGTAGTGGTACACTGATAAGGTGATTGAGATTTCTTTAACAGACATGATAATGGTTAAATTTTGACAGGAAATAGAAGTCACTGAAGTCACTAAGAAAACATATTAGCAGTTTTCATTCCAAAACTTGAATACAATCATCCACATTTAATTTTATATTGGTGTCCTAATCAGTGAAGATATCTCAGTGGCATAGAAAAGAGCTGTGCTTACAATAGAAATACATGGGGACAAGGTTTTCAGTCCTAATTTTATTGGAGTCATTTTGAGAAATTTCTGTCTCAGTAACAAGACCTTAGTTGGAAGTAGCCAAAAACACAGGAGTAGGGAGAAGAAACAAAGAGAAAGAAATAATTTATTGTCTACCTAACTCCATACAGTGCAGAATCATATTTGGCTTAGGTAAAGTTGGATTAGACTTCCTATCAGGATTCTCAGCTCCAGTCTCCCCAGTTGACCTAAACCTCAAGCAGGTTTCCTCCAAACTGGTGGCATATTACACCATTCTTTTAGGGGAAGAAACTGCTCACCAGTGTCAAAATAAGATTCTGACTTTACCATGATTGGTCTAATTTGGAAATTTGTATCATGCACCCACGCTGGAATTATATACAACTGGTCGATTTAGTGCTACTCCTGGATCTGGGAATGGACTCAGTAACCCAAAATGCATGACTGTTACACAGTGGGTTAAATGAATGCCACAGGGCAACCAGCAATGTCCCCTCAATCAGTCATCCCACCTAGGGAAAATACCCCACCATGGGAAATTTATTTAAAATGTAGTTACTGGGCTGGTGAGATGGCTCAGCGGCGTACATGCCTGCCTGGCAAGCACAAAGGCCTGAGTTCGACTCCCGGAACCCACATATGAAAAAAGGGCCGGTGATATCGCTCAGTGGCACGGGCGCCTGCTGGCGCACGAGGTCCTGAGGTCGACCCCCGGTACCCACAAAAAAAATAAAATTAAAAAAATAAATAAAATGTAGTTACTTTATTAGAAAGTAAGATCCTTTACAGATTTTTTTTTTTAATATATGCAGGTACCAGGAGTCGAACTTAGGACCTCGTGCTTGCCAGGCAGTCACTTATGCCACTGAGCTATATCACCAGCCCCTTTACAGATATTTTTGAGGTATATCTTTAAGGTACTTTTGTGATCATTTTTCTTACAAGTGCTTCAGTTTATAACATTGAGCTTTTAGGAAGTCGGGGTTCAATTTGCAGCCATCATTCATAAATTTAACTCATAAAGTGGGGTTTTCAAAAAACAAACAGGGCTGCTGAGATGGCTCAGCGGCATAAGCGCCTGCCTGGCAAGCACGAGGGCCTGAGTTCGACTCCCAGTACCCACATACGAAAAAAGGGCCGGTGATACCGCTCAGCGGCACGGGCGCCTGCTGGCACACGAGGTCCTGAGGTCGACCCCCAGTACCGACAAAAAAATAAAATAAAAAAATAAAAAATAAACAAAATGGGGATTTTACCTTTTCCTGCAAAGTATTATCTTGGAGCTACTCAAGAGCAAAAGAAACTTCCAAACATTTCAACAATGTAATGCTGTATACAGTACATAATCTTGTTGAGAATTTAGGCATTTACTACCCTTTTTAGTTACACTGTTCAGCTGTATGATTACTTTAATTTGCATGTTTTATTTATTAATTACCAATAACACACCACACAAGTTATTCTGAAATCAATAGTACCACCAAGAACAAAAGAACCAATAAGAGAAGTGAAGCTGTTTGCATTCCATTGTTTCTGAATTTGGAAAATAAATTCTGAGACCAAATATTAATTGCTCCTTTTGAGGGATCAAGTCTGAAGATTTTTGTCACAAATTAGTGTGACTACCTGGTATTCAGTACTTTGAAAACTCACTGCACTGTGCAACAGAAAAATAAACTGCCCAATAGTGCAGCAACTTAAAAATAAACATAGGAGAGTAGGAGCCTAAGTAACTTTACAATAAATCGGAGAAACTGTTGGGAGTTGTGGTGCTGCATTTCGCAGAGGTTCAGAGTTTCCAAAACTGTTCTGTGAGTGATGAGGTACAGATGCGTAAGTTATGCATATGCAGAGAAGAGTTCATTTATATTTCTAAGTCTGCACTGTGTCCACATGTAGCTGAATAAACTTAACTGGAAACTTAAGTTTCCAAGGTTTCCTTCTCTATTTCTGGATTGTTTTAAAAATAACTTAACACATACATACTGGTGAGCAATGTGATTTTTGTTTGTTTTGTTTTTGAAGACAGGAAAATACATTACAGAGAATAATGGTTCATATTTTTGCTCATCCTTACAATGTAAAATAACTAAAAGGTAGTTATGTCTAAATTATGATCAAGTGATTATATCATCCACTGTTTAATAATTGATGTGTCTATATCATTGTATTTGCCAAATATTAGTTAGGAAAGTGAAAATCCAGTTGTATCTTCTCTTCTTTTGGCCTATTTTCAATATGAGTTCCAAGTGCAAATAAAATGACCTTCTTGGAGCCAAAATGCTAGTTTCAGAACTTCAACTTCTAAAGTAATCCTTCTCTAAATTTCTAAAGGTTTCTATATCTTTTATCTAAATTTTAGCAGCAGAAATACCATTCATCTATGTGAATGTAAAATTATAATCTACTTATTTTAGAAAACTAATAACATGAAGGTCAGGTCAACTGTGACTAGACTGGCATACTTAAACTTTTGATCTCAGAAATCAGAATATTACAAAAATAAAATCAGGAACTCTGTCATTTCAGGTCAAATTTAGGAGGAAACAGCTAAAATCATAGCTTGATAACTAACACCAGTGATTAATTGCTTTTTCACCATGTGGATTATCTTGGTGCCAAAAATTATGGAACAATTGCCTAACAAATTGGAGAGTCCCTGATGTCAGTACTCATATTTTCTTTGGATTATACTTAGCAATTATGCTAAACTTTCTAATGACTGAGTAAAATGGTATTGTGCCTTGGGGCACATTTTGATTAACTACAGTTGTACTTTTCAAAACCTAAGAGGCATGTACATAAAGAAGTATACTGTTTAGAATAGAGTTATGTTTGACCTTTTTGTTAGATTTTAGAAGATTATAAATATCATAAAAGTATGAATAGGTTTACTATTGATAATCATTACTTTAAACAGTTTACCTTCTTGAAAAATTAGTTGGTATAAAGTCAGCTCCAAATAAATGTTTAATGTATATGATTCATTTTTGTTCTTTTAACTTGCTACTTCATATCTCCTCATATTCAGTTCAACTTGTTACTTGTATTATTGATGGTGCTCAATAAGTCCTGTAAAACATGCATATCGAGAGCCCGTGAGATAGCTCAGTGACACAGCACCTGCTGGCAAGTGTGAGGTCCTGAGTTCGACTTCCGGTACACGCATTAAAAAAAAGAAAAAAAAAACCATACATATTGAGCTTTAATTTTTTACTTCAACTTCTGTATAATCCATCTATCATTTCTTGTATGACTTTTCAGTATCATTGAGGCTATATCTGAAGATTCTTGGCTTAAAAATAAAGTAACACAAAATACACTACAAAGAAATTAATTTGTAATCTCCTATATGAGGATACACCATGTCGAATAATTACAACTATCTGAAATGTTCTGTAGTTTTAGGGAAGTTAGCAATGTGCCACAGATGTCAGAATAACACATGAACACTACTTTTTAGGGAAGATTATTTTGAACTAATCTTAATATTTAAGGTAAACTATATCACTTAAAACTGTGAAACTAGAAACTATGAACTACTGAAGTGGCAATTCATTTAGACAAACATCAACACTATGGACTTCTAGATTCCTGTGATTTTAAAACAATTTATTAATGTGCTTTATCTGTTTCACCAAATAGCTAAACTAAAACAAAAGATACAGAATATGAGAATTTGGAACACATGTTGAAATTATATTTTCTTTTTTTTTTTTTTTTTGTGGGTACCGGGGGGTCGACCTCAGGACCTCGCGCGCCAACAGGCACCCGTGCCGCTGAGCGATATCACCGGCCCCTTTTTCGTATGTGGGATCCGGGAGTCGAACTCGGGCCCTCGCGCTTGCAAGGCAGGCGCTTACACCGCTGAGCCATCTCACCGGCCCTGAAATTATATTTTCTAAGTCTCAGGATCCTCTTCTGCAGATTTCTAAGGGCATCCTCAATAATACAATTCATTACATTAATACCATAGCACAAAAAACATTATATTTCCATCATTAATTTCAACTGAAAGTAGCAACTACTCTCTCCTTTAAACTCTAAATAAAATAAAATAAAGTTAGTTTTTCCTATTAACAAAAGGAAGATTGGGGCTGGTGAGACAGCTCAGTGGCATAAGCGCCTGCCTGGCAAGCGCAAGGTCCTGAGTTCGACTCCCGGAACCCACATAAAGGGAAAAAGGGGCACAAGTGCTTGCTGGCAAGCGCGAGGTCCTGAGGTCAACTCCTGGTAGACACATTAAAAAAAAAAAAAAAAGGAAGATTTATAGTCTGCCTTAGAACATACATGCTGTTAGATAGAAAAACTCAAATTCCTTTTTTGTTGTTGTTTAACTTTTAATTTTTCTTAGTACAGTACATGTTCCCAATTCATAATGTTTACATTCACTGTAGGGAATTGGTATACACATGTAACACATCTCTGTTTTTCTCTCCTTACCCTTCACTTCCACACTTCTGTGTGGTTTTTATAATTGTTATTGTTTGTTTTGGGTTTTGGTTTTTCTTTTTCTTTTTCTTTTTTGCCAGCATCACCAAATTTCTCACTATGGCCTAAGGGCTCTTCAAGATCTGGTTCCTACTTTCTCTCATTCGATTCTCCCCTTCTCACTATACTCCATCCACATTGTCCTCTGGGCCCCTAAGTTTACCCATCTCTTTCCCCCTCCAAGTCCCCACACTGACACTTCTGAGACCTGGAACACTCTTGGAAGATTCTCAAAGGCCTGGCTTATTCTTCTAGTCTCTGCTCGGATGCCTCTCTCCACTGAGAGGCCTTACCTGTTTTTCCATTTCCCTTCTTCCTCCCCACTTCTACACTCCGGTAACACCTGTCCTTTCACCCTATTTGTTTTTGTCACAGAATTTACCATAACCTGAAATTATCTTGTTACTGACTTATTTACTTGTTCAGTGTCCCAGCCTACTAGCATGTAAGTATATGGAGGTAGGGATGATAGACATTTGATAAATATTTGTTCAGTGAAGAAATAGTTACTGGACATTTTCAATTTGCTTTTAAGAACTATCAATAATATAATGTGTTTTTAGAAAGATAAAATATGTCCATGCCATTTTTATGGAAATGTGAGATTATAAAATTAGTTCCTTTCTCAAAACCTCTTAATAAATATAAAACAGGAGTGAAAAGTGCCTTATTTTTCAACAATCACTGTTGCAGAAATATGCACAAAGCCACACACTAACAAAAAAGCACCAGCAATTTTCAAAAACAAGTGTGAAGGAGTGGAACTCTTTTCGAACAAGCTGACCAAAAAATAGTTGACAGGAGCCAAAAAAATGAACCAATTACATGTACATAGATACCTAAGATGTTTTCACTTATTTTTACAAATTATTTTGAAAGACATAAAGATAGAATATGTTACACTGCTGAGTTCACTCTTAGCCTCAATCCATCACCAACTAATTAAACTTTTGCTGAACTTATTATTGGCCTGATAAATTTAAGCAAAGTCTTGGATCTCTACTAAAAGACGGGATTTTTTTAAACTCCTAAAACATAAACTGTTCCTGCGACTTAATCAAAATTTTTTCTTTGTTAACCTAAATTTTTTCTATAAGCCCATTTCTTGCAAATCATTCCTAAAAAACTAAACTGTTAGACTATATTGAAAAGAAATATTTCAGAAATAATGACAAAACATTACTTAAATTAGAACGTCAATGGCAATGCTTACAAAATATTTTTCAGAAATTACCTTTTTACTATAACTGATACAAATGAGCCTTTAAAGTAATGAAACTGATTTTAATTTACAGCCATGTCTCATAATGACCCTCTACTGGAGAATGAAAGGGAACCATTTTAGAAAAGAGCCTATATATATATATATATATATATATATATATATATATATCATAATAGAACTTGTGAAAATCTTTATTCAAATATAGAACTTAAAATAGTAAAACTTGACAAAGTCCTTTCCCAACATTCTTAGATAATGATGGGGGCAGTTGAAAAACAGCTAGATTTGAAAGTCATTTCTGGGGTTAAGCAGACTTGATTGAGTGTGGAAACTATAGCACATGAGAGAGTACTCAAAATGGCTCTCAGGCTCTACTTTATGTAGCAGGGTGGACTGTGAGAAAGAAAGGAACTAGAGAAAGCATATCAGACTTGTACAGTATAGAAATGAGTTCAGTTTTTGACAGTGAGTTTTATTCTAGGACATACATATACAGGTGGATTGAATATCTGGAAGTCAGATGCATGGGTCTAAAACGGAGAAGAAATGTCATGGATTGTTTGATATATAACCTACATAGTAATAATTTATATTTAAAGAATACATTATATAATAAATAACATTAATCAGTTACTGACATTTATTACTGGATCCCATATTATATACATCATGGCATTAGAAGGCTTCCTATAGAAGCTCTCAAATAAATGATTATCTATAGGTTATAGAAATCAGGAATGGAAAATGTTTCATCTATAGGGCTTTGTATTGTTGCTACAGCTTCCAGTTGTGCATATAGTTGTTCATTAAGAAACTTTATGTTCCAGGTAATCTACCATGTTTTATAATCACTTTAATATCTCTCCTCTAATTAATTCATCTCTCTTCTAATTAATCTCCTGTAATTAATTAATCTCTTCTCTGAGACATTTAGAATGTCTATCAAAATAGGGATTATGTCCCAAATTTATGAATAAGTCCTTTCTTAATAAGGGAATTTTCCATTACTCCCTGTATTATTTATTTACTGCTGCATAACAAATTATCAAAACTTAGTGGATTAGACAACACACTTATTATTGCAGAGATTTCACGGACCAGGTATCTGAATCCTCTGCTTCAGGGTCTCACCCACCTCTGCAATAAAGTATTGGCTAGGTACAAGGTCTCATCTGAAAGTTCAACTCAGGATCAATTTTTCAGCCCAAAGAGGTGTTAATATTTTTATGGGACTGTGTATCTCAGTTTTATTAGCTGTTGACTAGAGACCACCCTCACATTCTTGCAACATGGGCTTTCCTAAATTAGAGTTTGCCTTATCAAAGAATGCAAGCCACGGGCTGGTGAGATAGCTCAGCGGCATAAGCGCCTGCCTGGCAAGCGCGAGGTCCTGAGTTCAACTCCCGGAACCCACATAAAGGAAGAAAAGGGCCGGTGATATCGCTCAGCAGCACAGGCCCTTGCTGGCAAGCGTGAAGTCCTGAGGTTGACTCCTGGTACTCGCATTAAAAAAAAAAAAAAGAATGCAAGTCACAAATGCAATAAAGCCTGATAGTAAGACACAAATCATAATCTTTTTATAACCTAATCATGGAAATGACATCCTATCAATTTCACCTCATTCGATTGGCTAGAACAAGTCACCAGGACCAGTTAACACACAAGGGGAGAGAACCACACAAAAGCATAGATACCAGGAGGTGAGGTCATTGAGCACATCTTGAAATCTGCCTACATATCATTAATATTTACCAATCTTACAAGATTGAAATAAAAAGAACCATTAAATCCAATAAATGGTAATTTTTCTGTACGGAGTTATGATACACATGTCTGGGCCCTTTAATTTCTTGATTTCTAAATGAAAGGTAACTAATCATTTTTTTGTGCTTTAAACAGTGCTGTGCAGTACATACTCAGGAAATATACACTGACAAAGATAGATAGAACAATAAGTGAAATAGAAAGTATGTTTCTGTCTAAAGTTACTTGGAAACTCAGCTGAATCTTTTCAACATGTGCTTCTTAGCATTATTCCTCCAAAAGTGCCTTTAAAAATGATTATTTTTTTAAAATTTTATTTTAAACAGAAAAAAGTAAGAAATAACAATAAAACAGTTTCTGAACAGGCTAGTAGGAGAGTAGTAACAACACATTGCATATTGTTATATTCACAGTAATTCAGAGTACAAAATACAGGCATGAAACATTGCCCAGAAAATTACTAGCACAAAACTTTCCCCTTAAGACTTCACAACACCTTTTTTTTTGCAAATAAAAATTTCCCTAATATCTATCAACATGAAAATCTTCAGAGTATTTTATGCTGAACTTAACAAACATGGTACTGTACTGAAGATATGTTTTTCTTGTAGTCTGCCAAATTTCTGCCACACTGGAAAATACACAGATGGGTGTTTAACACTGGGTGCCACTAGACAGGAATTATATTTCAGGTCTTTTTTTTTTGAGACAGGGTCTCACTCTGTAGTCCAGGCTGGCCTTGAACTCACTATGTAGCCTAGGCTGGCCTCAAACTCACGGCGATCCTCCTTCCTCAGCCTCCCAAATGCTGGGAATACACGCATGTGCCACCATGCCCGGCATATATTTCACATTTTAATGAGAGAATAGCTTTTCTTAAAATTAACTGGTTGCATTAAACAATTAATTAGTTATTCAAACCATTTTTAACAGCAGTCACAAAGTGGTTTTCAACTTCATGAACAGCAGGATCCAAAATGAACTTGAAAAATATAATTTTATCATTTTTTAAAAAATCTGATTAATAAAAAAGAGGAAAAATATTCAAAACCCCACCATCAAGAAATAACCGTGAGGGCCCACCGGCTTAAGCGCCTGCCCGGCAAGCACCAGGGCCCGAGTTCGACTCCCGGATCCCACATACGAAAAAGGGGCCGGTGATATCACTCAGTGGCATGGGCGCCTCCTGGCGCGCGAGGTCCTGAGGTCGACCCCCCGGTACCCACAAAAAAAAAAAAAAAAAAAAGAAATAACCGTGAGCAAATAGTTTGGTGTACATCTATATCTATATGTCCTTTTAGACATTTAAAAGCTGGGCGTGCTGGGGCACACCTATAGTCCCAACTACTCAGGAGGCAAAAATAGGAGGATCATTTGAGACTACCCTGAGCAACAACATAGACACCAAAAAATAAACAAATACAAATAAATAAAATGGTATATAACTTTACCACGGGAGGATTATTTGAGCCATTAATTTGAGACCAGCCTGAGCAATAATAGTGTCATACCATCTCAAAAAATAAATAAAACAGTATATAACTTTATACCATACTCCTTTTTATAATGATATATGAAGCTGTTCCAAAACAAAGATGACTGATTTGCAATGAGGCATTGCTTATGAAGTTTTCCAGTAAAGTACTGTTAGCACCAGATGTACTGAGTGTTACCCAGAGCAAAGGGGCTGCATATACTGTTAAAGCTGATGTTCCCAATGACCTACAAAACAGATAAATGGGGCTTCTTATTTATGCCCTTGTGTTTTAACCATATTACTTTTTATCCTTCTGCAGCTTTTCATCCTGTTATGTAGCCCCCACCCCCAACTCTTTCCCCAGTGTCTAAATCTGAATTAAGTGTTGAATTGCTGAATTATTATTTGTTCTTCTCAAAACAATCTCAGCCCTGATCAATCTTTCTCTGTCATATTTACCTACTGTTCTTCCCTCTTCCATCCAAACTATTTGGCATAGCTGTTAATCCACTATTTCTCTTTCTTCTTTTTCTTTAGTACATGTTTGCAGTACATGCAATTTACAATTATCTTGGGGAGTGGGCACATGCAGAGCAGTGAGTGCCAGCAACTTCGAGTCTCTAAAACCCACTGCCCAAAATCTGGAAAGCAGTAACTTGGAGAGGAATCAAAGTAAGAAGAGGTTTCCCAGGAACCAGGAGGGAACTGACAAAACAGAAACATTTCTCTTTCTTAACTTTCTCCCTTACCACCCTTACCACCTCATGGTTTCAATAGAGTTGTATACAGGAAACTATTAAAACCTATGTCATCACCAAAAGACTACTAGAATTAATAACGAAATTCAGCAGTGTAGCAGGATACAAAATAAACACACAGAAATCAATAGTATTCCTATACACTAATAATGAACTCAATGAAAAGTAATTAGGAAAACAATACCACCAAACAATAGCACCAAAAAAATTAAATGCTTAGCAATTAACCTAACCAAGAAAATGAAAGATCTCTACAATGAAAATTCCATCATTCTGAAAAAGGAAATCAAGGAGGACATCAGAAAAATGGAAAGATGTCTCCTGTTCCTGGATAGGCAGAACCAATATAATCAAAATGGTGGTAACTCCAAAATTGATATACAAATTTAATGCAATTCCAATCAAAATACCAATGACATTTCCCACAAATTTAGACAAAACAATCCTAAAATTCACATGGAACAAGAAGAGACCCAAAATAACGAAAACAATCCTAGGTCAGAAAAGCAAAGCAGATAGCATCACATAACAGATAAATATTATACTATACTACAAAGCTATGGTGATTAAATGAGCATGCTACTGAGCATGCTACTGTAATGAAAACAGGCATGGCCATGAGTAGAACAGAATAAAAGAAGCAGAAGGAACCCCATGTACATACAGTTATTTGATCTCTGACAAAGGGGTCAAACACATACATGGAGGAAAGATAGCCTCGCTAATAAATGGTGCTGGGAACTCTGGATTGAGGCTAGACCCATATGTCTCACTATGTACTAAATTAAAATGAAAATAGTTCAAAGTTTAAATGTTAAAATAGAAATACTTAATCTGCTGGAAGATAAAATAGGTACAACTCTTGAAGACATAAGCGTAGGCAAGGACTTTCTGACTAGAACTCCAATTGCACAAAAGTCAACTAACGGGATCCTATCAAATTAAAAGCTTCTGCACAGCAAAGGAAACAACCAACAGAATGAAGAGACAACCTATAAAATGGGAAAAAAATTTTGCCAGCTATTCCTCAGGCAGAGGACTAATATCTAGAATATATGAAGAACTCAAAAAAAAATTAGACTCCCCAAAATAAAAGATCCAATCAAAAATAGTGAAATGAATATACACTTCACAGAAAAAATACAAATAGCCAATAAAAACATGAACAAGTGCTCAATATCACGGGCTATTAAAACTACATCGAAGTACCAACTTACCCCACAAAGAATGGCTATCAAAAAATCTAATAATAATGAATGCTGGTGAGGATGTGGGGAAAAAGAAACTCTTCTACGTTGTTGGTGGGAATGTAAAGTAGCACAACCACTACGGAAATCAGCATGGAGGTTCTTCGAAAAATGAAAAATAGAAATTCCTTTTGACACAGCTTATGCCCCTTCTAGGTATCTTCCCCAGAGTTAAAATTATCATATTACAGGGATACATGCATACCCATGTTTATAGCAGCACAATTTATAATACCTAGATCTTGGAAACAGCGTATATGTCCATCAACAGATGAATAGATAAGGAAAATGTGGTATTAATACATAATGGGGTACTACTCTGCCATAAAAAAGATAAACTTGAGGAATTTGTGGCAAATGGATGCAACTTGAGAATGTAACATTCAGTGAAATAAGTCAGACATGAACTTAAATATTGCATGGTTGCTCTTATATGAGGAACTCAAAGTATATTTATGCAAATTAGAAGCAAAATGGAAGATAGATAAATAGGAAGTAGAGTGAGGTTAAGATAGTCCCCCAGGGGCCGGTGAGATGGCTCAGCGGCATAAGCGCCTGCCTGGCAAGCGCGAGGGCCGGAGTTCGACTCCCGGAACCCAAATACGAAAAAGGGGCCGGTGATATCGCTCAGCAGCACGGGGGGCCTGCTGGCGCGCGAGGTCCTGAGGTCGACCCCCCGGTACCCACAAAAAAAAAAAAAAAAAAAAAAGATAGTTCCCCAAATTACCTATTCCATTGTTTCAAAAATATTTTAATATATATGCTAATTTGTTTATACTACTAGTTTCTCTTAGTTCATTGAAAAGAAAGTTTTGTGCTACTGTTTCTTCTTTGTAAGACAGAATCTATTTTGTCAATGTCTTATACTCTAGTAACTACTTTGAAGATAATAGTACACAGTGTATTAACTATTGTTATTGTCTTGTTATGAAATTTTGTTTTTTATAAAATTAAAAAGGAAAAAATAAAACTTGTTATTTCATATTTAAAATGTATAAACCAAACTTATCCATACCTCAAATTCATGTCACCTCTCCATAATAATACTTTCTCCAGTATTATTTTATCCTATCTAACATGAGAATTATCTTCTTCCTCCCTTTATCCTAACCAATGTCTCTTAATTAAATTATGCTTCAAAGTATCTCCTAAATTTGTTCATTCCTTTCTACTTTCTTTGTCTTCAAGCCAGTTGGGCTAAGATTGCCTCACAAATGAATTTTATCAACAATATCTTTAATTAACTTAGGGTTCCTTTGCCCTTATACCCTCCCCTTCTTAAGCTACTCTTATACTGAAAGGAGGCCTGAACTTGAAATCACCAGCCCAAGGTTAAATTCCCTCTCTGTCACCTGATGGTGACCTAGATTCCTCTTTCTGGTCCAGGAGCTTCCTTATCTGCAAGATGGCAGTTAGAACATCTTCTGGCCTCTAAACTGCCCTGCAACTCTTAACAATCTACTCTGACCTTTGCCCAAGGAATGGCAGTGACAACCTTTTATGCACCAGGGTCACAGCTGATACTTTGCCATTTTTCAATTTGACTGTCCTTTACATTCTGACTGCTTGCTTCACGCTATCTCCAATGAGCCCCTCACTTTCTAATCTAAATATTTGTTCCTTATATTATTGTTCTTTTCCTTCAGTTATGTTATTCACTTTAGAAACATTTATAAAATGACTTTAAATATACAAGAGATTTTCCTACTTCGTGGGGATAGAAAAGTAAAAAAACATCCTTTTTCTCAGCGAATTTATCTTATTGAAGATAAGAGCAAGTAACAAACATACAGTAGTGTTAAGTGGTACTGCTAGTAATTTAATACATCCCGGGGGGGGCATTAGTGAGGCAAACTGGAGCATAACAAGGTAAGAGCATGCAGGAAGGCTTCAGAGAAAAAGATGCACTTATTCCAACCTGAGGGCTCTTAAAAAGGAAAATAAGAATGAAAGTGGGAAGAAAATTTGTGCTATTGCTGCTACCCCGAAGGGCATTTTAGGGAATAGAAGTCTTTTTAGATCAGGGCATACCGGAGAATCCTGAAATATAGGTGGCAAGTGGCAAGTGGTGACGGGGGTCATGATGAATGGTCTTGAATGTTAGTCTGAGTCTGGGTTTTGTCCGAGGGAAGTTTGGAATACGTTCTGTACCTTGATGCATATCATTCTTTCTCTGGTCTGGGAACAAGGTGGTTATTGGGTACTCAAACGGTCAAAACCGATGGCAGGAAGGAGGAAAATGGAGATCTGAAAAACAAAAACAAACAAACAAAAAAAAACTGTCTACTGCTGGTCCACTAAAGCCATGAGATGACCAATGCCTCACGGAGCGCATCAGCCTTAGCCCCCCCTCACAAGGAACTGGATCAAGCCCACTGGGAAGGGAGCTGCCTGAGACCCCGCGAGATTTTCCAAGAGAAGCCGCTGGCAGCCCGGAGCATCATCTGGTCGCCTGGCAACCGCCCACGGCGCCAGAGACGAAACTCACCAAACCGGAGTTACTGACCAGACTCGTCCAGCCGGCGGTGAAGTGCCCTCAGGGAAGAGGTGTGGGGATCGAAGAAACTCTGGAGTCATGTTTCTCAAACGTGCTGGCCAGTAAGACTTTCCCGAGACATTGTTAAAATGCAGCTCTCTGGGCCCTATCTCTAGACATCTAGAATTGCCAGGAAACAACAATAACAACTGGAAGGCTATATTTTTAACAAATGTTTAGGATCAGGCAAAGTTTCGAAACACCTCTAGAGAAGGAGGCACGAACGTAGGGGTGGCCACAGAGGGAGCGGAATTGGTGGGCACGCACCTGTGTTTGAAGGGTTTTGAAATAAAAGCTTGAGAGCTGAAAAACGATTTAGAGCCTCCGAAGCCACTGAGCATGGGGCTTACCTCATAGAATTACAAGTGGAAACTAAAATCAGAAAACATTGTGCATCTTCTCTGGCCTTGGGATCCCTGGGGATTGAAACTCTGAGGTCCTTTAAAATTCATTTCCCAGAGCGCCTATAAAGCAGCTCACTGGGTTCTGGAGAGATATCCTAGAAAAGATAGTCCAAGAAAACAGAAATGCTGGGGGAGGGTGGAAGGTTGGAAAAGCACTTTCTGAAAGGTTAGAAAACAACAAAAAGAAAACCAAGGCCACTTCACAAGTATTGACTTTTTTATTGTAATGTTCTAAAATGAATCCAAATCCACACTACTAAATTCAGTTTAAATTCCTAAAGCTTATAATTTCTCTAAAAGGAAAATTCAAGACCAATAAAGTTTAAATTAATATTATTTTAGCAAGATGAATGGTGCTGTTTTGACGAAACAATTCTCTCTTTTGGACTGCTACAACGCAGGTTTTTTCTAGTTAACAGTCTCTGCTATTTTGCCTTGTGGTTTGATTCAATTCTCTCCCTTTCCATATTTCAAACCCTAGAGAGTTTTTCCTATAGCTTTTTTATTAGATTTGTTAGGCCTCCCTTGCTTTAATAAATATTTCATTTATATGTTTCTTTTCTGGAATGTTTAAAAATTTTTTTCTAGACAAACACCAATTTATAGAAACAAAATTTATTTATAGTAAAGTTTAGAATATGCAACACTAATATATGCTGTTTTGGCATACTGACAATTTCTCATTAAAAGCACTTGGAAAATGGCAGGTCCAAGATCACTCTGATCTTCAATTTGTTTCTTAAAAGCAACATATGAAACTCCATGTGAAAGATTCTGTCCCTATACTAAAAGTTATTCTTATCAAGGACAGAAAGTTGAGGCCCAGGGAAATCTGTACATTTTCAGACACTTCTCCACCAATCAACTATACTACCCCAATCCCCCTTTCCTTGTCACATTTTCACAATTTCCTACTCTTTAATTCAGTAAGTATTCAACTGTGTGCCTTTGTAATAGCTTATTTCCTCCATTTCTCATGCCACATAAAATTTGTGTTAAATAAATCTATATGCTTTCCTCCTGTTGCTCTGTAAATTTCTCAGGCCCAGTCAAGAAGAAGAAGAAGAAAAAAAAAAGGACCTTTAAGAGGATAGAGGTAAAATTTTCCGCCTTTGCAAGAGCACACAATCATTCATGAAGATTCAGATAATCCAACATTTGTTTTAGCCACATTAACAGCTTGAAGTAAAAATCCGTGATAGCACTTTTATTGGGTTTCAGTCCCATGGAAGCAGGAGTGAAGGAGAAAAGGAACTGGACAGAGATGGCAGGAAAGCAAATATAAGAGCATGTGTAACCCAAAATGTTTTCTGGGGGAGCTTTTGAAAACAATGTGTCTCCCAAAAGTCCATGGGAGAGGAGAAAATAAATTATTTGTGAATAAATCATTTGTGACTCCTCTGTCCCCTTGGCTGAAGTTACCCCCCCAGGGATCACCTCCTTCATAGCTCAACGGTGCTCCTGCACAGATACCAGCGCGGCAGTCTGCCTCAGCTGCAAGGAGGAAGTCCTGGGGTGAACAACCTCTTCACAATATGTATTTTCACCTCAGTTATCCATGTAAAAAGATAATTGAGGGCCGGTGAGATGGCTCAGCGGCTTAAGCGCCTGCCTGGCAAGCGCGAGGGCCCGAGTTCGACTCCCAGAACCCACATACGAAAAAAGGGGCCGGTGATATCGCTCAGCGGCACGGGCGCCTGCTGGCGCGCGAGGTCCTGAGGTCGACCCCCCGGTACCCAAAAAAAAAAAAAAAAAAAAAAAAAGATAATTGAAATTTCCAGAAAGGCTTGTAAATTTTAAAATATGGGCCCAAAATATCATAAATCAAAGATATCTCTTGAAGACATACAGGTAGGCAAAGACTTTCTGAATAAAATCCCATTGTGCCAGCCAAGGTGGTACACGTCTGTAATCCCAGCACTTGGGAGGCTGGGGCAGGAGGATCACCAGGAGTTCAAGGCCAGCTTCAACTACATAGTGAGACCCTGTCTGAAAAAAACAAATCAAACCAAACCAAAACAAAACCTGTTGTGCAAGAAATAATACCAAGAATCAACAAATGGGATCACATTAAATTAAAAAGCTTTTGCACAGCAAAGAAAACTGCCAACAAAGTAAAAAGACAACCTATAGAATGGGAAAAAAATTTTACCAGCTACTCCTTAGACAAAGGACTAATATCTAGAATATATAAAGAACTCAAAAAAAAAAAAATTAGACCCCCCAAATTTAAAGAGCCAATAAAAAATGGGCACCTGAAATGAATAGATGTTTCTCAGATGAAAAAATACAACTGGTCAATAAATACATGAAAAAATGTTCAACATCGCTGGCCATCCCGAGAAATGCAAATTAAAACATTAAGATTTCATCTTACCCCAGAAACAATGGCTACCATCAACAAATCAACCAAAAACAAATGCTGGCAAGACTGTGGGCAGAAAGGAACGCTTCTCCATTGTTGGTGGGAATGTAAACTATGGAAATCAGTATGGAGATTCCTCAAAAAACTAAAAATAGAAATTCCATTTGACCTAGTTATTCCCCTTTTGGGTATCTTCCCAAAAGAGTTAAAAACATCATACCACAGCGATGTATGTATACATATGTTTATAGCAGCACAATTCATAATAGCTAAATCTTAGAAACAGCCTACATGCCCACCAACAGATGAATGGATAAAGATATGTGGTATTTATATACAATGGAATACTACTCTGCAGTAAAGAAAGATAAACTTGAAGCATTTACAAGAAAATAGATGCACCTTGAAACCATGTTAAGTAGATCAGACATGCAAGCTTGAATATCACATGGTTTTTCTTATATGAAAAAGTTAATAGAAAAAAGAGGGGAAAAAAGTTATTGTATTCTAAGTATGTTTCTGCTCTAGGTTTCTTGTTTCACTCCAATATGGTGGAAGAGATCACTTTGCAGGATTTCCTTTTCTTTGGATATGTTAAGCTCTTTATTGTTGCTATGAGCATGGTCTATTTTGAATTAAAAAGAAAAATCAATTCCCAGAATAGGAAAATCTATGAAGACAGAGAGTACCTCAGTGGTTGTCTAGATTTAGTGGGGAGAGATTGGGAGATGATAGCTAGTAGGTAGAGTGTTTTGTTTTGAGATAGCAAAAATGATCTAAATTTGATTGTGGTCATGGTTATACAACTCTATGTGCTAAAATCTACTGAATCTTACACTTTAAGTTTGTAAATTGTGTGATATGCAATATTTTAATTCAATAAAGCTGTTATTTTAAATTTTAAAAAACATAAATGGATGTTAAAAACTTAAAATCTGTAATGAAAATATCACTCTCTATGGAATGAGCTAAGGGTAGGTTATTCTAACATTAGGAAAAAAAGAAAGAAGACTGAAAATTGAAAAGGCAAGCATCCACGTTTAGAAGTTGGCTAAAGAAGAATAAAATAAGCCTGAAAATAGGGGGAAAGAAATGTTTAAAAGATAAAAACAAATTTATGAAATTTAAACTGAGATACAATGGAGATGGTCAAGAAGGCTAAAATTGGTTTCTTTGAACATGCTAACAAAACAGATAAATTTGTTCAATACTAGCAAGACTGATCAAGGAAAAATGAAGAAAATACATCTTAGGAATGAGCAAAGGGAGCTATCTATCATAACAACAGTAAAGACTGGGATATTAAAATAGAGGAACTTGATAACAAAAAAACCCAGGGCACTGGACGTGGTGGCACATGCCTGCAATCCCAGCAGTTGGGAGGCTGAGGCAGAAGGATCAGTGAAAGTTCGAGGCCAGCCTGGGCTACATAGTGAGTTCAAGGCCAGCATAAACTAATAGGCTCTGTCACAAACACGCAAGCCAGCCAGGAAACAAGTAAACAAACAAACAAACTGAAAAATAAAAGTGAATGAGTATTATGCATTTAATTAGTTCTGGTGTTTAAAATCTTTTTACTAAAAAAGGTAAGTTTTTAACTAAGTTTTTTTTTATTTGTTTGTTTTTGTGGGTACCGGGGGGGTCGACCTCAGGACCTCGCGCGCCAGCAGGCGCCCGTGCCGCTGAGCGATATCACCGGCCCCTTTTTCGTATGTGGGTTCCAGGAGTCGAACTCGGGCCCTGGCGCTTGCCGGGCAGGCGCTTAAGCCGCTGAGCCATCTCACTGGCCCTTTAACTAAGTTTTTAACTAAGAAAGTTTTCTATAAACTTAGAAAATACCAAAATGCCCATAAAAATGTCTGTGAATTAGATAATCAAATAGCATTACAACAGAAAATTAAAGTCAAAACAGCCTTTCCTAAATTGCTATCTAATATAATACTCTGTCTTTTCTTTAATTTTTAGAAAGATAGAAATAAACAGTACCTAAACCTACTTCTGGACATGTTATCAACACAGCTGTTGCTGAGATGTGATTTATAGAGGAATAATGGTTCGACTAACTGTGGATCTAATTGCCAAAAACAGCAATCTAAAACCCCGAAAAGAAGAAAACATTGCACGATGCCTGAAGAAAATAACTCATATAAATTTTTCAGATAAAAATATAGATGCAATTGTAAGAACTCTGAAATTATTTCCTGTTTTTACATAATTAACAATGTAAAATTTATAAATCAGCATACCTAATACATTAACTCTATTTTGATTATGCTTATTAACTGTATTTTTACCAGTAAACTTTACATTGTTTTATTTTAATCTCCTTTTTGTTATATAAAGCTTATTTAAGTTTCTATAAAATATACCATTGTGCTGGGCATGGTGGTGCACACCCATAATCCGAGCACTCAGGAGACTGAGGCAGGAGGATTGCTGTGAGTTTGAGGCCAGCCTGAACTACATAGTGAGACCCTGTCTCAAAAAAAAAAAAAAAAAAAAAAAAAAACTATATATATATATATAGTGATTTTTACAAATATATGGGCATAGTAGCTCATGCTTTTATTCCCAGCTACTTAGGAGTATGAAGCCAGAGGATCATTTAGCAACACAACAGGACCTCATCTCAAAAAAAAAAAAAGTTAGATGTATGTTTACTGTTCATCATATGATACTCTATAATGTGGCAAATTAAATTAGGAAAGTAATTTCAAAGATAATTACTTATGGAATAGTCCAGAGCCTTAGAATACATATCTATCTCTATCTCTATCTCTATCTCTATCTCTATCTCTATCTCTATCTCTATCTCTATATCTATATCTATATATGTATTAGTACCATAATTCAAGAGTTCAACACTGGAGCTGGGGATATAGTTCAGTGGTAGAGTGTGACCTTAGTACGTTTAAGGTGCAGCACCACCCCAACCCCCAAAATAGGTCAAAGGATGAGATCTGTTTTTGTACATAATGTAATTGGTTATGTAAATAGATGGTATACTGGGTCAGTTGTATGAGACAAGATACATTTGTATTAGTATCTTTTTTCTCCAGTAAATGTTACACTATAGGTAAGAGAAAATTTCTCAAAAATATATAAGCTACTCTAGGGCAAAGGATCAAGTCTAGTCTGTTCACATTATTCTAAAACCCTCCATCCAATATAATGCCTAAAATATATTAAGTGCTTAAAATATTTATTGAATGAATAACACCAAAGCCTCAGACAAAACTGTCCATTAGGATGTCTTTCTCTTTCTTCTTTCTCTCTCCCTCCCTTCTCTTTCTCTCTCTCTCTCCCCCTCCCCATCTCTCTCCCTTTTCTTGTATACTGGACATTGAACTCAGAGAGTGCTCATACATTCCTAGTCCTTTTATTTATTTTAAACAGGGTCTTGCTAAATTGTCCATGCTGGCCTGGAAGTTGCAATCTTCTTGCCTCAGCCTCTTAAGTAGCTGGGATTACACCTGTAATTGTTGTCAAGGAAAATTTCTTGCACTGGGAAAATCTATATAAACAAAAACTTTAATTATAAAATTATAGAATGTTAAAGCCAGAACCTATTTTGTAATCATTATAGTCTCATTTTGACTATGCTGAGACAAATAATTTATTTTATTTTTATTAGTAAATGTTTGTAATACATAATGTTTTTTTTTCCCATTCTGTAGGCTGTCTTTTCACTCTGTTGGTTCTTTTGCTATGCAGCTTTTTAATTTGATATGATCACATTTGTTGATTCTTGGAACTATTTCCTGTGTAACCAGGATTCTGTTTAGAAAGTCTTTGCTGATGCCTATGACTTCAAGTTTGAACTGTTTTATCTTCCAGCAGGTTAAGTGTTTCTGTTTTAACATTTAGTTCTTTGATCCATTTTGATTTTAGTTTAGTACATGGTGAGAGATATGGGTCCAGCTTCTATCTGCTGCATGTGGACAGACAGTTTTCTCAATGCCACTTATTAAAGAGGCTATGTTTCCTCCAGTGTATGTTTCTGGCCCCTTTGTCAAAGATCAAATAGTTGAATGTGCTTGGGGTTGTTTCTGCATCTTCTATTCTGTTTCATTCATTGATCCTCATGTCTGGTTGTTTTTGGTTTGGTTTGGTTTGGTTTGGTTTGGTTTGGTTTTTTTGAGACAGGGTCTTCCTATGTAGTTCCGGCTAGGCAGGAACTCACTATGTAGCCCAGGCTGGCCTTGAACTCACTGCAATTATTCCACCTCAGCCTCCTCAGTGCTGGGATTACAGGCATGCACCACCACTGCCGGACCTCATGTCTGTTTTTGTGCCAGTACTGTACTCTTTTTTATCACAGTAGTTTTGCAATATAACTTCAGGTATGGAATTGTGATGCCTCCCACTTTTCTCTTTTTACCCAGTATTACTTTTGCTATTCTCTTCTGGTTCCATATGAATGTTAGGACTGTTTTCTCCAGTTCTGTAAAGAATTCCTTTGGAATTTTGACTAGAACTATGTTGAATCTGTATATCAATTTTGGAAGTATGGCCATTTTGACTACACAGGTTCTGCCTATCCAGGAACAGGGGATATCTTTCCATTTTCTGATGTCCTCTTTGATGTCATTTTTCAGAGTACTGTAGTTTTCATTGTAGAGGTCTTTCACTTTCTTAGTTACATTAATTCCTATGTATTTAATTTTTCTTAGTGTTATTATAAATGGTATTTTTTCCTAATTTCTTTTTAGTGGGTTCATTATTAGTGTAGAGGAACACTATTGATTTTTGTGCATTGATTTTGCATCCTGCTATACTAATGAATTTTGTCATTAATTATATCAGTCTTTTTGTGGGTTTTGGGGGGGTCTCCTATGTAGAGGATAGTCATCTGCAAATAATGATAATTTGACTTCTTTCTTTCCTATACATATCCCTTTTCATAGCCCTTTTATTTCTTTTTCTTACCTAATTGCTCTTGCTAATGTTTCAAGTACTATGTCGAACAGGAGAGGTGATAGTAGATATCTTTCTTGTTCCTGATTTTTAGAAGGAAAGTTTTCAGGTTTTCCCATTTAATATGCTGCTGGTAGTAGGTTTGTCATAAATGTTTTGTATCAGATTGAGATAAAGTCCTTCTATACCTATTTTCTTCAGTGTTTTTATGATGAAAGTATGTTGCATTTTGTCAAAGGCTTTTTCTGCATCTATTGAGATGATCATGTGATTTTTATGCTTGCTTCTGTTCATGTGATGTATTACATTTATTGATTTGTGTATGTCGAACCATCCTTGTATCCCTGGCATGAAGCCTACTTGGTTATGATGTATGACTTTTTTTTTTAGGAGCCAAATATGTCAGCTTTTACTGGAGTCACTATGTTTGACAGCAAAAAGAAAAAATGATATAAGAATGGGGTAGGACAAGAGCTGGAGAGAGAGCCCACATCCATGCCCAGGCCAGGGAGTTTATCCCCCAAAACCTTAGCTAGATGTCCCGGAGAGCTGGGCTCCAATTATTCCCCTACCTTTAGGTGCTAGGGGCAAAGAGGACCTCACTGATCCAGGCATGCATCCCTCCTGTGCCCAGTTTTCAGGTTCTTCCACAGAAGGAAGCTGGGTTGGCTTATCCTAGGTTTAGAGGAAAGGAGAATCAAAATGACATGGTAGGAGGAAGTAGGAATGGGGAGGACTGGGAAGGAAAGCTTGAAAATCCCTGAGAAGCTGGCCTTCTTCGTGCTTGGCTCTCTGGTCTGAGGTAGAGGTCAGATGGAGATGCTGTTCTCAATAAGGGGAGGGTCGAGGTAGGTATAGGGCAGCGCCAGGCCCTGGTTCCTCTCCCTGATGTCTCTCTAGATCTGGGCCAGGCGGCTCTGGAAGGCAGTGATGCTCTGCTGTGGCACTTCCTCTGTGAAATGTTGATCCGGGTAGGTGCCCAGAGACTTCTGGTCCTTGGGCTCTTGGCTGACCAACCAGAAGAGGAGAAGGTTGTTACAGGTGACATTCACTTTTGAGAGGGTTTCCAAGTAAGTCTTCAGGGTAGTGGTCCCCTTGTTCTGAGGTGGGGGCTGCCTCATGGACAATGGGGCATTGGGTATCCAGGCCCCAAAGTCATGCTGCATACTATTAACAGCAGCATGCTGGGCAGAGCAGTTGAAGATGATTCTCATGTATGACTTTTTGATGATTCATTGCATACTGTTTGCCAGTACTTATTGAGGATTTTTACATCTATAGTCATTAAAGAGATTGGTCTCCAGTTTTCTTTTTTGATTGGGTCCCTATCAAGTTTTGGAATCAGGGTAACAGTAGCTTCCAGGAATAACTTTGAGAGTACTCCTTCCCTTTTGATTTCATTAAAAAGCTTAAAGATTAGTGTTACAACTTTTCTAAAGTTTTTGTAGAATTCTGCAGTGAACTCATCCAGGTCCGGGCTTTTCTTAGTTGCTAGGTGATTTTTTATTGCCTCAGTTTCACTGTCTGTTACTGGAATATACAGGGTTTTTAAGTCTTCTTGGTTCAGTTTTGGCAATTCATATGTAGCTAGGAATCTATGCATTTCTTCTAAATTCTCCAATCAATGGCATACAGATTTGTGAAGAAGTTATTAATAATGTTTTTTATTTCAGCAGTGTCCATTGTGATTTCACCTTTTTCATTTCTCATTGCATTGATTTGGGTCTTTTCTCTCCTTTTTTTATTATGTTGGCTAAGGATATTTTTATTTTGTGTATTCTTTTGAAGAACCAATTCTTAGATTCATTCTTTGTATTTTTTTTGTCTCAATTTCATTGATTTCTGCTTCAATCTTTATAATATCTTCCTTGTACTAGCTTTGGGTTTGGATTGTTCTTGTTTTTCTAGGACCTTGATGTGCATCATTAGGTTATTTGGACTCACTCTGTTTTATGATGTGGGCATTCACAGCTGTACACTTCCCTCTTCAGGCTGCTTTCATTGTGTCCCATAAGTTCTGGTATACTGTACTGGCATTATCATTTATTTCTGGAAACTGTCTTATTTCTTCCTTGATTTCTTCTGTAACTCTGTTTAGTTATGAGTGTATTATTTAGTTTCCATGAATTTGCATGTGTTTTCGTCATTGATTTCTAACTTAATTGCACTAAGGTCTAATAATATGCATGGTATAATTTTAATTGTTTCATATTTACTTAAGCTTGCTTTATTGGATAATATGGGATCTATTTTGGAGAAAATTTCATGTACTGCTGAAAAGAATGTGTATTCTGGTTTTGGTGGGTGGGACACTGTAGATATCTACTAGGTCCATTTGTTTGAAGGTTTTGTTCAACTCATATCTCTTTGTTGATTTTTTTATCTAGTTAATCTATTTGTGATAGTGTGGTAATGAGGTTCCCCACTATAATTGTGTTTATGGTTATCTGATATTTTATGTCCAGTAGTACTTGTTTTATGAAGTTGGGTGCACTGTTGTTCAGTGCATGTATGTTAATAATTGTTATCTCTTTCTGATGGAATGCTCCCTTAAGCAATATATATTTACATTCTTTGCCTCTTTTGATCAGTTTTGGCTTGAAGTCCACTTTGTCTGAATATAGGATAGCTATATCTGCTTTTCTTTTGGATTCCCATTATATGGAATATTGCTTTCCATTCTTTGATTTTTAGTCTGTAAATTTCTTTTTGGGTTAAAGGTGTTTCTTGTTTTGTTTGTTTTGGGGTATGTGTGTGTGTTCGTGTGTTTTGTTTTTTGAGACACGGTCTCGCTATGTAGTCCAGGCTGGCGTTGAACTCACTATGTAGGTGAGGCTGGCCTCAGACTTGCCTGGATCCTCCTGGCTCTGCCTCCTGAGTGCTGGGATTACAGGCATGCACCACTATGTCTGGCTAAATTTGTTTCTTGTATACAGCATACTACTGGATTTTGTTTCTTGATCCATCCTGCCAAATACTTTTTATATTATATAAACATGATTATGTTTCTTTTATATTAAGCTTAAGAAAATTTGTAGAATGATCACTGGAAAACTGTTTCTTAAAGACTTCTAAGTTTCCAAGAGAAATTAAATATAACCTGTTGTTTTTCTTTTAGGAAGACCTCTCTCTTTGCAAAAATCTCAGTGTTTTATATTTATATGATAATCATATTAGTCAAGTCACTAACCTTAATTATGCCACAAATCTGACTCATCTGTACCTACAAAACAATTGTATTCCAAGTATAGAGAACCTCAGATCATTAAAGAAACTGGAAAAACTGTAAGTGCTTTTATTTTTAGTAATGTCAACTGCTTGTCATCATTATAGTATATGTTTTTATGCAGGCAGGCATTTCCATTTTTGGCATTAAGTTCCAAAAGAAAGTTGAATATGTAACTGAGTCTGAGTCTCAGATATGTTCTGTAGAACAGGCCTCAATTTTCATTTTGTTACATTTATTTCATATGAAATAGATTCCTTCATATATAATACTCAACAATTTATGATTTATTAAGTGTGGTATACTTTTCTTTTGAGGATGTAAGTTGTCTTATGGGCTTATCAGGACACCTAAAACATCTTCATGTAGGCTCAACTGTTGAAAACTTTCCATGGAACCCAGAAAATTTTTGTGCCTTTTGGAATAACACATCTCAAAAGTTTAAGGTCATAAAATGAATAATTTTGATGTAGATTTGATTGTAAAAAGGCATTTAAACCTAAAATAATTATAATTATATATTATAATGAAGATTATAAATACAAGTTTCTCAGGTTGAAGTACCTACTATGCTTCTTACAAAGTGGGCCAAGGTCCTCAGAATGGGGTGGAACATGCTTATTAAAAGGGCACATTACTGGGTTCCAACATAGTTATCCAAATCAGAATTTCCAGGAGTTAGGCTCAGAAATCTTCATTTTCAAACCTACAGCCCAGGTTATTCTTCTGTACCCTAACATATGAGAAACACTTGTAGATAGTTTAGTAAGGACTAACAATTCTCTCACTTTAAAAAAAAATGTGTTTTTAGACTAAATTGTTTAGTCTAATTTGTTATCATCCAGATAAACCTTTCATAGTTTCAAATGTAAGCTCAATATTCTGCATGTATAATTTCCACACGGCTCAGTAATTTTTTTTTAATGTGGGTACTGGGAGTTTAACTCAGGACCTCATCCTTGCCAGCAGATGCTTGTACCACTGAGCAATATCACTGGCCCTTTTTTCCCTTTATGCGGGTACCGGGAGTCGAACTCAGGACCTCGCACTTGCCAGGCAGGCACTTATGCCACTGAGCTATCTCACCCGCGCAGCTCAGTAACTTTGTTATTACATTCTTATTCCTTGCCATTCTTAGAAAGTCTATTTAGAATTATGTCTGTGTTTTCAGGTATTTGGGAGGCAATTACATTGCTGTCATAGAAGGTTTGGAGGGATTAGAAGAACTAAGAGAGCTTCACGTTGAGAGTCAGAGGCTTCCCCTCGGAGAAAAGCTTCTGTTTGATCCAAGAACTCTTCGATCTCTGGCAGTAAGACCACATTTGAATATTTTGAAAAGAAATACAGTGATGAACAAATTATAAAGGAACAGGAAGGTGGTGAAGGTATATTTGGACACTGTGCATACTTTGCCTACTTATATGGCCAGTTAATAACTTATTTGAGGACTGAAGCTGATTTTCCCCCATAAAGTCTCAGAGTATGACAGTAGTAGGATAGTGATGCCCTCCTCTTGGAGTAACTGAAAGGATTAAAAGAGATGTGGAAAGGTTATGTAAACTGAAGCTCTAATGTAGATGTTAATTCATTCATAATTTGAGCCTTGGTTATCATCATGGCTCAAATTTTATTAAGAAAAAGTCTAAGGAAGGAGTGTACAATTATGTGGCATCTGTTAAGCAACCTAGAGAGCCACTGCAATAAGTCGTTTTCCCCCAAAACCCTGATTTGATTATAAACTGCACTATGTACAGCTTTGCTTCACTGGAACCACATAGGCCAGGGATTACCAGGGTTGAGGGTCTAGCTAAATTCCTTCACAACCAATCACATGGTGGGAGGTGCCACACTAAACTGAGAAGCCGGATGGCTCCAAGAGCCAGAGGCTCTTGCTAATCCTCAAAACAGGAGGGGGACATGCTTGAGGTAGCATGGGACATGGTTGTTATACAGATTTCATCAAGTTTTAGAGGGCCCAGAAATGGTGATCAGTAGATAGTTTTTGAACCAAATTTGTAAGAACCAAAAGTAATCATTTTAATTGGAAAACAGAGAAGTGGCCTGGTTTCTATTCTGTCCCCTCCCACAGAACCAGTTGGCACAACCACAGCTCAACTCCAACTGATCCAATTGGACCGACCCCACGGTGGGGATGGCCAGTTTTATTACAAAATACCACTGAAAACATTTTTGCTAGTTCAATGTTTGCATAGGTTCAAGCAGATTCTGAAGACATCATTTTTTCAGTGTTATTTCAAGCTTTAAAAAGAATCAGGAAATATATTTTTTCAAGGTTGGTTGTGTGTGGATACCTCAATGGAACTTGATAGAGATTCCTTGGCCTCAGATTTTTAAGATGACTCTGATTTAGCATTGCTGTATTGAATACTTATGTTTTCAATAATAGCTAACATTAAAATTCTTACTAATTAGCTAATTATTATTTCAAGTGGCTTCTGAACACTTAGATTGTCAAGAAAAAATCTATATAGAAAGGTAAAGATAAAGATAAAACCTGAATATTCTTTCATGCTTGCTCATGTTTCCTCTTTAAAAAAACAAAGATTATTTTCCCGATGTGTGTAAAATCATAGCAATATCTATCACAAAATGGTAATTTGCTTGAATTGCAGTAAGCAGTTTTTTCTATATTGTGCTATCATTTGTTTATTGGGGCATTTTTTTCCTTTACTTTTTGATTCTTGGCTTCTTTACTCTAAATTTATCTTATATCCTGATAAGGAAAATAGGACTTATGGAGGAAATATAGGCAAAAAGAGTAAGTTATATCATATACTAGAGTCTTAAAAGTTCCATCTGAAAAAATATAGCATATGTCTTAGTTACTTTCTCATTGCTGGGACACAATACCTGACACCCACAATTTGAGGAAGGAAAGGTTTATTTTGGCTCACAGTTTGTGGAGGTTTCACTCCATAGCAGGCTGGCTCTAAGGCAGGGCAGCATAGCAAAGGGCCATGACAGAGAATTACTCATAGCATGGCAGGAGGAAGCAGAGATCGAGGGAGGAAGGAGGGAGATGTACCCTTCCAGGCCACACCCCCAGTCGCCCATCTCCTCCAAGCAGGCTTTAGCTCCCAAAATCACATTTAGCTATAAATTTATCGGTGGACTAATCACTTATATGTGCATGAGGCTTTGGGGGAACATGTAGATATAAATCATAATAGCATTGAAACAAAATTTCCATTTTTAAATTTTCTTATCTAAAGAGCAGAGCAACCTAAACCGATAAACCTTAAATTTTTCAAAGATTAGGAATATATATATATACACTACTCGCTAATGCTAAATGCTAATTTAGTGATTTTTCTTACAGAAATCTCTCTCTATACTGAATATCAGCAACAATAATATTGATGACATAAGAGATTTAGAAATACTGGAGAATCTTAATCACCTTATAGCAGCTGACAACCAGCTTCTACATGTGAAGGTAGGTGTAAAGAAAATGTAATTCAAAAATATTTACATGAAATTATTATTGAAATTTTTTGAAATATCTATGAAATATATCACCTTTAAAAACTATCTTGGATTGGTTCTAAAATTATCATGAATCTCTACTTCTGAATGTATTTATATAATTCTGCCCTCTTACAGATTTTCTTCTCCATACCCCAATGCCTCCATCTTTCACCAACGGAATGAAAGTTTCTCTGAGAAGGACCTATATGATTTTCCCTGCATGCATTAATTGTCCATCAAATTTTTCCTTCTAGAGATAGATTTCTTGCCCCTTAACTCAGATTTCCCAACTGTGACTACATGTAAACTATCTCCTGGCTATTTCTACTTGAAGTACTCTTGGCATTGGATTTATTCTAATTTGTACTAGCTATATTCATGCCATGTTATATCATATAATGCCACAGTCATTCAATCACTCATCTATTAAAATATGTATTGGGCTCCTGCATATTTGTCAGGCACTATGCCTCAGAGGAAGGAAGTATTCCATTCCAGGCCTTAAGAAACTTAGTGTACATGTAATGTGATTCTGAACAACTACAATGTGATTCTGTTTTCATAAGTATGGTTGCCCTAACATAACAGCTTGAGACTAGGAAAGGCTTCCTGGAAATAGTTATCCATGAGCTGTGCCATTGTTAAGACCCTGAAGTTTCTTGTTTGGTAATGGGTATAATTTATTGACATAGAGATCTCTGAAGGAAGAATGGGCTTCTTTCTCCCATACACTGACCCTATATTTTCAAATTACTTCTAAACAGCATTCTGTTGACCTTAAAAATGTCACCACAGCCTTAGTTCCAAATTTATATCTATTACTGGTTCATCCCCTAACTGCTATAACATAGATATAGATATATAGATATAAATATAGATATAGACATAGATATAGGTATAGATATAGATACAGATATGTAAAAAATAAATTTCTCAAAGTATCCAAAATTCTATTGAACAATCAGGGTAGATGTTTAAAAAGACCATAGGGAAGCACAATTCAATTAGTTGTTTTAACTTACAACATGAAAGATAGAAGGATTTCATGGGATAAATTCTGAATTCAAAAATATTTTAGCTGGGCATGGTGGTCCACACTTATAATCCCAGCACTCAGGAGGCTGAAGCAGAAAGATCGCTGTGAGTTCAAGGCCAGCCTGGGCTATGAAGTGAGTTCAAGGCCAGCCTGAACTTCATGGTGAAATGCTGTCTCAAAAAGACCAGAAAAAAAAAAAAAAAGTTTTTTTTAATTTTAGAGTGATCTCCTAGACTTATTTATTGGGCATTGTATTCATTATCAGAGTTTTTTTGTTTTTCTATGATGCTGCAGTATTTATGTCAATAATATGATTTTATGATAGAATGAATAGTTTTATACCATAGATTAATTACATCAATCCTAATCAAAGTGACAGAGGCTAGAGTATAGGTCTTAGCAGAGTACAGGTCTGGAGTATAGGTTATAGCAGAGATATGGGCTATGTGCAGTGTTCCACATTCACCTTCATGGGAAATGGGAACAGAGTGGCCAAGCAAGGAAGTTTCCTTACCTTGGGAGAGAATGATGGAAAATTACAGTCTCCCAAGTTGACATCATCAATCTTAAATGCAGGATAAGTTTCTGCTTAGTTGTTAATTATCATAATTACCAAGATTCATTTCAGTCACTGTCATTATTTTTAAACATTTTATTCTATTACACTTTTAAGTCTGAACAGGGAAGGGGAGTGTGGTAACAGGACACTGCGAGTCTCCAAATGACCCTAAGGGAAGGTTTCCTGCATGACATTTTAATCAAGCTGTTTTGCCTCTAAGGATTACTCTTAGGCCATATTAATAGTGCATAGCCAGAATAAATGTGTAACTATAATCTAAGAATCAACATTCTAATAACCAAATTCTCACTTTAAAGACTGAACTCAAAGTCACCTCTTCCTGCTTTTCTTGAACCTCCTCATGAAATGAATCAATTAAAATATGCATTATATTCTGTGTGCCAAACACGCTTCTAGGTCCTTGGAGAAACATATCCTAGATACTGGTCTTACTGTAATGAACAGGTCTCTACCCTCAAGGAATTTACATTACAATGCAGCAAGGAAGGAAATGGTAAAATACATAAGCGCAGAAGATTGTGAAAAGTGCTATGACTTGCACATAGGATAATGTAACAGAAAAGAAGGCAGTGTATATTTTAAATTAGGTTATCAAGAAAGGCCTCTGAGGAAATGACATCTACACTGAAATCTGAAGAATGAGAAAAGAAAGGTGTACACAGAGCCAGGGATAAAAGGGTAGATGAAAAAGCTCCAAGGCCAAAGACAGTTTACAGCAGTGATGATGAAACTTTTAGAGCCTTCAATGATAGCAAACAGCCCACTGTGGCATGCATGCCATACATGCACTACCACTGGTTTAGAGTGTCCAAGGAACCAAAAAGATGCTTGTTCACTGTGGTAAGGTCTTAGTGACCAACTCAATTTTTTTTTTCTTTTCTTATTCTTGTGGGGGTTGTTTTGATTTGTTTTATTCTGTTTTGTTTTGTTGAGACAGGGTCATGCTATGTAGTTCAGGCTGGCCTTGAACTCACTATGTAGCCCAGGTTGGCCTCAAACTCATGGCAATCCTCCTGCCTCAGCCTCCCAAGGACTGGGATTAAAAGTGTGCACTACCACACCCAGTGCCTAGGTCAATTCCTGATGCATTGCAAGTGCTCAATAAATAATTGTTGAGTAAATAAAGAGGTAACAGTACAATATGAAATTAAAAAGAAAGGAACATTAGTCAGATCATAAAGCTACTTTTAGGACATAATCACAATTTTGACTTTATTCTAATTGTAATAGAAAGCCATTGAAATGATTATATTTTTCAAAAGGATTTCTCTATCTGCTACATGAAGAGTAAGTTTCAAGAATGACAGCAAAGAATTAGTTGGAAAACTATTGCAAAAGCTAAGTAACAGACATGGTTGCTTGGAGACGGAGAGGAGCAGTGCATTGGAGGTGTATTTTTAGCCAAATCCCATAGAATTTGTTGATGAGTAGGATGTAAAAATTAAGGAAAGGGAAGAATTAAGGATGACTCGTATGCTTTTATGTGAGGAATGGAGAGACAATGGCAGCCTTTATGAGTTGGGGGATACAAGAGAAGGAAGATAAGTCCTTCCTTTGAACATGACGATTGAACATTGAAATGGACATGTCAAGTGGGCATGTGGAGTTCAACAGAGAAGATTGATAGGTTTGAGAATAAACCGCATTTAGATGATATTTAGAGCCATGGGACTAGATGAAAGAACAGATAGAGAATGATGAAGCCAAAGCCAGGCACAGAAACACACAAACATTTACAGACCAGTTAGAAGAGAAGGCTCCAGGAGGAGTCAGTAATATATGAGAACAGAAACTTGAGCTTCAAAAAAGAAAAAATGCCCACTTGTATTGAATGAAGTTGAATAGTTAATATGAGGGCAGATAAGAGGTTAACAGAAATGTATTAGATTTGGCTATAGTGAGATTATCTCTCGTCAAGTATCATCCTTTTTTGTATATTTCAGGATAGAGTACTTAAGCAGGAGTTCACACTGTTTTTCCTTCTAAGCAAACCCACTTCTTTCCATGTGCTATGGTTTGGATATGGTTGGACATTGTCCCTCAGATGCTCATGTGCCAGAAGCTTGGCCCCAGTGTTGTAGTATTGAAGTGGTGAGACTTGGTGGGAGGTGATTAGGTCACTGGGGGCACCACATTCAGAAGGGATTGATGTAGTTCTTGAAGGACCAACATTAGTTCGTGTTAGAGCAGATTGTTCTAAAAACAGTGAGCTAGACCCTGAACTTCTCTGGCTTCCTGTTTCATCATGTGATCTCTTGTTCTTGAATACACTCCTCCTATGATGCTATCTGATATGTAAGGTAGACACAGGGCCCTCACCAAACCCAAGCAGACCAGCACTTTGCTCTTGGAGCTCCAAAAGGGTGACCTAAATGAATCTCATTGTACATTACTCAGCATAAGGTATTTTGTTTTAGCAATAGCAAAGTCTGATTTCTTTCAGACATTTCATGAAATATTTCCCCTATATCTGAAATTTCAATACATAAGCTAAAGGGGAAGAGAAGGCAAAATTAAAGTACTAACTGGATAAATTACCTTAACAACAAAGTTATAGGGGACAAGTTTAATTTGTGAAGAACTTGAACAAGACAGGCTGTGGGTCAAAAACCAGAGCAGAAGGTAATATTGAAAAAAATGGAGACTTAGTGAAGGACTACACACTAAAATGTGAGAGGGCCAGTGCTTCCCTTCCCTCTCACACACACAAACCAAGCTCTACTCCTCAAACTTTGCTCATGTGACTTAAAAACCTTGAGCAAGAGTTGGAGGGTTTCTCCTTAGGAAAACTGACCAACTCAAGAGAAAACATCTCTCAATTCTGACATTTAAGGGCTCCACAGATGAAATGCCAGGTGCCTGTTCAATTGCTCTATGGGAGACGAAATAGTCACAAGACTTGCACTCACACAAAAAATTTCTCAATTCACTTTCATGAATCAACAAGTAACTTGGGACCCACAGACACATGAAAAGAGCCTATAAAATGGGGGAGAGTGTGTGTGTGTGTGTGTGTGTGTGTGTGTGTGTGTGTGTGTGTGTAAAAGAACTCAGAAGAAATTGTGGAAGCAGAAAAAACTATTAAAGTACCACTCTAATTTTGGCAATAAAAAGGAATGAAATGCTGGTTCATACACAAGAATGAGCTTTGAAAACACTATGAAAGAGACCATTACAAAAAACCAATGCATGATCCTACTTATATGAAATGTACAGAACAGGCAACTTTGCAGAAACCCACAGTAGACTGTTGATTGCTTAAGACTGGAAGATTGAGAGAAGATAAGAACTGATGTTAATAGGTACAGGGCTTCTTTATAAAAACTGATTTACTGATGATTGCAGAACTCTGAATATACTAGAAATCAACTAATTGTATATTTTAAACAAATGATTTTTATGGCATGTGAATTGAATACCAATAAAAGCTTAAAAATAGAACATCAACAAGAAAGAAATAGTGGCCCCCAAAATTCTCAAATTTGATGAAAATTTAAACCCCTAGATCCATGAAACTCAAACAGGAAAATCACAAACAAAACTACTTCAAGGCACTCTATTCATAAAATTGGTGAGAAGCAGTGATAATATAAATACCTTAAAAGTAACTAGAGTAAAAAGATATTTTATGTACAAATGAAGATAAGAATTATCACAGGCTTCTTGTCAAAAGAGATGCAAGCCATGCTGGGATTAAGCAACTTGGACCTGGACTCTGTCTGTCCATGATGTCTATCAGTGACAGCAGAGACATGGCTGGAACTGGACTTTTTTTTTCTTCTTCTTCTTCTTCTTCTTCTTCTTCTTCTTCTTCTTCTTCTTCTTCTTCTTCTTCTTCTTCTTCTTCTTCTTCTTCTTTTTTTCATTTTACTCTTTTTCCCTCTCATTTCTTGTTTTATTTTGTTTTTTCTTGATTCTTTGCTCTTGTTTTTATATCTGTGTGAACATTGTTTCTAGTTTTTTTTGTTCTTCCATTCTGTTCTTGTTTTTATTTCTTACTTCTCTCTTTCCCTCCTGAATTCTTCACCAGTTTCCCAAAGTTTGTGTTATCTTCCTATGTCCTCCAACGTTGCTTCTAATCTCTTCCTCTTCTATTTCTCTATTTTTTCCCCATAACCCCTTTTAAATTTTCTCCCTTGAGGGTAAAATTGCTATATTGAGGGCTTGTTTATGACATACAATTTACTGGTTTGTTCTAGATTTTGTTATATAACCACAAATTTAGTTCATATGGTTAAAGCTGGCAAATTAATAGTTACAATGGTTTGTCATAGGCTGTATTTGATGCTACTATTATTATTGATTGTACCACTGTAGCCAAGGTGACATCATTGTTCTAATCAGTTGTTCTTCCTGGTATACCAACACTGAGATTGCCTAAGGGTTATGAACAATACCATAGACCAGTACAAAGAACTAGGGGGTAGGCTAAATAGGCAGCAGCTTTTCCTCCCCAATAAATTGATAAGGTAGAATCTTGCAACAGATTCAAAACCCAAAAGCCAGTGACACCTGAAAAACATCTCTGAGAAGTTCATCTCCTAAGGGTTCTAAATACTAGCAATAAAGCTACCTGCCATAAGCAATTTACAAGCATCAACCCAGGAATTAAACAAAAAAAAAAAAGAATAGAAAATGAGAACACATTTAAACAAGATGCAACCCGAGACTTCCAGCTCAGCAAAGGCCAACCCAGAGCACTGAGGTGGAACAATTTGAAGGCCACCCAACTGGACTCCGAAGTGGTAACAGTGTAAGTAACAAAGCAGATGAATGAGGCTCTAGGAAAAATATCAAATCAGAAATAATTTCTCAGATAACTACAGAAAAGGTGACCATAATGGATGACATGCTTAGTGACTGTAGAGTAGATACAAATAAAAAAAAAAAATAGAGGAGCTTAGGAAAATGATGGAAAACATGAATGCCCAGCATAGGAAAGAAATGGAAACCATGAAAGATTCAAACATGTATCCAGAATAAATATTCCATTCAAAGTATTCCCAGCAGAATGAGCCAATGTGAGGACAGAATTGAGATACAGAAGACAGGATTGTGGTTAGTGATCATGAAAAGAAAGATTTCTTAAAAATAGCCAGAGACCATGAAAAACCAATCCAATGGCTGCTAGCTGTGCAAAGTAGAATAACACATAAGATTGATCAGAGTCAATGAAAAAACAGAAGAAAGTGCAAACAACATAAAAAAACTGTTCACAGAAGTAACAGCAGAAAACTTCCCAAACACGTAAAAAGAATTTGACATACAGATAGGTGAGGCATGATAAAAAAAAAAAAAATCTACACCAAGGCATATAATACTCAAGCATCCAAAAATTCAAAACAAGAGGAGAATGTTAAAAACTGTTAGAGAAAATAAACAAATCACCTATAAAGAAAAGCCCATCAGAATCATAGCTGACTTCTCAACACAAACCCTCAAGTCAAGGAGAGCCTGTAGTGAAGTATTTCAAGCCCTCAAAGAAAACAATCTCCAACCCAGATTGATATACCCACAAAACTATCTTTCAAAATTGATGGAGAAATAAGATATTTCCATGAGAAAGAACACCTGAGGACCTTCATGACCACCAAACCAGCACTCCAAGATGTTCTAAAGGACATTCTAGAAAGAGATAGAAAGAACTACAACTTCATGAGCCCCAACAGAATGCATACACCAGGCAAGGCAAGTAATTACACAGAGGCGGAAAAAAAGGAAACCAACAACAGGAAAATAACATGACATGGATAATTCACTACATATCAGTTATAATCATCAAGTAATGGGCTCAATTCACCCATCAAAGGAACTTTACTGGCAGAATGGATCAAGAAGCAAGATCCAACAATATGCTTCATACAAGAAACACATTTAATTCAAGAAGAAATTCATAGACTGAGAATCAAAGGATGGAAGAAAAAAATACTCCATGCAACAGGAATCCAGAAAAAAGCAGGGGTAGCTTTTCTATTTGCAGACAAAGTGGATTTCAAGCCAAGACTGATTAAGAAAGACAAAGAAGATCACTACATCCTTGTAAAGGGAATAATCCAAGAGGAAGAGATAACAATCATAAATATATATGGACCAAATACCAGCACACCCAACTATATAAAACAAATATTAATGGACATGAAAAATCAAATATGCACTAATATAATTGTAATGGGAGACCTCAATACGCCACTGTCAGAAATAGATAGATCAACTAGGAAAAAAATCAACAAAGAAATATCAGAACTGAATGAAACTTTTGAACAAATGGATTTAGTGGATGTCTACAGAGTGTTCCACCCCACAACATCAGAATACATATTCTTCTCAGCTTTACCTGGGACATTCTCCAAAACAGACCACATTCTAGCTCATAGAACATGTTTAAGTAAATGCAAAGGAACTGAAATTCCCCTGTGCATATTATCAGACCATACTGCAATGAAATTGGAAATCAATGGCAAAAGAAACCACAAAAACTTCATAAACATACGGAAATTCAATAACACCCTCCCAAACAACCAACCGGTCAGAGATGAAATTAAAGAAGAAATAAGACAGGTTATATAATTAAACAATAATGCTATTACTACATATGGGAACTTATGAGACATAAAAAAAGCAGTCATATGAGGGAAATTTATACAGTGAATTCCCATATCAGAAAAACAGAGTGAGCTCAAATAAACAACTTAATGTTGAACATCGAGCTTCTAATAAAGAAGCACAAGTGAAGGCCAAAGCTTGTATAGGGGAGGAAATTATAAAAATTCAGAGCAGAAATTAATGCAATGGAGACTAAGAAAACAATGCAAAGAACCAATGAATCGATGAGTTGGTTCTTTGAAAGGTTAAATAAATTGACAAGCCCTTAGCCAACCTTATCAAAAAAAAGGAAAGAAAAGACTCAAATCCATACAAAGAATGAAAAGGGTGAAATCACAACAGATCCTGCAGAAATTCAGATGATCCTTAATACCTACTTGGAGAACCTGTATTCTAATAAGATGGAAAACACAGAAAAAATGGAGAGATTCCTAGATACATACAAATTACTAAAGCTGAATCAAGAAGATATTAAAATTCTAAATGAACTAATATTAGTCAATGAATTTGAAGATGTAATTAAAAACCTACTAATAAAGAAAAGCCCAGGCCCTGATGGATTCACTGCTGAATTCTACAAGAAATTTAGAGAGGACCTAATGCCACTACTTCTCAAACTTTTTAATGAAAATGAAAGGGAAGCAATACTCCCAACTTCATTCTTGGAAGCAAGTGTTACCCTATATCAAAAGCAGAGAAGCATCCAACCAAAACAGAGAACTACTGGCCAATCTCCCTAATGAACATAGATGCAAAAATCCTCAATAATATACTAGCAAAGAGAATGCAGCAAATCATCAAGAAGATTATACACAACGACAAAGTAGGATTCATCCCAAGGATGCAGAGATAGTTCAACATGCAAATCAATAAATGTAATACACCATATTAACAGAACCATGGACAAAAACCATATGATCATCTTAATAGATGCAGAAAAAGAGTCTGACAAATCCAACACCCATTCTTGATAAAAACCCTAAAGAAAATGGGAATAGATGGTCTTTATCTCAATCTGATAAAAGCCATCTATGACAAACCAACAGTCAACATCATACTAAACCCTCAAAAACTGAAAGCTTTTACTCTAATATCAGGAACAAAACAGGAATGTCCTATCACCACTTTTATTCAGTATAGTTTTGGAAATATTAGTCAGAACAATTAGACAAGAGAAAGAAATAAGGAATAAGAATAGGAAAGGAAGAAGTTAAATTATAATTATTTGCAGATGACATGATACTCTACATAGAAGACCCCAAAAATTCCACCAAAAGACCCCTAGATTTAATAAGTAAATTCAGTAGCATAGTTGGATACAAAGTCAATACTCAAAAATCAATGGCATTCCTGTACACAAATGACAAACTCACTGAGAGAGAAACTAGGGAAACAACACCTTTCACAATAGCATGCAAAAAATTAAATACCTAGGAATCGCTCTTAATGAAGGAAGTAAAAGACCTCTACATTGAAAACTATAGTACTCTGAAAAATGAGATTGAAGAGGATATCAGAAAATGGAAAGATATCCCTTGTTCTTGGGTTGGAAGAACCAATATAGTGAAAATGGCCATACTTCCCAATTGTTATACAGATTTAATGCAATCCTGATCAAAATTCCAACAGCATACCTCACAGAATTAGAGGAAAAAATCCTAAAATTCATTTGGAACCAGAAGAGACCTAGAATAGCAAAAGCAATTCTAGGCAACAAAGGCAAGGCAGGGGGCATCACAATCCCTCACTTGAAACCATAGTACAAAGCTACTGTGATAAAAACAGCATGGTACTGGAAAAAAAAAAAAAACAGACCTGAGGATCAATGGAACAGATTAGAAGATGCAGAAACAACTCCAAACACACTCAGCCACCTTATCTTTGCCAAAGGGGCCAAACACATTCACTGGAAGAAAGACATCTTTAATAAATGGTCCTGGAAAAACTGGCTTTGCACATGCCAAAAACTAAAACTAGACCCTTGTCTATCACCATGCACTAAACTAAAATCAAAATGGATCAAAGATCTAAATATTAAAGCAGAAATACTAAATCTGCTGGAAGAGAGAATAGTTAGAAGTCTTAAAGACGTAGGTGTAGCCAAAGACTATGAACAAAACCCCAATCGCACAGAAAATATTACAAAGAATCAACAACTGGCATCTCATCTTATTAAAAAGCTTTTGCACAGCAAAAGAAATTATCAACAGAGTGAAGAGACAACCCACAGAGTGGGCAAAAATTTTTGTGAATTGTTTTTCAGATAAAGGACTAGTACCTAGTACATATAAAGAATTTAAAAAAGAAATCAGATGCCCCCAAATTTCAAGACCCAATCGAAAAATGGGCATCTAAGATGAATAGACACTTCTCAGGAGAAGTAGAAATAGCAAATAAATATATGAAAAAATGTTCAACATCACCAGTCATTCAAGAGCTGCAAATTAAAACAACACTGTGATTCCATTTCTACAAAGAATGGCTATTATCAAGAAATCAAGCAATAACAAATGCTGGTGGGGCTAGGAGGGAAAAGGAATGCTTTTCCACTGTTGGTGGGAGTGTAGACTGGTGCAACCACTGTGGAAATCAGTGTGGAGATTCCTCAAAAAACTAGCAGTAGAGGTCCCATTTGACCTAGCTACTCCCCTTCTTGGTATCTTCCCGAATAAATTAAAAGCATCATACCACACCCAAGTTTATAATAGCACACTTTATAATAGCTAAATCTTGGAAACAACCCAAATGCCCATCAACTGAAGAATGAATTTAAAAATGTGGTTTTTTTTTAATGCAATGGAGTACTATTCAGCCATAAAGAAGGATGGGAAGAAGAAACTTGAGAAATTTCTAGGTAAATGAATGGACCTTGTGACCATACTTTTAAGTGAAATAAATCAGACTCACATGTGTAAAAATCACATTTTCTCTCTGGTATGAGAAACAAAGTGTAAATAATAACCAAAATGTATAATAGAAATTGTGAAATAGGAAGAAATTGTTCAAAATGTCAGGGAAACTAAGGAGGGGGAGGGGAAAGGAAGGGAAAAGAAAAAAATGATAAAAGAATGATAAAATGGAAACAAAACTTTGTAAATAAGGAGGGGATGAGGGGTCAAAGGGAGAGGACAGGAATGGGGAAAAAGAGGAATCAAGATATATCATGTCCAGGTACAAATTCCCTATGATGAATGAGATCATTATGTGTACCTAAATTGTACCAACATACTTAATTTTTTAAAAAAAAGCAATGCAAGCCAAAAAACAATGGAACATCTTTAAAATGCTTAAAAACAAAGCAAAGAGACAAAAACCAAAAACCAAAAGGCAAAAACCAAAAAACAGCAAAAAAACAACCTCTCAATTTAAGAATTATACATCTGGGGAAATGATCTTTAAAAAATGAAGGCAAAACAAATATTGTTTTGTACTCTCTGTAAACTAAACCTGAAAGAATTTTTCTCCAGAAGACCTGAACATAAAAGATTAAAGGAAGTTCTTCAATCTGAAGAAAAAATGATAATAAATGAAGCCTTTTATCTACACAAAGGAAACAAATGTGGGAAATGTTTAGTATAGGGTAAATATAAAAAACTTTTCATAATTTCTTCATTTCTTTAACAGATAATTGTTTAAAGCAAAAATAACCATATATCATGGAGTTTATGATATGTATAAGTAAAATATACAATAATAATAGCACAAATGACAGGGGTGGAAAATGGTGGTATACTATCATAAGGTTTTTATATGTGAAGTGCTGTCATAATTTAAAGCAGATTGTGCTTAAAGATCATTTTATACCCAAAATCAACCACTAAAAAATGACAACAAAGATGTTTATAAATAATAAGCTAATGATGAGAAAATGAAAGGCAAAACAGAGGGGCAGGAAAAAAAGAATAAAGAACACAGGATAAAAATAGCAATACAGGGGCCAGGAAGATAGTTCAGCAGCATAGCACCTGCCTGGCAAGCATGAGGTCATGAGTTTGATTCCTGGTACCAAAAAAAAAAGAAAAAAAGAAAAAAAAATTAACAATACAGAAATCTAAAATTCAACTATATAATAATTAAATATAAATAATCTAGTCTAATTAAAAACACAGATGAAAAGAGATGAATGAAGGAGGCAGAGAGGGGAGGGAAAGACATAAAAAAATTAAGATGTGTTATGTACATGTACCAACTCCCCATGATAAAAGTAATCATTATTTACTGAAAGCATGTACAATAAAAATAAAAATTTAAAAAATCAGAGATATGCCAGGCATAGTGGCATGTACCTGTAGTTCTAACTAATAGAGAAGCTGAGGCAGAAGGACTGCTTGAGCCCAGGTGTTCAGGGCCAGACTGGGCAACGTAGTGACACCTCATCTCTTTAAAAAAATAGTCTGATCACATTGAAAAATGTGAGGTTGTGGGGGGTGCGGTTTCCTGTATTTTTTGTTTTTTGGGTTTTTTTGTTTGTTTGTTTGTTTTTTGGTTTGTTTTGTTTGTGGTGCTGGAGATCAAACCCAGGGCCAAATGCATGCTATGCAAACAATATACCACAGAGCTACATCTCCAACCCTGAGTGTGTCTTTTTAAAAAACTAAGCAGATATGTAATAAGTCAGGCTTTTAAAAATTCAATCATGTGCCCTCTGTAAGAAACATAAATATCGACATATATAGATTAAAAGTAAAATTATGAAATATGTATAATGTAAACACAAATGTGAAGGAAAACTGGAGTGACTTTATTAATATGTCACTATTATTAATATAAATAGGCTTTAGCACAAGAAACATTACCAGATATTTGAGGAAAATCTGTCATGAAAAAAGTGATAATTCATCAAGTAGATATAACAATTTTCAATGTTTATTCTCCTAATAACAGAACTTCAAACTGAATGCAGCAAAAACTGACAGAGGCAAAAGGAGAAATAGACAATTCCATAATTATAACAAAGATTTCAACATTGCTTGCTTAGTAGTTGATAGAACAAACTGAGGGTAAGCCAGTAAGGATATAAAAGACTGACACACCACAACCAACCAACTTGACCTAATTTACCCTTATAAAACATTCCATCTAGCAATAGGAGTTGGAACATTTATCAAAATAGCCCATATGCTGACCTATACAGCAAGCCACAAAAACTTTAGAGAACTGAAGTTATACATAGTATGTTGTTTGACCACAGTGGAATTAAGAATTTTAAAAGTTATCTTTAAAATCTCAAGTTGATACTAAAATTTATAAGCAAGGGACTTAGAATACTAAAACAACATTGGTTAAGTATTTGGAAATTTAAAAACACAGTTTTAAATAACCTCTGTGTCAAAGAAAAAATCACAAGAGAAATTAGATAATATCTGAACAAAATGCAAATGAAAAGAAAACATTTGAAAATTGGTGGGATGCAGTAAAGTAATGCTTAGAGGGAAATTTATAGTTTTAAATACTTAAGAGTAGAAAACAAAAAGTAAAGCAGTAATCTAAGCTTTCTACCTAGAGAAACAAGAAAAAGTTAAATTCAAGCTAAGTAAAAGGACAGGAATAATATAATTAACAGCAGAAATTAATGAAACAGAAGTATAGCCAACCAGTAGAAAGAAATCAAAGAAACCAAAAGCTGGTTCTTTGAAAATATAAATAAAACCAATAGCTAGCTGATCAAGAAAACAAAGAGAAGAAGACTTAAGAGTATCAGGAATGAAAAAGATTACACTATAGTTAAAAAGATAATAAGGGAATGTTGTAAAGAACTTTATGACAATAAAGTTGATAACTTACATAAAATGGATAAATTCCTTGAAACACACAAATTACCAAAACTGCCATAAGAAACAGAAAATTATATTTGCTCTGTATTTATTAAATAATTTATATTTCACTAATAAAACCTTCCAAGATCAGATGGCTTCATTGATACACTCTATCACACACTTATAGGAAAACTACAGAATAACATCTGTCATTACCACAGAACTATAAGTCTCTACCACAATATTAGCAACTTAAGTCTAGCAATATTTAAAAAGATAACACAGAATGACCAAGTGAGACTTATCTCAGGAATGAGAGATTGGTTTTTGTGACAGTTAAACTTAATTTCAACCTGATTGGCTTGGGATCTGGCCACACAGAGGATTAGTAAAAAAACAATTCTGGGTGTTTTGGGGTGGGTCATGGAGGCATGACCTTGGGTACTACATATGGTCCCTGGCCCCTTCCTCTCTGACACTGTTCCCCTGCTCTGTTTCCAGCTGCCATAAATTAAGCAGCTTTGCTCTACCACACCCTTCCACCAGGATGTTTCTACTCTGGAGCCAGCCAGCCATGGACTGAATCCCCTGAAAACCTGAGCCAAATTAAACCAATTCTCTAAGTTGTTTTTATTGGGGTTTGTGTCTTAGCTACTGGAAAGCAGATTCATACAGTTTGACATTTAGAAATCAGTATAATTCACTAAAGAGAATAAAAGAGAATTATATGATTATCTCAATAGATCCACAAAGGTGTTACAAAATTTCAGTAACAATTTACGATTTTTAAAAGTTCTCAGCACACTATAAATATAAGAAACTTAACCTGATATTAGGCATCTATGTAAAACCTACAGGTAACATCACACTTAATGGTGAAAGATTGAATGCTTTTGCCCTAAGATTAGGAATAAAGCAAGGATGTTTGCTCTACCACATTTGTTCAGCTTTACACTAGAAGTTTCAGCCAGTGCAATAAGGCAAGAAAATGAAACAAACAGCATTCATCTTGAAAAGGAAGAAGTAAAACTGTATATATTTGTAGCCTACATGATTTAGTATGCATAAAATCATAAGATATATAAAAAAAGGTTCTGGAACTTATGGTATGAATTTAGCAATGCCATAGGATCAATGCCTGGGTCAACTGTTAAAAAAAAATTCAACCGTATTCCTATAAAGTAGCAATGAATAACTGCAAGTGAGATTTCTTTAAAAGTACATTTATAATTACATCAAGAAACAAAATACTTAGGGATACACTTAAGAATATATGTGCTAAGAGCTGCACAATGAAAACATGAAACATGGTTGAGAAAAATTAAAGAAGACCTAAATAAATGGAGAAAGATACCATTTCATTTTCATAGATTGGAAGACTATCATTTTTTAACTTTATTTTTTATTAGTACATACTTGTCATACATATTGATCATATTCACTATAGGGAATTTTTACCTGTACATAATATATCTTAATTTCTTCCTCACTCCTCTCCCTTCCTTTCAACCCTTCTTCCCCTCCCCATCTACAAAAGCTTTGTTTCCATTTTTTTCCTTCCATTGTTTTTTTTTTTTTTTTCTTTTTCCCTTCCCTTCCCCCCTTCCCATTTGAACATGTTTGGAAGCCTATCTTTTAAAGTGGTAATTCCTTCCAAGTTATTTTTACACCGAACATAATCCATTAAAACATATTTTTTTTATAAATTAACAAGTTGATTCTAAAATTTATAAGCAAGGGACCTAGAATACTATGAAACAATGGTAAAAAGTTGGAGAAATTACCCTACCTTATTTTACAACTTTGAAGTTATAATAATCAAGACAATGTGGTATTGGCATGGAATGGATATAGTGATCGAGGAAACAAAAACAGTGTTTATAATAAACTTATACATATAACCAAGTGATTTTTGACAAATGTTTCAAGGTAATTTAATGAGGAAAGAATAATCTGTTCAACAAATGTTGGTAGAACAGCTGAATTAAAAAGTAAAATATCATCCTTCAAACAATACACAACAATAAAATCTAATTTACTCAAAATGGATATTTAACTATTGAAATATAAAACTTCTAGAAAAATGGATTAATGAAAGATTTAAAGTATCAAAAATGCATGACTCATAAAAATTGCTAAATGGGACTTCATGAAAATTTAAAATGTTTGTTCTTTGAAAGACATTATTAATGAGATGGTAAACCACAGACTGAGGAAACATATTAGCAATAAATGTATCTGAATACCATAAGAAGAATATCTAAAGAACATAACAAAGTTGATTTAAAGTATTAGAAAAAACTTCAGAACCAAATGATACGAATTTCCAGACTGAAGTTGTCCCCTAAATGCCCAGAACACTAGATGAAAACTGACCCTCAAAAAGGTCCTTCCTGGGCCGGTGAGATAGCTCAGCGGCATAAGCAGCTGCCTGGCAAGTGTGAGGTCCTGCGTTTGACTCCCGGTACCCACATACAGGAAAAAAAGGGCTGGTGATATCGCTCAGCGGCACAAGCGCTTGCTGGCAAGCGTGAGGTCCTGAGGTCGACTCCTGGTACCCACATTAAAAAAAAAAAAAAAAAAAAAAAAAGCTCCCTCCTTAAAACTTTAGGACACTAGGAGGAAAGAGAAAGACTATCCTAAATGCCTCTACAGAGAAAAAGAAGACTATAACACAAAGAATCAGGAATCAAAATAGATCAGAATTATCAGCATTTTCAATATAGAAGACAGTACAACAATGCCTTCAAAATTTGAGGGAAAAACATTCTCAACCTAAAATTATATACTCATTTTTTAATCAGTTATAAAATATAAAACATTTTTAAGCATGCAAGCCCTCAAAAAACTTACATCTCACATGCCCTTTCTCAGGTTGCTCTTAGAAAATGTATTCCACCTCAACAGGAGAGTAAACTAGGAAAAGAGAAGACATGGTATCTAGGAAATGGGAGAAAGTCTGAGGAAATTCCCAGAAGGGAGGTGAGGAGAAGTTCTTAAGACAGCGGCTGTACAGTAGGTTAAGAAGGCAATGAGCCCCTGTTGTAGTCACTGAATATAAATTTAATCAACAATCTGTATAATTCTAGACAGGACGGGGGAAGGGAAGTATATTGGTGGTTAGGGGTAGGACTTAAAGGATTAAATCATCTTCCATAATGGGAATTCTCTTTTTCCCACTAGTACTGGGGATTGAACCAGGGCCTTTCACATTCTAGGAAAGTGTTTTACCAATAAACTACATCCTCAGCCCTTTTTCTAGAATTTTATTTTGAGACAAAGTCTCACTAAGTTACCTATGCTGGCCTGGAGCTTTTGACCCCCCTGCCTCAGCCTCCTGAGTAGATGCGATTATGGGCCACTTGTCCAGTCATAATAGCAATTCAGTAGATAAATATTTAAGACTTAAAAATCAAGAAAGAACAGTTGTTATTTAGACACAAGGAGGTCAATTTGTGTAAAAATAGCTAAAGTTAAAAGTGGTTTTGTTATAAACACTTAGGTACCCTTTAAGCTTTATTGTAAACCCTATAGATTTGTTTGATATTTAAAAATCATGTTGATGGCACCACTTTATTTTTTATTTTTTAGTGGTTCTGGGGATTGAACACAGAGCTTTGCACATGTTAGCTAGACAAATACTTTGTCAATGAACCAAACCTCTGACACACATTACTTTAATCTTTTAAAAATCGAATCTTGAAAAGAGTTAATGGTTAGTTTTTAAAAATCTGGTCAATATGACTCTGTTATTCTATATTACTGTATCCCCCTTTAGACTTAGAGTCTTTGAGAACAAGAGAGTATTGTTTTTTGACTTCAGGAGTATTCACAGCACAGCCCAGTGCCTGGCATGAATGAATGAGTAAGGGAACAAAAAGTCCAACTATCTGAGAAAGAAATGCATAGCATTCAGGTAGTCCCAAGAGTTGCTTTTCCCTCCTGTGCAGAGAAGATATCCTAGACACATCTTACTGGAAGTCTGAACGTAGACACTGCCCAGGATACTTGTGAAATATGCTTTTGGTGGTTCATTTTAAGCCATTCTCACAAGATTTGATCAAGGAACATGTTGAAGCCTAGTATCAGAGTACTTATTTGTTTCTTTGTATGTATTCTGGGGCCAATATCTCTATTTGTTTTTTTTTTGGGGGGGGGCTTTAATTTTTCCATTCTTTTTGCTCATTTGAGTTGCCCAAAACCTATTGGCATCAAAACCTGTGCTGTGGGGGAGAAATCTCTCATGCCACACAGAAGGTCACGGACATTCATCCTAAGAGTTGTCAGCATCAGACAGCTTTGTGCCATAGGGAAAAAGAAATGGACATCATTAGAGAACCCTAACAAAATCACTATAATTATGTGAGGTTTTTAGCACGTAGAGCAGCTGCTTTTGTATGGACATCAGTAGGTTCTTCAAATGCACCTACAGAAAAATACATGAAATAACAGAGAATAGTTCTTACTTAGGAAAGTATAATTTTAAAACGATTGCTTTTGCTGATGATTTACCATTGTCTCTAAAAATGAAAAGTTTAAATTTAGGTCATTATTCAAATATATATTAAAATGGGATTTAATCATTCTTCTTTTATTAAATATTATAAATATTGTAATAGATACCCAGTGCTATGAAAAGTCCTATTAATCAGGCTTGTACATGAATTTTTGTGAAGTGTCATAAATGTGTTAGTGGTTTGTATTTACAATGTCATTTGGCATGAAAAAATTATTTTTAAGTGCAGCTTTAAGAAAAAGTTTAAAAAAAGAATAATCTCTCAGAATGGTTAAAGAACTTTGAAACTTATCAAGATTCCAACTTGAAAAAGGAGATATTTAAGAAAAAAATTAAAGGAACACATATAATAAGGTAAAGTACTATCAAGTAACTAAAATCCTTGAGCTTCTGTGTAAATAAAAGAAAAAAGAGAGAATTAGGTGACCAGAAAACATAAGCATTCTCAAACAATAACCATGCCCTAGCTTGAGGAACCAAGACCACAGGGAAGGGAATACATTAGAAGCCAAGGCACAAGATATGAACTTGTAAGAACCTCCATGGCCAAGTGGCGTCTGTCCCTCCTGTTGCTTGGGATTTCATTCCCATTCCTCTACTCAGTTTCCAGACCTACAAATGCCAGAGACTCCTTCTATGATCCTTTAACCCTGCCCTCACCTCTCCAAAGCTGTTCCTAGTCCAAAGCTGATTCACGGCAGGGTCTTCTAGGCAGGAGTATATGGAAAAAGTTTGGGGGCTGAAGAGGAAATAGAAGAAAAGATAAATTCTGTTTCTCCTTTTCATTCCATGTCTGCAGCCCCTTCAATCAACAACTTATTTTAAAAACACTTTCATCTTAATTTCTCCCTTATAATTTCTTCCTTCTTCTAATATCAGACCTTGTCCTATTTATTCATTTTTTATCCACTCATTGAAACATTCCTATTTTATGGCAGCACTTGCTATACAATGGGGGAGAGAATAGTGAGCAGAAAACAAATATGATCCCTGGCCTTGAGCAACTCTCAGAACTATGGGGAAGGGAAACACTTAAGTATGTAATCACCAAAAACCATATGTAAAATTGCACAAGCACCACAAGGAGAAATAAGTAGCTCTGAAAGCCTGTAAGGGGGAATTGGCCTAGTTAGGAAAGTCACTGAAGGCTTCCCTGAGGAATAGCTGAGCTGAGCTCTGAAAGAAGGACTTACAGACAAAGGAAATAGCATGTGCAAAGGCCCTAAGGCAGGTGAGAGCATGGTAAATGTGAGGATAGGAAGCTGAGAGAGCGAAGGTGGAACATGGTACAAAGAGGCAGTTGAGTAGATAGATGGGCTGCAAAGGCCATGATAGACAGATTTGTACTTATCCTAAAAACAGCATAGATACACTGAATGTGTTTAAGCCAGAGTGAAGTAATTAGAGATTAGCATTCCGAAAAGATTCATATGGCTACCATGTGAAAAACAGATTGGAAGAGGCTAGGCTAGTTAGGAAGTGACAGATGGTGGGGTTGGAAATGAAATGGACAGATTGGAAAGCTGTTTAGGGAGTAAAGGCATAAGACTTGATTGTGAATTGGATACAGGAAATGTGTCTGGGAAGGTGAGGTCAAGAATGATTCCTAGGCTTCTGCTTTGCAGAATGGGAAATAGAAAACTCAAGAATCAGGTTTGGGAGACATAGAAAAAATTATGAGTTTCAGTCATGTAGAGTTTGGGATGCCTTTGAAACATTCCACAGAAAATATCAAATAGACAATTGGAAACATGAGGCTACAACTCAGAGGACAGATGTATTTGGGAGTCTTCACTATATTTGTTAAGTGGTCATGGATGAGATTGAGGGGGGTGTTCTTTTCTGTAAAGAGTCTAAGATATAAAGGGAGAAGGCAGTGAGTTATAGGAGGAAAATTTTCTAGCTGTGATTTTACATTCTGTTGTGGTTCAGGGAATGAAAACTAATACTGTTTGAAGGGAATAAATGTAGATTATAGGTAGGGAAGCAATAAATTTGTCCCTGAGGGTCTGTCACAGGTGACAATTGTTCTTGCTTCCTAGTGGGAGCTACTATGCTCTGAAAAATGCTGCTAAATTATGGGGAGCTTTTATTGTCTGTCACTGCATAGATGTTCTTCAGGCTTTTTCTCTATCAAATATGTTGTTTTCATGGCTGACCCAAACAGTAGGCCACCAGATATGGCACTTTTTTTAATGTGATGTATTCTCAGTTCTCAAAAGCAACTTCTAGAAAACAGTCTTTACAGACACTGGGAATTTCTGTGGTCAGAGGTTTGTTACTCTTGGAATCAGAGATTCACAAAGGATCCATGGAACCTGCAGGAATGTGGAATCACAAACCAGGAAGGTAGTGGTCCTCAGGGTAAGACGCTCCAACAAACTGAGATTGAGAAAGTCTGTGACTACTGATAAAGATAGCAGTGCCTTTTCGGTGGCATCAGGCTGCAGGAATGCCCAGGGATTAATAAAGGTAGTGGCCTAGACCCTTATAACTCCAAAAGGGGCCCAAAGACTGGCAGCGTCAACATCAGAAAGGCAGAATCCCATCTTTTGTCCCAGGCCCAACAAATAAGAACCTGCCCTTGGTGATTCTTAAGCACATGAAAGTTTCAGAAGCTCCGATCAAGAAATTTGGTGATTTTAAGTAAGAGATAGGTCAGGATAAGAGCCAGAGGAGAAGAAATATTGGAAATGAAAATGCAAGAATGATGCCAAGGATCAAGAAAACTGATTAACATGAGAAAAGTAATATTCTTCCTTAGTTGAGAAAAATGGGAAAGAGGGATGGAGGAGGACACAAGAGCAGCAGCAGAAAACTTTATGGACAGATGACTCACTTCTCCAGAATAAAAATTGGTGGCAAGGATTAAGGAGGAGACCAACAATACACAGTTTAGAAACTCCTTTCTTTAACATACAGGGATCTGGTTTATATAACATGTACTTTTGGTTAAATTTGCATTTTTCCTGTAACTTTTTAAAACAGGTAGGGCCGGTGAGATGGCTCAGTGGCGTAAGCGCCTGCCTGGCAAGCGCGAGGGCCCGAGTTCGACTCCCGGAACCCACATACGAAAAAGGGGCCGGTGATATGGCTCAGCGGCACGGGCGCCTGCTGGCACGCGAGGTCCGAGGTCAACCCCCGGTACCCACAAAAAAAAAAAAAAACAGATATACATCAATGTATAAAAATATTAAATATTCCAATGATAATTTACAATAAGACTTGCATTTCTGTAAGTAGCTTGATGAGTATAAATTGAGACATGAACTTCACTTGGGCCACCATTCTGTAAGTTGCTAACATTATTAAGTTAAATGTCAGATTGCAAAAATCTGTAAAACCTTGACAAAAAATTTAATCTTTATCTACAGTTTTTATGTCTACAAAGTTTGCTAAATCAATAAAATGACCTGAAAAGTTCATCTTATCATTAGTGATTTACTCCATTCATTTTCTGATGACCATTTATCATGAAATATAGAATCTTCAGAATGAATGGAGGAAATAAAAAATTTGACAGGCTTGCTTCTTATATATAAACTAAATATTTGATTTGTAAGACATAAATGAATAAACTACTATGGTCTGTCATTCTTAGTTGCTAATTTATTCAACCTCTGCTCAATATTGATCCTGACAAGCAGAATTGCCCAAAGATAAATTTATTCATTCCACAGTTTAGTCAGGAACAAGCCAAAAATTATAGATTTTCCCAGGCAGATGATGACAGGCAGTCAAAGGGATGACAAATGACTGTCTTTAGATTTAGTAAGGACAGTTGGGCCAGACGTTTCCGATAAAGATTGGAGCATGCTGGTCAAATACAGGTTCATCAGTGGTCATCATTAATCGTGGAAAGAGCATTGCTCTACTGCAGATGTCCATACAGGAGCTTAGGCACCAGCCCTGCTGAAGAAACAGAATTGGCTCTTCAGTATTTCGTGGCACTCTAAGTGATAGTATGACATGATCATTTATCAAACAGAGACTGTCCAGAAAAGTGTCTGCTTCCCTTAATAACTTATTGAAGGGCAGGAAAGTGAAAGCGTTTTATTAAAGACAGGAAGGCAATGAACAACCAGAGCGTATCCAAAGGGTAATCGTATTTCAGCACAGGATTAGGTTAGTCTTAAGTAAACATACACTGGAGGGACTGTGTTGTGGGTCATTTATCAAGTGAAGAATAATTAACAAAACTCTAAACATTCTTTTTTATCTCTATCGATTTAAAGTTCTATTATTGTTATTATTTAACTTTTGGATGATAGGCTTTATACTCAGTACTTACAAAAATAATATGCAAAATTCCTTCCTTAGACGATTTAAGAGTAAGAGAAATACAGTGTAACTCACATAAAATAATTATGACTGGCTGTATTAAACGCTGTTAAACGTTGTGAAGAGGATAAACTCTAAGGCTGTGGGTTGAAGTTATAATCTGTTACTAGAGCTTTCATATAAAAAGTAAGCTACTTCTTTGTCAATAGATCAAAAGTTTCTCCTTCCTTAAACTTTTACTATGTTGAACAAAATTAAGAGAAATGGAATTAGGTGAGGAGTAGCAGGGAAGGCAAAAAGTCAGAGAACTAACACGTTTATGATTTACCTGCTTTGTTCCTTATATTTTATATGCCATGGCAATTAATCCTAATAATTATCTTCATGTTATAAGTGAATACATGACACAGGTTTGCCTAAGGCCACACAGTAAGGAACAGTGCCAGGAAATTTAGAATTGCTTTTTTAAAATCCCTATATTTTCACATAGATTACAGTATTTATTTGGATTCCTTAAAGTCAAGCACAGACTAAATTCTGGGTATATATGCAAAGGAAATAAAATCACTATTTCAAACACATATCTGCACTCCTGTGTTCACTACAGCATTATTCACAGTAACCAAGATGTGGAAACAACCTAAGTGTGTAACTTTTTTGGAGTAATTCATTACATATTAAATTTATCTAATTTTAAAATAAAAACCAGAACATTGGGGTATATATAAGAAATACTCAGTGTATTTCATTTCCATTAAATAATAGTTAAGAAAAAAATTTTAAAGAGGAAGAAGGTGAGAAAACAAGAAAATGAATGAAAGAAAGACAAAGAACTAGGGGGAAAGGCAGTAACAGTGGATGGGAAAAGAAAGGTAAAGAAGGAAAACAGAGCTGGTTCTCACGTGTCATTAATCTGTTTGCCTCGCATTCAGTTACGCTGTTTACCATGAAATAACTTCATCATTCCTTGAAGTATCAACTAGCCGGTTTTCTTACAAGCTATAAAAGCATGCAAATATTTATGGATAATGAAAAAAACTGTACTCACAGCATGATGACAATTAAAAAAGAAGTGTCCCTATGCTCAAAAAGGACTAGAAAGGTATATAACAATGTAATGAAAGTGATCTTTGGGTAATAAGCATGCAAGTGATCTTTCCCCTCCTATTTCCCCCTTTAATTGTTTTCTGCATTCTTTACAAATAAAAGGCAACAATATGTATTCCATGCAATGCCAACAGACTGTTTACTTACTACTGTTCACTTCAATTGCCTAAAACTGTGAACTTCTATAAATTCCACTAAATAGGGCACCAGCTGCAGCAAAAAGTGTTTTCTGAGTTTCAGCGTGGGTCCATTTAAGGGAGGCATGACCAAAAACAGTCAGACCCCCAATCAGGATCTCACTTTGTGCTTCATTTTTAGCCCCTTCTACTACCGGTAGAAACTAGGTATGTATCATCTAAGAAACTGGCACTGAACTAGAACTCTATGGACAAGCAATAAAAATAGTTAACTGACATGCTGGAAATACTGATAATTATGAAGTACTTATGTCTTCTTGCTTTTTCTTCTCTAAATATAGGATTTAGAATTTTTACTGAACAAGTTGACAAAGCTATGGAAAATGGATCTCAATGGAAATCCTGTTTGTCTCAAACCAAAATACAGGGACAGACTGATATTGGTGTCCAAATCACTGGGTATGTTTTATATTAATATAATTTTCTTAGAGAAAGGCACCTGCTTAAATGTTTAATTTATCAGCAAGCTTTCAAATATAAATATGACATCGTGATTTCTGAAAATGATCAACTTTAAGTTTAGTATTTTAAATAAGACCTAAAGTTAAAATTGAGAAATACTCTTGAAAAATTGAAAAGTATCTTTCAGAAATAATTAAAGCACCAGATGCTCTTTAAGAATAAAATGTGGCTATTACCAACAAAAACAGCTAGTCAGAGATGTGTACCACTTGCTGACCTTTTGATAAACTTTCATTGGCACAAATCCTCTGATCCTTAGCTCTTTGTTCTGTAGATAAAATTGAACAAAATTTTATTGCTTAATGTTTGCCAAATGGTACCCTAAGAACACAGAATTACTTTTCATTTGAAAGGGAAACATCCTGGGGGAGATCTTTTACGAAGTATTTACAAACAATAATATTCCTGAATATATACTATAATAGAAAAAATGTACAAAAAGTACTTGGTCAATGGCGAACAAATTATATGGTATCAAAGAGAATAAGCAGTGCTGTCTCTCAGAGGAGCCTCATGACAGTTTCCTGTATCAGAACCACTGTGACATACTGTACTTGGGTATAAAAATTAATGTATGCTGGGCACAGTGGTGCATGCTTGTAATCCCAACTATTCAGAAAGGAAGGGCATCACAAGTTCGAGGCCAACCGGAGCAATTTAGCAAGACCCTGTCTCAAAATCAAAAATAAAAAGAATGACTGGGGATGTAGCTCAGTGTGAAGCCTTGGATCAATCCCCAGTACCATTACACACACACACACACACACACACACACACACACACACACACAGCAAAAAACAAAAAAACCCTAATAATAACAAAACCACTTCAAAACTCACAGCTGGGGCCGGTGAGATGGCTCAGCGGCTTAAGCGCCTGCCCGGCAAGCGCGAGGGCCCGAGTTCGACTCCCGGATCCCACATACGAAAAAGGGGCCGGTGATATCGCTCAGTGGCACGGGCGCCTACTGGCACGCGAGGTCCTGAGGTCGACCCCCCGGTACCCACAAAAAAAAAAAAAAAAACTCACAGCTGTAGTAAACTTTGATTAATCATAATGCTAATGCAGTGGTCCTCTGGAAGGAGGAAGGAAGGCATATCAGAAAAATGTAAGACATTTTTCAAAATATATGTGCAAGGGCCACACCCAGCCTGCAAGGGTAAGAAACAATGAATATGCTGGGAGAACAGTCATGTATATTTTTTTGAACTCTACAAATGATTCTACTATACATCCATCCCATCCTTTCATCCTCTCCCTTCCCTACCCACTACATACAACTTTATTAGTCCACTTTCCTCAGCAAGCAGAGTTAATACAATTAATGTTTGATGATTAAGGAACTCCCAATGATTACAAGACCATTTCTACAAATATTTCTCATTAACAGCACCATAGGTAAGACTATAAAAGATGTGGAAAGCTGGGTGTGGTGGTGCAGACCTGCAATTCCAGCTACTTGGGAGACTGAGGCAGGAGGATTACAAGTTGGAGCCCAGCCTGGGATATTAACTTGAAGAAGATACTGTTGTAAAAGATTTGGGTTTGTCATTCCTTAGAGAGACACTGTCTCAAAATAGATATTTTTAAAAGGGCTGGGGATATAGCTCAGTGATAGAGTGCTTGCCTACCATAGCACTGGATTAAATCCCCAGTACCAGAAAAAAAAAAAAAATGGAGATAGCTTGCTGATTACCAAATAAAGAGGATTTACTCAGAGTTTATTTTGAATAAATCTTTTCTATAATATAGTTTATGATTTAAAAATTAATATATATTTTCCTGCAAAAATACAAAGAAAATAAATATCATTCAAAATCCTACCATAAATCTGCTGTAAACATTTTAGTATATTCTTCCAGTTTTTTCTATGCACATATACAAATATAACAAATTCATTTTGAATTTAGCTTTTCTTATTCTCATGTCTTTCTTTTTACTAAATGTAAAACCTCAAAACATAAAGTTAATTGAGGGCCTGGTTTGATGTATCCCAGTAAGGACTTACGGGGAGCCATTTCGTGTTTTGTAAGTTACCCATTCCTTACCAATTAGAACAAGCCTCATAATTTGGTTTAGTTGGCATAAGCAGAAGCAAATTTCATGGTCAGAGAAGCTCATTAAAATGAAATAAATTTCTTAAGACCTTGTGTCTATCATTTGGCTGCTTCTCCTAAACTGCTTCCATACATAATAACCTCAAGATGATTTGCTAAAAATGAGATGGAATCAGGTTAACCAAGGCACAATCTCTTAGTCATTCCTAGTTCGTTCTGGGACATTAACATAAAGAAGATATTGCGGTAAAAGAGTTGGAGTTTTCATTCTTTTAAAAAAAGGTTTTTTGGACCAGTGAGATAGCTCAGCAGCACAAGTGCCTGCCTGGCAAGCGCAAGGTCCTGAGTTCGACTCCCAGTATCCACACAGAGGAAAAAAGGGGCCGGTGATATCGCTCAGCGGCACGAGCGCCTGCTTGCAAGCGCAAGGTCCTGACTTCAACTCCCGGTACCCATATAAAGGAAAAAAAAAGAAAGGTTTTTTTTTCAGCACTGAGGATTGACCCTGGAGTTTCATGCATGCTATGTTAGGCAAGCACTCTACCACTGAGCTACATCCCTAGCTCTTTTTATTTTTCATTTTGACACAGGATCTTGCCAAGTTGCCCAGGCTGACCTCAAACTTGCCATCTTCCTGCCTCAGCTGCCTGGGTAGCTGGGATTACAGGCATGCATCACCGTGCCCAGCTCATTCCTTATCTTTATAACAGAGGTTTACAATATATATTGATTATACATATCCTATCTAAAAATAGGCTAACAAGTTATACAATTATTAATATAAGCAAATCTGAAAAGACATCAATAAATACAGTTGAGAAAACTGAGCTTAAAAGAATGACCTTTAGGGCCGGTGAGATAGCTCAACCGCATAAGCACCTGCCTGGCAAGCGCGAGGTCCTGAGTTCGACTCCTGGAACCCACATAAAGGAAAAAAAGGGCCGGTGATATCGTTCAGCGGCAGAAGCGCTTGCTAGCAAGTGCGAGGTCCTGAGGTTGACTCCCGGTACCCACATTAAAAAAAAAAAAAAAAAGAATGACCTTTAATATAATGTTAAAATTACTAAGATGTATAATAATAAAATGTTTAGTTAATTTTTCAAATTATAGTTTGGAAATTCCAAATTATTCAGTTAAGAAAAGTGCATTAGACAAGATATGAAAACAAGTTTATACTTCTAGAAATTATGGTTCTAGTTTAAATAGTAGTCCACTCCTTATCTGTGGTTTTGCTTTTCATAGTTTTAATTATCCGAGGCAACCACCATCAGAAAACACATTATAGTACAATATTTTGACAGAGAGAGAGCAAAGACCATATTCACTTTTATGAAAGTATCTTGCTATAATTATTCTTATTAGTTATTGTTGTAAAGCTTCTACTATGCCTAATTGATGAACTAAATTTTACCATATTAATTATATGTAGTGTAGAATAAACATGGTATATATTGGGTTCAGTACTATCTTCAGTTTCAGGAGTCCACTGGGATCCTGGTCTTGAAATCTGTACCTGGATAAGGAAGACAACTGTATCCCAGTTTCATCACTTTATTTTGTACTTCAGGTATAACAGAATATTATGGATTATATTTAAGTGGCAATATTAATACTTTCAGGTGTACAATTAATATTTTATCAGAGTATTCTCATTTTCCCTGAAAGAATATGATCTACCAAGTTGTACTACGTCCTTGCTACAATTGGGAATCCAGTGGAAGATATTACATGAATGAGAGAAAATATTTAATTAAAAATTATACAGGGCCGGTGAGATGGCTCAGCGGCATAAGCGCCTGCCTGGCAAGCGTGAGGGCCTGAGTTCGACTCCCGGAACGCACATACGAAAAAAGGGCCGCTGATATCGCTCAGCGGCACGGGCGCCTGCTGGCACACGAGGTCCTGAGGTCGACCCCCCGGTACCCACAAAAAAAAAAAATTATACAGAAACATTGTCAGAAAAGATAATCTCCTTATTACATGAAAGTCATATGAATTACTATATTGAGGTGATTAAAAGTGTAACAGAGATAATATAAAACGTTCTATAAGGGGCCGGTGATATAGCTCAGCAGGATAAGTGCCTGCCTGGCAAGCGCGAGGTCCTGAATTCAACTCCTGGTACCCGCATATACATATATATATATATAAAAAAGTCCTATAAGAAGATAATTCTTGGGCCGGTGAGATGGCTCAGCAGCATAAGCACTTGTCTGGCAAAAACGATGGCCCGAGTTTGACTCCCGGAACCCACATACGAAAAAAGGGCCAGTGATATCGCTCAGAGGCACGGGCGCCTGCTGGCGTGCGAGGTCCTGAGGTCGACCCCCGGTACCCACAAAAAAAAAAAAAAAAAAGATAATTCTTCCATATAGTATATCCATATGCAATGACAGAATATAGGGGCTAGGGATATAGCTCGGCAGCACAGCGCCTGCCTGGCAAGCACAAGAACCTGAGTTCAATTCCCAGTGTTAAAAAAACCAATAACAGAATATTATCATTCATTTAAATTTATGTTTTAAAAGACATGGCAAAATACAGTATTTTTAAAGTACTATATGATTCCATTTTATATAATACACACAAATACACACATAAATCCATAGAAAACAAAACAGTTGCTAAATTCTAAAATGTTATCAGTGCTTTTCAATGATTATTTCTCATTGTGGAATAATACAATTTTAATTTTTCAATATTTTGTATGTTCTAAATATTTTACAACATACGAATTTTTTTTTTCTTTATTCTTTTTTTTTTTTTTTTTGAGACAGGATCTCGCTATGTAGTTCAGGCTGGCCTCAAACTCTATGTAGCCCAGGCTGGTCTCAAACTCATGGCAGTCCTACTGCCTCAGCCTCCCAAGTGCTGGGATTACAGGCATGCGCCACCATGCCCAGCACAAACTTACTATAAGGAGCTAAATTTTTAAAACTTTTTAAAAAGAAAATTGTAAAGTTAGTTGAAATCACACCTCATAGAACCAAAATCACACCTCTGTAGGTTGTTCCTATTACAGCCTATGTCCTAGGATATAATAAGAATTATTAATGTTGTATATACTTTACAAATATCATATTACAGATATAAAACTTGTCATTTATTTTTAACAAAAATATACTTTTCCTATGAATACTAATCATATTATTTAAGTCAATACAAAATATTACTTCACTTTGAGTATATTTTTGTTTTAAAAATAATAGTATATAGTTTACATAAGACCTTGGAAAGGGGACCATATATCAAATTGTTTACATTGATTATCTTTGGCAGTGATAAGAGGTGCGTGGATAATTACAGAACCTTTTCATTTTTTTTATTATGGTTCAGTTGTAAATAATCATATATTCTTTTTGAAATCAGAAAAAAATCTAAAAATAAATATAAACTCAACAAAATATGTAAGCTGTACAAGTAAGGTATTTTTAAAAGAAATTTATTTTACTGATTGTGTAACTTAAGTTCAATGTGCCCTAAATCAGAAGTGCATATTTTATATATATACATATATATATTTAAAACACACATATTTTTCTCCAGAATTTCTTGATGGAAAAGAAATAAAAAAGGTGGAAAGACAATTCCTAATGAACTGGAAAGCATCCAAAGATGCCAGAAAAATCAGCAAGAAAAAGAGCAGTAAAAATGAAGATGCAAGCAACTCTTAGATAAGTAAGCACACCGTCACTCCTTATTTATGACCTCTGTTGAAAAGAATAATTTAAGCAACAAAAAATTGTGAAGAAATAAGGTTTTTTGCTTAGAATTGTTTTAAGGTTTTTTTTTAATACTTAGTTGTGAATGAAGATAAATGCAATTGTTAGTAAATTTCATTTATTATAAAAATGTTGGGCTGGTGAGATGGCTCAGTGGCACAAGTACCTGCTGGCAAGCACAAGGTCCTGAGTTCGACTCCTGGTACCCACATTAAAAAAAAACATTAGCTGCTATTAACAAAACCTATCCTTAGTAGTGGATATGACCATCTGCCATGTAAATACAGAGCCATGATATAAGAAAAATGTGCAATTTTGTACTAGTGAAAATCCACAATGTCAATTATGTAAATGAAAAAAACACAGTCAAATAAATGGTGAAACTTAAGTTACTAGTATATTTGTTCAGCAACAATACAAAAATCAAAATGGAAAATAAACATGTACCACAACAAATGTTTCATCAGGATAGAAAATAAAAATGTATCACAGCCAGATGACATGATCCTTTACTAAAAAGTCCAAAAAATTCTACCAAAAGACTCCTGGAATTAATAACCAAATTCAGCAAGGTAATAGGAAACAAAATCAATACATAAACATCAATAGCATTCCTGTACAACAATAATGAGCCCACCAAGAAAGAAATTAGGAAAAAACCATTCATATTAGCATCAAAAAAAATTAAACACTTAGGAATTAACCTAATCAAGGAAGTAAAAGACCTCTACAATGAAAACTACAGTACTCTGAAAAAGGAAATCAAAGAGGGCATTGGAAAATGGAAAGATATCCCCTGTTCCTGGGTAGGTAGACCCAATATTGTCAAAATGGCCATACTTCCAAAACTGATATATAGATTTCATGTAATCCCAATCCAAATACCAACAACATTCCTCACAGAGCTAGAAAAAACAATCCTAAAATTCATATGGAACCAGAAGAGACCCAGAATAGCAAGCAATCCTTTCCAACAAGAGCAAGGCAGGAAGTATCACAATCCCATACTTCAAGTTACATTACAAACCTACAGTGATAAAAAATAGTATGGTACTGGCACAAAAATGAGGTGTGAATTGGTGAAACAGAATAAAGCATGTACAAACAACCACAGGCCATCTGATTCAGGCCATTCAGTCATCTGATCTTCGACAAAAGGCCAAAAACATGCTGGGGGAAAGAGCCACTTCAGCAAATGGTGCTGGGAAACTGGCTGTACGTATGTAGAAGATTGAACTTAAACCCATATCTCTGACTATGTACTAAACTAAAATCCAAATGAGTCAAAGATCTAAATAATAAAATAGAAACACTTCACCTGCTGGAAGATAAAATAGGTAAAACTCTTGAAGACATAGGTGTAGGCAAGGACTTTCTGAACAGAACCTTAATTGCACAAGAAATAACAACAAATATCAACAAATGAGATTATATCAAATTTAAAAGCTTCTGCAGAGCAGAGGAAACAGAGTGAAGAAACAACCTACAAAATGGGGAAAATTTTTTGCCATCTATACCTCTGACAGAGGACTAATAGCTGGGAGTATCCTAGAAATAACTCTTCACAAATTTTGCAGTCCAAAACATTGGAATGAGCCTCTTTCTTCATTGCATGATAGAGTGTGAATGCAGATATTCTTGTTTCATAGCTGATTATAGCAGAAAATGGGAAATTAGAATATAAAGAACTAAAAAAATTAGACCCCCCCAAAATAAGAGACCAATAAAAAATGGACAACTGAAATTAATAGGCACTTCTCAGAAGTATGAATAGTCAATGAATACATGAAAAAAATGTGCAACATAGCTGGCCATTAGAGAAATGCAAAGTAAAATGACTCTGAGAGTCTATCTTATTCCAGAAAGAAGGCTGTCATCAAGAAATCAAATAATAACAAGTGCTGGCAAGGCTGCAAGCGGAACCCTTCTATACTGTTGGTGGGACTATATAACCACTATGGAAATTAAGGTGAAGATTCCTCAAAAAACTAAAAACAGAAATTCCATTTGACCCAGCTATTCCCCTTCTGAGTATCTTCCCAAAAGAGTTAAGGACATCATATCACAGTGATACATGCATATTCATGTTTCTACAGCACAACTCATAATAGCTAAATCTTGGAAGCAGCCTATACATCCATTGACAGATGAATGGCTAAAGAAAATGTGGTCTTTATACAGACCACCACTCTGCCATAAAGAAGGTTAAATTTGGGCCGGTGAGATGGCTCAGCGGCCTATGCATCTGCCTGGCAAGCGCGAGGGCCCGAGTTTGATTCCCAGATCCCACATACGAAAAAAGGGGCCGGTGATATCGCTCAGCGGTGATATCGCTCAGCGGCACGGGCGCCTGCTGGCGTGCGAGGTCCTGAGGTCGACCCCTGGTACCCACAAAAAAAAAAAAAAGGTTAAATTTAAGTTATTTGTAGGAAAATGGATGCACCTTGTTAAATGAAATAAATCAGACACACAAGCTCAAATATCCCATGGTTTCTCTAAGAAACCCAAAGAATAAATAAAGAACAAATAAAATATAGGGAAGAGACCAAGAGATGGAGAAGAGAGGGGAAGGAGATATAAAAAGAATTAAGATGCGTTATCTACATGTATCAACTCCCCACAATGCATGTAATCATTGTTTACTGCAAAGATGTGCTAATAAAGATTTTTAAAATGTACTACAACCATGTATGACCTGTACTCTGTGGCCTGTCACTCCTGTTACGCACATACCCCCAAATCTGAATATTTGGACTATAATATGCCTAAGACTGTGTTACGAAGGGCACACCAACCTCCCTTGACTAACTAATCAACTAAATGTAACTAAATGAAATGTGTGATCATTATCTTTATCATATTAGGGAGTATCCTAGAAATAACTCTTCACAAATTTTGCGCTCCAAAACATTGGAATGAGCCTCTTCTTTCCTTCCATGATAGTGTTTGAATGCTGATATTCTTGTTCCACAGCTGACTATTGCAGAAGATGGAGGATTAGAAAACGGGTTAGGCCAGGGGAAAGGGAAAGGCAAATTGGAACCGTGTATTGAGGCTTTATGCATGGATAGCATATCCTAGGAGTTTTGTCACTGTAGGTAAAGAAGGTAGAAGTAAGGAGGAAGAAGGGTGGATAGGAAGGTAGCTCTGGTTATTTTGCCATACCAAGTCCACTGAATATTAATTGTCAAAAATAATTTAGAAGAATGGGACATTATACCCATGAATGATACTGTGTCAGCAATGTGAATTTCTCTTGGTCTAAATTCAGGGTAAGATTTCAGTATTTACATATTTTCTGTATGACACCAAAAATGCTAAAGCAGCTTGTAAATACTGAAGTGCCCACAGAATTCAACACCAGCCATCACCCAAAAGTGAGCCTATCCTAAAGTAACGTAGTTTCTTTAATCTTAGTAGATTTCAAAATTTCTTCCAGATTCAGAGATTAGATAAATTAATTTTTAATTTCTCCAATGAAATTTGACAAAATAATTATAATACACCCTAAGTTTATAATTCTTAAAAGCTAGCCATTTAATTTTCTCAAAACAAACCTTATTAGACTCTTTATAGTCTAGTCTGAAATCCAACTAATTATTAAAAACGAATTTTAGAGTCATACAGATACACTAACAAAAACATGTCTGAAAAGGAAATTAGGAAAATTATTCCATTTGCAACAGTACCAAAAATAATAAAATATTCAGGAATAAACTTAATTAGGAAGGTGAGAGACTTGTACTCTGAAACTATAAAGTAGTGACAAAAGAAATTAGACACAAAGCCAGGCATGGTGGTGCATGCCTGTAATCCTTGCACTTGGGAGGCTGAGTCAGGAGGACCGCTGCAAGTTTGAGGCCAGCCTAGGCTACATAGTGAGTTCAAGGCCAGCTTGAACTACATAGCAAGACCCTGTCTCAAATTTTAAAAAAAGATAGAAATTACACACAAATGAAAAGACACCCCATGTTCATGAATTAGAAGACTTAATATTGTTAAAATATTAATATGACCTATTTATCAAAATCTTGATAGCAATTTTTACAGAAATTTTTAAAAATCTAAATTCACATACAACCACAAAAGACCACCAGTACCCAAGTCAAACTTAAGAAAGAAGAAAGCTAGAGACATCCCATTAACGGACTTCAAAATATAGTTATAATAATCAAAACAGTATGAAACAGACATAAGACAGACATTCAGAGCAGTGGAGATTAGAAAGCTCAGAAATAATCCACATATATAGAGTCAACTGATATTGATAATTGTGCCAAGAATACACAATAGGGAAGGGATTGTCTATGGTGTTGGAAAAACTGCATATCCACACATGAAATAAATGAAACTAGATTCTTAAACCATATTAACAAATCAACTCAAAATGGCTAAAAGATGTAAATACCTGAAACTGTAAAACTCCTAGAAGAGAACATAAGGACAAACTCCATGAGATTCATCTTAGCAATGATTTCATGGTTATGATACTAAAAGCACAGGCAACAAAAATAAATAATTGGGATTACATCAAACCAAAAAAGTTTCAACAAAGGAAACAACAGAGTGAAACTGATGGAATGGAAGAAGATATCTGTGAACCATATATGTGATAAAGGTTAATCTCCAAAATATAAGGAACTCCTACAACTTAACTCAATAGCAATAAACAAAGGAATAAACAAACACTAATAACCTAACCAAAAAATGGATGAAGGACTTGAGTAGACATTTCTCCAATGAACACATAAAAATGGGCAACAAGTATATGGAAAAAATGCTCAATATTACTAGTCATCAAGAAAATGCAAATCTACACCTGCCTGGCAAGCGGGAGGCCCTGAGTTTGATTCCCAGTACCAAAAAAAAAAAGAAAATGCAAATCTAAACTACAATGAATTTCACCTCACAGAGGTCAGGATGGCTGCAATAAATAAAATGGGTGGTGGGTGTCCTGGAGATGTACTTCAGTGGTACAGTGTTCTGTTAGTGTATGCAAGATTCCTCCAGGAATGAACATGAACACACACACACACACACACACACACACACACACAGTGTTAGCAAGGGTGTGGAGAAAGGAGAACTTCCGCACACTCTTAATGGAAATGCAAATGGTTCAGGCACTAAAGAAAACAGTATGGAGGCTCCTCAATAAGTTAAAAAGAGGCCAGGCCTAGTAGCATACCCTTAATCCTAGATTCTCAGGAGACTGAGGCAGGAGGATTACAAGTTGAAGGCAAGCCTGGGCAACTTGGGGAGACCCTGTATCAAAATTTTAAAATGAAATTAAAAGGGATGGGGACGTAGCTCAGTGTCAGAGTGCTTGCCTAGCCTTCACAAGGCTCTGGGTTCAAGCCCCAGTATTGGAAAAAAAAAAAGTTAAAAATAGGACTATCGTATGATCCAGCAATCTCACTTTGAAGTGTGCCAAAGGAGAGAAATCAGGATCTCCTACAGATATTAGCATCTATGGTCATGGCAGCACTATATCCCTGGACAGATGAATGAAGAAAATGGAGTATATACATAAAATGGAACACAGAACACTATTCTGCCTTTAAAAAAAGAAAATTCTACAACATGCTATTAATGTAGATGACTCTTTATGACATCTTTAGGCTAGTGAGGCCAGTCATAGAAAGAAAATACTACATGATTTCACTTATATAAGTTATCTAAAATACTGTAGTCAAATTCATAGACTCAAAGAATGAAAATCTGGTTGCCAATGGCTGGGAGGGAGGAAATGTCGAGTTACTAATCAGGCATAAAATTTCAGTCAAGCAAGATGAATAAGCTCTTGAGATCTGCTGTACAACATTGTCCCTAAAGTCAACAATAATGTACTGGACACTCAAAATACTCATCAAGAGGGTAGATCGCACATTCAATGTTCTTGCCACAACTTTAAAAAGCCATATAGAATGTTATAGTACAGAAAAGTCACTTCATATCTTACTGTAGTTGCTATTATGATAATAATGAATAATTTAAAATGGAACACCATGGGGCCTAGGAGGTAAAGAAGGGGAGGCAAGACAAGAAAAGAGAGCTGGCATTTACTATGCTAAACATTTCAAATATTTATACATGTTATTGCATTCATTATAACTTTTGGGGCAGATAACTATATCCATTTTGTAGATGAAAAAAGCTGAGTTTCAGAAAGATGAAGTAATTTGTCTAAGGTCACAATGTTAGCAGAGGCACAATGAAGCAGATTTTGGCTCCATGAAGCAGATTTGGCTGCTATTAACCACTCTAGCGCTGACTGGCAGAATAATAATGACTGCTTTATTTTAAAATTCACTTTAGTGGGAATTTAGGAAAATCTGCAGATATGGAAAGTTGTGATATATAAACAATACTTATAAGTAAAAACTAGAAGAATAGGGTAATACATTATGAAACAGCTTCAAATTTAAAGTAAGTATTCAAGTAAGGTTATATTATTTACTACACTGAAAAATGGACTCTAAGATCAATTCGACTAAAATTTAAAGTAAAGGCTGGGCCGGTGAGATGGCTCAGCGGCATAAGTGCCTGCCCGGCAAGCGCAAGGGCCCGAGTTCGACTCCCAGAACCTACATACGAAAAAAGGGCCGGTGATATCACTCAGCAGCACGGGCGCCTGCTGGCATGCGAGGTCCTGAGGTTGACCCCCGGTACCCACAAAAATAAATAAATAAATAAAATAAAGTAAAGGCTGACTAGCTGCAATAATTATCTGAGCCTTTCTCAAAAGTACTTACTCCTTTGGCCAGTTGTGGAACCCTTAATCCTTGCTCCTTGTACATTTGCCCTCCACTCCTGATGGTATAGAGGTAAGCTTCTCAGGGTTAAAGCCAATGACACCATGGATATATTAATGTAATATGCAATAATTTTATCCTTATGTATGTGCCAATAACATACTCCATGGTCTTTGCACAAACGCTTTTATTTCTACTAAAATGAAAGGAAATGGATAAATTAAAATCTAGAAGATATATTATGTAATTTTAAAATCTACATTATTTCTTTCAGATCTTTAGAAGAGCAAAGATGAAACTTTTAAAGGTACCTCTGTACAACCAAGTACATTTTATGTGAATAGGAATTCCTGGCAAGACAGTTTTTTAATCATTTTTTTTTTTTTTTTTTTTTTGTGGGTACCGGGGGGTCGACCTCAGGACCTCGCGTGCCAGCAAGTTTTTTAATCTTTGTACATCCTAATATTAGGTCTATTTCATAAGAGTTGAAGATAAACTTTCCTGTATGGGCTTTCTCTTAACAGAAAAGGCTGTGATATTTTGTCTTGGATATGAATTTCATTATTCATCTTACTGTGGCTCTATTTTAGCTTTAATTAATTCCATTTTATAAAATATAATTTTAGATAATCTAATACTGTTATCTGTCACATTTACAATTTAGTTATTAGCTTCAAAGCAGAATGTGTTTGATTCTTTGTATGCTACAGGTAACTTTGAAACAATGTATCACATAGTTCCTATTTGTTACCCACAGAGGAAAAGCCAAAGTCAGTCTTTTTCTCTGACATACAGAGATAACTTATAAATGGAAATGCATCTCCAGAAAGCTCCCAAGAGATAACACTAAAATTATTAAAGATATGGGGCAGGTTCTTTGAAATATTTATATGGTTTATCTTTTTTAGGGCAATGGGACATCCTTACTGTCAGCAATACAGATGAAAGGAGGTCTTCTGTCACCTACTTCTTTCTCTTCTTGATCCTTTTAGCACAATAGCAAAAGTTTATTGTTGGTCAGTCCAAATAGTCATAAAGTTGCAGTGGGAAGGGTAGCTCAGGAAGAGTTGTGAGTTAAAAAACTAAATACATTCACTGGAGTAGGGCAGGTCAGGTAACTCAGGAAAGTCCCAGAAGATGCAGGTATAGGTGTCTGACTGATCAGGGATCATATTAAAGCAGCCAGAGACCCCAGTTGATGATAGGTGGCCCACCACTTGGTGGGCAGGGGGCGGTGGGAGATGACTGTAATAGGGCTTACTGGTTACAGAAAGGAAGAGGAGCCCAGAGAACTAGATAGGCTCCTTTCACCACTTCTCCAAACTAAAGATTCTTAACCTGTTGTCTCTAAAGGAGACATTAGGCTTTCAAAGAAGTTTATGGTCCAAAAAAATTGTCTAAGAATCAATATTCTAAACCTTGAGTCCATCCATAATTTAGCTCCATATAAATCAGTTCTAAATCTCCTGAGAAGAAAACCACTTTGGTTTTTAAAAGATGATATTGCTTCCACATAAAGGTAAACCATAACTTCATTCATTCTAAAACAGATGCCTACTGTATGCCAAGAAACACAATATAAAAATTCCAGCAAAATAATCCTAATCTCAAAAATCTTGCAACAAGTTATACAGGGAGTTAAATATGATATAATTACTATATAGTGTGATAAATGCTGTGGAAATTATAAACCAGACCCTAATATAGACCATAAATGTTTTATTTAACTTAATTTTCACTTCTAATAAGTACAATGATTGCTTGATTGATATTTTCAATCATATCATAACAGTCATTACAATGTAATGAAGAGCAATATCATATTTCATTGAGAAGGTGATCAGAGCCAGTAGGCAAACTCTGGAATAGTTTCCATATTCTCAGAACTGCCTGCTGAAAGTCAGGAGGTTCTGTCAGGAGACTCTCTTTGCAGGGTCCAGTCCAGAAATGGTAACTCAGCATTTCTAGCAGAGACCACCTGAAGAAATGCTGTGAACAACACTGCTATACCATCTACTCTTATTCCATGTATTGCAGGCTTAGGGTTTGCTGTAATTTACATAGAAGAGAAGGGCTACACAGGGAGCCCTAGTTTTGGTCTTGCCTCATCTCCATGTCACAATAAAATGGGAACTAGGTGAAAATTTGCTTTATTGCTTATGTATATTGTCATTACAATCAAAACTACAGCCCGTTTATCCATACCACCCTGATAGTTTCTTAAAGACTTACACAACTGGTACCAAGTCCATAACAATGTTCCTGAGACTTTTCTTTGCCAAGCATTTTGAAAAGTCTTGCTAGTATATCATTAAGGTGCAAAATAAAACAATAAAAATATACACAGCCTCAGAAAACAAAGTTGGTGAATCTTACACATTATCACATACCCTAAATTAGATCAGTAGTGAGCTGTGGCACATACCATATTCTAAAGCTCACATCACTAGGAGTGTACTGATGAAACAACAAATAAATCACTCTACCCTCATTTGCCTAATTAAATACAGAACTAAATCCACTTTAAGTATAAACTACTCTGCACTGCCAGGTAAGCTGCCCTACACAAAGCCAGCAGGAAAGAGGGGCTCCTGTGAGGACAAGGGAACATCTTGCTACTGCCACTGTCAATGAGGCTGATCATGTTCAGTTCTGAGTTTCCAGTTTCATCCTGGGAAGAAAACAGTACATCAATGTTTCCTTCTAAATATTATTTCCTCAGGCAACATTTTCACTCCAGTTATGTCAAAATATTATTTTGGTGTCTCAAAAGATTTAAGTCTTATTAGATAGGACTACCAGGTATTGTCTCTCTCTAATAAAAGGCAATCAAATACATTATGGAATTTCTTCAAGCTCTTGATATAGATTTTAAGGGTGTGCCTATTGCCAACATTTTAGTAATTCAACGTGAAGCTAAGAGATAATAAGAATAAATCTAGAAGGTCAGGAAAGTAGTAAAAGCAAAGTACCCAGACTGGGCATGCAGCTCGGTGGCCTAGGGCTTGCCTGGCATGCACAAGGACCTGGGTTCAGTCTCCAGCACTGCAGAAAAAAAAGAAGTCTTTAATTTCTAAAAACTTGATTAAAGCAAACCTTTCCTCCTTCCCCTTAATTACTTTAAGGGAGAGAATGAGCTGGCATCAGCATATATGTCCCTTATAGTCTATATTTAACATTCAAGGTGAAGAAGCCTGCAAAGCAGTAGAAAAGAATTTTGATTGCATCTTCCCACAAGCTAAAAGTATGTGCTCCACACTCCTTTAGGGTTCTACATACTAGAAACTGTATCTGCATTCTGTGTAGAACATACATCTGTCCAAAGACGGGAATGTTTTCCACCTCTTTAATAAATGCATACAGTCTGTGCTCATGTATATTTACACAAGCCCGCTTTCCCTACAGGGAGGAAAAGTCAGACTCGTTGACGTTGTTTTTGACCCTCAAACTGAACTTGATACTATCAATGTACATTTTAAATAAAGATTAGGGCAAAACTATTTTTTACTTAAAGGCTGATTCTGAACAAATGCCTTAACTGTTAAATTAAAAATAATATATGTTATTAAACAAATAAAAAAGGATACACATTATTGCCTCTTTCTGTGTTTGTCACAGTAAATACTTTTGACAAATGTTTCCTCTTTTTTCAAATATGCTAGGAAGTGCTTGAGCCTTAATAATTTAAAAATAGATATTAAATACACTTATATATTATATATAAGATCCACTGAGAATACCGTACAGCACTGTACAACAGAAAAGACAAGTTATTACTTAAATACCTAACTGTCTTTCAAGCCCAAGCAATGTTGACAGAGTCAATCCATCTCTTTTGTTAATGTAAAAATAACTTTCTAGATGAGTTAGAATGTTCTTGGTTTCAGATACTTTTAAGGAATGTGACTCTCTGGGACACATTAACTCACAGGAAATAGTCATTGTATATTATTTAGCTATTTCTGAAATGGCTAGTATCTCTTGCTAGAATACAGAAGCATTAGGTTTCTTTAAATTAAAAAGTGAACTCTAATAGTTAAAATAACTTGACTTCACCATTGTTGTGTTTGAAAAGTTGTTACAACAGGGCCGGTGAGATGGCTCAGCGGCATAAGCGCCTGCCTTGCAAGCGCGAGGGCCCGAGTTCGACTCCCGGATCCCACATACGAAAAAGGGGCCGGTGATATCGCTCAGCGGCACGGGCGCCTGTTGGCACGCGAGGTCCTGAGGTCGACCCCCCGGTACCCACAAAAAAAAAAAAAAAAGTTGTTACAACAGACTGAAGTTTAAAAGAATTTTTAAAACTCAGAGAATAATTTTGGTCAAAAAACTCTAGGATGTTCTTATATAAACTCACTTGCAAAGCTCAAAATATCTTTAATTTTGCTTTGCTAAAATCAACCCTGGTCTAATATTAGATGTAAAATAAACTTATGTGTTTCAGTAAAATAGGTATGTTAACATTTTTATTTGCACTTCTCAAAGAACTCCCTTGAAATTAGGGTACTCACATGAGAAAAACAGCAACAGTGCTAAGCAACATAAAGCTTTTTTTAGTTAGAATAGGCTAAACTTTTGTGAAATCTAGCATTTTACTCTGTCAATGGCTTATTCTGTAAGTTATTACATAAGAACTAATTCAGAAGAATCATATTAGTTATTTTCCATTTTTAAATGCCTATATTTTAAAAGTTGAATCATTACCCAAACAAAAAATTTAAAACACTGGAACTCTTTGAGAAAAGAATACTTTCAGCCCCATTTCACAGATGGGAAAGTGAGGCTTAGATAAACACATTCAAAGAAACCCAGTCATTGACTCCAGTAGCCAAATTCTCAACTACTCCACTAAGGGGTCTCACATATGTTCTCAGATACAGGCAGGGGCTACAGTCGGTAAGGGAAATAGGTGAGGAGGTAGCTAAAGTGAACTGGATAGCACATGTCCACCTACAGGTAACTGCAGCTACTCAGCTCCAGAACAGTGTGCGAAGGTTAGACATGGTAACCTGGAGAAATCAGAGTAGCTCGCAATTAAGATATCTAGGTTGTAAAATCATCAAATTTAAAACTACCGGCTCAACTTTTATTTTTTAAAATAACACGTATTAGAATTGATTTATATCAAAAAAATACCCTAGTGATACTGGCTAGGAATTAGAGCAACAGGAACTCTCATGCACTGCTGATGGGAATCCAAAAATATGATAGCTACTTTGGGCAATAGTTTCACATATTCTTACAAAGTTAAACATACACTGACCACATAAAGCAGTCTCACTCCTAGGCACTTTCCCAAGTGAAATGGAAAACTATACTTACAAAAACCTGTAGCTGAATGTTTATAGTGGTTCATTTGTAACGACCGAAAACTGAAGACAACCCAAAGTTGTCTCAACTGGGGAATGGAACAGAATGCTATTCAGCAAAGAAAAGGAATGCACCACTGATATACCTAACATGAATGGGTCTCCAAAGCATTATGCTGGGCCAGAGATATAGCTCAGTGGCACAGTGCCTGCCTGGCAAGCATGAGGTTGTGAGTTTGAGTCCCAGTACCAAAAAAAAAAAAAAAAAAAAAAAAGCATTATGCTAAGTGAAAGAAGCCAGACTCAAAATGCTACATACTATATACTTCTTTTTGTATGACATTCTGACAAAGGCAAAATCATACCGACAGAAAACAGATCAGTAGTTGCCAGGAACTGGGGATGGGCCAAAGAGCTGACTACAAAGAGTCAGTACAAGGGAATTTGGAGGATGATGGAAATGTTCTGTATCTTTATTGTAGTGGTAGTTACAGTTCTGCATATGTTTATCTAAGCTCTCTGAACCATACACTCAGGAGTAAGTTTAACTACCCAAAGTATATCTTATACAATGAGGGAAACAGTTGAAAGATGAGGAAAAGTACCAATCAGTCTATTGTTTTATATGCACATAAAATTTATGAAACTGTTTATAAATTATATAATTTATATAAAATTTATAATATAATTTATAAAATATATAACTTATAATTTATATAAAACAGTATTTTTATACTGATATGTGATATATTTTGAATTATAAAAGACAATCTTAACAAGTTAACATTACAACTTGACTCATTTAGGAAAAATGACTTAAGAATAACTCTAAGACCAAAACCTCACTCAATGAAATAAAATTTAGTTCACTCTAAAGCCGTATTTTTTTGAAAACTAGATAATAAAAACTCCAAAGAAAGATATACCATGAGGTAATATTTGGACTGCTAATAAGGAGTAAAATTATTTGAAGTATGCATCTAAATAGATGCAAAAACAGATAATAGATACAAAAATATTCTTGCAAGTTATAAAATATAAATTTTAAACAGTGAGGCAACAAACATAAGTGTTAGTATAAATCTGCTCTGTTTAAAAACTCTCAGCCACTCAAAAGCTATGTGACCTTGGACAAGTTACCTAATCCCTCTGAGCTTTATTTTTTCTACTGTAAAATGTAAAATCTTCACAGCTTTTGTAAAGACAAATGAGAAGACACCCCTAAAGCACTTAGCACATATAAAGTGCCAAATAAGTGAAACTTTTTACTAATTATGTAATAATGGAAATTTCAGGATTTGAATTTAACTGCAAATACTGAGGTAGAATTAGGACTTGTCTTAGTTACTTTTCTTGTTGCTCATGGTTTGTAGAGGTTTCAGTTCATAGTCAGCTGGCTCCAAGGCAGAGTGGCATGGCAGATAAGCGTTGCAGAGGAGAAATGGCAGATAAGCGTTGCAGAGGAGAAACAGTTCATGGTGCACATAAGGTAGCAAAGCAACCAAGGGATGACCACAGCCCTTATCCAGGCTACTTAGGGTGAGTAACACTCACGCCCTCAATCCTAGTGCCCTTGATCTTAGCATTGTACCATGAATCAATTCCAGCATCACACACTCTAGATCCACACACCTCTGAAAAAGCCCCAGCTATGACCCCATGAGGCTTTGGGAGAACATCTAAACACAAGCCTTAACAGGACTATTTAGTATAAAATCATCAGTGCACAGCAAAGGAAACCACTAACAGAGTGAAGAGACAACCTACAGAATGGGAAAAGATTTGTGCTAGCTACTCAGGCAAAGAGCTAATATCTAGAATATATAAAGAACTTAAAAAATTAGACTCCCTCAAATTTAAAAAATGGGCATCTGAGATGAATATACACTTCTCAGATGAAGAAATACAGTCAATAAATACATGAAAAAATGTTCGGCATCACTGGGCATCCCAAGAAATGCAAATTAAAACAACACTGAGATTCCATCTCACTCCAGAAACAATGGCTACCAATAACAAATGCTGGCAAGGCTGTGGGGAGAAAGGAACCCTTCTCAATTGTTAGTGGGACTGTAAACTGACACAACCACTATGGAAATCAGTATGAAGATTCCTCAAAAACTAAGAATCTGACTCAGCTATTCTCCTTTTGGGTTTTTTCCCCCATAAGAGTTAAAAACATCATACCACAGTTATGTCTGCATACCTATGTTTATAGCAGTGCAATTCCTAATAGCTAAATCTTGGAAATACCGTGTATGTCATCAACAGATGAATGGATTAAAAACGTGGTAACTACACACAATGGAGTATTACTCTGCTGTAAAAAATGATAAACTTAAGTCATTTGTAGGAAAATGGATGCACCTTGAGACCATGATGTTAAGTGAAGTAACTCAAGACACACAAGTTTAAATATTGCATGTTTCTCTTATATGAAACATTACGTAAATAAAGTATGAACTAAAAGACAAATAATAGGAAAAAATGGTATTATAATCCAGTGTGGACAATGTATCTAAAAGTGTACCTTGAATTAGTACAACTGTCTTACATGTTTTATATGTTCTTTGGCTTATTAGTCTGGTTTTCAATCAGTATATATGATAATCAACTTTATAAGGCCTTGTAAGATAAATAAATGAATCTGATGCTGGAAAAATAAAAGGGGGATGGGGGGGAGAAAGGAACTGAAATGTGTTACATACAGTACCAATCCCCTACAGTGAATGCAATCATTATGTACTGCAAACATGTACTAATAAAAGTAAAATAAAATTATCAGAGGATTCAGAGAGGCTGCTTAGAGTGGCAGAAGTCAGGCCAAGAGAGTGACACACAGTGGCTGGTAGAGTTAACACTGGTCCTTTCGTTCTCACCTACCTGTTGGGCATCAGTCATTGTCTAGCCACTGCTGGGAGAAGAGCGCTTTGTTTGCTATCTTTTTTGGCAGTGAAGAGCCTTGTTTATTCATTTTCAAAGCAATTAAACACTTCTCTCTCTCTCTCTCTCTCTCTCTCTCTCTCTCTCTCTCTATTACAGGAATCTCTTTTTTGAAGAGATCTGAAAGCTTGCTAACAACAACAACAAAAAAGATGTACATGAACCTCACCTTCTCCATAATCCAAAGTAAATGTGGAAAACGAGTAAATTCAGCCTCACATGATCTGATTTTTTAAAACTTCATAGAATTAGGCAACGACATCTTTTGAGAATTTGTGGGTTTATGGTATCTCATTATGTAAGTTCTTTAAATTATTTGACCTGATTCTTTTTAAAATCTGAAACTTTGCTTTCCATGTGTGAATTCAAGGATCTATTTACTCAGTGTGTACCGTTTACTGAGAAAATAAAGACATGTTTTCTTATTCAATAGAAGTCCTTTTGAATCAATGGACTTTGGTTGTGCTTCTTTCTAAAATATAAATCTAATTACAAGTATTGGATGAGTACTGAGATTAAAGCCTGATGATCACTCTGATTCACTAAAATACCTAATGTGTGCCCTGGTACATACACTTGTAAGTGCTTACTGTCTATTGCTTGGTAATTCCAGTTTGGAAAGTTAGAAAGCTACTGGAAAATATTCAAGAACATATACAAGGGCAGTTTCCTCACTGATTTTTCTTACCCCAGTACTGGGAATTGGCCGCAGGGTCTCGCGTGTGCTAGGCAAGTGCTGTACTACAGAACTACACCCCTAGCCCTTTGTTTTAAATTTTAAGACAGGTTGTCCCTAAGTTGCCCAAGCTGGTCTAGAACTTGTGATCCTCCTGCTTCAGCCTTCCTAGTAGCTGGAATTACAGGCTTCCGCCAGCGCGCTCACCTCTCAGGGATTTTTTGAACTTGAAATTCCGTTTTGATCCCAAAGAGAACATAATGTCCCGTTTTTGTTGTGTTTTTTTTTTTTTTTTTTTTTTTTTTTTAACTGTAGACATCGTTTCGAGTATTTCCTGATTATGTTGCTAGAAAGCACTGTGAGTCCACTGAAACTTCGCCCAGGAAAGCGACGGGCCCGGGACGCGGCAGCCGCGGAGGGTTGGCGACGCCCGGCCGAACGCGTCCCTGGACGGCCCGCACCGGCGTCCGGGCGCAGCGCCCGCGTGTAAAGCACCCTTGGGTCGGGTCCCTCCTCACGCCGCTGCAAACGACACTCCTTGTGGGCCACAGGTGCAAAGCCAGGAAAGACTCTTAAGTCTGAGTAATGAAACGAACAAATGACGCCCGCGGGGGCAACGGAAGCCGCCGGCCGGGTTCCGCGTCCCGAGAACGGGCGGCCGCGATCCCGGGGCTTCCGGAAGCGCGCGCCGGCACCTTCGAGGCCTCCGAGCGCCTCCCTACACAGCTCACGGAGTACTGAGGAGCGGGGGCGGTGCCGTAAGTAAGCAGGACAGCAGGAAACGTTTACCCGTGGTAGAACAAAAGGCTAGCGCTTCGACGTTCACACTTTTCCTCACAGAAAGTGAAATGTCACGCTGAAGCAAACGGCAGCGTTCCCGCCTCAGCCGGGAGCCCCTGGAAGGGACCAGGAATTGGACCGGGCCCTAGCGGCAGCACCGCGACAAGGAGAGGTGACTCCCAAGCCCCGGGCCACGAGCTCCAACCCAGCCCCAGCCCCCCCGACGCCGCCTGCACCTGAGGAGTTGCTCTCCGCGTCCCGGAGAAACCAAGAGACAGGCGCAGCGCGGGAGTCCGGGCAGAGGGAAGCCCGGCCCCGCCCCGCCCGCCCGCCAGACGGTTTGATTAATGACTCTCCTGCAGAGGGGCGGCTCTGCACCGCCGCCGCCCTTAGTTTAACCCCCGGGGCTGGGCACTGGCCTGCGCCCGACGTGCCTTTGCGGACCAAAACAGCCACGCGTGGCCTCCGGGACGCCTACATAAAAGGCGAGACCCGCTACGGGTTGGAAGCCGCCCTCGGTGACTCGCACGGCCCTGGCCACGCAGACCCGGCTCGACGCCCCTTGCACACTCGCACAGTGCAGCGGATCTCCGCACCGCTGTTCAAGGAAGGTGAGAATCCTGAACCTGCCCGCGCCGCGCTGTTCCCGGTCAGAGCGGTAGCGGGTGTCGTGGTCCTTGGGAGGCCAGGGTTCCCCCTCCTCCGAGCGCAAATGACCCGAGGGCGGCCCGTGCCGCCTCGCATCGCGGTCGGCGGGAATGACCCGCGCCCCTTTCCCCGCGGGGCTAGCGGGACAACATTCCCGACTCGCAAACCAGTGCCGAACCGGGACTGTGCACCCGAGATATTCCTTCCGTGGCCGGGTGGCTTTTGCTCCTAATTTATTCGTGACAACTCCACTGCGCCCCTCCTCATTCCGAGGAGCCCAGAAACTCTCTGGCCCGCCCGCCCTCCCCAAACCCCGGAAAGCCAAACACGCTCCAGGCGAAACGAACGCGGGTCCGTTAGGGAGCGCGAACGCTAGGGCTGCGCCCCTCGAGTTCACCCCGGCCGCGCCGACCCTCACCGCGCCTTCGGTCCTTTGCAGCGCTGGACGCCACCATGGACCGCGGCCGCCGGGCAAGCAGCCCGCTGAGCGCCGGCGCCGAGCCCGCGCTCCCGGCCTCCAGCACCCGAGACCCGAGCCCAGGGCGCCCCGGGCCGGAGGGCCCAGGGGTCGCAGCGCGCTCCGGGGGCGGGCGACCGGCTGCGGCGAACGCGGCGCGGGAGCGCAGCCGTGTGCAGACTCTGCGGCACGCCTTCCTGGAGCTGCAGCGCACGCTGCCGTCGGTGCCACCGGACACCAAGCTGTCCAAGCTGGACGTGCTGCTGCTGGCCACCACCTACATCGCGCATCTTACCCGCAGCCTGCAGGACGACGCCGAGGCGCCGGCGGACCCCAGTCTGGGCACCTTGCGTGGCGACGGCTACCTGCACCCAGTCAAGGTAGGCAGGCAGGGTGCTCTGTGGGGCTGGAACGGAGATCTGGACACCTTGACCCTATCACTCCCTGGCACGTGCCACTGATCTCTCACCCCTACCGAGGGTGAAGGGGAACAGACCAGCAAAGTGACCTGGTGGCAACCCCCCCCCCCCGCGCGCACTGCACTAGACTGTTCGCAGGTATGGTAGTGGAGGATGTGGTTAAAGACTGGGTGTAGGGGTCTTGTGTAGGGGTCTCTCCTGCTGCTTACAGGTTGGCAGCCTAAGAATTTTAGCATATTTTAAGGCGAGAAGAGAGGGACTTGGTTGCACATCCTTATAATTTGTAGTATCTGAATTACATTTATGATCCTTTGAACGTTTTTAAGTGTTTTTAGCTTCCATAATTACATTTCCATTGTCTTTTTCATGGAATGTTTGAAAGGTTTTACAAATTAAATGGAGTCATGATATTATCTGCTCCTAAATAAACCTAAGAAAACACTGTCAAGAATTTTTTAATAAAAATAGTAAGAATAAATGAGACCATTCTGCATCCTCAAGGAGTAAAATTTCAGTCGATTCAAATAAAGGTTAGATATCATGGACTAGACAGCTCATAAGAACATCAGAAAAACTGTGTTTTATGTCAGTTTCATAATAAATTAGCATGTTGTTGAATGAATTCATTAAATACTGTTTTCATGGGCCGGTGAGATGGCTCAGCGGCGTAAGCTCCTGCCTGGCAAGCGCGAGGTCCCAGTATCCACATACGAAAAACTCCCAGTATCCACATACGAAAAAAGGGCCGGTGATATCGCTCAGCCGCACGGGCGCCTGCTGGCGCATGAGGTCCTGAGGTCGACCCCCGGTACCCACAATAAATAAATAAATAAATACTGTATTCATATTTGAAATGTATGAAGTTAGCAAAAAGAATCCATGTTGCATAATTATTTTAAATATAGGTAGAATGGTCATTTAATATGGTATATATGGCTATGCTATATTACCAATATTGGAGCAGTGTTTACATCATCCTTTTCTCCTCGATTTGATTGTTTTGAAACCTTCCATTAATCTGGCTTTCTTTTCAAAACATGTGATCTTCTCTGTATTTGCTAAACTTAAATTTTCAGGTTTTTGGTTCCACCATTCTGAAGTATTTTAACACACACAAATACAAAATCAGGACTTAGCCTTAAGTCTGCCAGTGTCCAACAAATTGGATGATCATTGTTGAAACAGGATAAATCACACTCTAATATTAACTGAACTTACAGTTGAGTGAGGGTTAACAAAACTTACTTCGCAAATATAATCTATATGATGATAGACTTAAGCCCTTTCAAATATTACATATAAAAGAATGAAATAGCATTACTTATGATAGACCTTCATCCTGTAAATGAGTTCTATAATCTCAACTGAAAAGTCACTCATTTTAAAGGGCTTTGTATTAGTATGCATCAGATTGCTTTTCAAATGTAACACTAATGTAGATTTCTTTTGACATTTGCTCTAAGAAACTTTTTAACATTAAGTAGATTTTAATACAAAAAGCATATGTTAAATGTCTCCTCCGTGTGAGATATTCGGAATGAGAAATCAAGTTTTCATCTTAGTTTCAATGTTTTCTTTAAGTGCGTAATGTTAGAAGCATCAATATTCAAATGTAACAATAAGCATAATAAGCTTTTTTGTATTTGATTCATATACCAAATATTTTTGTATTTATACTATTTTAAGAAAAAATAAATCTCATTTGTTTTCTAAATCAATTACTGAATTTTAAAGACAGCTCTGAACTCCCTTAATCCCAGCACTCTGGGAAGCTGAGGCAGGAGAATCTCAAATTTGAGCCCAGCCTTGGCAACCTTGCGAGGAGACCCTGTCTCAAAAAAAAAGGCTGTGAATGTAGCTAAGTGTGAAGGTCCTTGGTTTGACCCCCAGTACCACAAAACAAAACAAAGCAAAACAAAACAAAAAGATAATTCTGGAGATGATAGAAGGGCAGATTGTTTCTTAAAAATGAAATTGATGGTTGTCAATAAGATATTTGAAAACAAAACATCTGAGTTCCTACTATGTGTAAAGGACTATTTGAGGACAATGAATACAATTATGAGTTAAGACTTAGTCTCTGCCCTAAATGAACATATTATAGAGATGAAAACAAAAATACTGTGTAAACAACAGTACAATATTATGAGGTAAAATGTTACATGTGCCCTAAAAGAGCTATAACTATGGGGAGTGAAGGTTCAGAGGAAAGATATTTTACATACATAATTAAAATTCCTGTTAACACATTATTTTACAGACACTGACAAAATGGAGTACAAAAGGAATAAAAATATTCTAAGCATTTTTACTTTTTGGTTAACAAAAGGTTCATTGTAAACTATTAGTAGGTGTCCTAAAATGACTTTATTTTCATTTACTAAGACCTACTCTGATAACAAAGATCTTTTAACAAATATTACAGTGCTGTGATTTTGAATCATCAGTACTTATTGCCAATATTATTAGCATGTTAAAACTGTTGAGGACTTACATTAACAGTATATCAAATGAGAGGCTGGGGATGTTGCACCTTGGTACAGCTTGTACTTAGCATTCATGAGGCCAGTGTTATGTCCCTAGCATCCTCCCAAAAAACCGTCTAAGAGACTGGCCTCCTGGGGCATGGCCTAACCTTATTTTTATCCCTTTGGGGCACTAGTGAGAAAGTATATTTCAGAACTTGACATTGGGAGAAAAGCACGGGTGATTCTTAATTGCCATACCACTGAAGAATCATTGTCCATAATACCAATAAACAAAATTTTAAAAATAAATGCAGGATTTTGTTTTTTGTGAGGTCATTTAGCTCTCCCAAGAGTACATTTGTAAGTTCTTCAGTTCAGATTAACTTAGTAGGTTTGCTAGATTTTTCTGAGTTTAATGAAACTACATGGTTTTAAATATACATTAGAGAAAGGAAAGTTCAGTATTTGTATTGATCTACACAGTGCTAAACCATTGAAAACAATGTAAATCAGTCAGTTGATTTTTTTAGCATCTTGGTGACATGAAACCTAACCAATATTTTATTTACATTTTCATTTCTCACACTTAAAGCTGTTTATTGTGTCTAACTTGTATAAGATCATTACAGACCTTTTTGAAAATCAAGCACACAATGTTCTTAAAAAGGAAAGTTTTATTATTTAATAAATCCATGGAAAATGAGGCAAAAGTCCACATATACATTTTATGTTCACTCATGAATTACTTATTTCTAGCAAGGATGTAAGGACCAGATGCCTTCATTTGTCTCCACACTTCGTTGAATGATTCAGAGCAATTTTCAATACAGTGGGACCGGGGTAGCATATATGAGAACCAACAGGGAAGCATTCAGTAGTATTTTTATTTTATTTATTTTTAGATGTATGTATTTAACTCACATAATTCTCAAATTACATTTGAGATTTGAGCAAGAAATTCTTATGCTTATAAAAATGAAAGCAGGGGTATAAAATGTTGAGAAGCACTGGTTTATAACATTGCCAAAAATCCTGTACTTTGAAATTGATGATTTCTGCCCTGTACTAGTCATCACACATATTAGTCTGCTCAAGCTGCCACAACAAAATACCATAGACTGGGTGTCTTAACAACATAAATTTATATTCTCATAGAATGGAGGCTAAGAAAGTTTGAGATCAAAGTGCTGTCGGGGTTTGGTTCCCGGCAAGGGCTCTCTTGCTGGCTTGAAGATGGCCCACTTTTTGCCATGTTCCCACATGGCATCTCCTTGCTGGTGCACGCACACTAAGGAAGGGGGAGGGAGGAGGGAGACAGAAAGGGAGACAGGGACAGAGAGACCAACTCACCTGTCTTTCTCTTCAAAATCCACTAATCTGTAATGATTTAATCTAATTCTAATTACCTCCCAGTTAATCGCTTTAGAGTTTAGGACTTCAGGATATGCATTTTCAGGGAACACAAATATTTAGACCCTGATACCATAAGCATTGGGATCTTTAGTAAAATGCAGGGCTTAAATCTCATTTGGCAATGCTAGGTCCTGACATAGCAGATGAGCCTCAGGCCAGTTTCTAAAAATTCTTCAGTTTAGTAGCCTGTGCTAGGACAAGACCAGAGACAGTGATACACCCAGAATATTATACATAAGAATGCACATTTGTGATTTTTAAAAAAGACCCTGAAATTTGCAAAAATAGTAGCACAGTGTCAGTCTTATTACTATATCAAGCATAGCATGCAAAGTTATTGTAGGGAGATTAGGAGTGGACTATTTTAAATTCCAAGTAACCCAAATTTTATATTTTATGTGTGTTTAAAGTAATCTGAATTTAGAACTCTAAATAATCTGAGCTACACGGCAGTAAATTCACCTATCACACCTAGAGACATTAAAATAATATCGTTGTTGGATGCTACAGAACAGAAACTGTCCAGATATTATCACATACCCACTTATTCTCTTTTGTTGGTTTTTAACTGGCATGTAAAAGTTATAAGTATTTATGGGGTGCAGTGAGATATTTCAACATGTGTGCGTTATATGATTTTCGAATCAGAGTAAGCCTATTTATCTCTTCAAACATTTATCATGTCTTTAGGTGAAAACATTGAAAATCCTTTCTTCTGGCTTTTTTGAAATATAAAGTATATTATTATCTATAGCCACCCTACTGCACAGGAGAGCACCAGAACTTAAAAGTGTGAAATGCTTCATGAGTTTGCATGTCATCTCTGCTCAGGGGCCATGCTAATCTTGTCTGTATCATTCCAATTGTATATAACTTCATGTATAGTATATAACTGAGCACTCATTCTTTACAGCTATGTTTTACATTTAATTGTGTTTTAGGTTTAGTTTGAAATTATAACATTATGAGTACATATATTTTTCTATGCTTCAACTATATTCTCTATGATTTCTTGTAGTTCTTATTTATATATACACATATTTTTAATTATAATCAAAGTCAATATATTTTTACTTTTATTGTTAGCATTAATAAACTTTTTCGGGCTGGTGAGATGGCTCAGCGGCGTAAGCGCCTGCCTGGCAAGCGCGAGGGCCTGAGTTTGACTCCCAGTACCCACATACAAAAAAAGGGCTGGTGATATCGCTCAGCGGCACGGGCGCCTGCTGGCGCGTGAGGTCCTGAGGTCAACCCCTGGTACCCACAAAAAAAAAAAAAAAAAAAAAACTTTTTCATGCTATCCCTTAAAATTCATAATTATAATTGTTACTAATTATATGATATTGCAGTTTCATTGGGGTTTTTGGAATTTTTAATATTACAGACATATGTTATATATGTTATAGATACTAACTTTTGGTTCTTATTTCAATATTTTTTTTCAGAAATGGCCCATGCGCTCAAGATTATACATCGGTGCTACTGGTCAGTTTCTGAAGCATTCTGTCTCTGGAGAAAAAGCAAATCACAACAGCACTCCAACAGACTCACAGCTGTAGGCTCTCTCCTGGTGGGAGCTGGTAGAAGTGGTGGCTATTGTTTTTAAGTACTATTAAATAATTCTATATTTATTACATCAGGCATAACAAACATCATTTCTGAAAGTTTACACTGTCATGGAGTTAAACTGTTCAGATTTATCTGTCTAAAACATGAAATGAGTCTTCTATAAAACCACTGCTTATCTCTTCATTGAGTCACTGCTAATATAGTGCAAGAGAAACTATTAGAAGAAAGAAAAGACACAATAGCAATTTATATATATATATATATATATATATATATATATATATATTCACACACACATACAATCTCCAGAGAATGCACACATTTTCCGTAGTGAATCTATTAGAGATTTAAAAGCCAATATCTGTCAGTACAGTCTTTCTAGTATTTGTTTATAATAGACCAGTATTCCACTTTTATGGAAACAGTTGTCTTTAGTTGGTCTAAGAAGCCATTTCAGTTGGAAGATTCAAGATCATTTATTCAGTTCAGTTGTCTATATATGTGTAAATACTGTTGCAGTAACTTCTATAACTAGTTATTTTTCCCATGGTCACCTTTCCAGAAGTTCAGTCAATATTAAGAGATGACGTATAAGCTTCCCGGTTGTGGGAGGTACTAGGAATACATACAGCCAGTATGAATAGTAGTGCAGGAGTCACCGGGCTGCAGGGTTTGTCAACCTTCCTCCTGGTCGCCTCCTTCAGGTTCTAAGCTAGATAAGTAGATTTAGCTGTAGCCATCTTGTAACGACTGGAGTTTGCAAGACTATCTGGGGCCTTGAGTAAATTCCCATGATCTTCCACTGATGGTGTCAGGCTCCTTCTTCCCGTCAGCTGTTCACAGTCTACCTCTTTGGCCATTATGAAATGAGGGAAATCCTGTCTAATTTTGGGAATTCTGGCACTGATCTGCGCCTTGAGGGTGTCTAAGGCCCCCTTGGTTTTCCTGAAACACATTCAGGGTTGAGCAGACCCCCCAGAATCTGCGCCGATGTGAATCTCCACCAGTAGGCCTCTCCCACTGTACTGCACACCATTAAGTGCCCAGGGAGTAACAGGTCTGATTATACAACTGGTTTCAATTTTCAGCAGGATCCTGCTGAAAAATACTGTTAAGTTGTAAAGCTTTGCCTTTGATGATATTTTTTAAAATTTCTTGTCTGGTTGCAAATGTTTTAATGCCAAAGAAGTGTTATTTCTCTCATAGATTTTTTAAAAACATTTTATTCAATTGCTAAATATGCTAACAGCTTTAGTAAATTGGGAAATCTTGGAGAAAGTGCATATGATCAGAGCCATGAATAGAGATGTTTTTCAGGGAATACACAGAACCCCAAAACAATGTAGAGACATCTGGAAAAATATCAACATCAATTATCTCTTTGCTGACTTAGATTCCTTCTTATTATTTCTTGCTTTTCTTTTCAGTCTGTACTATACTTTCCAACATAAAGTTAATTTATTTCTCAATAAACCAGTTTGTGTTTCTGTTTTTCTGTTTTTTTTTTCTTTTTGAGACGGGATCTCACTACCTAGTGCAGCCTGGCCTTGAACTCACTTTGTAGCCCAGGCTGGCCTCGAATTCAAGGGATCCTGCGAAGTGCTGGGATTACAGGCCTGTGCCACCACACCCAGCTCAGTAATCCAGTTTTAAAGTTGTATCTTCTTCTCACCTCAGTTTCTTCCAGCTTTTGGCAGTGAAATGAAGATCATTTGAAAGCAAGAACTATCACTGAGTTAATTCAGAGTCCATGACCTTGTTTTGGCTCATATCCAATAATTTGTAAGTTTTATTATTTTAATGTAAATATCCTTAAACTGTGGCCAATAAAAAAGCTTGCTGTGTATTAATATGTAACACAATCATGTATATTTAAGTATTGTGAATATATTTACCCACTCATTTAACATTAAAAGGAATAAAAAGTACGATAAGTTTTAGATTCAGCTGTGCACTGTTATGTTATTGGCGTTAGAGGTGCTAAACAGTTTTTTATCTTAAGGAATGAAATAAAAACTTCTTTCAGGTTACCTCAAATAGGCCTGTAAACACAAAGTTTGATGTAGGAATTTCAGAAAAAATGATTTTCTTGTTAATAATTCTAATCTATTAGTTTGGCACCAGGTTTTACAGCATTTAATTGGAGTAGGGGAAATGTGCTTTTGTTGAATTAATAGACTTTCCTAAATCATTCTGTTAGTAGAGCTTTGCCATTGATATTTTTATTTCTACTTGTCTAGTTACAAATGTTTTAGTGTCAAAGAAGTATATTTCTGTCATAGATTTTCATAACATTTTATTAAATTACTGAATATACCAACAGCTGTTAGTAGTTTAAAAGATTGAAGAGAAATTCCAGTTTTCACCAAAAGGTTCAAAAGAGCATGCTGTTCTAATTAATGATGCATGAGCAACATAAAGTGTACTGTTAAAATAAAATAAAGAACTAATTTAAAAATTAATTTAGTCTGTTAAATTTACATTTCTCTCTGGATAATCAACACTGATGGTATGTTTGAAAATCTATCTAGATCATAGATACCTACTGTTAACTTCTTCAAGTTCAATGCTTCCTTACAAGAGTATATGTTAGGACTGGAGAGGGGATATGCTTGTATTTGGACACAGTATTACCTAACAATCTACAGGGGAAAGTTTCAGTTAAACTCTCTCAGTTCATCCCAATGATATGATACATTTAAAATTCTTTTATAATAAACTTGGGGCTAGTGAAATGCCTTTTTAGAGGGATAACTAGTTCTAACACTTTAAAATTTTTTTTCTGATTTTGAAAATATGTGTTTATCATATGTCAATTATCCATCAATGAATACATTAAAATGCATGGATCCGCTTGTTTTAAAAAATTAAGCTTAACAAAAAAAGAATGAAGTGGAAAGTAAAAGTCCTGTTGAGATATTTGGAATGGTGTAAAGGTGAGAATTATCAGTTCCACATTACAGTACTTGGTAATGAAGAATGGTTTTGCTTTTTTTATTAATTTTTCCCTTCCTTTTTTTTTTTTTTTTTTTTTTTTTTTTTTTTGAGACACAGTCTCACTTTGTGGTTCAGGCTGACTCACTATTTGAACTCACTATGTAGCCCAGGCTAGCCTCGAACTTGCAGCAATCATTTTGCCTCAGCCTCCCAAGTGCTGGGATTACAGGTGTGCACCACCACACCTGGCTAGTTTTGCACTTTTATAAGGCTTTTTTAAAACCAAGTTTTTCCAATCTGTAGAGTTACAGACAAACTAAACAGTGACTTTTTTTCTGTTCATAAAGTCTTTATTTAAACTTAGAAGAAATTGTACAAAAAGGAAAATACACTGATTGACCCTAATGATATGGATAGTAATTATTTTTGTTGAAATTGCTTCTTAGGTTAAGTCATTCACTAATTTCTTTTTCTCTCAAAAGGCCTCATCTTCCTGAAAGAAACTAGCCAAATATTTTCCATTAAAGAGAATATTCAGGCTCTAATAAGTTCTGTTTTAGAGGATAAGGCAAGGTAATTTTGTATATATCTTCCAGCACATTATTTAATCTTTTTTCTTTAGACCTCAGTGTATCATAGTGCGATTCTGAGGAAATAATCCTATGCAGACAAAAATCTCTGCAGTGCCCATGCCGAATCAATGCATAATTGTGTCTGTCATAGTGATAAGACAAATTACTTGTTGGCTCTATGTAAAATTGTATTCCTGCTCTTATTAGCTGGCAGGGAGAAGAAATTATAAATCAAACGGACTTTTTTTTCAGTCAGATTTTATTGGTACATTTTAGGTATATATAATGATGACATTCATCACAGAGAATTTGTACCTATACATGATATAACTTGTTTCTTTTTTCCCCCTTCCTCTACCCTCCCTTCAACCCCTATTCCCCCCATTTACAAAAGCTTTGTTTCCATTTTTTCCTTCTTTTCTCACTTTTTTTACTTTTCCCCTCTTTCCTTTCCCCTTTCCCCCTCCATTGTTTCCCTCCCATTTGAACATTTTCTTCCTATTTCACAATACCTATTATACATTTTGGTCCTTATTTATACTTTTGGTTTCTCACACCAGAGAAACATTGTGGTATTTATACATGTGTGTCCAATTTATTTTGCTTAAGAGTGTGGTCCATCCATTTTTCTAGAAATGTCTCAAGCTTATCCTTCTTCATGACAGAATACTACACTGTAGAAGAAAACAACATCTTCTTTATCCATTCACCAGTTGATGGACCTTTGGGCTGTTTCCAACATTTGGCTATTATAAACTGTGCTGATATAAACATGGGTGTGCATATCTTGGTATGTGGTGTGATGCTTTTAATTCTTTCTTGAAGATACCAAGAATAGCTGGGTCAAATGGAACCTCTAATCGTAGTATTTTGAGGAATCTCCACACTGATTTCCACAGTGGTTGCACCACTCTACACTACCACCAACAGTGGACAAGTTTTCCTTTTTCCCCACAGCTCGGCCAGCATTTATTATTGGTTGATTTCTTGATAATAGCCATTCTTTCTGGGGTGAGATGGAATCTCAGCATTGTTTTAATATGCATTTCACGAATGACCAATGATGTCGAACATTTTTTCATATATTTATTTGCCATTTCTATTTCTTCATCTGAAAAGTGTGTATTCATTTCAGATGCCCATTTTTGGACTGGGTCTTTAAATTTGGGGGATCTGATTTTTTTTTTAGTTCTTTATATATTCTAGATATTAGTCATTTCTCTGAGGAACAGCTGGGAAAATTCTTTCCCACCCTGTGGGTTGTCTCTTCATTCTGTTAGTGGTTTCCTTGCTGTGCAAAAGCATTTTAATAAGATGAGATCCCAGTTATTCTTTGTGATAGTTCCTGTGTGATCAGGGTTTTGTTCATAAAGTCTTTGCTAATGCCAATGTCTTCAGGAGTTCTACCTATTCTATCGTCCAGCAAATTTAATGTTTCTGTTTTAATATTTAAATTGATCCATTTGATTTTAGTTTAGTGCATAAGATATGGATCTAATTTTAATCTTCAGCATGTGCAAAGCCAGTTTTTCCAGCACCATTTATTTATTTATTTATTTTAAAGAGAAGGAAAAAAACCCAAAAAATAACAAAATTTCAAAACAACGTAATAGGTGGGTAACAATGGTTAATACATTATGTATTGTTATCTTTAAATTAGTTACTCAGGGTATAAGATATCAGCATTCAATTGTCCAAACATTACTGGCACAAACCTTTCTCTTCAATGAAGTAAGCAAAATTAGTAGTGTATCTATCTTAACCATCTTATACATATATATATACTATTTTTTTCTTTTCCCTATTCCCCCATCCCAGTCTCTCTTTCCTTTTGACCAGTTTCTTTCTGATTCACCATATCTATTGTACATTTTGGATCTTATTTACTCTTTCAGTTTCTCACACTAGGGAGACAATACGATGTTTCCATATGTGCATCCGGTTTATATCACTTATGAGTATTTTCTCGAGTTGCATCCATTTACCTATAAAAGTCTCCAGTTTATCTTTCTTTATGGCTGAATAGTACTCCATTGCATAAAAATACCACATCTTTTTTATCCATTCCTTGGTTGATGGGCATTTGGGTTGTTTCCAAGATCTGGCTATTACAAATTGTGCTGCTATAAACATGGGTGCACATATATCGCTGTGGTACGATGTTTTTAATTCTTCTGGGAAAATACCCAGAAGGGGAATAGCTGGGTCAAATGGGACCTCCAATCCTAGTTTTTTGAGGAATCTCCACACTGATTTCCACAGTGGCTGTACCAGTCGACACTCCCACCAACAGTGGAGAAGGGTTCCTTTTTCCCCGCAGCCCCTCCAGCATTTGTTATTAGTTGATTTCTTGATAATAGCCATTCTTTCTGGGGTGAGATGGTATCTCAGTGTTGTTTTAATTTGCATCTCTGGAATGACTAGTGATGTTGCACATTTTTTTCTATATTTATTTGCCATTTGTATTTCTTCATCTGAGAAGTGTATATTCATCTCAGATGCCCATTTTTGGATTGGGTCTTTAAATTTGGGAGGTCTGGTTTTTTTTTTTTTTTTTTTGAGTTCTTTGTATGTTCTCTATAGTAATCCTTTGTCTGAGGAACACCTGGCAAACATTTTTTCCCAAGTTGTGCGTTGTCTCTTCACTCTGTTGGTTTCTCTTGCTGTGCAAAAGCTTTTTAATAAGATGAGATCCCAGTTGTTGATTCCGTGTGATAGTTCCTGTGTGGTTGAGGTTTTATTCATAATGTCTTTGCCTACACCAATGTCTTCAAGGGTTTTACTTATCCTACCTTCCAGTAGATTTAATGTTTCTGTTTTAATATTTAGATCTCTGATCCATTTTGAATTTAGTTTAGTGCATGGTGAAAGATATGGGTCTAGTTTTAATCTTCGGCATGTGCAGAGCCGGTTTTTCCAGCACCATTTATTAAAGAGGCTGTCTTTCTTCCAGTGAATGTGTTTCACACCTTTGTCAAAAACAAGGTGGCTTAGTATGTCTGGAGTTGTTTCAGCATCTTCTAATCTGTTCCAATGATCTTCGGGTCTGTTTTTTTGCCAATACCACACTGTTTTTATCACAGTAGCTATATAGTATAATTTCAACTCGGAGATTGTGATGCCCCCTGCCTTGCTTTTGTTGCCCAGAATTGCCTTTACTATTCTAGGTCTCTTCTGATTCCAAATGAATTTTAGGATCGTCTTCTCTAATTCTGTGAGATATGCTGCTGGAATTTTGATTGGAATTGCATTAAATCTGTATAACAATTTTGGAAGTATGGCCATTTTCACTATATTGGTTCTTCCTATCCAGGAGCAAGGGATATCTTTCCATTTTCTGATATCCTCTTCAATCTCCTTTTTCAGAGTACTGTAGTTCTCAGTATAGAGGTCTTTTACATCCTTTGTGAGGTTGATTCCTAGGTATTTCATTTTTTTGGATGTTATTGTGAAAGGTATTGTTTCCCTAATTTCTCTTTCAGTAATTTTGTTATTTGTGTACAGAAAGGCTATTGATTTTTGAGTATTGACTTTGTATCCAGCTACACTACTGAATTTGCTTATTAAACTGAGCAATTTTTTAGTGGAGTTTTTGGGATCTTCTATGTAGAGTATCATGTCATCTGCAAATAATGATAATTTAACTTCTTCCTTTCTAATCATTATTCCTTTTATTTCTTTCTCTTGTCTAATTGCTCTGGCTAAAGTTTCCAGGACTATGTTGAATAAGAGTGGGGACAGTGGACATCCTTGTCTTATTCCTGATTTTAGAGAGAAGGCGTTCAGTTTTTGTCCATTTACTATGATATTGGTTGTTGGTTTGTCATACATAGCTTTTGTCAGATTGAGATAAAGATCACCTATTCCAATTTTCTGTAGGGTTTTTATCATGAATAGGTGCTGGACTTTGTCAAAAGCTTTTTCTGTATCTATTGAGATGATCATATGATTTTTGTCCTTGGTTCTGTTAATATGGTGTATTACATTTATTGATTTATGTATATTGAACCATCCCTGCATCCCTGGGATGAATCCAACTTGGTCATGGTGTATAATCTTCTTGATGATTTGATGGATTCTGTTTGCCAGTATCTTATTGAGGATTTTTGCATCTATGTTCATTAGGGAGATTGGCCTGTAGTTCTCTTTCTTGGTTGGGTCCTTCTCTGGTTTTGGTATCAGGGTAGTGCTTGCTTCCAGGAATGAATTTGGGAGTATTGCTTCCCCTTCAATTTCATTAAAAAGTTTGAGAAGTAGTGGTGTTAGGTCTTCTCTAAATTTCTTGTAGAATTCGGCAGTGAATCCATTAGGGCCTGGGCTTTTCTTTGTTGGGAGGTTTTTAATTACATCTTCGATTTCATTGGTTGATATTGGTTTATTTAGGATTTTTAAATCTTCTTGATTCAGCTTTGGTAATTCATACATATCTAGGAATCTGTCCATTTCTTCTGCATTTTCCATTTTAGTAGAATATAAATTTTCAAAATAGGTAAAGATGATCTTCTGGATTTCTGCAGGGTCCGTCATGATATCACCCTTTTCATTTTCAATTGCATGGATTTGAGTCTTTTCTTTTCTTTTTTTAATAAGGTTGGATAAGAGTTTGTCAATCTTATTTATTCTTTCAAAGAACCAACTCTTTGCTTCATTGATTCTTTGTATTGTTTTTTTAGTCTCCAATACATTAATTTCTGCTCTGATCTTTATAATTTCCTCCCTTGTACAGGCTTTTGACTTAGCCTGCTCTTCTTTTTCTAGAAGTTCGAGGTTCGCCATTAAGTTGTTTATTTGCACTTGCTCTATTTTCCTGACATAGGTATTTAATGCTATAAATTTCCCTCTTAGGACTGCCTTCATTGTATCCCATAAGTTCTGGTATGTTGTACTGTCATTATCATTCAGTTGTAGAAAGTGTCTAATTTCTTCTTTAATTTCATCTGTGACCCATTGGTTGTTCAGGAGGGTGCTGTTTAATTTCCATGTGTTTAGGAAGTTCTTGTGATTTCTTTTGCCATTGATTTCCAATTTCATTGCACTATGGTCTGATAATATGCATGGGATAATTTCAATTCCTTTGCATTTACTTAAGCAGGTTTTATGAGCTAGTATGTGGTCTATTTTGGAGAATGTCCCATGTGCAGCTGAGAAGAATGTCTAGCACCATTTATAAAAGAGGCTATCTTCCTTCCAGTGAATTTGTTTGGCACCTTTGTCAAAAATAAGGTCGCTAGGGGCTGGTGAGATAGCTCAGCGTCATAAGCGCCTGCCTGGCAAGCGCGAGGTCCTGAGTTCGACTCCCGGTATCCACATAAAAGAAAAAAAGTGCCGGTAATATCGCTCAGCAGCACAAGTGCTTGCTGGCAAGCACAAGGTCCTGAGGTCAACTCCCGGTACCCACATGAAAAAAAAAAAAAGGTCGCTAAGTATGTCTGGAGTTTTTCTGCCTCTTCTAATCTGTTCCATTGATCCTCGGGTGTAGTGTTTTTGTTTTGTTTTTGTTTTTGCCAGTAAAATGCTGTTTTTATTACAGTAGTTTTGTAGCATAATTTCAAGTCTGGGATTGTGATGCCCCCTACCTTTCCTTTGTTTCCCAGAATTGCCTTTGCTATTCTAGGTCTCTTCTGGTTCCAAATGAATTTTAGGATTGTTTTCTATAATTCTGTGAGGTATGCTATTGGAATTTTGATCAGGATTGCTTTAAATCTGTATAAAAATTTTGGAAGTATGGCCATTTTCACTATATGGGCTCTTCCGACCCAAGAACAAGGGATATCTTTCAATTTTCTGATATCCTCTTCAATCTCTTTTTTTAGACTACCGTAGTTTTCAATGTAGAGGTCTTTTACTTCCTTCCTTGATTGATTCCTAGGTATTTCATTTGGGGGGGATGCTATTGTGAAAGGTGTTGTTTCCCTAGTTTCTCTCTCAGTGAGTTTGTCATTTGTGTACAGGAATGCCATTGATTTTTGAGTGTTGACTTTGTATCCAACTATGCTACTGAATTTGCTTATTAAATCTAGAAGTCTTTTGGTGGAGTTTTTGGGGTATTCTATATAGAGTATCATGTCATCTGCAAAATGATAATTTAACTTCTCATCCTTATTCCTTTTATTTCTTTCTCTTGTCTAATTGCTCTGCTAAAGTTTCTAGAACTATATTGAATAAGTGTGGTAACAGTGGACATCCTTGTCTTGTTCCTGATTTTAGAGTGAAGGCTTTCAGTTTTTGTCCATTCAGTGTGATCTTGGCTGTGGGTTTGTCATAGATGACTTTTATCAGATTGAGATAAAGGCCACCTATTTCAATTTTCTGTAGGGTTTTTATCATGAGTGGGTGTTGGACTTTGTCAGATGATTTTTCTGCATCTATTGAGATGATCAGATGGTTTTTATCATTGGCTTTGTTAATATAGTATATTACATTTATTGATTTGCATATGTTGAACCATCCCTGCATCCCTGGATGAGTCCCACTTGCTCATGGTATATAATCTTCTTGATGATTTGCTGCTTTCTCTTTGCCAGTATCTTATTGAGGGTTTTTGCTTCTATGTTCATTAGAGAGATTGGCCTGTAGTTCTCTTAGTTGGGTTCTTCTCTGATTTTGGTATCAGGGTAATGCTTGCTTCCAGGAATGAATTTGGGAGTATTGCTTCCCTTTCAATTTCATTACAGAGTTAGAGAAGTAGTGGCATTAGATCTTCTCTAAATTTCTTGCAGAATTCAGTGGTGAATCCTTCAGGGCCTGGGCTTTTCTTTGTTGGTAGGTTTGTAATTACATCTCTGATTTCATTGACTGATGTTGGTTTATTTAGGATTTTTATATCTTCTTATGTCAGCTTTTGTAATTTGTATGTATCTAGGAATCTGTCCATTTCTTCCACATTTTCCATCTTATTAGAATACAAGTTCTTGGAGTAGGTATAGATGATCTTCTGGATTTCTGCAGGATCCATTGTGATTTCACCCTTTTCATTCCTCATGGTGTGGATTTAAGTCTTTTCTTTCCTTTTTTTGATAAGGTTAGCTAATGGTTTGTCAATTTTATTTAATCTTTCAAAGAACCAACTCTTGATTCATTGATTCTTTGTATCGTTTCCTTAGTGTCCATTGCATTAATTTCGGATCTAATTTTTATAATTTCCTCCCTCATACAGGTTTTGGGCTTGGCCTGCTCTTCTTTTTCTAGAAGCTTGAGGTTCAACATTAAGTTGTTTATTTGAGCTTGCTCTGTTTTCTTTGTATGGATATTCACTGGTATAAATTTACCTTGTAGGACTGCTTTCGGTGTGTTCCATAAGTTCCGGTATGTTGTAATGGCATTATTATTTAATTGTAGAAACTGTCTTAATTTCTTCTTACCTTCATCTGTGACCCACTGGTTGTTCAGGAGGGTGTTATTTAATTTCCATGTGTTTATGAAGTTCTCATGGTTTCTTTTTTGATTTCCAATTTCATTGCACTATGGTCTGATAATATGCATGGGATAATTTTAATTCCTTTGCATTTACTTAATGTGAGCTAGTATGTGGTCTGTTTTGGAGAATGTCCCATATACAGCTGAGAAGAATGTGTATTCTGATGTTGTGGGGTGGAACATTCTGTAGACATCCACTAAGTCCATTTGTTCAAAAATTTGATTCAGTTCTGATATTTCATTTTTGAATATTTTGTGCGGTTGATCTGTCTATTTGTGACAGTGGGTGTTGAGATTCTCTAATACAATTGCGTTATTGCTTATTTGATTTTTTTCATGTCCTTTAATATTTGTTTTATATAGTTGGGTGCACTGGTATTTGTTGCATATATATTTATGATTGTTATCTCTTTCTCTTGGCTTGTTCCCTTTACAAGGATGTAATGACCTTCTTTGTCTCTCTTAATCATTCTTGGCTTGAAATCCAATTTGTCTGCATATAGAATAGCTACCCCTGCTTTTTTCTGGGTTCCTGTTGCATGGCGTATTATTTTCCATCCTTTGACTTTCAGTCTACAAATTTCTTTTTGAATTAAATGTGTTTCTTGTATGCAGTATAGTGTTGGGTCTTGCTTGTTGCTCCTTTCTGCCAGTTTGTTTTTTTTTGATTGGTGAATTGAGCCCTTTAACATTATGCTTTGAAGTGAAATGTATTGACTTATCCTTGTCATGTTATTTTCCTGTTTTTGGCTTCCTTTTTTCCCTTCTGTTTGTTTGTCTTGCCTGGTGGATTCATTCTGTTAAGTTCATGGAGTTGTAGTCCTTCCTGGTTTGGTGTTCATGAGTTTCCTCCGATGTTCTTTGTCATGGAAGTATCTTATTTTTCCATCAATTTTTGAAGATACATTTGAGGGGTAAATCAATCTGAGTTGGAAGTTGTTTTCTTTTAAGGCTTGAAATACTTCACTCCAAGCTCTCCTTTACTTGAGAAGAGTTTGTGTTGAGAAGTTTCTTTTCTCTAATAGCTTTTAATATTCTGTTCTTATGTTGAATTTCTGGAATCTTGACTATGACATGCCTACCTGTAGATTTTTTTTTTTTATGTGGGTACTGGGAGTTGAACTCAGGACCTTGTGCTTGCCGGGCAGGTGCTTATGCTGCTGAGCTATCTCATCAGCCCTTTTTTTTTTTTAATTTTATTTATTTATTTATTTATTTTTTGATCATGGCAAATTGGAGTTCTATATACCTCACTTATCTGTATGTCAAATTCTTTTTCCCTGCCAGGGAAGTTTTCTGCCATGACGTCTATGAACAGTTTTGTTTGTATCATTTGTGTTATCTCCTGCTCTTTCATTGACTCCAGTCAATCTTATGTTATTGTTCTTTGCATCATCTAACAGCTGCTGGATTGATTTCTAGTGGTCCCTTGCTATTTTTAAGAAATCTTTCTTTTCATGATCACTAGACTGTCTTCTATATCTGAGATTCTGTCTTCACATTGGCTCGTTCTGCTGCAGATACTTGCAATGGAATTTTTAATCTGGATATGTGCCTGAATCCATTTTATGGATTCCATTTCTTTCCTATGTTGGGCATTCATGGTTTCCATCATTATCCTAAGCTCCTTTATTTTTTTTATCTGTATCTGCTCTAGACTCACTAAGCATGTTCTTCATTGTGTTCTTCATTGTGTTCTTCACCATCTCTGTAGTTATCTGAGAAATTATTTCTGAGTTGATTTTTTTCTAGAGGCTCATTCCTTTGCTTTGTTGTTTCCACTTCAGAGAGGCCAGGTAAGTGGCTTTTGGATTGTGCCACCTCATTGCCTCCTGGGGTTGCATCTTGATTAACTGTCTTCTCATTTTCTTTTTTCTTTTTTTTTTTCCATTTAATTTCTGGTTGATGCTTGTAAATTGCCTATGGTGAGTAGCTTCATTGCTAGTATTTAGAACCCTTAGGGAATGACTATTTCTCTGAGGTGTCTTCCAGGTATAGCTGGTTTTTGGGTTTTGAATCTGTTGTAAGATCCCACCTCTTCAATTTGTTGGGGATGAGAAGTTGCTGCCTGCTTGGCCTGGCCCCTGGTTCTTTGGCACTGGCCCACAGTACTTTCTATGACCTTTAAGCAATCTCAGTCTTGGAATACCAGGAAGAACAGCTGGTTAGAACAATTATGTCACTTTGGCTAAATTGTACAATCACCAATAACTATAGCCTGCAGCAATCAGCACACTCTCTGTGAGCTTCAACTCATGTGGGAGCCGCTAGTTGGAGCTAGCAGTTGTTCTGAGTTCTGAGCTCAGTTGGCCTCTCTCCAGATGGCTCCCAGCCAATCACCCTCTCCCATGGGAAGGCCGAATCCACACCACTCACCAACTAGTGTAGTCCACCATATCCACTCCTCCACTGCACTGGTGCATCTCTCCTTGGAGGGTTCTGCGGTTGCCAGCAGTCACTGTGTGTCTGCAGGTTTGAACCACTCCTCCCATGCAGCGAGTCCCGCATCAGAGAAGGTGCCGCCTGTCACCTCCTTTTCCTTGAAGTTTCTCTCTTCACTCTCCTGGTGGGCTTCAATTCTCACTTCAAATCCTTCCTGTGTCCAGGGGACCCACTTCCCTCCTCTTCCTCAAGTTGCTATATTCCAGTGTCTGGACACCAATCTCAGAGTGGCTCTTTGTCTCCTGCTTACCACTCTGCCATATTCCTGGAAGTCCCCAAACAGACTTCTGATCCAAATTTATATATTAAATATTTTGAGAAATTGCTTAATAAAAATATGCATCTTTTCTAGCTACATTATAATTCATATCAATCATATATTTTATTTGAACAGCTGTGACCTTTGACTCTTTTAGCAATGGCAGATGCTACTTCAATCTGGTGACAAATTCATATTTGTTTAGTTATTTTTAAATCACTGCTGGAGGATTTCCAGCAATTTCCCAGATGACTTACAACTAGTCATGTACTATTGCTGTCTTTTTTCCAGGTGGACACTCGATTTTCTTAGTTATTTTTTTTCTTGTAACTGAAAAGATATCCAAAAGCTAAGATTCCAAACTTTAAAGGGAGTATTTAGGAGGAATATTGTAAAATTATGTATCTCAAAAAATTAGTAAGTACTTTTATTATATACTGGTAGCTGGTGACCTTATATATGACTATTGTACTGAAAAATGAATGTCCCTTAAATTTTGTAGATTTGCTTCCTGTGGACTATAAGCACCATACAGATGGAACTGCAGGTCAGTTGGGAATGAGGGACATTAATATTTTGCCTAACTATGTAAACTTTGGAAGGGTTTCCCTTCCTATGTTTACACAAGTCTTAGTTTCAACTTATAAGAGAAACCAGTTCAGTGAAATATACCTCAGCCACTAAAACACTTTCATTATAAATTATACCACAGCATTTAGCTGTCAGAAGCTTTTAAATTACAAACTGGAGAATATTCATGTTAGGCTTAAAGATTATGTCAATAGTCATTTCCTGTGCACATGGATGCTTCTCAAGAAACTCACACATTCCTGCCCTCTCAGGACCACAAGGTATGTCCTGAGGGTGAACTTTAACCACTCCTCTCCATTTTTATGGCCACTGGAAACTGGGGGCTGTTTCAAACTATGTGGACTCTAAATAACATTGATTTAAACATTTTTATCTTCAAATGAATTCTCTAATCACCCAATACAAAATTTTAAATGTACACTATTTTAATCCATGTGCATGCTTGTGTGTGTGTGTATGTGTGTGTGTGTTACTGGAGTTAGAACCAGGCCTTTTATGCTAAACTACATCCCATCCCTTTTTTGTTTATATTTTCAGACAGAGTCTTTCTAAGTCATTAAGTTGCCCAGACTGGGCTTGAATTTATGATTCTCTTGCCTCAACCTCCCAGCATGCTGGGATTACAGGCATGTGCCGCCATGCCCAGCTTAATGATTCTTCAGGTAGAATGGGTATACCATGTGGATCAAACAAATTTTAAGTTGTATTTTAAAAAAGAAAAAAAAAAAAAGAAAAAAAAGAAAAACAGGCCTGAGCAAGACTGTTGCTACTCTGTGTGTGGCACATTTGCACTGCTTTCTACTGTAAGCCTCTATATCAGAGCCATCTTGAAATGTGGACTACAGCCAAGTAAAAACAGGTTTGCAATGGCTGAGACAAGGAGAGCTTAGTGAAGAAAGTGGGGAAGCTACTGAAAGATTCTCTTTTTAGAAAGAGGGGGCCAGTTCTACCAGTGTTCAATCAGGTTACAGGCGTGATTATATTCTATGAGTACAAAGAGTGCCCTGAAGAGGAAGACCTGACTTCAAGACCAGACCAAAAGAAGAATCTAAACCTCCTAATGCTGGCAGTGTTCTTCAGCCTGAGAGGCCCAGAGAGCTGCCTCACCTAGTGACAAGGGCTTCACGTTTCCTCTCCAACCCGGGGATTCAGTGGCTAGCAGATGGTGGCGATGGAAGTGGCTTAACCTAACACTCAAAACCTCCTTCACCTTAAGCAGTGACTTGGTCTCTGCTTCCCCCAAGCTCTGCAAGCCTGATCCAGACCTGTGGCCACAGGGGCTGCATGATTTGCTTACAGGAGAAACTCTCTTCCCTCCCTGAAAGGAAACAGCTTCCTGCAGGAGGAGCAGAGAGCACCCTTCAGTGACTGGAGCCTGTTATTGAAGATCCAGGTTTAATCAAACTTGAGGAAAGGAAGGAGGGTGAGGCAAGATGACCAGAAGAAGAAATTGATTCTGGAAAGAAGCCTAGATCCTATTTTGTACTAGGGGATGAGTTAGAGAACCCTGTTTTGAGTAAATACTCTTAGGGCATGCAGCAGTTTACTAAGGAAGATGAAAATTATATATTCTTGGTTGCTAAAAGGTAGCCTTTAGCTTTCTTTATTCATTGAATTAAGGACCTCTGTTTAAAGGCATGTTCTTCCTAGAACAAAGTTATTGTATGCCTTTAAAAATGTTAAACTCACTTTCAGAATCTCTGTCAAGATAATAGACTTAAATTTCAGACTTTATCAGGATGGAAAATAGATTTCTAAATACATATACGCTAACTTTATGTAAGAGCAAAGATTGGAGGTCTACACACAGAGTTTGACTCACAATGGTAACTGGAAAGGGCAGTGGTCAGGCCAAGGTGGCCCAAAGGGAGAAAGGCCCCAGAGGCAGGGACATCATCTGCACTGGCATCTGCCTTGGATGGGGTGGAGGAGGGGCAGGAAGGACTTAGGAACCAAGGCTAAGCTTACCATTCATCTCTGATCCCCACAAAAGCCCCAGAGTCAGCCCTGAGCCTCAACCTGGGAAGATGTGGTGCGAAGCAAAAGATGGATGAGGAGTCTAGGGAGCATGCTGCCAGTGAAGGAGGTGCAGAGGTTACCCAGGCTAGGATGCTGGAATGGGTGGGAGTCTGTGGACGTTAAACGCAGGACTCAGGACCTCAGCAGGATGGCAGTGGTAGCAATTGGGTGCCAGCACCACCCTTAGGGACCAGGTGTTCAGGTCACAGACATACCTTGTGAGTGCAGTGTAGACATAGAGGAAAGACATATAAAAAATAAAAATAAAATAAAAGGACCGGTGATATAGCTCAGCGGCATAAGCACCTGCCTGGCAAGCACAAGGTCCTGAGTTCGACTCCTGGTACCGCATATAAAAAAATAAAATAAAATAAAATAAAATAACATAGAGGAAAGACAACATAGAATCCTGTGTTCTCGCCCTCCTTCCACCACCTTTGGAAACACAACTTTTCCCTAAAGCCATCTAAGAATTGGACGGGAAGGACAGATAGAAAGCTCACTGAGGGAAACCAACCCGGATAGTTTCTTTTACTTGACTGTATATACGACAGTGATAACATTAAAAAGGCCTATTTGACAGGTGGTTTTCCTCTTCAAGACTGGGAATTCTAGAGAATATGAGGTCAGGTACAGGAGCACATGAAGAAAGTTACATTATTCTCACATATGAGTTGTGGCGTGGACATTTTAACTCAATTATAAAGCAGAGATGTACTACCTGCACTGACAGTTCACAGCCTAATTGCTCAGTATTCCATTATATTTACCCTTATAAATTTGAACACACCTATGTGATTTTATGATTCTGAGAACATTGACAAAATACATTAGGAAAACTCAGAGTCTGAGAAACTGGCTTAGAGTTGTCCAGGTAGTCAGGGCAGAGTCCATATTGAGACCCAGGCAGACCAGTGTAGTCTGGTTCCCACTCTGCTGGCTCGCATGATATTTGGGGCACTTGAGCTTCTACCACCAGTCTAGTTGGAAAGCATTGTCCTTTGTTGCAGGCTTCTCCTCGTGGTAAGCACTTGGCATAGTGTTTGCCCACAATAAATTAATGTCCCTTGCCTTTTTCCCTCTTCTCTCATTTGTTGTAAAATTATAGTGTACATAGATAGTCCAATGCAAGTCAGGCTTGTCTTTTCTGGCTAATTAGCCCTATTAGGTGGACAATTAAAGATGGCAAGAATTCTCTCTCTTTCTCTCTCTCTCTCTCACACACACATACACAAACACACACAACACCACCACCACCACCACCACAAGATGTAATAAAGGAAAATATTGTTAATTTTGATTGCATAAAAATAAACTCATCTCTGGGAGGCAGAGGCAGGAGGATCATGAGTTTGAACTCTGCCCAGGCAACCTAGAAACTTAGCAAGATCTGTCTCAAAAATGAAATATGGGCTGGGGATGTAGCTCAGTGGAAAGGCCCTGTGTTCAATACCTGGTACAGGAAAACAACAACAACAAAAACCATCTCATAAAACAAAAAATCCCAGCTGGGCACAGTGAACTACATGCCTTTGATTCCAATTACTTGGGAGGCTGAGGCAAGAGGATTGCTTGAGGCCAGAAATTTGAGGCTAGCCTGGGCAACATAGTAAGACCTTGCCTCTAAAAAGAAAAATAACAATATCCATAAACAATGTCAAAAGACAAAACAACAAATGAAACACCACAGGAAAAATAGTCCCGAAATGTATGATAGTCAAGAGGAGTCATTTCCTTTATATAAAATTAGCCCTCAGAATTTAAAAAGAAAAAAACCAACAACTGGGTAGAAAATTCACAAATAGTACGAAAAAGCAGTTCATAGGAATCAAACAAGCTAATGTCTTTATGAAAAGATATATGAAGGCACAACGAATGAAGAAATACAAATGTAAAAGGTAATGAAATGACATCTTTTACCTATCCAAATGATACAAACAAAAAATGCCCATTATTGGTAAAGGAGAAGAAATGAGGACTGTTGTACTGTTGGAATGTAAGTTGGCTTAAATGTAATTTGGCAATATCCCTCAATATTTTAAGTGTATACACTCTGACTTAGCAATTCTATATTAAAGGATTTCCCTAAAGGTATATGTATACTTACATTCACAAATGTATGAAAGAATAATTATTGCAGATATTCATAATATTTCACCTTATAATTTATAGCCTAACAGTTTTCCTAGCCTTCAGCATTAACAGCACCCAAGTAACCTATGAAAAATACAAACCTGAAGATGCAACATACAGTAATATGTATTTATCTCTTAAATAAATTAGGACTTTGTCCTCTGTAAAGAAACAGTCCAGGACTGGTAAGATGGCTTTATAGAGTTATCAGGGTCCAAGGTTTCTATTTATTTCTCACTGGCCAGGACTGGGTCACAGGCCACTCCTATACATATGGCAAATATATCCATTGGGACTTGGTCATGGTATCTGCTCCAGCTAGTTTTTTTTTTTTTTTTTTTTTTTTTTTTTTTTTTGTGGGTACCGGGGGTCGACCTCAGGACCTTGCGCGCCAGCAGGCGCCTGTGCCGCTGAGCGATATCACCGGCCCTTTTTGCATGTGTGGGTTCCGGGAGTTGAACTCGGGCCCTCGCGCTTGCCAGGCATGAGCTTATGCCACTGAGCCATCTCACCGGCCCTGCTCCAGCTAGTTTTAAGAGAAATGGACTTATAGGTGACTAGTGACTTACAGAATCATGAGATGTGTTAACTTTGCATTAGTGTAACAAAATATCTAAGGTAATCAACTTAAAAAGATGAAAGGTTTATTTTGGATCACTGTTTTGGGGCTTTAAGTCCATAGCTGGCTGGTTCATTGTTTTTGAGCCTATGGAAAGGCAGTAGATCACAGTGGGAGTGCGTGGTGGAGAAAGCTGTTCACCCTCGTGGCAGTCAAAGAGTGGGAGAGAGAGAGGAGGGCCAGGATCCCAGTAGCTGCTTCAAGGGCTACTCCCCATTTAACCAAAAGACTTTCAGCCAGGCTCTACCTCCTAAGGTTTCCACCCACTCCCCTCAATAGCACCATGCGCTGGGGACCAAGCCTTTAACACATAAGCCTTTGAAGGACACTTATCCAAACAATATCATGGGTTGACAATAACTCAGGAACAACTTCCAGAGTCATTCCACGGATCTGTGCTACAAAGGCAGCTCAGACTTCTACCATGATCTGAACTCTGCCTGACACTTGGGAAGCTGCCCTTACAGTGGCTAAATTCCAGAAGCATGCTGCCTTTATTACATATATGTGCTGGCTAATTTTTTTGTGTCAACTCGACTGGGCCAATAGATGCCCTGACAGCTGGCTAAATATTATTTCTGGATGTTGGTTACAAGTCTGAATATGTTCCCCCAAAATTCATATGTTGAAATGTTAACCCTCAATGTGACAGTATTAGGAGGTAGAGACTTTGGGAGGTTCAGTATCCCTCTTTGTCCAAAGGAGTTACATACCAAGATCACCAGTGAATGTCTGAAACTATATATAGTACTAAACCCTATTTATACTATGTTTTTCCCTATAAAGAACATACATGCCTATGAAAAATTTAACTTATAAATTATGCACAATAAGAGATTACCCATTCAATGCCTAGTGATCCATTTTTGGAATGCTCATAACAATGGAACATAATGAAATGTATTCTCTTCAAATTCTTATTCCTTGAATTTTTCAAGGTAACATATATGAATGTGATGCAAAAATTCAAAAAAATTCACTCTTTGGCATAAACAGGTTAACAATAGTAACTAGCAATAAAATAGAACAATTATAACAATATACTACAATAAATATGTGAATGTGGTCTCTCTCAGGATATAATTCCCATTCAGAATTCTAGCTACAAGAGAATCTAGAAATACATAATAAGTATCTTCTCAGCCTTGAAATTTCACAAACGCTGGATAAGGGGGCTGAGGATAGCTAATGAGTGAGCCAGTCCTCAGCATCAATCACAGGAGGCAGGGGAAGCACACAAACAGATTGAAATAACACACAGAAAAGCAAGGTTCCTTTATCAGGGAAGAATGCTGGGGGTGACTACTTGGAGAACAACAACAGTGTCTGCCACGGGTGCCAAGAGGAATGAGAAAACCATTCTAGGCATAGTAAAAAGCAAACAAGAACATGCAGCCTTAAAAGAAAGTCCACAGGGAAGAGGAGTAATACTTCCCATGTATTATTTCATTAATTCTCACAAAAGTCCTAAGAATAAGCACTATACTATTCCCAACTTTTAAATCAAAGGGGGCCTTGAAAGACTCATTCAAAGATTTGGATTGACCAATTGCCAGAAATCTTTCACAGAAATGTAGAGGTGTTGGTTGCTGGGGAGCTGCAGAAAGAATAGATTTCCAAACAACATAAGACTCCATAAATATGATGAAAAATGAAACCAACTAGAAAGTTATTTGCAATTCATATAACTGTTCATGGACAATTGCATACAAAAGCCCATAAATAAATTTTTTAAAATATAAAATAATCCAATAAAAGTTGGGCAAAGGCCATGAAGGCTGTGATTTATTGAAAACCCAAATGATTACCAATATGACAAACATTTTTAAAGGAAAAACAAAAGTAAGCATATATAAAGTTATCTTTCACCTTCTTGGAAAATGCAAATTAAAATACAACTAGGGCTGGTGATATAGCTCAGCGACATAAGCACCTGCATGGCAAGCACGAGGTCCTGAGTTCGACTACCGGTACCCACATATAAAAAAAAAATACAACTAAAATCACTTCAACAGAAAAATTTCAAGATTTAAATATAATATAACAGTTTATCAAAAGTGACTTAGAATCTGGGCATGGTTACACATGCCTATAGTCCCAGCACTTGGGAGGCCGAAGCAGGAGGATCACCACAAGTTTGAGGCCAGCCTGGGCCGCATAGTGGGTTCAAGGCCAGACTGAAATATGTAGCGAGACCCCATCTCAAAAAATTTAAAAAAAAGGTAACTTAGAAACACAAACATTCCACATCTATCAGACTTCTCGGCCATGAGCCTAGGTGGGAATTAATCAGGAGCATGTCAGGGTCTAGAGTTGGAGCTGATTAGACTAAACGATATTGTCGCTGCTAGTTATCTGTTTGTAGTGCTGAGGATCAAACCCAGGGCTTGACACATGCTAGGCAGGTGTTCTACCACTGAGCCACACCCCAAGCCTCTGTTGTTATTTTATATCAAAGTTTTTTTTTTAACAGGGTCTCATTAATTCACTAAGTTGTCCAGGCTGGGCTTGAACTTGCTATCCTTCCTCCTCAGCTTCCTACAGTGCTGGGATTGCAGGCATGTGCCACCCGCCCAGCCTCAAAGATATTTTAGGAAGATTGACCAAAGTGACAAATGGCCTAGAATGGAGAGAAAAAGGAGGCAGGACAACATCAGTTTTAATGTACCATCACCTTCTTGATAGTTAACATCTTCCAGTCCTGGACTTTAATAATTTATCTCATTCAGTTGCCCCAAGATTCTACTACAGAGGAAGAGGAAACCAACTTAGAAAGAGAGTCAGTCTCATTCTAATAAATGCATTATAAAAGGAGAGCTAGCAGGATGTGGTGGCCAGATTGGGTCTTAAAAGCTGAAGTCAACAAAAAGGGATAGGTACGATACATCCACCAATGAGAAAGTGTAGGCTACACACATGTGAAAATGATATTTATTCAGAGAACTACAAGATTTACCTGTGACAACTATTGTGAAATAGCAAACAGTTGTTTCTTTTCTTTTAAAGGGGCCTTGCTACAGTATTTGTATTTGTGTTCTGTGTGGTTAACAAGAGTGTGGGGACTACATGTCTACATATCACCCTCAACAGTGAACAAAGTTTTCCAAGTTCATGGGAGAGGGCTCTTACACATACACAAGTATGACACCCCCTGAAAGGTGGGAACATAGATTTTGGGACACTGGGATCTCTGACATACATATACATAATACCCAAGAACGAGTGTGTAAACACACACTGAGGATATTCAAATTCATTTCCTAGTTCTAATTGCAATGTTATACCTTCTAGTTAACTGTTCCTTCCAGTTAATATATTCCTTGTCTTGTTTTCCCTTACAGACTTCTGAGAACAACATATTTATTGTTCCTTAAAAACGAAGCTAGTGGGGCCAGTGAGATGGCTCAGCGGTGTAAGCACCTGCCTGGCAAGTGCGAGGGCCCGAGTTTGACTCCTGGAACCCACATATGAAAAAAGGGCCGGTGATATCGCTCAGCAGCATGGGCGCCTGCTGGAGCACGAGGTCCTGAGGTCAATGCCCGGTACCCACAAAAAATACCCACAAAATAACGAAGCTAGTAAAATCAGAGAAAAGACTTAATTCCTTATTGTAACTTATTGGAAGGCTTAATGTGATATTAATTTGTTGACATAATTTATGTGATTATGATTAGGTACATGTAACATCATAATTTAACTTGAGCTTGAAGTTTTCAACTATCCATTCTCAACTCTGTATGTAATTATTCTTGAATAATTTTTTAAAGTAAAAAAAAATGTATAAATTCACATAAGCAAAAGCCTAAGCTGGAGTGGCTCCCTCACTGGTAAATTTTAGTTAATTTGGTGGCTATCTAATGTCTTTAAGTTGTTTTGCCCTCCCCAGTAAGCTCCCTTCACTTAAGAAGACACTTGCAGCAAGGTGGGCACTCTTTCACAGATGAGAGTGTCTAAGGGAAGAAGAGCCATCTCTTCTTATATGTGTCTGTTCATCAATAAAGAAAATTTTCAAATTCCCTAGCAGACTTCCCCTCAAGCCCCATTGGTCAGTCTGAACAATTTTAAAACTTTCCATTCCATTCAGAATTTGTCATCAGATTTAAGCAGTTATTTTCAAAGTTTTTTCTTAATATGAAAGCTAAATTGTTAAACAAAAAAGGAAAATCCTAGTGTCTCACATTGACAATTAAATCTACTATGGCCAACCCATTACTTTAGATCCAGGCAGAAATCATAAGTAATTTAGATAATTTTCACCAAAATTATCTCACTAAAGTTCATGTACTTCAAGTGCTTAAGAATCAAAATTCATTCAGCTCAATGCCTTATTTTCTAACAATTTAATGTATTTTCCCACAGATTGGATTTTTAAACTTGATGAGATGTATAAATGCTATGATTATCTCAATGTCAATATTATGTTTTAAAATAATTTTGCATGAAGTAAAGGACCCTATATAAAAAAGTAATGCATTTGTGGCTAGGGTCATTCACATTTCTTTTGCAGTAACTCTATTTTGACATGCTTACTGTCAAGCAAGGGAAAGCACAAGGATGTGGTTATTACAGCTGACTTCCTATCAGTTTCAATGTAATTTTCTACTGCAAACAACTAGGAGATCTGGGAGGTTCTCCAAATTATTCACTAATATGAAAAAGGGCTGGGGGCCAAATGTATTAATTTACTAATGAGATCTACATGTGTAAGTGCAGACAATAGATTCTGACAGCCTGCAAGAAAATATTGTATATGCCCCTGAATCCACATGCATGTTTATTACAAAATGTAAACTTTCTAAGGTAATCCTGGTTAGATCAAAGATTGGTTATTTCTGAGTTACTTTTGATAAACTGTTATATTTAAATCTTGAAAATCTTCTGTTGAAGTGATTTTAGTTGTATTTGCAACTGGCAGCATTTACTCATTTTGGTAATTTACAGACCAGTAATCCTCAGGGATCTGCTCATTGCCAGAGAATGCTAAACTCTTCATAATGCCAGTCAGAGTGACAAGGCAATGGACTGAAGGGAAAAATCTTAGAAATAGTTTATTTTTACATCCTGCAGAGAAAATGTACTACTTTAATAATTTATTTTTCAATTTAGTTATAAGGAAGCAGGCATGGTGGTGAATGCCTGTAATCCCATTGCTCTGGAGGCTGAGGCAGGAGATTGCTGTGAGTTTCAGGCCAACCTGGACTACATACATAGTGAGCTCAAGTTCAGCCTGAACTATAGAGGAAGACCCTGTTTAAAAAAAAAGAAAGAAAGAAAGAAAGAAAAGATCGGTGCATATACATAGTAAAAATATAAATGGTAAAGAATGGTATAAAGTAAAAAATAAAAAATATCACTTTACCACAAATCCCACATTTCATCCTGTAGAAGTATGTATTAAAAACAGTTTCTTTTGTAACTTCTCAAAATATTTTATCCATTAAAAATCATATGAATGTATGTCCTTTTTATTTAATCCAACATGGGATTTTTTTCAAATACATTGCATAACCTAGTTTTAAATTTTTTAAATATCTTTAAATTTTCTGAGTTAGCACATACATATCTATGACATAGTTATTCATGCAACAGATATTTATTAAGTGCTACTATATTAGGTACTAGGAGTAAAAAGGTGAACAAAACACACAAAGTCTTTCCTTTCACAGACTTATACTGCAAAAGTATATAAAGTTTTAAAAAAGATAATTCAGGGCTGACGAGATAGCTCAGCGGCATAAGCACCTGCCTGGCAAGCACGAGGTCCTGGGTTCAACTCCTTTAGCCCACATATGAAAAAAGGGCCAGTAATATCACTCAGTGGCACAGCCGCCACTGGTGCGCGAGGTCCTGAGTTCGACCCCCAGTACCCACACACAAAAAAAATTAATAAAATAAAAAAATAAAAATAAAAAAGATAATTCAGATTATAATAAGTACTAGAAGGAAATAAAAATAGAAATGCACTAGAGTGGGCCCACTTTAGATAAGCAGGGCAAGTGAGGCTCACTTAGAAGTTGACATTGAAGTTCAAATCAAAGAAAGGAAAAAGAGTCTTAGTAGTATGTCCAGATGAGGAGGTCTAACTATTTTGTCCCAGCAAAGGCTTGAGGGGTCTGGCTTAAGATGAGTCTTTCAATGTTGACTGTGTTAGTCAGCTTCCTGTTACTGTGATAACCCACCTGAGGTAACTTAAAAGGAGAAAAGATTATTTTGGCTCACACTTTCAGAGGTTTCACTCCATGGTTGCTTGACCCCATCAGTTGGGCCTGTGGTGAGGAAGAACATTATGGCTGAAATATATGGGAGGGAAAGACTGCTTACCTCATGGCAGCCAGGAAGTAGGGAGAGAAGGAGTGGAAGGTCCCAATATCCTGTTCAGGAGTGCACCCCCAGTGACCTAACTTTAACTAGGCCCCACCTCTTAAAGTTTCTACCACCTCCCACAGCACTATCAGCTGTGGACCAATCCTTCAACATATAAGCTTTGGGGGAATATTTTAAATCCAAACTATAACAGGAACTTAATGAGTTTAGGCAAAATTCATGACATAACCCATGAGATTTAACCATATACAGAGATTAAAATTAATTTTTGCATATTGACATTTTTATCAAGTGACTTTGCAAAAGTTTATTTATTTATTTATTTATATTTATATTTTGGGTACTCAGGACCTTGCACTTGCCAGGCAGGCACTTGTACCACTGAGCTATATCCCTGGCCCAAAAGTTTATTTTTTATTAGTAGATTCTGTATGAACATACATTTTTTTTATAATTTTACATATATTTAGGTCATATTTGCTATAATTAAAACAATTTTACTTTCTTTTAAAAAATTTCATGATATGATCCATATGAACATAGCTACTGAGAGATTCAATGTGAGCTTAAATAGACAACAGGATGTATTCATTTATAGATGGATAACTGAATATGTCTATTGTTTTTAAAAAATAGATTTTCCAGAAATGTGAAGTAGGTAGTTTCTTAGACATAACAACAAAATAAAGTGCACATAAGAAGAAAACAGGCCAGGCGTGGTGGCACATGCCTGTAATCCCAGCACTCAGGAGGTTGAGGCAGGTGGATTGCTGTGAGTTCGAGGCCAGCCTGGGTTACAAACTGAGTTCAAGACCAGCCTGAACTGCATAGCAAAACCCTGCATAGCAAAACAAAAGAAGAAGAAAGAGAAGGAAGAGGAGGAGGAGGAGGAAGAGGAGGAGACAAATAAATTTGCCTGCATCAAAATAAGGTATTTCTCTTTGAAACACACTGTTAAGAGAACAAAAAGACGAAGTATATACTGGAAGAATATATTTGCAAATCATATCTCATTTTAAAAACCCCATACATCAAATATATAAAGAACTCTTGAAACTCAATTATAAGAAAGCAAAAAATTTTTCAAATATGCAAAGAATTTCAATAGATATTACGTTCATCAACATTATGGCCTGTATCTAGATATCCCCTCAAAGCCTCATACACTCATAGGTGGGGCTTTTCCGAGGTGGCTGGATCTAAGGTGTGTGAATATGGATTAAAGGTGTGTGAATACAGATTAAGGGTGTGATAACTGGATTAATCCACTGATTATTTTAGCATTGTTCTAGGTGTAGGTAATGGGAAGCCCCATTCTGGGTGTGGGTAGCATCAATCAATAGGCCTGTAGCATGGATGGAATACAAGGGGAAAAGAAGGAAGGCAGGCTTGCTGCTTGCTGCCTCCTGCTTGCTCAGCCATGGACTGTTTCTCTTCTGTGATGCCTCTCTGCCGCTCCAACCTGCCTTGGAGTCAGCTGATTATGGACTAAAACCTCTGCAAAATATGAGCCAAAATAAACCTTTCCTGCTTTAACTTCTGGGTATCAGGTACTTTGTCCCAGCAGTAAGAAAACTAAGACAACCAAAAAAGTTATTTAGATGGCAAGTAAGCATGTTAAAAGATGCCTATTATTCATTATGGAAATATAAATTATAAGTGCAGTCAAATACCACTATACACCTGTTCAAATGTCTAAAATAAAAAGACTAACCATACCAAGTATTGGCAAAAATGTGAAGCATTTGAAACTGTCAGACATTGTTGGTAGAAATGTGAAATGGTACAATCACTTTGAAAAACAATTTGGCAGTTTCTTACAAAGTTAAACATATGCACATTATATAATCCAGCCATTCTACCTCTAGGTATTTACCAAAATAAAAATCATATGTCCATAGAAAGACATACTCTATATGAATGTTCATAGCAACTTTATTGTAACAGGCAAACACTGGAAACAACCCAAAGGTACATCAATAGACCAATAGATAACCAAGTTGTGGTACTGTATATCCATTTAAGGGACTTCTACTCAACAATAAAAAAAGGAATTCACCGTTATTAGATTACCAGAGCATGAATGAATCTCAAAATAATTACACTGAGTGAAAGAATGGGATGGTGAATATAGTCATCTTGAATGTGGTGATGGTTTCATAGGTATCTACATGTCAAGACTTACTGGATTCATTTTATATAAGTACAGTTTTTTGTACGTAAGTAAAAGCTGCATTATTTTTGCTTCTGTGACAACTTTTAAGGCAGAAGTTGAACTGAAAACCTGTATCATTATAGTATTTGTCACAATTCCTGTATTTTTCTTTATGAGCCTGTAATCTCTTTGTATATTAGTGAAAAAAGGGTTCATGAGATTCACCACAACAACCCCAAACTTTATAATTAAGATTCTCCCTTGTGGCAGGCACAGTTGTTAGCCTCCCTCAAAGTGTCTCCCTTTACTGTCAGAGTTCACCTTTCCACATAAGCTGATGATGCCTCAACTTGTAACCAAATCATGGCTAAGTGAACCTGGATAAAAAACTATTATGGTATTCTCTGAAAGATTTCCCACTCTAGTTAAGAGACATAAAATATCCTACCCTCCCTTTGGAATTTGGTATATAAAAATGTGATGTTTACAGCCATGGCTATGAGAGCATTTTTTGCAAGTAGGAGGGGTAAAGTGAGAACCTCAGGAACTTAACCTGAATCCCCGACAATGCTGCACTGCTGAATTAACTAACCTTAGAGTTGGTTAATACGATTAGATTCCTTGTAATATGGAATAATATCCTTTTCACTTTTAAAAAGCCTCTTTAGTCAACTATTTTGTTACTTGCAGTGAAAACAAACATTTATTTAATGATATTATTTATCAATTTTAAATGAACTAAGATGATAACCGGAAAATGGGCAGTTGCAGTTTATCCGAACACCGAAATTTTAGTCAGATTTAATTGTATCCAGTCTTAAGAATGAACACATTAAGTCATTAAAGCAGCAACTTCCTCCATATTTACCCACCCACCTCAATTATCTCTTGGCAATGGAGACTGATTAAGTGCCCTGAGAACATCTCTAGTAGATGGCAACAAAAGCTGCAGCAACTCAGGAGCTATCCTGTAGGGAGGGGGCAGAGGAAGAACCGGTGACCATGTTTGTCTCCAGTTCTTTCTCACATGGCCTAAGACTCAGTGGGCCTAACTTGCCTACACTTTTGCCCTTACCATCAGTGGGTTCAGCATCCAAACTTACCCTTCACTACACCTTACCACACCTGTCAGAGATGTCTGCCCAGACTGCAAAATTTGGTTGCTGAAGCAACGTTCCAGAAGGAATCCTTGTCAGTGAGATAGGCTGAGGCTCATCCTGCTACTTGATAGAAGAAACAATTTGCACTTGGGGCCCAAAACGAAGATTTCAAAATTATAGTAAAGCACTCAGCAAAAATTTATGTAGAGAGCTGTAAGAACAACTTGTTTTGCTAGGTTTAGATTTTTATACTATATGTTGCTTTGAGGCAAATTTATATATTATACTCGATTTTTGCATCCACTTCTTAGGCTTCCCATTTTTAAAGGAGATGATTCAGTTTTATGCTTTCATGTCTGTTCTTTCAGGCAACAAGTTCATGAAACTTTCTTTTCTTGCACCAAGGATTCAATAACAATTGAAAGAAATAAGACTAATAAAACATAGAAATCAGTCAATTATAAAATGTTCATAAAGTAAGCAACTGCTTTATGAATACATTTTTAAAACTCTTACTATTATCACTAAAAATAGAGAAAATATAACAGGTTCTTTGGAGACAGAGTCTTCTCTGTCTGTAAAAGGGCCTATGCCAGAACTCTTATTTTAAAGTGGTGGCTTTGTCCACCACTACCATTTAAACACTGAAATATGTGAATGTGTAAGTACCCTCTTTTTATAGAGCATTATTACAAGCCGGTAGCTTCATCATTTGCATATTCAATGTAGTAGCTCTAGCTGAGACATTCGTGAGCTTTAAACTCCTTTACAGAAGTTTAGCACCCCCGCTGCAGGCCAAGGAACCCAGGAATACAACACCCCACGCCATCCTGTGGGCCACTCAGCCGCCCGCCCCGGCCCCCGGGAGAGGCGTGGCCACTGACCGGAAGGGGCGTGGCCCTTATCGGGGTGTCTAGGCGCAGACCCCTGCCGGAGCGCTTCCTTTTCCGCGCAGTCTCCGAAGGAGTAAGGCGAGCGGGTCACCGTCAGCCATGTCCTCAGGGCGCCTGCAGAGTCTGGGGGTCCGTCCCGGGCTCTTCGAGGTGAGAGTGCTCATGGCCTTAGTTCCTCCGCTCCGTGCTGAGTTCCGTCACCTTTTGAGTGACAGACGCGGCCCGTTCGTTCCGGCGGCCTGGGGTCTTTGCCCACCGCACCGCCCATGGACCCGGCCCGAGCTTTCCTCGATCACTCTGTAACCACCTGCGAGTCTTAATTGAGTCCTCCGCAGTAAACACTGGTTTCAACTGTTTTCCGCTCACAAGTTAGTAAACGGTGTTGCGTGACTCGTGAGGCGTGTTCTTCGTTTTCCGCTCGGTCTTAGGGCGGTTCCTCTTGTTTATCCAGCAGAGCTTGACCTTGGTGGCTTCAGGCGCCTCCAATTTAGCGGTTTTATTTTTCCTTAGGGGAGCATTTTATAAAGGGGAAGTTCATTAGCTCTTAGGTGTTAAGACACTTTTCCTTTTGAGTGATCTTAGCACAGTTTACTGACGGTATTGGTCTAAATGAACCGCTAGAAATCGTTGGTATTCTTGGAGCTGTCTTGTAAATAAGTGCTAGCATGGAAGGCCCTTAACCGGCGTATTTGTAAAATCCTAGATGTTTGCACTTATATTGGAAATGTGTATTTCTGGCTAAAAGAAACCGCTAGGTTTTTCCCAGTACTGTGTAAAAAAAAAAAAGAAAAAGAAGAACCACTCAACAGCTGGGAGATAGGGGAAAATGTTACCAGTTTAAAAACAAAGCATTTTAAAAACTAAATGTTTTAGTTTGGCGTGGCGCATACCTGTAATCCCAGTGCCCTGGGAGAATGAGGCAGAAGGATCCAAGCCCAAACTCAGCTTGGGCAACTAAGCAAGACCCGATCTCAAAAAATAAGGTCTGGAGATGTAGCGCAGTACTGAGGCACTGGGTTCAATCCTCAGTACCTGTGGAAAAAGTTTTATAAATATTGGCAATGCACAAATATCCTGAAACATAATAAATGCAAAAGAACCCTCTAATACATTTATATTTGATATATTAACAGTACTATAATGTCTGTTCCCTGTCTCATTCCCCTAACCCATTCAGGGATACTATCTGGAATTGTGGGTCCATCAGCCTTAGTTTTTTGAGGGGAGTGGGACATATACATAGGCATCTCTAGACATTTTTTCTTAAATTTTAATGTATGCATTGTTCCTATGAATTAAACAGTTTTTTTTTCAGATTGGAGTTATTCACTTCCAGTATTTTGTGTTCTGTGTTCCTATTGACTGTAAAATAACTTCAGAATTTCAAGGCATGAAAGTGATAAATTGTTGTGCAAGGCCCAACTTTGTATGTGTTCATAAATCATTTGCAGTAGCTGTCTGGTTCAATGATTTATCCTCCTGGGGTACTCTAGGACATGATTTGTGACTCTGGGCATCCCCCTTTACAGTATTTAATGTTTTCAGTCAACTTGCTAATATGAAGTATTCTTTCTCTAAAGCTACCAGATCTGCCACTTCATGTTTTAGGTGAGTATCTGCATGCTTGTTTTTATACTCCTAACCTTTAACATGGCTAATCCTTGTCAAACTCTGATACAGAAAAAGCAATGGCTTGGCATTAATAGAACCATTGTGTCTTAAAATCAGTAGTGCCACAGTGGGATGTGAGGGCTATCTGGCTGTGACATCTGTGACCCATTGATCACAAGGGTTGATTCAGCCCATCTGGCTGGCTAGGTGAGTGTCCCCTTCCACCCTCAACGCTGCTTGTGCGTCCCTCCCGAAGCCGCGTGCTTTGTGACGAGGACAGACAACCACCCCGATAGAGGAGGACCCTTCCTCAGTCAAGGGTATAGGAGTAGCTGCACTGCCCTGCTAGAACCTCCAAACAAGCTCTGAATACCGCCACAGTGAATGATACAATAAATGGCAGTGAAGGATATGATAAATGTTTCTACCATTTTTCCTACTCTTGCTAATGACTCATACTTGCAGTTTGGCAAGAAACTCATTTATGGAATTAAAGAGTTGAAAGGTTGCAAACAATGATTGTGTCTTTGGTTCCTAATGAAATTCAAAGTGGTCTATTCCCACATTTAGATGCCAAATAAATTGAAGTACAAATAATAATTAAAATATTTAATTTCTAGGTACAACAAAGTATGCGTTTTGAAGATATATGGAGGTTGTGAACAATGTTTTTCAAAAACTTGTCATAGAAGATGACTGAAGAAAATTGCATGTAACCAAGGTACTGTGTAGTCTGCCTCCTTTCTCAATAAAGGGCGGTAGCCAAAATGTGTAATAATACAGATAAGCTTAATAGCTGGCACAATGATGACTTAAATTTTTGCCGTTTACCCAGCAGAGGGTTTCTTTGAAGAAATCATTTTAAGACTGAGATGCCAGTAGTCTAATGATGATGTCAATTACTGAATATAGAGCAGTTTTTTATGGAAATGAGTGAAATATTTCTCTTTGGCATATAGGTAGCTGCAGATGAATGTATAAGTCCTTTGGCAGTGGTGTTTAAAAATACTTCATTGCCTCTTGTAAGTAATTATGACTTCTCAACCAACCACACCTATTGATAGTTCAGAACTATCTGATAAAACTACAGGGCTAGAATCAATTCCTTTTGAAGTTGCCTTTGTATTTCTGGGTTATGGTTTTCTTTTCTCAGCATTAATTTTTTGAGGGGGCACTTGCTAGTGAAGTTACTGATTTTCACTGCTCGTTTTTTCATTTGGAGGTACAGCATGCGATGCTTTAGAAGGAACAATGAAGACATGGTCAAGAACACATGAACAGAAGCAAATGATGAAAATATTTGATGTTGAAAAATTCACAAATTATGTAGAAAGATAGACTTGACTAATTGTAACTGCTGAATAATAAATTGTTTTCTTTAAAATATATCCTCTTGAAAGCATCTCTGTTCTTAATTTTTAGTCAGACTTATTTTCAATCTGCTTTAAGGACACTTGTCAAACATTAGCTCATTTGTGGGTAGTGATTCTTAATTGAAGTGGACAACTGGAGAGTCATTTCTAGTGCCTTTTTAGGTTTTGGGGAATTTCTTGCCCTAATAATTGCACTCCCTGCTATTGTACCTAAAAAATGGCTGATGGGAATTTCCTAAGCTCTTTAAATGCTTTTAGTTGGCCCTTAGAAGTAAAGGTTTCACCTTTCTATGACCTACAGATTTTTATTTTTGTGAAAAAAAAGAAAGTAATACCCTATAACAAGTAATAACTAACAGTATGCTGTTTTTTCTTTTGAAGATAGTTACTGACAGGCCACCAGTCTATCAAGGACTAAAAATTTATAAGAACTTTAAAATTTATTTCCTATCCATGTGAAGCCTTATATATAACTAAATTGTTTACCATGTTGACTCCATACTTTATAGATGAAATGCTTTTATCAGGATCATGGTTTGCACGTGGCAGGCTCAGTTAAACTAATTGTAAAGCAGCATCCTAATCACTTGCCATTAGAGGCAACATTTAAAAACCATAGTTTTTTCCTTCCTAGTGTTTGGAACTTGGCAATTACAAAATTGAGGCTATAGTACAGATCCTGTAGTTTTTTTGTTTTTGTTTTTGTTACGTGGGTACTGGGAGTCGAACTCAGGACCTTGCGCTTGCCAGGCAGGCGCTTATACTGCTGAGCTATATCACCAGCCCCTGTAGTTTTTATAGGAGTTCAAAAAACACTATTTTGCCTCCATCCTATCCAAAAAAAAAAAAAAAAATGTAGATCAGTGTGAAGGCTCTGGGTTAAATACCCAGTACCGCCAAAAAAAGAAAAGTTTTATGACATTCGTATGTTTTGATGTCCCCACTGTTTTCAAAACAAACCCCAGAAGCGGAGGCCAGATGCAGTGGTACATACCTGTAGTCTCAGCTACTTGGGAGGCTGAGGCAGGAGGGTCACTTATTTCCCCCAAGAGTTCAAGGCCAGTCTGGACAACACAAGACCCCCATCTCAAACAGTAAGGTTTGCAAATTGTCTTTGTCTTTTTTTTTTTTTTTAACGTGGGTACCAGGAGTCAACCTCAGGACCTCGTGCTTGCCAGCAAGCACTTGTGCTGTTGAGCGATATCACCGGCCCTTTTTTTTTCCTTTATGTGGGTACCAGGAGTCGAACTCAGGACCTTGCGCTTGCCAAGCAGGCACTTATGCCACTGAGCTATCTCATCGGCCCTTGTCTTTGTCTTTTGGAACTTAAAACCCTTTAGGATGAGGGCCAATTTATAAATTACTGATTCCTTGACTCCATTTTTTCCCATTTAACTTAACATGGAAAATTCAAGGGATTGTATTCCACATTTGGAATTTCAGGTCATATAAGTTTGGCAACTTCACAAATGTTAAAAATGGTTTAATTTGAAGGGAAATAAAGTATTACCATCTTGTGACAAGTAGAATGAACTACATAAGTTACCATTTTCCATAATGCAACATTTATTTTTATCTCTTCATCTCTGATACATTAGGCTAAACAGAAATCTCAGTGAGTTTTTTTTTTTTTACCCCTTGGTACTGGAGACTGAACCCAGGGCGCTCTACTAGCGAGCTATGTCTCAGCCCATTTTAAAATTTTTAATTTTCATTTTTGTGACAGTCTCACTAAATTGCCCAGGCTGGCCTCCAACCTGTGGTCCTTCTGCCTTAGCCTCCAGAGTAGGTGGGATTATAGGCATGTGTTACCACCACCCAGCCACAAATTTTTAAAAATAGGATTTTCCTTGGCAACTTCATTTTAAACTGTCCCCATACTTCTAAGTTTTATAATTATGCTGTTGGGTTTAGAAGTTTAGACTAGTGTTTATCTCAGCAATTTATTTTTAAAGGACCACATTTTGGGCCAGTGAAGTCCTGAGTTTGATTCCAAAAAAAGGACCACATTTTATATTTTTTAAATGATATAATGTACTCTTGTAGATGGTATTATCTGAAGCATTACTTGAAAACCATTCAAATATAGTTTTTCCCATTGCTTAAGTAGGAGTGAAAAATTTTCCTCACATTGCTTATTCATCACTAGAAAAAATAGTTCCAGGTCCATACGTGGCAATAAACTGTTGAAGCTGTTTTTGGCACTTAGTCAGATAGAGATCCCTTTGTTCTAAATACTCTTCATTATACAGTTCAAATGGAAATACTGCATTTGGAGCAACACCAAATGCAGTGGCTCCTAAAAGAAAGAAAGAAATATAATGTAAATGGGAAATATTCCTTAACATGCTAACTTAAATTATATTTTCAACCAGAATAGTGAAGGTTTTTGCATTTTGGTTTTTTTTTTTTTTGGGTGTGTGTGTGTGTGAAGGTATCACCATGTATTTCAGCCTCCTGAGTGCTGGAATTACAGTATAGGTATGTGCCACCATGCCTGCCTTCTAGTGATTTTAGAATCAAGTTCTGACCTATTCAGTAGAATAATTATTTAAATCTGACCTTTTTTTGAAACCCAAAATGAGGCCTCAGTACAGTATAAGACCAAGTCTACATACCTACCTAGTTCTGTATCTACTTCCCTCCAGTAAAATCAGGAAGTGACCAGTTGGAACAGTGTGTTCTGGATCTGATCTCTGTTCATATTTTTCATATTTCTAAGGTCTTACCTCATTGGTCCCCCCACCCCGCCTTTTTTTTCTTGCTATGTTGTCCAGGCTGGTCTCAGACTGCAGGAATGTACTACCATGTCAGGTGTTGCTTGCTTTCTGTAGTATGAGTTCACTATACGTCATATGACTTTAATACCTTATGTATTTTTAAAAGTACATATCCCTTATTGGACTATACCTTCTCCAGCTAAATTCTCCATTTCTTTCCTAATCTTTACAGCCAACATCTCAGAGTTTATGTGTGATAATGGTCTCCTACAACCTCAAGGTTACTAAATGTAATCTTAAACTCAGTAGCATGTAATATAGCCGGCCAGTCTGCTCCTTTGGGAAACCCTCTTTCTTGGCTTCTGTAACACCACACTGCATTTTCCTTCTACATTTTAGCTCCTGCTTCTTAGTCTCCTTTGTTAATTCCTCAACTCCCATTTCTAAATACTGAAATTCTTCAAGGTCAGTGCTGGAATTCTCTGTAGTCTCTAGATGATTTCATCTACTCCGCTTTGCTAATTATTGCTAAATTATATTTCTAGATTAGAACTCTTAAATCCACATTCTTTTATCTATTGATACCTCTGTAGGGTATCATATACATATCTATATGTTTCTTTCTGCCTTTCTTCCCAGTCTTGGTAAATGGCACCATGACTCATCTAGTTGCTCAAAGAATAAACCAGAGAGGTTTCCTTAATTCCTCTCCTTCCCCTTACCTCTGCCCTAACTCCTAATTTAGTTCATGAACAAAACCTATTGGTTTTTGCATCTAATATGTATCCCTAATTTCTTTTTTTTTTTTTTTTTTTTTTTTTTTTTTTGGGTACGGGGGGTCGACCTCACGACCTCGCGCGCCAGCAGGCGCCCGTGCCGCTGAGCGATATCACCGGCCCTTTTTTCGTATGTGGGTTCCGGGAGTCGAACTCGGGCCCTCGCGCTTGCCGGGCAGGCGCTTAAGCCGCTGAGCCATCTCACCGGCCCTGTATCCCTAATTTCTATTTCTACTACCCCTACCTAGTCAAAACTCCTGTTATCAATTGCCTTGGACTGTGACAGCAATTTCCTGATTGACTGTCTCACCACCTTAACCCCCTCCAGTTCATTCTCTACATGCACTAACACAGTGACGGCAAACTTTTTATTTTTATTTTATTTATTTTTTTTTTTTTTCGGCAAACTTTTTAGAGCTTTCAATGATAACAGCCTGGTTAGGCACGCATGCCATAGGTTCACCACCACTAAGACAATGATATTTCACAAATACAATTGATCATATTAGTTATCTGCTGAAAGCCTTTCTGTGGCTTTCCATTGTATTTGGAAGAGAATCCTGATTTTCTACCATGGTCTGTGAGGCTCTGTGGGATCTGGCCCTCTTTTCCTCTCCAAACTTAACTTGGACTATTCTGTTTTGTTTAGTATATTTTAGCCACCCTAGCCTCTTCCATTTTCTTGAAAGCACCTACGTAAGTAGTTTCCCTCTATCTGGATTTTTATCCCTCAGGTTAAATAAATAACACTTCCTGAGAGAGACACTTCCTAAAAACTCAATGTAAGCCAGGTGTGGTGGCACACACCTGTAACCGCAACACTCTGGAGGCTGAGGCAGGAGGATCACTCTGAGTTTGAAGCCAGCCTGAACTGCATAGTGAGACCCTGTCTCAAAAAAAAAAAAAAAAAAAAAATCAAGGTAAGTACTTTTATTATTATTCTTTGTAACAACCGGTTTTCTTTACAGTGTCTTGCTCAAATTGTACTATACATTAGTATATTTACTTTTTTTAATGTCTATTTTCTCACTAGTCTATAACTACTACCCAGGTAGAGACTTTGTTTTTCCGTGACTGTATTATATTAGAGGCTTAGTACCTAGTTGTCATTCAATAAACATTTGCTGACTCACTGAATAAAATAATCATGAATACTTAATTCAAATAATGATAATTATAAGAGAGCACATAATACTCATTTTAATATATCAGTCCTTAAATTATAATTAACCATGAAGTACCTTCACAGTTTTCTTTTAATGTATACTTTAATATATGGTATACAAGTAATGGAAAAAGAGGGCAAATTAATTTTATACTTAAGGTACCATAGAATCGTTAGGAAACCCAGATGTGGCTTTATATAAATCTGCCTCTACTTCTCATGTCAGTTCCTATCCAAGAAGAATATCCTTTGGTAGGGATCACTTTCTTTTACATTTCAAATGCATTTAAGGAGCTCTTAATATTGTTTTACTTCAGACTTAAAAATCAATATACCTAACTGGAATTCATTATGAAAACAAAAGTAACTCAAGGGGGAAAGTCATATAGTTTTATTTCCCTCAAATGCTTCCTTAAATGCTTCAAGGAAGTCTTCAAAAATAGCCAGTAAAAATATTCTCTCATAGTCTACCAAAGGAGTCCTTAATATTGTAACATCATAGTTAGTAAATCCAAAGACACATATTACAGAAACCCAGATGTCTCTTAACAATTGATGATATGTCATAGTAAAATAGGCAGCATTTTTTTCTTCATGATAAAATAACGTGTCTTCACCTTGTTTAAATAAGAATGTAAAGATGAAGCAAATTATATATCTTTCCTATTATCTTTGTATTGGTTGAAAACCAGTATTTTTATTGTTTTGCAAATAAAACTAGTTCATAATGACAGTCTTTTCTGGTAGTCATCAATGTCTTAAGACATTTCATAAAATTTACAACCTACCTCCCTAGGAAAGGGCACACACATACAAATTGTGTATAATGTAGGGATTCACAATCCCCTAGGACTCCAAGCATCCATTTATCATAGATTAAGAATGCTTGATTTAGACAGTTATAGAATATGGTTCAAATGGATCTTTGTGACAGCACATTTGAACACAAACACACAGAAAAGCCAGTGTTAAAATGGTTTGAAGGATGATATGTAATTTAATGAAAACTTTGTAAGATTTAACTCTACTTACCCTTACGTTAGGGGTCTTTTGTATTTTTATTAGCAAGAGCCTAGTATGTGTCATTCATTTTAAATGACTGAGCACTGTAGTCAGTATTAAATCTAGCAATTCAGAGAGGTGGCAATTTTGGTTATGCGCCTAACTCCACTATGGAGGATTGCTTGACAAATACACCATTATTTCAAAAATGATGGTACATTAAATAATTTAATGTGTTGTATTAAGTACTTTTCCCCCGGGAATTCTTTAATCAAACAAAATTTCAAGTATAAAAATAAGCTATGCATAATAAACAATATTAGATAATACTACTATAAACAATAAATGCATTCAAATCAAACAAATCTTAATTTATAATTCTTTAATATTTAAAAGTATATAATTTTTATGTAGTAGTTTAATACAGAATGTTTAAATTATTTGTAGGGATCATTAAAAATTTATTACCATATTTCAATGTGAGAGATGTTTCAAATAACAAGGTTGCAATTAGTACATCTTCTTTGAGCACTTTATTCCTTAAGTTTAATCGTGTATGGGCTTCAGATAAAGAAACTCTAAAAAAAGAAAATTCATATAATGAAAGTATGTTGATGTTATAAAAATACATGTACTTCGGTAGAAACAGACTAAGACATATATGGACATTAACCACACATTAAAGATCAGCCCATTCTTACCTTAGAAAAATTTTTTCCTACCAACTTAAATAGAATGTTACAGAACAAGTATCCTGATTTATCGAAGAGTTTGTTTCTACCCTGCTTCCATTTATCGTTCCACAACCATCCATCTCCACCCCTAGTTCTGTTTGGATACAGATACAGATACAGTTGGGAAAATAAACCTAATTAAATATCTTGATATTTTCATCCAGTTCTTTACCTATCTGAAGTCCTCATAGAAATTTGTAATTTCAGTGTTGAAAGGGATCTTGCTTGGTGTGCAAAGTTATCAGATAAGTGAATTTCCTTTACACATCCTGGGCTACTCATTTGAACCTCTCCTAGGATTCATTACTTCATGAGACAATCCATTTATTCTCTCTCTCACACCCTCCCTCCCTTCTGGGAATTGAAGCCAGGAGCACTCTACCCCTGAGCTACATCCCTACCCTTTTTTATTTTTTGAGACATGGTCTCACTAAATTATTCAGGCTGGGCTTGAACTTTCTGAATAGCTAGGATTACAGGTACTGAAGCCAGACACAGAAAGATAAATCCTGCATGTTCCTTCTCATTTGTGGAAGCTAAACAAAGCCAACCTGAATGTAGAATACTGATTACTAGAGATTGGGAAGGTGGGGGAGAAGGTTGGATTTGATCAGCTAAATGTATATATGGAAATAGCACACTGAACCCCATTAATATGTTCAATTAATACATGTTATTAAATTAACACTGCCCTATCTTTAGCTCAGTATAGGCAAACTGAGGCTATATGAGTTTAAATACAAAATTTTACTATACACAAAAAACACATCATGAGAAATCTTTCAAAACTTTTTTTTTTTTTTTTTTTTTTCTTTATGTGGGTACCGGGAACCGAACTCATGACCTTGCACTTGCCAGGCAGGCACTTATACCACTGAGCTATATCACCGGCCCTTAAAACTTTGAAGCAGTATAATTTGATCTGAATATTTTAAAAATTACTGCAAAAAATGGAAAGCATTATATAATTCTGTTTATTATCAAATTGATTTCTACCTTACCTTATCTTTTGAAGTTTTTTTCAACTCTGTGAAATTATACAGCTGGGGAAATTAACATATCTATATCTTATAGACCTATATTTGATATTTCCTTCCAGTCCTTCATCTTTCTTTTTTTTTTTTTTTTTTTGTGGGTACTGGGGGTCGACCTCAGGACCTCTTACACCAGCAGGCGCCCGTTTCACTGAGCGATATCACCGGCCCCTTTTTCGTATGTGGGTTCCGGGAGTTGAACTCGGGCCCTCGTGCTTGCCAGGCAGGCGCGTACGCCACTGAGCCATCTCACCGGCCCACCTTCGTCTTTCTTACAGTAGTAAGATACTGTATTATTTACTCCTGGTTCTGCTTCATAATTTGTTTGAGATTATATTTAAAATTATATCAAGTGAAGTAATGGTCTGTCAATAGGGAACTGTATAAATTATGGTAAAGCTATGTCACAGTATTTCTCATCACAGCATAGTAAAACTGGTGCAGCTATTAAAATAGTGATTTTTTTTCTGTACATGATTCCATTTGGGCAATTCATATGAAAAATTCTATATATGTTTAACATTAATTTTTAAATGGATTTAAATAAAATATATGTTTATATATACATTAACATTTGAGTGGATAATTTCTAGAAAGATACATAAAACCTGTTAATAGTGATTATCTATGGTAAGTGAGGCAAGAACAGGTAAGATTAGTAGGATACTGTACTCATCATTTTAGACTTTTATAATGTCCATACTTTGTTTTACAATAAAAATTATTTTTTTACTTGAAGGAACAGTAATAGGTGAAGGTATTAATGTACTTAAAAGTACAAGAAGCAATATACTTAAGAATTTTTTGTAAGTCCAACTACAACTTAGAATATAAACAGACACACTTTAAAAAGCAATTGTTTGCATTTGAAATCTGTGCTTTTCCCAGACACATCTCATACAAGGGATCAAATAAAAAATTTAGCGAAAAGAATTATTACAGGCTCAAGTGATATAAAAATATAATAAAAGAAATTGTTAAACCTTTTTAAATTCTTTGGAACAAGTTATAAACCAACCAACCCATAGTCAAACAAACAGAAACAAATAGATCAGCAAGTTAAAAAAATTAAACACATCAATTAGAAGTCAATTCTGGCCTTAACATTTTGAATCGAATACCTACAAATATTTTAATGCAGATGCTGACAGTTTTGATCCATATGTAGAATCTGTTCTGATTCTGCGACTTGCTAGATAATAACCATGAATCATTCTTTCTGCCTCCAAGCTGAATTCTACATTCAAATTCTTTGCAAAAGCCAGTAGCTAGATTAAAAGTGAAAATTTAAGAGATTTAAGTTTTATTATAGAATCTATATAAAAATAAGTATAGTATAACAATAAAGTATACTAGTGCCTTATTATTTAGTTTCATATGTTAAAAATTGAGTATATGGGGACTTTTTTGCAGTCAGCGCTTTAAATTATAGTTTTCTACTTGCAAAGAATATTAAAGTTTACCTAGAACAATCTCCTTCACAGTGCAGAAATGTTCTATGCAGTGTATTTGAATGATTAGCATATCTTTGCTTCCCGTGGGAGAAAGATTCACCTCCTCCAGAAGCTTATTTCTCTTTTGAATACCTCCAATTATTTGAAAGTTTATTTCCTCATAACTCTTTTATTTCCAGATTTTTTTACTACCTGGTTTTGTACTTTTTTAATTCACAGAGCAAAAAGGAAAAATTAACTATAAGATATATAGATATATATCAGAGGAGAGGGGCACAAAAATGTATACACACTTCAGGAAAAAAATAGTATGTTTTTCAATAGATGGTGTTATCCTCATATGGGGGACCCTAGAGGATGTCATATACCTCAGAAAATCCACTGCACTGCTGGCCTGTAGAGAAAAAATCGAAAATGCATGTGCAGCAATCTCAGTGATCAAGGTTACCCAAGCTGCAGTTTGCCATACTAATAAATGTCTGGAAGCTAATGGCTATCACTTTGAGCACCTCTTGTAATTGTAGAGGCCAAAGGTTACTTGTATTAATCTCATGATGTCTCAGTAAATTTAGTATTAGTATTAAGATATTTATACAAGTTTTTCTTTTCTGAAGTATGTGTGTATACTTTTTTGGCAGACTGTATATGTGTATAAATTTTTTTCGGACCCCTCTCTGTCTCTCTCTGTCTCTGTCTCTGTCTCTGTCTCTGTCTCTGTCTCTCTCTCTCTCTCTCTCTCTCTCTCTCTCTATATATATATATATATATATATATATATATATATATATAGGTCTTTTCCTGTATTGGAGATTGAACCCAAGATTCTTCTCACTGAGCTACATCCTAAGCCCATTTATTTATTTATTGTAGGGGGCACCGGGAGTCGACCTCAGGACTTCACGCTTCCCAGTAAGTGCTTGTGCCGCTGAGCATCACCGGCCCCTTTTTTTCCTTTATGTGGGTACTGGGAGTTGAACTGAGGACCTCACGCTTGCCAGGAAGGTGCTTACGCCGCTGAGCTATCTCACTGGCCCTTATTTTTTGAGACTGCATCTTGCTAGCCCCTAGATTTCCAGGCTGGGCTCAAAACTTGAGATCCTCCTGCTTCAGCCTCCCATATTGCTGGTTTTTTATTTTGAGTCAGGGTCTCACTAAATTACTAGATTGCCTAGGCTGGGCTTATTTTTTAAAGTTTCATATATTAAAAATTGATTAGGGCCGGTGAGATGGCTCAGCGGCTTAAGCGCCTGCCCGGCAAGCGCGAGGGCCCGAGTTCGACTCCCGGAACCCACATACGAAAAAGGGGCCGGTGATATCGCTCAGCGGCATGGGCGCCTGCTGGCGCGCGAGGTCCTGAGGTCGACCCCCCGGTACCCACAAAAAAAAAAAAAAATTGATTAAATATATGGGCCCTTTTTGCAGTCAGTGAGCACTTTAAATCATATTTAAATATTTGATCCTCCTGCCTCAGCCTCCCAAAGTGCTAGGATTACAGGTGTGTGCTACCACATTCAGCTTAATATTTATATTTTAAATACAATCTTTTTAAAAAGTATATGGATATATTCTGGGTTGGGCATGTCCTGGATTGGATGCCTCTTGTCATTACTCTCCTTATAGTCAATAATTCTCTCCAGTCCTATAAACTGTATAGTAATACTACTAAGAGTATCAGAAGCCCTAAGTTTTATCCTGTGGTGGCACAATGATGTGCCATCTATATCATCCTTTAGGAAAGGACTCGTTGCCTCAGCTACTGGGAGTGGTTTCCAGTGGCCAGCCCCTTCAGGGATTTCCTCAGGAGAGCTGATATCATATGACCGGTTGGGGCAGAAGTAGGTGCTATGAAGCTCCTGTAAAGCTGGATGGCTCTGATGAGTCCAGAGCTCCTTGTAGGGCCAGCACAGGCTAACACTGGGCCTGCATGGCAGCTTGACTTCTCCCTCTGCCCAGTCCTGTTTCCTTTCTTCCTCATATACTGATAGAACACTCCCTAATACACATTAGCACACTACACTGCCTTCTGGACAACAAAGTCAACTTTCTGGAGTGCTCAGGCTAATTTTTGTTGCTTGGAAAATTTACCTTCCAAGGAACCATTGTCACTATTTCATTGGCCTGGTAATATCTACTGTTCTCTACAGTCTGACAAATCGAGGCTTATTGATTTGTCAATTGCCACATCCCTAAGAATCCCTAATATAATTTCTGTTCTAGTCAAGCTGGTCTTCTCAGTTTTCTATATATATTCATTTCAACTTTTATCTCTTTGTTCCTATTGTTATTCCTGCTTAGAGCACCTTTCCTTGCCATCTAAATTTTATCTTTTCCTAAGGCCCTAGCTATAGTCCCATCTCCTCCATGAAGTCTTCCTAAGTCTCGCATTCTACGTTACTTTTTTTTTTTCTGTCTTTTTGAGACAGGGTTTCGCTATGTGGTTCCAGCTGGTCTTGAACTCAGTTTGTAGCCCAGGCTGGCCTTGAACTTGCAGTGATCCTCCTGCCTCAGCTTCCCAAGTGCCAGGATTACAGGTGTGCACCACCACACCCAGCCTTGCATTCTACATTATTACCTTCATTTCTGAATTCTTAAAATAATTATAGTCAGCACCACTCATTTTAGCACGTAATGTTTTTCCTTATATATCTTGTTTTTATCTCAAGTAATATCCCAGTACTCACACAAAAAAAATAATAATAAATAAATAATAAATGATTTAGAGAAAAAACTTTCTATTTCTGGGTGAATATAAAAGAACAGAAGTAGGGCCGGTGAGATGGCTCAGCGGCTTAAGCGCCTGCCCGGCAAGCGCGAGGGCCCGAGTTCGACTCCCAGAACCCACATACGAAAAAGGGTTCGGTGATATCGCTCAGCAGCACGGGCGCCTGCTGGCGCGCGAGGTCCTGAGGTCGACCCCCGGTACCCACAAAAAAAAAAAAAAAAAGAACAGAAGTAAACTTATATATATGAAGTACTCAATAAGTACTAGACCATTAAATCCATAGGGTTTTTTGTTGTTTTCCAGGGGAAAAATGGGCAGAAATGCCTGTGGATTATTACTCTGTTCATATTTAGTATCCTAGAAAATAACTATTCTTATTTACTAAGAAAAATAAAATTGACTGAAACATAAATATTGTTTTTCTATTCTAAGCTGTGTAAATAAACAACACTTCTAATTCACTTTTAAGTCCACTTCACCTCTCAACCTTTTACTCATGCAGTATGGTTACAAGGAAGGCAAGTATGAAGAAAAACTTTTCTATTAATAGCTATGGACTCTCGCTTCACTTTATCCCCTACCTCTTACTGTATCCTGCACAGATTCTTCATTATGAACAAATTTCTGAATAGTAAAAGGTTCCCATTATAAATACATGCATGGGGCCAATGAGATGGCTCAGCGGCATAAGCGCCTGCCCAGCAAGCGCGAGGTCCTGAGTTCGACTCTTGGAACCCACATAAAGGAAAAAAAGGGCCGGTAATATCGCTCAGTGGCACAAGTGCTTGCTGGCAAGCGTGAGGTCCTGAGGTCGACTTCCGGTACCCACATAAAAAACAAAATAAAACAGGCATGCCTTTAATAGCTATGACAATTATTACTAAATTTATATTATCTGCTCTTAGAACTTGCTACACGTCTTCTCTGAACATGCCACACGTCTTTATAATGTCAGAACATTATGGGTTGGTGAGTCATGCTAGGTACTGTCAAAAATCAGAACTCTGATGTTGTAGCTTTTGTCTAGATGTCCCCCCAAAACCTCATATGGTCATAAGTGTGGCTTTTTGGAGATGGCTGGATCTAGGATATGTGATCCTGCGGTTAATGGTGTGATGCTGGAATTAAGGGTGCCCCTCCTGGGTATGAGTGCTACCTGCCATTAGGGCGGTTGGCCTGGATAGAAAGTGGGACAGAAAAGGGGCTACTGCTGTCACTTTGCTCCTTTGCTGCCTTCTGTCTGCTCTGCTTTACCATGGACTGTTTCTCCTATGGAATGCCCCTCTGCCATGCCACCCTGCCTTGGAGCCAGCTGACTATGGACTGAAACCTCTACAATCCGTGAGCCAAAATAAACCTTTCCTCCTTTAACTTTGGGTGTCAGGTATTTTTTCTCAGCAATGGGAAAAGTAACTAAGATAGATGGCATTCTTAAAAGGGAAATCCCTTTGAATCATTTGTAAAATTTAAATAATTTTTTATTATACAACCTATCATTTTCTGTAAAAATACTCTATTTCGTTTTTCTTTTCATTCAGATTCTTTGAGCTATGGTAATGTGGACAGTGGTACGAAGAATAAATTCAACACTTTGATACCCATTTTCTTACACAGTTGTTAAATTATAATCCCAAATAATTTCTAGACAATGTCCTTAAAATGTTTAACATCTGGAAGCAAGTTGGAGTGAAAGAATCCTGAATGAAGAAAATTGTGTGGTCAAAGACATTTCTATTTAAATTGAGAAACAGTAACACAAGAATTCTGGGTAATCATCCTATCTACCTTTACCTTTTCAAAATCTTCTGTAGTGAACTGTTTAGAAGCTAAATTAAGTAGCCCTTCGGGATCAGTGGCTTTCTTTAAGGTATGTTGCACAGTTGGAAGAAGTGGGTGACAAGGAGAAGATTCATTGCAGTTAATCAGTAATCCAAATGCTTCCACAAAGTTAGCTGGAATCAAACTGCAATCCTACATCAAACCAAAATGTAACAGGTAAGCAGTAAGCCTTGAAAACTTTGGAAAAATTAATTACAAATTTATCACAATATATATAACTTATTTACTTATTAACAATACTGCATGAGTAAAAGGTTGACAGGTATCAACATTTTATTATTAATTAAAATTTAAAGCAATTTTTCAATGGCCTGGGGACTTGTAGACAGCAAATGTTTTTTTAAAAAGCTCTTATTTAATACTTTTTTTACACATTATTTATTAAAGACTTCTAACTACTGATTCAAATGGAAATTTCTGTTGAGTAAACATCTTATTTGCATAACTAAAAAAAACATTAAAAACTTTAGGGATGTACCTCAGTAGAGCACTTGCCTATCATGCTCAAGGCCCTGGGTCTGACCCTAGCACCACAGACACACACACACACACACACACACACACACAATTAAATTTAAACAACTGAGTCACTATTTAGTTGTAGTACTTAATATAGAAATGGGTTAATAACAAAAAATTAAAAAGACATATTAAAATTTGTGACTAAGTTCCCTGAACACCGTTCTAATAACAAATATGTACTTTACCGTCTGACCAATTAGAGTGTTGGTTTTCTGTGCATTTCTCCTTGAAGATGAATCCATATCAACAAAAGACCAAAAACTGCACTGAACTGGAAAAGTCATTTGTTGATCTGTATCATCCCCAAACTTCTTTCCTGGGATGTATACTGTAATGCTTCTGCTCTCCAGAACTAAGTCAGAAGACATTATCCTTTTATTATTTAAGTTCATTTTTGCCTATATGTCTACAAGTTAATTACAATATTACATAAAATTTTACTGTTTAAATTTTAGAGAATGAAAACACATTGTTGTGAGAGAGAATACTAAATTAGAACACTTGACATAAAAAGAAGACAAAAAAAATTGAATGTTTATAATGTCATGTCCCATGATTGATGAGAACTACCAGTCCAAAGCACGTAGGTAGACTTATAGTTGGGTACCTGGGTGGAATAAGCAGAATGCTAGGAGATTGGGTATATAGTGCAGGCTTACAAGGGAGGCTGAAATTAACTAGTGTCCCTTTAGATGGAAAATGATAGAAAGTGGGTCATGCATTTGGGAAAGTGTAAGGAAAAGACAAGAATATGAACTACAATGACTGGGGCTAATATATTTCAAAATCAACATGTTAAAAATAAAAGCCATCATTTAATCCTCCTGTCCCCCATGGCTTTGTTTTCATTATTTCACAACTGATGGCATACCATTCATCCACTTAAAACCAAACAAACCAAAGCACCAAAGTGGAAACTTGCTGTTTTTCCCTTTCTATCCTTCCTTCACTCTTTATAACCATCCAATCTATGGATTTAACTCTATTCTACATCCCAAATACTTCTCAAGTTAATCTTTTAAAATTTATAACAACTGTCTTTTGTATCCATGTTTATCTTTCTCTTAGGTCATATGATAAATGTATATTTAACTTTATAGAAACTTCCACAGCAGTTTTCAAAATGGCTGTACCACTTGATACTCCTACCAACAATATGTGAGTATTCAGGTATTCCAGATCCTCAGCAATAGTTTTTGTTGTCAGTCTTTTTAATTTTTACCATTGTAGTAGGCAGGACAAATGACATAATTTGTGGAGCCCACTGTAAAACAAAAATCTGGGCCTCTTGTTTAAAAAGCAAGAATAATATTGCTGTTAAAGAACTAATATACAAAGCTTTTTTCTTTAAAAAAGATTTTATTACACATAAAATGTAATGGGGTGATATGGAGAAATTGTACCCCTCATGAATTACTGGTGGGAATATACAATGGTGTGGTTCCTGGGGAAAACAGTATGACAATTCCTCAAAAAGTTAAACATTAAAGTGAGGTATGGTGGTGAATGCCTATAATCCCAGTACTATGGGAGGCTGAGGCAGGAGGATCACAAGTTTGAGCCCAGCCTGGGCAACTCAGCAATTTATGAGACCCTGACTCAAAATTAAAAATAAAGATACACCTCAGTGCAGAGTCCCTGGGTTCAATCTCCAATATCACATAAACATACAAAAGAGAAGTTAAGCACTAAAGTACCATAGGATCCAGTAATTCTACTCCTAAGTTATATTCAAAAGTGTTGAAAGTAAGGACTCAAACAAACATATTTACAATCAATGTGCATAGCAGCATCATTGACAAAAACCAAAAGGTGGAAACAACCCAAGTATCCATCAACAGAAGAATGGATCTTTTAAAGTGGTATCTATGATATTATTCCACCATAAAATGGAATAAATACTATTAATAGGCAAGTACACAGTGACAGGAAGTACACTAGAGCTTACCAGGAACTGGGGGGGGAGCCAGGGGGTTAGTGTTTAATAGCTATAGTTTCTATTTGGGATGATGAAACAGTTATGGAAATGGACAGCTGGGAAAGTTAACCAATACTGTGAGTGCACGTAGTGCCACTGAATTATACATTTTTAAATGGTTAAAATAATAAATCTTATATGTATTTTATCACAATAAAAAGGAATGAAGTACTGATACATGCTATAATATGGATGAAACTCAAAACCATTGTGTTAAAGAATCCAGTCAGAGGAGACTATATATTGTATAATTTCATTTATATCAAATGTTCAGAAGAGGTAAATCTATAGACACGGAAGACAAGTCTGGTTCAAACAAAGTATGGTTTCTTAGGTCTATTACTGAACCCTCTTCTCAGCTGAAGATGTGCTGATACAAAATATGAACACTAAATTACAGTGTACTCATGGTGCATGGAAGGTCAGTGAGAATCAAATCCAAAACAAATTAGGTGTGTTATGGAAGCTGTATAAGATAATGCTATAACAGGATAGCAAGGTACTGTCTACACATACACAGATGCATTTTCTTGTGTTTGTGCTTAAGCTCCATTGTCTCATTGAACATCCTTGCAAAATACAAGTTCAAAGATAAAGTTATTAAAAAGTTGGAGATGGTGACAGTAGACTTTTCAACCAGGTTCCAGACTCCTCTGAGGGCAAGTGCTTGTTCCATACCCTGGATCATTGAGTATTGGTATCTCATTGTGGTTTTCCTTTTAATTTTCCTGATGATTCATGATGTTCACCACCCTTTCATGTTCTTTGTGTTTATTTTTAATATCCTGCTTTGTGAAGTTACTATTGAATTCTGTCTTAGTTACTTTTCTTGTTGCTGAGACAAAATACCAGACACACAAAATTAAAGGAGGAAAGGTTTATTTAGCTCACAGTTTGTAGAGGTTTCAGTTCAACAGCTGACTCCAAGGCAGGGTGGCATGGCACACAAGCATCACAGAGGAGCAACAGTTCATGGCGGGCAAAGCAAGCAAGAGACAAGACAACCCTCCTTCTGTCCCTTATATTGTATCCAGGCTACTGGGATTAGGGCAGTGCCAGTCCAATCAATGGACTGATTTAATCATCACCCACCTTTAATCCTAGCATCCTTAATCCTAGCATTGCACCATGAAACAGTCACACACTCTAGATTCAGCCACCTCTGAAAAAGCCCCACCCATGACTGCATGAGGCTTTGGGGGGACATCTAGACACAAGCCATAACAAAGTCTTCTGCCCATTTTTTTTTTAATGTTTTTGTTTTGTTGTGGTGCTTTAGTGCAAGGACCGCACACATGCTGGGCATATACTCTACCACTGAGCCCAAAGGTTGTATTTTAAGTTTCTGACTTATATTCTGGTTATATATCCTATGTAAAAATGTATGTATTGTCATTCTTTTCTTTGCCTAGCCACTCGTTTTTCTTTTTTTCTAGTATTTCTTTTTTCTTTTTCTTTTTTTGTGATACTAGAGATTTTGAACCCAGGGCCTTTGCATTGAGCTACACCTCCAGCCCTTTTTCTATTTTTTATTTTGAGGCAGGGTCTCACTAAGTTGCCCAGGGTGGGTTCAAACTTGCAGATCTCCTGCCTGAGCCTCCCAGAGTGCTGGGATTACAGATGTGCACTACCATGCCCGGTACTATTCATATTTTTTTCAATTCCTTTTTTTTAGTACATGTTTGCAATTTATGTAGTTTACAATCATTTTGGGGTGTGGTTACATGTACATATTACAGCTTGTTTCTTTTATAATCCCCTTCCCCTTCTCTACCCTGCCTCCTCCCCCACTGGTTTCCCTATCTCCTTTTTCATACTTGTTGATATTATTTTTCTAAGCTCATGTTATATTATATAATGTTTATATTAATTGGTGTTATTAGGCTCCTGTACATGGCACATCTTTATTCCACTCATTTATCCTTCCCCTCCTCCTCACCTCTTGCCCTTGTTCCCTTAGAACACTTCCCTATTGCAAGAGATCTGTCCTCTTGTCCCTTTCTGTTCATCCTATATCATTTTGTTTGTTTGTTTGTACTTTGCCTCACTCAAATGAGAGATACCATATGGTATTTAAGCTTGTGTGTCTGATTTATTTCATTCAACATTATATTTTCCAGGTGCATCCATTTTCCTTCAAATGTCTCAAATGTGTCATTCTTTGTACCTGAGTAGTATTCCATTATATATAAGATACCACATTTTCTTTGTCCAGTTGTCTGTTGATGGGTACATGGGCTGCTTCCAAGATTTAGCTACTATGAATCGCACTGCTATAAACATTGGTATGCATGTATCGCTGTAGTTTGATGACTTAAGCTCTTTGGAGAAGATACCTAGGAGGGGGCTAGCTGGTCATATGGAATTTCTAATGTCAGTTCTTTGAGAACTTTCCATACTGCTTTCCATAATTGTACTAGTTTGTATACCCAACAACAATGGAGAAGGGTTCCTTTTTCACCACAGCCACACCAGCATTTGTTATCATTTGATTTCCCAATGATTACCATTCTTTCCAGAGTAAGAAGAAATCTTAGCATTGTTTTAATTTGCATTTTTCTAATGGCCAGAGATGTTGAATATTGTTTCATGTATTTGTTGACCATTTGTATTTCTTCCTCTGTGAAGTGTCTGTTCATTTCTCTTGCCCATTTCTTTACTGGATCTTTAATTTTAGGTGGTTTAATTTTTTTCAGTTTTTTGTATATTCTAGATATTAGTCCTCTGTCTGAGAAGGAGCTGGCAAAATGTTTTTCCCATTCTGTAGGTTGTCTCTTCACTCCACTGGTTGATTCTTTTGCTGTACAGAAGCGTTTGAGTATGATATAATGCCACTTGTTGATCCTTCTGCTATTTCTTGTGCAACTGACGTTCTGTTTAGAAAATCCTTCCCTATATCTATGTCTTCAAGTGTTTTACCTCTTTTATCTTCCAGAAGGTTCAATGTTTTTGTTTTAATGTTTAGACTTTGATCCATTTAGATTTAAATTTAGTATATGGTGAGAGATAATGGTCCAGTTTCATTCTTCTGAAAACAGATAACTAGTTTTTCCAACACTACTTGTTGAGTAGGCTGTCTTTCCTCTAACATATGCTTTTGCACCCTTTGTCAAAGATCAAATAGTTAACTATGTCTGAAGAGGTTTCTGTATCCTCAATTCTGTTCCATTGCTCCACGTGTCTGTTTTTTTTTTTTTTTTTTTTGTGGGTACCGGGGGGACGACCTCAGGACCTCGCGCACCAACAGGCACCCGTGCCTCTGAGCGATATCACCGGCCCCTTTTTCGTATGTGGGTTCCGGGAGTCGAACTCGGGCCCTCGCGCTTGCAAGGCAGGCGCTTAAGCCGCTGAGCCGTCTCACCGGCCCCCACGTGTCTGTTTTTGTTCCAGTACCATGCCGTTTTTGTCACTATTGCTTTACAGTATAGCTTGCAATCAGGTATAATAATGCATTCTGCTTTGCTTTTGTTGCCCAAAATTGCTTTTACCACTCTGGGTCACTGTTGGTTCCATATGAATTTTAATGTTGTTTTCTCTAGATTTGTAAAGTATGCTACTTATATCTGTGTAAAGTATCCTACTTGTATCTATCATCTATCTATCTATCTCTATCTATCTATCTATCTATCTATCTATCTATCTCTCTATCTTTTAATTATATGTGGCCCCCTCTTTTTTCTCCTCTCTTTTTTTTGTGGGGGTACTGCAGGTTGGGGACTGGAGAAGTGAGGAGAGTTTGTGGCTTGTATGGAGCTTTTTAGTAGAATGTTGCCTCCCTGTGGATAGTTTTTAGCTTTGTATGTCCAGTGCTAGTATTTACTCCTGTTACTTAGTTTAAGTGATTTTGAATCTGTTCCTGTATTTTGCTGAAAGAATTTCTTCTATTTATAACAGGATCCACAGATTCAATATTACTTCTACGTGATAGTTCTTGCAGTTACTCTTTCCCTCTTTGTCTATTCTCTATGTCACAATATGATTGTTTATTATTTGTGGTTGTTCTGCAGTGAGGTAAGATGGGGTGGGGAGAATGGGGGCTGTTTGGATGAGCAGTGTTACGCATTAAGGGGGAGGTTTGAAAGGGACACTAGTGGTAGATTAGAAGAAAAGATTGATGTGGGGTCTGATTTTATTGGAGTACTTTTATTTATTTACTTTTTTTTTTTTTTTTTGTGGGTACCGGGGGTCAACCTCAGGACCTTGTGCGCCAGCGGGCGCCCGTGCCGCTTAGCAATATCATCGGTCCTTTTCTCGTATGTGGGTTCCGGGAGTCGAACTCGGGCCCTAGTGCTTGCCAGGCAGGCGCTTACGCCGCTGAGCCATCTCACCGGCCCTGGAGTACTTTTAGTTGAGTTGAAGGATTAGTATTGAGAATTTTTGGAGGATAGTTTTGGGGGGCAAGGGCAAGATATGGGAGAAAGGAGGTTCACTTTGTGATTAAGGAAAGCTATGTGGTTAACAGAACTTGCTTACAGGGAAAACAGTAAGGTAGGTAAGATATGGAAGAGTCGAAAGCTTAGGATGTGGAGGATCGAGGAATTACACTAGTGAAGGTAGGAGTGACTGTGAGGGGGCTAAGTATGGTGAACTTAAAAACTTGGGAGGAATTTATGTGTTTTGGAAAAAAAATAAAGATATATGTTAATAATATTCTCTCAGAGGTTTGAGGTGGAGAAACTGGATAAAGAGCTGAGATGAGAGAGAGACCTAGACACTTATTAAATCAGAGCCAATGAAAGAACAAATATACAATAGTAACAACCTAATATATACATGAAACCATAAAAGAACATAACATAACTTTACCTTGCTAAATAATTCAAGAAGCATACAAAAACTTAAACCAATAAGATGTCTGATGGGAACACAGATTAGATATTCCAATGAGACACTGTATATGTGATTCCCAAGTAGCTTCTTTGCCAGAGAGTCTGAGGGCTTACACCCCAATTACTCCTCTGATCCCTCCACCACACTACTGAAGTTAACTCAGACTCAAGACTTCTTTCTGCCAGAGTTTAATCTTCTTTCTTGCAGAGTTTAATCCAGTCTGAGTTCTTGGGTTAGGAACTCTTGCTGTACTTCTCCCTGGGTGTGATGGTGGATTCAGCAGACAAGTTCCCTGGCACTAAATTATGCATTGAGTCAGGATTATTCCTGTGCAATCAATTCAACTACAACAGTAACAGGCTAATCCATTATAATGGTAACTATCAGGTCTAGTTGAGAAATAACACACCATAAGACTCTTTGTTGGGTCTCCCTTTAGCAGTGGGAACATGGCTCCAATGTGAGCATCCAATCCTGTGTAACTTGGGCTGAAACTGGTGTCTGACTCCAGGAACCAAGTCTGTGATCACCAGTCCCTGCCTCTCCATGGGACTCCCCCCAGTCTGCTCTCCATCTGCCAGCAGTCTCCCATGACTGTCCTTCCCTCATCCACTCTGGGAAATTGGCAGTGTGGAGCAGCCAAGGGGCTGTTCTGGGACTGTGGTTCAAACACCCACCCTTCCCTACAATGGTGTCCCCACCAACTCCTGCTCTGCATGACTGTGTCATCAGGTGCTTTGGTTCCAATCCAAGCCACTGTCCTCCAGACTCCACTTTGTCCTGGAGAAGCCAAGGTGCTGGCACTTACTGCTCTGTCATCCTTTTTTTTTTTTTTTTTTTTTTTGTGGGTGCCGGGGGTTGACCTCAGGACCTCGTGTACCAGCAGGCGCCCATGCCGCTGAGCGATATCACCAGCCCTTTTTTCATATGTGGGTTCCAGGAGTCGAACTCAGGCCCTTGCGCTTGCCAGTCAGGCACTTATGCCACTGAGCCATCTCACTGGCCCGTGCTCTGCCATCTTATCTCTAGTCACTATTCATATTTGTAATGAGGACTTTTAATGTATGTAACGTTTTAGTTTTGAGGAAGCCCAACTTATTATTTTCTTTAATGTTTAGTGCTGAGTCCTGTCTAAAAAAATATTTTCTACATTTTGGTCATGAAGATATTCTATGTTTTCTTCTAGCAGCTTTATAGTTTTAGTTTTTCACATTTAACTTTATGATCTATCTCAAATTCATTATTATGCATAACAATGATTTGAGCTGAGATTAATTTTTCCATCTACAGTGGTACCTTGGTTCATGAACTTAAATCTTTCCACGATTCTGGTTCCAAACTGAATTGGATAAGAACCAAATCAAATTTCCCCATAAGGTCAATATTGAACCTAATCACTGAATTTGATTCAGTTCTCATTCAATTTGGTTTGCAACCAGAATCATGGAAAGAATTTAGCTCATGAACCGAGGTACCACTGTACATAGATGTTCCACCATCATCTTTCTTTGGTGGTACGGTAAAAAGTCAGTTAATCAAGGCTGGGTATGTAACTCAGCAGTGGAGTACTTGCCTTACATGCTCAAGGCCCTGGGTTAGATCCCTGGCACTGCCAAAAAATAAAATAAAATAAAATAATCAGTTGACCACATGAGTGTATGTCTGTTTCTGTTAAGTGAATCAATATACTATGTGCCCTGAGCATTCTTGTACATTTATGCTGGTATGCCAAGAGGCAAAGCCCTGATTGCTATTTAGCCAATTCACAGCTGTCCACATCCTTGTTGGTTATAAATTTGACTTAACCACCATTACCCTAATACCAAAACTAGAGAAAGACAGTATAAGAAAAAAAACAAAACAAAACTGCAGACAGTATCTCTTATTAACATAAATGTAAAAATCCTCAATAGAATAACAAATCAAATCCAACAATGTATAAAAATATTCATACACCACAACCAAATGGAATTTATCCATTATGTATGCACAGCTGGCTCAACATTCAAAGTTATTTAATATAAGCTATCATATCAACAAATTAAAGGAGGAATGTCACATGATCAGATTAATAGTTGTAAAAAAAGCATTTGGTAAAATCCAACACCCTTTCATATAAAAAAACTTACAGCAAACATGAATAGGGAACTTCCTAAAAACTTCTTCCAAAATATCTACAAAAAGCATACAGTTAACATTATACTTAATGGTGAGAACCTTGAAGCTTTCCCACTAAGATCAGGAGCCAGGCTAGAATATAATCTCTCACCACCACTTTTCAACATTGAACTGAAAGTCAGCTAATGCAATAAGACAAGAAGAAGAAATAAATCTGGCCCAATGTAAAGTTATGTGTTAGCACAACTCAAAGCAAAGGCTAAAATAGTGCATTTATAGATTAAGTTCTTATTTTTACTTATGAAACTGAAATGAGAAATGACATTTAACATAATTTCTCAACTCCTAAAACACGTGCACTATTATCTTAACTGTTAAGTAATTCCTAGGCATTGATAAAACTAGGTTAAATAGGTAACAATTAATTTTAAAATATTGTTTACCTGATTGAAGTTGTTCAAGTTTATCTTTTTTGTGTGAGCACAAGTCTCCTATAAAGCAGACACCACCTTTAGCTAGCAAAGCACTGCCAGCTTGAATGCTAACTGCTCCAGTTCCATATTTATTTCTGGATAGAGTAGGAAAAATTTCAGTAGAGACTGGATGATGTATACCACGGGGAACAAGGTTTATGCTAAAATTCAAAAGTCTAGGGGAAAAATAAATTAGTCATTACTACTATATAATATTTGACTTTCAGAAGTCATGTGTTAACAATTACACAATCAAATTTGATTCAGTGTCTACTGAGCACCCATAATATATGTACTAGGTTAAAAACATACATGAAACTTGGTCCTTAACTTGGACAGCTCATAGCCTAGGAAAACAAACATAAAAAACTAACATACAATGTGATAAGTACTAAAGTAATTTATTCAGAATACTCATAAGGGAGTATTATTTTTTCCTGGAAAGGAGTCACAGAAAGCTTCTGGTTTATTCTTTTTTTAAGGATTGCTTTCTTTTGCATATTCAGAATTTTACATTAGGCTTGCTAATGTCCCATCATGACTATTTCTGCTGCTTCTGTATCATAGCAACTCTTGATATACCCTCTTAGTTTCTAACTTCTTTGCTAATTACCTCATTCTCTTCACTTCAAATTCTGAGAAAGGAACATAATTATTTCAGTTTAGCTCTAAAATGGTTGCCACAGAAATCAGCTTGCTGATGCAATCGACTATGATAAGCAGCTACAGACACGCAATGCAAAAGAGGCTGAGGTAGTATTTAGACGGGGATAATCAAACACCATAAAATATGTCTTCAAACAGGAGTTTGAAGATATATAAAATGAAGCAGAAGTAAAAAAGGATTAAGATGTGATATGTATATGATCAATTCTCCACAATGAACGTATTTATTATATATCACAAACATACACTAATAAAGAAAGATACATGAGGGGATGAAATTTAGAAACTTTTCAAGCCTATAAAACAGTGTTTTTCAGCCTCAGATCACATTAAAATCACCTGAAGAGCTTTTTAACCAATTTTATGGCCAAGAAATCCCAAGCTACTTAAATGACAGCCTATAATATGGAACAAGGGAACTCAAACTTGGCTACCTATTGGGATCAGCTGAGGAATTTTTAAAACTACTGATGCAAAGTGATAGAATATAAAGTGAAAAATACAAAAATCAATTTTATTTCTATATACAGATATTCCTTGTTTAACATCATACCTGTTTAATGGCTGTTTGGGCTTAGAACTGGCTGTTCAGACTTATGACCAGTCTTTTTTTTTTTTTTAATACAATTCTGTACATTTGTTTATAAAGCCTCAATGTCTTTTTTGTACATCTTGTTTATACAGTACTATAATTTTTGCTGATTGTACTGTACAGTACTATAGTGTTATGTTGTGTTATATATTACAGTATTGCATGTAAAAGTTATGCAAATAAAAGAGTCATCAAGCTGGAGTTTCCTTTGACCACTTCTTTGTTCTGAATACTGTAATGTACATACTACAGTATCTACACTTCCTCATTTAGTGACCAATCCATTTAATGACCTAGTCTCGGAATGGAACTCATTTGTTAAATGAGGAATGTCTGTATTCATAGCAAACAACTGAAAATGAAATTAAGAAACCACCATTTTTAATAGCATCGAAAATCAAATATTTAGTAGTTAGTTTAACAGAATATGTGTGGGACTATACAAAACATTATTGAGAAATTAAAGACCCCCCAAAAAACTATACTATATTTTTGCATTGGAATACTTAATATTGTTAAGATGTTAATTAGCCCCCAAAATTATTTATAAGTTAAATGAAGTAACAATCAAATTTGAAAGCAGCCAATTCTCCACCCCTCTCCTTCTTTGTTTAGGGATTTTGGTATTAATATATTGATTCTAAACTTTATACAAAAATGTAAAGGATCTAAAATACTTTTTTGAAATATTGAAGAATAAAGTTGCATCATCTGATTTCAAGACTGAATATAGAGCTAAAATAATCAATACAGTGTAGTATGTACCTAAATATAGACAAATAGATCAAACTAACAGAAAATAGAGGTTGGGGGCTGGGGACATAGCTCAGCTGCACAAGTGCCTGCCTGGCAAGTGCAAGGTCCTGAGTTCAATTATCGGTACAAAAAAAAAAAAAAAAAAAAAAAAAAAACAGAGAAAGAAAATAGAGGTCCATTAGATTTACACACAGTTCAATTTTATACCATTTATACCCAGTTCAATTAAAAATTTTCAACAATGGTACCAAAAACAATTAAATGGGGAAAGGAAAGTCTTTCCAATAGGGAAAGAAAATGACATGGAAAAAACTGGGTAGATGCATAGGAAAACATTAACCTTAATTCCTACCTTGAACCACATACAAAAGTTAACTTGAGATAGATAAAAGACTAGTATAAAAGCTAAATCTATTATAATTCTTCTGGATGAAAACATAAAAGAAAACCTTTGTGACCTCGAGGCAGGCAAAGATTTCTTAGAACCCAGAAGACATGAAATATAAAAGAAAATAATGATCTGAACTTCCATTAAAATAAAAAAGTTTGCTCATCAAAGACATCTTCAAGAAAATCCTTTAAAAATAAGATTTAGGGGCCAGTGAGATAGCTCAGCGGCATAAGCGCCTGCCTGGCAAGCACGAGGTCCTGAATTCAACTCCCGGAACCCACATAAAGGGAAAAAGAAGGGCCGGTGATACTGCTCAGCGGCACAAGCGCTTGCTGGCAAGCGCGAGGTTCTGAGGTCGACTCCCGGTTACCACATAAAATAAATAAATAAAAAAATAAAAATAAAAATAAGCTTTAGAATGGGAGTGACAAAGAACATGTATCTAGAACAACCCAACTAACTAGCCATGGTGGCACACACCAGGAATCCTAGCACACTGCAAAGCTGAGGCAAGAAGATTGCCAGTTCAAGCCAACCTGGGCAACTTAGTGACTTAACAAGACCCTGTCTCAAAATTAAAAACGGGCTGGGGATGTAGCTTAACGAGAAAGTCCTGGGTTCAGTCACCAGTTTAAAAAAAAAAATTACAGGAGGGCTGGGAATGTAGCTCAGTGACAGGAGCACATGCCTAGTATGTGTGAATACCTGGATTTGATCCACAGCACTGCAAAAACAAAAAATAATGTTTTTAGCAGCTTTATTCAGAATAGTCGTTACTAGAAGAATGGATAACTTGTGGTATAATCCTATAGTGGAATATTACTCATCAATAAAAGTAATGAATTACTGATGCACACAATGGATCAATCTCAAAAATATGTTGAACAAGACAGACTGTATCCAAGAGTATACACTGTATGGTTCCATTTATACAAAGTTCAAGAACAAGCAAATTAATGTATGATAACAGAAGTCACCTGTGGAGATAGAAACTAAGCGGCAGAAAGAATGAGACAAATTTCTAGAGTGACGAAAATATCCTCATATTATGGTTGTGGTTATAGGAGTGTGTGCATGTTTCAAAACATTGTTTCCATAAGATATGATTATTTTAGTATATATAAAATTTACCTAAAAACAAAAAACTAAATTTCTCATACAGCCCCAAATACCACAAGAAAAATCAAAAGGTTAATGACACAGGAAAAGAGACAAATACCTTAACTTGCAATAGGCATTACAAATCCATAAGAAATAGATTAACAACTTAATAGAAAAATGGACAATGATGAAAAACAAAAAGTTCATAGAAAAATAATACAAGTATTTAATGTCTTAAATTATACTAAAGGTTATTTCCAATTAAAGACAAATTAAAATACCATTACCTTAAAAAGGCAAAATTTTATTTTTAATTTATTTTTTTGATTTTTGGAGACAGGATATTACTATGTAGTTTAGGCTGGCCTTAAACTCACTATGTAGCCCAGACTGGCTTCAAACTCATGGGGATCCACCTGTCTCAGCCTTTTGAGGTCTGGGCTTACAAGTGTGTGTCACCACAACCATCTCAGATGGCAAAAATTTTAAATTTGGTAACACTCAGTGTTGGTGAGGCTGTAAAGAAGCAAATACTCTCCAGATGTCATAGTGGAACACAGCAGTGGTGTAATCTGTAGCATTTAGCATTTTATTTACATTGCTAGTGATGATTTGATTTTAACACTATTCAATTATGTCAATCTAATTTGAAGTGTTTGTTTTTTAGTTTTTGGTTCTCTTTCCCTCTCTCTGTCTCTCTCTGTTTCTCTCTCTGTCTCTGTGTGTGTGTGTGTGTGTGTGTGCGTGTGTGTGTAGACTGAGCTACATTCTCATCCCTTTTTTATTTTATGTTTTTGGGACAGGGTCTCGCTATATAGTTCAGGTTGGCCTTGGACTCACTGTGTAGCCCAGGCTGGCCTCAAACTTGTGGCAATCCTCCTGCCTCAGCCTCCCAAGTGCTGAGATTACAGAATATTTTTTATTTTTTGAGACAGAGACTCCCTAAATTGCCCTGGCTGACCTCAAATTTGCTATCTTCCTGCTTCACCTGGGATTATCAGTGTGGGCCACCATACTCAGCTTAATTTCAAGTTTCAAAAATTTTAAATTCTTTCCATAAATGTGTTAACTTTAGAATGACATACAGAGAGTTTATGATATAGACAGAGTTTATTCCTATATTTATGAACATTAAAGTAACTTTTTAAAAAGTGTACTTGCTAGAGGGGAGTCCCCAAATGCTAAGTAGATACTCCCCCCATAAAAGCCCCAATGACTTTCACACTTTTTATAGCCTTGTTTGGGTGCAGTGAATGATTATTATTGAATGATATATATAAGAAAAAGAAGAAAATGGCTTGTTGGCTCTTGGGAGAAGATTATTTAAATATAAAAATAAGGTCAAAAGCAGAACACTTGTCTGAGGAACAGTTTTTGGAGGAGCCTAAAGAAGATGCATTTACTGTATTTGTAAAGGTCTGAGTGGTGGAATAGGTTGAAATTTTGAGTTGTTAGATTCTCAAAATACTGAAAGCAAATATTCCAGTTCTCAATTCATGATTAAAAAGTTTTGAACTTCATTGATGAAAATTTATTTAAATACTTACAGTTCTCAGATTAAAATTTCATATTGTAATAATACTAATGGGAAGTACTTATGCAATTCTGTGATCAACTTATACTTTGAAAAAATCATGGCACATATTTTACCTGTCAACAAGTAGAGTATCACTTGTTATAATTAAAATATCCAGGCAATTTTCTAGTTCCTTCTTACAATCACTTGTCTGTACTAGACTCATCAACAAACACAGCTTGAGTAAATTGTAAGTCCCAGGAGGAACAATTTGTGATGCGAAGATATTGGCAAGTATTGCTGTAAATTTCCAGCATGAACTGGAAGTCAAGGAGAGGAGACAATTGAAGTTGTCACTAATTCCTGAAGAAACTGAAAGTAAATAACAAAAATAGTATTACAGGTATATGAGTCCACTTATCCAAATATTACCAAATTATAGTTCTTCTAGTGATGAACTATTTAAATTATGAGTGGAGGTCATGCTTGTCTGTCATTTCTATCTCAGAGAATGTAATAATAGGAAATAGTCAGTTAATGTACTCACATAAATTGGCTATGGGTTGAAGGCAAATCTCTTTAAGACCCATATAAGCAAGGTAGATCATGGTGCTCCTGGGCTGCTTACTGTATTTGCTCCTGTATTTCTATGTTTGAAATAATATTACCTTAAGTAAGAACTAATGAGAAGAATGGGAAGTACTGGAATGTTGTAGTTTAAAGGAATCATTTGTATTCTATTCTGAAATCACTGTACTATACTATACTGTAACATTCTAGTTCTTCTCTATTCCCTCATTTTCTCCAATTCCTGAAAAGTATGAGTGCTCTGGTTTAAATATGAAGTGTTCCCCCAAAACGCTTGTATTAAGGGCTTATCCCCAATTCAGCAATGTTCTCAGGTGGGGCCTAGAGAAGCGACTGGATCACGAGGGTGCTAACCTCATCAGTGGGTTAATCCACTGATGAGTTCATAGCTAAATGGGCTATTAGGAGGCAGGGCCCAGTTGGAGTTAGTAGATCACCAGGAGCATGATTTTGAAGGGTATGTCTTGTCCCAGGCTCCTTCTTCTCTGTTTTTTTCCCTTTCTCTCTGCTTCCTGGCTGCCATCAGGTGAGTCACTTTCTTTTGCCACACCCTTTTGCATGATGTTTCTGTCTCATTACAGACCCAAAAGCTATGGAACTGGTCAACCATGGACTGAAACCTCTGACACTGTGACTGTTTCCTCTTATAAGCTGTTTTTCTTAGGTGTTTGGTCTCAGAGATGAAAAGCTGACTAACACCATAAGTGATTTATTCAATAGTCAGTTTGGGGGGAATAGATGTGCATGAATAACTCAGTTCTTTCCTCCTCCACTTGGCCTATAATCATAGATTGCATCATGATTTCCTCTATTCACTCATGCTCATGGACTGAGAGAGGCCTGCCTTAGTCTAGCTCTTGCCACATTTGAATGGTTAAAGTCTGCTTTAATCTGGAGGTCAACATAAGAAAGCATATTTTTCCACCTACATCTAAGTTGTTCTTTGTTCTAATACATATACAAGCAGTAACTTTTGTCCCTGTAAGTAAAATTTTATAAGTTCCTGTTCCTATAACATTCTGTTAGGGACACCAAGATACAAAACTTTCACAGCCTGACAAACTATTTGTTATCCTTCTGCCCATCCATAAGTTCTGAGCTGAAGACCAACCCCACTGACCAAATGTATAAACACTGGAGCCTGTCCTTTGTCCAGTGCTCAGCCATCTTGGACAGGAGTCCTACTGAGCCAGGTGTACACCTAAAAAAAATCCTGTCAGACATCAAAGTTGTACAACATTATCCATGTTTTATTTTCTCTATGACATTTATTGTCAGAAATGATAGTATTGGGCCAGTGAGATAGCTCAGTGGCATAAGCACCTGCCTGGCAAGTGCGAGGTCCTGAGTTTGACTCATGGTACCCACATATAAAGGAAAAAAAGGGCCTGTGATATCGCTCAGTGGCACAAGTGCCTGCTTGGAAGCGCAAGGTCCTGAGTTTGATCCCTGGTACCCACACACACAAAAAAAAGATAGTATTGTTTGTTTATATTTTTTATTGACCATCTACTACATGAGTAGGAACTTGGTTGTCCTGTATCCCTAGTGCTCAGAGGAGTGTCTGGCACAAAGACAAACAATATTGATTTGCTGAATGAATTGATCAAAATTTAAATGTTTGTTAATATATGATTTTCCTTACCTTTTGGATTGCAAAAGATGACGCTGTTTGCTTCTATGCAGGCAGCAGTTTGTGAGCTTTTGACACAGGCTGGAATTCCAATAATTTTATACTCATTTCCTATATTCATTTTATTCACTAATTCATCTAAAATTATTAAACACAGAAGAAAATAGTACATGATCAAACATTTCAAACATCCAGAATCAGTAAAAATTTAGTGGTTGAGTAAGTAATAAAGTACTTAGTTTTGTTTAGTATAATATTCATATGCAATGTCACCAATAATGTAAATTGAGGCAGTTTACTGATGTATTTTATACTTGTGTGTAACAGGAATTACCTTCAAGAAGCATGTGATAGTACTCTCCTATAATACAGTCAAGAGGAAAAATTACTCTATATAAATGAAACATCTTTCTATTAAATGGCAAGGAATGTTAATAAAATGACCTTATAAGCAACAGTATTATTTGGAAAGAAAATTATTTTAAAAGGTACAATTTATTGCATATAATATTTGTAAGATATATATATATATATATTATGTAACTGTAAAGTAGGTATTATTTCCACTTTATACATGAAGAAACTGAAAGGGTAAGTGAATTACACAAGGCTAAATATCTAGTTAATGGCAGAACTGAAACTTATTCTATTTCAGCTTGATTCTAAATTCAATCCTTCTACATAGGGTTAGGTTCTTCAGTTGCACATACAGAGTGGGTAAAGCTTTTGTATAAGTTCAATTTGAAAAACACTGAAAATTTTGATCCTCTGTTCCACAGTTAGAAGTTACTTGGTTGGGGGGCTGGTGAGATGGCTCAGCGGAGTAAACGCCTGCCTGGCAAGCGCGAAGGCCCGAGTTCAACTCCCGGAACCCACATACAAAAAAAGGGCCGGTGATATCACTCAGCGGCAGGGTCGCCTGCTGGAGCACGAGGTCCCGAGGTCGACCCCCGGTACCCACAAAAAAAAAAAAAAGTTATTTGGTTGGAAAAACCATGAAAGAAAGGTTTATAAGAGGTTTGCAAGTGTGAAGTTCTCTCTGTGCAGAAGATCAGTGATCTTTCCCTCTATACCCTCTTAACACTAGAGAGCATACTGGTAGAACTGAAAGGGAAGAATCAGGCTCAACAAGTTGAGAAAGTAAAAGCAAACACAAACGTGAAATCCTCTAAGGCCAGCTACCTGGGAGACTGAAGCAGGAAGATCATAAATTCAAGGATAGTCTGGGCAACTTAGTGATACCCTGTCTCAAAATTAAAAAATAAAAAGGGCTGAGCAAAGCTCAGTGCTTCCTGGGTTCAATTCCCAATACCACCACCTACAACAAACAAACAATAACAAAAAACCACAAACAGTAAAATCTCTAAAACAACCAACTAATAAACCTAAAAATAACTAAAGAATGCAGAATGAATTACAAGATGAAAATAAAAGACTATTATCTCTATAATAGACTATTATCTCTATAAGTAAATCGTTTTTTGGGTTTTTTTGTTTTGTTTTGTTTTTCATTCTGCCTTTTTTATTTTAAAGAGAAAAAAATAACAATACACAGAATTTCAAAACAGGTTAGTAGGAGAGTTACAATAATTAATACATTCTGTATTGTTGTCTTCGTACTATTTATGCGGAGTACAAGACACAGGCATGATATTGAGACAGGGTCTGTCTATGTAGTCCATGCTAGCCTCGAACTTGTGGCAATCCTCCTACCTCAGCCTCCCAAATGCTAGGATTACAAGCATGCACCACCATGCCCAACTAGTAAATAGTTTTTTTTAACTATTTCATGAAATCTTAGAGTTTGGTGGATGTGTCCTGAGGTCACAGAAAGATCAAGAGGAAGGAAAGGAGTCTGGGAAGTCTGTGTATCTCTTCTAATGTCAACTCAAAAAGGTCTGCTTTTACTCATTTAATTTAGAAAAATTATTTGGGAAGTTTCTTTAGAGAAAATGTTTTCTACAGAAATGCAAATCAGATAGTCACTTACATTTTTATATTGCAATACACATTTTATATGTATAATTACATATAGTATATAACGATGTAGTTAAAACCACAGACTTCAAGGCTGATTGCCTCAGTGTGAATCTTGGCTCTACAACTTACTAGCTATGTGACTTTGGGCAAATTGTTAACCTAGCTTTACTTCAGTTTCCACATCATAAAATGGAGATAGTAACGTAAGAATGCTTGGCACATAATAATTGCGGTATACACCTATGTCTTCAAGGGTTGTACCTATTCTCTCTTCCAGCAGGTTTAGTGTTTTTGTTTTAATATTTAAATATTTGATCCATTTTTATTTTAGTTTAGTGCATGGTGATAGACATGGGTCTAATTTTAGTCTTTGGCATGTGGAAAGCCAGTTTTTCCAACACCATTTATTAAAGAGGCTACCTTTCTTCCAGTGAATGTGTTTGTCCCCTTTTTCAAAGATAAGGTGGCTGAGTGTGTTTGGAGTTGTTTCAACATCTTCTGATCTGTTCCACTGATCTTTAGGTCCATTTTTTTGCCAGTACCATCACAATAGCTCTATAGTATAATTTCACAGTAGTTCTATAGTACAATTTCAAGTCAGGGCTTGTGATGCCCCCTGTCTTCCCTTTTGTTGCCGAAAATTGTTTTTGCTAGCCTAGGTCTCTTCTGGTTCCAAACAAATTTTAGGAATGTTTTCTTTAGTTCTGCGAGGTATGCTAATGGTATTTTGATTAGGATTGCATTAAGTCTGTACAACAATTTTGGGAGTATGGCCATTTTTACTATGTTGGTTCATGAACAGAACTCCAGTGGCACGGACAATACTATAAAGAATCAACTGGGATCTCATCTTACTAAATAGTTTTGCGGGGCTGGGGATTTAGCTCAGTGGTGCAGTGCCTGCCTGGCAAGTGTGAAGTCCTGAGTTTGATTCCCAGTACCAAAAAAACAAAAAAAGTTTTGCACAGCAAAAGAAATCACCAACTGAGTGAAAACACAAACCCCAGAGTGAGAAAAAAATCTTAGCCAGTTGTTCTTCAGACAACGGGCTAATATCTAGAACATATAAAGAATTTAAAAAAATCAGACCCCCAAATTTAAAGACCCAATCCAAAAATGGGCATCAGAAATGAATAGACACGTCTCAGAAGAAGTACAAACAGAAAATAAATATATGAAAAAATGTTCAACATCACTGATCATTTGAGAGATGCAAATTAAAACAACACTGAGATTCCATATCACTCCAGAAAGCATGGCTATTATTAAGAAATCAACCAATAACAAATGCTGGTGGGGCAGTGGAGAAAAAGGAACACTTTTCCACTATTAGTGGGAGTGTAGACTGGTGCAGTCACTGTGGAGATTCCTCAAAAAACTAGGACTAGATGTCCTATTTGACCTAGCTATTCCCCTTCTTGGTATCGTCCTAAAAGAAATAAAAGCATCATACCACAGTGATATATGTGCACCCGTGTTTATAGCAGCACAATTTGTAGTGGCTAAATCTTGGAAACAACCCAAATGCCCATCAACTGATGAATGGATAAAAAAGAGAGGTTTTTTATACAATGGAGTACTACTCAGCCATAAAGAAGGATAAACTTGAGACATTTCTAGATAAATGAATGGACCTCAAGACCATACTTTTAAGTGAAATTAATTGGACACATTTGTGTAAATATCATTGTGTGATAAGGTGTGAGAAGGTGTAAATAAGAACCAAAAAGTAGGGCCGGTGAGATGGCTCAGTGGTGTAAGCGCCTGCCTTGCAAGCACGAGGGCCCGAGTTCAACTCCCGGATCCCACATACGAAAAAAGGGGCCGGTGATATCGCTCAGTGGCACGGGTGCCTGCTGGCACGCGAGGTCCTGAGGTCGACCCCCGGTACCCACAAAAAAAAAAAAAAAAAAAAAAAAAAAAAAAAAAAAAAAAGAACCAAAAAGTATAATAGATATTGTGAAATAAGAAATTGTTCAAAAGGAAAGGGGAATGGGGGTGGGGTGGAGGAATGAAGGGAAAAGAAAAAATGAGAATAGAAAGATAAAATGGAAACAAAGCTTTGTAAATAAGGAGGGGAAGGGCTGGTGAGATGGCTCAGTGGCATAAGCGCCTGCCTGGGAAGCGCAAGGTCCTGAGTTCGACTCCCGGAACCCACATACGAAAAAAGGGCCGGTGATATCACTCAGCGGCACAGGCGCCTACTGGCGCGTGAGGTCCTGAGGTCGACTCCTGGTACCCACAAAAAAAAAAAAAAAAAAAAAATAAGGAGGGGAAGAAGGGTTGAAGGGAGAGAAGGGGAATGGGGAAAAAAAGAACTAAGATATATCATGTACAAGTTCCCTATGATAGGGGCCGGTGAGATGGCTCAGCGACTTAAGCACCTGCCCGGCAAGCGCGAGGGCCCGAGTTCGACTCCCGGAACCCACATACGAAAAAGGGGCCGGTGATATCGCTCAGCGTCACGGGCGCCTACCGGCGCGCGAGGTCCTGAGGTCGACCCCCGGTACCCACAAAAAAAAAAAAAAAAAAAGTTCCCTATGATAAATGTGATCATTGTGTATATCTAAATTGTACCAATAAACTCAATAAAAAAATTGTGGTATAAAAATTACTTCCTATTATCTGGGTTTATATGCCTGCCTCATCCTTGTCAGATCATGGGGAAAAGAGTTCCTGTTTGAGTCTAAATTTTCCTAACTTCTGTGTTTCCTCTACATGGTTTACATCAAAAAGCTCTCTTTCTAAAACAGTTTTAATTTCTCCAATTTCAGTCAAAAGAAAATGTTTCAGCACCATCCTCATTTTCACAGTCCTGGCTTCTCAGTGAAGACTTACTTCTTCCCTGAGTGACCGATAGTCAGTGATTTCCTCCTTCATGGCATACTATCTAGTCATAGGTACTTAGCCATGTAGTTCTCAATAGACAATCAAATGTGAATGTTCATTCATTTAAAAAATACTTGAGTTTTTATTACATGAAGTAAAAAAACCAAAGTTTTTACTTTTGTGAAGTTTGTATACTAAAACAATAACCCCAATCTTAACAATGACAAGCACATATAGAAAAATGAGGGATCATTGCCTTAAAAATGACTGTGAACCTGAGGCTTAGCATAATGACTGGGATATAGAAGGTGAGCGCTAATACTGTTTAAAAATGAATATTGTATGCCTGAATGAATAATTGATACATTAGCTAAATATGACTTAAAAAAACTCAAGAATAAAATGACTTGTCATTTTTAAGGTATAGAAGTGCATTATTAATATATATGCATAATGAAGTCAATTCTGTACTTTTAGCAATTTTGAGTTTAAACAGAATTTACATACCTCTTAGGAAGACTGTAAAAGATTGAAACCTAAAGGGCTGGTTTTTAGAATATCCTTGAAAAGCATGAAGTGCTTTTGTGGTAATTATTTCAATTATCTGTTTATCTTCAGGCAAAGAATAAAATACTTGTTATTAGAATATATATTCAATTTTCATATTAAAATATTGGGTATTATTTTGAAAATCATAATACAAGAAGGCATAAATGCATTTTTACCACCAAGTACTCTAAATTTTCTGTCTTCTTGAAGTGAAGATGAACATAGATTACACAAAAAGTCATTTCTTACTGTTGCAGATTCTGTAGCACCAGGTATGTGCACTCTTATATACTGAAATCCTGAAAGAAAGCAGTGGTAAGCTAAATTTGCTTTCAGATTTACCTATTTTTAATCATTTAATATTAATCTAATTCAAAGTATAATTAATTCAGTTTTGCACGTGGGTTCAGAATAGACCAACTAACACTTATTGTGTGGCTGTTTCTTGCCAGGCATTGTGCTAAGGCACTGGTATATTAAACACTGGATGCTTACACACACAGTTTCTATGTGTGTCAATGAGAAACATATTCTCCACATGTGGAATTCATTTGTAGAGTGTACAGAAAGAAGAGAAGAGGTGCATCCAACTCAATGAGATGGGGTGTGTCTCAGTTACTTTTCTTGTTGCTGAGACAAAATATCCAATGCCCAAAGTTAAAAGAGGAAAGGTTTATTTGGCTGGCAGTTTGTAGAGGTTTCAGTTTATAGTTGGCTGGCTCCAAGGCAGGGTGGCATGGCAGAAGTGCATCACAGAGGAGAAGCAGTTCAGGGAGGCAGAAGCAAAGTAATACTCAAAAAGGAATGAGCAATAAGAGGCAAGACCACAGCTCTTTCAGTCCTTTATATTTTATCCAGGCTACCTGCCCTTAGGCTGGGTAGCACTCACACCCTTAATCCTAGCACCCTTAATCCTAGCACTGCACCACAAATCAACCCCAGTGTTACACACTCTAGACCCAGCCACCTCTGGAAAGCCCCACCTATGACCGACCACATGAGGCTTTGGGGGGACATCTAGACACAAACCATAACAGATGGTTTAAATAGAAAAGATGTCCTGTAGAAAGACTGAACTGGTGAAGCCGAAGTATGAGTAGAGCACATTAAATGGAGAGGGAACAGCATGAGCAAACTGTCATAAAACAATGTATCAAAAGCACTGAAGCTTCTGCAATATAAGAGCAATTATTAGATTGCTAGTGGGTGCAAAGGAGAGAGAATTTTTTCAAGATTATGCAAAGTAAACTTATAAACACTGGAAGATATGAAATTTATTCTTTTACTACATTGTGATTAGTAACTAAACTGTAAATATCATTTGGAATTAGACAAATTGCTTGATCTTTTGATTTTACACCTTAATATTTACCTTTTGAAAGGGGGCATGCTTCATCTGAACAAAGGAATCTTGCACCTTGTGTATACTTGGTTATAGTTGTCATTGCAATCACGATTCCTTGCATCATATAAAATCTCTGAGATGTATAATCAAGTGGAAACTCACAGAGATCAAGAGCATAACTTGGCAGAGGAGGTAAATGTGTTAATTTCAGCACTACATTAATCTGATAAGAACATAAAAATAGTATTAATGAAAAGTATAAATCCAATTGGGCTTGAAGTATGCCATAATAAATGCACAGCAGTATAAATCAAGTAAGTAATTTGTTAGAGATAGGAATCAAATTTTAAGCATGGGAGAAAAGAGATTTAAAATTAAAGAAATAGGGCCGGTGAGATGGCTCAGTGGTGTAAGCGCCTGCCTTGCAAGCGCGAGGGCCCGAGTTCGACTCCCGGATCCCACATACGAAAAAGGGGCCGGTGATATCGCTCAGTGGCACGGGTGCCTGTTGGCGCGCGAGGTCCTGAGGTCGTCCCCCTGGTACCCACAAAAAAAAAAAAAAAAAATAAAATAAAATTAAAGAAATAAAAATCTTATAAACTAACATTTTAATTGGAAATATCAGGAGGAGCCCATTATTTTTCCTTAAAAATATGTATTTCCTGGCTATAACCACTAAAAATAATTTTAAAACAATTTCAACCCAATAGCAAAGAACACTTTTAGTGTCCAAATTGTGATCTTTAAATGTCATTTTTTGATAAAAAAGAACCAGGGCTCTTTGAAGGAAATGGCTTATTCCAGGTCTGGAACAGAAAATATACTAGATAGACTTGGTGCATCTTGTACTAGAAATTAGCTGGCCTAATCCCAGGATTCTAGGAGGCTGAGGCAGAAGGACTGAAAGTTCAATTCCACTCTGGGCCTATTTAGTGACTTGGCAAGACCTTGTCTCAAAATTAAAAATAAAGGGGTGGGGGCAGTGTGCTGGGGATGTAGCTCATTGTGAAAGCCCTGGGTTCAATCCCCTGTACTACAAAAACAAACAAACAAACAAAAAATCTAATGGCATGTGTCAAAAGGATGTAGGAGTGAACTAGAAGAGACTCCCAAAAATAAAAGACATAAGCATCAAAAACAAATGACAGATTATTACAACTCTCAGCTATATTGAAAAGCTTATGAGCTCTTTGCATTAAAAAAAAAAGGAAAAACAAAACAAAAAAATCATCATTGTTAGAAGTTGCTAGATTTCAACTCATTACTCTCTGAAACTATACAGGGAAATAATCATTTATCCTGCCATTCCTGTGCAAATTATACTTCAGAGTAATCAAACGTTGATAGAGAAAATTTCTTTTATAGAATGTCAGCCAATAAATTCAGAAAAATACTAAGATTAGGAAAACTGAAATTTGCAACTCCTAATGAAATGATGGATTCTAGGCATTCTAAAACAACTGGGTAAAAGTTGTCAGGATGCTGCATAATGGAAGGATCAGAATGACCTCACCTGAACTCATTGTTCAATTGTGAAATTGCTAAAAGTGGGAAAACATTGTATCATCCTGATATAGTGCAATAATGTAATACATGACACAAAACAGGATGCATTCTTGTTAAAATGAATTAAATCTGAATCTAAGTCTTTAGGGGCAACTTTTATTTAGAGATAAGGCATACAAAGGAATAAATTGAAGAGCACCACAAAGAAGCAATCAGACAAATCCAGATTATGTAAAATTTTATAAGACAATTAATTAGTTTCTTCAGTCAATGTATAAAAGAGAGGGAAAGGGAATGGCTCTAGTTTGAAAGACACACATCCAGATATAAGAACCAATTATAGGGCCGGTGAGATGGCTCAGCGGCATACGCACCTGCCTGGCAAGCGCGAGGGCCCGAGTTCGACTCCCAGAACCCACATACAAAAAAAGGACCGGTGATATCGCTCAGCGGCACGGGCACATGCTGGCGCACGAGGTCCTGAGGTCGACCCCGGTATCCACGAAAAAAAAAAAAACCAATTATAATGTGTGGGCCTTGTTTTGATATTGACTTAAACATGCCAGTTGAAAGACATTCTCGAGACAATTAAGCAAATTTAATTATGGATTAGATGCTAAATGATATCAACAAATTAGTGGTTACTTTTGTAAGGGGTGATGATGACATTGTGGTTATATAAAAAAAGTCCATAATTTTTAGAAGCAGACATTGAAGTACAGGTAGGGGTAAAACAATAAAACATCTAGGATTTGCTTTAAAATATTTCAGATAAAAATAGGTAATGAAGATATGGCAAAGTATTGTAACACTGAGTGACACATATAGCACTGTATATCTTTTGGGTCTCTTTGAAATCTCTTATTATAAAAGTGCTTAATCTTTTTCTCTCTCTTTTTTTTTTTTTTTTTTTTTTTTGAGACAGGATTTTGCTATATAGCCCAGGCTTGCCTTGAATTTGCTATGTAGCCCTGGTTGGCTTCCAACTCAAGATCTTCCTGCCTCAGCCTCCAGAGTGCTGGGATTACTGGTGTGTACCACCACACTTGGCTAAAAAAAGTTTAACCTGGGCCGGTGAGATGGCTCAGCGGCTTAAGCGCCTGCCCGGCAAGCGCGAGGGCCCGAGTTCGACTCCCGGATCCCACATACGAAAAAGGGGCCGGTGATATCGCTCAGCGGCACGGGCGCCTGCTGGCGCGCGAGGTCCTGAGGTCGACCCCCCGGTACCCACAAAAAAAAAAAAAAAAAAAGTTTAACCTTATAAGTGATAACACAGAGAATAAATATGAACAGGTGAGGTATTCCATTAAACTTTGAAAAGTCTAGTTTTTTTAAACATTTATGAATATGAAATATTAATTTACAAGTCATCTTGAAAGTTTGTACCTGAGTTTTGTTAAAGTTAATTAAAACTTACTTGAGTTTCAGTCTGTAACTGTCCAATTAATGCGAGAGTCTTAACAGCAATAAAACAGACCTGTGATTTCAAACAAACAAACAAAGTTACCAAGAATTCTATGTGGTATAAAATTACTTCCCTCCTTAACTTACTGATTGAAAAACTTGAGCAGCTTTTAAAGGATGGTGTAAAATGTGATTTCCAAGTTCAGCGTCTAATTCAAGAACATCAGAGGGATTTATTAAAATATTGAATCGATATACAGCATAACTTTGTTTTGAATCTGTGAAAATACACAAATGTAGAAGTCAGGATAATTGTACATAGAAAAATTTTTTGAAAGTTTCTAAAACCATCTTTGCTGAACATACCATTGTAGTATTTGCAATCATCTATAAACTTTTGGAGACCTCCACTTCTGTCAAGATAGATGAGGGCTGCCTCTTTCATTTTTAAATTTGACATTTTCTCCTAGTTAATGATTCTTCTTTTTACTAGTTGATTTAACTGCAGTTTCTGATGAAGATTACAAGTAATGCCTCACAGAAAGGATGAGAAACTATAAAAATAAAATAAAATAAAATTTACTTTTGAAGAACTCTAATAAAACTTTCCAAACTGGTAAACTTAAAATTGAGAGTTGTTTTCTTTAGCCAAATAACATTTTTGGGGGGTTGCTGGGGAATGAACCCAGGGCCTCACACATGCTAAGCATGTGGTCTACCACTGAGCTACACATTCCCAGCCCCCAAATAACATTTTCATCAACACTTAGCAGATATTCTGCAAGATCACAAACTTGAGAACAGGAGCCTCAGATGGGCAGTGGTGGTACACAAGTATTTATAATCCCATCTACCCAGAGAGCAGAGGCAGGAGGATTCCAAGTTCCAAGCCAATCTGGACAGTAAGACCCTCTCTTTAAAAAACGCAAGAAAAGGGGCTGGAGATCTAGCTCAATGCTAGAGTGCTTGCCTAGCATGCAGAAGCCCCTAGGTTCAAGAGAGCAAAAACAACAAACACAGGAACTTCAAATGTTTTTAGAAAGGAAGTACTGTACTCCAAAAAATGCTTGTTGAAATATATTGGATGATGAGATTCCCTTGTAGGCAATGTTCAAAAAATGAAAGTGGTAAAAGTTGCTTCATAAATTCAATCTAAGTAACAAAATGTTGGAGAATGAGTACTAACTCGGGAAATCTGAGAAATTGGTATTCCACTCAGCATTGATTGTTATGAGAAAATTACTGGATCTCTCTTGGCTCCGTGTTTATTTGTAAGAAATGAAGGGGTTGTATCACATGTTAAGGTCTCTTTCAGTTTTATATCTTGTGTCAGTGACCAACATTGAGCCATAGTTATAAGCAGAGTGGAATATGAAAAATTTAAAGACAACGAAACACCAATTGGAAACAAACATATATGCCATATAGCAATTATAATATGTATTAGGCTAACGATGATTCAAGATTGGATCTTGCCTTCAAGTTGCCAATTTAGAGAAGTCAGAAATGACTAATACATTTGTCAATTATTTATTTGGCACCTACTATTTGTTGGATAACCAAACTACCCTAGGCATTAGGGATACAGAGATGAGTAAAATGCTGTTCCTATCCTTCAGATGGAGTACAATGAGGGAAGGTATTACGTGGAAACAGTTACGTGATGATTGAAGTGGCTATAACAAATTGAAATATTCTAGGGAGCATGGAAGGAACCCCATATGTGAAATCTTCCATAAAATTTGGGGTCATCTTAGTGTATGGGTCATATGTTCCATTATTATTATTATTTTTTTTGTGTGTGTGTGGGTACCGGGGGGTCGACCTCAGGACCTCGCGCGCCAACAGGCGCCCGTGCCGCTGAGCGATATCACCGGCCCCTTTTTCGTATGTGGGTTCTGGGAGTCGAACTCGGGCCCTCGCGCTTGCAAGGCAGGTACTTACGCCGCTGAGCCATCTCACCGGCCCATGTTCCATTATTTTAGGATATTTTGATTGAAGATAGTGGGATCATAGACAAACTATGAATTGTATTTAAAAGGTGACATTTGGTAGATGTGTATCTCTCTAAAGAAGGAAAGAAAGTTTTCCAGAGAAAAGGGTAAATACCAGTAGCCCACAATGTAAGTCTTCCACTACTGGATCTAGATCCCTCCTACCTATCCTTTTTGCTATTAATAGGACTGAAAATTCAGAGTCTATTCCTCCGTGGCTGTAAATACAATTAATCTTTAAATACGTGTCGTGTTCGGGACATCTCTACTTCACTAGAACATTAGGTTTCTGAAGTTGAATAGAAGCTATTAATAATGAAATGGTTGAGTGAGGCCAGTTATGAAAGTTTTTGAAGTCTATAATGACTACATAGGCAAAAAGAAGCCTACAAACTTTGTCGGTATTTTGTTTTGTCTGTTTTAAACAGAGGAGAATTATGATCAGATTTTTAGTTTGGAAATCAGCACCTGCGGCCAGTGTGGAAAACGGGTTGAAACTATTGCAACATTCCTAAGAGGTGGATGGAGCAATCGAGAGCATTAGGGACAAACTGAAACAGAGATAAATTCTAGAATTTTAAAGATTCCACATTGGAGAGTTGGTGATTAATTTGTACAACATAGGCATGGAAGTGTCAAAGTAAGTTTTTTTGTTTGTGTTTTTTTTAATTGGTGATTGAACCTTCGCATTAAGCTACATCCTCAGTCCCAGCCCTTTTTAAATTTTGAGGATTTTGGTAAGACCCTAAACTGCCAGGGTGAGTGGGCTTGAGTTCACGATCCTGCCTCAGCCTCCCAAAATACTGGGATTACAGGCTTGTGCCACCATGTCCGGGTGGTAAAGGGGATTTTAAAAGTGAGTAGATGCTGCTGCTGTAATGGAAATATGAACGGGAAGTGTAGGGAAACGATAAGGTCACGTTTGTCTGCGACATCCTGACCCTGACGGGCTCCTGAAAACCACCCCGCCATAGATACAAGCACGAGGGCGCCTGGAGTTCAGCAGCATCGAAAGAGCTGGAGCTAAAGTCTGGGTGTCCCCACGCAACGCAAGTCCTGGGGAGCGAACGCACTTACAAGTACGACACAGAAGCCTATGGAAAAATACTAAACAAGCGAACAGGGATAAAATTCTACATTAATTCTTTTAAATCCTCCCAAGGTCTAAAGCGCCAGCATTCACTTGAAGGGGTGCGGATCGCGTCTTCTTGCCTTGTTAGTCAGCGCCAGGAATCAACTGCTGAGGAGACCGCGGCAGGAAAACATCTCACAACCGAAGCTGGTGACAGCGAATGCAGCCACACACGCGGGGATCCGGGACCCCTCCCACCACCAGGGACAACCCTCCCTACTGCCCCGGGACCCACCAGGCCCGGCAGGTCGCGTGTCGCCTGGAGCTCCGACGGCCGAAGGCGGAGGGCCTGGGACCAGGCCTTCACCCGTGCGCATGCGCGCACTCCAGACCGTTGGCACGTAGTGGCTGCTCGGACCGCGCGCTCCACGCACCAGCGGAAGAGCACTTGGTTAGTATGCCTAGCGAGGCCTTGGCTTCAGTCCCCAGCACTAGGGGGAAAAGGGAGCTGTTAGTGTTCAACTTCAGTGTATCACTGATTTTCAGCTCTGGTGAATGAATCCAGGGCCTCACATATGCTAGGCAAGAACTCTAGGACTGAGTGACATCCCCAGCCCTTAAAATGTAATTTTTACATTATTTACTACCACTGAGCCATTAAAGAAAAATTCAGCACAACAAAGCTACGTTAACTACTATGTAGCAAGACCTGGGGGGGGGCGGGAAGGAATCCAACAGAGATGAACCCAAGACACATTCCTACAGAAGAGAATTTACAGTAAACATTTACAAATTGCATTTGAATGCAGGATTTTTGTAAACTATCAGGTGTGCCTGGTTTTTCAAGTAACAGGGATTTAAGAGTGATATGTGTTTATATTATTCCTTGATAGTCATATATCAATTCCCTTAATATTCAACAATGGTGACCCATCATTTTCTGTCCAATATATAAAAATAAATTGCTCTTCATTTGTAGGACTCTTTAGCTACTTCATGGCTATAAACCATTCTGTTTATAATTGGCTTTTTTCTTTGTGTACGACTGCTTTAAATTGTTTCAGTAATTATTAAAAAATACACTTTAAGAAAGTTCAATAATTTTTCTTTGATTTCATTACTTCCATACAAATGGGAATACAAAGTAATGAACTGAGAAATACTTTTGTGTAGGGGTCTTTTTAGCTAGTGAGGAATATGTTTAAAGGATTACAAATGGATAATTACATAATATTCACAAGACGCCAAAAATGCTACACAAATAAGTCTCCAACTGAAATGCTATCAAGGAAATTACAAGCAATCTCTTTTAATATTATTTTAGTAAAGAAGTGGCAAAGAACCCCAATATTTTTATATACAAGAATCCTTTTACATTTGATAAAGCTATGTAATACTCCTTACCCTGTCCCTGTTAATCTCATTTACACACAAAATTGGCATATCATTTCAAGATACTCAAGCCACCTGAAACTCACTTATGTGCACTTAAGGTTTTCACACTCCTATGCTCTGAATGTTTGTGTCCTCACACTATTCATGCTCCAATCTAATCCTCAATAGCATTGCAAGGTACAGCTTTTGGGAGGTGAATGGATTAGTGCCCTTAAGAGAATCCAGAGAATTAGCTTCTTTCACCCTTAAGGACACAATGAGAAGGTTCCATCTATGAAAAAGCTCCCCACCAGACTGTTATCCACATTGGGAATGGAATAATCTGTAAAAACTAGTATAAGTAAAAACTTCCTTTAAAGTGGCAAGAAATCCCACTTCAAGAACAGCACTAACTTCCAAACCACATGTATGAGTAATTAAAGTCATTTATACCTTTATTTTGGTAAATACCATGAATTAGTTCAACTATTCAAGGGGCATACACTTTACCGAAAGACCTACGCTATGAGAGAAAAGATAAATTTGAAACTTGGAAGAAATTTTGTCCCAAAATAATGCATGTTAGCCTATGATAATCTAATAATTTGTCCAAATATTTTGTTAAAATTTTATGCCTTTTCCCCTTAAACATGTAATTTCTTTTGTAATGACTACTGTAACCATTACCAATTTTAATTTCAAATAATGACAGGCAATTTGATGATCATTCATCTTTTTTGCTAATTTTATTATACTATATAGATCTGTATTTCTTATGATCCAAGAAACATCAAAATTCTAATTTAAATTTGTTCTTAAAAACATACAATATTGCACTTTAATTTTTGGTAGTTTAAGGAGTATCTGAGTAAAAAAAAATCATACAAGAAACTACAGTTTTTATCTTGGTTTACAATGAACAAAGAGCTTTGTTTAAAAGCAGAACTTACAGTATTACCAAACAAATCAAATATTTACAGTGTAGATACTAAAGTCTTACCTCTAAAGGAAGATTCAGTGTATTAGATGTAAATATTAATTGAACAAAAGTACCCCCTCCCTTCCCAATTCTGAGTATTTTTAAGCCAAAGGGTACTGGTGAGAAATGCTTTTGTGATTTCTTCCAAGTGAATACGTGGAAGGGAAGTTTGTTCTTAGAGCATCTAAACTGGCTCACCAAACCTTTATACTACTATTTCCTACATGATTTGAAAAGGTGCAAGTTAACTGGTATGTTATTTATAATTTCTAAGATCAGTTTCCTGTATTTTTTCTAACACACACAAAAATACTAAGCTACTGGGGTTATAATTTCGTGGTAGAGTGCATGCATGCTTCGCATGTGCAAGGCCCTGGGTTTGATCTCCAGACCCTCCCCCTGAAATACTGAATATGAAATTGCATATATTATTTTTAACTTTTGTTATACTGAAACTGTTCTACACTGACCCAGATTTGTTATTTTACTTTTAAATTTTCAATTAGGTAAATATTCTAGAGATACCTACTTTTTTTTCCAACGAATTAGAAAGATGGTTTTGAAATAGCTATTTGCATAAGCAAATATCAAGATTTAGACCTACTTAACAGTATATTAAACATTCAAAACACCAAAAGGAACATAAATAAATATATTTGTAATATAAATATATAACACAGAGACACTCATTTTTGGCCCCACCTTAAAAAAAAAAGAAATCCAGCAGTACTTTATTACCCTTCAGTTCTTCGGGACATCTTAAATTTTTAACCATCAACTTTTTTCTTTTCCTCCAAACTAAAAAATAAACCACAATTTTTTTTTTTTTTTTTTTTTTTTTTTTTTTTGGTGTGTACCGGGAGTCAACCTCAGGACCTCGCGCGCCAGCAGGCGCCCGTGCCGCTGAGCGATATCACCGGCCCCTTTTTTGTATGTGGGATCCGGGAGTCGAACTCGGGCCCTCGCGCTTGCCAGGCAGGCGCTTAAGCCGCTGAGCCATCTCACCGGCCCCACAATATTTTTTTTTCCTTTCTTTTTTTTTTGTGGGTACCGGGGGTCGACCTCAGGACCTCGCGCACCAGCAGGCGCCTGTGCCGCTGAGCGATATCACCGGCCCTTTTTTTGTGTGTGGGTTCTGGGAGTCGAACTCGGGCCCTCGCGCTTACCAGGCAGGCACTTATGCCACTGAGCCATCTCACCGGCTCTTTTTTTTTTTTGAGACAGGGTCTCACTATGTAGTTCAGGCTGGTCTTGAACTCACTATGTAGTCCAGAACTCATGGTGATCCTCCTGCCTCAGCCTCTTGAGTGCTGGGATTATAGGTGTGTGTCACCATAATTGGCTAGAAATCACAAATTTGAACTGGTGTTTCAAAAGCAAATGATTTCCTTTTGTTACTTATCTGCAAAATGAATGCTTATTCAGTGTTAACTAGAAGCCAATGTGTTAACATGCTTTTTGCACTTTAATCCTACTCCAAGATCTTTTATTTCAGTGATTTATCATGGAAAGATATGGTTTCTCCTTAAACAACTATGTACCAATTGCATAGTTTCTGATACAATAACAAAAGTCATAGTAGAGTTACAAAGGTATTAATGTATGTTAAATGAACTGAAACAGACTGTTAAACAGTCTCTCTTGAACGTGTTAGTGTAAACTTAAGTGGGAAACAGTCAATAGCAGAAGTTTTCTTTAAAAATAGGTTAATGCTGAGAATAACAGCTTTCAAATTTTGTTAAAAATAAGCTTAGTAAACAAGAATACAAATTTTAATTCAAAACATAGCTCTTTGAAATGCCCTATTTCCTTGCATACAGCAGAAAATACATTTTTCATAGTTTTTAACATTACATATAAAAATGAGGCACTGTTATACACATTTGAATATATTCACACAAATAGAGAAGTTTCAGTCCCATCTGCAGGCTTGTATTTGCTTGATGGTTTCTGAATTGCAAACTGTTCATAAAAATAAGTCTTCTGAAGGAGGTGCGTAAGAGAAACCAACAAATGCATCATCTGCCTCCAGTACACTAGCATTCACGATAGAGTAGTCAGAAGACACACACACAGAATATGGAACTGTTTCCTCTGTAAATACTGTGTCAAAGTTCCTGATATCATCTGGTCCAGCCTAAAACATCAAAGGCAAAATATTAATTCACTTTAGCTTTTCTATCATTAACTCAGTCCTTCATTAAAATGTCTTTGTGACTTTGTATATTTTTTTCCTAGCAAGTTTAGGTGTTCTCCTATTTTGTTTTTCTGCCTTTCCTAATTTTTACTATTTAGGTGAAGCTATCTGTTCTAACAATTAAGGTTCTTACTGTTGGGTGTACAGAAAAGGGGCAAATGGTGAGAAAGGCTAGCTAGCTTAGCCTGACCTAAGCTAATTTGAATCTGAGATTCTGTAATTAATCCCCTTTTTCTCTATCCATCACCAAGCCTATGTTCAGAAACAGGGTTCAGGTTTTCAGGATAGCATTTTGCATCTGGGCTTCCATAAATGCCTGCCTATCCAGTCTCAGTTCTGGATGGGTGAAGCCTTCTGATGGAGGAAGAAAGGGCTTATAAGTAAAACTGTGAAGGTAGCTCGTAAGAGCTGGGCTACAGAGAAGGTTATGAAACACTTTAGCGCATCCTTGACTGTAGAGGACCAAGGGAACCAGGTACATGGGAAATGGACTAAGGTGGGTACTTAGGCTCTAAGCAGTGGTTCTTCCTTTATGAATCTGATGCAAGCTAGTGGATTTTCCTCTTTAAGTATATTTACATATAAAAATTGGGATACAAATTCAAGTGATTAATTTGTAAAGATCATCCTTGAATTTCCAGGTTATTTCTTTTTTTTTAGGTTATTTCTGCCCTACAGAGAAAGGAATCCTAAAATGTCCAAGTCATGAGTCTAACTAAAGTGAACTGACCAGGATTCAGAGCAGAGATTATAAATCAAGGATATTAGCCTTGTATATCTATAAATTGAACAGAGAACAGGAAAACCCAGAATGCTAGGTCCTTCCACCCAAGCAAAGTCCCTACAGAGGACAAAGAATTCTAGAAATCGTAGTATTGAACAGTTTAGCATTAAAAGAAATTTAATTAAAATGTATCCAGGATGGATGTGTAGTTCAGTTGGTAGAGTGCTTGCCTGATGTGCCCAAGGCCCTGGGTTTAATCCTCAGCACTGCCAAAAAAATAAAATTTCCACCTCATAAAAATTTTAAATATAATCCTAGAAGCATGGTGTTATGGTTCAGATCTATATAATGCCCCATAGAAGTCTCATGTATTAGATGATGGGGTCTGATTGCAGGTAGGTCACTGGGGGCACGACCAAAAGGGTATATTTTTGTTTCCAGTTTCCTCCACCATACCCCTCAGCCATGCTCTCTCTGCCTTGAAGCCAACCAACTATGGACTAAATCCTCTGAAATGTGAGCCAACATAAACTTCTTCTTTAAGTTGCAGGTATTTAGTCCAAGTGATGGGAAAGCTAATACATAGGGCTTTCTGAAATTTGGCTGTTTTATGTCAATTGTCTTAGCTCTATATTAGCTTGTTTCCTCTTCTATAAATATAAGTCAACCAGTACAAATTCTAGAAACTGGAATAAAACTGTCCCTAATAGAGTAAGTCATTTCTGAAACTACACTTCTGGACTACACAAAATAAATCAGTTTACAAATATTGTTATGTTGTAGATAAAAAATATCACATCTATTAATATCAGATATGAGCTATGCACAGAAACTTTTAACAAAGCACGAGTACAGTAAATGATATTTACTTTCTGGGGTGATTTCCACATCCTGCTCTCACTAAAATAATACTCCTTTAGTATCAATAGTTCTGTAAAACACATCTATGACAGTTTTTTAAAACAAGTCTAGCTAACAAACATTTTTATAATATAATCTTTCAATTTTCAAAAAAAGTAACCATTATGTTAGAATGTTTGCTTGTACGTACCTGGTTTTACATTAATCTAGAAAAAAATAGTGTCATGTAAAATGTTTCATTTTTTATGCATAAAAACGATAATCTGCACCTTTACTTACTGGACTCATCCTTTTCTTAGGCATGTTCCAAAGAAACATTTCACAATTACTGTGCTAGAAGATATTTTCATCAAGCTAACTCTGATCTTATTGGTCATCTTGAAGTTATTATATCATCCCAAAGTATATATGTCAACATGATTGACATATTTCACAAATACATAACGATGTCATTTCATTCAGGTTAGATTTTGAGATCTATTTCCCAAAATATAATGAGCTACAGTTCTATGTCTCATTATTTTTAGAAAGATTTGGGTATATACTTACCACATTAGGATTAAAGGGTGGCGGAATCCTCTTTTGTACAAGGTCAGTCCAACTGAGTGATTCAAAAAAAGGGTGATTCTGAATTTCAAGCTAGAATATTAAAAAAAAAATTATTAATGATGAAGAATATAATAAATACTCACCAAAGAATTTTATGAGGCCAAACTATTGCCATTATGCCTATCAATAATTCTTTTAGGTATATGTATATGTCATTCATGTGGCAAAATGGTTAAAGACCATCAACAGTCCAAACCTTTCAAAGACAATTACTCCACTACACAGAAGGATAAACTTGAATCATTTATAGAAAAATGGATGTACCTTCAGACCATACATGAAATAAATCAGACTACAAGCTTAAATATCACATGGTTTCTCTCATATGAGAAACCCCAAATATAAACAAAGAACAAAATAAAAGATAGATAATAGAAAATAGGGTGATCTTTTGCAAAAGGAAAGCAGACAAAGAGATGGGGGGAGGGTACAGGAAGGGAATGAAAAAATAATTAAGATTTTAATATGTACATGTATTAACACCCATGAGGAATGTAATCATTATGCATTGCAAACATGTACTAATAAAAAAATAAAGATTGAACCTAGGGCCTTGCATATGCTATGGCAAGTACTCTACCAATGACCTATAGATCCAGCCAACATTTATTCTTCTATAGGTATGTAAATTAAAATACTAAGTTGTTTGCTTGGAGTTGGAACAGTATTAATGTAGTAATTAATATAACTTTCCTCAAGTTAATCAGAGGTTCTGGCTGGCCTTATGTATCTTTAACTAGTAAAAACTGGGGAAATAGTTTGCATAGCATAAGTAAACATCACCTTTTATTCGATGAATCTTGGAGACGTAGTGTTTTCAGGAAAGGGAACATATGGTGATCTCTAGTGACAGAAAAAGTTGTATCAACTAAATCCTATTTTTAAAAAGTAAAAGGCAAAACCCAAAAGGAATTTGAAAGTTTGGAGAGGAGGTTTGAAATAGTTAACACAGAGAGTAGCAGAGTAAGCTGAATGAAGAAACACAAAAAGGCTCATGACTAGAAGTTCTGGTGCTTCCCCTATACCCACTGTGCCCAGATGTTACTTTCTTCAGCACTACATGTACAGCAGCTCAGGATATGGCAGTTGGATTTATTCAATTTCTGACCATCAATTCAATAAAAGAACCACAGGACAAGGAAGTGTGAAATATTAGCACCCTGAATAGGAAACTGTTGGCAGAGTTACCTGACTAACTGAAGAGTGAGGGGAATAGGAAAACAGTGGCAGAATAATACTAGTAACATAGTAGCAAATTACCCCGACTTATTTATTTATTTTTTTTTGTGGGTACCGGGGGGTCGACCTCAGGACCTCGTGCGCCAGCAGGCGCCCATGCCACTGAGCGATATCACCGGTCCCTTTTTCGTATGTGGGTTCCGGGAGTCGAACTCGGGCCCTCGCGCTTGCCGGGCAGGCGCTTAAGCCGCTGAGCCATCTCACCGGCCCCAACCCCGACTTAAAACAAACAAAAAATCACATTCCATAATTATCTCAAGGAGATGTTACCAAATTCTCAAAAACAAAAGCAAAAATAAGAACAGTGATTTAATATTAGTTTGAGGCAAAACGTAATACTTCATGCAGACAAGAGGCACTTCAAAAATTCTTATTAAAGAAAGAAAATACTTTAAAAGTTTATATAACCCAAAACCCTAAGATAAACCTTACAGTTGGTTAGTCTTTGCGTTAAAATTTCACAGAAATGCTATTATTTAGCAATAAAAAAAGACAAAAAATTTAGGTAGTTAATATATACTACACGACATTTTTTTTATGGAGAGGAAATAGTTATAAATGAAAATCAAATAATGATGTGAAAGCTAGATGTGGGGTATAAAGAGTAGAAGTTCAAATTATGAACATCAAATGAAAAAATGTAAGTGCAAATGCTTTAAACACTGTATAGTTTTATATGAACACTAGTGAAAATTGTGGTGACGTGTTTTTCAATTGTGCTATTCTTAATAGCTCTGTTCAGTCCAATAAATATCCTATACAATAAGGATTTGTCTCCAAATTTTAAATAAGCTTAAATAAAGCTGGAACTGGAAACATGTTACATACAAAGTCTTCTTTGGCACCAAGTCGATTTTGCCTGTCTTTTTCTAAGAGTTCTTCCAAAATGGACCAGGCTGTGAGGCTCACTCCTGGCCTCAAATTTAGGGGCTTGTGAAGAATATTATCATACATTTCGGCAACATCTCGGCAGTAAAAAGGTGGCTGAAAAAGAGAAAAGCAAAATAAAGAAACTCAGTAGTAAGTGAATTATGCCAAAATGGTTTTAGAACAGTTACATCTGGCTTTGATTTGCAGGGAGCGTTTGGGTCTGAACAGCTGCAGAAATGGATGGCCCTCCTGGGATGTGCAGAGAGAGCTGCAGTGTGGCTTCACAATGGAGAGGGATTCTAAAACCCGGCACACGGTAGAGCTTAGTAAGCGCTCACTGAACTAAGGTTTGTTCAACAGCACCTTGTAAACAGGTGTTAAACACAACTTGTAAAACAACAAGTAAAACACAACTGCAAACAACTTGTAAAAGTGTATTTTAGAAAAAACAACCATCAATCTTATCATAGGTATAATGATAGAATCATTGCAAACATATTTTCAAGACAAACAAAATATTAAATAACTTTTTGAGATTTGGGAATAAATGCATTAAAGCAAAGGTATCTAGAAAAGATAAGAGACCGAAAGACAATCCTCTATCCTAAGTGCTTGTGTCAGTAAAAGCATTATGCGAGTACTTTGCATAACTAAAAATGCTACTGTCATAGACTAAACCCCTGGGGTGTAGCTTCAACACAAGCATTAGCCAGTTAATCATTAATTAAAAGTTTTAAAGTTACAATAATTTTTAATGTGAAGGAAGTTTTACAGGCCTGTTACTTTCCCTTTCTTTTGCTTTTTTTTTTTAATGTGGGTACCGGGAGTCGACCTCAGGACCTTACGCTTGCCACCAAGTGCTAATGCTGCTGAGCGATATCACCGGGCCTTTTTTTCCTTTATGTGGGTACCGGAAACCGAACTCAGGTCCTCACGCTTGCTGGGCAGGCGCTTATGCCGCTCAGCTATCTCACTGGCCCTTCCCTTTTCTTTTTTTTTTAATGCGGGTTCTGAGAGTCGAACTCAGGACCTCGCACTTGCCAGGCAGGCGCTTATGCCTCTGAGCTGTATCACCGGCCCTTCCCTTTCTTTTTCATAAGAAAAACTTTACTTTTTAAATATAACTTTATTTTATACTTCCAAAATCCTCTAAAGAAATACAAAGAATTCTGAAATATCAAATGGTAAATACTCAGTGCCCGAAGAAAGTAAGATATAAAGTGGTTATCCAGTGTTTTAAATCACTAGCATTACTAAAAAGTAGCTCTTTTTACAAGGTGATCATAGCTAAGGGAAGACACAGTGTTGGCTTTCATAGGAATCTATCATGCAAAATTAGTGATATGAAACAAATGCTCTAAAATGGATCTCATGTGCTGAACTTCACTGAGAGCTCCACAGTTCGCAGGAAAAACACACACATTACTAGCTCAGGTCTCAACTGACACACTAGTAGCATTTAGTATCAGTGTTGGCAGCAACCTCAGATTATAGCATAGTTCCTAGCATGAAGCTTCTGGATACTTACGGAATCACAAAAGGAGTCTAAGAAATTATTCCGAATATTTCAAAAGGCCTAGAGAAATACATGATTTATTTTATAAACTAAGTAATATGCCAAAAATGTTTGCTTTGGGTTGGAGTGACACCATCTCAATAGAATAACACAATGTTCCTCATTTTAACAGGAGGTTCTGACCGGCCTTATGTGTTTTTACTTATAAACTGGGCAAATCCATTGCACAGTAAACACGCCCCCCTTTTTTAATGAAATCTTTAAGGCATGGTGTTTTTAGGGAAAAAGCAGAATATCTCCCGTGATAGAAAAAGCTGAGCACTAGTGTACTGATTAAATCCTATAAAGACAAAATAAAAGGCAAAAACCAAAGGGGATTACCTTTTGAAATACAGTAATATGTTGATAAATGCAAAAATCTTTTTTCTTGCCCTCATTTTGAAATTAGGTAGAGGCTGTTTGGGGTAAACTGAAAACAGATAACTTACGTAGTTATTAAGTATGACAGAGAATAATTGTACTACTTTTAAAAACTAGTAACAAAATGAGAAGGTTTTCTTCTTGTACACATTTCTAACGTGGTTTTAGATTCATTTAACCAGGTGATTACTGCTGTTAGTGTTATCTAAGTGTCTGTGAGATCTTAAACACTGTGTGACAAATCAATGATAATGTATTGGAATAATAATCAAAGAACAGAAATGCATACCAATCCATACAGCATTTCATACAGAACAGCACCAAGGCACCACCAGTCCACAGTGTTGTCATAAGGCTGTTTCCTGATTACTTCAGGTGCGAGGTACTGTAGAAAACAGTGAAACACAGCAACAGTAAAACTCAGGGTAAAATTTAGGAATAACTGAGAAATTTAACACATTTTCAGTGTTACTGACACAGTCAGAGACACTATGGGGGTATAAGTATGATTTGTGTTTTCTTTCGAGGCAGTCAGGGATCTAAAATCAGCTTTTACTAAAAATTAGTAAATTGCAGCCTATAGATGCCCAACAGGTAACAAAAAACAAAAAAACATGCTTGACCTTCATTCGGTACCTTAAAACTAGGTCAGATCCTTGCTCAACTCTGAAGATAGGCATGTTAATCATTTAGTGAGTGTCTAAAAGCTGGGAAGGTGGATTAGTTCTAAATTTACATAACTCAGTCTTATCCCTCTTTAAGACTGAGAACACCACAATAAGAGATTTACAGGGACACTCAACTACCAATAAGTGCCCAGAAGTCTGCAGTCATTGCTTTAAACCTACAGTCATTTGGATTCCAACAGAGTCTCCACAAAACTGAAACTACCACCAGCAGAAATAATCATCTCAAGGAGACTGAACTACCCTCTTAAGCAATAAAGACTTTCCCCAGTACCATCCTGCAAAGAGACAATGATCAACCAGACAAGCCCTACCCCAGCAAATCCGTGAAAGCTGGTCTCATGTTTTGTTAACAGGCCAGTCTGATCCTCTTTATCAGAGCTGTGTCCCTTCAGTTCCTCAAGCTTAAGTCCCTTCCTTATTTTCTCTTACTTTCTAACTCTGCCTAATAACCTGCTTATACCTCATACTAACACATCCTGACATGTTTTTCTGTGACAAGAGTTGGCAGACTCATCTGGGATGAGTTGAGGTCTACATACCCTCTTTAGAGGAAACTCCCAGGACCCTATCTAGTGACATCATCATATTAAAAATATTATCATGGGCTGGGGGTGTAGCTCAGTGGCAGAGTTCCTGCTTAGCATGCACAAGGCCCTGGCTTCAATCTATAGCACTTAAAAGAAATTTTTAAAATTCTAGATTTTTAATGGGTTGTGTACACTCATTCTGTAACAGTGGTTCTTAGGCAGTGCCAACTGGAATACTTTTCAAAACACACTCAAGCATCTCCCCCCAAGAAACTGACTCAAATAAGACACACAGAAGAGGACAGCAAAGGCAGGATCTATAATACTGAGTACCTTAGAGCAGGCATTTTGCAACAAAGTCTTTCATCAGAATAACTTATTTTTAGAAGTCCACCTGATCATAATTTATAATTTTTTTCCTTGAAGAAACAATATTTTTCTCTTTTTTGAGAGGGGGCCCTGTCCTATTGCCTGAAATTCCTGGGCTCAAGTGATCCTCCTTCCTCAGCCTCCTAGGGAGCTGAAAATATAAATGTATGACGCCAGGCCCGGCTTAAGAAAGAATTCTTTATGTGGCAATTTATAATCCATTTTTTTCTTGTCAGTGAAAGAAAAAGTCTGAATTGCATTATTTCATACATATTTTCAAACTTAATTAAAAATACAGAAGTTTGTTAGGTGGCTAATTTACAAAAAAATATCACCACAACTTTCACACTTAACAGGAATTTGAATTTTAGATTCTAAAATATACAATATCTTCATACATACAAAGAGATAATTTTCCCTTGAGCTTTTTTATCTGACCCAAAGAAATACAACAAAAATAAAAAGGGTTTAATAACTTCTGATCACATTTAAATTTTAAATGACCAAAAAACCTTGTGTATCTTCTCTAAAACCTATAGGACTTAAGAAAGACTTCGTTAACTATGAAAACACTGTATGTTAACACACACGTAAAAGTTTCTTCTCACCATAAACCAAAACGAAGGGTTACAAGTATATATAAGAACTAGGGTTACAAAGAAAGAAACGAAAAAACTATTTTCAAGATAATTATTACTAATAGGTACTTTTGTCTGATCTTAATTAGGAGGTTTATGTAAACCGTTTTATCATATATTTTCTCTTCTTCTTTCTTTTGTGGTGCTGGGGATCAAACCCAAGTTGCATTTTCAACACCGTATTTGCAATTACTCCACAATAATGACAACATTACATGGCACCTAAGATCACTGTATAATTACAATAATATTAGGGTAGTTTGAAATAACCTAAACGTGTATGCGTGTATGAAATGAAAATAAGCCTTACAAAGAAGCTGTAAGAATTATTAATGTCACAAATAAAAAGATACATCTTCTCGTAGATGACTAGAGAATGAGATATATTAATAAACTGATTTGTGATTTTTTCATATCAACTACTTAATTTTCTTGTTAAATATTTAAGTACAAAATATTCCAACCACAGAGAAAAGCATAATAGAAACAAGTAAAACTGCTACACAGTTATAGGCAATGTTAATATTTTCCTCTATTTGCTTTAGTTTATCCAAACCAAAACTAACCACACCAGAGCTACATTAAGGCAGTCATGCCAGATGTGGTGGCACATACCTGTAATCCTAGCTACTCTGGAGGCTGAGATGAGAGGACTATAAGTTTGAGGGCAGCTTGGGCAACTTAGTGAGAAGTAAGTTAAAAAAAAAAAAAAGCTAAAGTCTGGGGAACCTGGAGCTTGGAGATGCAGGTCAATGACAGAACAGCTGCTAGCTGGGTTCACTCCCTAACCTCTCTCTCTCTCTCTCTCTCTCTCACACACACACACACACACACACACACACACCATGCAACACAGCTCTTTTTAGTGTATGATTCAATGTAATATATGCATAGTATTGTGCAACCTTCACCACAACTATACCTCCCCCTATGACATTTTAGGACATTTTTACTGATTTGTGATTTTTTTAAAGAAGGATTAGAAATATAATCAAATGCTAAGCCTAAGGTAAATTTTCAATATTAAAAATAAATAAAGATACATCTTTTTTGGATTATTCAAAAGGGTTCTGTGGTTATCTCACTATCCCAGTGAAAAATACCAACTATCAATAAACTCTTAACTATCTAAAAGTACAGCTGGCTGAAAGCTGAAATGAGTTTTTATTCTACTTTCCTTATTTCAATTTTGTATACGGGATGTATGTTTCCTATTTATATTCAGAAATTGTTCTATTAATGACAAGACACATTTCTTACCTCTGGTGTCCCACAAAATGTTGTAGTGGTATCAGAGATAGCAATTCCTTCTTTACAAAGCCCAAAATCTGTTAAGACAACATGTCCCTGACAAATACAAGAACAGTAAGATAAAACAATACATGACACAAACTGACAATCTTAAAAACCTTTTTATTTTGAAATAATTATAGACTCACAGGAAATTACAAAAATAGTACACAAAGTCCCATGTGCCCTCACCCAGCTTCCTCAATGCCGACATCTTTTATCACTGCAGTACAATATCAAAAAGGAAACTGACATTGGTACAACACTGTTAACTAGACTACTAACCTTACTCAGTTTCACCATTTTAAACATGCATGCTGTGTGTTTGTGTGTGTGTGTGTGGTGTAGTTCTATTCAATATACATGTAGAGATTCATGTAATACCCACCACCAAATGAGAGCTATTTCATCACAAAGGAACTCCCTGTGCTACTCCTTTATCTTTGTGTTCTCTTCATTTGACCCTGTTTCCTTGTAACCGCTAATTTGTTCTCTGTAGTTTTGTCATTTTGAGAATGTTATACAAATGCAGTCATGCAGTATGGAAGCTTAAGACTTTTTTCCCACCACTTAGAACAAAAAAGAGAACTAGTGGATTTTTAAAAGACAATAGTTACCACTGAATCCAAAAGAATATTTTCTGGTTTCAAGTCTCTATAAAATTAAAAGAAAAGAAAAGAAAAAAAAAAAAAACCTGAGTATTACTTGAAATAAAATATTAAAAAGATATTCACATATATAATACTTAAGCAATTTACCTGTACACTATTTTGATGGAGTGCAAGTAACCCAATGCACTGGCAATTTCAGCAGCATAAAATCTCGCCCTGTGTTCAGGAAAGGACCGTTCTCTTTGTAAGTGAAAAAATAGCTGCAAAATTGGGGAGTGGAGATGTTAGGCGCATTCACACACAGTGTTAAACAAATGTGTTCTATAAGTACAAAGGTAGAAATTATTTCTGATATTTTGAACACGAGATAAATATGTACCAAAGCACAGAGGTGTGACCCTCCCTTGTCCAATAACCGTATCTTTCTCTCTTTAATACTTTTTTTTTTTTTTTTTGTGGGTACCGGAGGGTCGACCTCAGGACCTCGCGCACCAGCAGGCGCCCATGCCGCTGAGCGATATCACCGGCCCCTTTTTCGTATGTGGGTTCCGGGAGTCGAACTCGGGCCCTCGCGCTTTGCCGGGCAGGCGCTTAAGCCGCTGAGCCATCTCACCGGCCCCTCTTTAATACATATTTTTGTTACCCTTGCTAACTTCACTCTTCTCCCATGTAGTCCTTAATCCTCAATGTGGCGGCATCCTCACCATTCCAGACAACCACTCTAGACAAGAATATGAATGAGGACCAGCGGTCTTTGCCATATGATTATCTTAGTCTTTATGGACTGCTTTTTCATTAAAAAACAAATAAACCAACAAATACAAGGGGCTATCAGTACAAATATAACCCACAGATATCATGTACTTGAGATAATTTTTTTTCCAGTACTGGGAATTGAACCAAGGGCTTTGTACATGCTAGGCTAGTATCCTTCTACTGGCTACATCTCCAGCCTCGACAAATACTGTTTTTAAAAAAACTTGAATTAACATCTAACTACTGGGGAATATTTTTTTTTGGTACTGGAGATTTAAACAAGGGCCTTTGGGCTGAGCTACATCCCTACATCTTTTTACCTTTTTTTTTGGGGGGGGAGTGTCTTGCTAAGTAGCCCATGCTGAGCTCAAACTTGCTGTCTCAGACTCAAGTGTTGAGATTATTGGCATCTACAGATCACCATGCCTGGATACTATAGGATTTGGGAAGTGGGGAGATAAAATGTGATAGTTTGGGTTTCTTATGGAGAAAAAAAAAGAGGGACACTGCACTGTTAGACCTAAATTCAATGTGGCAGCAACTGGCTGGGATGAACAGCAGCTGGACTCTCCATTGCTCATACTTTCTAATTCTTAATTTATTTCATACAACCAGTCCTTTGGCCACTGTGTTACCTGCCTCAAGGAAGTTTGCACTAGGTCTGTGGGCTCTAAGGTAATGATGTCTACTTGGGTCTGCTCCTGTCTGGGAGAGTTCCATCTGTGATCCTTTCTGGCTCTAGACACTGAAGTGATGACAGTTTCTACCCTTGGTCCACTATTACTCTTTCTCCAAATACCTTTCCCAGGTAACCAATCCATTTCAAAGATTTTAACCACCACCTGTATGTTGATGTCTTCCACATGGACATCCCCAGCCCAGACCTCTACTTGGAGCTTCTATTGCAAAGACCTATTTATTGCCTGATGTTTTTTCTCAAGTATTTTATAGTCATCAAATTTAACTTGTCTAAAACAGAGACCCCTGTCTTCTCTTATAGACTTATTACTGCTATTGTCTTCTCTCCAGCCCACTAAGCCACAAAAGAGGCAAAAGGTACTGTACACAAAAAGGATGCAGAGCTAATCAGACGTGGGTTCAAATTTTGGCTCATCTCTTTTGTAATTCATTTAACCTCTCCGGATTCACCGGAACTGTTACATTACTCTTTAGCTCTTGCATCGAACAAATAAATTCTTCTGTTTTATCTTTGAAGTATTTCTGCAGTATTTCTCCCCTTGTACCCCTACTGTACTTTTATTAGTTGTGGTCTACCCTACTATAATATTCTATTTACTGATCTCCCAATCACATTTGGCTGATATATTAATACCAAAAAACCCAAAATGAAAAATCTGTATCACTAATAATAGCTAGTACTGATTGCTTAGTAAATAAAAAGGCACTATGCTAAGGACTTTACATGCTTATGTTATTTAATCCATACAATAATTTTGAGGTCAGAAATAAAGAGGAAACTATAGCTCAAAAAGGCTTGCTTATCTGTTCCATATCTTATAACTTATTTGTTGATACTCTGCTCTAAAAAAAGAGACTAAGTAGTACACAAAACTATCTTGTCAAAGTTAAAATGTAAGTATGACCATTAGGGGGAAAATAATGGTTAAAAATAAAGTGGGATGGAAGTCACTGGGATGGCCAAGTGGTTGAAGTGTAGGACTTGAGAGTCAATAATAAGAGGGAACACAGGATTAAGCCATACTCATCCTGCTTCTTCTATTCTTTCCCCTCATCTTTAGTCCTTGTCTACCTACAGTCCCACTCAACTCCTCCACCCATCACCACATTCTACGATACTTCATTCTCTTAGCCAAGTGCATCTTTTAGATGCACTCTTTCTACCTGAGCAGCCACTATATAAAAAGGGCTCAGAAGCAAAGTCCTAAAACAGCACGAGGATAACACAGATAAAACAGGAAACTTGCAGTAGGATCTTGTCTACAGTTAGATGCCTTACATGAACATTTCAAAGACACAGAGTGGTAACTTAATAAGCCAGGCATGGGGTGCACACCTGTAATTCCATCTGTTTGGGAAGCTAAGGGAGAAGGATCTCAAGTTTGAGGCCAGCCTGGGTAATACAGCAAGATTCTCTTAAAAAAAACAAAGCGTGGGCTTTGCAGTCAGAATGTCTCAGTTAAATCTAGAACCTGGCCTGACACTAAAATATTGTGACACTGAGAAAGTTAACCTCTCTGAGCATCAGCTTTTAAAACATTTTTTGTTTTTTTCCAGTAATGGGTATTGAACCCAGGGCCCTCTCACTGAGCTACATTCCCAGCCCTTTTTATTTTGAGACAGTGTCTTGCTAACTCATTAAATTGTCCAGGCTGGGTTTGAACTTTGGTCCTCCTGCCTCAGCCTCCCAGAGTGCTGGGATTACAGGCATCTACTACAATGCCTGGCTTAACCCATTTTATAGATAAGAAAATTGAGAGCTGGGATAGTAGCAAATGTCTGTAGTCCCAGCCTGAGAAGCCTGAGAGGAAGATCACAAATTCAACCCCAGCAAGTGGAACTTAGCGAGATCCTGTCTCAAAAACAAAAAGTAAAAAAAAGGCTGGGGATGTAACTCAATGTGAAAGCTCTGGGTTTAATCTCTAGCACCAGGGAGAAAAGGAGGAGTACGAGTATTAAGAGTGTTAATCTCAGAGTTGTGATAATTAACTGAAATAATGAATGTAACATAACAAAGTGCTGAGCCCTCAACAAATTCTAACAAATTTAACTTGTTAGCACTCAGACACATACAAAATAAAATGACTACCTTCAAGGTGGGAACAATGTAGGGTCATCTATATCTGTGAAGGACTTAAAATCATGCCTCCACGCTGAATCTTTTTGTTTGTTTTGTTTTTTTTGTAGGTACTAGGAGTCAACCTCAGGACCTCACGCTTGCCAGCAAGCGCTTGTATCACTGAGCGCTATCACCGGCTCTTTTTTTTTCCCTTTATATGGGTTCTAGGAGTTGAACTCAGGACCTCGCGCTTGCCGGGCAGGCACTTATGACGCTGAGCTATCTCACCGGCCCTCCATGCTGAATCTTTTTTTTTTTTTTGTGAGTACCGGGGGGTCGACCTCAGGACCTCGCGCGCAAGCAGGTGCCCGTGCCGCTGAGCGATATCACCGGCCCCTTTTTCGTATGTGGGTTCCAGGAGTCGAACTCGGGCCCTCGAGCTTGCCAGGCAGGCGCTTACGCCGCTGAGCCATCTCACCGGCCCTCCATGCTGAATCTTAAGAGACTTTTGTCATATGTAGGGAGTTGAATAGATTCTTTATAGGCTTGTCCTGAAATGATATAGTGTCTGATCATCTTTCAGATTTGCAGAATAGAAACTGTTCTTGGTAAGTGTCCTACAGTAATGCTGACATTTTATTTTTCTTCTGTCTCTGCTCTGAGATTAGAAGAAAGAAAATTCCTTTGTAAAGGAATGACAATTTTTATTAGTTAAAATAATTTTTAAACATTCACAGTCAAGGACCAAATAAATTAGAAAGATATGAGAGTTGAAAAGTAGATAAATGGGAGCAGTCAGCTACCTATACTCTGGAATCAGCCTGCCTGATGCCCAAGTTCAATTCCTCTCTCCAATAATTACTAACTACAGTACGTGACTTCCACAAGCTACTTGGCTTCTCTGTTTCTAGGATTCTTAGTCTTCTGTAAGATTGTTGTGAAGATAAAAGAATATGAAGAGCCAGAGTGTTGGACACATACCTAATATCAACACATCTTAACTGTTACTATATTATAGCAGCAGCATTTCCTCAAGTGTATTTTTTTGTTTTTTTTTTTTTTGTGGGTACCGGGGGGTCGACCTCAGGACCTCGTGCGCCAGCAGGCGCCCATGCCGCTGAGCGATATCACCGGCCCCTTTTTCGTATGTGGGTTCCGGGAGTCGAACTCGGGCCCTCGCGCTTGCAAGGCAGGCGCTTACGCCACTGAGCCATCTCACCGGCCCATCCTCAAGTGTATTTTTATATTCTTTTATATCAGAGTTTTGAGGAATATTAACAGATTAGGTTCAAAAAAAACAGACACTTTGAGATAAAAAAAGGTATTTTTCTTTTAAGCAATCCTTTGCTTAAGGCTGCTCTCAAAGTCTTGAACATGCTGAACCAGATTGTAAATTACCAAGACGGTGATACAAGGAAGCACTTCCCAGCTAACTTCACCACAGGATTCTTTATTAGAGGATTATTTCAATGATTAATATTTGTACATTTGAGAAATGACAGGCTGAAGTTTTATATATAACTGTTAAAACAATCATCTGAATCACAAATCATGTTTTAGTCTAATATTCAGTATCATTCTTGCTATAAAGCTTAGTAACAAATCTATCAATGAAGTCTGAAGCTTTGCACCAAGGTTCTTTTACAAATTCTCCCAGCAATACTGTATGTTTGACAGTCTTTGTATTATACTTCTCCACATCCTGCACTGTAGCTAGTTGACTGAATATTGTTTTTACTAAATAAATAGCTATTGGTAATGCACTGTCATTTTAAAACTTATAAAACACTGTCATTTTATAACAATGTTATATAAATATATAACATTTTATATTACATGACTTATAATGCACTATCATTTTAGAACTTTCTGACTTCATGCTATTTTTCTAACAATTATCAATATTCGAAAACTAATTATAAAACTCACCTCCCCTCCATTAACAAAATCCAGAACAAAATAAAGCTTTTCACTTGTTTGGAAAGAATAATGTAATCCAACCAAAAATGGATGTTTCACATTTTTCAAGAGAACATTACGTTCAGCCATAATATGTTTTTGCTGGAAAAAAAATCAAAGTATCAATTTGTATTATATATCAGAAAACAATTCTGTTAATTAAGAAAACAGGCTCAGGAGAAATAAGAGCTATTTTATTTTACCTCTTTCCTGTTGAGAACTACTTTTTTCTGTAACACTTTGACAGCATAAAATTTCCCATCCAGTTTTCGTTTTGCAAGAAGAACCTGTTATGAAGATTGTACAAATTATTAAAATTGCAGTATTTTTATAGGGATAATTCACCTGTCAATAAAACAATAGCTCTTAAATTTTGTGAAAAGTCCACAAGGACCTAGATAATACGTTTTTGTTTTGAACACTGAGAACTGTTGAATTTATTTCTATAATTCCATTTTCTTTAGGTATTTTAATAAAAAATGATTGATCATATGAATAGCCAGGCACTATGTCTTTGCCACTTACTGTGTTGATGAGTTTTTTTTAACTGACTTTAAATGCCAAAATCTAACCTGCTTGAGATGTCTTTGTGTTTGTGTGTGTGCATGTATGCATGCACATGCGCTCCAGCCTTGTGTCCTTAGAAAATACTGAGGCTATAAACTTAATGGCTATATAAAAAGAAGGAAATGATTTTTTAGGTGATCAAAGTGCATTGCTCTTTTATATATAGGCTTTTCTTATAGATTTTATAATTTAAAAGAGTTCAGAGGAAGAAGTATCATGTATAGATGAATTTCTACAGTAGCCTATGTTGTATGCAGACACTCTTAAGAATCTGAAGAAACCGAGAGGATCTCACCCGAGAAAAAAGTAGACATACTCAAGATTTTACAAATACAGGCATGTGCCGCACAACATTCTGGTCAAGGATGGACTATACATACAGTATACACCAGTGACGGCTAACCTTTTAGAGAATGAGTGCCCAAAATGCAACCCAAACCCACTTGCTTACGGTAAAGTGCCAAAACTGCAATTAAACCTGAATAGTGAGGTTTTAGTTTAGAAAAAAACTAAACCTCACATTACATTAACATCTTCTGTCTTAAATGAAAAACACAATAACAGAGCTTTCAATGATACAAACAGGTTTTTATTTAAAGGTAAAAGTTTGCATTTGCCGTGCTTTTGCACAATTAATGCGATCTTTTGCTGTTATATGCATGCTGGTAATTTTTCAAACCTTGGTTGAGGCAAGTTGGTTAATGTACTGAAAGAGAGGGCTCTGGTGTGCATGTGTACCACAGGTTCGCCACCACCGGTATACACCACATAGCCGAGGTGTATGTAGTAGGTAATATAGTAGTAGCTATATCATCTAGGTTTGTTTAAGTACACACTGTGATGTTTGCACAACAATGAAATCGGCTAAGAACACACTTCTCAGAACATGTTCCCATTGTTAAGTGACATATTAATCTAACTGTAAGTGATTCAAGACCACCACCAAGTTAAATTGTGAGTTGTGTAACTATTTTTTTGTTGTTGTTGTTATGTGGGTACCGGGAGTTGACCTTAGGACTTCGCGCTTGCCAGGCAGGCACTTATGCCACTGAGCTATCTCACCGGCCTGAGTTGTGTAACTATTAAATGACACATTCCAAAGTTTTTTTTTTTTTTTTTTTTTTTTTTTGTGGGTACCGGGGGGACGACCTCAGGACCTCACGCGCCAACAGGCACCTGTGCCGCTGAGCGATATCACCGGCCCCTTTTTCGTATGTGGGTTCCGGGAGTCGAACTCGGGCCTTCGCGCTTGCAAGGCAGGCGCTTAAGCTGCTGAGCCGTCTCACCGGCCCATTCCAAAGTTTTTTGAAGTGATCTGACACAGCAACAATAAGTCCTAGTGACAATGTTAAATTAGGACTTATTGCTATTTTCTTGCCAAAACCTTAACCCCTTCTTATCACACAAACAAATTAAATAAATTAAAAAACAGAGTAGCATCCTACAATATACTTGACCAGTATTCCTGAAAACTGTCAAGGTCATGTAAACCAAGAAAAGTGTGAGAAACTATTGCAGCCAAGAGAAGCCTAAGGAGACATGACGACTAAATATAATGCAGTATCCAGTAATGAAACAGAAAAAGGACTTTAAGTAAAAGTGAATAAATGATGAACTTCTATTACTAATAATGTATCAATATAGATTTACTATAACAAAGGTACCATACTAATGTATGAAGTTAATAAGAGGGCAAACTGTGTTAAAGGGTACTGGGAATACTGGGAATTCTCTGTACTTTCTTGTTCAATTTTTCTATAAATCTAAAACTGTTGTAAAAATAAAGTCTGTTAATAAAGCACTTTGATTACTCAAAGATGGAGTAAAAATACCTTTACATAAAAATGTCCTCTCTCAAGTGTATTTTTCTCGTTTCTCTTTTTTGTTGCTGTTGTTCTCTATAGCATTTTACTCTATTCAACATACCTTCTTAAATTTTTCCTTTTCTTGACAACTCCCACCTGCCTGACCTTTCCTTCTCCAATACTTTGGTTCATCTTCAAGTACACGTTGAGAAAATAATTCAAACAACGTGGAAATTAGAAGGTATGATTCCCTTCAAGTAGGTTTTATTTTCCTTCTAGTAAATTGTCAGATTTGGTGGATATAAGGTTAAAAAGCAAACAGGCAAATGGAAAGTGGAGCCCAGACTACAAACTAGAGTTTAGAATAAATGTTAGATCTCTATTATTTATGCTATTTATCATATATTTTTGATGTGAATGTGTTCACTTTTTTGTGTATTCTGCTTTTCTTTGTTTTATTGAGCTATGTTGGTTTCTAACCATTTTCCAAGACTTGTTTTATTAAGTATAGCATATATACAGAAAAGCTCACAAACATTATAACTTAATAAATTATTACAAAGTGAACACACCTATGTCAACACTATCTAGGTGAAATAAAACATGCACATGCCTGAAGCCTCCCTTCTGCCCCATCCCAGTCACGACTCATCCAACTCCTCAAAGGTAACTACTACTATCTCAACACGCAATGACTGGTAAGTTTTCCCTTTTAAAAATTTTATGTAATTACAGTCACATAAAGGGGCCTCCTTTCTGAATTATGTAATATTCATTCAACTTATGGCATGTAGCATAATTTTCTCATTTTCATTGTTGTGCAGAATATTTCATCACAATATATATAGACTCTTTCATTGACAGATATTCAGACTGTTTATGAATAACGATAATATGAGCATGCCTGAATATGCCTTTTCTAGTGCAACTCCATTTCTGTTGGATAGCCAGCTAGGAGTAGAACCAATGTGTCACAGGTAATGTGTATATTCAGCTTCAATAATTAACAGCACAAAAGAGAAAGAACTAGGAGTAAAACCAATAAAAGATGTGTATAAATTCTATACAGAACACTATAAAATATTACTGAAAAAATTTTAAAGAAGCTAAATTAACAAAAAGCTATACCATGGTCATGGACTAGAAGACTCAACATTAGAAAAGATGCCAATTCTCCTCAAATTTATCTATAGATTCAATGCAATCATAATCAAATTCCAAACAAATTTTTGCAAAAATTGACATTCTAAAATGTGTACAAAGGGCTAAGAATAGTCTCTTGAAGAACAAGGAGCAAAGGACTTAGTTGTCAAGACAATGTGGCACTGGTGTCAAGATAAACAAATAGACCAATGGAAGAAAACATAAAATCTAGAAACAAAAATACAATTAAGCCTTAAAACAAGTCTGTTCATATATAAACACTAGATATATGATGAAGGTGTCCCTTCAGATCAATGGAGAGAAAAGTCTTTTTATAAATTCTGTAATATCATCCAGATATCCATATATAAAAAATGAATTGTGACCCTACCATCTCATATTATATGTAAGAATGAAATCTTGGTGGAATCTAGATCTAAGCATGAAGTTTCCAAAAGATATTATTTTATGTTATGTTTTTGCAATGAGAACTTGCCATGTTGCTCAGGCTGGCCTTGAACTCACAATCCTCTGCCTAAACCTTCCGAGTAGCTAGGATTAATGGCATGTGCCAATATTTCCAGTTAATGCTTCTGTTTTTAATGGCAGGCTATCTCTTGAATGGCAACAGACTACACGTATATTGAGAGTAGGATCCTTCTAACTTTCTGTTGGCTATATTAGCATAATTCTCTGTCAATATATATTTGGTGAACTGATAAACACACATAGATTTAATTGTATGGTCACAAGGGAATTCAGAAAACAAACTAGAGACACCAAACTATAGCAATATTCATTTTTACTACAGATTTGAAAATAATGCACAAAATACTTAAACATATTTGATGATTCTGATAAACTCATTTATAATGCTTTTCCTAGTAATCCTGACCTTAAGTGATTCTCCTTCTTTGGTACAGCTATAGTGTCAAGTTGTATGATTCATCTGATACTGTATGAGATTAAGCAGGGTCTTTACATTCTTTCCCTTCACCAACTGTTATTCACATAGATGCTCATTTTTGTCTTTGCAGCCTCAGCTTAACAGCATATCTTCAAAGAAGCATCCTTGATCCACCCATCTAAGTAGGGATTTTCTCCATCCCACCTTATCCCCACTGCCTACTGTCCTCTGTCACTATTCTTCATACCAAAAATGTCCTGCAGCTCACACATATAAAAACTGCATTCCTTAAGTATTTATTCACTGAATGAGAAGATAAAAAACACTCTTACCTTGCCAAAACTGCCTTTTCCAATAACTTTTAAAAAGTCAAAGTCAGATGGTTTAGCACTGAAATAAATTAACAATGACAAAATATTTTATAACTCTGTAAGCCTCATTAAGTTCTGCTTAAAAAGGAGTTCAATAATATCCTTTCTAGGGGAAAAGGATGCATATATTTATTTCTATATACAGATATACATATCTAAATATATATCTAGATATACATATATAATAGTTTTTAACTCAAAGTAGCTTCTATCTAAGCCAATTTTATTAACCATGAACCTCACCAATGTTGTGAGGAAATTAAACAACTATATAACACATTCCAAAGACTCTCTAGTATCTGGTAATTCTTCTGAAAATGAAATTACTAGTTGCAACACCTGTTAAATATGCTAAAAACTTTCCAGTGGAGAAAAAAACCTCAGTGTTAAATATGAATCAGTTATTGTACATTAAAGATAAAAGACCTCTCAGTTTATTCTTATGGATGGTGATGTAAGAAAGCCAGGAACAGAAAAGCCAGAGCCTTACTATTCTTTCTCAGTACCCACTACCAATTCTTCCTTGACCTCATAGTACTGAAGTGTTCTGGGACCCAGTGCTGGCTGGGATCATCACTTCTCCCATGTGTCTATACGCTCTCCAAGTAAGTAAAAAAGGAAATAAGGAAAGGAAAACCTGTTGTCCTGGGGTAAAAGAACACTCAAAATTAATCAAAGAATCCTGTAAGGATAATTACAAAGTAAGGATGGCAACACTATGGTCCTTCTCCAACCCATGGCTGACCTCACATTACTAATCCATCTGGGCACTCCTTGAACTGAGTCAAGCAGCAGCACTGGAATCTTTTGTACTGGATGCCACAGGTGTTCACTTGCAGTGAATTGCCAGGGTTGGCGGTCAAGAGGAAGTCTGTTCTTGCCACCTCTGGTCTTGTTCAACATTTCTCAAACTGCATCCCTCAAAATATTTTCCATGTACTCAAATAAATATAGAAATATGGGGCAAATTAGATAAAGTTTAGTACCCTTCAATAGGCTGATGTCCATCATTACTCCTCTGGAAAAGGCTGGCTAGCTAACAACTAGTGTGCACCAACAACACTGAGTACGAGCACCAGGAGAACGTATCAATTAGGCCCGCAAGGATGTTTTTGTTTTCAGAATACTTTACAAGACTTATGGTTCCTTGGGAAACATGTTCAAATGACTTTTCACATACACACATAAAATAAAACCAGAAAAGTAACAAGTACAAAATACCAGAATCCAGGGCCGGTGAGACAGCGGCATAAGCGCCTGCCTGGCAAGCACGAGGTCCTGAGTTTGACTCCCAGTACCCATGTACGAAAAAAGGGCCGGTGATATTGCTCAGCGGCACAGGCGCCTGCTGGTGCGTGAGGTCCTGAGTTTGACCCCCGGTACCAACAAACAAACAAACAAACAAACAAACAAACAAACAAACCAGAATCCAATGAACTATGTGTGGATTAAAAAATTAGCTCCTTACTAGGATTCTACTAAAGCAATGAAAAGATAGAGCGGTGAGTTAGTCAAGCACATGACAATATTATATATTCCTTATAACTACAGTTATATTTCATAAGCCCCTAATTAAACTGTTATAATTACATATACTTCAAAAATAAGCTTCCTAAAATTTAATTAAAGGACTGTTTGAGATAAATCAAACCTACTGAGGATTTCCAGTTGGTCCCAGGTTGATGTTCTGTGAGGTAGAGTGTAGCTGTTTAGATACGGGGGGGAAAAAACACAGCATTAAAACAACGGCATTCTTACTGGAGCTTCATAGATTATACATCAGCCAATGAATGTTTTAAAATAAAATATACATAACTGCACCATAGATATGACTACCTGTTAAAGAAACCTAATTCTTAGTAAGTCTACAAACTTACTTGGAAACATACATAAACATTTTTACAATGATAACTTTCAAGAGCAGTTGTAAAGCAAAAAGGTAAGCCAGAAATCAAGCTCAAAGTTAGCAAATGAATAGAAAGCTCCTTAAAAGATAAGATATGGGCACAGAAGTCATAATTTAGGAGTCATTTTTACATTTTAAAAACTGGTTAAAAATTAGTTTGGTTTTCAAATTTTCTAATAGCTCCTTTAAGACAGAAAATGACAGGATGATGGTAATGATGATTGTAAATATTAAATTTTCAGCTTTAATTTGATGATAGCTAAATTAATTTCTTCTTCCTTTTTTTTTTTTTAATGTGGGTACCAGGAGTCGACCTCAGGACCTCGCGCTTGCCAGCAAGCGCTTGTGCTGCTGAGCAATATCACCGGCCCCTTTTTTTTCCTTTATGTGGGTTCTGGGAGTCGAACTCAGGAGCTCGCGCTTGCCAGGCAGGTGCTTATGCTGCTGAGCTATCTCACCGGCCTCTAAATTAATTTCTAAAGCAAATACAGAAAATAGTGTTTTCATAGTAGTACCAAAATTTTAGATGGGCTTTTTCTTTCTGCAACAGACAACACAGTAAATTTAATCCCTGGTAGTAACTTAGAAGGAAGTAGCCATAAAGTAATTTAATTAATTCAAGGTTCTTGCTGCGCATGGTGCTTCACGCCCGCAATCCCAGCACTCAGGAGGCTGAGGCAGGAGGACTGCAGCAAGTTTGAGACCAGCCTGAACTACATAGCAAGACCCTGTCTCAAAAAAACAAAAAAAACAACAAAAGGGCCGGTGAGATCACTCAGTGGCATAAGCGCCTGCCCGGCAAGCGTGGGGTCCTGAGTTCGACTCCCGGAACCCACATAAAGGAAAAAAAGGGCCAATGAGATCGCTCAGTGGCACAAGTGCTTGCTGGCAAGCGCAAGGTCCTGAGGTCGACGCCCGGTACCCACATAAAAACAAAAAACAAAAACAAAAAAGTTCTAGTTCATTAATAGCTAGACATTAACTCAAAATTCCAAAAGTTAAATTTATTGATCCTGACAGAGTGAGCATTTTGTTTTGTTCTGTGGTGCTGAGGATCAAACTCATGGTCAGCATGAGGTCTAGCACCTACCTACATCCCCAGCCCAGACCAGGCACTTTTTATAAATGCCAGGTAGAAACTGGATGTGATGGTGCATGCCTGTAATCCTGGCACTCTACGAGGATCACAAGTTCTAGGGCAGCCTGGGCAAGGCAGAGAAGACACTCTCAAAAAAAAGAAAAAGGGGGCCGGTGAGATGGCTCAGCGACTTAAGCACCTGCCCGGCAAGCGCAAGGGCCCGAGTTCGACTCCCGGAACCCACATACGAAAAAAGGGCCGGTGATATCACTCAGTGGCACGGGCGCCTGCTGGCACGCGAGGTCCTGAGGTCGACCCCCTGGTACCCACAAAAAAAAAAAAAAAAATTTAAGAGAAGGTCTAGGGAGGTGTGAAGGCCCAGGGTTCAATCCCTAGTACTGAAAAATAGAAAATAAAAAGAGTGGGGGGAGAGGAAGGAAGGAAAAAGATAAAAAGGCAAGTATAAGTGAATTCTGTCTCTCATAAATTCACTTTGAAGTTCTTTATACATTCAGATAATGACATCAGTTATAAACCCTCAAGTATGTATACTTTATAAGAGCCTCATATAATCATCCTTCATATAAGCTATAAATAGAAAAAAGGTTTTAAAACCTTGTCTTAATCTTCATGTAATAAATTTGCAATCCCCAGAAGAAATATATGAAATCATAAAAATTTAAGACAAGACAAAATTTTTTAAAAAAAAATTCTGGTTCATTAAATGAGATCTGCCCTGTTGTGGTATAATTGTAACATAAGAGTAAACATTTATGTTTAAATATTACAGTGTTCCACCACAGAATCTGACAACATAATTCAAACAGTTGCAATTTCAATATATACATATTCTTTCAGTGAATGTGTGGATAACTGAGTAAATTTTTCATTCAATAATCTTTTCTTAGTAAGTGAAAAGAATTAAATGTGGATTAAACAAGATGAACAACTTTGTCCCTTGAATGACATTAATATGGAGATTTTTATTATTTGACAATGATTTTCCTAGTGGAGCACATTCATGAAATGATGAAAATTACTGGTATATATAATTAGACAAGTTTTCATTTTACCTACTATTTAGCGATGATATCTAATGACTAAATTAAGGGTAAGATATAATTTATGAACGGAATGAACTCTAACTGAGATTCTCAACTTCTCTTGACTTCTTTTTCTCTTTATAGGAGAGTAAAGTCCCAGTTGCCCTTTAAGATATCTTCTAGCTATAAACATCATTTGGTTAAAAGGTCTTAATAAGTTACATTCTTCAAAAGACCTAAACCAGCATACTTTGACATGAGTGGCAAGCAAACATGAAAAATCAGTTACATGGATTTTATTCTTTAAAATATTATTTGAGGGCCGGTGAGATGGCTCAGCGGCGTAAGCGCCTGCCTTGCAAGCGCGAGGGCCCGAGTTCGACTCCCGGATCCCACATACGAAAAAGGGGCCGGTGATATCGCTCAGTGGCACGGGTGCCTGTTGGCGCGCGAGGTCCTGAGGTCGACCCCCCGGTACCCACAAAAAAAAAATAAAAAATAAAAAATAAAATATTATTTGAATAGTTTAATCGTTTTCAATTAAAAAATATATAGCCATAGTTGGAAAATATAAAAAGTATTAGGAGGAAGATGTTCTTAAATATCCACAATCTTAGCAACAGATGATTCTACAAATATTGCAGTATTTCATCTCATTTTTGCATATCTTTTAAAAACTGACTATAATTCACTGTAAATATGCATATAAAATTTTATATTCTGATTTCACTTAATGGCACATCAAAGCTTAAAATATCTTCAAAAATACTTCAAAATATATGTAGACAAGCACTATCTGATTGATGAAGATCAAGGTTGATTCTAATTTTTTATATATCATATAAATGCTTTATTTTTTCTATGTGAAGGATTATCTCACTTGCACATCCCTCAGTGAAATGAATATAATTTTATATTTGACGTCTATTGCTAAGTTGATTTCTGAAAGAGTTATATAAAACCATAATGAGGCCGGTGAGATAGCTCAGTGGCATAAGTGCCTGCCTGGCAAGAGCAAGGTCCTGAGTTCGACTTCCAGAGCCCACATACGAAAAAAGGGCCAGTGATACCGCTCAGCGGCACGGGCGCCTGCTGGCGCGCGAGGTCCTGAGCGACTCCCAGTACCCACACACAAAAAAATAAAAACAAAACAAAAAAAGCATAATGATATTAATAATGCCCCCCAGTGCATATTGTACCTATCTTTTTGGTCCTTTAAAGTAAAGTTAATTACTTTAAACTTTTGTTAAATTTGGTAGAGAAGTAAAAATCTCTCCTTTGAAAATTTCATTTGTGGGTGGGGGTGTGGCTCATTGGTAGAGAGCTTGCCTATCAGGCATGAGACCACAGGTTCAATCACCAATGTCATGCAAAAACAACTATTGACTATTAGAATGAAGGCTAACACATTCTCCTTTTTTTAAACTAACAATTAACATTTCTTCCTTTTCCTTTTCCTTTTATCTACTAGGTTTTTAAGTACCATTCTTTTATTTTATTTATTTTTATTTTTTATTTTATTTTTTTTTGTGGGTACCAGGGGGTCGACCTCAGGACCTCGCGCGCCAGCAGGCGCCTGTGCCGCTGAGCGATATCACTGGCCCCTTTTTCGTATGTGGGTTCCGAGAGTCGAACTCGGGCCCTTGCACTTGCCGGGCAGGCGCTTAAGCCGCTGAGCCATCTCACCGGCCCAAGTACCATTCTTTTTAAAATCCATTTATATGTACCTTCTACTTAAATAGTTTTCTTATACAAATGTTTCTCCCATTTGTTGTTTCTTTTTAACCTGCTGTACAGAAATAAAATTAAAATACCCTTCTACATCACAGATGCAAAAGTTAAAATCTTTTCTCTTAACTGAAAATCCTCCCAGGGCATTAAAGAAGGAAAAATACTACTTTCTAGTAGTTACAAAAAAAGAAATATTTCTATTTTCTAAAAAGAGATTTTAGCTATGGGATAATAATGTTCTAACTCATCTTTTAAGTCAAAAAACAGAACCATAACAAAATTAAAAGAATTATAAGGAAAAGCTACTTCAATCTAACACTTCTGTTTTTTTGTATATATTTAATAATAGTTAAAAATATTTTCAAATATGAAGTATTACGTTTATATAACAATTGTAATTCTGTTATATTGGAATCCTCCTCCTCCTCCTCCTCCTCCCCCTCCTCCCCCCCTCCTCCTCCTCCTCCTCCTCCTCCTCTTCTTCTTCTTCTTCTTCTTCTTCGCTTTATGAAACAGGGTTTCATCATGCAGTTCAGGCTGGCCTTGAACTCACTTTGTAGCCCAGGCTGGCCTTGAACTTGCAGTGATCCTCCTGCCTCAGCCTCCCTGAGTACTGGGATTACAGGCATGCACCACCACGCCTGGCCCTAGAATACTTTGATTTAGATTTATTTTCATTTACCTTTCCAATATCTTTCAAAAGTGAATCCTGGAAATATCTTCATAAGATACAAGCTTATTTATTTGCTTACCACAATCTAGCTCAAAGACTAATAACAACCTACTCTTTATTAGAAACATATATTATGTACACATGCAGTAGAAATAAAAGTTAGGTGATGCCAGGTGGCACATGTGTATTGATCACTATACACATAAAAACCGGATAATGCAGAGCAACAAGTATATATATATGTTCTGGTTGAAATGGACTTTTTTTTTATGTTCTCTTTATACAAAACTCACATCGAAACTTTAACATGGCACTGATTCTCATCTGTAATGCACAGAAGACAAAAGTGATACTAGGGGAGGAAAACCACTCGCCTGGTGTAACACAGCCACAAATTCATAGCGGACATGCAAGCACAGGTCATGTTTTCTCTCTATCTCACTATCTCTAAGTATTTTCAGATGTACTCTGTAGTGTGAGGTGCACACATATGTTAATATAGGATATCTTTCTGTAAAGAATAGTTTTGAATAAATCGATGATATATGAACAGGCTTCCTTCTTAGATATTTCCTATGCTACTGAACTCTTTCTTCAAGTACATTCACTCATTCATTGGCATTAATTCTGTCAACATAAAAAGAAGGGAAATACAATCATGTTGGTGCTGATTTAAATAAAATACCTTTGAAATAATATTAGATCTGAAAGGTTATTTTTTATTCCCTTGTATTTGCCACATAAAATGCTAATGCTTTTTATCAGTGGGGTGCAATCTAAATGTTTCACATATCTGTTGTTTTTATTGTCATTTGTCCAATAAATGGGGACAGTTTGTACAGGGAGCAAGATTTATCACTTCGTGATATTTTCAGGATATCTAATATCTGGATCTCCAAGAATACATTGATAAAATGTAATGAAGAACTAAACTTTGTTTTGTTTTGTTTTTTACCCATTAAAGGCCCAAAATACTATTGCAAAGATGTCATCACTTAATAGCCATGTACAACAAATATGAGTCAGATAGACTGGGTATTAACTCTTGTTCCTTCGGTTAGTGTGAAGTCTTAGTAAGTTATTTTATCTCCCTATTCACACTTCAGCACTTACGGAATAAGGATGATGTTCCTGTTTTATGTTGTAGGGAATGAATTAGAAAATTATGGAAAGTGCAAAGCAGAATGATTTAAAAAATCTACAAATATTTCTTATGATAATGGTGCAAATTTTCTAATTAAGTGACATTTCGGGATGAAATAAGAAATGTTTTTGTTTGTTACACTGATATCCTATTTCTGGTCAAGGATCTTTTTTTTGCACTTAATTAAGTTTACTGGTACATTTTAGATATACATCATGATCATATTCATCATAGGGAATTTGCACCTGTACACGGTATATTTTGATTCCTTTTTTTTCCCCAATCCCCTCTCCTGAAAGGGACTTTTTTGAACAAAGTTCAAAACAATGGTTTCAGGTATGGTGATGATGATAAAGATACAATGTTCAAAATAAATGTATAAGATTTAAAGAAAGCAGAATATATAATTATATACATTATATAATTTATATATCTTTAAAATTCTATACATTAAAAGAATATTGGAAAGAAAAATCATTCAGATGCTAAAAATTACTAGTTCTAGGTGGTAGCAACATGGGTGATACCTGCCTTCTTACCTGTTACTTTCAAATTTTTCTTTAACCTACATTACAGTTTTTATCATAAAAGTGGTAATTCTATGAATTTTATAAATTTTAAAATAAATACTGATCAGTAAGTGGTTTTTTAGATATTCTACAAAGTAGAAAATCTACTACAAATGAAATCACTTCATTTTGAGCAAATATTTTCCTAAAGTAACTTATTTTATCTTTGGGGAATGGTATTTTTTCCATTAAAAAGTACAATTCCTCTTACTACCTTCTGAGTACTTCTTTCATCCTCATCTTCAGATGGATCTGACTGATGTTTGGGGCTGTCCATTTGAAGGAATGCTCTAACATCTGGACTAAAAACAAAAATTACCTTAATTATGATATAAAATCATATCTACAGCTTTTCTCCCTTTTAAAATAAAATCAAAACAAGAGCCACAATATTAGCATGTACTGTAAAAAAGCTAAACAAAATGCAATACTATTATTTTAAAAGAAATAGGCAAATTAATTTTTTAAAAAACAGGGAACCAAACAGAAAATAGGCAAAGGTATAATAAATAGGCAGTTGATAGGAGACAAACCCAAATAGCAAGGAAACTTGTGAAGATGCTAACTTCACTGGCAATCAGAAAAAGACAAATTAAGTTTACAATGAGTTACTACTTTATATCCATTAACTGGCAAAAGTTTTAAATACCAAAAGTTAGTAAGGATATAGGAAAAAAGAAACCCTAATATGTTGCTCATGAGAATGCAGAATTAAATAGCTTTTCTGAGAAGTAATCTAGCAATTTTTGGAGAAACTGTGTATGGATTTTTCCTGGACCTCAAAATTCCACTACAAACCACCAAAAAATTTATGCACAGTTCTAGTGAAAGGCACGTAACCAGGCACTCGTAGCATTCTACAGCAGTGAACTGGAAAAAAAACAGAAATTAAATACCTAGAAAATTAGTAAGTCAACTATGGATAACTGCCTATAGAGAATACCAGTTGGTAGCCAGAAAACAAGGAACAATCATAGCACAGTACCATTTATATATATATTAAATACAGAAACAATAGTCTAGTTTTCAAAGATACAGAGATACCAAGTACCCAAACTTATTAAAGTAGGTATCCATGGTGGCAATAGAAAAAATGAGTATAAAGATATAAAATGAAGAGAATAAAAATGGACTAAAATTAAAAAGGATTATGTATGGACTAATGACAATCCTGAGGAATGGCTAAATTGGTAGATCTGGTACTTTTACACTGAATTATTCTAAATAATTCAATATAAATAATATAAATAGTAGAAAAAATTGAAAGATGAAAAATTATTTTTTCAAGGGGGAGGGCTGGTGTGCATGTAAAGTGGAGCAGGCACTAGAAAAGTTTGGCAGTCTTCAAAAAGCTAAATATGGAGTTACTGTATAATCTAGTAGTTCCACTGCTAAGTATACACCAGGAGAAATAAAAACGTATTCACACAAAAACTCATCTACAAAATAAGCATAACAAAATTATTCAAAATAGCCAAGTAGTAGAAACATCCAGAATGTCCACTGGCTGATAAATGGATAAACAAAATGTGGTATATTAATACAATGGAATATTATTCAGTCATAAAATAAAATACCAAAACATGTTAACAATATGGGTGAACCTCAAAAACATACTAAATGAACAAAAGAAGAAAAAAGTCACATATTATATAACTTCATTTTAAACATAATGTACAGAACAGACAAGCTTTAGAGACTGATAGTACACTAGTGGTTGCCAGGCATTGGAGGAAAAGAGAATTTGGAGGTACCATTTCTTTTTTGGAGTGTTAGAAATGCTAGATTAAACTTGGGTGATAGAATTAGATGGTAATGATGAGTGTACAGCATTGTGAATATACTAAAAAACTATGAACTGTCACTTTCCAACTTTTAACTAAGTAACTTTCACTACTACAACTAGAACTGTTAATCTTTGCATGTTAACAGTACAACTGCATTTATGATTTTTAGGACAGATTTTTAAAATTACTTGGTCTGAATTATAAATCATTTAAGGCTTCAAATACAGTCTGTTAAAACTGATTTCTAGGGAAGTTATACCAATTTATATTCTCTTAGTATATATGAACATCATGAAGACTCTTCTAGCCCTAATTAGCATTAAATACTAATAATGATATAAATAACTTTATATTAATACCTCTGATCAACTGTATCAGTTAATTTGTGAAACACAAATTAAAGCAACAATAAGAAGCTGGGTTTGGTGGCACACACCCGTAATCCCAGCATTTGGAAAGCTGAGGTAGGAGGACTAATGTGAGTTCAAAGCCAGCCTGTCCTACGTAGTGAGCTCAAAGCTAGCCTGGACTACGTAGGAAGACCATGTCTCAAAAAACAAAACAAAACAAAACAAACAAAAAAACCAACACCCAAAACAAAACAATAAGAAACCACTACTCATTTATCCAAATAGCTAAAATTGTAAGACTAACAACACTAAGTGGTTGATGAAACAATGTGGTTTCATACATTGATAATGGAAGTATGAATTTTGGCAATCATTTTAGAAAACAATTTGGTACTATCCAGTAGGGTTAAACATATACATATCTTACCGCCTAGAAACTTCATAAGTGTTTGCATGTGTTCATCAAAAGATTATGTTAGTTGTAGTAGTATTCATAATAGCTAGATACACTTTAAAAGACTCTCCTGAAAAATGCTAAATGTAGTTCTAGTATTATGCTAACCAAGGCTGGAAGAGCCTTCAGGATGTTCATACAGTGCTAGCAGAATATAAACTGGCACAGCTTCCCTAGAAATCAGTTTTTTTTTTTTTTAAAGAGAAGAAAAAACAAAACAAATCAAAAGAAGAACAAATTTTCAAACCAACATAATAGGAGGGTAACAATGGTTAATACATTACGTATTACTATCTTTAAGTTAGTTATTCAGGACACCAGACATTAGCATTCAATTGTCCAAACATTATTGGCACAAACCTTACTCTTCAATGAACTAAGTAAAAATGGTAGTGTATCTATCTTAACCATCTTATATATATATATATACAATTTTTTTTTCCCTTTCCCTTCTTTCTTTTCCCTATTCCAGTCTCTCTTTCCTTTTGACCAGTTTCTTTTTGATTCACCATATCTATTGTACATTTCTGGTTTATTTCACTTATGAGTATTTTCTCGAGTTGCATCCATTTACCTATAAAAGTCTCCAGTTTATCCTTCTTTATGGCTGAATAGTACTCCAATGTATAAAAATACCACATCTTTCTTATCCATTCCTCAGTTGATGGGCATTTGGGTTGTTTCCAAGGTCTGGCTATTACAAATTGTGCTGCTATAAACATGGGTGCACATATATCGCTGTGGTACGATGTTTTTAATTCTTCTGGGAAGATGCCCAGAAGGGGAATAGCTGGGTCAAATGGGACCTCCAACCCTAGTTTTCTGAGGAATCTCCACACTGACTTCCACAGTGGCTGTACCAGTCGACACTCCCACCAACAGTGAAGAAGGGTTCCTTTTTCCCCACAGCCCCTCCAGCATTTGTTATTAGTTGATTAGAAATCAGTTTTAACAGACTGTATTTGAAGGCTTAAAATAATTCAGACCAAGTAATTTTAATTTTAAAAATCTCTCCTGAAAATCATATATGCAATTCTAGTGATATGCATAAATTTTTTGACGTTCAAATGAAGAACATGAAAATTAAAAGTTAATTCAAATGTCTACCAGCAATAGAATTGAATAAATTGTGGTAAAGTCACTGCTGGGACAAAATACCCAGCACCTACGATTTAGAAGGATTATTCTGGCTCATGATTTCAGAGGTTACAGTCCCTGTTCAGCTGTCTCCATGCAAGAAACATGGCAGAAGAGAGTAGTGGAGCAAAGCTGTTCAGTTCATGGCAGCCAGTAGCAGAGTAAGGGAACAGCACCAGAAAGGAAAGGGACAGGAACCAGACACAGTCTCCACGGTCACACTCTCATGACCAACTCAGACACAACCAGAAATGCGCTTTCCTAATCCGCTAGGTGTCTCTCAATCTTGTCAAGATGACAATCCCAACAGTCACAACTCCATATGAAGTTGAAAAATGGCACATTTGTTAAAATCAGAAGAGTTACCTTTGGAAAGGAAAAACAGAACAGAGGCTGAGTAAATATGTGTGAGAGGCTTTAGGGATGTGAGTATGTAATTGCCTATTTCTTGGCCTGGGGGAGTGGGTGGTAACGTGAGTGTATTTATTTGCTTATAACTCACTGAGCTGTGTAGTCATGATATGGGTACTTTTCTGTAAGTTACTCTGTAATAAAATTAGAACAAGGTGCTCATAAGAGGCACTTAATGTTTTTTGAAGACATAGATAAATATCAAATAATCAGCACAATGTTTTAACTACATTATGCAAATTTCTTTCAAATTTAATCTATAAAACAATTACAAAAGGAAGAAAGAAAACAAGTAAGACAAGTTGATGAAAGGCAAAAGAGGATAAAGAATATTAGGGGGAAATGCTCCAGGAAGTTTTACAAACATATATAGCACAATAGCATTTCACATAAATCAGACATACAAGCTAAATATCACATGATTTCTCTCATATGAAAAGCCCAAAGTAAAACTAAAAAGCAAAATAAAAGAAAGATAATAGGAAGCAGGGAGGTAGATCTTTCTCAAAGGGAAAGGGATCAAGAGATGGAGGGGAGGAATAGAGGATAAAAAAGAATTAAAATGTATATATATATGTATATGTATATGTACCAACTCCACATGAGGAATGTAAACATGTACTGCAAACATGTACAAAAAAATAGAAAAGGAAGAGGATCAACAGACAGGAGGAAGGGAAGGGAAAGGGAATGAAAAAAGGAATTAAGATGTATTAGGTACATATACCAACTCCCCACAAGGAGTATAAATATCACGTACACGTACTAATAAAAAAAAAAAATAGCATTTCACAGAAAGGATAAATCTGAACTACATTTATTCAATATTCTTATATTTGGTTTCACAATATTCTTAGATTTAGACTACAACAAAAATTACTTACTGGTTGTAAAGCTCCGGATATCTAACTAAGTTCTGAATGAATTCATTCAGTCCTGCTCTTCTTTGTTTAATAAAATCTGTAAGAGAAGATGTAAACCATTATTTCTGTCAGCCAATGTAATTTTCTTCGAAACTTTTATATAAGAATATACAAACAAAAGTTAGTATAATTCAGAAGCTTTTTCTTAATTCATGTTCCTTGGTATACAATGAAGAATAAATACTTCAATATATAGATGGCTAGATTAAAATTTTAAATAAAGCAAATATATCACCCAAAAGAAAATTCTAAAAACTTGCCTAGTTTAGCTGAGCACAGTGGTACACAACTATAATACCAGCTACTTAGGAGGTTGGAGGACCACAAGTTTGAGTCCAGCTTGGTCAATTTAGCAAAAACCTGTGTTTAAAAATAAAAATGGCCGGGAATATAGGATAGAGCATTTGTCTATCATGTGTAAATGTCCTGGTGTCCATTCCCCAGCACTGAAAAAAACAAAAAGCCTGCCTATTTTAGATTCTAAATAGACTCAATACAAATCTTGGAGAGGCACTTTGCTTTGTCTAAACCTTTACATACCACCAGACAATGAATAACATTTAACGAAACAACGCTTATGATTGAAAAATCATACTAAAAAAAAACCAATCAAGAAAACAAGAACTACTAAAAATCCTTTATAGTTGAGAAATGATAATTGGTTAACTATTACTAAAACTCAGGCTTAATCCCTGTTGTTAGAAATGCACTGGTACACGTTCCTAAAAAAGAATGATAGAGGTTTTTCGAAGTATTTTGCTTGGTAACAGGCTTACACTACTTAGCAATAAATGTTAAGCATAAATATTTCTTGGAATTAGAAAATCTTACTCAAATATCTTATCTCTGTTATTTGCTAACTGATCTTCAAACTTTCCAAAACATAATTCCTTATAAGTAAAATGTGAATGACAATAATATTTATATTTCATGATGCAGTTATACGAGAAAAATCATTAATTATCATTTTTGTTATTATTCACTATTATGGGGTCATAAAGCTATCATCCTAAACCCTCTTAAAAAATATATTCTAAAAATTGAAGATACGGGTAGTTTAAGAAAATGACTGTTAATGGATACAACTATATACTTTTTTTTTTTTTTTTTTTTTTTTGTGTGGGTACCGGGGGGTCGACCTCAGGACCTCGCGCGCCCGCAGGTGCCTGTGCCGCTGAGCGATATCACCGGCCCTTTTTTTTTCGTATGTGGGATCCGGGAGTCGAACTCGGGCCCTCGCGCTTGCCAGGCAGGCGCTTATGCCGCTGAGCCATCTCACCGGCCCACAACTATATACTTATAAATAATATACTACTTAATGGGTTTTCATTTAGTGAAATTCAATTGTACTTGTGATGGTTTAGATCTAAAATGCCCCCCAAAAGTCTTGTGTTCAGAGCTGGGGCTTTTAGAAGGTAATTAGATTATGGGGTACTATATTCATCAGTGGATTTCACTGAAACTGAAATCCAAAATAAACTTCTCCTTTGAGTTGTGGGTATCAAGTATTTTGTTCCAGAAACAGGAAAGCTGATTAATACAACAAAACTAGTCCTGGGGGTGCAGTCCCTGCTGTGACTGTACCTGACCAAGGGGTTTAGAAACTTTTGGCTTTGTGGGAGGAATTTGGAAAGGTTTGGAAAGGTCAGCTAGAGAAGCCCCAGAATGTTGTGAGCAGTGCTTGATATGGAATACTAGTCAGAGCTCAGAAGGCCACAATGCTTATAGGAATGCAGACAATAAAAGCCAAGCTCCTGTTTCAATTGGAAACAAGGACTCCACTGGCAGAATAGAGGCTCTGCAGAAAGTTTGTCAACATTTTGCTCATGTCTTGAGAATTGTTGGAAGATTGAGATTAAGGGTGGTAGAATAATCTGGTGAAGGTAATTTCAAGGCAGCCCAATATCCAACCTGTTGCATGAATACTGCTGGCTGCTTTTTAGCCATATCTACAGTGAGAAAAAGGAGCAAATGGCAGAGCTTAATGATCAGAAAAGTTCACAGTTTTGCCAGAAAGGAAAGCCAAAGTTAGGGCAAAGGAAAGCCAAAGTTAGGGCAAAGGAAAGCATGGTTGCTGAAAAAGATTACTGCACTACTTTGTACAGGGACAAGAAGAAAGATGTCTTGAGGGCATCTCTGGAATTAGTAAAACCTCACCCATTATAGGCTCAGATGTGTAAAGTGTAACCTCTGCTTTGAGAAGAGAGAGCCCCAGGCACCCTGCTAAAAAGAGCCACCTAAGGAATTGGTTCCTTGGGATTCATTTCATGGTGTTCAGCCATTCAGGTACCCAGAGGCTGTTGCAGCCATGGTCTAAGGGGGCCTGGCTATTGCTCAAGCAAATAGCAGACTTTGGCCTCATTCACCTGGTGCTGTTTTTTCAGACATACAGAATGCAAGAGTTATGGGCTCACAGAGGCTTCCACCCAGATGTCAGTAAAAGGCAAAAATGTGTGACAGGGTCACAGTCCCTCCCAAGAACTCAAGACAGAGCAGTGTGTGAAGCTGTGAGAGAGAAGCTAAAGGTGCACTGAAGACCCTTGAAGTTGGAGATGGCAGGAACCTGGAATATTTGCTGAAGAAAATCACAGGCACTGAGCAGAACTACCCTAAGAGAGAAACCATGTGAGTTGCAATCAGCAAAGCCAAAGCCCTTTAAAGTTCTCATCTCACCACACCCTGCCCTGGGTTCTGGACATGCAGCCAAACCATTTAATGTTTACCCTGCTGGGTTTCCATCTTGCTTTGGGTCTGATTTCTATCTACTCCTCTGTTCTTATACTTCAGAATGGGAATGTTTACCTTGTGCCAAACTTTCTTTTTTATTTTTACAGGGGGCCACAACAAAGAATTTGCTTAGTCTCAGAGGAGTATTATGACTTGGACTTTTTAGTGATGCTAGAACTGTGAAGACTTTGATTCTTAAATTCTTTAATTCTTAAAGATGGACTGCATGCATTTTGTGTAATACGATGGACACAAGTCTTTTGAGAGCCAGGGGTAGAATATTATGTCTGGATCTAAAATGCCCCCCAAGAAGTCTCATGTTCAGAGGTGGGGCTTTTGGAAGATGAATCATAGAGATGCTATGATCCATTGCTGAGATCATAGGTGAATGCAGGGTTAGGTGGTGGGGCCTGGTCAGAAGAGGCAGATTACTGGGGATGTGACCTGCCAGGGTATGTTCTTGTCCCCAGCTACTCCCTTCTCTCTCTGCTTCCTGGCCTGCCCACCATGCAATGAATGATTTTTTTTCCTGCCATGCTATTTCTGCCTTGGAGCCAGCTGACCATGGACTGCATCCACCCAAACTGTGAGCCAAAATTAACTTCTCCTCCTTTAACTTGTTAAGTATTGTGCTCCAGCAAGTGTCTTAGTCACTTTCTCATTACAAGGCACAATACAGTACCTGTCACCCACAACTTAGAGGAGGAGAGGTTTATTTTGACTCAGTTGGTAGAGATTTCAGTCCATAGTCCACTGGCTCCAAGGCAGGACAGCATGGCAGAAGGCAAAAGTGGAGGAAAAGCTGCTCACATCATGGCAGCCAGAAATCACAGAGAAGGGACAAGCTAGGGAGAAAGATACACCTTTTCAGAACATGCTACCAGTGATCCACCTCTAATCAGGTCCCACCTCCTAACATCAGGCCAGTTGTAGCACCTCCATAATCCAATCGCCTTCTACAAGCCCCACCTCTGAGTACATGAGGCTTTGAGGGGACATCCAGATATAAAGCATAGCAAACAGGAAAGCTGACTAACACACTACTCAATAACATTAAAATATAGTTTATTACCAAAATGATAGATTACTTCCAGTCATGTAGCTTGTTTTAATTTCTTAAATGTAAGGTATGGCTGTTACAGAATGAATAAAAAATTGGGTCTAGTCTCTGGGATTCAGGTGCACATCTTGTTGAACTATGAATTCCTTGAAGAATTTCAAATAGGTATCTTATAAAATTCTTCCAAGAACATTTTTCTTGTAAAGTGTGAGGTTTACTTTAAAAATTGTACTCGGAGGGCTGGTGAGATGGCTCAGCAGCATAAGCACCTGCCTGGCAAGCACGAGGTCCTGAGTTCGACTCCTAGAACCCACATAAGAAAAAAGGGCCGGTGATATTGCTCATCAGCACGGGCACCTGCTGGCGTGTGAGGTCCTGAGGTCGACCCCCAGTACCCACAAAAAAAAAAAAAAAAATTGTACTTGGAGGCTGGGAATGTAGCTCAATGGTAGAGTATTTACCTATGATGCATGACACCGTTGGTTCAATCCCTAGCATTGCAAAAAATACAAATTTTTAAAAACTATACTTGAAAGACATTTCTCAGGAAATGGATTTAGTAATTTATGAGGAAGAACTAGAATGAATGGCCACATTAGGAATATTAAAAGGAAATCTACAGTATATAGAAGCAGCTGTGGATACTTATTAAAGAAACTTTTTTTTGTGTGTGTGGGTACCGGGGGTCGACCTTAGGACCTCGCACGCCAGCAGGCGCCCATGCCGCTGAGCGATATCACCGGCCCAGAAACATTTTATTTTGAGGAAAAAAACAAAACAAAACATTTTACTTTGGAGACCAGAAAAAAAATGGGAATTTCCTTTCTTCAGTGAGCTATATAGGCAAAGCTATGCTAAGTGCTAGTAGATTTTTTATTTCTATTTTAAACCATTTTTAAATTCCTATGTAAAGCCTATATAAGAAGAAAAGAAACAGAAATAGGAAATAAGTCCAACAGTAATCAGAATTTAGTGGCAATGCCAAGTTTAATTTTTAGATTAACATTTAGCATGCAAATACCTGGAAAAAACTCCAGGCCAGACAAAAATGTGTTCCAGTCTATTGTGACAAATGGCAAGAATTTATATAAGGCTGACATATTATCTTTAACAACTAAAGTTAGATTTATGTACTTCTTATAATCTCTTCAAGAATTTATATGAATATAGGTTAAAAAATGCAGAGGTTTAAAATTAAGAAATAAAAGTTGTCTCAAACTGTTGAAAGCAAGCATCATGATTTATGAAAAAAAATGTTATCTCTAGCCATCAACATAGTACTATATCTTAGAAGATACTTGACAGGTGCTTGTGAATGAATAAACAAAATACTGGTAAAGACTGCTTTGTTACTGCATTTTTGTTTTTAAATTATGTAAAATGTGTACATGATTTCAAAGTTAAAGCCATAAACATGATGCTTTCAGGAGCATCTAATTTTCACCACTATTGCCTCCCTTGGGCTTCTCCTTCCTCTTTAAATCACTAGGTTCAATATTTTTATTTATTCTTTCATTATTTCCTTTTGAATTCTCACACTGTTTCCTATGCAAAAAATATATATTAAATAAACTCATTGCACCTTGTTTTTTTCCACTGAATATATACTGGGGACCACACTATGGTAATACATTAAGAGTTTTTTCTTTTTACAGCTATGATGCATGTCAACACAGGAAGGATATTTCAGTTTTTTTTTTTTTTTTGTGGGTACCGGGGGGACGACCTCAGGACCTCACGCACCAACAGGCACCCGTGCCGCTGAGCGATATCACCGGCCCCTTTTTCGTATGTGGGTTCCGGGAGTCGAACTCGGGCCTTTGCGCTTGCAAGGCAGGCGCTTAAGCCGCTGAGCCGTCTCACCGGCCCGATATTTCAGTTTTTTCCAGGTTTTTCTTTTTGTTTTTTTTTTGTGGGTACCAGGGGTCGAACTCAGGACTTGGTTACTACTTATGTGACTGGCTGATAAGTGTTTTAAGTGTCTTTTTTTTGGTGTGTGTGTGTGGGGTACCAGGGGTCGACCTCAGAACCTCACGCCAGCAGGCGCCCATGCCGCTGAGCGATATCACCGGCCCTTTTTTCGTATGTGGATACTGGGAGTTGAATGCAGGACCTCGCGCTTGCCAGGCAGGCGCTTATGCCACTGAGCCATCTCACCGGCCCCCTCCAGTTTTTGTTATTAAAAATTATGTCATAAAATTACACCTTTGTATGTATATCAGTTTATCTTTGAGATAGATTCCTAAAAACTGTTATTTCTTGGTCAAAAAGAATTATTAGCAAATTCCTCTCATTGACTGTACCACTCTGCATTCCCATCAGCAAAATATGAAGATGCCTATTTCCCACAGATTAATAACTAAATAAGCATCTTACCTATCCTCAAATTTTTGAGTATGACTTAGATTTGATTTCCCCAACGCAGGGCTTTCCATGACCTCTGTGACATACAATCTGTTTCACTGTTGAAAAGCCATATATAACATGCTTAGGGCAGATTTCAAATGGTTCTTCAATAAAATTCAATTGTAATGTCAAATACTAAATTTATCAAAACTAAATACTACAGGACAGTCAGTCTGGCATTTTGCCTTTAACAAAGGAGTGATGTTGCAGGTCTTTCACTCCTTTTCCTTCTTTCCTGATGAAATGATTCAGCCTCAAGGATTTAAAGGGCTCTATAGAACTCGAGTGCAAGTTCAAGTTTCCTATTATCACTAACATGTAGTTTTATTCTTTTTGAGTCTTCCTGACACTTCAAATTAATTCTCTCCATCACCCACTGAAAGACGCTTCAATTATCGCTTATTTTTCTATGTGTCTCCTTTACTTAAGTAATTACCAAGATTTCTTACAGAGTTTTCATTTAAAAAGTTATTGCAGGGGCCAGTGAGATGGCTCAGCGGCGTACGCGCCTGCCTGGCAAGCGCGAGGGCCCGAGTTCGACGCCCGGAACCCACATACGAAAAAAGGGCCGGTGATATCGCTCAGCGGCACGGGCACCCGCTGGTGCGCAAGATCCTGAGGTTGACCCCTGGTACCCACAAAAAAAAAAAAAAAATAGTTATTGCACATGGCTCATCTTTTACCCCATCTCACCTCTAGTCCGTGTGCTTACTATCTGGTACCACAACCATTGGAATATTCCCTTAATCAATCTCCTGGCTCTATTTAGTCTCCTCTCTGGTGTGTCTACGATGTACATTATACACTATTATCTTCCCATATCACCACCTCACTCAAGTATTTCTAAGGCCCACATGCTGCCCATATGATGCTTTTCGACCCATGCTCTGAAGAGATATTCACTTCATGCTGTGAAGATATTTCACAATGCAGTTCTGTCATTATTTGATTCACATTTTTTTATTTTATTTTATTTTTTTTGTGGGTACCGGGGGTTGACCTCAGGACCTTGCACGCCAGCAGGCGCCCATGCTGCTGAGCGATATCACCGGCCCTTTTTTTCGTATGTGGGTTCCGGGAGTTGAACTCAGGCCCTCGCGCTTGCCAGGCAGGCGCTTATGCCGCTGAGCCAGCTCACCGGCCCTCGCATATTTTTTTTAATAAGAGGCCACTTGGGGAAAGAAGTGTTTTGCAGCTAAAAACAAGAGTACAAAAGTTACTAGTCCATAGAATCAATTCTATAGAATCTATAATTTGGCTTTGTTGTACAACTCAATATTCCCTTGCTTTTATTTTTTTATTTTTATTTTTATTTTTTTTGTGGGTACCGGGGGTCCAACTCAGAACCTCGCGCGCCAGCAGATGTCTGTGCCGCTAAGCGATATCACCGGCCCTTTTTTCGTATGTGGATACCAGGAGTCGAACTCAGGACCTCACGCTTGCCAAGCAGGCGCTTATGCCACTGAGCTATCTCACCGGCCCCTGCTTTTCTTTATTAATGGATCCATGTACTTAGTAGCATTTTAAAACCTAGTATGTGGTAAATACTATAAATAAAAAAAATATAAGTCAGTGTCTACCTTCATAAAATCTACAGCCTAAATACGACAGATTGGCAAATACAATGAAGTATGCTTTAATTCTCTCAAGAGAAAAACATTCTATATATAACAGAGAAAATAAAAATATTCTGTAATCCTGAGGTTTATGAAGTATAAAGAACCTCCAGTTGAGAAGATGATCAGCAGCAGTAGGTGGCGAAGAGGCTAGGCTTTAATTAAAGCAAGAACATGAAAAAAATATTTAAGAGATATAGGATAAAGACAAGTTTGTTAATCATGGACAAAGTGAAAAAGTCTGAGAGGGGAAGAAATGGCACAAGGTTAGAGGAAGCACAGTCAAAGTAAGTGATTTGAGAATGTTTAACTGACCAAAAAAGCAGCTATGTAAGGTAGCACCTGGATTCTGGGGAGAGTTCCAGAGGTGAAGCTTCAAACACACAGGGCTCTAGATTCCCGAGACTTTCTGTCACTAGGCTCCCCAAGAATGAACAACAGGAAAACTTCTGGGAATCCCATACAGAGACCTGCAGGTTGCTATGTATGGGGTATATATTTTATAATAGTTCCTGAATTAAAGAATGAATATCCTGGGCCAGGGATATATCTCAGTGGCATGGTGCCTGCCTGGCAAGTGTGAGGTTCTGAGTTTGATTCCTGGTTCCAAAAAGAAAAAAAAAAAAGAAAAAGAATGAATATCCTTCATGGTACCAATTTAACGTTAGGAAACTACCTCAAATGATCTACCTCAAATAAATTTATCTGAAGATGACCACTTGAATTTAACTTACAAAAGTGCCATTTACTACCTGAATTTGTCCCTGGGCAAATTAATGAACCTCACTGTGCTCCATTTCCCTTAGAAGTCTTATATACAGTGCAATGAATATGTTAATTACCTTCAAACTTCAACCATAACTTCATAGTGGGTCTATGCAAATACTGCTTACCTGGATCAAAATTATCACCAAATATTCTCTTGGCAGGAATCTTCAGAGCCATAGCAGGAAATTGTTTCTTTAACTAGAGTTTTTAAAAATAGTATTACATGAACTAAGTTTGTAAATCTTCTAGTTATGCAGGCACTAAAACCAAATACAATCTGATACTAAGAAAATTCATAAGACATACTTTTAAACACATGATCATACAATGTACAAAAAATTTAATTATACCAATAAAATACCAGAGACTGACTAATCATCCCATTTGGTCCCAATAAAACACTTGGTATCTGTGTGACCCTGGATAAGTTACTTAATATCTCTAAGCCTCAGTTTTCTTACCTGTAAAACGAGGACAATTTGAGCAAGAATCTTAGATTTGTTGTGTGGCTTTAAAGGAAACTCTATGTTAACTGTTTAAACTGTAACTACGTATTTAGGTTCTGAATGCATTACCCACCATTTATTACCTCAAGAACAGATAAGCTGTTTGTGTTCTCCTGACAGAAACAGATTGACAAAACTTTTTGTGAACAGTTTTCTGAGAAAGTTGATAAGTTTTGTTTTGATTACCCTTTTTGAGCTTTCCCTTTATTACCATTCTAAAATACTTGTTTATCAGATTTTTTTGTTTTCAGAGAGGTAAACCTGGCTCTGAATAAAATAAATTTGGAACAGTAAAGTCATAAAAATGGGCTATACTTTTTTTTTTTTTTTTTTTGTGGGTACCAGGGGGACGACCTCAGGACCTCGCACACCAACAGGCACCCGTGCCACTGAGCGATATCACTGGCCCCTTTTTCGTATGTGGGTTCCGGGAGTCGAACTCGGGCCCTCGCGCTTGCAAGGCAGGCGCTTACGCCACTGAGCCATCTCACCGGCCCAGGGCTATACTTTTATTATAAATGCATCCATGCTTATAATCCATATACACTACATATCTGTAGTTTTTAAATGTGTATTATAGTTTTATATATATATATATAAATTGATCTAACTAGCAACTGACAGGACATATAAAAAACAGAAGAATGTATTAATCACTGTACATCATGGAAATGTTATTAGTAAAACCCAGACTAAAAATCTGTAATCAAAGGATCCTATTTTACACACACACACACACACACACACACACACACACACACACACACACACACAGTACTATATAGGAAAGAGAAGTTGGGGAGAAACCAAGTGATTAAAAGACGCTTATGGGGCCAGTGAGAGAGCTCAGCGGCATAAGCGCCTGCCCGGCAAGCGCGAGGTCCTGAGTTCAACTCCCAGTATCCACATACGAAAAAAGAGCCGGTGATATCGCTCAGCAGCATGGGCGCCTGCTGGCACGCGAGGTCCTGAGGTCGACTCCCGGTACCCACACACACACACACACACACACACACACACACACACACACACACACAAAAAGACACTTAAAACACTTATCAACCAGTCACATAAATAGTAACCAGATATTTGATATTAAAAGCATTTCTGTTAATTTACTTTCAGATGTGTTTATGATACTGTGTGAATGTTTTGTTTTTAAGAATCTTTATCTTTTAGAGATATATACTAAAATATTTACAGATCAAATGACATGATATCTAAGATTTGTGCCACAATTATGACAGGCTAGCTGGGGATAGAGATGAAAAAAATGGTCCTGTATCAGTAATTGAAGCTGGTTGATAGTATTATATTATTTTCTGTATTTGTACTACTCTGTCTACTTCTATATGCATTTGAAAATTTCTATTAATAAAAATTTAAAAATACAAACTATAGCCATAAAATATACATATAAGATGGCAATTAAAATGCTTACATACTAGAAATTTTTTTGTCTTTTATTTTAAAGGAACCACACAGGTTTTGAACTTAGAAAAATCCAGGGCAGGTTTAACCTGAATTCTACAGTTTCAAAGATCACAAATATCATTCTCTAATCTTCTCTTTGTTCTTCACCATGAAGCAGAATTTGTATTACATATAATAATTATATATAGTTTGAAAATTGCAATATTATATTAAAGTTATATGTACATGACAGTCAGACATGGAAAACAGTGAAATATGGAAAAAATGAAAATCCAGAGAAATGAAAATGGATGATAAAAATTGAGCTACATGTTAAGGAAATTTTTCTACAAAAAGTTTAAGAATGTGGGCCGGTGAGATGGCTCAGCGGTGTAAGTGCCTGCCTTGCAAGCGCGAGGGCCCGAGTTCGACTCCCGGATCCCACATACGAAAAAGGGGCCGGTGATATCGCTCAGCGGCACGGGTGCCTGTTGGCGCGCGAGGTCCTGAGGTCGATCCCCCGGTACCCACAAAAAAAAAAAAAAAAAAAAAAAAAAAGTTTAAGAATGGAATATTTCATGAAAGAGACATCAAAGGGTTCATAGGGGAGATGAGCCTCAACACTTTATGTTTAAAGATACTCAACCCACCTAATTAATCACCAGCTACTTAAGTCACAAAGCCATTATGAAGACCCATCACTAACATGGCTCTCCACTCTGCTGAGTTTTTAGATGATGCTCCCTTCCCCACATTCCCCACAAAAGGTGGTTAGAAGGTAAATCTAGCCTATAAAGTCTTTTAAGCAAAATATAGGCGGCTTTAAATTTCAGTTATGAGGGCTCCACTGAACAAAATTTAAGGTCATATAAACTGTGTGTGTGTGAAATATTACTGCCATGTTATTTTTACCTAAGCATAACCTAGGTATATTAAAAACAAAAAAAGCTTAACATGTAGATAATGGGTATTTAATTGCTTTAAAGAGAGCTAACAATTAACACTCACCAAGCCTCTTAAAAAACAAGCACATTCCCCCTCTTACTGGCTATCATTTGGCAAATGTGACTTCACTTACAGTCAAATAGAACTACCTCAACAGCACTTGATTAAGCAATATTTAAAACTATATATAGTACATTCAGTTCTATATACATTAAAGAAAAAATAAAGAACAGAAGAAAATAGTAAAATGTTAACAGTTACCTGAATATAACATTATGGGTGATTTTTACGTTTAATCTACTTTTATTTTCTTCTGTCATTCAGATTTTCTAGAACATGTACTGATTTTATATGGGAAGAAATAAGCATCATTTTAAAAGCAGAATAAAAAAGTTAAGATAGATACACTACTAATTTCTCTTAGTTCATTGAAAAGAAAGGTTTCTGCTAATATTGTTTGGACAACTGAATGCTGGTATCTTGTACTCTGTGTACCTAATTTAAAGATAACAATATGCAATGTATTAACCATTGTTACCCTCCTATTATGTTGTTTTGAAATTTTGGGTTTTTTTTTTCTCTTTAAAAAAAAAAAATACAATAAGCCAGGCGTGTTGGCACATGCCTGTAATACCATTACTCAGGAGACTGAGGAAGGATGATCGCCATGGGTTTGAGGCCAGCCTGGGCTACATAAACAAGTTCAAGGCCAGCCTGTACTACATAGTGGGACCCTTCCTCAAAAAAATAAAATAAAATAAAACAAAGTGTTCAAGTGAAGTGAAATAAAATTGCAGTATTTTTTAAAGTTTAATTTCCATTAGCAAGTGATTTAAATTTCACTTGGAACAAATATGGTGAAATCCTAAATAAGATGAATCAGAAGTTTAACACAAAACATATAACCTGTAATCCCAGCACTTGGGAACCTAAGGCAGGAGAATCACCAGGAGTTTGAGGCTAGCCTGGCTACATAATGAGTTCAAGGTTACCCTCCCCCACAAAATAACCCAACAACAAAACCCCACAGAAGTAATGCTGTAGCTAGACCATATCTAATGGAGATAAGCTCTTCATTTCCTTCATATACAAAAAGTTCACAAATGACCATCTACAGATTTATATATCTATGTACCCTTATTTTTAAAATCAGGAAACAGTGTTAACAAATGAAAAACATACCCTTAATACACAATAGAATTTATCCAAAAGATGTCTAATAATCTACCATTCATTAAACAATGACACTGGCACATCTCTATTTATTATATGAGAACACAAGGAACCTAATAATGGAATTTAAGCTACAATTTCTTTTTATTTTTTCTTTTCGTTTTTTGAAAGAAGGTCTCACTTACTATGTAGTTCAGGCTGGTCTTCAATTTACTGTGTAGGTCAGGCTGACCCTGAATTCAAGGCGATCCTCAATCACCACACTTGGCACTTTTTTTTATTTAACTAAAGCAAAGCTTGGAACCCAGAGCTGTCCTAATCTGGGGTTCTGTAAAAGCTAACTCAGGAGGCATTCGTTCACCTTGTGAGATTGGGCCTGATGAGTTAGAATAGGCTTGGGGTTTTTCTCTGCCTACTTTAGAAAGTACTGTACATACAACTACAGGCACTACATTATGAATATCTTTAATATCTGAATAATGTCTGTATGTGTATATGTGTATGTGCATATGTATGTATTGGCTTTAGTTATTTAGTCATCTAATGGTCTCTTTCTTCCCACCCAACCCCCACCCCCAGGTCACTGTTAGAAAGTCAATAATCATTTCAGTTGTGTTAGCTACAATACGGATGCTAAGACCCATCCCTAACTAAGAATGAACTAAGAAGGAGAGTGGGCTCATAATAGACTTTCAGATCTAAAGCTTATATAGTTGGGCAGTTTAGCCAGAAATATGATGAAAAGATTTGTTTCTAATACTTAATGATATTAAAATGTACTTTGAGCTGTTCGTGTAGCTCTCTTTTTTCATGGCTTATTTGGAACTGCTCAACAGTCCTTTCTCCATCCTTTTATGTAAGAATTCCAAAGTTAGGATGTTTTGAAGAATCTCTTTTCTGTGTTTCTTATATATGTGAGCACTAATTTAATCATTCAAACAAATCTTCTTTTGGGATTTTCCCAGGTGTTTTGTTTTCAACAGAAATCCTTTAGACTATTACTTACAGTGTTGTAAAGTTTGTCAAACTCCGCGTATCTCCTGAAGACAAACCACTCACTCCTGCCCACAGAGACTAGAACTTTATAAACCTGTGGAAATAAAGTCACATAATTTAATAAATTTTGACTGCAAAAAACCCCTTACCTATTAAAATGTGTACAAACTCTTTTCACACTCATGAAACTGATACTAAAGTTTATATATGATTCTCCAAGTACATAAGCATATTAACTGAAACATTTCACCTTGGCAAAAGGGTATTTTTAAAATGTAAAGTATTTCAGTAATTTTCAGAGAATTACATAATAAACACACATGTACTCGCTATTTAGATCTACTAAATGCTAATATTTGGTTATTTTTGCTTTAGATTTTTTTCCCAAGGATAAAACATTACAAATTCAACTGATGCCATTTTCCTCTTTTCCTCCCCAGCATTATTATCTTGAAATTATAGAGTATTTTCAAAAGCGATTCCTGGCACAGCAAAAACAGTCAACTAGTAATTCTTTTCCTTATAGGGCAGTGATGTCAAACCTTTTAGAGACCAGTGCCCGAAATGCAACCCAAAACCCACTTATTTATCATAAAGTACCAAAACTGCAATTAAACCTGTTATACTGAGGTTTTAGTTTAGAAAAAACAACTCATACATTCACATCTTTTGTCTTAAAAGAAAAACAACACACATGCCATAGGTTTGCCACCACTGTGCTAGGTCATTTTTCACACAGTACTTTTCAAGCTTAGAATTCACCCAGAGATTTTCTAATTCCATCTCAATGCGTTTGATATTTTCATATATATACTCTCATAGAATCATAATAAGCAAGCCTATGACATAAGAACAAATATTATAACTGTTACTAAATGAGAACAAAAAAGCAACTTGCCCAAGTTCATACGCTTAATAAAAAAACATGAAACTGAGACTAAAACCTAAACTTTCCATCAGAACCAGTATTAAATCATCAAGTTTTAGAACTAACACTCGCAATTTATCCCACAGGCACTCTCAGAATTTAATTCAACATATTGTAACGAGTCATCAGGAAACACCACAGACCCTCTATCACTGCTAAAAGGACAACAACAAGAGGAAAGGATGGCTGATGTAGGGCTTGGGTTATTAATCTCATTATTTTAGAGCAATGACTAGATGAGAGGTATGAGTCGGTTTTGGTGCTTACAAAATGATTTGCCTAGAGTCTGTTGGACACCTTAACAGAGAAAACTAGATTTGTCACAGATGACAGGCACATAAATGTGTATAAATTCTCTTTTCCCATGAAAGAAAACCTACATTTGCAAGTTCATATCAGACAATACTGTGAGGAAAGCACTGTTTGGATACTGTACGCACTTATACTGTATGAATTCTGTAGCGCTGTTTTAAGAGACGATTGCACTGACAGGCCATAGTTTCAAGGAAGGCCCCGCAAATGTAAAGTTATATTCCTCTGTGAGAAAGGGGATAAAGCCTCTCTGAAAGGTGAGGCAAAGTCATTGGTGTCAGTCACCTGGGCAAAGGACATGAACACTCGGATGGTTAGAAAAAGCACTTGGGCAACACATGAGCTACATACAGTGTGATAATCTGGTTCTTTTGGTCTACCAAGAAGGCACCTTGAGACCATAATGTTAAGTGAAATAAATCAGACGCACACACTTAAATACTGCTTGGTTTCTCTTACATGAGAAACGCAAATTATAAATAAAGAGCGAAATGAAAGATAAATAATAGGAAGTAAGGAGACAGATCTTTCTCAAACTGGAAGGGGATTAAGAGGGAGGGAGAGGAGGGAAAGGGGATGAAAAAAGGAATTAAGATGTGCATGTACCAACTCCTCATGGAATGTAAACATTATATACTGCAAACATATACCAATAAAAAATTGTTCCATTTAAATAAAATGTTGTGATGAGTAATAACAAAAAAGAGGGAGTTATTGGATGTAACATGTTAGAATTAGTTAACACTCCCCAGATGAAGAGGCTGAAGAAGGAAAGATGCCAATGAAGTTAACCAAGACTAGACTGTAGATTTATCTGATAAGATATTAAGGATCAAACTGCCCTGGAAAGCAGCATAGAAGGACAGGAAATAGGTTTCTATGATTGTGAGCTTCTTAAATTCTTTGTGCTGACTTCCTGGTAAGAATAGTCCTTAGAAAGGTCAGGTAGGGCTGGTGAGATGGCTCAGCGGCATAAGTGCCTGCCTGGCAAGCACGAGGTCCTGAGTTTGACTCCCGGAACCCACATACAAAAAAAAAAAAAAAAAAAAAAAGAGCCAGTGATATCGCTCAGTGGCACGGGCGCCTGCTGGCACGTGAGGTCCTGAGGTCGACCCCCAGTACCCAGAAAAAAAAAAAAAAAAGGTTAGGTAGCCTCCCCTTGCTACCCAAGTACAGAAAAAACTAGAACTAAGCCTAGATTCCAGACTGTAGAGACTCTACAGCAAATAAGGCCTTGTGAAGTTACTTAACAGTATAAGCAAGTGCTTATTAAATAAATTCTAATAAAATACAAACAGGCAAAAACAAAAACTTCAAATTTTAAAAAATATTGTGGTCATCAAAAAACCAAAGTGGGATTTCAAAGAAAGCAGTTTAATACTTATTATGATATGAAATTACCGTATTATTTTTATTTGAGTGTTTCTTTAGTGTCTGTCTTGCCCCATCAGAATGTAAATTCCTTACAAGCTAGGGTTGTGTCCCTCTGGCTTCCCACTGAACCCCCAGTACCTAGAATAGTACATAGCATAATATAGAAATTCACTGACAAAATATAATACAGAACTGGTACAAGTCAAGACATCTTAGATTAGGAGGCTAACACAGGAAGTTCAAAAGTTCAGGGCCAGTCTGAGCAACTCAGCAAGATACTGTCTAAAAATAAAAAATAAAAAGGACTGGTGACGTAGCCCAACATTCCCTGGGTTCAATCACCAGTACCACCAAAAATAAAAAAAAAAAAAGAAAAAAAGAAAGAAAGAAAGAAAGAAAGAAAGAAAGAAAGAAAGAAAGAAAGAAAGAAAATATAAAACAGAGAAAAAAAAAAAAACCCTCCTTAGAATGCAACATATGACTCTGTTAGAAGCTTCACACTAGAGAACATACAAAAGATGCATGAAAGCAAGCATATAAAATATTAGTGACTACTTAGTTGCACAATGTCTGTTTTTGTTGTTAAGTATAATATAAGCACTGGCATCTGGGCTTGCTGAAGCGGGCTGAGTCTATGTTGGGTACAGTGGTGCTCTGATTTACATCTGGATGCCCACCCCCCAAGTCTCATGCACTCAAAAGTTGGGCTTTTGAAAGGTGAATGGATTATGGGTGCGATATAGCTGACCTGCTGTTAAAAGGTGGGGTCTGGTAGGAAGAGGTGGGTCACTGGGAGCATGACCTGGAGGGTATATCTCCTTTCCTGGGTCTGCCTTTCCCTCTCTACTTCCTGTCCAACATGAGGCGAACGGCTTTTCTCCAGTCAGGCCCTTTCTGCATGCCAGTTTTGTCTGGAACTGGCTGACCATGCAAGGACTAAAACTTCTGAAACGTAAGCCAAAATATACCTCTCCTCCTTTAAGTTGCAGTTGTTGGGTATTTTGTCCCAGTGACAAAGAAAAGTGACAGAACCAAGTTTCTTGAGAACTGAGGACTGCACCGTAGTGACCCAGAAATTAGCACATGAACTTAGTACTGCTTTCATTCAACAGCAATTCAACAACTACTTGCGAAACATCTACTATCTCTATTCTGGGGATTGGGAAAACAATAAAGTCCTTGCTTCAAAGGATCTTGCATTCCAGCAGGCAAGGCATAGATAAAAAAACACAAAATAAGTCAGATGGTGATAACAGCTATTAATTTAAGTATAGTAAGTAGGACAGAGTAAAAGGGGTAGGATGTGGTGTGAAGGTGCTATTTTATATTTTATTTTTATTTAATTATTTTTTGTGGGTACTGGGGGGTCGACCTCAGGACCTCGAGCGCCAGCAGGCACCCGTGCCGCTGAGCGACATCACCAGCCCCTTTTTCGTATGTGGGATCCGGGAGTTGAACTCGGGCCCTCGTGCTTGCCGGGCAGGCGCTTAAGCCGCTGAGCCATCTCACCGGCCCCTATTTTATATTTTAAGTAGCCAAGAAAAGCCTCTTTAATGAGGCAAAATTTCAGAATTTGAAAAAAGTAAATGAACGAGGTGATTTGGACAGGGCCTCTGAGAACTCAGGGCACGGCATGGGAACAGGTGAGTAAGAGTACTCTGAAAGGCCTTCCAGACCCTTTCCAAGAAGATACAGAAATACCTCTATCCTGGGCCGGTGAGATGGCTCAGCGGCTTAAGCGCCTGCGCGGCAAGCGCGAGGGCCCGAGTTCGACTCCCGGAACCCACATACGAAAAAGGGGCCGGTGATATCGCTCAGCGGCACGGGCGTGCAGGCATCCGAAGTCCTGAGGTCGACCCCCCGGTACCCACAAAAAAAAAAAAAAAAAAAAAAAAAAGAAATACCTCTATCCTGAAAATCAAGACACCTGAGGTAACCGACTGCCCATATTTGCAATATAAGTCCCTGAAGGGGAAGATGGCCGAAAGGAGGTAAAAAAGGAGAGGAAGCTGGGCATGGAGGTACATGGTTCTTGGGAGACTGAGACAGGAGGATCACAAGTTTGAAGCTAGCCTGGGCTACACAGATCCTCTCTTGCAAAAAACAAAAACACACACAGAGAGGGAAACATGAAAAACCTGCACATACTCCAATATTTTATCCTGTTTATCTTCAATGTGATATTGCTAAAAAATATGCTTACATTAATATGTAGTAAATGAGTTTTTTTTTTTTTTATTTGTGGGTACCGGGGGTCGACCTCAGGACCTCGCACGCCAGCAGGCGCCCGTGCCGCTGAGCGATATCACCGGCCCTTTCTTTGTATGTGGGTTCCGGGAGTCCAACTCGGGGCCCTTGTGCTTGCCAGGCAGGTGTGTACACCGCTGAGCCATCTCACTGGCCCCCGCAAATGAGTATTTTTAAAGATAGCCCTGCAATACAGAGGCCGAGGGCAGGTAAAAGGCCAGATATACATACTCCAATCTCTTTGGTCTTGCTTCAGGGCAAGACATGGGAGACATGTTTGTTTACGAAGGGAGAGCACAGGAGTGATGGACTGCTTCCCTGCTCCCTAGCTGAGACCTTGGGAGAAACCATTTGAGGGACACTCAGGCCCCACTAGTTAAGAAGGCAGAGTATAATGCCTAGACAAAGAGTTTAGTTTAACTCTTCAGTTTTCCTCAACTCCCATGTGCCATGGACTCTCAGTTGAAAGTCATTTGTCATGAGGCTCAGGTTGAGTCCCTCAATAGAGGGTAGATGTGGGCCACTGAGCCAAGAGCAGGAAAAACTGTGTCAGAGCCTCAGGTGGCTCTTTAGCTTCAAGAGCCAAGACACTGAAGGGGCAGACAGCACCTCTACAACCCTGGCCAAACCAATGAAGAAGAGATCCCAAGTTAGTCTAGCAAGTGCAGATGCCCATGGGTGGGCATGTCAACCACAGCTGGATATTTGCCAGACCAGCCACTCTACAACCAGAACAGCAAAGATCTAGAACAGTAACAGTGAACCTTTTAGAGCTTTCATTGATAAAAAAAAAAAAAAAAAAAAAAGCTGGCTGCAGCACGGATGCCGTAGGTTCACCACCACTGAACTAGAAGGATGACAAAAATAAAATACAACAGCCTGCAGTAAGCTATGAGGTCAGTCTTCTCAGCAGACACTGTGAAAAGGAACATTCCTCCTCCCACAAATCAAGATACCAACCTGGAGAAGCAAAGGGGAAAAAAAGCAGAATTGTGACAACCTGGACATTTTTTTATCAAGATCAAACTAAGCGTTAAAAGCATTTGGTTAAATTTAGTGGGGGCAGGAGGGCACTTACAGGGAAGACCAGATCAACTACAGATAAGATAAATGATACTGTTTTTTTCAAGAGAACAAGGGCAGGAAACCTCTGCATATACTAACTGGACTACTGGAATTAAAATAATATTGTGTACTTCATTATAATTAGAAAAGTGACTACTCACCAATAATAGTCATTGATAATACTGATTCAGCAAAAATTCATTGTACATATGTTTTCTAAAGTCCTACAATAGATACTATAGTGTTAAAAAATAAAATCAGAAATGGACATTGCCTAGGCCGGTGAGATAGCTCAGTGGACCTGCCTGGCAAGCGCGAGGTCCTGAGTTCAACCCCCGGTACCCACAAAAGGAAAAAAAAAAAATGAACATTGGACATTGCCTTTAAGGTGAGAAAAACAGATAAAATAGTATTTTTAAAACTATTTTTATATTTTACAACAAAATATAAAATAATAAAATGCCATAAGAAAAATACTGTGGAAACTTCAAGACAGTTCTTAACATGGAATCTGTGACTTCAGGAGCCCACAGTACCTGACAGGGCACACAAAATTACCAGCGGGTAGATAAACATGTACGAACACATACATTTTCTGGTAAGACGAGCTAGGAGACAGTGTCATAAGATTCTCCAAGGGGATATGTAAATAGGCAAAAATCTACACCAAAAAAGGAAAATTTAAGCCAGACATAGTGGCTCATGACTGTAATCCCAATACCATGGGAGGCTGAGGCAAGACAATTACAAATTCAAGCCCAGCCTTGGCAACTTAGCAACTTAATGAGACCCTGTCTCAAAATAAAAAATATGCGAAGGCCCTGGGTTTAATCCCCAGTACCACATGCATGTGTGCATGTGCACATACACACACGCACATACACACACACACACGAGTAAAATCTGGATACGGGGGAAGAGAAGCATTCTAGGTTAGGGAAGAACAAATCACAACACAGAATTATCCTCTGTAATCAATTTTCCCCATATGGTTTATATTACATACTTACAGTAAACCTTTTCTTTTTCTCTCTGTGTTCATCAGAGCTGGGAATGCTTACACTTGGACAGCTTTCCTTGTAGTCCATGGTATAATCTTTTTGTATTTAATGCCCCAAGAGGACACCAAAAAATGAGTCCGAAGAAATAATCAGGAGAATGAGAACAATTAACTAATCCAAAATATGAAACCTCTTGAAGTAATGTTCAAATTCCATCACGCAACCTTAACAGAAAAAAAAAAAAAGAATTATTAGCAAAACAGTTTTTTTTTGTGTGTGTGTGGGTACCGGGGGTCGACCTCAGGACCTCGCGTGCCAGCAGGCGCCCGTGCCGCTGAGCGATATCACCGGCCCTTTTTTCATATGTGGGTTCCGGGAGTCAAACTCGGGCCCTCGCGCTTGCCAGGCAGGCGCTTACGCCGCTGAGCCATCTCACCGGCCCAGCAAAACAGTTTTAAACTACTACTACCATCTGTCATTCCTTCTAAGTAGGATCCATTCGGTGTTTATTCTGATAGAAATTTACTGTTGCTCAGCTTAGGTCAGAGATTTAGTTTCTGTTATGTTCCTATCACTAACCCACAAACATTTGTACCCCATCCACCTTCCTCACTAAGGAAGTTCCAGAAGTTTATATTCCACAGGTCATGTGGAATAAGGGTTAACTCTCTTTAAAGGAGCTCTGGTTGGATGCCCAGAGCTCACCCTCCTGTCACAGTTGTCTACTGCTTAAGTAGTAGAGCAGGTGGAGCTCCCATCATTTTTTAAGACAGATTAGCTCTACCTGGGAGCCCCAGGATCCACCTTAGCCCACCCTTCTCAACCTGCAGCACTGGTAAGAGAGGGAAGGTTATGAGCTATCCTAGCCACACCTTTCCCTTGAGAATGTAGGACACAGTTTTTGTTGTATTATTGCTGCTGCTGCTGTTATTATTATTACTATTATTGGTGCTGGGGATTGAAACTAGACCTTTGCACTGAGCTACCTTTCCCAGCCCTATTTTTTAAATTTTGAGATAGGATCTCACTAAATCATTGATTTGCCCAGAGTGGGCTTGAATTTGAGATTCTCCTGCCTCAGCCTCCCAGGGTGCTGAGACTACAGGCATGCTCCACCATGACTGGCTTAACCATCAAGAGATGGAGCAAGAGGGGAGAGTGGGGAAAGGAAGGAGATGAAAAATTAATTAAATTGTATTATGTATATGTACCAGCTCTCCACAAAGAATGTAATCATTATGTACTACAATCATGTATTAATAAAAAAGAAAGAAAGAAAGAAAGAAAGAAAGCAAACAAGCAAGCAAGCAAGCAAGCAAGCAAGCAAGCAAACTGGGCATGGTGGTGAACACCTGTAATCCCAGCACTCAGAAGGCTGACGCAGGAAGACTGCCACAAGTCTGAGGCCAGCCTGTGCTACATAGTGAGTTCAAGGGCAGCCTGAATTACAAAGCAAGACCCTGTCTCAAAAAACCAAACAAACAAACAAAGAGAATGTAGGATATGGAGTGGTAGGTCCCACTGGTACTTTATCATGTACAAGCATAAATGTCTGTGCCTTACTGTGGTATAGCCCATGAGAACAGAAGTAGGAAAATATTAGGCCTTGGGCTTTCCCTTTTGAAGGGACAGTAAGATATCACATTGAGTGGCATGTTATACAGGAGGAATGAGCTAGATAAGCTGTTTCACAGAAAGTACCCAGGCGCCATCAAATACAGGCAGAGGAGGCAGCTGAGTGTAGAAAACTACAGTCAAGATAACACTTAATCTGGGCCAGAGGTTCCACTCTGGCAACTGTGCTAGATAGTCTCCATTTGCGTTTCCAGATCTAACTGCTACTCTTTACGGATTTATGCCTCCTGCTGTCTTTCTGACAGTGATGGTTTTACTTCCTAAGACCACAGTTTCTACCAGGCAGCTCCTTCTCTCACAGTTATTGTTGAAAGCCTAGGAGTAATAATGGCTTCCTGACCTTGCTGGGGAAAAGGATGCTTCACCATCCCTTGCTTGGTACCCTTAGGCCTGTCCATAACTCCTTAGTAAACAATCCTGTTTTTAAGACTCCCTTCACAGGAAGGAGTTCAGGTGGAGGGCAGGGTGATGAAAATCCAAGTAGCTGATGAAAACACTGACTTCAGAGATGGTAACATGGGTTGGGCCTACTTCTGGCTGTCCTTGAAAATGTCCACAAAGCCAATGACAAGTTAAAAGCTGTGAATTACCAAATAGAGATGGGTGGAAAGTCTATGGCTATTTTAGAGGTTCTTACTTCTTAGCTGGCAAGCTGAGGACTAAGGATTAAGCCTAGAGCTTGGTGGAAAGCATTCCAAAGCCAATTAAACAAGCAAACTTCCAGTCTCATATGTTAACATAGGGGTACTGTCTAGAAAGCAGAATAATCTTAATTGTGGAGAAATCTGGGCAAACATAGGTGAGAGTAACAATGCTGAACTCCAATTCGGTCGAATTTCCCTGATGAAAGCAGCTACTTCATTCCTCTGAGGAGGTCCATACTTAAGATACCTCCGCCCATAAAACCCTTTCAATTGTTTGACAGAGGGACACCAATTCTCTTCTCTAAGTACTCCTACTACTCTTTATTGTCTCATAACCCAAAAGAGCCCAGAAAGAAGTTCAAGGCCTACTCTGAGAGAAGACCATCTTTTTACCAAAAAATCTGCAGAATAGCAGGAGTCTGGGGAGCACATGTGGGAGTACACTCGAAGGGTATGAGGGCAAAAAGGATAAACAGATTACTGGAGTCCATTCCAAGGCCACATGTATATACTATTGTTCTCCAGCTTTTGTCAAAAACAATATGCAGCAATTCCCCACAGTGATTGTCTACTGCAGAAAGGTAAATACAATCCTTTCGAAGGTTACTAGATACTAGCTCTGAACTGACACTAATCCCTGGAGGCCCAAAATGTGGGCCACCAGTCAAAGGGGGACTCCCAGAGATAAGAGATAAAGATGTCTCTCGTGTCTCATGGGATTCTGTGGGACCATACGCCAGTCTTGTGCTTATTTATCTAGTCCTGGCATTTTACTGAAAATAAATATAGTAGTAACCAGTCAAATCCCCCACACTGGTTCCCTGTTCTATATGATAAAGTTATTAAGAGGGAAAGGGCCATATACAAGCCTCTAACAAACATTAAAAGGAGGATAAGAGGGCTGGTGAGATAGCTCAGCAGCATAAGCACCTGCCTGGCAAGCACAATGTCCTGAGTTCGACTCCTGGAACCCACATACGAAAAAAGGTGTCACGGGCGCCTGCTGGCACGCGAGGTCCTGAGGGCGACCCCTGGACCTCACAAAAAAAAAAAAAAAAAAAAAAGAAAAGTAAGAGTTGTATCAATTACCATGCACAGGACTACCCCTACAACAATCATCTGCCCCAAGACGTCAATAGTACAGAGATCAAAACTAACATTTATTGAACGTTTATGCAGCACTGTTTTAAGTACTCACAACTAATACATTACTTAATCCTCTCAGCAACCTCTGAAGTATTATTATTCCTACCTCATAGATGAGGAAGAAACCTAGGCTAAGAGGAATACGTTATCACACAACTATGACAGCTCCCAGCTCACAAACCATGTCCTTCAATTTCTTATACTATTGTTTCTTACGCTTCAGTTTCTTATGCATCCTCTTCTACATTATCTTTGAAGATACTACAGAGTTGAAAAGAAGCAACTTACTAGGTCTCCATAAGGCAAAACGGCTATAGAGAGAAAGTTATGCAAGCAAGGCAGATTTCTGATTCTGTTATCGAGAAGGGTAGCACTGTCAGAAGTGGCCCCTGTCTTTCTGTTCTTGAAGTATCACATGTACACAGCTAACCAACAGCTTGGTACAAAGCAGGTTGCCCCACAACAAGGAAAACCAAGGGCTAAATTATGAAATAAAGAAAGGCACAAGAAACTTAGATGCTATCAAGACATATTTTAGAAGAGGAGAGAGTTTCTTTTTCAAAACATTCAGAGATTCAAATACATATTTGAAGCTATACAAAGTAGAAATCTGTGTAAACTCTGGCAGAAAACTGTCCAAATTGTTATGCTAAAAATTTGCTGATTCAAATATTACTTAAAATAAATGGGCATTAAAGTTTTTAAAAGCATTTTGTTTCTTTACCATAGTATCCATCTTTTTGTCTGTTGCTTGCTAATTACAGTTCTGCATCTGTTTGAGGGCAGCCAAAAATTTCTCTTATAAAAAGGCCAAACGATTCTTCTGCTTTTACCTCTAAAAAAGTAAAAAGACCACTGGGCATGGTGGTCATGCCTATCATCCCTGCATTCTGGGAGGGTGAGGCAGGAATCACAAGTTTGAGCCCAGCTGGCCAATTTAGCAACTGAGACCCTATCTAAAAGAGTTAGAAAGACATAAAAGAATCCCTGTGCTAAGGATGTAGCTCAGAGAAAGGCCCTGGGTTCAATCCCCTGTACCACCAAGAAGTAAAATAAAATAAATAAAATGAGAGAGTTTCTGAAACCCATTTCCTCACATATAAAGATTGATTCAATACTGACTAGTGGATCCTACCCAGACTAGAAAGCAGATATACTCCTAAGTTATCAGTATCCACTCTTAACAAGCAGAGAGGGCTGGCAATTCACACCAAGGCATAAAGGGAAATAAGAACAACTCTATTCCAGAAGAAAGAAATTAAGCCTCTAAGAGCTACAAGTGTTCTTCAGCAGAGGGACAGAATTAGGCACTAGTGTCTGAAAACAATTATACCCAAAAGGTAGAAGCTGACATATAATATAGAATGCAAAACTATAAAACTGCTAGAAGATAACAGAAAACCTATCTTTTGACTTTGTAGATATTACAACAACAAAGGCACGATCCATCAAAGAACACCAAGAAAATGAGGAATACAAACCACAGACCGGAAGCAAGTATCTTCAAAAGACATTAAGTAAAAGAGTATTATCAAAAAAAAGAGTATTATCTAAAACATACAAAGAACTCTTAAAAATGCAAGAAACAACACAATAAACAACCAATTTAAAAATGGGCCAAAGACCTTAATGGATACCTCACCAAATAAAACATACAGATGGCAAATAAGCATATGAAAAGATGCTCCACAGCTAGTTGCAGTGGCCCATGCTTATAATCCCAGCACTACAGAAGCTGAGGTAGAAGGATCATGAGTTAAAACCCAGACTGGGCTACATAGGGAGACACTGTCTCAACAAAAAAAGAAAAAAAAAAAAAGTAAATAAAGATGTCACATCATATGTCAATGAAAGGAAATACAAATTAAAGCAACAAGATACCACTACACACTTATTAGAATGGCCAAAATCCAGAAAATTGACACCACCAAATGCTGGTGAGGATGAGGAGCACAGAAGTCTCATTCACTGCTGATGGGAATGCAAAATGTTACAGCCACTTTGGAAGACAGTCTGGCAGTTTCTTACCATGTGATCCAACAATTGTGCTCTTGTGTATTTACCCAAAGAACTTAAAAACTTATGTCCACACAAAACCCTGCACATGGACATTTATGGAAATTTTATTCATCATTGCCAATACTCAGAAACAATCAAGATGTCCTTCAGTAGACGGATTAATAAACAGTGGCAAATTCAAACGATGGGATATTTTCATCATGAAAAAGAAATGACCCGGGCCGGTGAGATAGCTCAGCAGCATAAGCGCCTGCCTGGCAAGCACGAGGTCCTGAGTTCAACTCCCAGTACCCACATAAAGGAAAAAAGGGCCGATGATATCGCTCAGCAGCACAAGCACCTGCTTGCAAGCATGAGGTCCTGAGTTCGACTCCCAGTACCCACATTAAAAAAAAAAAGAAAAAAAAGAAAAGAAATGACCCATCAAGCCATGAAAAGACATGGAGGAACTTATTACTAAGTGAAAGAAGCTATCTGAAAATTCTCCAGACTGTATGATTCCCCTATTTGAAATTCTAGAAAAGATAAAACTATTGAAACACTAAAAAGATCAGTGGTTGCCATGGGCAGAGCACAGAGGATTTTGGGGGGAGCTGGGGGTGTGCTGACAATTGAACCCAGGACCCCGCACTGAGCTACACCCCCAGCTTTTCTTGTTTTTTTTTTAATTTCAGACAGGCCTCACTAAGTTGCCCAGGCTGGCCTTGAACTTCAACTCTTCCTTTATTTTTGTTTTGTTGTTTTGTTTTTGAGACAGGGTCTTGCTATATAATTCAGGCTGGCCTTGAACTATGTAGCACAGGCTGGCCTCAAACTTGTGGCAATTCTCCTGCCTCAGCCTCCCAAGTGCTCAGATTACAGGTGTATGCCACTATATCCAGCTCAGCTCATTGTGCCTTAGCCTCAAGAGTACCTGGGATTACAGGTGTACACCACCACACCCAGCTAACAGTACTTTTAAAGTATGCTCTGTATGATACTAGTGGATACGTGTCATACATTTGTCCACACCCGTAAAATGTACAACACTAAGAGTAAACCTTAATGTGAACTATGGATTCTGAGTGAGTATGATGTGCACATAGTTCATAAATTGTAACACATGAGCTACCTGGTGAGGGATGTTGATAATGGAAGAGGCTGTGCATATGAAGGGGTACCAGGTTTATGGAAAATCTCTATATCTTCCTTTTTCCTCCCAGAACTAGGGATTGAACCCAGGGCCTCACACTGAGCTACATCTCCAGCTCTTTTTTCATTTTTAATTTTGAGACAAAGTCTCATTAAATCACTAAATTGCTGAGGCTAGGCTCAAACTGTGATCCTCCTGCCTCAGCCTTGCAGAGTGCTGGGATTATAGGTGTGAACCACCATGACTGATTCATACTTTCCTCTTAATTTGACTGTGAACCTAAAACTGCTCTTAAAAATTTAAGTCTGTAGAAAAACACCATGCACATACCATAGAGATTAGATTGGAACTAGTTTGGAAACAGGAAATTGACCCAGGAAATACAGGATTATGGATCAGGGCAGGGATTATTCCTGAGCATCAAACAGGCTTTGTGGGGTTCATCTTAAATTACATTAAAAGCACCTTCCCAAGAAATTCTAACCCCAAACTAACTGATTACTGGTACTGAAAGTGTTCTGTAATAGCATACAATCTGTATCTGTTTATTTCCTCCTCTCAGGAAACTAGCTACCAGCACATCTGAAATGTTTCAGTAGAACAAAGCACATCTTTGTCATATCTGTAAATTAGGTTCACTGCAGAATAGATTAAAAATCTAACAGGATCTTCTAATGAAAGACATACAGTAAACACCTCTCCTCCCCTCACCCATATCCCATGATGAATCAGTTACAACTTTTCCTGTTTTCCTTCATTACTAATACATCCTTCCTTTAATTCTCACTTCACTGCCCTCTTTGATGCTTCCCTCATCCTGTAATAACATAGTTCAGTTTTTCCTAGAGTTATCACATCTCTTATTTGAGGCATCTTTTATTTATCCTGATCAGTGAAAGTGATACAAGAATTAAAAGTAAAATACAGGCAAAATAGCCTGTGTTGGGACTAACAATAGAGAACCGTGTGTATCCAACAATTTGACACAAGTGTCGGAGAGCCTCAACAAAAATCACATAAGCCTGTTAATTTCCTGAAACTGGCTCTATTTTACTACAGACATTTAGGAAGGGAATGAGTGAGGAGGTGAAAGTAACTACTGACAGCCCTTTGTTTTTCCATACTAGAATCAAACTGCCAGGATAAGGAGGAAAGCCCTAAACTTCCTTCAATGATAACATGTCCTTACACTTGGTCCAGAACCAACAAGGCAGTGATGGTAGCAGTGGCTCGGCCCTATTCTTCTCAGTTTCCTAAGGTCCTGTATTGGGGTCCCAATCACAAGAATGGCTGCACTATTCTCAGCTTCCCAAGGTTTTCCATTGAGAGGCACACTCCTAGCACATCTTGCAGGCAGATGTGAACACAGCATACCTACACCAAGGACTTTTTCTAGAGGACTGTGATCATGGCAGAGGGAGGGGCTCAGGGTAAAGCTGCTTGTGATTGTAGAGGCTGAACAAAAAGCTCAGACTGAGAAGTCAACCATCACCATCACATCTCATGGAGTATCCTGGGAGAACCCCCAAGCTGCTGTCTCCGCTTCTATTCTAACCCTTCTCCAATCCATTCATCTCACAGTAGACAGACTGAGTGTAAATCCCTGCTTACACCTTTTCTTTGGCTTCCACTGCTCTTAGAATAAAATTCAAATTCTGAATTACTGAACATGGCCTAACCTTTGTCTCCCTCTCAGGTTGTACTCACGAAGCCTCTCACCCTCTACTCACTAGACTCCCATTGGAAGCGCTTTCTCAGTGCACACACACACTAAGCCCTTTCCCTGGTGTGCAGTCTCTCCACCTCTGTACTTATGCCCCTCTGTCTACTATGCACTCTCCTTAGCTCTTTGCATTGATATCTTTGTACAAATGTCACTTGTTTTGACAATAACCCTAACTAAAGAGCTCCCTCCCAAATCAATCTTCCCTCATCATCCCATTCATTTCCATTTTAGTATTTACTGATTGCATCTAAGATTGCATTTTGCTTGCTTATTGAAAGCTTCCCCAACTAGGGTGAAGGAACTGCGACATTCACTGTCACATACATAGCAGATTCTAATAAAACACGACTTTCTTTTTTTTTTTTTATGTGGGTACTGGGAGTCAACCTCAGGACCTCGCCTCTGAGCAATATCACTGGCCCTTTTTTTCCTTTATGTGGGTTCCGGGAGTCGAACTCAGGACCTTGCGCTTGCTGGGCAGGCGCTTATGACGCTGAGCTATCTCACCGGTCCACGACAACTTTCATTTATTCATTCAACAGGTAGAGAGACGTGCTTGGAAATTCCAACTTGCCAAAGTGTGCTGGTGAGATCATCAAAGCAACCAGTGTCTAATTATGCCTCTCAATCATCCATTTCTCCCTCTTTATTGATCACTCCCATTATTATTCACACTAATACGGTAACAATAAAATCCATCCTAAAATACAGATTTACTTATTTAATACTTCATAGCGCTTATCATGTGCTGGGGATGTATCACTAGCTTTTCTTATTTGTAATACTCTTAATGAAGTTGTATTTTTTTTTTTTTTCTTTCAATACTTGGGATTGAACCCCGAGTCTTTGCACCAAGCTACATCTTCATCTCTTTTTTAATTTTTATTTTGAGACATTTTAAAAAGAAAGAGAAGTCTGGTTAAATAGATGTTTATATAGTATGACAAAGGAAACTACTATACGCCAAAGAAAGTATTTGCTTTCAAAATTCTTCTGACAGTAAAACTTTATTGGTTAATACATTAGAAAGTATTTCCCAAATTACAACTAATTATATATTTAAATTATATTGACACTGTAGCACATTTTTTTCAACTCCTGACCTTATATTGGCTATATTATTAGTAAAGCGTAACTTGTAGAATTTTACCTTGAATTTTAACATTTCAAAAGTTAGACCTTTATAGTTTCCCTATTAACTCTTTACTATCAGTAGAAACTACAGCTTTGCCCTCTGAATGGTAAAACAAACAAGTATCTATAGCTGAACATGATGGCACACACACATGTAATTCCAGCTATTCAGGAGACTTAGACAGGAGGATCACAAGTTTGAGGCCCTACTTGCGTAACTTAGCCAAGCCCTGCCTCAAAATAAAAAATAAAAAGGGCTGCGTATGTAGCTTAGTGGTAGAGTGCCCCTGGTTTCATGCCTAGTACTACCCACCAAAAAGGTGCTATACCTATAAATATCAAAATTAAGAACAAAGAAAATAAGTTAGGCTAACACATGGCCTAGAATAGAAAATCCCAATGGAAGTTTGGGAGGCAACAGGAAAAGTAAAGATAAAAATTAAATGGCAGGGCCGGTGAGATGGCTCAGCGGCTTAAGCGCCTGCCGGGCAAGTGCGAGGGCCCGAGTTCAACTCCCGGATCCCACATACAAAAAAGGGGCCGGTGATATCGCTCAGCGGCACGGGCGCCTGCTGGCGCACGAGGTCCTGAGGTCGACCCCCCGGTACCCACAAAAAAAAAAAAAAATTAAATGGCAGAAACACAGATTCTTAAATCAAGTTTTCATCTGAGTTACTAGTAAAATAAAAACACTGACCCAACTAGAATACGTGCATAGAAATGTTTGTAATGTAAAATTAAGCTAAATGTGTTAAATCAAATGCTGATATTAGACTTAAAATTGTAAGCATCAACAACAGACGTACTCAGGTAACTTATATCTACTATTTTTCTTTGAAACATTAAAAAACTTCTGGCATAGATCTCCATAAATTCAGGAAAATAAAGAGGTATGAACTTTATTTTAGAGTGAACAATGAAAAGAGATAAATTACTTTGTGCAAGACCAGAGAGAAGAGAATATCCAGTCCTAACCAACTCAGAAAGCAAAGCAGAGAAACAGTATTATGTATGCCTGAAGGAAAAAAAAAATACAGTTTAGAAATAACATTTCACAATCCAAAGCTGTAGATGTTGCTCCATAAAATCTGTCTTGTCCTAATGGCTTCCTGTGTTAAGATTACTGTGCATTTTTTTTTTTTTTTTTAAACATCTGCCTGCCCACCTATGTGAGTCTTGGGAATGTTGTTCTTCCTACATCTACTTCCTTCTATGAATCCAGACCTCAATGTCTTCATTTCTATCTTTTTTACTGAGTAATGAATTTTTCCTTCCTTATATATCCATACTGTAGAAATAATCGTTGAATCTCAATCTTCAGTGATTTAAAAGCCTATTAGATAGAGCTTTAAGTTCACTTTTATTTTAAAAGCAGGCAAGCAGGTGTGGTTTTATATTTCCCTTAAAAGTAACTGGAAAGAAAAACAAAAAAAAATTTAAGAAAAAAATAACTGGAATATCTGTGTATGTACTTTTTCTCATTTTGTTTATATGTAACAACAAAAAAAATACTTGAAGAATTACAATTCAAAGTGGACTGTAACAAGTCCCCTTAAAAAGTCACCAGAACTCAGAGGAAAGAAAAACTCCTTTAAACTATCTAGTGTTTGGGGTGGTAGTGGCATGTAAAGGAGGTTTGAAGGCTGAGCACTCAAAACAGAAAAGCAAAACTCCTCAGTACAAACAGGAATACCTAGTAGTCCAGTTTGTCCGAGTTTGTAACCAGATTGGGGAAAAAGACAAACTCACTGATAAAAATAGAAAGAGAAATTATCAGGAAGCAATACTCACCCTGGCATTTTATAAGGCATTGCCATAAAGCTTTATCTTACTTTTATATTTACAAACCTAAATTGGAAATCACTTTCTATCTACAGGAGCTACAGGCTGAAAAAGTGAGTCTGAGATCACATTGTAGGGAACTCTAAATCCCAGGTGTCTCACTCTTGATCTTATTCTGCACATGAGGATGTGAAAGCGTTTGAAAAGGGAACCGCAGGGTTGTAGGTGTAGATGATTGAATGAAATGATGGGGCATGAACAAATAGAGGCTTGGCAATAACAGGAGTGGCATGCTTGCAAAAAAAAAATGACAAGTAAAATAGGGTGGTAGCTATTTGCATGTGGGGGCGCAAGGTAGGAAGAAGAATTAACATGGCTTCAAGGATAAATAACTAAAAGTGGGGGGACAGAGAACAGGGCAAGATGACAGTGAATTAGTTTAAGAAATTACTACTCTTGCTGGAAATGTCTGCATCAGATCCACATATATGATACCTTTCGTGTGCCAGGAATTATTTCCAAGCACTCAGGACACAGTAGTAAACACAACTGGGAAGCACTCCCAAACTACATGGAACTTATTCTTTAGTGGCAGACAACTGATAATGAGTAATTATATAAACAAGTAAATACATATTATAGGAAGTGTGGGGTTGTATGCAATTTTAAGTAGGTAACATCTGAGCAAATACCCAGAGGTGAGGGAGTGAGCTGTGCAAAAGGCTGGGTAAGCATCAGCAACTAACACTCCAATACCTCGAAATAATTTCACTCCACAATGTTTTTGAAGATAGCAACAACATTGCAACATACTTCTTCAGGTCCCAGTCCTATTTCCCTGGGCTTGCATTTAGGTTCCACTTCCTGGCTCTGTCCTCCACAATCAAGAAAACTTCACCAATAACACAGTGATAACAAACTGCCAAGTAGGTCAATTTGTTTATACTGGCTGTTTACTTTCTGTACATGGGAGAAAAGGGGTGCATTTTAAACAACAAAACCAAAGCACTGTTAGAACATGTTTGTACAAAGCTTCAGAAGACAATCATCTTGCTCTCAAAGCAATAATTTGACACAGCAACTTTGAGACTTGTGATTTAAATCAAAGGTGCTGAAGAATGATTATGAATCATGCAATTAAACTACCAAGTAGGATAATGCTGAGAGAAAAACCATTCGTGACACCATAAAACTGTCAAAAATAAAAACAGTAACTATTATTAAAAGTAGAGGTAATATCTTCCTTTGATTTTATAACCTGTTGATCATCAGAGCTGAATTCTAGTTTGAACTCTGCCATTTATTGATTCTGTGTCTTTGGCCTCAACTTCATTTGTAAAATCCAGCTGGTCTGATTTTTCAGATCCCTTCCAGTTCTGAGATTCTATGCACCAAGCTATGGATCCTAGGATTTTTTTTTTTTTTAACATGTGTTGGGTGCTATGGTTTACCTAGTCTTGCAATATAAATAAGCATCCCTCCCAAACAGCACAATTTATAAACTCTATAAAGTGATAAATCTACCTCAACTTGGTGCTTAAAATGAGGCTACACTCACCCTAAAGGCATTGCCTTTTTTCATCTCTCTTAGAACAGCCTTGAAATCAGGTGGGCTGGCGGTGTAGCTCCGTAATAGAATGCTTGCCTAGCATGAGTGAGCCCTTGGAATTGATCCCCAGCATCGCAAACACAAAACAAATCAACAACAAAACAGACTCCTGTGTCTGCAGCATTTGAGAGTGAACTTGTTTGGAACAAGGTGGAGGGTCATATCAGGTAATACCCTTAGTATGAGAGAAAAATACAAAGACCTTTTCTTGTAGGGCTCAATTTACAAAAACACTGTTCCCAAGAAATCCTCAAGCATGCTTAGTAAGAGCTCTGAGGAAAAAGCGTGGGTATTCCGGTGATGACAACTTTGGAAATTAATCCTCACAGGAATGCATAATAGAGAAAACAGCCAACATTTATTGTTGTCAAGCATTAGATATCAATTCAATTTTTACGATGATCCTGTAAGGTTGGAACTGCCATTTTACGGATGTGAGGACTATGGTATACAGAAGTTAAGCAAATTACCCACGTTTTTACAGTCAATTAGTAGATTCCAATCCAGGCATTCCAACTCCAAAGCCAAAGGCTTGTTGGGCGTGGTGGCGTACGCCTGTAATCCCGGCACTCTAGGAGGCTGAGGCAGGAGGTTCAAAAATTCGAGTCCAGCCTGAGCAATTTAGCAACTCTGCGAAACCCTGCCTCAAAATAAACTCTTAAAAAAGGGCTGGGATGTAGCTCAGTGCGAAAGGCCCTGGATTCAAAAGACAGAAAGAAAGAAGTAAAAGAAAAGCCGGCGCACTTAACTACCTTGATACACTCCCTACAGAAAACTCTAGCGTCTTTAAGTAACAGTCCCATTACCATTAGCACCCTTCTTGCCAGCTCAACAAGTCACGAAGACTCACGAAGTCAACATAAAGCCTTACCGCAAGCTATTTTCTCCTCCAGTCCTGAGCCACGAACTACAAATACACTTTTTAAACTTTACAATACCTGAAGTTGCTCAAGATTTGGGGAGGGAAGGTGTGTGGAACAACTCGAACGTCCTCGCTCCGGGAGCACGTGCAGTGAGCAAGTGCGGCAAAGACAGCACACGCCCGTGGGCTCTGCGCGGCTCCCTCTTCCCTCGCCGAGGCTCCTCCGCGCGCGGCGCCCCGCCCCTACCCGGCGCGGAAGTGGCACCTGGCCCGTGCGTCCTGAGCTCGCCCACGCCGGCCCCACCCCCCCGGCTGCCTCCACCTGGCCGGCGAGGAGCCGGCCCGTCCCCACCGGGCTCCCGGGCGCGAGCTGAGCCGGCCACACGCACACCTTCGAGGAGCCTCTCCGGAGGAGCCAGAAGCGACCCACCGGAGTTACGTCACCCGAGCCCCACCTCCAGGTCCCGCCCCTGCTGCAGGCCACGCCCCCACAACCACCAATCGGCGCCCCGGTGAAGGGGAGGGGCTAAACTCGCTCAGCCCCGCCCCCGCGCCCAGCCGGTCCGGAGCCCAGAGCAACCTTGGACCGGGCGCGGCCTGCGAGGCCCAGGTAAATCAAGGGAGATGGGGAGAGCCCGGGGATATGTGGTTAGGGAAAGGAGGACTGGGCGCTGGCCGATGGAGATGGGAGTAGGAGAGAGAGACAGAGAACGAGACAGAGACAAAGACAGAGAGAGACAGAGACAGCCCCTCGGGCGTAAGGTTTAAAAAGCCTGGGAGAAGAAAGGTGAAGACACTCTCCTGGTTACAGCTGAGGTGCAGATCTTAAAACAACAAAGTTCATTCGTCCGGGGCATTGACATAATTTCGTCCCACTCAGGCAGGGTAGGAATCACGCAAGAATTCGGGACTCCACACATGAGTAGTCATTAGGAGTGATCATCAGAGGGCCAAAGAAAGGAAGCAATTCCTTTTCTGACTTCCACTAGAAGTCCTCATACTTCGTTTTAAAAATTAGGGACACTTGGACTGGGGATATAGCTCAGTGGCAGAGCACTTGTCTAGCTTGTGCCAGGACCTGGGTTCAGTCCCCAGCACTAAAAATAAGTAAGATCGTGGACACTGACTCCCAATAAGAATGTTATTCTCTCTCCCTCAGACAGCTTAGGCACGTTTTGTGAAAGCAGACCCATTACACCAGGACCGGGTTTGGTATGGTTAAACAAAAATTGTAAGGGGCCATTGTTTTGGACTAAGCTCTTGCACTAAGTTCCAACAGACTAAAAATGAAAATGTAGTCAGCCATAATAAAGTTTTACGTTACCAAATACAAATTAAGTTACCATGTCACCTTCCCAGAAAGGAAAATGAGAGATAGCCAGATTTCCCAGATCAATGAGCATGACAATGAAGTTCTCCCTGCTTTAATCCTTACATCCTTTAATCTTTACAAAAAGTAACCTGAAGTAATCTGTTGTTAACCTATCGGTTATTCTTCTATTGTTCTATTTCCCTGTCCCAACCTGACAAAGAAAACAACTTTCCAAAAGACCAATCTACTTTTTGGTCTTTGTGCTTTCTTCAGCCCTTCTTTGTAAAACCAGCCCGTCTGCTGGGCTCATTGGAACACTCTCTATTTTATGAAAGGAGATATAAGGCTCAAACCTAGAACACCAAAATAAAGCCAATTAAAATCTTTAACCAAATTGTAATTTTTTTTCACAGCCTGGATGTCCATAGTACACTTCTACAAGGTTTGTGACTGGATTTATGCATAAAGGAAAATGAGGCTCCCTGAAAGTAATTACAGTATTTTAACTTAATGCATCTGAGTTTGAAAATGACTTGGGTCAAGTAAGTAACTGACTTGATTTATAATAACTGAATTAAGGTAGGAAATAATATTAAGGGAAGTCACAATACCTAACACCCTCGATTTGCATATCAATAAAATGAAAGGATTCAGACAGATTCATAACTTCTAAATACTCTTGCACACACCAGTTTGTCCTGCCAAGCTTAACTCAGGAGAGAATGAATGCCAATCAGAGCTATTCTTTCAGGAGCCATACCAAGAATGTGTAAATTTTTAGAAAATAACTTCAGGGATCTCTGGCATCAAACTTCATTTGAACTCTCCCTTCTGACTTTCCAGTGTGTAATAATGATAATAATGTCACTCTTGTCCTGGCTGAAAACTTTTGACTCTTCCCTCTCAATCCTCACAGTTGGTCACCAAGACTTTAGCTTTCTCCTTTACAAAGTTTCCTCAATGACTCTTCTCATTTTCACTACTATCTCTGTATAAAGTACAGATTCAGAGAACTCAAGACCTTCTATCTGACCCTAATCTACTTTTCCCACCTAGTCTCCAACTTCTCTCTTTTGTACACTTCAGTCTGCCAGTCTTCTCACTGTATACATACATAAAGCCATATAATATACAGGTACATGGCAACATGCATACACAACATACGGGTAAAATTCTTGCCATTATACATGTCTATGCACTGTTCCCAGCTAGCTCAGAATAGCCTCTTCTGGGTCCCAGCTACCTGTCCTGAAACAATTGCTCACCTAGGGTACCCTTCTACATAATAAAATGCTACAATACTTGGGATCTGTACCATTCAACCTAGCACTTAGCAGGGATGCCTTCTTTTGTTTTCTATTATTTATAATATTTATCTCCAAAAATAAACTATACTACTTATTAGATGCCCCCAAGCCCTAGACAATCCACCCAGAGAAATCATTTTTGCTGGGCATAGTGGGATATTCCTATAATCTCAGCACTTGGGAGCTTGGAGCAGGAGAACTGTGAGTTCAACACCATCCTTGGCTACACATCAAATTCAAGGCCAGCCTGGACAATACAGCAAGACCCTGCCCCAGCCCCCCTAAAACACAAAATATTTAATATCTCAGAAAACCTAAAAGAAATCATATATTCCTCTATAATTAGGCTTTTTGGGTTCCCTATAACAACCAGATTCTCTATTTTTGTCTGAAATATTATGGTATTGAAGTAACATCAGTTGCTTCTTGCCAACCAGAAGCTTTGGTTGACAATTATATAGGACTGGTTCAAAAAACTGGGAAAATAAATTATTAACTAAGACTTGTTTGGAAGACTAAATCTTTGCAACTCATGGAGATAAATAAAATAATGTATCCACTCGTTGTCATTCATTGCTCTAACAAGGTTATAGACCCACAGTAAATGCTTTAAAATATATGAATCAGTCTATGATTATTTTCAACTTTCTTTAAGCCTTCTCTCTCCCTTGCTGTAACTAAAATACTGGTCATTTTTTTCTCATGCAAATAAAACAGTGAAAGCTTCCCCTTCTAATTCAAAGAAATTCTCAAGAATAAGATTAACAAGAATCACACAGCACTTCCCAGAGTAGGACTACAAAGGTTTTCAGTGTTCCAGAAATAAATCCTCAAATCACTAAATTTCCTATGTTAGAGAGCTCTACATACTATTAGAGTAAATTTTCCTTAACTGTAACCTTACCTAGATGGCACAAACAGAAGCAGAACTAAGTTTTCAGAATGACTACCAAGTAAGAGTGAAAACTGATTTGCAATCTATCAATGGCCCCTTGTGTTTTGAAAATGTCACTGGCACATTTCAAGGAGGCCCCAGAGCCCTGAAGTCTGGCCCAAATAATCTATAAATCACTACCCACAGCAAACCTTTATAATGTTCTGGAAATTTAAGAAGTACTAAATAGGCAGACTAAACAACAGTCACACTTTATTTGTGGTTGTACAAGAAGCTATGGGTTATAGACTCTTGGAACTTTTACTCTCCTCAGAATGTGAGGTGACTCTCAAGAGTAGAGCTCTGTGGGGATTTTTGACTCTGCCAAGACAGAGTAACAAGGACCAGACTGACCCCCCCACATGAACCAACCAAAAGAAGGAAAAAGAACCAGACAAAATATATAAAACAACAGTTTACAAGACACCGAGTATCAGGCCATGAAGGAAAATGATTTCTTAAGAATGGAAAATAAGGTTTACACCAGCTTACTACATTCAGAGAACTTAGAGACTCCCTGGATTGAGGAAACAGAACTATGAATTCAGGGAGAGCAAGACAGCAAGAGTTCACAAGGCAGAATACTGGCAAACGTTAAACTGTACAGAGAACCCCAGAGATCTGCAGAGGGTCTTCCTTAAGAATTTGACAGTACTCTTCAGTGCATACATATGAGGAAACTATAACAAGTCCAGGAAAGAATAAACCATCGGAAAGCACTGGAAAAAACAATACTGGACACTCAAAGGACCAAGAATACTGGCTGTTCCAAGCAGGCTGACTAGAAAACCTCCAGTCCAATGGGGTAGAAGACTTAGAAGGGTCTTGTTTTTGTATTGGGGAGGAATTAGCCCTAGACTAAATGCTGTTTGGATCCTACCAAAAAAAAAAAAAAAAAAAAAAAATCATAGAAGTAAGGTCTGAAAGGATAAAGTATTTCTAAGTAATTTACCCCATTTCAAATTAAAACTCAAGTACATTTATAGAAAAAAAAATCCAGCATCCATTTACAATGTCAGACATTCAATGGTCAATATTAAATAACTGGCATTCAGTATCAGAAGGCATCCAAAGAAACAAAATAATAGCTGGGTGTAGCGGCTCATGCCCGTAATCCCAGCTATTCAGGATTACAAATTCACAGCCAGCCTGAGCAATTTAGCCAAGACCCTGTTTCAAAAATTTAAAAGGGTTGGGATGTAGCTCAGTGGTACAGCAGTGACTTCAAATATGCAAAACCCTAGGTTCAATACCCGGTTTAAGGAAAAAAAAAAAAAAAAAAAAGGTAAGATTGGGGAGGGGAGAAGGGAGAGAAGGGAGGAAAAAGAAATCTGATCCCTAATGAGGAGAAAAATCAATCAATTAAACTGACCCACAACTGACATAGATGTTGTGACCACTGGATTAAGACATTAAAAGTTACTATAATGGTAATATACTAAAAAAGTTAAGTATCAATCCATTTTCTAGAAATGAAAACAATCTCTAAGGTGAAAATTACACTGGATGGGAAAACAAGATTAGATGTTGCAGAAGATTAGGGAACTTTAAGATAGTAATAGATACTTTCTATAATGAGCTATAGAGAGAAAAAAGAATTAAAAACAGGAAAGAATGAGCTTTAAGCAGCCTAAATGCTTAAAATTGGAGTCCATGAAAGAAAATAAAGGTAATATTGGGAGAGACAATCAGAAAAAGATACTTGAAGAAATAATAGTTGACATTTTTGCAAATGTGATGAAAACTAAATTCATTGATCCCATTGAAATACTAGGAGCACGAAGAAAACTATATCAACACATATCATAAAGAAATTACTAAAAACCAGTGATAAGCCAGGTGTGGTAGTGTACACCTGTAACCCCAGCACTTGGGAGGCTGAGCCAGGAAGATAGCAAGTTTGAGCCCATCCTGGGCAACTTGGGGACTTAACAAGACCCTATCTCAAAATAAAAAGGGGAGGGGAATGAGCCTGTTGCTGAGTGTGAAGGCCCTGGGTTTAATTTCCAGGACCAAAAAAAATGTTAACTAAATATGTTAGTAAAATATGACATCAATAGCATAAAATCTGGGAGAAGATATATGGAAGTAGACTATTATAAGTGTAAACATAAGCAATATGATATAATTGAATTGACTTGAATTAACAGTAATAAATTAGATGCATATATCTAAAACCAGCATTAAAATAGGTGGGAAGAAAGAAGTTGTACTTAACAAGTCAACGAAGGGGATAAAATAGAATCATAATCCTCAATCCAAAACAAGGCAAAAAAGGAAACAAAAACAATATATAGGATAAATAGCAATCTGACAGACTTAAACTTGTCTCAGATCAATAATGACATTAAATGTAATGGTCATAATAGTCCCAATTAAATAATTTGTCATGTAGTATTGGATTTTAAAAAGATCCAACTATATATTACCTGCAGATAAAAACCACTACACTTCAAGTATGAAAATACAGTTAGATTAAGTAAGATTAAAGTAAGATTGAAGATTAAGTACAGTTAGATTAAAAGTAAGATGATGGGAAAAGATATACTATTCTAATGCTGGTCAAAAGAAAGTTGAAACAGCTATATTAATGCACTAAGAATATTCAGAGCAAATAGTATCACCAAGGAAAAAGAAGGTCATTTCATAATGATAAAGGGACTAATTTATCAAGAGGATTTATCATAAGCCTACACATTAATGTACCTAATAACAGCTTCAAAGTATGAGCAAAAGCTGATACAAATTCAAGGAGAAATAGACATATCTGCAATTATAGTCAGAGATTTCAAAACCTCTCAATATTAGCACAAGTAGACAGAAAAACAGCAAGGATATAAAAGACCTAAACAATACAATCTACCATCTTTTCCTAACATTGAAGAACGCCCCGAAACAGAAAACTACACATTCTTTCCAAGTGCACACAAGATATTGACCAAGACAGAAAACAAGTTTCAATAAATGTAAAAAGCTTCAGATAATATAAAAGTATGTCCTCTAAACACAATGAAATTAAATTTGAAATCAATAAGAGATCTGAAAAAAATTCTAAATGTTTTAATTAAAATATATAATTCTAATAACCCATGAGTCAAAGAAGAAATCAAAAGGAAAATTAGAAAATACTCTGGAATAAATTAAGATGAAAACACAATATATCAAACTTTGTGGGGGCCAGTGAGATAGCTCAGCGGCATAAGCGTCTGCCTGGCAAGCGCGAGGTCCTGAGTTCAACTCCCGGAACCCACATACAAAAAAAGGGCCGGTGATATTGCTCAGCGGCACAGGCGCCTGCTGGCGCGTGAGGTCCTGAGTTCGATCCCCGGTACCCACACACACACAAAAAAAAACTTTGTGGCTGGCACTAACATGTAATGGGAAGGCAATGCTCATGTTGGAAAAGAAGAAATGTCTGAAATTGATGGCCTCAGCTTCTGTCTTATCAAACTCTAAAGAAAAGAGCAAACTGAATCAAAGTGAGAGAAAATATTTGCAAATCATACCTGATAATTTGGCTGACATATTCAACAAGGATATGGAATCCTCAAAAAAATGTCAGACAGAAATATCTGAAATAAAAAAACAGTATAGAATTCATACATTGCAGAAATGACCAGTGTGAAGATAGTGTCTGATATTGAGGACAAAACAGTGAATTAGGATAAAGAGCTCAAAGAAACCAAAAAGAAAATAAGACAACAAGAGAAGACTATCCAACAGCTACTAGATAACAAGAAAACTAATTTAAGGCTAATCAGAGTTAGACAAAAACTAGAAGACAGCACAGATGGATTTATTAACATGTTTACAGAAATTATGGAAGAAAACTTCCCAAATATAAGAAAAGAATTCAAAATACAAGTAAGTGATGTATAGAACACCAATTATGATGAAAGGCATATGCTCATTAAATTCAGATATTTAGCAAAAAACCAGAATTTTAAAGGAAGCCTGAGGAAAACAAGAACTCACATATAATGATCAACCAATAAAGGTCAACTGATTAGAATCACAGCAGACTCTCAGCACAAACCCTGAAGGTCAGAAGAGCTTGGAGTGAAGTATTTCAAGCCCTAAGAATAAATAACTTCCAACCCAGAATAACTTACCCAGCAAAGCTATCCTTCAAAACAGATGGAGAAATAAGGTATTTCCATGAAAAAGTCCAGCTCAGAAGATACATGAATGTTAAACCAGCTCTAGAGAAAATACTCAAGAATATTAGGACAGGAATGATGAATTGCACAGTTAAAAACACAGAGGAAACAGAGAAAAGAGCAACAAAAAACATCAGGAAAAGAAAAGCAAATGATAACACCAACCAATAAAGAAGGCAATGATAGTAAATAACCAACACATCAGGCCAGTGAGATAGCTCAGCGGCATAAGTGCCTGCCTGGCAAGCGTGAGGTCCTGAGTTCGACTCCCAGTACCCACATATGAAAAAAGGGCCAGTGATATCGCTCAGCAGCACAGGCACCTACTGGCACGCGAGGTCCTGAGGTCAACCCCCGGTACCCCCCCCAAAAAAAAAAACAAAAACCCAACACATCTCAGTAATATCTCTCAATATTAATGGCCTCAACTCTCCAATCAAAAGACACAGACTGGCAGATTGGATCAAAAAACAGACTCCAACAATCTGTTGCATTCAAGAAACTCATCTAATCCAAAAAGATATTCATAGACTAAGAATTAAAGAATGGAAAACAACATTTCATGCTCTAGGACCCTGAAAGCAAGCAGGGGTAGCAATTCTAATATCAGACATGGTCAACTTCAAGTTAAAATTTATTAGAAGAGACAAAATAGGTCACTACATACTAATTATAGGAATAATCCAACAAGAAGAGATAATATTGATAAACTTAAATGCACTGAATACTGGGGCACCTACCTTCATAAAACAAAAACTGCTGAAATTAAAAGATCAAGTAAACACTAACACAATCATAGTAGGAGATTTTTAACACCCCCACTTTCACAAAGAGACAGGTCAACTAAACAACAACAACAATAACAAAAAAAAAGAAAGTTGAGAGCTGAACCACACCCTCGAACATATGGACTTCATGGTTTTATGCAGAGCATTCTACCCCTCTACAACAGAGTATACATTCTTTTTAGTAGCACTCAGTACTTTTCACAAAATAGGTCACATACTAGTCCACAAAGCCTGCTTAAGTAAATATAAAAGTATTGAATTCATCCGACCCCTGTGCAATGAAAATATAAGTCAACAATAGAAGAAATCTTGGACACGGCCAAAGGTCCTGGAAAATTAACAACATACTACTAAACAGAAGGGTGGGTCAATGGGTCACAGAAGAAATCAAAGAAGAAATTTTAAGATTTCTGGAAGTTAATGACAATGACTATACAACTCAGTGAAATCTCTGGGACACTATGAAAACAGTCATAAGAGGGAAATTCATCACAATCAATGCACGCATTAGGCAAACAGACCAAGCCCAAATAAATAACCTTATGAGAAATCTTAAGATACTTGCAAAACAACAACAAGCCAACCCCAAACCAAAATTAGGGAGGGAAATTATAAAGACAGGAGTGGAAATCAATGAAATTGAGACTATAAAAGCTAAAAAAGAAAAAAAATCAATGAATCAAAGAGTAGGTTCTTCGAAACAATAAATAAAATAGATAAGCCTTTAGCCAAACTTACCAAGAGAAAGAAAAGACTCACATCAATGCAATTAGAAATAAAAAGGTGAAATCACAACAGACACTATCGAAATCCAGAAAATAGTAACTACTTTGAAATATTACATTCCAACAAATTAGTAAATTTTGAAGAAATGGACAGATTCCTTGATATACAAACTACCAAAACTAATCCAAGAAGACATTAATATGCTTCACAACCCAATAACAAGCAATGAAATTGACTCAGTAATAAAAAGTATGCCAACTAAGAAAAGCCCAGGACCTGATGGATTCACTGCTTAATTCTACAAAAGCTTTAAGGATGTTATATCATCAATACTCCTCAAGATTTTCAAAGAAATTGAAAGGGATGGAATGCTCTCAAATTCATTTATGGAAGCCAGTATCACCCTGATCCCAAAACCAGATAAAACCCAACTAAAAAAGAGAACTATAGACCAATCTTGTCAATGAACATAGATGCGAAAATCCTCAACAAGATATTAGCAAATATAATGCATTACATTATCAAAAAGATGATACATCATGATCAAGTAGGTTTCATCCAAGAGATGCAAGGATGGTTCAACATACACAAGTCAATAAATGTAATACATCACTTAAACAGGAGCAAGGTAAAAAACCACATGATCATATCAATAGATTCAGAAAAGGCTTTTGACAAAATCCAATACCCCTTCTTCATGATAAAAATCCTGAAGAAAACAGGTATAGAAAGAAAATACCTGAATATGATAAAGGCTATTTATGACAAACCAATAACCAGCATCATACTAAATGGGAAAAAACTAAAAGCATTCCCCCTAAAATCAGGAACATGACAAGGATGTCTACTATCACCTCTTCTATTCAACATTGCACTTGAAATATTAGCCAGAGCAATTAGGCACAAAAAAGAAATAAAAGGATAAAAGGGACACATACAAGAAAGGAAGTACTCAAATTACTATTATTTGCAGATGCCATGATATTCTACATAGAGGACCCAAAGAACTCCACCAAAAAACTTCTAGAAGTAAGAATCAATTTCAGCAAAGTAGCAAGATACAAGGTCAACACACAAAAATCATTAGCATTTGTGTACACTAACAAGAACAGGATTAGAAGGCTATTATGAAAACAATACCATTCATAGTAGCTTCAAGAAAAATGAAATATATAGGAATTAATCTAACCAAGGAAGTGAAAGATTTCTACAAAGAAAACTACAGTACCCTGAAGAAGGAGATTGAAGAGGACATCTGAAAATGGAAAGATGTCCCTTGCTCCTGGATAGGCAAAACTAATATTGTCAAAATGGCCATACTTCCAAAACTGTTACACAGATTCAATGCAGTCCCAATCAAAATACCAACAACATACTTTACAGATCTAGAGAAAATAATCCTAAAATTCATATGAAACCCAGAATAGCAGAAGTAATTTGGGTAGTAAGAGCAAAGTAGGCAGCATAGCAATACCTGACTTCAAGCTATACTACAAAGCAATAGTGATAAAAAAAAAAAAATCGGCATGATAGTGGAACAAAAACAGACACATGGATCAGTGGAAGAGAACTAAGGATACAGAAACCTCACCAGACACATTCAACTATCTGATTTCACAAAGGGTCCAAATCATGTTAGAGGAAAGATAGCCTATTCAACAAGTGGTGTTGGGGAAACTGGTTATCTGTTTGCAGAAGAATGAAACTGGACCCTTATCTCTCACCATGTACTAAATTTAAATCAAAATAGATCAAAATGTAAACATTAAAACAGAAACATTGAACCTTCTGGAAGATAAAATAGGTAAAAACAATTGACGACATAGGTATAGGAAAGAAAAAGAATTTTCTAAACAGAACCTCAATTGCATAAGAAATAGCAGCAAGAATCAACAAATGGGATTATATCAGACTAAAAACTTCTGTACAGCAAAAGAATCAATCATTAAAGTGAAGAGACAACCTACAGAATGGGAAAAATTCATAATAGTTAAATCCTGAAAACAGCCTGTATACCCATCAACAAATGATTGGATTAACCAAATGTGGTATTTATATATAATGGAATACAACTTGGCTATAAAGAATGACAAATTTGAGACATTTGTAGGAAAATGGATGCACCTGGAAAATATAAAGTTGAATGAAATGAATCAGACACACAAGTTTAAATACCACATGGTATCTCACATTTGAGTGAAGCAAAGTACAAAGAAAATGATATGGGATGGATAGAATGGGACAAGAAGATGGACCTCTTGAAATAGGGAAGTGGTCCAAGGGAACAAGGGTGAGGGGTGAGGAGGAGGGGAAGGGGAAATAAGAATAAAGATATGCCACATACAGGAACCTAATAATCCCAATTAATATAAACACTATACACCATAACATGAACTAAGATAAATAATATCAACAAGTATGAAAAAGGGGATGGGAGAACTGTGGAGGAAGAGGGTGGGGAGGGAAGGGAAAAGAGATTTTAAAAAAAGAAACAAGCTGTAATATGTACATGTAACCACTCCCCAAGATGACTGTAAAATGCATTAATTGCAAACATGTACTAATAAAAAATAGTATTTGATAAGTCTAGTATCAAGAATATATAAAGAGTTACACAACCAACAAAACTAAAAAAAACAAAAATGAAAAGATAAGTGGCAATTTAAAAATAGGCAAAAGATTTGAATAAACAAATCTTCAAAGAATATATACAAATGGCCAACAGACACATGGAAAGATGCTCAATATCACTAGTCATTGAGGAAACGTAAAATAAAACCATAGCACAATACTACTTCACAGCCACTAGGATGGCAACAATCAAAAAGTTAGAAAATAAGTATTAGGATTAAAGAAGTAAGAGCTCTTAGACATTGCTGTTGGCAATGTAAAATGGTACAGCTGCTGTGGGAAAGTTTGGAGGTTCCTCAAAGAGTTAAATAGAAAATTACTGTATGACCCAGCATATGTACCCACTCCCAGATATAAACCCCAAAGAACTGAAAACAGGCCGAAAAGCCTGAAAACAGCACCCAAAAGATGGAAACAACCAAATGTCCATCAGCAGATGAATGGATAAACAAACTGTATATACATTCCATAAAATATTACCCACACAGAAAAATGAAGTACCGACACATGCTATGACATGAATGAACCTTGAAAATATTATGCCAAATGAAAGAATCCAGACACAAGAGGTCACAACTGTATGATTCCATTGATATAATAAGGTTTTAGAAACAGAAAACAGATTGGTAGATGCTAGGGGCTACCAGACTAGTTAGTAACTTCTTATCGGGTATGGCATTTTGTTTTGGGGTAATGAAAAAGATCAAGGTGCCAGTTGCCTAACATTCAAATGTACTAAATATCACTAAATTGTTCACTTTAAAATGGTTAATTTGGGCCGGTGAGATGGCTCAGCGGCATAAGCGCCTGCCTTGCAAGTGCGAGGGCCCGAGTTCGACTCCCGGATCCCACATACGAAAAAGGGGCCGGTGATATCGCTCAGCGGCACGGGTGCCTGTTGGCGCGCGAGGTCCTGAGGTCGTCCCCCCGGTACCCACAAAAAAAAAAAAAAATAAAATAAAATAAAATGGTTAATTTTACATTATGTGAATTTCACCTCGATTTATAAAAACACATTGGGTAGGCATAGTGGGATGCACTGATAGTCCCAGCTACTCAGGAGGCTGAGGCAGGAGGATTGCTTGAGCCCAGGAGTTCAAGGACTGACTAGGCAATCCAGCAAGACCCAGTCAAAACAAAACAAAACAAATTTTAAATAAACAAAAAATATTTCTCAGGGTCCCACTGAGAACTGCAAAATAATTGTATTAGCTTAGTCTCATATTCCTACCATGCTATTTTCCCTGCATGTACACCCATGCACCAAGCAAAACAAGCCTTTTCTCTATAGGCAACACAGCACTGAACTTCTCTACATATGTTAAGTCCTGCTCAACCTTCAAGGCATAATTCAAGCACAAGCTCTTTCAATAATTTTTCTTCATTTTTTTTTTAGGGAGGAATAGGCTTTTCCCCATAAGCTTCTATGAGCATTTTGCCCATACCTCTTGCCTTCTAACTCAGTTATTTATTTGTATTTATATATCTTCTGTTAGACTGTAAGTGCTAGGAAGATCCATATGTGATTCATCCTATTATTCTCAAAAGTCCTCTTTTACATACACCAGACACCTAAATATTTATTGAAGAAAAAAATGAATGTAAAACAATTTTCTGCATAGAAATCCTCTTGGCTTTCATTTTAAATTGGAAATATGTTTTTCTGGAAGAACATTTGACTCTAGGATGCTTAAAGTCCCTTTGAAAATAGCATATAGTGAATATTATAATTTCCTGATGAAAGAAAGATAGCTCTGAACACTAGTATAAAATAATAAGAACTACTGCTATTCTTGACAATATTTGTTGGTGCTCTTAACAGTAAAGTTCATAATAACAGCTAACACTGACATAGCACTATGTGCCAGGCTCTCCAAGCACTGTACATTACTCACTTGATCCTCACATTAACCCTAGGAGTTAGGTACAGGGATCAACTCCATTTTACAAGTGAAGAAACTCCTGAAAAGTCAAATAACTTGACCCAAGGTAACACCAGTGAATGGGGCTAGGATCAGAACTGAGGTATTCTGGTTCCAGATTCTATGCTTTTAACCATTATGCTAGGTCATCTCTCTGCAGTAACAGCTTAAAAAAATGACTTTGAAAAGGCCAATTAATCTTCAAGAAAAATATATCCTAATATTGTAGAGCAGATTAATGTCAAAATTTCATTGTTTTCTCAGACTTTATATCCTAGAATTCTGAAATGGCTGGTAACTTTTAGAAATAAACTTGATGTTCACGGGCTGAGGATGTAGCTTAGTAATAGAGCACTTTCCTAAAAATGTGAGAAGCCCTGACTTTCTCCTCAAGACCACAAAAAGAATAAAAGAAAGAAACTTGATTTTTATGGTCTGGGGATATAGGTTAGTAATAGGGCACTTCCCTAGCATGCATGAGATCCTGGGTTTGATCTTCAAGACTGCAAAAATAAATAAACAAACTTGATTTTCATTGGGCTGAAGAAATTACACTAAGAATCAAAGTTGAGGCACAATATAACACACTATCAAAAATATAATAAATGAACTAATAATAGAAGAATACATTAGGGGCTAAGGATGTAGCCCTGTGACAAAGTGCTTGCCTAGTATGTGAGCCCCTGGGTTTGATCTTCAGCGCCACAAATAAATACTCCTCCCCTCAAAAAAAGACTGTTCTTTTTTTTTTTTTTTTTTTTTTGGCTTAAATGTATGTTGACTTAATAAATTTTAATGTTACAGTGAAGGGACTAAATTCTATAGAGGAGAATTATTGACCTATTTTATAATTACATTTAAGTCTTACTTAGCAATGATCCAGAGGAAATAAAACTTGATAAACAACAATTAGGGGTTGTTCATCTTGGAGAGGAAACAAAATCTTCAGATTTGACATCCAGTTGAATTCTTGCCACAATTCTTGCAAGTCAGTTCTTTTCCATTAATCTTGTCTGTGTAAAATCTTATTAATGATGCGCTGAGTAATTTTATTTGACACTGAAATTTGGGATAGGACTTTGAGTTTAAATTTGTCCCAAATGATTTATATGTTATAATCAGCTTTTAATTCATAGTTAATTACTCATATTGCTTTAAAAATGCTGCTTAATTCAGATTCCATTAATGGAGACAAATTAGGAGCATAATCACACAATGTTTATTGTTAGGCATTCTTGCATGCCAAGGAGAAAATTATTTCCCACTACATTTTTATAATTCAATAGATATATCATAAATAGATAAAGTATGTTTCTTTTCCAGTTTAAGTCCCAGGGTTCAGCATTAACATTCATTCAAATGAATTTAGTACCTAGATTTTACTGTAGGTTCACCTCTAACCTAATTAAAACAAAACAAAACAAAACAAAAACAAATAAACAAAAAACCCCAGCTGTCTCTGTTCCTACAACTTGACCCTGAACATGCCTGATCTCATCTATTCCTATAAATTTGAATCATAATAACATATATTGTTTAATAAGGAACAAAATAGTAAAAGATGATGCAACATCCAAAGTCATTTATAGAAAATGAAGGGAAAAGGAAAGAAAACAACTATTCCTGATTCTAAATTCTTGATCTGACATCATGATTTATAAGTTATTAATAACTGATTTAGTCAACGCTTCCATTAATTGAAGACTAATATTTTATTTGGCAAAGAGTGCAATAAAAATTCAATTTAAAGCCAATGTGAAGCCAGGCGTGGTGATGCATGCCTGTAATCCCAGCACTTGGGAGGCTGAGGCAGGAGGATTGCTCTGAGTTCAAGGCCAGCCTATGCTACATAGTGAGTTCAAGGCCAGCCTGAACTACATAGTGAGACCCTGTCTCAAAAAAACAAAAACAAAAAAGCCAGATGTGGTAGCACATGGTTATAATGCCAGAACTTGGGAGGCTGAGGCAGGAACACTTAGAATTTAAGGCCAGCCTGGGCTACATAGCAAAAGCCTTCTCAAAAAAACCAAACCAAACCAAAAATTCAATTTAGTTCAGCACCTATTGGTTACCTAATGTACATGGCTCTCTACTGGACTCTACAGGTACGATAGGTACATAAAATTAAAAACATTTCAAGTGCACCATCTATTGTAGATAGAACAAGAAATGAGGTAATTAAGTATGATGGTCAGTTATTTTTCTGTTTTTTTTGTTTTTTTGCTGTGACACACACCCACAATCCCAGCACTCTGGAAGGCTTGAGGCAGGAGGATCACAAATTCAAGCCCAGTCTGGCCAACTCAGCAGCTTCATGAGACACTATCTCAAAATAAAAAATAAGAAAGGGGTTGAAGACATAGCTCATTGTGAAGGCCCTGAGTTCATTCCCCAATACCAGATTTGAAAAAAAGAAAAAGTTACTTTTGGATGATGCTAAAGAACTAAGTCATTATTTTGAAAATTGATAGCCTGTACTCGGCCTTTCCAATACAAACTGCACCCCAGTGTAACCAAATAGTCAACGAATGGAAGTTTATAGAATAAGTCCAGTCAATGACTAAGGAAGAGACAGACAGAAATAGCCTGGAGTTATTGTTCCATGGTAAATCCTGTGTTTAACATGTGTGAAGCCCTGGCTTCAATCCCCAGCATCCAAAGGTGGGAGGATACAACAGTTGTGCAATGAATTGTTATATGCAATGTACACAATGATATGCATGTCAACAACAATCATCAATGGCTGCTCACTTAATAAAAGGATAGCTGAACAAGTATTTTATCCCTCCTGATAGAGAAACACAACATTTATGAAGTATTCTTGCCAACATATTTAAACCCAATCTCCTTAAGTCTCTAACTGAAAATTTATAGGAAATACAGGGGTTGTGGGCACATGCTAACCAACATCATAGGGATGTGGTCAGCAAAATTTAGTGGAAAATTCTCCAGGCCAAATAAACTAGTTACTTCATCATGTAAATTGTAAGTAAAAAAAGGAAGGCACAAAATAAATTAAAAGACTTTATATATCATTTACCAATTGTAAAGTATATATCTTATTAATGTATGGATCTTGATGAAAACATTATGAGGCGGTCACTGGATAGCTCATGAAATTTAAAAAGTCATTGTTTTTTCAGTGTGATGATGTTACTGTGTTATGTTTCTTTTAAAAAGATAATATTGAGGACCGGTGAGATGGCTCAGCGGCTTAAGTGCCTGCCCGGCAAGCGCGAGGGCCCGAGTTCGACTCCCGGAACCCACATACGAAAAAGGGGCCGGTGATATCGCTCAGCGGCACGGGTGCCTGCTGGCGCGCGAGGTCCTGAGGTCGACCCCCCGGTACCCACAAAAAAAAAAAAAAAAGATAATATTGAAATATGGATGAAACAACCTGATGTCTGGGAATTTTTCCAAATTCTTTGTAAGGGGTGAGGGTTAATGAGCTGAAATAAGATTAAACCTTAATTAGATAACTGTTGAAACTGGCAATAGGTTTATGGATACTAGTTACGTTATTCAGATTATTTTTGCGTATATTTTCAATTTTCTATAATAAAAAGGTTTTGTTTTCCTGAAGAGTACTTGCTTTAAAGTAATGGTGAAATAGGAGACCATACTTTTTTGTTGTTGTTTTTTAAAGTTTTAGATACATACACATTTTATTTCTAAAGAAAGAGTCTTATTAATGCAATAGAAAGTACACACATATTAAAAAATTAATCAGTCTATGATTTAGTTCTACGTGGTATATACTAGTAATTCTCTAAATATAGGCATGGACCCTTGGAAGGCCCCAGGACCCTGTCATGGTTTAGATCTAGAATGTCCCCCCAAAGTCTCATATGTTCAGACCCTGGGCTTTGGGAAGGTGATTGGGTCACGGGGGTGCTATAATCATCAGTGGACTGATGCACTGAGGAATTCATAGCTGAATGTGTATGTCACTGGGTGCTTGCCTTTGGAGGGTAAATCTCCCTCTCTGGCTCCTCTCTTCTCTCTTTCTGCTTCGTGGCTGCCATGAAGTGAGTAGCTTTCCTTCACCATGCCCACTGATGAGTTGAATGTGCTAGTAGGAGGTGGGGCTTGTTGGAAGGGGAGGAGTCACTGTGGGCTGCCTTGGAAGGGTGTATTCTCCTCCCCAGCTCTTCTCTCTCTGCTTTCTGACCACCCCACAGTGAAAATCTTGCTCCATCATGCTATTCTGCCACGCTATTTCTGCCTTGGAGCTGGCCAACCGAACCACTGAAACCATGAGTCAAAATAAACCTCTTCTTTAAGGCACAGGTGTAGGGTACTTTGTCCCAGCACCAGGAAAATGACATGACACATGTTTTCAGGGGGTCTGTGAAATAAAACTACTTTTATAATAATGCTAAGATATTGTTTACCTTTTTTACTGTGTTGACATTTACACTGATAGTACAACAATGACAATAGATGGAAGTCCTGGTACCCTGGCATAAACCAAGGCAGTGTGAGCACTGTATTAGTATTCACTGCTTTCTTCACCATCACTTACTTACTTGCAGCTTTTTAGAAAAGCAAGTGTCAGGACTGGGTATATAGCTCAGTGGTGGACCACTTGTCTAGCATGTGCAAAGCCACAGGTCTGACCCTTAGCACTGGAAGAAAGGCAGGGACAGAAGGAAAGAGGGAGGGATGGAGGAAAGGAGGAAGAGAGAGGGGTCACTTAAGAAAGTCACTGACGGGCCGGTGAGATGGCTCAGCGGCTTAAGCGCCTGCCCGGCAAGCGCGAGGGCCCGAGTTCAACTCCCGGAACCCACATACGAAAAAGGGGCCGGTGATATTGCTCAGCGGCACGGGCGCCTGCTGGCGCATGAGGTCCTGAGGTCGACCCCCCGGTACCCACCAAAAAAAAAAAAAAAAAAAAAAAGAAAGTCACTGATAAAGCAGTAAAAATTAATTTTATTAAAATTTGAAGTTTGAGTATGTTTCTTTTAATATTCTGTGTGACAAAATAGGAAATACACAGAAAATACTTCTACTATATACCAAAGTCTAACAACTAGAGAAAAAACTCTTGTGTGAATGAGTTGTAAACTGAACTAGTTATTTAAACATAGAACCCCTTTTTACTTTAAAGGATGACTGACAAATGATGGTATCTGCCAAACTTGGGTATTCGGCAGAAATTTTCTTGAAAATGAACACAGTAAGCTTGTCACATCAGGGAAAACACTTCAATGTGTTTGTTGGCAATGACAACATTTAAGCTTTCAAGTGAAACATGTTTTGGAAAATTTGTTTCTGCCACCACGATCCTGTCTGCTCCTCTCCACTGAGAGATACTGTTGACGCATTTAGTTGGTTATATTTTTAAAAATATTTTAAAAACTATTGTTGCTGGGTGTGGTGGCGCACACCTATAATCCCAGCACTTGGAAGGCTGAGGCAGGAGGATTGCTGCAAGTTCGAGGCCAGCCTGGGCTACAAAGTGAGTCCAAGGCCAGCCTGGACTACATAGTGAAACCCTGACTCAAAAAAAAAAAAAAATTGTTGAGTGAAATGTGTCAATATCTGGATATTTACATAAAACAATGAAGTGAATCAATATTTTCTAGATTACTAATGCATAAAATTATAATTATATGTACATCAAAGTCCATTCAAAATGTAAGACTGTACTAGATTGAATGGTGACCCCCTAAAAGGATCTCAATGAGCTCATCCCAGATTATACAAGTGAGCCCTAAATCCCCCTACCCCCACGGCCTTGCCAGCATTTGTTATTGTTTGATTTCTTGATGACAACCATTCTTTCTGGGTAAGATGGAATCTCAGTGTTATTTAATTTGCATTCCACTAATGGCCAGAGATATTGAACATTTTTGCATGTATTTACAGTTTTGGCCATTTGTACTTCTTCTGAGAAGTATCTATTCATTTCACTTGCCCATTTTTTTGATTAGGTCTTTTATTTTGGGAGGGGTCTAGTTTTTTTAATTCTTATGTATTCTAGATATTAGTCCTCTGAGGAATAGCTGGCAAATTTTTCTTCTCATTGTGTTGGTTGTCTCTTCACTCTGTTGGTTGTTTCCTTCACTGTGCAGAAGCTTTTTAAATTTGATATAATCCCATTTGTTGATTCTTGATGTTATTTATTGTGCAACTGGGTTTCTATTTAGAATAATCCTTGCCGGGTTGGTGAGATGGCTCAGCGGGGTAAGCGCCTGCCTGGCAAGCACGAGGTCCTGAGTTTGACTCCCAGTACCCGCATAAAGGAGAAAAAAGGGACTGGTGATATCACTCAGTGGCACAAGCACCTGCTGGCAAGTGCGAGGTTCTGAGTTTGACTCCTGGTACCCACATAAAGAAAAAAAAAAAAGAATAGTCCTTGCCTACACATACAACTTCAAGAATTTTACCTTTTTTATCTTCCAGCAGTTAAGTGTTCTTATTTTAACATTTAGAACTTTGATCCATTTTGATTATAGTTTAGTATGTGGTAAGAGATGAGGTCTCAATTCAATCTTCTGCATGTGGATAGTTAGTTTTTCCAGCACCATTTATTATTTTATTTTATTATTATTATTTTTTGTGGGTACCAGTGGTCGACCTCAGGACCTTGTGTGCCAGTAGGCGCCCGTGCCGCTAAGCGTTATCACCAGCCCTTTTTTCGTATGTGGGTTCCGGGAGTCGAACTCAGGACCTCGTGCTTGCCAGGCAGGCGCTTATGCCGCTGAGCTATCTCACCGGCCCCCCAGTGCCATTTATTAAAGAAGCTATATTTCCTACAGTATGTTTTTTGCACATATGTCAAAAATCAGATAGCTGAGTGTACCAAAGGTTGTTTCTACATCCTCTATTTCATTCCAATGATTTAATTTCTTTTTATTAGTATATGTTTGTGATACATTATAAATACACTCATGCCACAGTTTTTGAAAAGGTTATTAAAATACTCTGGTTTCTCAACTGTACATCTCTGTGAGACTAAATTGTTTTTATATACTTCAGTCAAAAGAACATACTGTAATAGTATGAATCCAGAAGCAGGTATAAGGATTCAGCTGTTACCAATAAAGCAAATATTAAAGAGAATTTCAAACATAAAGTTAATCACTAATTTTTAGCTTTGGAAAAAAGTTGCTTTTCATAAAAAATATGTTTTATGTTAATAGGTAATGGACTTTTTAACTTAAATGAATACATTTAATTTATCAGTTTTAACTTCTAATATAAGTAACAATAATCTACATAACTACAAGTTCCTTGGAGTCCTCAATAATTTTTAAGAATGTAGGGATAGCCAGGTGTGATGGGACATGCCTGTAATCCCAGCACTCTGGCAGGCTGAGGCAAGTTTGAGCCCAGCCTGGGCAATGTAGCCATTTAGCAAGATGCTGTCTCAAAAAATAAAAAAAGGGACTGAGGATTTAGCTCAGTGTGAAGGCCCTGGGTTCAATCCCCATTACAAAAAAAAGTGCAGTGTAGGGTGTTCTGTGAGACCAAATGTTTGGGAACCACAGGTATATACCATCAGTGAAAGAAGAGAAATAGGGCAATTTAGTCAGAAAAGGAATCATATAGGTAAGGATTTCTACTTTTTCAACTGCCTTTTGAATCATATAGGCAGGGATTTTCTCTTTTGAACACATGGGATTTTCTCTTTTCTCTTTTGAACACATGGGATTTTCAGGTCCCAAAAAGCAGAAAAGGTCCTCCCAGGCAAAACAACCTCATGAACATATAATACAATTAGAAGCAGGTATAAGAAAGATAAGATTTGGGGAGACTGGGCTTAATCTCAGATGCCCAGGTTGTTATTATCTTTTTTAAAAGAGTAGATGCATGGCTTAATTTCAGGATCCTGGGGCTGTCTTTTGAAAATCTATAATGTAAAAGGATTTTTGGTTTTGTAAACATGGATATCACACTATTCCTTATTCCTGTGCTTCAAGTAGATGGAATGAGTCCTTAAACACTAAGCTAGCTAACCACAACCCCCTCTGAGTCTTCATACATACTTTTATTTCCTCCTGGAACACTCATGATTTTACTTTTTGTTTGATATATTACTTTGCTAGGGCTGCCATAAAAAGGTACCACTACTGGGTGGCTTAAACAACAGAAATGTATTTTTCCCATATTTCTGAAGGCTAGAAGTCTGAGATCAAGGTGCTAGCAGAGTTGGTTTTTTCTGAGGCCTTGCTCTTTGGCTTATAGATAGCCATCTTTTCCTTGTGTCTTCACATCATTGCCCTGCACATGCCTGGGTCTAAGTTTTCTTTTCTAATAAAGAAAGTGGTCATATGGGATTAAGGCCCACCCATATGATTTTAACTTATTTCTTTAAAAACCCTACCTCCAAATACAGTCATATTCTGACATACTGCAGGTTAGGACTTCAACATATGAATTAGAGGGGAACACAGTTCAGCCCATAACACTTTGGCTAATTCCTACTAACTCTTTGGGACTCTTGTCTGAATCATGTACTTCCTTAGTAAAGCTTTCCTTGATCCTGAATTTAAATGAAGGATCTTGTTATATTTCACATACCATCCTACACTTATCCTAAGTATCATTTATCATAAAAATGAAATAGTTGGTATAATTGTTTTAAGACTATCCCACCTACTAAACACTAAGTGCCACAAGGACAGAAACTGTCACAGTCATCACTGGGTCCACAGGATGGAAAACAGTGTCTGACATACAAGGTTCACTCAGAGTGTGTGAAGGAATGCTGCATGGTATCACATTCGAAAGTTTCAGAGATGAAAACTCAATGTCTATAAGTCTACTAGGAAGCATTCTGAGTACAAAGGCAGAGCTATCTGCAAGAGATGTACCAGCAAATTGATAATCCTGGCAGTACCATCGCACTGGCTTTTAATCCCACTAAAGTACTGGTTTAAGAAAGTAAGGATTTAACTCCAGTCCTATCTCAGTCATTAACTAGCAATATGAAAATGAAGCAATGTTCCTTAACTTTTGCAATATCTCTTAGTCCTCATCTGTAAGTGCAGAAATTATCTAAAGCCAACACTAGTCACAATTTAAACAGAAAATCCCTGACCTGTGACTGCCCCAAACTCACAAACCAACTCTACCCTATGCTGCTGGGACCCTTTCTACCATTGATAAGAAGGTCAACCCCAACCTTTATCAGCAGTTTCTGGCCGAATCTCTGGAACCCACCACCAGGCCTCTAAAGTTTTTCCCATGCTGCACCAGGGAGTTGCAAATAAAACTAAGCTCCAAAGAACCTCTGCCACTTCTCAAAAACTCAGGGCTCAGAAAGCAATTAGAGTTCAGAGGTCATAAGGGCAGTTGAAGTCTATAGCCACTACTAATCTTAAAGATTAGGAGTTAAGAAGTTACATCTATATCTTTTGGAGGAAAATGGGTTTGGTTTAAAATACAAAAATACAAATGAATGTCTAAAATATTTTGGGAGAAAAGAGTGTCATGTACTTTTTTATAACTTTTATTGGTATATGTTTGTAGTACATAATGATTACATTTATTGTGGGAAGTTGGTACATGCACATGATATTTCTTTCTTTCTTTCTTTCTTCCTTCCTTCCTTTCTTTCTTTCTTTCTTTCTTTCTTTCTTTCTTTCTTTCTTTCTTTCTTTCTTTCTTTCTTTTTTTTTTTTTTTGAGCCAGGGTCTCACTTTGCTGGCCTTGAACTCACTGGGTAGCCCAGGCTGGCCTCGAACTCACGGTGATCCTCCTGCTTCAGCCTCCTAAGTTCTGGAATTATAGGCATGTGCCACCATGCCCAGCTGGCATTTCTTAAGTTTTTTCAACCTGCCCCTTGCATCTCTTGGACCCATACGTACATATTATCTGTATATATGCATACATAACATATATAACATACATGTTTGTAGTACATGATGATCACATTACTTGCACAGACTTGGTGCATATACACAGCACTTCAACCCCACCCTTTTAAAATCTCACCCCCCACTTCTTAAAATTTTGCAAGCTAGGTGTGGCCATTATAGCAGTGTCAACTAGATTAGCTTTGGGATGCATCCTAGGGATTGGCGAAGCATACTTTGAGTGTGTCTGGGAGGGTCATAGGGGTTGACTTTAGGTACTCTAAATGGTCCCTGACCCCTTCCTCTCTGGCACTGTTCCCCTTTTCTGCTTCTCAGCCACCATGAACAAAGCAGCTATGTTCCACCATGCTCTTCCACCATGATGTTTTATCTTGGAGCCAGCTGACCATGGACTCAATCCCCTTAAAACAGAAGCCAAATTAAACCTTTCCTCCTCCAAGTTGTAGGGGTTGGACATTGTGTCCAGCAAAGGAAAATCTGACTAATACACTGGGAAAGTATGTAATGTGGAGCAAAGGGCATTTGTCTACCCATATATCTTGACTATTCACGTGACTTTGAACAAGAGTCTACCTTGGTTACTGTCTCTTCAATTGAAGATAATACTGCAAGAGGTGGCTGTATTTTGTAAGGGCACATATGGAAATGCATTAAATGTAGAGGTGAAGAATGAAGGAATCTACAGATTTCTAGAACCTACAGAATTCTGGCATCCACTTCTTAAGAACTATGTGTTCTTGGACAAGTTTCACCTCCTTTGTGCCTTGCTTTCTTCATTTGTAAAGTTGAAATAATAATAGTACTGGGCATAAAGTCACATGCCTCTAATCCCAGCACTCTGGGAGGCTGAGGCAAGAGGACCCCAAGTTTGAATCCAGCCTAGGCAACTTAACCACTTAACAAGACTTCATATCAAAATAAAAAATAAAAAAAAAGGCTGGGGATGTGTCTCAATATGAAAGTCCTGGGTTCAATCCCCAGTACTGGAAATAATAATGGTACTTATTTTTGAGGTTGTTGTGATAATGATATCATACTTAGCACCTGAAACAAAGGAAGCATCCAATAAGTATCAGCTATTTCTTTTAATGCTTTGTAATTTTCAGAGACTTTTCATCTAATATGATCTCATTTGATCACCCTGGAAACTAGTGGTTTACCCACACTCCTCCAACTCCCATCCCCCTTCCCTTTTCTTCTCCCCTAGTGATACCCCACTCTTGTTGAAAACATAGAGGCCATCAGGCTTAATTTCCTTTAGTATCTCCCACATCCTCAAACTGCTGTGGTATAAGAACCTGGGCTCCCTTCCCTAGACCCCCTTTAGACATTTCACTTTCTCTTTCTGGAAAATACAACTGGTGCTTCACTAAAGAATATATACGGCACATTTTTCTGTCTGATATGTTCTTTCTTCCCAGTTTTTGTCAGGGTAACACCTACTCCTTTTTCTGGTTTCAACTCCTCTCAAAGCTATCTCTTTGAACATCTTCTGCAATTTAGGGAGGTATTCTCATGGCCCCCTAAATTTACTTCTACACTAAATTATCATTTCATATAAATATGTCTTTGTTGGCATGTCTATTTCCTTTACATCCTCAGAGCCTAATATAGTGTCTGGCACATAGGTGACCAATTACCATGGTTTGCCCAGACTGGTCTCAACACTCAAAGTCCTGTGCTCCAGAAAACTCCTGCAGTCCCAGGTGGTTGGTAAACGTAATATATACTCAGTAAGTTTTATTTAATCAACACAGTCCACATTTACTGTCTTCTCTATCTCTACTACCAACCCCTCAACCCAATGTTATTCTGTACCTCCCCTATCTGTTGGCCCATGGCACATTGCTCTCATGGCCAGATCTACTGAGCAGTTTTATAATCCTTCACATATCAAACTTTCAATAAATGATCATTAATAATCATATGATATATTTATTCTTTCTTACACTGAAGCAAGCCAGTAGTAAAATATTCACATTTATTAAGTATATGACTATGTAGATTCAAGGCACAATCTCATGTATTACTCTGCATAATTCTAAATGTCATGTCATAAGATTTCATTAAAATAATCACAAGATGTTGCTGGGTATGGTAGTGTATGCCTATAATCCCAGCACTCTGACAGCTTGAGGAGGATCCCAAATTCAAGCCCAGCCTGGGCAATTCAGCAGCTTATTGAGATCCTGTCTCAAAATTAAAAAAAAAAAAAAAATAGAATGGGGGTTGCTGGGGAATGGAAGCTCAGTAGGAGGCCCCAGGTTCCGTCTCCAGTACAAAATCATCATCATCATCATCATCATCATCATCATCGTATGTGATCAATGACTGCTAAATGTTTCCTGAATAAGAACTTTCCAACAGTGGGGAAAGCTCAGTGGAAGAACACTTGTTTATTGCATGTGGGGCTCTGGGTTTGATCCCCAGCACCACAAAAATGCAATGTTTCCAGAAGTGATGATTCATGGTATTAAAAAAAAAATATTTAAGGCAATGAGAAAAGCAGTTCTCCTTTTTCATGAAATCAAAACAGAATGGTATTTCAGGAAGTTCATAATAAATTATTTTTTTTCTCCTTTTTAACTCTGAAAATATATGTACAGAAATGACCTCTAAAAATGAGTATGTAAGCAAGTACTTGAATTTATCGAGCATTTTTAAAGTCAAAGAAGAGAGGTGTTTTGTTGTTGTTGTTGCTGTTACTGATGTTTTAATATCCTAAAAGCAGAGGTTTTCCTCAACCCTCTCATTTCTTAAGACTAAATATGAATCAGTTCTTAGCAATGAATAATGCCTGGGAATTGCCTGTTTTCACATTCCTCTCTCCCACTGAAATCTAAGTTCCTTGAAGGCAGGATTAGATCTGGTTTCTTACTGCATCTCTAGCACCCTAGAAAAACAGGTGCCTGTGGGGCAAAAGTAAAGCCTTAAGCAGAGAGGTAGGAAAAAGGGGAGGAAACAGAAAAAAGTGAGTGAGCTCTTGTAAAAACTAGGATTTATCAGACGAGAAGGCATTATATCAGAAATGCATGTAAATTTTACTTGTAAAACATTTCCACATAAACACAAAAGAAGGCACTGGAAATGAACAGTAGTTGTAAAGTTGATTTTTCTCTTGAACTTGTAGAATTTCCATATCACAGTAAAAAGTTAATTCAGCATCTGATTTGAGGTTAGTAGAATATCCACAGGAAATCAAGGTGGGCTGAATATATAAAATATAATTCCTTCTTTGTCCAAAGCCCAACAAATCCGAAGGCAATGTTTACCTCTCATATCCAGAGATTCATTTACACACACACACACACACACACACACACACACACACACACACCCTCTAACTATTTCCAGGCTGGACACGTGGTGCATGCCCATAATCCCAGCTACTTGAGAGGCTGAGAGAAGAAGATCACAAGTTTGAGGCCAGCCTGGGTAATTTAGCAAGACCCTGTATAAAATAAATAGATGGGTTGGGATGGAGGTGTAGCTCAGCACTTCCTGAGTTCAATCTCCAGGACAGCAAAAAACAAAACAGCAGCATACTTGAGGCCCTGGGTTCAACCCCCAGCTCCAAAACCAAACAGAAAATAGCCAAACCAAAAATTATTTCATGGCATGCACCAGGACAATCATCCTGTTTTGTATGTTTGAATGTTCTACTATTATCAGTGTTATATTCCAAGTCTTGGAAATGATAATATGTGTCATATCTATCTGTACCTTTCATCTATACATAAAAACACATATAAATTATCTGGAATTCCTACTTCCTGAACTTCATGAATAAATCAATTACCACTAATTTCAAAAGCAAACTTTTCTCAAGAAAAATTGCTAAAACTGATACAAAATTATCAAACTACTAATTTTGACCAAATCACTTCAATCTTAAATCCTCCTTAAATTCAAAGAAATGTGAATTGCATTTCGTATAAAATTCTGAAATTAAACAACCAGCCTAGAAATTCTGCCCGCATTTACATTCACCCAGGGAGGGACAGGTATCAGAAGTCAATGTTTGTATTAGTTAAAACACAGTAACAACCCATATAGGCATCAAGTAGGAACAGCCAGGTGTGATGGTACATGCCTGTAGCCTCAGCTACTCAGGAGACTGAGACAGGAGGATCACTTGAGCTTAGGAGTTTGAAACCAGCCTTGGCAATACAGTGAGATCTTGTTTCAAAAAGAGAGAGAAAAGAATAGATAATTAAATTGTGTGGTAGTGATATCATGGAATATTATACAGAACTGAAAATAAATGAGCCACACCTGTATGTATCACCAGAGATCAAAGTCACCAACACTATGTTAAAAGTAAGTATCAAGAAAAAAACAAGTTTTTTTGAGACACAGTCTCAGTATGTACTTCAGGCTAGCCTTGAACTAACTATGTAGCTCAGATTAGCCTCAAATCCACAGCGATCTTTCTGCCTCAGCCTCTTGAGTGCTGGGATTACACATGTGTGCTACTATGCCTGGCCTATTTTATTTTTATAAGTGTCAAATGTGAAAAATTCAACCATATATTGATAAATACAAATTTTAAAACAAATTGTAAAAAACTCAAGAGGGTAATAAACACAAAATTTTGTCATGGGTATTTGGGTAATAGGGAGAGGCAAACTAAATTGGTAAAGGGTATACAGGGACTCTAATGTATTAGTTGTATTCTATTTCTTAAACTGTATCATAGATACATGAGTTTTTTATTGTTATTCTTTATATTATACACATATGCTATGAACTTCATGTGTTTGTTTAATAATATCCTTTTAGGAAATAAATTTTAGGGCTGGGAATGTAGCTCAGTGGTACAGCACTTGCCTAATATGTGCAAGGCCTTGAGTTCAATCCTAGCACCAAAAAAGAGTAATTTTTCAAAAACTATTTTCAACAATACAAATATAAGTATAATATGCCTATAATATTATATCTTTTAAATAAAAATGTATAAGTGGAGATTTTTAGTTGAATAAAAATATTTTCATAGAGCTACATAATATTTACCATTAAAATTTAGAATAACTGTTCAAGGTGCAAGAAATTCAAGTCAGTAATACAATTATAGTTCTATGAGCTGAGACAAATCTAATTAGCCCATTTTGCCATATGTTGACCAAAGGTAGTAGATTTCAGAAGTACATGAAATAGCCAGACAGTGGGGTACACCTGTAATCCTAGCTACTGGGGAGGCTAAGGAAGGATGTTCATAAGTTTGAGGGAAGTTTGGGCAATTTAGCAATACTCTTTCTCAAAATAAAAATAAAAAGGGCTGGGGAATGTAGCTCAGGGTAGAGCACCCCTGAGTTCAATCCTCAGTACCACAAAAAAAAAAGAAGAAGAAGAAAGAAAGAAACATTTTCTTCATAAAGACCTATGGGCCCATAATCCCTTAAATCCCTCATATTTGCATCACCATTCTCTCATACAAACATTCACACAATTAGACTATGTAGTGAGGGTTTCAGAGGAAATAATTTAATAGCGAGCTCAGAAGTCCCTAATGGTTAGCTCTGACATGATAGGTTTCAAATTGATGAGCCCACCATCTTTATAAAAGTAATTCAGACAAATTGATGACAATAGTATGTAGGCAGTTTTCAAAATTAAAATTGATAAGCCTGTTCCTCTACTTGTCAGAGTTTATTGATCTCAGCGTCAGTGGTGTTAGAGGGAAATGTGAGTCAGGGCACTGCTAGACTGGTCCTGTGGGTCCTTGCCTGCCAGTGAGCATTAAGTTAGGTCTGGGAGGATCACGATGCTGCAGCATTAACAGCAGGGAAGACACATGCCCCACAGGCAGGATGAACACAACATATTGACAGTGCATTAACATAAGAAGGAAGAATCTATAAAGGCTTGACATTTGTAAATTCCTCTAGGTAACACGCTAAATCAAAATAGCTCAGTAAACAAAATAAAGTATTTCAAAAATTTGGATTTCCCTTTAGCAAATGACTGATGTTTTGATAGGTTGCTAACTGAGCACAGATAGGGATGGATTCTCTACAAATTCCTGAGCATAAACAAATATTACTTCAGTAGGAGTATTTTTTTTAATACCCAAACTATCTTCAAATTAAATTTCCTAAGTATCAGAAGAAAAGCTTCGATTATACGACTTTCCACTGGTAGTTTTGACTCAGCAGAACCTCTTGAGCAAGTAGGAGGAAAAGGCACTCTGTTAGATGCTTTACATAACTCAATAAAAAGAACCAAGCATGGTGCTGAGGACTTTATGTTTATCGCCTCAGGTATGGTAAGCCCTATGAGGAAAACCTTATCTTCCATTTGATACTTACAGAAAGTGAAACATTAAGTAACTTGTTCAAATTCACTTAATTAGTACAAGAATTACAGTGCAGGAACCCAAGCCAGGCCTGTCCAACACTAATGCTCATGTTCTGTCTGCTATGCTATTCTGCAAAGCACATCGTGTTCATTTTTAGTAGACTTAAGTATATTTAAAACCATAAATTAAGTGGTAAAAGTTTAAAAGGATTTTTAGCTTTACATTAAAATGGTGTAATGTAAAAGAATCATGAAACAATCACATATCATCCCATTCTTCTATAACAGCACCATATCATACCTCATCTCCTCCAGCCCTCCCACAAGTCTAGCCCTGGACTTTCTAAAACAGGTACTCTGTTGCTGGACATGGTGGCACACACCTGTAATCCCAGCACTCGGGAGGCTGAGGCAGGAGGATCACCATGAGTTTCAGGCTAGCCTGGGCTACATAGTGAGTTCAAGGGCAGCCTGAACTACACAGCAAGACACTGTCTCAAAAAACCAAAACAAACAAACAAACAAAACCCAAAATAAATAAAACAGGCACTCTGTACTATACATACAGAAAATTGTGGTTGTTTAAACTACTTGAAGATAGTCTTTTATTTGTAAGTAATTACTCTGTAAGAAGTTTGATAGAAGTTGCTGAGATGTAAAAACCATGGTCATATGCTCACAAAAGAAAACACATTAAAATGAGGTTAAGAAATAAACAGATTACTTTAAAAACAAACCTCACGCCTTAATATCCTGAGAGCTCACACATTCGCAAGATCACATTCTCATGCTTCATATTATAAATCATCTCCTGATGTCATAACTCTAGATATTTGAATTAATCAAGAGAGATAAACAAACACTATCCCGCAAAATCTAAAATTACAATGACAGAAACAAACTGCTTTTTTTAAAATGGGAAACTCTAAACAGTAACTTAAAATCTATATAGCATTCTTTTTATGCTGTCTCGAAAATAGCAAACTAATGAATAGTTTCACAGATTTAATCTTCATAAGTGCATTAACATTGATGAATTAGACGCCAACATCCCTGTGTAGGAAAGAGATTAGAATATTCCCTCCTTTTTTAGTGCTGTCTATGGATAACCTGTCCACTGAAAAGTTTAGGAAAGGGTTTCTTTTAAAATATAGCCACAAAGATATTTCACCCTCTTTCTCTGAATTCCCCTCAAAACAACAGGGAAAACCCAGTAGAAAAGACAAAGTCCACACTATCTGAAAAAGCTGATGTAGAAGTGGGAAAAAGGCAGAGGGTAAAAGATGCAACCTAAGGGCCTACAGAGGGACATCAGGCAGGAGTGAGCTGGCCTAACCTGCAGGATTCAATGCAACAGGCAAGCGACAAGAGGCTGCTTCTCTGGAAAAAAATGAGTGGTCCTAGAACAAACAGCTGTTGCTGCTGCTGCAATGTGTGACTGCCCTATCAAAAAGGATGCCTCAGGCCAGGTGTGGGTGGCACATGCCTATAATCCCAGCACTCTAGAAAAATGAGGCAGGACAATCACAAGTTCAAGCCTACCTGGGCAATTTGTTGACTTAGTGAGACCTTGTCTCAAACAAAAAAAGGGCTGGGGATAAGCTCAGTGCAAAGGCCCTGGGTTCAAGTCCCAGTACCACCACCACTAAAAAAAAAAAGGTTCACCTTTAATGAGTCCACTACAGCTTGAATATTTACGAACCCTCCAAAACACACGTTGAAACTTAATTCCCAATACAACAAATGGGAGGTGTTCAATTGGGAGGTATTCAGTTCTTAAGGGCTCTGATCTCATGAATGGATTAGGCCTTGCAGAAGTGGACTCAAAATCTTCTGCTCTTCTGCCACGTGAAGAACAGTGATTCTGCCTCTAGGGGCCACAACAGTCAAGGCACCATCTTGGAAGCAGAGTCCAGGCTCTCCCCAGAGTTGCCAGCGCCTTGCTATTGGACTTCTCAGGCTCCAGAACTGTGAGAATTAATTTCTGTTTTTCATAAATTACCCCATCTCAGCTATTTGGTTACAGGAGTGAAGAAGTGACTAAGACAAAGTCCCACATAGATATATAATATATTTACTCAATTTTTAATGTATTCTTTTTGTATCTCACTCTGTGTGCATATGTGTGTATGTGTGTGTATACTGTAGATATTCAGTTTTAAGTAAGCACCAGTCACTTGAGGAAAACTTCTAACATAAAGAACTAGAATGGATATTCATTAGCAATTAATAAAGTTACTCATGTAGACGTGTATACAAAAGCAGACTGCTATGTTTAATTTTATTTGTACTTTTTGGCCTGGGATATGGGTTTCAAATGGACATTGTGTGTACTAATGTCATTAAAATAAACAATACTTGTAAAAACCAGAAAAAAAGAAAAAAGCAGAAACAAAAATCTTGAGCCTGGCATGGTGGTGCATACTTGTAATTCCAGCTACTCAGAAGACTGAGACAGGAGGAATGCAAGTTCCAGGCCTGTCTCAAAATAAAATTTAAAAAGGGCTAGCAGTGTAGTTCAGTGGTAGACCACTCTAGCATGTGTGAGAACCTGAGTTTAATCTCCAGTACCTCAAAACAGTAGCAACAACAAACATGAAAAAATAAAACTAGAATAAAAATGGACAGATGACTCTTTTCTCAGGTGGAGAAATAGAACTGAGAGAATCCAAGCTGTTAGATGTGACTGCATGTACAGGGTTTAGAAAGATTTAGGGAGCCTTTCAAAGAGTATCAACACTTAGGATGATCAAAGTAGCACCCTAGATTCTTGGAATAGCTTGAGTCTATTTGTCTCCCCCAAAGCCTCATATGCTAATAGGTAAGGCTTTTCAGAGGTGACTAGATCTCATACTGGGATTAAAGGTGTGTGATAACTAAATTGGTTTAACCTAGTTCTGGGTGTGGATAATGGAAGGTCCACCTTGGGTGTTGGTAACACCAATCGATAGGCTTGTAGCCTGGATGGAATATAAAGGGAGGTTTGCTGCTGCTGCTGCTGCTGCTTGCTGCTTGCTGCTTCATTGCTTTCTGCCTGCCCTGCCATGGACTGTTTCTCCCCTGCCATGCTGCCCTATCTGGGAACTAGCTGACTATAGACTAAAACCTCTACAAACTGTGAACCCAAATAAACCTTTAACTTGTGGGTGTCAGGTATTTTGTCTTAGCAATGAGAAAAGTAACTAAGACAATTTTATATGAAGTTGAGAGCCTCAATGGTAAGTTCCTGTCCACAAGTAACAAATTATCTGAGGAGCTAATCCACACATAGAATGTCAACTGGTGTTTTTCAAATTTTTGAACTACGACCCACAGTAAAAAACACATTTTATATGGTTAGCCAAGAGTGCAACAAAAGTACCATGAAATAATATCACCCCTTGTTATGTACAACACATTTTCATATTTTCTATTCTAGTCTATTTTATTACAGACTTTTCAATGCTGGTTACAACCTACTAAACTTACTTCATGAGTCACTAATGGGTTGCAACTTACATTTTTAAAAACAGTGCAAAGGACTGAGGTATATTTTATTAAAAAGAAAAAAGAAAACACTCTGGAATAGAAAATTGGAGGTGGTAGAGAGGATGGTAAGAAAACAGAGATTTGACAGAAAAAGTATCTGACCTGAGCTTTCAAGACCATCTTTGACAGGCAGTGAAATGGAATAAGGCTGTTACAGGGGAAGGGAAGGGAAGTAAAGACTCAAAAGCAGGAAAACAAAGTGTTTGCTAAAGATAGAACAGAGAAAAAGGTAAGTCTGGATGAAGGAGAAAAATAGAAAATGAAGACAGAGGCAGGTTGGAGATTAACCACCAGAGGTTTGACAACTATGCTAAGGAGTCTGATATTTCTCCAACAGCAATGGAGATCAAGGAGTGGGGGGAGAGGGCTGCCAGTGTACTGTAGTAATCTCATGTTAACTTACTCATGAATTTTATATGCATAAAATTATATAAATTAAGGGCTGGCATGCTGTTACACATATGTAATCCTAGCAATCTAGAAGGCTGAGACAGGAGGATTGCAAGTTCGAGCCCACCCTGGGCTACTCAGCAACTTAGAAAGACTATCTCAAAATAAAAAATAAAAAGGGCTGGGGATATAGTTCAGTGTGAAAGCTCTGGGTTCTGGTGGGGAATAAACAGATACATATATAGCGCTCAGTGAACCAACAGAAGTTCATTTTATTCATTTAGATTTTTTTCCCTCCTAAACCTTTCTGAAAGAAAATAATGAATTCATTTGAACAGTTCAGACCCTGAAGAGAAGAGCAAGCAAGTTCCTGGACAAACAGATATCCTTTCTTTCCTCTTGTAATCAACTACATTAATACAGATAGCTCTTTGCACTTGAGATCCAGCCTTAAGAAACTTCTTTTACCTTCTTGAGCATGCCAGGTTCTTTTCCCACTTGGCTTTTTGTACCTGCTATTCCTTCAACTTGTAATGCACTTCTTGATGACTGACATCAAGCTAGATGTCACTAGGCCTGAGAACCACACCTGATTTTCAGAGCTTGGTTATATGTCCTTGCTGTTGCCTCCCAGGGCATTTCCCCTATCCCAGCATTTTTTTTTTTAACCTTAGATTACAACTGTTTATCTGCCTTCAAAATTAGACTTAAACTTCCATGAGGACAGAGGCTACATTGATTTTCATTATATCCAAAGTTTTATTTACTGGTATAGTGCCTAGCCCTTAGTAGGCATTCAACAAATATTTGATAATTTAAAGCTTTTGTTTTGTACACCAACATATGTTTAAGTCTAAATTCTGATACTAGGACTAGATTTGAAAAGTCAAAAGCTGATTCAAGCAAAAACAAATAATCTATACTCTGCCTCTTGAGAAAACTAATCTAACTGTACAGACTTATCTGTAGAGGCACTGCCAAATAGGTTAAGTAGGTAAGGCAGTGTGAGGAGTTTGAACTTGAACTAAATAAAGAGCTATTGTGGGTTAAGATGTAGGCATATAATTAAAATAGGGCATTAAGAAGATTAGTCTACTCTGGAATGCAGCATAGAACAGTGAATTTTTTTCCTACATTATTTTTGGCTTATATTTTGAGCTGTGAGCACGTGATCATTGCAACATGAACAATCAACCACAAAGGCTAAGTTTTCAGGGATGAAGTTAACTGAACAAACATTTTTTTGAGGATCTACTTTTTATGCATTCTGCTATGTTATAATAAAAATACATTTCAGGGTCTGAGGTATAGTTCAGAGGTAAAACTACACCTAACATGTCCAATGCCCTAGGTTCAATCCCCAGCATGGAAAAAAAAAAAATCATAAACTATAACCTGACTCATAATGAAAGGAAATAAAAAGTGTTAAAAGCTGAGTCACATGAATGTGTCAGCATTCCTATACAGAAAGGAGAGTCTATGATGCTTAATGGGAAAAAATGGGAAAGAATCCATATAAAGTGAATAAACTTACTATTCTCATAGGACCAAATGGCTTTTTTCTTATTCTTTTCTTATTTTGTTAGTGCTTCTGTACCAATAAATAATTTCAATGACAACTATGACTCCCACTTCTGGAGATAAGCAGAAATATGTTGAACGTATTGCAGGGAGTCCAAGACTTCCTCATGGGCTGCAAAAATATAGACAAAGAATCTGAAAAACTTTCAGTACAATACCGGGTTAGAAGAATCCAGAGGGTACAGTGGAAACACTGGGGAGAGGCAAGTGGTTTTTTTTTAAGCAGCAGTATGTGAAAAAGGGTAGGGAAGACATCCTGAAGAAGGGAACTCTTGAGCTCAACACCAATGCTGTTCATTAGCATAGGGCAGAGAAGCAATTACTATGTGGGAGCTGAGAGCAGAAGCCTGGGAATGCCAGCAGATAAACAGAGGACAGAAGATCACAAGGAGCTTGACAAGCCCTGCTAAGGACCTTCAACTTTGATCTTGCAAGAAATGAAGGAAGTATTTATACATGGGAATGATGATGCTCAGACATGCACTTTACATCACTTTGAAATCAATACGGAGAAAGAATGGAAGATGTCGAGACTGGATACTGAGAAACCACATAATGGAGTCACTCCAAGAGGCAGAAGATGATGAGGGCTTCAAGAAACAGCAGCAGAAATGAAACTGATAGGAGAGACTTGAGAATTATTTAGGAGGTAAAATCAGGAGGGTTTTTGTTTTCTTTTGTGATGATAAGAATTGAATCCAGGATGTTGAGCATGTTAGGCAAGAATTCTACAACTGAGCTACACATGCAACTCTGAAATCAGGAAGGCTTTCAAGATGCAGGCAATCAAGGAGACCAAGAAGTTTAGAACGCTTTTCAAAGTTCTGGGTGGATGATGAGATCATATAGTGAAACAGAGACAGTAAAAAAAAAAAAAAACAAAATTGGTGGAAAGTGGGAGTGAGGCATTAGCAAAAGGATAAAGAAGATGTATTTTGGGGCCGGTGAGATGGCTCAGCGGCTTAAGCGCCTGCCCGGCAAGCGCGAGGGCCCGAGTTCGACTCCCGGAACCCACATACGAAAAAGGGGCCGGTGATATTGCTCAGCGGCACAGGCACCTGCTGGCGCGTGAGGTCCTGAGGTCGACCCCCCGGTACCCACAAAAAAAAAAAAAAAAAAAAAAGATGTATTTTGCTTTATACATGTTGAATGTGAGCCACCTGTGGGGTAGTGCATTGAGATGTAGCCAATTAGGTACATCAGTCTGAAGGGAAAAGAATAGAGGTCAGAATAGAAGCCATGTATTTGGGAGTCACCCCCAAAAGACACAGGTAAAACCATGAAGAGTAGTTTTAATTGCCCATACAGAGCTAGTGGAGCCCAAAGAAAGGGCAATGGGCTGAAGTCAGACAGTAGGGTATCTAACATTAGGAGGAATGGGCTTACCACCTTAAATCTTAGGTCAGGAGTCATCTCTAAAGAATTTTCTTTTATTATTCAAAACTCTTAAAGCTTCTTAGGACTTAATAAAGAAAAAGCTGTACTATGTCTTCCTTTGACACAAGAGAAACAAAGTTAAGGTCAAAATGTAATTCATTAAGATGATTAAATTCTTAATATTTAATTATTTAATAAATTAATTGACATTTATTGGGCGCTTACAATGTTATAAGCACTGTGTTAAGTGCTTTATAAGTATTATTTATTTTAAACTTAGTAACAACCTTCACAAATGAAGAAATTTATAAGTGATGGATGAGGTCTGGGTAAATTTAGAATGTTCTGTTTCTGTTTCTGTCTCTCTGTGTTTCTTGGCACTGCTGGAGACTGAATCCAGGGCACACACATGCTAAGCAAGTACCCTACCACTGAGCTACTCTCTCAGCCCATGAGGCTCCATTCTTGACCACTGTTAAATATAATTTCTCAAAGGTGCTGAAAATAAATTATATGTGAGCAGAGCCAACTTGCTACTCCTGTACATAGCAATGCTTAGCAATGACATTCACTCAACTTGTGACCATATTATAACATACATTTTAAAGGAGGTATAGTCTATCTTTACAAATGATTATACTAATGTCTGAATAAAAGTTCTAGTAAGTTCCGTAGTCCACAGACTAATTCTTCTTTAATCACAGAGAGAAACATCAGAATTGAAACCTGAAGACTGAGAGTGCAGCTCAGTGGTGGAGCATGAGCTTACCACAAGTAAGGGCCTGGTTTGATCCCAACCGCCACAACAACAAAAGTCCAGAAAGTTCCAGAAAACAAAACTGATTTGCCACATTTCTGATGTGCTGGGATATCCTGCTGAAGCTTCCCACCATCTTACAGTCTTTCTCCAGCACTGGTTTAAACATTGCCATATGGTATTTTTTTTGTCATACTGGAGATTGAACCAGGGCCTTTAGACTGAGTTACATTCCCAGCCCTTCTTTTTATTTTTTATTTTGAGACAGGGTCCTACTACGTTACTAAATTGCCCCGGTAGGGCTAGAATTTGCAATCCTCCTGCCTCAGCCTTCCAGAGTACAGGGATTACAGATGTGAGCTACCATGCTGAGATACCCATTGCCTCATTTGTGAACTGTGTCATTAGGCCTAGAATGATTGCATCGATGATCGTACTAAGCATGAACATTTTCCCGCTGTCATTATTCCCTAAATAATACAGTATGTCAACTATTTACATTATACTTACATTGTATTAAGTGTCACAATTAATATACAGATGATTTATACAGGAGGATGTATGTAGATTATTGCAACTACTATGTCATTTTATATAAGGGACTTGAGCTCTGTGGATTTTGGTAGCCATAAGGGGTCCTGGAATCACGGACACCAAGGATCAACTATATACACCATCTTTTCCATTAAAGATTCGGGAAATTTATCATTTTAAAAGAGCTATAGGCCTGATAGATTCTTCTCCTGTACATACTTACACAATAAACCATAATGACTCACAACCACTGTTTATTACTTAAGTCTGTTTCACAATTAGTTTTCCTTATTTCTCTAATTTTAAAACTGAACTATGTGCATAAACAGTATAGATGAAATTATGATAGATGAATACTAAGAGCAGGAGTTTAAAATTTAAAAAAGAACTCAGTACATTTGGATGGCTTGCCTCCTAGTTTCTCCAAGAAACCTCAGACAGGTAAATTGTATTCTTTTAATAGAAGCGGAGGAAGAATATTTCTGATTCTCACAACTTTAACAATTTTTAAGTATACTCTATGAATAATATTCTATATACCATTATTTGAAGCCATGCTTTGGCCTTCCTTAAAAACAAAGACGATCAACAACACTGACCCACTCTTACCAGTCACACCACATATCATTTCAAAATGGTAAAAATATTCCTAAAATGTACATGATCGTTAGATTTTTTTATTAGAAATCACACAGACCCTGAAAATAAATACAAAATAAGCAGTGATTGTTTCTCCAACAGCTTTGCATACCTGAGCCCATTTCCAAACTCCTTTTGACTGTGATTTGGCAGCAAATTTCACTAGTACATTTTAGAACTTTTGCAAATTAAATTAGAAATATTTGTTCACACTAAATTAAAATCAATGGATCAAAGATGTAAACATTAAAACAGAAACATTAAGCCTACTGGGAGATAAAATAGGTAAAACACTTGAAGACACAGGTGTAGGAAAGGAGTTTCTAAACGGAATCTGAACTGCACAAGAAATAACAGCAAGAATCCAACAAATTGGATTATATCAGACAGCAAAAGAATCAATCAGTAGAGCGAAGAGACAACCTACAGAATGGGAAAAAAATGTTGCCAGCTACTCCTCAGACAGAGGACTAATATCAAGAACATACAAAGAACTCAAAAAAATTAAACCACCTAATACTAAAAACTCAGTGGCTGGACGTGGTGGTGCTCAGGAGGCTGAGGCAGGAGGATCACCATGAGTTTCAGGCCAGCCTGGGCTACATAGTGAGTTCAAGGCCAGCCTGAACTATATGGTGAGACCCTGCCTCAAAAAAAATAAAAAAAATAATAACAATAATAACAATATTAAAGATTCAGTCAAGAAATGGGCAAGAAAAATGAACAGACACATTTGAGACATTCGTAGGAAAATAGATGCACTTGGAAAATATAATGTTAAGTGAAATAAATCAGACACAAGCTTAAATACCATATGGTATCTCTTAGTTGAGCGAGGCAAAGTACAAACAAAAAGAATAATAAAGTATGGATAGAAGGGGAAAAGAGGATGGATCTCTTGCAATACGTAAGTTGTCCAAGAGAACAAGGGCCAGAGGTGGGGAGAAAGGGAAGGGGAAATGAGAGGAATAAAGATGTGCCTTGTACAGGAACCTAAAAACCCCAATTAATGTAAATATTATATACCATAACATGAGCTAAGATTAATAATATCAACAAGAATGAAAAATGGGATAGGGGAACTGGAGAAGGAGGGAGAGAGGGAAGAGGACGGAAGGGGATTAAAAATAAAAAAGAAACAAGCTGTAGAATGTACATATAACCAATTCCCAAGATGACTGTAAACTTCATGTACTGCAAAAATTTTTAAAGCAATACTTTTTCACCTTAATTCATCTCCAGTAAATAGCTGTACGGAACTCTAAATTCAAGTACAACTACACTACTGTTCTCTAATTCATGCAGAATAATTCTTGGATTCATGGCAATGTCAAGCAAAATGACACTGCAAAGAAACCTTTGTTTTCAAATAAATCAGTGCTTGGTTTTAGACAATGCTATAAAGAATCTTATTCATGCAGCATACGCTAGTTAAAATTTTTATAAAAGTTGAAAACAACAAAAACTTCCACCTCTATATAAATTTAATAGAATAGAGTTTTAGAGGTGGAAGGAACTTTGAGTGATTTGAAGTTAAAAAAAAAAAAAAAGTCAAACTTGCTAAGGGTTAATTAAGTTAGTAACAGACCCAATACTAGGAGTTAGGCCTTTAAATTCCCTAGCAAAGGCAACTAAATAGTATCGGATATTAGACAAGTTAATGTCAGCCAACATTTATAAAGCACCTGCTTTATGCTCTTCAATATGCTCTTCATTTTCACATCCATCATTTCTCTCCCAATTCAGTTCACAAGTTAGAATAAATTTATTAAAACAATAACATTTACTCCTTTGGATGTTCAGTTGCCAACAGGAATGCCACATGACATAAAGGGAAAGATAATTCAATTACTGCAATAACCACACTACTGAAGAGGATGTATTTCAATAGCATACTTTACTCTCAGAAATTTCCCTCCCAGAGGTGGAGGAATGCATTGCTATGTAACCTCTTTGCCAGGACTTTTGAAGACTTCTATAGCTACCTCCTCCTTCATCTACTTCTATATATTTTTTTCCACTCTCATATTCTTGCTTGATTCTTCTGTAACTGCTTTTTGTTATACTAATCCATACTTTACCCTGAATTGCGTCATTTCTAGATCAATGTTAATTTATTTGAGATAGGTATCAACACTCTTTGAAAAAGTGCATTTTTAAAGTGGGCATCATGGTGTACACCTGTAATGCCAGCATTCTGGGAGACTGAGACAGAGGATCACAAGTTCAAGGCAAGCTTAGGCAATTTATGGAGACCTTGTCTCAAAATAAAAAAAAAAAAAAAAAGGACTAGGGGTATAGCTCAGTGGTAGAACACTTGTCTCCAAATAAAAAAGAATGGACACTTTATAGATCACTCAGTGAGGCCAGTATTACCATGACACAAAAAATCAGATGATAATAACACAAAAAAATTATAGACCGATATACATGCAAAAATCCTCAATGAAAGACTGACAAACCAAATTCAACATACAAAAAGTATTATTCGCCATTACCAAGTAGGATTTATCCCAGGAATGCAACATTGATTTAACTCTGAAAAATAAATCAATGTAATACACAATTTTTTTTTTTTTTTTTGGGTACCGGGGTTCGACCTCAGGACCTCGCGCGACAGCAGGCGCCCGTGCCGCTGAACGATATCACCGGCCCTTTTTTCGTATGTGGGTACCGGGAGTCGAACTCGGGCCCTTGCGCTTGCCAGGCAGGTGCTTATGCCGCTGAGCCATCTCACCAGCCCAGTAATACACAATATTTAAAGGACAAAAACCACATAATTATCTCAAGATATACAAAAAAGACATGTGACAAAACCAAACACCCTTTACTGATAAAAACATGCAACAAACTAGGGATAGAAGGGAATTTTCTCAAGCTAATAAAAGTCATCTATAAGAAACCCACAGCTTATCTCATACACAGTGATGAAAACTGGATGCTTTTTCCCTGAGATCAGGAATAAGCTGATCCTGAAATTCATATGGAAACACATGGGACCCAAAACAATCAATGTAATGTTGAAGAAAGTTAAAAGACTCGCAGTTCCAGATTTCAAAACTTACTACAAAACTATATTAATGATTAACAGTGTGGCACTGGCATTAAGTTAGACAGATCAGTGGATTAACTGAAAGCACCGAAATAAACTTTCATATTTATAACCAATTGATTTTGATATGAATACCAAGACAATTCAGTAAAGGAAAGAACAGTCAATAAATGATGCTGGAACAATTGGATATCCACATGCAAAAGAATTAAGTTGGACTCTATGAAATGAACAAAAATTAACTCAACATAGACTATAAATCTAAAGAAGCTATGATGTTTTTAGAAACTATGTTTTTAGAAGAAAACATGAGTAGATCTCCATGACCCTGGGTTGAACAATAAGTTCTTGGATGGTATGACGCTAAAAGCACAAGCAACAAAAGAAAAAAATAAACTGGACTTCATCAAAAATTAATTTTTGTGTTTTATGGAAATAATCATGAAAGTTGTGAAAACCCACAGAAAGGGAGAAAATATTTGTAAATCATATATCTGATGTATACCTAAAATATAATTTTTTAGCAATAAAAAGAAATGCTACAATGTAGATCAACCTTAAAAATGTTATGTTCAGTGAAATCATCCAGTCACAGAGAATCATGTTTTGTATGATTCCACTTTTTATTAAATGTCCAGAATAGGCAAAGCTAAAGAGAGAAAGACTACTATTGCCAGGGACTGAGGGAGTAAGGGACAGGAGTAGCCCTGATAACGGGTCTCGTGTTTCTTCTTGGCATGATGGAAGTTCTGGAATTAGATAGTGGTGATGGCTGGACAACTCTACCAATAAGCCACTGATTTGTGGTTTAAAATGACACATGAATTATGTCTCAACAAAGCTATATTTTAAGTGTTAAGTACAAGAGACTAGTGTCTTTTCCACTTACTGCTAAGTTTTACTTCCTTTAAATTTTCCCAATCATCTGAATTTTCTCAGCTCTTTTATTGCAATCTGTATTAGCCCATTTGTGCTGCTACAACAGAACACTCGAGACTAGGTAATTTATAAAGAAAAATCAATCCCCCCCAACTTGTAGTACTGAGAATTGAACCCAGTATTTTTGTACTGAGCTACATCCCCAGCCCTTTTTTTTAAATTGTGAGACAGGGTCACCAAAATGCCCAAAGCCCACCAAATGCCCAATTCTAGGAGACAGGTGCTAGCATATGATAAGGGCATCCTTGCTAGGTCCTCACACAGCAGCAGGTGGAAAGGATAAAAACGGACGCACTCTGTCCTTACATAGCGGGACAATCCACTTCCATAAGCCCTTTTCATAGCAGCATTAATCTCTACCCTGGAGACCTATGCATCTCTCAAAATGCCCCACCTACCAACACTGTTGCACTAGGGATTAAGTTTCCAGCACATGAATTTTGGGTGATAGACCATAGCACCATATTTGCCCAAGAATATAAAAATAATTTTATTAGATAATAGGATCATTAGAAATTGTAGTATATAAGAATTCAGACCTCAAATGTTCTATCATCTTTACTTGGTTAATAGGAGATCATCCCAGTATCTGCCAAGCTAACATTCTACAAAAACAACAAAGTGACTGCTCTACTTCCAAGGATTGATATAAGTGGTGCTGGTTATCTTGGTTAGGGGTTTTAGGCTGTGACAGCAATATCTGGTATCACTGGCAAGTTCAATGGACATTGGTTGCTAACAGCAAGAGTCTTTGACAGTTCTGCAGATAAGAACTTAAGACATTTCAATTTTGCATGTTCAGAATTTAACACAGTCACCTTTTAAATTTAAGATTTTAAGTCCTTTTCTATTAAGTAGGAATTATTTGATATTTAAAACATTTTAAATCAGCTTTCTTCTTGAAACCTGGCACCAATTTCTAAATTAAAACATTCATAATATTTCAGAATAATAAAGTAAAAATTAAAAGCCCATTTTTCAAACTCATTTAATCAATGCCTTATCAACTGACGGTAATCTGCATTATGTATAAGTCAATTCCACCTGTTCTTTCTGATGAGCGGCTTTGAGAGCAGTCAGCTTTGGCCCCCTTATTAACAGCACAAGGGGATCTAGGTCAAGCCAGAAGGATCTGCTCAGATCAGCTCTTTCCCATGTTGGCCATACACAGCAACCCTTGAAACTTCATTAAGGCCTATTTGTTCACCTGTAAAACAAAACTACCTAACTAATCCAAAGTTATTATGAGTATTCCATGAAATAATGTCTCTAAACCAAGTGTGATGATGCACTCTTGTTACTGAGGCACCCAGCAGGCTGAAGCAAGAGGATCATGAGTTCAAAGCCAGCCTGGGCCACATAGTAAGTGTGAGGCCAGCCTGGATTCCATAGCAAAACCCTATTGCAAAGAACAGCAAAACTCTCTAACACACCCAGCAAGCAGCAGGTACTCAAAAAATATTAGTTCCTTTCTCTTTGCTCTCTGCAAGGTAAAATACAAGTCACACATGATTTAAAAAATACAAAAATCTTGTTGAAAGAAAATATTTGATTTAGCATTTACAACTGAAAAGGGCAGAATTAGCTAAATATTAAAAGTAAACCAACTTTTATTTTGTAAATGCACCAAATTTGCAGAATCTTAACTAAGTACCCTGTATTCATGATAATAATATCTAATGACATAGGGGAAAATAAAGAAACTGTACTAATTATGCTAGTATTATCTAATAGTTTTATTAGAAAACAACTGAGTACCCAGTTGGCAAAATACTACAGATATTTTCAATTAAATGATTCTTCAAACAAGCCGACAACAACTTAAGGTCTGGCAATATCTGTAGTATCAGAATTTCCTAATGGAAGGTTTCATAATGAATAGTCACAGCACTTGACAGCACTGAAGGGGAACAAAGCCACAGTAAGGTGCCTCCAAAATACTACTAGTCCTTTGAGACAAGACTATATATACATTGTTTTAAAAAGATTTAAGACAACAACTTCACTATAGACTTATATGGAAAAAGGATACCAGATAGAGAGATAAATCTACTTTTAAAAAGTAAAATAACCCAGGGGTATGATTTTAAAAATTATTTGAACAATGGGTTACATATTCACATAGTGCAAAAAAACAAAAAGAAATACAAAAGGGACACAGTGTTGGGAAGTTGAGGCAGGAGGATGACAAGTTTGAGTCCAGTGTGAGTAACATAGCAAAGCACTGTCTCTAAAAAAGGATGTATAGACACTATAAATTTCCTATGTATCTTTTTTTTTTTGTGGGTACCAGGGGGTCGACCTCAGGACCTCGCGCACCAACAGGCACCCGTGCCGCTGAGCGATATCACCGGCCCCTTTTTCGTATGTGGGATCCGGGAGTTGAACTCGGGCCCTCGCGCTTGCAAGGCAGGTGCTTACGCCACTGAGCCATCTCACCGGCCCCTTTCCTATGTATCTTTCCAGAGTTTTTAAATGCATAAAAAAGCAAATCTAAAACAAATTATTATATTTTCTTTGTCCTTACACACAGATGTAGCATTTTATACTGCATCTCACTGGCAAATTTTTAATCCTAAAATGTCCAGTAAAGGTAATAACTTCTTCACAATTGACTGTACTTTTATTTATTTATTTATTTTATTTTTTGTGGGTACCGGGGGTCGAACTCAGGATCTTGCGAGCCAGCAGGCGCCTGTGCCACTGAGCAATATTACCAGCCCTTTTTTCATATGTGGGTACCGGCAGTCGAACTCAGGACCTTGTGCTTGTCAGGCAGGTGCTTATGCCACTGAGCTACCTCACCGGCCCTGACTGTACCTTTAAAAGGAAGAACAAAACTTGGGTGCTGGCACATGCCTGTAATCCCAGCACTTGGGACTGAGGCAGGAGGATCACTGAAAGCTCAAGGCCAACCTGATATACAGTGAGAATCTGTCTCCAAAAAAAAAAAACAACCTAACTAAATAAATAAGAAACAAAAACCAAATAAGAAAGAAAGAAGAAAAAAAGAGAAATTATGTTAAGGTCAGTGGGAGTCAGAAATAACGGAACTCTAAAGAGGAGACAAAATTCAAAGGAAAAAGAGGCACATGGTCTTATAAATCTTAAAAACTCTGTCAAGACATTGAACTATTTTATCTTTCATTAATAAAAAAATTCCTTTGCAGACAAAAAAATTAAATCAAATACTTATGAAAGGAGAGAATGGCATAAAAATAAATCAGAAAAGAAAGACCAGTACTCACGTCAGAATGGAGTAAACTATCAGCTATACATGACTACATACACAAAGAATTATTAAAAATAGGAACCATTTCTTTTAATTATAGTAAAATCTTACTTCTGAATGTTTATTAACAATGGCCCTAGTCCAAATAAGCAAATAATATAGTACTTTCATATTTCAATCTGAACATACTGTTGGGAGGGGAAAAAAAATGTTTCATTTCCATTAATTTGTGTGTGTGTGTGTGTGTGTGTGTGTGTGTGTGTGTGTACCGGGAATCGAACTCAGGACCTTGCGCTTGCCAGGCAGGCGCTTGTGTTGCTGAGCTATATCGCTGTCCCTCCATTAATGTTTATAAAGAAAAATAGGCCTTTATTCTCAGTGCAGCTTAACTAACTATTGTCTTGGTGCAAAGCTCCTCCTAGAGCCTGGCCCAATTTCCTTTACAGGTAAGCTTATGTTAGTATGCAGTCAGCTACCTGGACCTGATCCTCCATCTCTATCTCCTATGTAAGTCTCCAACAAAGATATCACACTGCTTAGCCAGTACTGCTTCCTGTCTAACTCAAGGATGCAGGTTGAGCCAGCATTTCGCATGCAAATCTCTTCTTATGACAATCTGGAGGGAAAGGGTTTGGAATTTGGTATACCACTTTTCAAAGCTTACTGACCTTTGGTCTAGGATAGCCTTCTTAGTCTTCGACTTGGTTGAAAAGAAGAAAAATTGTTTTTAAACTAGATAGTTCAAATTTTGGATGTATTTTCTGAAGGGAACAATGGTCATATCTGGTAGTTATCTTTCCACACCAAAGCACTCTATTTAATCCTTTAATATGGCTGACATCTTCAATAGAAAAAAAAAATCCACAAAACAATGCTGTTGCAATGATATGAACAAATACATATATTTATTATAAGTTTTATGGCAGGGCATGGTGGCACAGGCCTGTAATCCCAGCACTCTGGAAGGTTAGCCCCAACAATTTAAGGACTTAGCAAAACCATCTCAAAACAAAAAATGGACTAGGAATGTAGCACAGTGCAAATTTAATATATATATATATATATATATATATATATACATATATATATTAAATTTTGAGTTTATGCCACTGCTGAAGGAAAGATAGCTTATTTAGGAACAGGAGGAGACCTCTGTGGATATTTTGAAAGGAATTACTGGGTATTCTCAAGGGCTTTGAAGGCTAAAACCACTAGTTCTTTATAATATCTACCTTTCCTTCCTAAGTAAAAGCTTTCTTTTTCCTTATTAAAGGCCTTCTCCTCAATGTATCACCATGATTAGTATCTTCTTTGCTCAAGACCAAAATGAAGAGAGTGGGATAGAGAAAGTATAGGGTGAAATTTTCTTGATGCAAAAGCTGGAAGAAGAGTTAAAAAGAGCAAAGTTTTTTTTTTTTTTTAAAGGAAACTAAAGGCAGGCCACAAAAGGATGGAGGAGGCAAGTATAGTTTGTGTACATATGCATGTTCTGTTGGAGAAGAAATGGGGGTGGAGGGACGTTAGTACAGACAGATGCTGTCTGGAAAAACTGGTGGTGTTAGTACAACCGTGAAGAGGGAGTTGTGTGCATAACGTATAACAAGTGTTACTAACCATAAGACAGCCTATAATATAGTAAGAAATGAAGGTCACCTGGTCTCGCAGCTGTGCTAAACCAATTACTTCAAACAATGTACATGTACAGATACTATTTCAAACTGTCTCCAGTTTAGCTGTCCTAATTTTTTTTATTATAGATCTTTATTGGTATATGTCTGTGATACATAATAATTACAACCATCTTCAGCTATTCTAATTTCTAACTGAACTTTACAACAGCCACTTTTTTCTTGGTTTGAATCCATTATTTCTACTGGTCTTTTACTTATTATAATCAATTATTAGTTATTATAATCAATTATATGTGAATATTCAATTATTTTTCTTAAATATCTTGTATTTTAGATGTCCTTAAAATTCAAACATTGACCCCTATTTAGAAGGATGTACTTTATATGTTGATTTGGATGGATTTGTCAGTCCATGCACACTCCTCACCTCATCCCCTTTATGAGTAGTAGCATAAATTTCCAAGAATGTTAGCCAGGTTTGGGGTATGGCAGGTGGCCAGCAAGCAAAGTAAAATAACTGGCTCAAAGGTACATGGAATCTATGACGTTGGTTAGCTATATAAACATGATTCTCTAACCAACAAAGCAAGCTTGTATAAGAGAAATTTTTTAAAATAGCATTGAAAATATGTATATTCACACAAAAATCTTTATAATGCTAATAGTGGTTATAACAAAGCAATTAGTTTACTAGTAATTCTTATTTTCTCCTTTGATTTTTCTAAAAAATACAACACTTTGGTGATTTAAATATATTTTTAAAAGATACAAAAGGGTAAACACAGTAATAACAGAAGTAATAGAAAATAGAAAACCAACTACAAAGTAGAACATTATGCGACTGTCAAAACTAGTGATGTAGACCTATAGATGTCTATGATAAAGTGTTAAGAAACAAACAAGCTGCATAGGGAGTCCTAATTTTTGAAATACTGAACATATATAGATACACAAATTTATATAAGCAAGAAAAGTCTATAAGGATATAAAAACAGCGCATATATTTGTGGGTAAGAGTAGAGTGAGAAATATTTTTTGTTACATATGTTCTTCAACTGCTTGCAGTTAAGAGCATGCATATCTTTCTAAATAAAATTAACATTTAAAAAATATGAAACAGACTCAGGGTGTAGCTCAGTGGCAGAGTGTGTGCTTAGCATTCATGAGACCCTAGGTTCAATTCCTCAGCAATAGAGAGAGAGAGAAAATTAAAATAAAAATAGGAAAAAGGATACATATTTTCCATTTTCTTGGGAAACTAAGGATATAATTCCAAAATACCCTTTTGCTGTTCATACACAAGTAATTAATATTTGCATTAGACTGTATAGTTTATATACTGGTCCTATATTCATGTTTGTAGGTGTGGATGATGAGTTGGAAACTAAATGATTTTAAATTAATTTTAATATATTTTTATTTAAAATGTAGGAAGAGGGCCAGCGAGATGGCTCAGCGGCTTAAGCGCCTGCCTGGCAAGCGCGAGGGCCCGAGTTCGACTCCCGGAACCCACATACGAAAAAAGGGCTGGTGATATCGCTCAGCGGCACAGGCGCCTGCTGGCACGCGAGGTCCTGAGGTCGACCCCCGGTACCCACAAAAAAATAAATAAATAAAATAAAATAAAATGTAGGAAGGTAAATGACTAAAGTAATAAAGTTCCTTCTCATTTCCAAACTCAAGCAAGCAAATGAGTCAGGTTCTAATGACTTGCCCTTACACATGAGAGTAAATTCCATCCAGTGGGCTACGGGCTATTCCATTCATGAATCTCAGTTTTGTCTATGAATATATAATATATGAAATCCATTTTACATTTAGAAAAAAATTTTGTATTAACTGGCTTAGCAAATACATCATAATGGAAGCAATTAACCTGAATCATGGTCATTACCACATGCTATATAAATAAGTATTTATTTCATCAAAATCACAGAAGAGAAAAAAGAATGACATTTTTATTTCAACATTAAAGGAGTTCTCAAAAATGAGTAAATCTTTGAAAAGGTACAAAATCCAGGCTTTTACACAACAACGAAAACCTGTCAAATCATCCTTATGTTAAAGCCACTAAACCAGCTCTCAACATTTTGAATTATCTATAAAGAAACCCACTTGATGGCCTGAGGAAAGAACTATTTATTTCACCTACACATCACACACCTCCTATTTTCCATCTTATGTATTATCACCCTACAACAGTTCCTTATAGCAAGACTTCTTTCACTCACCCCTGAATAACAGCAGAATTGTGGCTACAGGGAGGTTAATTTAGGCAGGTTTTTGGGATTTGTAGGAAATAGGAAAGGAGAAAATGGACAAGGGGGAGGATGCTGCTCACTCCTCTAATTCACTCTGAAAACCTTTGGGGTCAGCATCAGACAGGAAATAAAATTTTACTGGTTGATGCTCTGAGCTGACCTTCAACATTTGATTTCCACATCATCTTCTTTGGCAATGACACTCAAAACTAGTATTTATTGAGTTAAAATCACTTTGACAGAAACTACGAAACTGGGAATTGGCACCTCTTAGGTTTACCACTTTTCTCCATGAAAGAAGGAAGGAAAAAAGTGAGATGAGAACAAAGTCTCCGCCATAAGGAATGGAGTTAGTAAAGGAGAACAGAGACACTGAGTCGCTTAAAATAAAGAAAGAGCTGCTTCTCTCAGGAATAACATGTTACATAATTTGAATTTTGTGAATCAGCAGTTTAATTAGTAATTTACATGAATTTTTTTTAAAAAGAGAAAACATGAGGATTGGAAAAGGTAAAGAGGTTTCTGAAACAAGGCAGATTTCAAAAGTATTTAACCCACCCCCTCAGAGAAGGCTGACAGGCAGATGACTCAATCTGGCTTCAGCAAAGGTTTCTTACCACTTAATATCCCTCATAGGAAAGCCCATCCCATCTTTCAATTCTCCCTGATAGCCCTTCTCAGTTCATCCCACCAGGTAATGGCCATATTTTCCTCTCTTTTGAAGGTTAACCATCTGGAGATCACATACTTTAAAGATACAGAGGGTTATGCTTGAAGAATATAAATAGTTGAGGATTTTCCTGTTTTTAATTAAAGACCTTTTAGAGTAAAGTAATTGCAACATTCCAAAAAACAAGTAATGCCAGGCACTTCAAAAAATATGACAATACCCATGATCGTTGTGTTTGAACTTGCTCATAAATCTAAGCAGCACAGAGATAGAAGAAAGCTGTCAACACAAACACTGTATGTCCATTCGAAACTCGAAATCACAGAAAAAAGATAGGATGTTTGGGGTGGGGGCTATTTTCTTTATTAAAAACCAGAGACCAAAAGTTTTTTAAAATGAGTCAAGGGCCGGTGAGATGGCTCAGAGGCGTAAGCGCCTGCCTGGCAAGTGCAAGGGCCCGAGTTCGACTCCAGGAACCCACATACGAAAAAAGGGGCCGGTGATATCGCTCAGCGGCACGGGCGCCTGCTGGCGCGCGAGGTCCTGAGGTCGACCCCCTGTACCCAACAACAACAAAAAAGAAATGAGTCAAAATCATTTCTATCCTTTTTATAGAAAAAAGTATTGCAATAGATACTATTTGAAACAGAAGAGGCACTGGAATATGCCTGGAAATCTCCAACACAAATCAATTATGATGGCATTTTTGAGAGGTATGTATTGAAAGAGCAAGATACCTGAAGTCATTTGGAATCATTCATTCTACAAATGTTTTTTTAAGTCTGCGCATGCCAGGCTCTGCCCATAACCTACTCCTTTAATCAAGCTCTGCCTCTCACCAGCTGTGCAACTGGGGATAAAAATAACATGAACATTTCTCTGCCTCGGTTTCTTCACTTATACAAAAGAGAATTTAAAATGGCTACTAACTTAACAAGCGCTCTTTAAAGCCAATGAGTACAGTATGTCTGGAGACACCTTGTGAATCATGAAACTGTTAGATATCCTTAGTCAAATTGAATTCATGAGTGCCACTAATGTCTGTCTGGCCATAAGTTACATCAGAGAAAAGTAAGCCTTCCTGCTTCAACAGACACTTCATAATGCCGTTAAATAAGGTTTATTGTCTCATTTAATCACCACCGTAGAAATTTAAATATATGGGAGGGGTACCAGGAGGAAGGGAAGGAGAAAACTAGCACAATGTACACAATTTAACATTATATAAACAATCACCGAAGTAACAAAATATTTATTAGTCATTTCAGAATATCCACCAATCTGGTCATCAGGGCAAGGGGCTCATTTGAAGGGGACATTTTACTCTGGAAAAATATCCTCTATATACCTGCAAATCACAAAATGCACAACTACAAGGCTCACTCACCAACTCGATGTTACCAATAGCAAATGGCAGTAAAATTACAAAACATAATTTATGTTAATGTGTATAAACAAAAATGTTCTATTTTATAGAAATTCCAAGTTCGTTCTGACCTTCTCAACTGTGTCATAAGAATTGTCAAACATTAGGAATAAAATTTTCTTTAAAAATCAAAATTAGGGCTGGTGAGATGGCTCAGCGGTGTAAGCGCCTGCCTGGCAAGCGCGAGGTCCTGAGTTCGACTCCCAGAACCCACATACGAAAAAGAGGCTGGTGGGGCCGGTGAGATGGCTCAGCGGCATAAGCGCCTGCCTTGCAAGCGCGAGGGCCCGAGTTCGACTCCCGGAACCCACATACGAAAAAGGGGCCGGTGATATCGCTCAGCGGCACGGGTGCCTGTTGGCGCGCGAGGTCCTGAGGTCGACCCCCGGTACCCACCAAAAAAAAAAAAAAAAAAAAAAAAAAAGAAAAAGAGGCTGGTGATATCGCTCAGCGGCACGGGTGCCTGCTGGCGCGCGAGGTCCTGAGGTCGACCCCCGGTACCCACCAAAAAAAAAAAAAAAATCAAAATTAGACTCGATGGAGTGGCAGTTGAAGAAAAAGGGAAGTTCTGGTCTCCAGAATTAGCTGATGGGCACCGTGGTAGATGAGAAAGACCATTTTACAGAAGGCTTTTAGGATTTGACTGGACACCTGCTCGCAAGAGGTCGTATTCCTTGAGGTCCAGATTCCCTTCCCCTAGATATACAGCAGTGAAGGCCTGTCTAATGGGAATGGTAGCCACGGGGGCCAGAAGGCACACCCAAATGCTAAAATAAGCCTGAAACTTCCTTTAATGGTTCCAGCTCTTTCTATGATATTTAGGGAACTAAAATATGCACACAGCCATTTCATAGCTAGAACCACTACAATTTAATATTTTGAATTAAGAATTTGAGTTAATATTTATAAAGCACTTGGAAAGAGGCCTATAGTAAGAGCTAAGTGTTTGGTAAATAGGGAGGGCACTTCCCAAATGGACTGGGTGAATGAATACTCAATGAGAGAGAATCAAAACACACAACAATCTATTTTTTACCTTGATAAAGACTCTGAAACTGTAGTGTTCTGTTTATTCTTGAATCTCAAGGGCACTCTGTGTAGTCTCTTGTGCAAGACTGAAATTGTGCTCGATTCAGAAATAACCGTGTAAAATTAAGTGAAAAGGTTTAAAAGTTCCGAGAGAGGAATCTTTTCTGCTTTCTGTCTTTACAGTAACCATCACTAACAATGACGAAATCTAAAAATTCTCAGAGCATTTCTAGATGGTACATAACAATGCTTAAAAACTGGAAAATTAACAGAACCAGAGTCCCTTGAAAAGAGACGGAAAGGGTCCAAATCTCAGAGAACTTAAAAGAGCGACGCATGAAAAGTCTCATCCTCCAGGACCGACGTGAACAGGTAAAGGACTCCTGTCCACCCCCCTGCCGCGGCAGCCGCGTTCCCGCTCCTATCCACCCCGTGCACAAACCGCACGCACTCGCACCTCAAGAGGGGTCTCCCGCTCCGCGCTGCCGCGCTCCACTGGACTCGGGCTGCGCACGGGTTAGCAACGTCCCGTTGACACCCGTGGGCGTTCAGAAGCCTCAGAGCAAGACCAGGATTCACCTCCAGGAAACAAAGACCACAAACTCTCGAGAGTCGGGCTGGGTCGGGCTGGGCTTCTTCCTGGCCCATCCACTCGGAGGTTTCCGGGGCACCCGGGAAGCGCGCTTGCTCCGCGGAGGCAGCAGTCGGAGGCCGACAAGCCCTCGCCCCGCCCGGTCTCCTCCCGCCCGGGGCTCCGACCGCGGCCCGGATGCGCGCGATCCGCCCGCCGGTCCCGCACCTACCCGGCTCCGCTGCTCTGCCTCGCCACGCGGGTCGCGGAGCCGAGCGCCCTCTCGCTTCCTCCTTCCAGCGGGGCCGCCGGGCGCTGGCGTTTCCTCCCTGACGCGTCACGGCGGCCGGCGGCTCCTCCCGCGGAGCGCGCGGGGCGGCCGAGGACGGCCGGGGAAGGCGGCCGCGCGGAGTCCGGGAGCGCGAACCGCCGGGAACCGCGGGCGAGGCTGGGGACGGGCCGCGCCGGGCGGGCGCTCCGGCTGCGCACCCCTGCTCGGGCCCGCCGCCCCGGCCGCGGGAACCAGCCTCCTTTCTCTCAGCGAACGATCCGCGTGAAAGGCCGGCTCACCGCGCGGGATCAGCCTCCCGTCACGCGGTGTGCAAAGTTCAAGAGACCACCGGCGGTCCCGCCCGGAGCCTGGGACTTGCTCCGCTGATGGCGACTGCTGCCCTGGGGCTCAGGCGCCGCGCGTGATCTGCGCTGAGAGCCCGACCGCTGGACCGCCAGAGGGATAAGAGACTCCCCAGGAAAGGACTGGAGGGCATGCGGCTGGGTGTAAAATGGAAACTTAGAAGTGAGATAAGTGTTCAAATAATTTAGAATGACTGTGCTTCGTTTAGCATTATTTGAACAGTTTTCTACTTCTTTAAATCAGCAGAGTTTTGGCTGTTGATCCTGTGTACCGAGAAATGTCTATAGAGCTTTTTAGATCTACTTTTTTTTTTTTCATTCTCATTAATCTCCAAGTCAGCTGAGGGCACACTTCACAGCTTCTTGATCCTCCTTAACAGAAACACATTTTAGACCTATCCATTTATCTCTTTTCTCCAAATAAGAAAAAGAGAGACATAGAAGGTGAACTGAGAACTAAGAATTACACGTTTCAGTGGTTGTGGAATAAAAAATGGTAAAGATCTTGAAGTAGAATGGGTTTGTTCTTCTCCCACAACAGCACTGTAATTTAGGTTTTATTCACTCTTACCTGAAGCTAGCTAGACCTGAACAACTTTTTAAAGATTTCCATGGGCAGGTCATACTTGATTTTTGAAACAGTAACCTATACTTCAAATCATATAATTTCAGAAAATTTGCCCCAAATCTATGAACAACTAAGCTGCCAAAGGTAGTTAGAGGATCTGAGATCTGTGTGAACTTCCCTGATTCAGGGGACATTTCCTTATATCTCAAAATGATATTCAAAGATTTAGACCCACAAGTAAGGGTACAAATACTCATTTTAACATCCATAATCACAATATGGTCTTGTCTTCTTAAAGAAAATGGGTTGTGAATCCAAATACTGTACTCTTCCTGCTTCAAAACAATAGTCTACAGAACTTTCTAAATGATGGTTTTCAGTGGCATTCGGAAATGGATGTGAGAATAGATACAAACCAGAAGTGCCTGCCTGGCAAACACAAGGTCCTGAGTTTGATTAGCTGTACCAAAAAAAAAAAAAAAAAAAAAAAAAAGAATAGATACAAACCAACACATTGCCAACTCCTTTATAGTTTTTCACTGTGGTCCACACACAAAGCAATCCACAAAATAAAGCACTGAGAAGCTCCTTTCTTGTACCAAAATCAACAAGTGTTCAATGTATTATTATTTTTTCTTTTTTTTTTTGTACTGGTAATCTAACTCAGGGCCTTGCGCTTGCCAGGCAGGTGCTGTACCACTGAGCTACATCCTCTGCCCTAGTGTATTTCTTAATTGAAGCCATATTCACAGTTCTGAAAAATTTCTCAGACAAAAGAAGTCATATGTCAATAAATACCAAGTGGATTTGTTACCAGATAGTCTCTTTCTCTTTCTAGAAGTGGTTTCCAGGTTCTTTTTTTCTGGAACAAAGAATTGAATGAAACAAGCAAAAACAGTAGCAAAGTTTATTTGAAAAATTAAAAGTGAAGAGTAAGGGAGAAATTAGCTCTGCAGAGCAAACTTGGGTAGAGTAAGAGAGGAAAAATAAAAATAAAAGTACACCCTGGGGACACAGGGCAGGATACTGGGTAGCAAGCTCTTCATGGCATCTGTGTCCTTTTATTTCTTCCACACATGGCAGGAACCTGGTAGAATTCCACATACAGGTCCTTGAGAATTATTTGACGCAGGTGTTCTGGAATCAGGTCAAACTTACTCTCCCAATCAGCTTTGCCACACCCTGCCTTCCTGCCTCTGAATGACATCAGTCTTGCTTTAAACACAAATACCTAGGCAACCACAAAGGGAGTGGGGGGTGGAGTCCATGCTTCCTTTTCTAAATCAGGTCGGTTCCCCTTACAATCTCACCATTCACCTCTCCCATCATTTAAGGAAGCTCCAGTCCACACAGTCCACACACCAGCCAACACCAGCCATGTGGGGGCCCGTGGGGCTTTGTGGGAACTCGGCCTCCACCTGTGGCCTGGCCAGGAACATCACGAAATCTCGCCTCTTCTGGCTAAAGTCAAAGTTGAAGGAATATGGCAATGCTTCATCTGTTAAATAAAGGCTCTCTGCAGTTTGAAAACAAGTAGGATTTTATGCATCCGATTGTTTTGAAGCTTTTATTCCAGGAATCTGTTATAAAACAACTGTGGTTTGATCTCTTTTTGGATGTTCACACAGTCTGTCACTGGGATGATAAAGGCCCAGCAAAAATTCATCAAGCTTTAAAAGAAGATATCTTTCAATTTATTAAGCAACCCCAGGCAGGAGTATTGACCCATCAAGATGACACAGCTTTGCTAAAAGCATATATTGTTGAATGGTGGGAATTCTTTACACAATATGATATTTTACCGAATTTCTTTTGTCAACTAGAGATTATTTTAATGGGTAAAGAGGTCAGCAATTTAAAAAAAAATGTGGAACATAGTATCATGTGAAAGCTCATGCTTGATACATGGAATGTATCAATTTTTTCAAATATTAAAAACAGACTACAAGATAGTGCAACGAAGCTAGTACATGCTGAAAGATTAGAAGCTTTTGATTCTTAACTGGTCATTGGAATAAGATAGTCGTATATTAAACTTTGTTCTAATCCTGAGGCTAAGCTTCAGATTTATAGGGACAATTTTGAGAAGGCTTACTTGGATTCAACAGAGAGATTTTATAGAAAAACCCTCATATTTACAACAAAATAGTGTACAGAATTGTATGAAATATGCAGATGCTAAATTAAAAGAAGAAAAGCAAGCACTACCTTATTTAGAAATAAGACAAAAATGTAACTCTGTTGAAGTTCTCATGGAATGCTGTATGAATGTCTTGGTGACATCATTTAAAGAGATTAACCTAGTGGAGCACCAAGGCATGAACAAGCAAAATGAAACTGACAAGTTACGTTTCATGTTTTCATTGAGGGGCAAAGTTCCTAATGGGAACTTTGGAAGGAACACATCATAAGGAACACATCATAAGGACTGGCCTGCATACTGCCAAAATAGTTATACAGATTTAATGCAATCCTGATCAAAATACCATTAGCATATTTCACAGAACTAGAGAAAACATTCCTAAAATTCATTTGGAACCAGAAGAGACCTAGAATAGCAAAAGCAATTCCGGGCAACAAAGGCAAGGCAGGAGGCATCACAATCCTTGATTTGAAATTATACCACAAAGTTACTGTGATAAAATCAGCATGGTACTGGCAAAAAAACAGACCTGAGGATCAGTGGAACAGATTAGAAGATGTAGACACAACTCCAAACACAGCCACCTTATCCTTGACAAAGGGGTCAAACATGTTCCCTGGAAGAAGGATTTATCCTCTTTGATAAATGGTGCTGGAAAAACTGGCTCTCTACATGCCGAAGACCAAAACTAGACCCATGTCTATTACCATGCAACTAAACTAAAGTCAAAATGGATCAAAGATCTAAATATTAAAACAGAAACACTCAATCTACTGAAAGAGAAAGTAGTTATAAATCTTGAAGACATAGGTATAGGCAGAGAGTTCATGAACAAAACCCAAACTGCATGGGAAATACTTAAAAGCATCAACAACTGGGATCTCATCTTATTAAAAAGCTTTTGCACATCAAAAGAAATCACCAAAGTTCAGAGTGCAAAGACAACCCCCAGAGTGGGAAAAAATTTTAGTCAATTGTCCCTCAGACAGAGGACTTATATCTAGAACTCATAAAGAATTAAAAAACATCAGACCCCTCAAATTCAAAGACCCAATCCAAAAATGGACATCTGAGATGAATATGTACTTCTCAGAAGAAGAAATACAAATAGCAAATAAATATATGAAAAAATGTTCAATACCATTGGTCATTTGAGAGATGCAAATTAAAACAACATTGACATTCCATCTCACTCCAGAAAGAATGGCTGTCATCAAGAAATCGACCAATAACAAATGCTGGCAGGGCTGTGGGGAAAAAGGAACCCTTCTCCACTGTTGGTGGGAGGGTAGACTGGTACAACCACTTTGGAAATCAGTGTGGAGATTCTTCAAATAGCTAGGATTAGAGGTCGCGTTTGACCCAGCTATTCCCCTTCTGGGTATTTTCCCAGAAGAATTAAAAACACCATACCACAGCAATATATGTACACCCATGTTTACAGCAGCACAATTTGTAATAGCTAAATCTTGGAAAAAACCCAAATGTCCATCAACTGAGGAATGGATAAAAAAGATGTGGTATTTTTATACAATGGAGAATCAGCTATAAAGGAGGATAAATTTGAGTCTTTTATAGGTAAATTGATGCAACTTGAGACCGTACTCATAAGTGAAATAAATCAGACTCACATGTGTAAACATCATATTGTCTCCCTAGTGTAAGAAGCTGAAAGAGTAAATAAGATCCAAAACGTACAATAGATGTTGTGAAATGGGAAGAAACTGTTCAAAAGGAAAGAGAAACTGGAATAGGGGAAAGGAAAAGAGAAGGAAGGGAAAAGGAAAAATAAATAAATACATATATATACAAGGCATTTAAGATAGTTATACTACTAATTTCTATTAGTTCATCGAAAAGAAAGTGCTTATATCGTTTGATCAATTTTTCATGCCTATGTCTTGTAATCTGAGCACCTACTTTGAAGATAACAATACCCAATGTATTAACCATTGTTACTCTCCTACAATCTTGTTTTGAAATTTTGTATCAGTGTTTTTATTGTTTTTTCTTTTTTTAAAAAAATAATGAGTATTGGCCTGGCAGATATAGTAGCTTCTGCTGAACTATTACCAATGACTCTGAGAAATATGTTGAGCAATTACTTACACTATTTAATAGATTTAGTAAACTTGTCCAAGAAGCTTTTCAAGATGATCCACAATTTCTTACTGCAAGAGATGAGGCATATAAAGCTGTTGTTAATGATGTTACCATATTTAAAGTGCTCTTGGTACTTAAATATGTACAAAACAAAGATGTTTTATGAGGTATCACAAAGCTTATTTGATACAACATCTTATATTAGACACCTCTCCCAATAGTAAAATTGAAGGAAATATGATGGAGTGGTTAAGAGAAGTTAGTATGCCAGGAGATTATGTAAACAAGCTTGCTAGAATGTTTCAGGACATAAAAGTATCTGAAGATTGAACCAAGCTTTTAAGAAAATGCACAAAAATAATAAGTGGTCTTTACCAGCTGATTTGGTTAATAGAACAATTCTGAATGCTGGTGCCTGGTCAAGAAGTTCTAAAAAAGTCTTTGTCTCACTTGCTACTGAACCAGAAGATTTGATACCTGAATTAGCAGAATTTTACCAAAAAATTCATAGTGGTAGAAAATGACATTGGCATCATCTCATGTCAAATGGAATTATAATGTTTAAGAAGTAGGTCAATATGATTTGGAGGTAACCACGTTTCAGCTGGCTGTATTGTTTGCATGGAACCAAAGACCCAGAGAAAAAAACCAGCTTTGAAAATCTAAACCTTGCAACTGAACTCTCTGATGCTGAACTTACAAGGATTTCATGGTCTTTAGTAGCTTTCCCAAAGCTCAAACAGCACGTTTTATTGCACAAACCTGAAGTGAGCTCACCCAGCAACTTTACAGAAGGTACCGTCTTCTCAGTGAACCAGGAGTTCAGTTTAATAAAAAATGCAAAAGTTCAGAAAAGGGGTAAAATCAACTTGACTGGACACTTGTAGCTCACTACAGAAAGGATGAGGGAAGAAGACAATGAAGTTATAGTTCAACTTAGAATACTGAGAACCCAAGAAGCTATCACACAAATAATGAAAATGAGAAAGAAAACTAGTAATACTCAACTGCAGACTAAATTAGTAGAAATTTTGAAAAATATGTTCTTCCCACAAATGAAAATGAGAAAAGAGCAAATAGAATGGCTAATAGAGAACAAACAGAAGAGATGAATCTAATATCAACAATTTTCATATACATGCCATAATCTTGAATATGATAAAAAATACTAAGAATCCAGATTTTGGAGTGCTTGAGCAGAAAGTTGTCACAATTCGAGTTGGGGAAAGGTTTATTTGAACTTTGATTACAAAAATATTCAAATCTCTGCCTTACCTTTACAAAAGGACTATATTTTGCCAATCACACTAGTTAGCATGACAGCACTCCCTTCACGCTGCACACTCGGTAACAGCATGCTGCTCTGTGGAGAAATCTGCATTCACGAAGAGCCCATCATGAACTTTTAAAAAGTAAACTTGATTTTTACCTGCCAGGAAAAATACAGATGGGAAGGGTCAAGTGTGGGGTTCTTGTTCTCTCTCTCTCTCTCTCTCCCTCCCTCCCTCCCTCCCCCATCCCTCTTAAAAAAAAATGTACTTCCACAAAGAAGGATATCAGAATTCAGATATTCATGCACTGAAAAATGCATTTTTTTAAAAGTACAATTAAAACTACAAGTAGAACTCTTGGCTTTTTTTGATGAAGGGAGTGAACTGGTCAACACAATGCTGGGCGAGGGCAGATGTAAATGAGCAGGTAAGTATTTCACAGTATCAAATTGTTCAAACTGCTTACTTTGGCAGCACATATACAAATCGTTCAAACACTGCTTCAGTGTCACAATTGGATTTTAATGGTGACCTAAAAATGGTATTAAATATTTCTAACTTGCAAATTTTTTAAGCAGGAGACTGTTGTTTTACTTATGTTGCTAAATGATGAGTTTTTAAAAACCTTATATGGCTAGAGAATTTGTATGAAGTGAAGCTTATGTTGTTGCTTCAACTGAGAAAAATTACAGAGATAGGGAGGTCATTATGACTGCAGAGTCATAATAGCAAAACAAACATATTGACCAACACACTTAATATTTACATACCTAATATTCATTATGCCGTATCTAAATGTATTGAAAGCAATGCAGAAATCTGCTCTAATATAATACATGTAGGAGACTTATCTCTTAATCTGCAGCATAGAACTAGTTTGGTATTTTGAAGTCTCATAATTAGGGATTTACAGCCTCAGGTTTCTGGAAAGAGAAGCATTCTCTTTTAAAAAGTAATAATTATCAGTCACCTAGGAAGAAGAGAGAAACCACAACATAAAACCCAAAAAGAATCAGCAGAGATGGTACAATCTTAACATGAGCAGTAAACTTCTCAAATATATACATATATTTATACAGTGGTGCCTTGGTTCACGAAATTAATTCTTTCCACTATGCTGGGTGCAGTATTTGTTCCACAATTCTGGTTACAACTGAATTGCAAGCATATGTATATGTAATTCTGTGACCAGAATTGTCAAATCAAATTTCCCCACAACCATTGAATTTGATTTGGTTCTTGTTCAATTCAGTTTGCAACCAGAATCATGGAAAGAATGAAGTTCAGGAACCAAAGTACCACAGTATTTTAAAAATAAACACTTTAAAAATGTTCGGAAGGGAATAGTTACCTTGTTCCTTTCAGTCAATCCGAAACAGCAACTTACTAGTTGTTGGCAACTAAATACACAGAACAGTGGAAATTTTAGGACTTGAGAATTTGAACAACTGAAAAGAGAAAAATCATATTCCCCATTGGGAAAACAAAATGACTCAATATGGATTTTTTTTTTTTTTTTTTTTTTTTTTTTTGTGGGTACCGGGGGTCGACCTCAGGACCTCGCGCGCCAGCAGGCGCCCGTGCCATTGAGCGATATCACCGGCCCCTTTTTCGTATGTGGGTTCCGGGAGTTGAACTCGGGCCTTCGCACTTGCCAGGCAGGCGCTTAAGCCGCTGAGCCATCTCACCGGCCCTCAATATGGATTTTTATTCATTGTGGTGTATATTTAAAATTTGTTACAAATTATTTTCTATCTTTTTGATGTTAAGCAATATTTGAAAGTAAGTTTTGAAGAAAGTAGGAAATAAGATTGCTGGAAGGCATACAATTTTATATTTTGCAAAGTGCTTGTAAGAACTTTTTCCATAGGATGTGTCACCAATCTCAGGAAGCATTGTGAGCTTCCTCCTGAAAAGAAGGAAAGAAAATGTAAAATGTAAAATGTAAAATGTAAAATGTAAAGAAAATGTAAAACATTTAAGGTTTTGATGGTTATAGTCAAATGCCTTTTCTAAAACTCATAGAAATTTGGGATTTTGTTGATAATTTAAAACTTCTAAGATAGTATATGTCAATTATTAGACCAAACACATTGTGATTAATTAAAATTAGTGTCCATTGTTTTCTCTAATTAGATTATTGCTAACAATGAATAAATTTGAACTTCAGAAGAAATAATTTTGTAATAATTGTGGCCCTTATGTCTAACAAATAGTTTGGTGTTGCCATATTTGCTTGTCCTGATGCAAGAAAGCCAAAGGAAGAAACAATAGGAGGAAAAAATACTATAGGCCATTTTTTAATTTATAAGATTTGTTGTTTTAAACCATAAATGTTCTAAGAATTCATTTGGAGTTTCTAGTATTTTTTGGTCTTTTAAGAATGAGAGCTATGGTGTTTTGATTTGTAAAGGCAAATTTAATGCAAGGTAGTTAACACAGAATCCACAGTAAGGTTTTCTATTAAATTTCATAAATTTTTAATAGCTAATTATGCCCTAGTTGTAATTGGGGGGTTGAACAGCAGCAAATACTATAGACTTACAGTTTTCATCATTTTTTAAATTACATATACAGAAGTTTAACTAATTTTTGGTATTTATGAAACCATTTTATTGACATGGTACCTATACCATTGTTGAATTTTCTTTAAATATGTTTTGACATAACTTTGCTAATTTAAAAAAAAAAACAATTCTTTATAAAAAAGAAAATAATTTTAACCGGTAGTTTGCTAAAAGTACAGAATCACAGTTAGTATTCTTTATCAGATCCTGTTCTCCAATGTGCACTTAAAATTAGTGCTATCTGAGCAATGATGACACCCCACATAGTTATGAGAAAAGAAAATCCAGTCTCTAAACCCCAAGACCAAAACCAACTTTTTTTTATGAGTAGTGCTGCAGGAGGACTTTCAAACGTTGTTTTATTTATTTATTTATTTATTTATTTTATTTATTTATTTTTGTGGGTACCGGGGGTTGAATTCAGGACCTCATGCGCCAACAGGCAATATCACTGAGCAATATCACTGGCCCTTTTTCGTATGTGGGTACCGGGAGTCAAACTCAGAACCTCGTGCTTGCCAGGCAGGCGCTTATGCCGCCGATGGAGCCACCTGAAAACGTAACTTCTGTTGCCGCCTCATTGCCATACTAAGTAGACATGAAACAAAATGTAAAAAGTGAAAATATACAACATTTTTTATGCTTATGGTAAGTTAAATATTAGAATATTATTGCTTCAATGATTTCACGAGATCCTAACAGAAATTCTGAAGTCTTCTAATTTATTGTAGGGGTCCCTGAGTTCTATCAACCTACTTAAATTTCCAGCTGTTACTTTTTTTACATAAATGTTAAAATTTTCAAAAATGAAATGTTAGGGCCGGTGAGATGGATCAGCGGTGTAAGCGCCTGCCTGGCAAGCGTGAGGGCCTGAGTTCGACTCCCGGAACCCACATATGAAAAAAGGGCTGGTGATATCGCTCAGCAGCATGGGCGCCTGCTGGCGTGTGAGGTCCTGAGGTTGACCCCGGCATCCACAAAAAAAAAAAAAAAAAAAAAAAAAAATAAATGTTAGCTTTCTTATTTTTACTTTTTATTATACTTAATACAGAATATGACTTTAGTAGTTAAAAATATAATTTTTATTATTTGCAGTAATATGTCATTAACCCTGCTCAAAGAACAAATTTTTAAAATCCAATTTAAGTAAAAGATTTGCTAGTTTTACAGAAAGATTTGCTATGATACACTTAAGCAGGTTTTTCTATTTTCATGTAAGTGACTGGGATGCTGTCTTATAAATTCTTCCAAGGTCAAGTGTGTGAAATAAACAATACATAAGAGCTTTCCTGTCATCTACAGTGTATGTAGCATCTGGCATGCTGAACAAATTTGAGTTTCTAAGGTGAAATCTGTCTCATGGTCTATATGATTTTTGAATGTGGGCCACTACATACTGAGATGATAATGCTGTACAATTCTAAATAGTAGCAGTTTCTGTATACGGTAGGCTGAAATATTTTGATGAGCTGCTTTAATTTTTGGATTTTATTTTTTAAATTGTATAATTTATTTTCCTGCAAAATAAAAAAGTAATATAAAAGTTTTTAAAAATAAATGTGAACCTAGCTATCACCATATTGTGATTAAAGAAAATAGCTAGGAACCATTACATTTCCAGATAAATTTGCCTTCCTGTCCCAAAGAACACACACACACACACACACACACACACACACACACACCACCTCCCACAAACATTTAAAGAAAGGGGATGAGCCAGGCATGGTGGTGCATGCCTGTAATCCCAGCATTTGGGAGGCTGAGTCAGGAGGATTGCCACCAGTTTGAGGCCAGCCTGGGCTACCTAGTAAGTCAAGTCCAGCCTGAACTACATAGTGAGACTCTGTCTCAAAAAGGAGGCGGGGAGGAACTACATTCAATTGACAAGAGATTGGGTATTTTCCCTTTATGAGCTGAGAGCTGTAACTTAATAGCTTGATTTCTCAAAACACTATAGGAGGTAAATATATTCATAAACCCCTAAGGTTTTTCCACTTAATTTTTTATTCAGTGTTGCTCTAAAATGATGTCTGATATAGAAGCATACTTACTTTATGTTGTATAAAACTCTATTATTGGGCCAGTGAGATGGCTCAGCGGCTTAAGTGCCTGTCCGGCAAGCGCGAGGGCCCGAGTTCGACTCCTGGAACCCACATACGAAAAAGGGGCCGGTGATATTGCTCAGCGGCACAGGCGCCTGCTGGCGCGCGAGGTCCTGAGGTCGACCGCCCGGTACCCACAAAAAAAAAAATAAATAAATAAAACTCTATTATTTTTAGTTCTCTTACTGTAACTTCAGAAGAGATGAGGGGCATACCAATACAAGAAAGATCACTTCCACTAGGGAGAAAAATTGATTAATGGCAGTCATAGGACCTGGATGACATCTCTTCATAAATCAACTGGTTAAGGAAATAAGGGCCAATGTTCATTAGAATCTTTTTCTTTTAATGACTGATAAAATGTTCAGTCTATTAAAAATGTTCAGTATTAGTTCAGTACTAACCAATGACGATTGCAAAAGCAAATATGTTTTTAGTCACATGATTTGTTTCAGAGCCCCTTCTCCTTCATTTATTACAGATTCACATAAGTGGATGACACATGAGTTGTTGCTATAGCCTCCAGTTATGTTTATCTGTTCATATACCAATCATAGCATCCCACAACCCCAAATAAAAGAAAATCATTCTAGGATTAAGACATAATCCTAACCATGAATTGGCTCTGAATATAATTAAACAGAAAATCCTTCTGTAAAAATGAGTAAGAATGTGGGGAAACAAAAATAACTAATTTACTGAAATTTCTAAGTAAAACAATGTAATAAAACACAAAGCAAGGTGGAGCACAGTGGTGCATGTCTGTAATCCCAGCACTTGAGAGGCTGAGGCAGGAAGATTGTGAGTTCAAGGCCAGTCTCAGCTACATAGTGAGTTCAAGGCCAGCCTGGACTATATAGAGAGACCCTGTGTCAAACCAAACCAAACCAAACCAAAGCAACCCAAGATATAATTAGAAAAACTCAGATACTCATAGGAACTCAAATTGAGGCCAGTTAATACCTCCCTAGCACAGAGCAGAATTAACTTGTTTCTTTGACCTGGAAGATAGTTCAATGGAGTGCTCATAGGCAAAAGGCCAAAAGCTCATCATTTCTTGGGCCAGATTCACTATGTTCAAATTTAAGATCTGAACAGAAATGCCTAAAGTTCAAGTGTGTTTATAATAAAGAGAAAACTGGATTTTAAAGCAATACTATATTAGGATCAAATATATACATTTCAGATCACAGGATTTTCTTGCTTTCTGTATTAGGCTCATGAGAAAAACCAAGTGGAAGTGTTAAAAGATCAGAACCCTTAAACGGCTAGCATGAATTTTTTGATTAAAAGTAATTAGAAATTAATTTAAAGTTTGATAAGACTATTAATTATCAAAGGTAAAACTATTATACTTCCATATTAGGGAAATTGCACTGTCTTCTAATCTGTTCTGAGTATCAAGAATAAAATAAAAATCACTTTCTTTTGGGGGGCCGGTGAGATGGCTCAGTGGCTTAAGCGCCTGCCTGGCAAGCGTGAGGGCCCGAGTTCGACTCCCGGAACCCACATACGAAAAAGGGGCCGGTGATATCGCTCAGCGGCACGGGTGCCTGCTGGCACATGAGGTCCTGAGGTCGACCCCCCGGTACCCACAAAAAAAATAAAAAATAAAAAATCACTTTTTTTCTCTCTCTCATTTTCTCTCCTCCCCACATCTTGTTTGAAACTTCTATTATGTACATAAATTATGTCTGTTAATAGTTGACAACAACATATTTACATAAGTCCTGTCAGCAGTTTCTACATTCAGAGAATCATATTAGGCCTTTGAGCTCAAACCTGCTAGCTAGACTTTGAAGATAACTATTATTATAGTTGCTTATCAGCGGTGAATAATAGCTTTTCTTAAATACTGTTCATTTGGTGACTCAGTTATTTACTGTCAATTTTGTGCAGTTAATAATTGAACCCATTTCAAAAGTAAGGGCTTAATGCCTCTAGCTTAAAGAGGTACATTGCTGTTATTACCTCAGCTAATTCCCTATGGAATCTATGTCTGGCTCAACCAGATGTGTCAAAGACTTAAATAGACCTTAAGGGATTATAATTCTTCATATCCCGGAAGACTCTTAAATTATCCTAGATTTTCTAGGATAAACAACCTCAGTTCTTTTAACTTTTTCTCACATCTTTTTTTTTTGCCAATTTTAAATAGTTTTATTGAAGACATTGCATTTCCACTTATAATACAATGTTTATAAAGTGCAATGTTATCCTTTCCCTGTGTACATGTTCCATATTCAAGTATTGAGAATGGCAGTCCTTTACTATAGCAGTTAAACTTTAATAACTGCCACAGAATTTGCTACAAATTTAGGTCCTTCAATATTTTATTATTGGAGTTGGCTTAATCAACCCTTCAATGGTGGGCCCTAAGGAAGCACCAACAGAGGGAGGAGTTCCCCCACCAAGGAAGTCCCCAGGCATTCCTCCAGGCATGCCACCTGCACTCTGGTACAGCTTGGTAATGATGGGATTGCAGACTTTCTCCAGCTCCTTCTGCTGATGTTCAAATTTTTCCTTCTCTGCAGTCTGATTCTTATCCAGCCAGTTGATGATTTCATTACACTTGTCAAGAACCTTCTGTTTATCTTCATCATTGATCTTGCCCTGAAGTTTCTCAGCTTTAACAGTTGCTTTCATATTGAAAGCATAGGACTCTAGTGAATTCTTGGAGGACACCTTGTCTGTCTGCTTCTCATCTTCAGCTTTGTACTTCTCTGCTTCCTGGACCATACACTCTATGTCCTCCTCGCTCAAGCAGCCCTTGTCATTAGTGATGGTAATCTTGTTCTCTTTTCCTGTACTTTTGTCAATGGCAGAGACACTGAAGATGCCATTGGCATCAATATCACAAGTGACCTCCTTCTAAGGAACACCACAAGGTGAAGGAGGTATGCCTGTGAGTTCAAAGTTGCCAAGCAGGTTGTTATCCTTGGTAATGGCACACTCCCTTCATATACCTGAATGAGCACACCATGCTGGTTGTCAGAGTAGGTAGTGAAGGTCTGTGCCTGCTTCGTAGGAATGGTAATATTGTGCTTTATGAGGACAGTCATGATTTCACCAGCAGTTTCAATACCAAGAGAAAGAGCAGCAAATCTTGCACATTTTCAGACTTGTCTCCAGATAGAATGGCTGCCTGAAAAGCTGCACCATAAGCAACAGCCTCATCGGGGTTGATGCACTTATTCAATTCTTTTCCATTGAAGAAGTCTTGTAGAAGCTTTTGGATCTTGGAGATACTGGTAGAACCACCCACAAGGACAATGTAATGGATCTGTAACTTGTCCAGTTCGGAGAGCCTTCTCCTCAGGGTCCAGAGAGCCATGGAACAGGTTAGCATTCAACTCTTGAAATCAAGCACAAGTAATGAAGGTACAGAAGTCAATTCCTTCATAGAGGGAATCAATCTCAATACTGGCTTGGGTGCTGGAAAAGAGGGTTCTGTTAGCTCGTTCACATGCAGTTCAGAGACAGCGGACAGCTCTCTTGTTCTCACTGATGTCCTCCTTTGTGCTTGAACTCAGCAATAAAATGGTTGACCATTCACTTATCAAAATCTTCTCCACCTAAGTGGGTGTCTCCAGCTGTAGATTTCACCTCAAAGATTCCATCTTCAGTAGTGAGGATTGACACATCAAAAGTGCCACTGCCTAAATAAAAAATCAACACATTCCTTTCAGCTTCAACCTTTTTGTCCAAGCCAGAAGCAATAGCAGCAGCTGTCAGCTCATTGATAATTCTGAGTACATTAAGACCAGCAATGGTTCCAGCATCTTTGGTTAAGCTGACACAGTGACCACAGCAGTGGTAACAGTCTTCCCAAGGTAAGCTTCTGCAATTTCCTTCATCTTCATCAGCTCGACAGAAGACACTGCCTCTGGACAGGAGCTCTTTGTCTCTCCTTTGTATTCTACTGGAATCTTGGGCCTGCCTACATCATTCACCACCATGAAGGGCCAATGCTTCATGTCAGATTGGACAGCAGCACCATCAAGTCTACATTCAGTCAAACACTTGGCATCAAAACCTGTGTTGGTGGGATTCATTGCAACTTGATTTTTTGCAGCATCTCTGATCAGTCATTCAGTATCAATGAAAGCAATGTAACTTGGGGTGGTTCAGTTTCCCTGATCATTGGTGATTATCTTCACTTTTTCTTTCTGGAAGATACCCACATAGGAGTAGGTGGTGCCAAGATCAATGCCAACTACAGGTCCCTTCGACATGGTTGCTCATGTGTAAGCTTGGCTCTGCTGGCAAAGAAATCACACAAAAAGCTATCAAGCTGCTGGTGTGTTCAATGAGTTCACATCTTTTTTATATTTTATGATTCATGTGATCTTTTCCTCAAATTTTCTATAGTTCTATTTCTACGTTAGATAAAGTGCCAAATTTGATACATAGAATGCTATAACATAGTGAGAGCTCTTCATTTCTCACTCTTATAATGTAACCTAGTATTATTCATATATATATATTATATATATATATGAATTCATATATATATATATATATTTTTTTTTTTTTTTTTTGAGACAGGGGGATCTCACTATGTAGCTCAGGTTGGCCTTGAACTCACTATGTAGCCCAGGTTGGCCTTGGACTCACTATGTAGCCTAGGCTTGCCTCAAACTTGAGACAATCCTCCTGCCTCAGCCTCCTGAGTGCTGGGATTACAGGCATGTGCCACCACGCCCAACTCTTATATTTGAAATTACATTTCATTATTATATTTTAAAATCTGAACTCAGCCTTCTTTTATTCCTCAAATTATATTTAAGGAGTTGTTTTGTTTACCCTAGTGAATTTCTTTGCACCTATTTTACTGAAAACTGTATTTCTCCTGGGTGACTTTTAACTTTTTCATATTTGCTGAAGCAAACAACATCAAGAGTGGAGGATACACAGCCTACAGGTGCTTAAGAAAATCTATTACAGTTCAGAAAAAGAACTATTGCAGTGTCTATTTGTTTTATCCAAGAAGTAAGAAAGAAATGAAGCTTCATTATTTAACATGCACGTTGATACTGGTGAGCTTATTCTACACAATCAGTCCTTTTGTCAGTCAGCACAGTCAAATTTGTGCTGTGTAAGGTGACCAGAGAAGGATGGGTCTTCCACAAACTGAAGCAATTAGAAGGGTACCTTCATCTATGATCAGTCTATTGCAGTTTTATGTAGTAGAGGAAGTCATTGAAACAGTTAATTTTTTTAAAACCCTCTCTATAGAATCTATATAATATATACTGAGATGAGGACTGAGTTAATTTTGTAAAGTCTTTTTAATAGAATCTATATAATATGTACAAAAATGGGGAGTGATTTGTGAAAATGCTTTGTCTAGCCAAGCATGGTAATACATGCCTATAATCCCAGCATTCTGGGAGGCTAAAGAGGAGAATCACAAGTTCAAGCCCTACCTGGGCAACTGAGACAAAACTTGTGTCAAAATAAAAACTAAAAAGGACTGGGGATGTAGCTCAGTGCTATACATATTCCTGTAGTGCAAAACTAAAAAAACACTTTATCTTCCAGCAAAGTACCAAAATAGATGTGGTTAAAAGGATAGCTCCTGGACACACACTGGCTGGGTTGTGATCATAGTTCTGCCATAACCAGGCATGTTATCCTGGGAAAGTTACTTAACATCTTTTGTTCAGTTTCTTCATCCATAAAGTGGAGATAATAATCCTTCTCTACTGATTTGGGTTGTTCTGAGGATGAAGTGAGTTATATACAGGGTAGTCAGCCCTCCACATCCTCAGGTTCCACATTTGTAGGTTGAACAACCTGCATATTGAAAATATTTGAAAACGGAATTATGTCTATACTGAGTATGTATAGACTTTTTCTTGTCATTTTTACCTAAGCAATACAGTGTAACAATTATTTATGTATCATTTACATTGTTTTAGATATTATACACTACATGGAGATGATTTAAAGTACTGTATAAGGGAGAATGGTTATATTATATGCTAACATTGTGGCATTTTAAATGACATTTTATATAAGGGCTTTGAGCATCTGCAGATCTTGGTATCCATAGGGGTCTTGGAACCAGTCCTCCATGGATACCAAGAGACAACTGTATATAGAAATCTCTTAGTATAACATCTACCACCAAAATAAACATTACATAAGCTCTAGCTGTTATTACTTAAAAGATGAATTATGCATTCTTCTCTGACAAAAATCTAAGCAATCCAGATTTCAGACTTCTTTACCTTTTCTGCGATACTGTCTGTATCATGTTACATAGTGGATAACACACACACACACACACACACACACACTTGCTGTACCCTTTCTTTTTCTGGTTCTGAGAATTGAATCAGACCCTCGAGCTCTAGAAGTAAGCTACATCTTTAGCCCTTTTTATTTTGAGACAGGGTCTCCTAGGTTACACAATGCTGAACTCAAACTTGTAATTCTCCTGCCTGGGTCTCCTGTGTAGCTGGAATTAAAGGCATGTGCCACTGTGTAGGAGTCATGCTTTAGTTTTGAGGTAAATTTATCAATGAGTTATAAAGCAGCCCCCTTCCCCTCACCTCCTTTATGTTTATATGTGTTTTGAAAGAAGGACTTTGGAGAGAGAATTTTGAAAATATTTCCAACAGTGTGATTTTTATTTAAGGAAAACAGTATATGTGGACAAAAAGCATAATAAACTCTGTATACACTACAATTTTGGAAACATGGTTTTCTACTTATTTGAAAGTTTTCCAAATAATGAATTTCAGTGGGTCTTAAATGTATCTGCTGATAAGGTAAAATGCAATGTCCTTTGTTTGCAAGAATTGCTGGTTTATAACAGAAAAATGGAAATTTACTAGTCAAAATTCAACAAAGACCTTTATAGAAATGGTTGATGCAACTGCAAAAGAAAATGAATACTTCAATAAAGCCAATGATAATGATCTCTCCCATTTTAATCTAAGTGTCTTTCTGAAATATCTTTTCAGCTATGACTTATAGTAAAGGATTAGAATTAAACTTAGCCTGGCAAGTGTGAGGTCATGAATTTGATTCCTGGCACCAAAAACAAAAACAAAAACAAAAACAAAAAAAAAGAATAAACTTAGAACTAGATCTTCAAATCGCTATATCACAAAGTGTTAAACCAAGGCTTTAAAAAAGGTAATAAAGGGCCGGTGAGATGGCTCAGCAGGCTTAAGTGCCTGCCCGGCAAGCGCGAGGGCCCGAGTTCGACTCCCGGAACTCACATACGAAAAAGGGGCCGGTGATATCGCTCAGTGGCACGGGCGCCTCCTGGTGCGCAAGGTCCTGAGGTCGACCCCCCAGTACCCACAAAAAAACAAACAAACAAAAAAAAAAAACAAAAAAAAAGGTAATAAAGTACCAAGTACTAAAGTATCAAGTGAAAGCAAAAAGACTTTTATACTACTAATAAAATACCATTAAATTATTTTAAATATATTATTTTACATTTAAAATTTTGGAGTTCATACTTCATAATGTGTATAAATATTAGTGTAAAAGGCCACAAATTTATATGTGAGTGTACCTTGCAATCCTGGGCTCAAGTGACCTCCATCCTCCTGCTTCAGCCTCCAGAGTGGCTTGGACTATAGGTATGTACTACCATGACCAGCTGAAACATTTTTAAGGATAAAATGCATATTCAAAATGCATGTAGGTAGCTATCTTCCATAGCCCCATTACTTGGCTTGGTATCATCAGAGAATATAATGCCTTTTGTCTCTTCTTTCTTCATTAAATAACAATTTGTTAAGTACCCAGTGTATACCAGACACAGTACTAGGTTCAGAGAGGTAGAAACTAAAAAGATAATCACCACCCTCAAAAAGCAGTTAATATCATTTAGGAAACATATAAGGAACTACTGCCACAACCAAACTCCATGGCATCACATGCTTCTCTGCTCCTTCCTTTGACTTCCCTCCCAGGCCTTTAAATAGCTCATGGTCCACTGTGATCTTGGATTTGAATTTGAAACTGATTATTTGAATACTTACCTAGTTTTAAAGAAGTTTAAATGAACAAATGTGACTTATTTTCTCTTCTGGATATCTGCAAGTTACTTTTACGACAATCATGAATATAAATATTGCTTCAACATTTCCTCTGCAAAGCACTGTGTTAAGACAGAGGGAAGATAGCAGGTACATTGGTATAATGTGCTTTCAAGGGGATTTTATGTCCTTGATGTATCAAGAGAAAATGAAAAATGGTAAGAGCACCTTTATTATTTTTCCTTCTGCTATCTGGATTGCTTCCACTGTTGGATGTATTCCTCAATATGCTGCATGTCTATCACACCATTTTTGCCTTGTGCTGTGTTTCTTTCTTAAAGCTTAATGCTATACTGTTTAAAAGTTTTACAGGCATTTTATTTCGTTGCAGCCACCTCTTTCAGATTTTATCTTGTTATTTGTAATATCAATCCATGACTGGGATAAATTATATTTCACTGCTACTCATTTTCACTGAAGAATAATCATATGGGAAAAACAGGCAGAGAAACATACTACTGGAAGCTAAGATCACAGAAGTGAATGTTCTGCATATATTTCTAAGTAGCAATGAAAAGTGGTGAACTGAGGTATTCAAGGGAAGAGAATAGACAACATCACTTCCTGGGGTCTTATTTACTTTTAAACTCTGCAAATAAGCAAAGTCGAAGCTCACATCCTTAGAAGAACTTATACCAGTTTAACTTTTTAAAAGCAAATAGTTGCCAGGCATCATGGTGCATGCCTCTAACCCCAGCACACGGGAGGCTGAGGTAGGAGGATCACTGCACGTTCGAGGCCAGCCTGGGCTACATAGTGAGTTCAAGGCAAGCCTGAACTACATAGCAGGACCCTGTCTCAAACAAACAAACAAACAAACAAAAAAAAAAAAACAAAAAACAAATAAATTAATGTAGAAGCTACAAATGTGGGGGAAAAATGTAATAAAATAAAAAGAAGGAAAAAAAGCAAACAGTGCCTACAGTTCAAAAATTTTGAGTATGGTATGAAAAGCAAAAATCACTTACCAAAAGTCTATGATGATATATATGCCTTATATATATATAAGACAATTTTACGGCAAAAGCAACATGCTTATTTGAATTTTAAGGAAGGGAAGGGAAGGGAAGAAGGGAGGGAGAAGGGGGAGGAAAAGGGAAGGGGAGGGGGTAGGAGAAAGGGAGAGGGAGGGGGGGTGTGGGAAGGTTCAAGAAAAGGACAAAGTAACAGAAGTCAACAAGGAGACATGGCATTTACCCTTGCTAGGAAAGGGAAAAGTAACTGGCAGAAAGTTAATGTATAGAGTGACGTTAATAAAAACTTATTCCACACAATCACACTATTAATAATATTTTACGTTTTAAAATACACTGGAATTTTCAAAGCATTTTTATTTTATTTTATTTTATTTTTTTGTGGGTACCGGGGGGTCGACCTCAGGACCTCGCGCGCCAACAGGCACCCGTGCCTCTGAGCGATATCACCGGCCCCTTTTTCGTATGTGGGTTCCGGGAGTCGAACTCGGGCCCTCGCGCTTGCAAGGCAGGCGCTTACGCCGCTGAGCCATCTCACCGGCCCTCAAAGCATTTTTAAAAGTAACTTTATTTTTTTCCAGCAGTTTTAGGTTCATAGCAAAAACTGAGAAGGTAAAGAGATTTCTCGTACACTTCTTGACCCTACCATGCACACCTCCCCATTATCACCACCTGCACCAGAGCAGTACATTGGTTACAACTGATGAACTTACATTGAAACATCATTATCATCCAAAGCCCACAAATAAAAGTGTATTTCACAAAGTGTTTTATTCTGGGTGTTTTACATTCTATGAGACCAATTATCACGGCATCATACAGAATATTTTCACTACCCTAAAAATCCTCTGTGCTATACCTACTCATTCCTCCTTCTACCTAACTTCCTGATCTTTTTACTGTCTCCACAGATTTACCTTTTCTAATGTGTCATACAGTATATGGCCTTTTCAGACTGGCTTAACTCAGTAATGTACATTTAAGGACTTCCTTGATCTGTTCATGGCTTGATAGTTGATTTCTTGTTAGCAGTGAAAAACAGTCCATCAACCGAATGTAAGACAGTTTATTTATTCATTCACCTACTGTAGGACACTGTGGCTATTTCCAAGGAACAATTATGAATAAAGCTGCTATACACATTCTTGTGCAGGGTTTTCTGTGTACAAAGCAGTTTTGCATACATGGTCTGAATATATTGCCTATCTTCCCAATCAAATCCTAATAAGACAAATATAGCACACCAAATCAGAGCATTTATCAGTATGACCAGAAGAGTTTTCCTTTGAAAACTCAATGAAACACCAGAAATTCTAACAGTATGATGTTTGAAACAGCTCAAAACTGGTAACCCCAACAAGTGTTTTGAGGAGTTAACTCTCTTTTGTCATCTCCCCAATCTTTTCTTGGCTCCATCCTCTCCCAGCCTTTAACACAGTTTGATACAGTATGTCAAAGGATTCTGGCCAAGTTGTTGGTATTTGTTTCTATTTGAATAATAAGACTCTGACATTTATGAACTATATGACTTGAGGAAAGTTACTCAATATCTTTGTGTCTCTTTTTTCCAATCTATAATAGAGGAATTTTAAATAGTACTTCCTGTATTAAGTCAGTTTTCCAGGTTACACCCCCAGTGACCTACTTCCTCCAACCACGCCCCACCTCCTGAAAAGCACATTCAGCTATGAATTCATCAATAGAATAATCCATTGATGAGATTGGGTCCCCATGATCTAATCATCTTCCAAAAGCCTTCCTCTAAATACATGAGTCTTTTGGGGGACATTTTTGATCCAAACCATAACACCTACCTTACGATTAAATGAGTTTATAACAACAAACTCTTATAATAACTACCACATAAATGTTTGTTAAGTAACATGTATAATATGTATCTTTTGTGTGAATACTGATCTCACAGAGCTGTACACAATTCTGATGAAGTTATCCTGTTGAGTCAAACTGTCAGGTCTGTGGTTTGATCCTACTTACAAACCCACAAGTTAGCCCATCGCTGTTTCATGGATGCAAAAAGACATTTTTATTGAACTGGAACCATTTTCTTTGTCAAACAGTATGCCAATCACTGAGATACTAAGCTTTGCAAACAAGCAGCTGAGCATGAAGGAGCAGACCAAGTCTCAAATCTACCTTCCCAAGGATAGGGCTTAGGGATATTTATGGAATAAAAAAGCAGCGTGAAGCCAGGCATGGTGGCACAAGCCTGTGATCCCAGCACTCAAGAGGTTGAGGCAGAAGGATTACTGTGAGTTTGAACTCATTATAGGCTACATAGAGAGTTCAAGGCCAGTCTGGACTACATAGTAAGACCCTGTCTCAAAAACCAAAAAAAGAAACAGGGTGATTTAAGCCATGAAGAAAGTTGATTGGAAGTGATTAGTGGTCTATGCATGCATACTCAAATTTCATGGCTTCTTATGGGATTGATGCTGAAAAAATGGTGGCATTGCCATACACCAGTGGTAGAGTTTTAGGCCTCCTGAAGTCAAAAGGTCACCTATCAGACACTTATGCAGGCTCAAATGAAGTGGTTTTGACAAAAATGGTCTTCAATTCCCTGAAAAAAACCTAGGTAATCATTATCATTATGACCCACATATCAGAGGTATTATCTGTAGCAAAGCTAGTGAGAGACTAGTAACATACTGCTTAGGTGTGACCTCTCAATTAGTGATTCTTAGTCAACCAAAAGCCAGTAGTGAGGCATGGTGATGCACACCTGTAATTCTAGCACTCTGGGAGGCTGAAGCAGGAGATCAATTTAGTGAATTAGTGAGATCCAATCTCGGAAATTAAAAAAAGCGTTGGGGATGTAGTGCAGTGCAAGGGTCCTGTGTTTAACCCCAGTAACACACACACACACACACACACACACATACACACACAAACAGACACACACAGTGCAAGCAACCACAACAAGTGAAGCTGATTTAGGTTTTCCCATGATTTCAACATGAGATCTCTGAATTGGAAAAAATAAAACAGAAACAAAAAGCAGCAACAAGAAAAATAAATAAATAAATAAATAAAACAACCATGAGCATCAGCATATTTGAATAAGTTCCTCTTACCCCCAAGTCCTACATGGGTGACATCAAGGGGACCAGACAGTGGGTTTGTAGCTGGGAATACTGAGCTTGGGGAATTCACTGTCTTTGTAGCAAGCAGTGATATTAGCTTGTTCTTGTCCCAGAAGAAAATGTCAACTCATCTCTCAATATTGCTCACAGGCCAGGCATGGTGGCAGAGGCACATCTATAATCCTAGCACTCTGGGAAGCTGAGGCAGGAGGATCCCAACTTTGAGCCCAATCTAGGCAACTTACTCTCAAAATAGAAAATAAAAAGGGCTGGCTTGCTGTTAAGGTCCTGGGTTCAATCCCTAGTACAAAAAATAAAAAAGATTGCTCATATCTGGAGCTAAAGGTACAGCTCAGTGGTGGAGGCCCTGATTTGGTCTCCTAGATTTGATCTCAAAAAGAAAAAAGAAAAAACAAAAGAAAAGAGAGATTGACTGCACACAGCAAACACAATGGTGAGAAATGGACAAATGGATTTGGTAAAGAGTGGCGTTGGAGAAAGCTTCTAAAATGGCCCACGAGGGTTCTTGTCTCCTGTTATTCACTCCTTTGTATAATCCTTCCATTTAACTGCAGGCTAAACTCACTCATTTCTATCTAACCTGAGTATTCAGAGATGAGGTTATAAAAAGACTGTGGCTTCTGTCTTGGGGATGCACTCATGTTCTCATACTCAGTTTAGTCTGCTGCCTTATAGATAGACCTCCAAGGCAAGGAACAGATAAATGTCTCTAAGTCAACCGCCGGCAAGGACCTGCAGCTACCAACACCCATGTGAGCGAGCTTGGAGGAGATTATCTATAACCTGAGGTGACATCAGTCACTGTCCTTACACCTGTACCCTTGTGAAAAACTCTAAGCTAAACTACATCCCAATTCTCGAGTCACAGAAACTGGGGGATGGGGCGTTATTGTTTAAAGCCTTGGTGTTTTGGGGGTAATTTGTTATGTGGTGATAGGTAATACAAAGGTCTTGTATTCTTTTTTTTTTTTTTTTTTTGTGGGTACCGGGGGTCGACCTCAGGACCTCGCGCGCCAGCAGGCGCCCGTGCCGCTGAGCGATATCACCGGCCCTTTTTTCGTATGTGGGTTCTGGGAGTCAAACTCGGGCCCTCACGCTTGCCAGGCAGGCGCTTACATCACTGAGCCATCTCACCGGCCCTTATATTCTTGACATACTGAACAAGACACTCAGGGACACAAAAAACCCAGGTGGGCCTGGGTATGTAGCACAGTGATATTCATTCACTCCTTTGTGGTGGAATCCCTAAGTGTGATTCCCAGTATGGGGTGGGGGGAGGGAAGAGAGAGAACCATCTCCTAACAATTAACATTATAACCCTAGAAGTAGGCAATGCCTATTTCTGTTTTGCATTGCTGTAACAAAATAGTTGATGATGGGCAATATATAAAGAAAAGAGATTTATTTAGCTCACAGTTTTGGAGCTTTGAAAGTTCAAGATTGAGCAGCTTCTGGTAAGGGCCTGTGGCTCTATCACAACATGGCAGATGGCATCATGGCAGGCACATGAGTGAGAGGCAAGCAGTATGTCCAGAAAAGTTCGTGTGGCAAGAAGCAGCAAACTAATTATGAAGGTCCAGGCTTCTCTTTTATAAAAACCCCTCTTTTGGGAATCCACTCCCACATGACCCAGCCCACTACAAGACTAGCATTAATACATTCAGGACTTGGGGCCGGTGAGATGGCTCAGCGGCTTAAGCGCCTGCCCGGCAAGCGCGAGGACCCGAGTTCGACTCCCGGAACCCACATACGAAAAAGGGGCCGGTGGTATCGCTCAGCGGCACGGGCGCCTGCTGGCGCACGAGGTCCTGAGGTCGACCCCCCGGTACCCACAAAAAAAAAAAAAAAATACATTCAGGACCTAATCACATTCACCATCTCAATACTGAGAACCTCACTCAGGACCAAGCTTCCAACACACGAACTTTTGTGGAACAAACCACACCCAAATGATAGCAGCCATCTTCCCAGAAGAGGGCTGGCATGCTTAATGTCCATCAAGGAAAGAAGAGGCAGACATTGAGACTGAAACCCACAGTTCAGGCGGCCCTTGTTGGAAAGTAGCCATACCAGTCTTGAGATAGTTTTTGAAGAATTTAGCTTGCCTGAGGACACTACACAGGGTAGGAAAAAGTGGCTTCTGCTTTGCACACATAGTGAGAAGCAAGGTAGGGAGAAATCTTTTTAGTGTCAAATGCTGAAATACCTACACTGCATTCAGTGTGCCAAATTATTTAATTGCATTTTATGCCCTGTACTCATCTGCTGTCTATTTGTCTGCAGCATTGTACAAAGTTCTGAAATATTTTTCCTGGTCTCACCAGTACTCCATGGAATTAGAAATCAAAAGATTCAGCCACAATACGAAAGGGGAAACAGTGCCCCTGGAGGCCAAAGTGCCAATACCAAGAGACCCCTAAGAGGCCTTAGAAGTTAGGCTAGCCAAGGGACACAGCAGGGTTCCTTATAAATACTTGATAAAACAAAGCAGAACAAGTCTTTTTTTTTTAATTTAAAACCCTTAATTGGTATAGTAATGGTTGAAAATATAGAAATGTTTGATTATTACACATTGTATATATGTATTGAATTACCATAATGTATCTCATAGTGATGTACAAATATTGTATCTCAACAAAAATGAAATAAATAAATACACAAATGTATATGGAAGTTTTATTTCTTAACACACTAAAAAGAAAAACTTTTTCCCTGAAGAATACAATCATTAAGAACATGGGCTTTGGGATTTGACAAGTCTTCCTTTTGTTAACTGTGTGCATCTGAACAAATTGGTAAGTCTGCGTCTGTAAAATGAAAATATTTCATTATATTATAATGAGGATAAAATGAGATTATATATATAATGCTTTACCACTTGGTAAGCACTCAGTATTTGAGAGCTGCTGTTATTAATTACTATCACTACAACTACTACAACGTTAATGAGATAAACATGTTCTATGTAACCTTGAATATTAATAAGCTATTACACATGTTGGTAATAGAATTTTCAGTGAAGAGGAAGTTACAGAAGATGTAAGTTAATATAAATAGAGGAAAGGAAAATTAGGAGAAAGAAAACCTGAGAATGGGCAACCCATTCGGGACCCCTCCTGTCTCTCAGGAGCTATTCCTATTCCCCATTCCCCCATTCCTATTCCTCCTTCCTTTTCTCCAATAAATTTTCCTACTCTTAAAAAAAAAAAACAAAAAAGCCTGAGAATATTTGTAAAAATATCAGGAAAAACAAAATCCTTAAAAACTTTCTTTCTTTTTCTTTCTTCCTTCCTTTCCTTTCCCCTTCCTCCCTTCCTTCCTTTCTAATATATAACATTACTAGTCTACCGGATAAATGGCCAAAAGTTGCCCAGGGTCACCTCAAACATGTAATCTGCACCCTGCTGGAAATTCATTTTTGTGTTTTTTGATGAATTGAATCCAGGGCACATTACCACTGAGCTACGTCCCCCTTTTTGTTTTATTTTAGGACAGCGTCTCAGCAAGTTTCCCAGGCTGGCCTTGAATTCACCATCCTCCAGCCTCAGCCTCCTGATTACCTGAAATTACGGCCACATTGCCTGACTTGGAAGTTAAATTTTTTTTTTTTTTAATGTGGGCACTGGGGGTCGAACTCAGGACCTCATGTTTGCCAGCAGGTGCTTGTGCCGCTGAGCGATATCACCGTCCCTTTTTTCCTTTTTCTTTGGGTACCGGAAGTCGAACTCAGGACCTCGCGCTTGCCAGGCAGGTGCTTATGCTGCTGAGCTATCTTCACCGGCCCGGAAGTTAAGTTTTGATTGCATAATTTTAGGTAAAATGTTAGAGATACTACAATTAGTATTATATAATGCATTTGTTATTGGAAATAAAGAAAATTACAGACACTGGAAGGAATGATTTGGGAATTTACATACCTGAACGGGCCAACTCATTTTGGAGTGAAAGGAAGATCTGTCTTGTTAAAGTATGTACTCATACAGTCCTCATCACAAAGATTTTCTAAACTTTTATGTACCTGTGAGTTATACACTTATACTTGTAAGTCACTGGGATTCTTACAATTTGTCAGACAGCTTTTCCAATACTCATTGGAATCGTCATTGGTGACCCACTATTGAGTATTATTAATAAAAATATGAGCTTAATTCTAATTCCATTTATAAGCTGTTAAGATTTTTAGGTTAACTGCATAACCTCCTCAAGTTTCTGTTTCCTCATCTACAAAGTATATAGTGTATCAAAGAATACCATGAGGATTCAAGGCAGGTGCTTACGCCGCTGAGCCATCTCACTGGCCCTATCATGAGGATTCAATCACATGCCATAAGCAAAACAACTAGTATTAATTCTTGATATAGTTGCTAGCCAATAAATCATAATAATTACATTTAAAGTAGGGAATTACATTCGTGTAAGATTTCTGCAATTTATAATTCCTGATATTATTTTATTATTATTATTCATTTATCATTAAAAAAAAAACCTCTCCAAAATTTGGTGTCCAGATGCTGGAATATAGCAATGTGAGAAAGAGAAAAAGGAGGGAACCCAGCAGGGTTCTGAAGTGAGAATCTAGGCCATGAGGAGAGGGAAGAAAGACACCTCAATGAAAAAGGAGGTGGCAAGCAGCACTTTCTTCCTGAGGCCTGACTCACTGTGTGGGAAGGACAGCTCAAACCTGCAGACACAGGGTGACTACTGGTGACCCCAGAGGCTTCCATGGAGAAACACACCAGCGAACAGAGGAGTGTACACAGCGGACTGCAGCGACTGGTGAGTTATTCAGGTTCAGACATCCCCCAGGAGAGGACAATTGTCCGGTAGCCATCTTGGAGAGGGCCCAACTGAGCTCAAAACTTAGAGCTGCTGTGGGATGGCTCCATCTAGTGGTTCCCAGTGTCAGTGGAACCAAGTTCAAGGCAGCAGGAAGTCAAGGAGTCAAGTTCAAGGCAGCAGAGAGCTGAGTTCAAGCCATTGGGGAGCCAAGTTCAAGCCGGAAGGAGGCACATGGAGTGTTGCAGGCTGAACAAATCAGGTTCCAGCCTCACAGCCAGAAACCAGCCTGAACTTCAGTGGGACTAATGATGCAGGCTTGCTGGGATTATCCACTACCCCACTGTAAATCTACAGCTGGCTTGCTGGAATTAATCAACATGGATCTGGACTCTGCCTACTTTGTCTACCAGTGACAGCAGAGACATGCCTTGAAGTGGATATTTTTTTCTTTGCTTTTTCTTCTTTTTGTTTCATTTTCTTTTTTTCTTGTTTGCTCTTGTTTTTATATGCATGTGAGCACCATTTCTAGAATTTTTCCTGTTGTTCTGTTCTTATTTTTATTTCGTACTTCTCTCTTAACCTCCTGTCTTCTTCACCAATTTCCCAAAGTTTGCAAATCTTCCTTTGTCCTCAGGTCTTGCCTCTAACTTCTTCCTCTTCTTCTATTTCTCTATTTCCCCTAACCCCTTTTAAATTTTCTCCCCAAAGGGTAAAATTGCCATATTTACTGTATATAATTTTCTGGTTTGCTTTAGATTTTGTTATGTAACCACAAATCTAGTTCATATAGTTAAAGGTGGTAAATTAATAATTACCACAGTTTGTCATTTTCTAAGCTGTGTTTGATGCTGTTGTTATTGGTGATTCTACTACTTTAGCCAAGGAGACATAACTGTTCTCACCAGTTGTTTATCCTGGTATGCCAAGACTGAGACTACCTAATGGTCATAAAAGATACTATAGGCCAGTGCCAAAGAACCAGGGGGTAGGCCAAATAGGCAGCAACTTCTCATGCCCCCCAAATTGAAGAGATAGGATCTTGCAACAGATTCAAAACCGAAAAGCCAGCTATACCTGGAGGACATCTCTGAGAGGGAGTCATTTCCTAAGGGTTCTAAATACTAGCAATAAATCTACTCATCATAGGTAATTTACAGGCATCAACCCAGGAACTAAACTAAAAAAAAAAAAAATAGAAAATGAGAAGACACTTAAACAAGATGCAACCGCAGACTTCCAGCTCACCAAAGGCAAACCCAGAAGGCAATGAGGGGGAACAATTCGAAAGCCACCCACCTGGACTATCTGAAGTGGCAACAGCAGAAGTTAACAAAGTAGATGAATGAGGCTCTAGAAAAAAATCAAATCAGAAATAATTTCTCAGATAATTACAGAAATGGTGACCATAATGAAAGACATGGTTAGTGACTCTAGAGCAGATACAGATCAAAAAATAGAGGAGCTTAGGAAAATAATAGAAACCATGAATATCCAAAATAGGAAAGAAATGGAATCCATGAGAGAGATTCAAACAGATATCCAGGAGATTAAAAATTCCACTGAATATATACCTAGAAGAATGAGCCAATGCGAGGACAGAATATCAGATATAGAAGACAAGATTGTGGCTAGTGATCATGAAAAGAAAGATTTCATAAGAATACAAGGGGCCATGAAAAATCAACCCAACAGCTGCTAGATGATGCAAAGAAGACTAACATAACATTGAAAATGGAAAAGCAGGAGATAGTGCAAACAACATAAAAAACCTGTTCACAGATGTAATGGCAGAAAACTTCACAAGCAAGGAAAAAGAATTTGACATACAGATAAGTGAGGTATACAGAACTCCAATTAGCCATGACCAAAAAAACTCTACACCAAGGCATATAACATTCAAAATTCCAGATATTCAATATAAGAACGAGATATTAAAAGCTGTTAGAGAAAAGAAACAAATCCCCTAATAGGAAAGCCCAGAGTCTCAGCCAACTTCTCAACAAACCCTCAAGTCAAGGAGAGCTTGGAGTGAAGTATTTTAAGTCCTAAAAGAAAACAACCTCAAACCCAGACTGATATACCCCACAAAACTATCTTTAAAAATTGATGCAAAAATAAGATACTTCCATGACAAAGAACACCTGAAGAAATTCATGACCACCAAACCAGCTCTCCAACATATTCTGAAGGACATTCTAGAAAGAGATAATAAGGATTATAATTCCATGAAACCCAAAAGAATGAATCTACCAGGCAAGGCAAGCAATTAAACAGAGGGGAAAAAGGGGAACCAACAACAGGAAAATAACATGACAAGGATAAGTCAATACATATCAGTTATAACCATCAATATTAATGGTCTCAATTCACCATCAGAAGAAACAGACTGGCAGAATGGATTAAAAAGCAAGACCCAACAATATGCTGCATACAAGAAATGCATTTAATTCAAAAAGAAATTCATAGACTGAAAGTAAAAGGATAGAAAACAATACTCCACGTGACAGGAACCCATGAGAAAGCAGGGGTAGATGTTCTATTTGCAAAAAAAAATAGATTTCAAGCCAAGGCTGATTAAGAGAGACAAAGAAGGCACTATGTCCTTGTAAAGGGAACAATCCAAGAGGAAGCAATAATAATCATAAATATATGTGCACCAAACATCAACATACCCAACTACATAAAACAAATATTAACGGACACGAAAAATCAAATAAGCACTAATACAATTGTAATGGGAGAACTCAATACCCCACTGTCACAAACAGACAGATCTACTAGACAAAAAAATCAACAAAGAAATATTAGAACTGAACCAAACTTTTGAACAAATGGATTTAGTGGATGTCTACAGAGTGTTCCACCCCACAACATCAGAATATACATTCTTTTCAGCTGTCCATGGGACATTCTCCAAAACAGACCACATACCAGCTCATAGAACATGTTTAAGTAAATGCAAAGGAACTGAAATTCTCCTATGCATATTATCATTCCATAGTGCAATGCAACTGGAAATCAATGGCAAAAGAAGCCACGAGAACTTCATAAACACATGGAAATTAAATAACACTCTCCTGAACAACCAATGGGTTACAGATGAAATTAAAGAAGAAATCAGACAATTTCTACAATTAAACAATAATGTCAATACATTGCACCAGAACTTATGGGGCACAGTGAAAGCAGTCCTACAAGGGAAATATATAGCAGTGAATTCCCATATCAGAAAAACACAGCGAACTCAAACAGCCTAATGCTGAACCTCAAGCTTCTAGAAAAAAAAGAGCAGGACAAGCCCAAAGCTCGTATGAGGGAGGAAATTATAAAGATCAGGGCAGAAATTAATGCAATGGGGACTAAGAAAACAATACAAAGAATCAATGAATCAAAGAATTGGTTCTTTGAAAGATTAAATAAAATCAACAAACCCTTAGCAAACATTATCCAAAAAAAAAAAAAAAAAAAAAAAGGAAAGACTCAAATCAATGCAGTTAGGAATGAAAAGAGTGAAATCACAACAGATCCTGCAGAAATCCAGAAGATTATCACTATCTACATTGAGAACCTGTAGTCTAAGATGGAAAATGTAGACGAAATGGACAGATTCCTAGATACATATGAATTACCAGAGTTGCATCAAGCAGGTATAAAAATTCTAAATAAACCAATATCAGTCAATGAAATTGAAGATGTAATTACAAACCTACCAAAAAAGAAAAGCCCAGGCCTTGATGGATTCACTGCTGAATCTACAATAAATTTAGAGAAAACCCAATATACTACTTCTCAAATTCTTTAATGAAATTGAAAGAGAAGCAATACTCCCAAATTCATTCCTGGAAGAAAGCATTACCCTGATACAAAAACCAGAGAAGGATCCAACCAAGAAAGAGAACAACAGGCCAATCTCCCTAATGAACATAGACACAAAAATCCTCAATAAGATTCTGGCAAACAGAACGCAGTAAATCATCAAGAAGATTATACACCACGATCAAGTAGGATTTATCCAAGGGATACAGGGATGGTTCAACATATGCAAATCGATAAATGTAATACACCATATTAACAGAGCCAAGGACAAAAATCATATGATCATCTCAATAGATGCAGAAAAAAATGTTTGACAAAGTCCAACACTCATTCACGATAAAAGCCCTACAGAAAATCGCAATAGATGGTCTTTATCTCAATCTGATAAAAGCCATCTATGACAAACTAACGGCCAACATCATACTAAATGGACAAAACCCGAAAGCTTTCATTCTGAAGTCAGGAACAGGGGGCTGGTGAGATAGCTCAGCGGCATAAGTGCCTGCCTGGCAAGCGCAAGGTCCTGAGTTCGACTCCCCAAACCCACATAAAGGAAAAAAAGGGGCCGGTGATATTGCTCAGCGGCACAAGAGCTTGCTGGCAAGCACGAGGCCCCGAGGTCGACTCCCGGTACCCACATAAAAAAATAAATAAATTAATTAAATAAAATAAAGTCAGGAACAAGACATGACTCTTATTCAATATAGTTCTGGAAACATTAGCTAGAGCAATTAGACAAGAGATAGAAATAAAAGCAGTAAGGATAGGAAAGGAAGAAGTTAAATTATTATTTGCAGATGACATGATACTCTACATAGCAGACCCCAAAAACTCCACCAAAAGACTTCTAGATTTAATAAACAAGTTCAGTAGTGTAGCTAGATACAAAGTTAACACTCAAAAATCAATAGCCTTCCTGTACATGAATAACAAACTCAATGAGAGAGAAATTAAGGAAACAACACCTTTCACAATAGCATCCAAAAAAAAAAAAAAAAAAGAAATATCTAGGAATCAATCTAATGAAGGATTTAAAAGATCTCTACATTGAAAACTACAGTACTCTGAAAGGAGATTGAAGAGGATATCATAAAATAGAAAGATACCCCTTGTTCTTGGGTAAGAAGAACCCATACAGTAAAATGGCCATACTTCCAAATTGTTACAGAGATTTAATGCAATCCTGATCTAAATAACAATAGCATATTTCACAGAACTAGAGAAAACACTCCTAAAATTCATTTGGAACCAGAAGAGACCTAGAATAGCAAAAGCAATTCTGAGCAACAAAGGCAAGGCAGGAGGTATCACAATCCCAGACTTGAAATTATACTACAAAGCTACTGTGACAAAAACAGCATGTTACTAGCAAAACAGAAACAAAAACAAAAACAAAAACAGATCCAAGGATCAATGGAACAGATCAGAAGACGCTGAAACAGCTCAAAACACACTCAGCCACCGTATCTTTGACAAAGGATCCAAAAGCTTTCACTGGAAGAAAGATAGTCTCTTTAATAAATGGTGCTAGAAAAACTGGCTTTCCACATGCCAAAGACTAAAACTACACCCGTATCTTTCACCATACACTAAACTAAAATTGAAATGGTTCAAAGAACTAAATATTAAAACAGAAAGACTAAATCTGCTGGAAGATAGAATAGGAAGAACTTCAAAGACACTGGTATAAGCAAAGACTTAATGAACAAAACCCTGATTACACAGGAACTATCACAAAGAATCAACAACTGGGATCTCATCTTATAAAAGCTTTTGCAAAGCAAAAGAAACCACCAAGAGTGTGAAGTGGGAAAAAATTTTTGCCTGCTGTTCCTCAAGAAAGGCCTACTATCTAGAATATATAAAGAATTCAGGGCCGGTGAGATGGCTCAGCGGCGTAAGCACCTGCCTTGCAAGCGCGAGGGCCCGAGTTCGACTCCCGGATCCCACATACGAAAAAAGGGGCCGGTGATATCGCTCAGCGGCACGGATGCCTGTTGGCACGCGAGGTCCTGAGGTCGACCCCCCGGTACCCACAAAAAAAAAAAAAAAAAAAAAGAAATAGCAAATAAATATATGAAAAAATGTTCAACATCACTGGTCATTCAAGATATATAAATTAAAACAATGTGGAGATCCCATCTCACTGCATAAAGAATGGCTATTATCAAGAAATCAACCAACAACAAATGCTGGCAGGGCTGTTGGAAAAAGGAACCCTTCTCCACTATTGGTGGGAGTGTAGACTGGTACAACCCCTGTAGCAATCAGTGTGGAGATTCCTCAAAAAACTAGGACTAGAGGTCCCGTTTGACCCAGATATTCCCCTTCTTGGTACCTTCCCAAAAGAATTAAAAGCATGATACCAGAACAATATATGCACACCCATGATTATAGCAGCACAGTTTATAATAGCTAAACCTTGGAAACAGACCAAATGGCCACTAATGGATGAATGGATAAAGAATATGTGTTTTTTTTATACAATGGAGTACTACTCTGCCATAAAGAAGGATTAGCTTGAGACATTTCTAGCTACATGGCTCTACTTTGAGACCATACTCAAATGAAATAAATCTGACACACGTGTTTAAATATCACATTTGTTATAGTTGTGTTTAGATGTCCCCTTAATACCTCATGCAGTCATGTAGCTTTCTCAGAGATGGCTGAATCTAGAGTGTGTGATGCTGGGATTAAGGGTGTGTGATTAGCAAATCACTCCACTGACTGGTTTGACATAGTTCTGGCTAGGATTAAGGGTGTGAGTGCTACACTGGCCCTAAGGCCGGTAGCCTGTATGCAATATAAGGGACAGAAAGAGTCTTGTCTCCCCCATCCCTTGCTTGTTGATTTTGCTGTCTTCTGCCACCATGAACTGTTGTGCCTCTGCCATATACCACCCTGCCTTGGAGCCAGCTGATTATGGACTGAAAGCTCTACAAACTGTGAGCTAAATAAACCTTTCCTCCTTTAACTTTGGATGTTGGGTATTTTGTCTCAGCAATGAGAGAAATGTAACCAAAACAACATTGTTTCTCTGATGTGAGAAAACAAAAGTATAAATAAGGACCAAGATATGCAATAGATATTGGGAAATGGGAAGAAAATGTTCAAATGAGAAGGGGAACAAGGGAGGTGGGGAAGGGGAAAAGAAAGAAGGGACAAGAAAAAAGAACAGAAGGAAAAATGATAACAAAGCTTTTGTAAATGAGGGGAAGAGGGGTTGAAAGGAGGGGAGGGGAATGGGAAAAAAAGAAGCAAGATATATCAGGTATAGGTACAAATTCTCTATGATGAATGTTATCATTATGTATATGTAAAATTTACCAATAAAGTAAAAAAATGCAACCCCCCAATAAATAGATTTACATATACTGATTTTACAGGCAAACCTTCCCCACAAATTATTCTTTTATTTTATTTAGAGACTTTAATTTCTTTTGTCATATTATAAACCCCTAAGTGTCCTTAATTAATGTATGAGATTAGCATGACAAGAAAAATAACTGGAATAGGCAGATTTTTAATGTAGTATATTATATACAAAGCCACTTACGAATAGATAAACTTATCAAATGGTTTTCAAAGTACTCTCTGGAGTTTTCTCTGTGTGTTGGGGGGTATTAAAATGGGTAGGGTAGTGAAAATGGGGGTAGGAGGGACTGGCTGGTTGGGATACTTTTCATTCCTCCCCATTTCAACTACATTAAGCTATTTGTCTATTATATTTATTGATAAGCTCTGATCTGAAATATCTGTACCTACCAGCAAAAATAAAAAATACATTTAATGTATTTTAGAACTGATATTCTGCAATAAAAAGATAAAATAAGTTGAACTCTCCCCTATATCATATATAAAAATGCAATTCAACTAGATTACAACATTAAATAAAAAATATCACACATAAATTACAAGAAAATATGGGCAAACATTAATAAGCTTGGGGATGAAAAAGGCCCTTTCAAGTATATTCATAAAAGCAGAGATCATGACAAGAGATAATACTTACATCGGTTTTCCTAACATGTGTGCCTTGATATATGCTCAAAGTGATTCTGTGGCCAAATGGTATGGAAATGTTACTTCTGTAATAATAGTGCCAAGAGGTATGTTAGGGCGTACCACTCCATTATTTCTATCAGCATCTCCAAATCACCAAAGAACATACACTCTAAAAAAGCAATGTATAAAACAAGCAAATATAACTGAGGACATATCCTAGTGCAGTGGTGGCGAACCTATGGCACTCATACCGCAGCGGGCTGTCTGTATCACTGAAAGCTCTAAAAGGTGCGCCATCACTGTCCTAGTGTCATACGCTACACCAGCAGACTCTTGACAAATTCCTCTTCTTAGAAATTCTGGAGCCATCACTGTTCCCTTCTAAAAAGTAAAAATGTCATTAGCACAGAAAGGATCTGAGAAGCCCTATAGGGAAAAACGGTAAAATTAATTTAGTCTACATTTGACTACACAACCTTTCCTTCAACATGCCTATTACTATCTATAGAATTCAGGGTGCACATTCTGCCATTGCCAGGCAATGTGGAAATAAATGTCTGAATTTGAAAATGCTGAGTGAGAGGTGCCTTTGTGAGAATATACTGTCCTGTCCCTTTATTGCTATTTTACTGATGCTCAATTTGAGGTACTCTTTGACATAATCTACTGACACCTAGTGCTCATGGCTTAATTTAATACACACATAACTTTCTATAATAAACTGCTGCCCACTGAAGTACTGTAAAAGACCACCTTGGATTTAAATTCTTATACATCATATTATGATGCACTTAAATCTTAGAATAATATGAAGGAATTTATGTAAATGATACATATGGTTAAAATGTATGCAAGCTTATAATTTTGTTCTTCTCTCACTCATTAAAATAAGTCTTGGGCCAGGGATATAGCTCAGTGGCACAGCACCTGCCTTCCAAGTGCAAGGCCCTGAGTTAGATTCCTGGTACCAAAAAAAAAAGTCTCATGCAACTATAGAATAAAAACATCATGTCAGTTAAATATTGCATGGTCTCTCTTACATGAGAAACCCAAAATGTAAATAAAGAGCAAAATAAAAGATAGGTAATAGGAAATAGGGAGATAGATCTTTTGCAAATGGGAAGGGAGCCAAGAGATGGAGAGGGGCAGGAGGGAATGGAAAGAGGATAAAAAAATTAAGATGTATTATGTACATGTACCAACTCCCCACTCCCCATAAGGAATGTGATCATTATATACTATAAACATATACTAATAAAAAATAAAAATTGAAAAAAAGTGTCAGGTATTTGTTCTGATTTTTATGTCATACATATGCACACACACACACACAAACTGAATTAGACTATTTAAGGAATAGAACTAAATGGTTCAGAGAAAGATATTAGACTCTTCTATAAAAACTTGAGATTGTTACTAGAAGGAAAACACAAGTATTTAAGTAAACTCTTAAACCTTATTTTTTTTTTTCACTTCAAAAGTATCCTTCAGTTTCTAAATAAAGGGAAAAGCAGTGATAAGCATTCCCCTGTCCAATAACATTGCTTATTTGGACTTGCTATTTAAAATTAATGTTAATTTGAATTGTAAAATGTTAGGTTTAGGAGCATGAGGATTCAACTCCAGATCTACTTTTTTTTTTTTTTTTTTTTTTAATGTGGGTGCCAGGAGTCGACCTCAGGATCTCGCGCTTGCCAGCAAGCACTTGTGCCACTGAGCAATATCACCGGCCCGTTCTTTTTCCCTCTACGTGGGTTCCGGGAGTCGAACTCAGGACCTCGCGCTTGCCAGGCAGGCGCTTATGCCACTGAGCGATCTCACTGGCCCCCTACTTCTTTATTAAATCTATCTCTGTATATTTAATGTTAATGCAAGTCATGCTTGTTGGCACAAATATATTGTATAAGTAAGTTCCAGGTGTTCTGTTGTTATTTTGAGATAATCGGATCTTTTATTTTAAATAAAAATTCTGCTTCTACAGAATCCTGGAATGTCTATTTTATTTGAGTACCACTTAATGACTTATTAAGCAGTCTTATTCACTTTAAAATAAGGTAAGTATGAGTAGTTGAAATCTGAGTTTCATAGTATGTAATTTAATTATTGCTGGGAACAAAAAAAACCCATTTCCTCCTATATATACTGCTTCACTAAAAGCAACTAAATAGGTGTATGTTTTGTGCAATTTACATTTTAATAGGAATGTGGCAGTAATGATTATAGGGCTAGTTCTTTTGAATTTGGCATCCTAGGGACAGCTCAACTCTCCTACTTCTTTTCTCTATCACAATGACCATGAAATCTTTATCTATACATTTTGCCATAGCAAAATGGCCTTTAGCTTTCAGCTGATATGAAACAAAATTCAAAATTCAGTGTGAACTCAGGTACTCAAAACATCATGTTTTAAGGCACTCATCTGGAAAGTCATAAAATTAATTTGTTTTAGGTTAGCATCAACGTAACACAAAATTTTAAAAATCCTTGCAGAGAACTGGTGGATTCTGCAGGAATGTATATTTGGCTCTCAAGCTGAGACAACTGCCATGGATGATAGGGATTCATTCAACAATATTTATTGAGGCTACTATGTAACTCACACAGGGAATCCAACAATCAACTGCCTGCCTGCCCTTATGAACAGCCTTACTTACAGTCTAGTGGGGAAGGAGGACAATGGACAAGTAATTACACAATCTCAGATAACAATTAGTGGTGTAAAAAAGTAAATAAGTGGGATAACCAAATGAAGAAAAAGATGTAAATGTTGCTTTAGGGAAGTTGGTTAGGAAAGACATCTCACTGGATCCGAGACTGGAGAAGACATCTACTTAAATTCTACCTGGAAATAGTTTTCCAGGCAGAAGAAATGCAAGTGCAAAGGCCCTGAGACAGGGATGCACTGAAGTGTTTGAGGCGCATCAAGGAGGTTCATGTAGCTGAAGCACACTATCCAGGGAAATAATGTCAGAGAAGTAGTCAAAAGCAGATCATATGATAGGTTCTGTATGATATAGTAAGAAGTTTGCTAGATTTTAGAAAAGAAATGAGAGAGTAGGAAGCATACTATAGGCAGACTGGAGATGGAATTTCTAGTTCTGGAACTTAACTTTTAAGAATTTTTTAATTTTTAATCAATACATAAAAACTAGAGCCAGTGAGATGGCTCAACGGCATAAGCGCCTGCCTGGCAAGCGCGAGGTCCTGAGTTAGACTCCTGGAACCCACATATGAAAAAAGGGCCGGTGATATCGCTCAGCGGCACGGGCGCCTGCTGGCGCATGAGGTCCTGAGGTTGACCCCCGGTACCCACACACACAGAAAAAAAACACTATATATTTATGGGATATCATGTGATGCTTTGATGTAGGTATACACTGTGTAATGTTCAAATCAGAGTAAAGGTATCTATCTTCTCAAATATTAATCATTTCTTCTGCTAACCAAAATATGCATAATCTTTTCTTCTAGCTTTTTAAAAGATATAAATGGTACATTATTATCATCTATATTCACCCTACTGTACAACGGAATTGTAGAATTTCTTTCTTCTAACTATAACTTAGTACCTATTAATCAACCTTTCTTCATTTTTCCTTTACTTTTAAAAATCAATTTTATTGAGGAATAATTTACATAAAACAAAACTCACTCACTATAAGAGTGTAATCTGATGATTTTGGCAAAAGTATAAATTAACAACACTACCACCACAATCAAGATCAAGATCTTTCCCAAAAATTTCTTTGTTTTCTTTTGAAGTCAATTTCCATCCTTCAAAACCTACACCAGAGCAAGGAACTCAACTGAAATTTTGGAACTTATTTTTACTATTATTCTTCTGGGTGCTGAGGATTAAACCCAGGCTACTGCACATGCTCTACTTCTGTGCCTCATCTCCAGGCCTAAGGGACTCATTATTTTTTAATGTGTACTTGGTGGGCCTAGATCTGTGCTAATATCATTATTTAATAACCACAGATGTCAAATTTAGTTAAATTTAAATAAAATTAACAATCCTCAGTTACATTAGCCATATTTCAATTGACTAAGAGCCACATGTGGCTAAAGGCTGCCATACTGAACAGCAGAAGCACAGAACATTTCTATCACTATGGAAAGTTCTACAGTGCAGTTCTGAGATGCTACCATGATAGTATTTGACCTTTATCACATGAAGGTAAGCCATACAGCCTGAAAACTGAGTAAGCTGCACAAGTCACATTACCTAGCTTTGTGTTACTATCTGCATTACTACTATGTTTATTACCAAATAGTTAATAAAGTCCTGGGAGGGAAGAGTCTTTTGTTTGTTTGTGACATGGCTTTGCTAAGTTGCCCGGCTGGCCTCAAATTTGTGATCCTCCTGCCTCAGCCTCACAGAGTGCTGGTATTATAGGCATGTACTGTCATGCTTGGCTAAAGGAAATTTTCTTCATGCCTGCACCAAGGTGTCGAAGAAGGGAGGAGCACCCACTAACAAACCATTCGTATTACTTTTTTTTGTGGCTCTAGGAGTCAAACCCAGGGCCTCGTACATGCCAGGCCAGTGCTCTACCTCAGAGCTACACTCCCAGACTCTAGGATGGCTCGATAATAGCCGTGGTAATTACCTATATATTCACTACATAGAAATTCTTCCTCTATTACTAAATACAAAGGATCTCCTATTTTTATTAAAGGAAAATGGTGATTTAACACTCACAAGGCATAATTTTTATGTAAAATTCAACCTCAAAATCTTAGTCTTATTAAATCTATAAAGTTGTTTTTAAAGGGAGAATTCTGAAGCAAATGTGCTAAAAAAATTAACATTTGTTAAATCTAGCAGTGGGTACATGAATATTTTTATATTATTTTTCTGTATACTTTTTGTTTGTTTTTTATGTGGGTACCAGGAGTTGAACTCAGGACCTTGTGCCTGCCAGCAGGCGCTTATGCCGCTGAGTGATATCACTGGCCTGTTTTTTCCTTTATGTGGGTACTGGGAGTCGAACTCAGGACCTCGCACTTGCCAGGCAAGGTGCTTGCGCTGCTAAGCTATCTCACCGGCCCCCTTTTCTGTATACTTTTGAATGAGAATTTTTAAAAGAAAAAAGTAGACTTTCATTTCAAATGTCAAAAAATTTAATGATATCAAGATTGTTTATGATATGACAACACAATGCAAGTTAAAAACAATATGGCCAGGTATGGTGGCACGTGCCTGTAATTCCGGCATGCGGGAAGCTGAAGCAGGAGGATTGCCATAAGTTCGAGGCTGGCCTGGGCTACATAGTGAGTTAAGGCCAGCTTGGACTACATAGTGAGACCCTGACTCAAACAAACAAATAAACAAGCAAAGAAACAAGTTAAAAACAATATGTACTCTAGAAAAGTCAGTATAGTATAGTAGCTATGCCCACAGGTTCTGGCAATAGATTGCTTTGATTTTAATTCTAATTGTGCCACTTACTATGAGACACTGAGCAAGTTATTTGACTTCTCTGTGCCACAGTTTCTTCATCTGCAAGATAGCAATGATCGTAATAGTACGATCATTATAAAGAAAGTATAAATTTAAGTAAATACATGGCACACAGTAGACAATAAATAGGTGTCAACAGCTATTATGATGGTGATACAATTTTGTTTAAAAAATGTACATAGTATATATGCAGAGAAAAAAGCTTGAGTGATCCATCAAAAATGTTAGCATTTATAATTTCTAGTTGATAACAGATATTTTAATTCTCATTTTAACTTATTTTCTTTCTTTCTTTTTTTTTTTTTAACGTGGGTGCTGGGAGTCGACCTCAGGACCTTGCGCTTGCCAGGCAGGCGCTTATGCCGCTGAGCTATCTCATAACTTATTTTCTAAAAGTACTGTGACAACCACAAGAACACAGTAACAAGATTTTTCCTAGAAGTACCCCATAGCCTGTTAAACAGTAAATCTTGAAGTGTGATTCCTGGGCTAATACCATCCAGAAAACTTGCTAGAAATGTAAATTCTCAGGCTCTCCCTAAACACATTCATTCTGGAGTGGAGCCCAGCAAAGGATGGTTTTGCAAGCTTTTGATTTGATTCTGATGCTTGCTGAAGATTGAGAACTACTGTGTGAAGTTATAACTTGTAGGTCTGAACTTGACCCATGTCACCTTTATACTGTACAATGATAAATATTGGGCTGGACAAAGCTCAGTGGTACAGCACTTGCCTAGCATGCATGAGGCTCTGGGTTCAGTCCCCAGCACCCCCCTCCCCCCTCAAAAAGATACTACAAATCTTTCTTTTTTCCTGAATACTCTTTGCAACTCTTGTTCACAAAGTCTTCCTTTCACTTTTGCATACCTTCTCTAAGAGTCTTTTGATGGAATTCCATCCTGCCTACACCTGAATGGGGTCTGGCTATCTTGAATTCATGTCCTCAGCACCCGCCCCCCTAGTAGCTAGGACTAAAGTGCACACCACAGGAGCCTTTTGAGAATAGCTCCTCCTGTGCCCAGTTACTACCTGGTATGGGAAAGGCACATAGGGCAGAGGATGTAGCTCAGTGTTAGAGTACTTGCCTAACATGTACAAGACCTTAGGCTTGATCTTCATTGCCACAAGAAAAGAAAAGAAAAGAAAAGAAAAGAAAAGAAAAGAAAAGAAAAGAAAAGAAAAGAAAAGAAAAGAAAAGAAAAGGGAGGGAGGGAGGAAGGAAGGGGAGGGAGAGAAAGGGGATGAGCTTTTCTAAATTTTTTTTTTTTTTACATTTTGGGGGGAGCTCAGCAGGTAATCTGTCTCAAGGTGACCTAATATAAATCTTAAAAAGTGAAGTGTGGACACTGCCCAAAGTATTCACATTTTTTTTTTAAAGTTAAATCACAGTGGTCTATCAAAAACACATCCAAGCCAAGACTGGACACTGGCTGCCAGTTCACTTGCTTCCTGTTTAATTTTCAAATCAGTAAGCTGCTGAACAAGGAAAACCCTAATTTGAAGCCTAGCTCTGCTACGTGTTTGCTGGGTGGTAACAAAAATGATGATAATATTAATCTTTTAGAGTTAAGTCTTGGTGAGACAGCTCAGCGGCATAAGTGCCTGTCTGGCAAGCGTGAGGTCCTGAGTTCGACTCCCGGTACCCACATAAAGGAAAAAAAGGGCCGGTGATATCGCTCAGTGGCACAAGTGCTTGCTGGCAAGTGCGAGGTCCTGAGGTCGACTCCTGGTACCCACATTAAAAAAAAAAAAAAAAAAAAGAATTAAGTCTTATCCGTCAAGACAAAGCTACCTATTTCAAAGAAGTGTTTGAAAGATTAAGATAAAACACTCAAAAAAATCTGCCCTATAGTAAGTCCTCAATAAATTCTCATAGCATTTGTGATGTTTGTTTTCTGTACCATTTTGATTACATGCTTTATTCACTTTTATTAATAGTTAGCCCATCTCTCCTGTTTAAACTCACCCTTACTGGGACACAGATGGTCATATGCATCCTTTATGTTCCTGCAATACTCTACTGACTTAAGTCATTAGTCCCACCCAGATTTCAATGAAGGTTGTGACTGAAAGTCTATATGCAGTAGGGATCTGGAGCAACACAGTCAATTCTTAGTATAGATATACATTTTATATGAGTGTGTATGTGACTGCTTTACAACAACCCTCGAAGTTATGATTCCCTTCCTTATATATGTATATAACATACAAAAGATCAAGAAAAGTGGTGGTAGTTGTTACTAAAGTGGATGACTTTTTTTTTTTTTAAATGTGGGTACCAGGAGTCGACCTCAGGACCTCGCCCTTGCCAGCAAGCGCCCGTGCCGCTGAGCGATATCACTGGCCCTTTTCTTCCTTTATGTGGGTACCAGGAGTCGAATTCAGGACTTCGCGCTTGCCAGGCAGGCGCTTATGCTGCTGAGCTATCTCACTGGCCCAAAAGTGGATGACTTTTGCTTCTACATTTACCACACTTGTTAAAAGCAACACAGGAAGTTTAGAAGTGCTATACAGGGCCGGTGAGATAGCTCAGCGGCATAAGCATCTGCCTGGCAAGTGCAAGGTCCTGAGTTCGACTCCCGGAACCCACATACGAAAAAAGGGCCGGTGATATCGCTCAGCGGCACGGGTGCCTGCTGGTGCGCAAGGTCCTGAGTTCGACCCCCGGTACCCCCCCCAAAAAAAATAGAAGTGCCATACAAAAGTTATGAAAAAACTGATTTCAGTTGTAACTAGCTTTAGCAATCCAGATACTAATGATGCTGTGGTGATGGTGGAAGGAGAGTGTGTATCATAGCAGCTAATACTAGGTGCCCATTTTTCCCATTTGGAATATGGACACAAGAACTAGTATCTACCTCACAAAGATCCTGTGAAATTAAGGCAATTAAGTTAATCTTAATTAGGCAATGAAGATCATGGAATTTGGAGGGAAGAGGAAGGAAGCATGGGGATCTCATATAAGCAAGTTAGGAGCTTTCTACAACTCCTATGGTCATATAAGCAACAGTATGTCATATTTTGCCTGACAAAATTTTCTTTTATTTCTAACATTGTAAGTACTCATGCCTTCTAAGTGCCACTGAGTAATTAATTCTCACATTGAACCAGGCATAGTTAACATCATTGTCCCTTTATTCATGTTAGTATTTGTACTTTCTGAATATTGACTACATTTCCAGACTTATTAAATAAGTGACTTACTTTCAGATTAAATGACCTAATTATACAATTGCCTGGAAACTTAACTCTTCTTTCTCCTCATACTAGCTATGCTAGAGTATTTTTTTTCTTTCAAAAATATAATCCTTAAATTGTGAGAAACAGTAATAAATGAATTTATCAAATTTAGGGGTGGGAATGGAGCCTACTGGTAAAGCACTTCCTTAGCATACGTGAGGCTCTGGGTTCGATCTCCAGCATCACAAAATTAATATATAAATAAATAGATAATCAAATTTAGTTTGGGAAAGAATGTTTCTAACTAATCAAGGTTCCATGTGGGAAAATGAAGACTGCATCAATCAAGTGGATTCTACTTGATAAGACAGACAAAGGCTTCCTATTTCTTCAGTGAGGGGGGACCGGTTATTTTGTCAAAGTACAATTCAAATGACATATTCAGATGCAATTTTAAAAGTCTACTTCACTATTCATATGTATCAGCAATAAGGAAAATGTAGCTTTTGATGACAGATAAAAATGCATAACAGTGTTAGAACTGTAGATTGCTGTCATTTTGTGCTCCAAGCTTTAGTAATTCAATTCTTTGTATTCTGTAGGAGAAAAATATAGTGCCACTGCACGTGTAACTGCTCAGTCACAGAAAAAAATAACTTCCACCTAAAGGGCATATCCAATTTCTCAATTTATAAGAATTCAATTAAAAATCATTTCCTGGCTGGGTGTGGTTAACTGTAATACCAGCAACTGGGGAGATTAAGGAAGAAGGATCCCAAGTTCAAGGCCAGCCTGAACAACTTAGAGAGATTCTGTCCCAAAGTAAAAAGAGTTGGGGATGTAGCCCATGGCAGGAGTGCTTGCCTAGCATTGGAGAGGCCCTGAGTTCAGTTCCCAGTACAACTAATTAATTAATTCTTTGTCGTTATGAGAAAAATGTCAAAATAAAATAACTCTTCCTGCCCGAATTAATCTTCTGAAAAAAACTTTATTGAAAAATACTCCTTCAAGGTAGGTAACATTACCTATCTTACAATGAAGGTACATTATAGACATAACATTTTTGCGTGGGCCAGGGAAAATAGGAGAGAAAATAACACTTGAAGGATTCGTCTTTCAAATACATAATTTTTTTTTTGAAGAACTAGTCATTAGGTACAAATTAGCACTAATACCCTTTATGAGTGACGATCTTACAGATTCTCTGTGAGGAGGATTTAAGGATAAACGAATTTACAGCTACAGTTTAAAAGTTTTGCATATATATATAAAACTATGTACATCAAGGTCTTGTTATTTGTACTACAAATTGTAAGACGGACAGAGAATGAGAAACCAAATGGTGTTTCGGGGACTCCCACGAGAGGAAAAGGCAGAAAAGCAGAATCAAGTGCCTCAACCGCTTGGAATAGCGGTAGAAATGAGAATAGACAGGTGGAAAAAGAACTTTTAAAACATCCTGTCAATCCATTACTTCTCTCTTTTATGACCTTCAGTCTGGACTAAGCCATTTCATTCAACTTCCCAGCCCATCATGTCCTTCGACATTTATTTACCGTACCTTCTTCACTGAGAGCCTTTGCACTCCCCTCCCCTTCTAGTAGTCGTGAACTTCAGACCCTCCGCTCCAAAACCCACTCCCTTTAACTCTGTTTTTACGGAGATCCCCTGGATCCTCCCTTCTGCCCAAAGGGGAAGTGCGACTGGACGACGCACCGCAGGGCATTCTAGGAAATGTGGTCTCCCATACTCTTTCGCTTGGCTCCTCAGAATGAGAAAGACTATAAAGGGGAGTCAATTAAAACTACAATTCCCGACAGGCAACGCAAGTCACCGTCTTCCTTTCTGCCCTCGTTCCTATTGCCTTCCTCTTCCTCCTCTCTTTGGCCGCTGAACCTCTTAGCATCGCGGTATTTGTAGTTCGTTCTTGGAAGGAAGAACCTAGTGCTTGAGGACCTAGAGCGGCCGAAAAACTCTAATTCCCAGAGGGCAGAGCGGAAGCTGCGCCTGCGCACTCTTTGCGAGGGCGTGTATGTCTCTTGTGTCTGTGCGAGAGTGAGTGAGTGTGAGTGCGGGGTGGGGTGGTGGCCGTTACGTTCGGGGTAACGGCTACGGCAGTGGAGAAGTAAAAAGAGAAACAACGTCCGGCGCTTCCGTCTTCGCTCAGGAGGAGGAGGAGGAGCTGATAGGAAAAGGAAAGTGATTCGCCCTGGGCCTGGATTAGACCGGGTCGGGCGGGTGGGGATTCTGGGCTATGAGCTTTTGAGGGTCGCGGAGCGAGACCCGTAAGCCGAGAGCTATGTCTCAGCCGCCGCCGCCGCCTCCTCCGCTGCCGCCGCCACCTCCCCCCCCTGAGGCTCCGCAAACTCAGTCCTCTTTGGCGGCGGCGGCAGCAGCTGTTCCGGGAGGGCTTTCGAAGCGGAGAGACCGGAGAATCCTTTCGGGGAGCTGCCCGGATCCGAAGTGCCAGGCGCGTCTGTTCTTCCCGGCCTCCGGTTCTGTCAGCATCGAGTGTACCGAGTGCGGACAGCGGCACGAGCAGCAGCAGCTGCTGGGGGTGGAGGAGGTGACCGACCCGGACGTAGTACTGCACAACCTGCTGCGGAACGCGCTGCTTGGGGTGACGGGGGCACCCAAGAAGAACACGGAACTGGTAAAGGTGATGGGCCTTTCCAACTACCACTGTAAATTGCTGTCGCCCATATTAGCTCGGTATGGAATGGACAAAAAGACAGGCCGGGCCAAGCTTCTCCGGGACATGAACCAGGGCGAACTGTTTGATTGCGCGCTGCTGGGTGACCGGGCCTTTCTCATAGAACCGGAGCATGTTAACACGGTGGGGTACGGCAAGGACCGCTCCGGAAGCCTCCTATATTTGCATGATACTCTTGAGGATATCAAGCGGGCTAATAAGAGTCAGGAATGCCTCATTCCAGTGCATGTGGATGGAGATGGACACTGCCTGGTGCATGCTGTATCTCGGGCTCTTGTAGGCCGGGAGCTTTTTTGGCATGCCCTGAGAGAAAATCTTAAACAGCACTTTCAGCAGCACCTGGCCCGATATCAAGCCCTGTTCCACGACTTCATTGATGCTGCTGAGTGGGAGGACATTATCAATGAGTGTGACCCTCTATTTGTGCCCCCTGAGGGTGTTCCCTTAGGCCTGAGGAACATCCACATATTTGGCCTGGCTAATGTGTTACATCGTCCTATAATTCTGTTAGATTCCCTCAGTGGCATGAGAAGCTCCGGTGACTATTCAGCCACCTTTCTGCCTGGGCTTATACCTGCAGAGAAGTGCACTGGGAAAGATGGTCATTTGAACAAACCAATCTGTATTGCATGGAGTAGCTCTGGTAGAAACCATTATATTCCCTTGGTAGGCATAAAAGGGGCTGCTTTGCCCAAACTACCTATGAATTTACTTCCTAAAGCATGGGGTGTGCCCCAGGACCTTATTAAAAAGTATATCAAACTTGAGGAAGATGGTGGTTGTGTTATTGGAGGAGACAGAAGTTTGCAAGATAAATACTTACTTAGGCTTGTTGCTGCTATGGAAGAAGTCTTTATGGACAAACACGGTATCCATCCTAGTTTGGTTGCTGATGTCCATCAGTACTTCTACAGAAGGACTGGGGTGATAGGAGTCCAGCCCGAAGAAGTTACAGCAGCTGCTAAAAAGGCAGTAATGGATAATCGCCTTCACAAATGTTTGCTCTGTGGTGCCCTTTCTGAACTTCATGTTCCTCCAGAGTGGTTGGCTCCAGGAGGGAAACTGTATAACCTGGCAAAAAGTACTCATGGACAGCTGAGGCCTGACAAGAATTACAGCTTTCCCTTGAACAATTTGGTTTGCTCATATGATTCAGTGAAAGATGTTCTGGTGCCAGACTATGGATTGAGTAATCTAACAGCTTGTAATTGGTGTCATGGCACGTCTGTGCGAAGGGTCAGGGGAGATGGATCTATTGTATATTTGGATGGAGATAGAACTAATTCTAGGTCCACTGGCGGCAAATGTGGTTGTGGATTCAAACACTTTTGGGATGGTAAAGAGTATGACAATCTACCAGAAGCTTTCCCTATTACTTTGGAATGGGGAGGAAGAGTGGTCAGAGAAACAGTGTATTGGTTCCAGTATGAAAGTGATCCATCTTTGAATAGTAATGTTTATGATGTTGCAATGAAACTTGTTACCAAGCACTTTCCAGGTGAATTTGGGAGTGAAATTCTGGTTCAGAAAGTTGTTCACACTATATTGAATCAGACTGCCAAAAAGAATCCTGATGATTATACTCCTGTAAATATTGATGGTGCTCATGCCCAAAGAGTTGGAGATGTACAAGGACAAGAATCAGAGTCTCAGCTCCCAACTAAAATTATTCTTACTGGACAGAAAACAAAAACTTTGCACAAGGAAGAGTTAAATATGAGTAAAACTGAAAGAACTATTCAGCAGAATATTACAGAACAGGCTTCTGCAATGCAAAAACGGAAAACAGAGAAGTTAAAACAAGAACAAAAAGGACAGCCCAGGACTGTTTCTCCCACTGCCATTCGTGATGGTCCGTCCTCTGCACCTGCTACTCCCACCAAGGCTCCCTATTCACCTACAACTTCTAAGGAGAAGAAGATCCGAATAACAACTAATGATGGTCGACAGTCCATGGTTACACTTAAGTCTTCAACAACCTTTTTTGAACTTCAGGAAAGTATTGCTAGAGAATTCAACATTCCTCCATATTTACAGTGTATTCGATATGGCTTTCCTCCTAAAGAGTTAATGCCTCCACAGGCAGGAATGGAAAAGGAGCCTGTTCTTTTACAGCATGGTGACAGAATTACAATAGAGATTCTAAAAAGCAAAGCAGAAGGCGGTCAGTCTGCTACAGCACACTCAGCCCACACTGTGAAACAAGAAGAGATTGCTGTTACTGGTAAACTGTCATCCAAGGAGCTTCAGGAGCAAGCTGACAAAGAGATGTATTCCTTGTGTCTTTTAGCAACATTAATGGGTAAGATCAATTTAACTATTAGATGGTATATCTTAAATTATGAATATACTCTTGAGTTTTTCTGTTGTCTTTGGGGGAAATCTGGGGTCATTGTAAATATTTCATTCTAAATTTTAGGAAAAAATTATTTTCTTTAGTATTTTGACAGGTGTTAATGTGATTATTAAATGAATATTAGGATGACATAATTACAGAGTGAGAATAGTTCCTCAGTTGTCACTAGATTATTTAAATATATCTTATTTTTACAGTTTTTAATGGACATACAATGTATCTAAATAACCTTTTAATTCCCCCCCCCAGCTCTGTTGGGCCTATCTTGTTCCTTTTTCATTTATTTTTAAATTTCATTTTCCTGCTGTCATGTGATTTCAGGACTTCCTGCTTGATGAATTGCAGTTTCTGGTGTTTATATTCTCGACGTACTACCACCTAGTAGTCTTTCTCTTCCATTTCCTTTTCTTCCTTTCTCAATCCATCACGTTTTTCTTGTGTGTACACTAGGATTTGTGTTTGGGTAATTTCAGTGCTAAGTGAATCTTTGTCATTGATTATAATGAACTATTATATAGCTCATGAGAAACTTAAGAAACAGATAGATGATAATGGAGTTAAAAAGCATTTCTTTTAAATTCAGCATAAATTAAAATACATTATCAACCAAATATGTAATTTAAAGCTTTAGATGATATGGGACATTGTCTAGTGGTGCACATTTTGTGTCATCTTTATTTGTTTAATCTTTGTTTTTAGTTTACTGTTACTAGACTTTACCAAGTCTTCAAAATATGAAGTGCAATTTAAATGTTAGATATGAGAAGGGCCTTATTTTTGCTAAGATTAGAATTTTCAGTTAGAGAGATGACGTGAGTTTTGATTCTATAAGGGTACTAAATAGTAGTGAATTGAGCACTGACTTATCATAATGAAGGTTATTTATTTTTGGTTTACTAATTTTGGGGGCCCAGCAGTTAATAGGAGATCTAAAAACTGTGCAAATTTATAATTTGGTACTGTTGAATTTTAGTTCAGCAGACGTAGTAATTGAATTAGAGGATATGTCAGGAACTGTCTTAGGCCCTTTACATACTTCTATCTCTCAGAGATTTTTGTTTCTTAAGAGACTGGGTGGAATAGAGGAAAGATTGTGTGGTCTTTGGAGTCAGAAAGACCTAGAATTTGAATCTTGGCTTCACTACTTATTAGCTTCATGATTTCAGGCAAGCTGTTTCACTTCACAGTACTTCAGTTGTCTCTGCTATACAAAATGCCCTTTTAGTTGATATGTAAGAGTAATAATGGTAAATTATTCCTAGAACTCTGAAAATTAAATACCATCCTCACAGAATGCATAAAATTAGATATATGCAAAAGGCATTTTAAAAGACTGCCAGTCTTCCAGGTCAAAAACAGAAATGAGAGGTCTTACTGAATAGAAGGTGAATTCCTGAGGATGAGGCCCACATCTTCTTCAACCTTGTATATTCACTACCTAGTAAATTACCCCAGCAGGTAGTAGCCACTCCGAAATTTTTTGAATTGAGTTCAATAGATGACACTGACATATCTAAAGAAAGGCTGTGTCTGCAGAAATGGGATGGATTGTCAGCATTACACATTGAAAAAGAGTCTGAAAAGCAGAATTTGGTAATGCTTATGCACTGCTGTACAAAGGATAAAGGAACATCATCTGAGGCTCATGATAATCTGGTAACCAGAAAAGTAATCTTTACTGAGAGGCAGGAATATTTGATAAGTCCTGACCCTGGCCTCTCTAAAAGATCTTAGTCCCTTTACCTGATCCATATTCTTTAAGCATTTATTCTTATTCATTTAGCTTCCTGATAACAAATTTTGATATATAGGTAAGAATGCCCATAAGGATTTTTTTCATTTAGAAGGTTATGTTGTCCATTGTGGATAAATAAATTGCCATAAGTGGGGTATGATTAGTGGTCTTAAAAATCTGGTCAGTATGATTATATATTTCATAAGGAAAATTAGTAAAATATAATCCTGGCTTATAACTACTTTTTCAAGTCTGATTTGAGCTTCTGGGCCGGAATATCTGAGAACTAGACTGAGAGCTGCGATCAGTGAGTTCACCAACATAATGCTTTCAGTTTCTGGTCTCTTCTCTTTTTTTCCTCTAATATTTATGTTGCTTTCCACAAACCTACAACTTTTTTTCCTCCTCTGTCTCTCTCTCTCTCTGTCTCTCTGCTCTTTCTTGCTTGCTTTCATTGATTTCTTTTTGTACTGAGGATTGAACCCAGGGAGTGCTGAGCTATATCCTTAGCCCTTTTATTTTATTTTATTTTATTTTATTTTTTGAGACAGGGTCTTGCTATTGTAGTTCAGGCTGACCTTGAACTCACTATGTAGCCCAGGCTGGACTCGAACTTGGGATGATCCTCCTGCCTCAGCCTCCCATGTGCTGGGATTACAGGTGTGCACCACCACTCCTGGCTGCCCTTTTAAATTTTAAGACAGAGTCACACTAAATGCCCAGAATGGCCTCAAACTTTCAATTCTCCTGCCTCAGCCTCTCCAGTAGCTGGGATTACATGCATGTACCACCATGCCTGACGGACATGTTTCTGTATCTTCTATTTCCACTGCCAACACAAAGTTTGAGTGTAAAGATGTTTGATAATTTTATAGTGGCACTTGAGAAACTTTTTTAAAGTCAGTGACTTTTTTTTTTTTTTTTTTGAGACAGGGTCTCACTAAATCACTAAGATGCCCAGGCTGGGCTCAAACTTGTGATCCTCCTGTTTCAGCCTCCCAGAGTAGTGGGATTACAGGTGTGTGCTAACATGCCTGGCTGCTGGTCCTCTACAAATATTAGTTTTCTTTTTTTAATTGTCTTATAACAATTTGAAATATGTACAAGATATTCTTAATAAAAAGTTATATGCTTGTAAAAATGTCAAGTTTGGTATAATTACATACATCCAACCATATGTAAAGAATGCTGGGGAACTACTGATGTTCAGACTGGGGAGGGCTGGAGAATGACATGGACTGTTTAGAAAATTGCAAATTTCAAAATGTAGAAATTACATTGTGGATTACCAAATGGGAGCTAAGCTGCTGCTATGTTAGTTTAGAGAATAACTTGTCAAGCTTTATGCTGTGCAAAGAGCAATCTCCTCATTGAAGTTTAGGTTTAAATACCACTTTTTAAAAATTTTTATTTTTATTAGTACATGTTTACAGTATATGATTACATTCATCATAGAGAGTTGGTACATGTACATAACACATCTTAATGCTTTTTTCATCCCCTTCCCCCCTCCATCTCTTTGTCCCCTTCCATTTGGAAAAGCTCTATCTCCTTGTGTCCTATTATCTGTTTTATTTTGCTTCTTTATTCATACTTTGGGTTTTCATATAGAAGAAACCATGTGATATTTAAGCTCATGTGTCTGATTTATTTCACTTAACACTATTGTATCTAAGTGCATCCATTTTCCTACAAATGACTCAAACTTACCCTTCTTTATAACATAGTAGTACTTCATTGTGTATAAATATTACATTTTCTTTATTCATCTGTTGATGGATATATATATGTATATATATAGGCCGCTTCCACAATTTAGCTTTTATGAGTTGTGCTGCTAAATATCACTTCTTAAGGGTTTGAGAGACTTTTGCTGACCATTCTAAGTAAGTCCCTTTATCGTCGTACCCTGTTCATTTCTATTATAGCACAAGTTTTAATGATCTTATTTGTCCTTCCTCACTAGATTATTAAGGCCACTGAGGTAGAGTCCTGTAGCCTGTTTTATTCACTAACCAAATACCTTATCACCTAGTACAAGGTCTGGCACATAGTAGGTACCAAGTAGATGCTGAATGAATGAATGAATGAATGATTATTTCAGCAAATGAATATATGCTGAGCTAAAGACTGTGTTGTAGGTACAAAGATGAATGAGACACAGGTCTTGCCCTCCATAAACTTAGATGCGTGATCTCCACTGAGGGAGTCCCATACTTTTGTAATTTTTGGCAACACATTGCCAGCTTTCTTCCTTATAGACATAAAATTATAAAACCTCCAAATATGACCAATATAGCATTTTAGAAAACTTTTCGTTTGATTAAATTTTACATATATGTGTACAAGGAATTGTATATCTTCATTAAATAAGGCCAGCTGTTTAATAGCTAAGAATATGTGCTTTACTTTTGCTTTTAAATAGAACATTCATTAAATAGAATTTATGTCTATTATTTATATCAACAAAACTTTAAGTCCTTTGTGTTAGTCTTTTTCTTAATGAAAACCATTCATAGAAATAGTCACGTTGAATCAGATGATGGTAGTATAAAATGGAAAAAAAGTGTTCTACCTGTAATATCTTACATTTTAATGTGTTCTATCCAGAATACCAGAGGTTGTTGAACTTAAGTTTTTGCAGACTGTCATCTTCATTTTTTATATAGTAACTTGAATTACCCCAACTCTGGCTTTACAAAATATGTTACTGAAATTTCTTATATACCAGTTATTTGTGTGTGGGGTTGTGTGTGTGTGTGTGTGTGTGTGTTTGTGTGTGTGTTTGTGTGTGTGTGTATTAGATATGATAGGTAGTACATGATCCATAAATACTAGGCTAATTTCTTTTTTCTAAGTATTGTATTACATTAGGTTTCTAGTGTTTTTGTAGTACAGGATATTGAACCCAGAGGCACTACCCCTGAGCTGTATCTCCAGCCCTTTTTATTTTTTTATTTTGAGACAGGGTCATAGTTGGCCAGGCTTGTCTTAAACTTGTAATACTCTTCCCTCAGTCTCCAGAGTAGCTGGGATTACAGGTGTGTGCCACTACACCTGGCTTTTTTTCTTCTCTTTCTTTTTATTAAAGAGTTAAAGACAGGTTTAAGCAAAAAACAAATTTATTAGTTTGGAGTTACTTAAATGGAATTAGACTACTTGTAATATATATCTTATTTCACTGCAAAGGTTATTATCCTTTAAGAAGTTGAGAAACTTGTTTGATTTTGACATACCTTTTCTTTTCCTGAAGAAAACTATGTGACTTTTTAAGTATGGTTTAGATCAAGAATGTCTCCCAGAGGCCTCATACACTCATACATGGGGCTTTTGGAAGGTGATTGGATCATGGCGAGGATATACCTCACTTACTGTTAGGAGGTGGGGTCTGATAGGAAGAGGCAGGACACTGAGGGGATGACCAGGAAGGATGTATCTCCCTTTCCAATGTGAGCATCTTTCCTCTTCCAGACACTTCCACCATGCCTTCCTGCCTTAGAACTGACCAACTGTGGACTTAAAATATGAGCCAAAATAAACCTTTCCTCCTTTAAGTTGCAGTTGTCCGATATTGTATCTCAGTGTTATGGTACTGGGGATTGAACTCAGAGCCTTTGCACTGGGCTACATTCCAGCCCTGATTTTGTATTTTGAGACAGGCGCTTACTAAGTTGCATGGTTATCCAGGCTGGGCTTGAACTTGCTGTACTCCTGACGCATCGTCCAAGATGCTGGGATTACAGATGTGTGCCCACACACCCTGGTTGATTTTAATGTAAACTTTAAAAGTTAACTGGGCATGAGGGTGCAGGTTTATAATCCAAGCACTCTGGAAGCTGAAGCAAGAGAATCGTGAGCTTGAGGCCAACTTGGGCAACATAAAGAAACCTTGTCTCAAAACAACAACAAAATACAGGGGCTGAGGATATAGTTCAGTGTAGAGAAGTGGCACGCACGAGGTCTTGGGTTTGATCTCCAGCAGGAAAAAAAGGAAAAAAGGAAAAAAAAAAGCCAAGAAAAAAATAATGTTTTGTAATTTTATAATGCCTCCTCCTCCTCCTTTTTTTTTTTTTTTTTTTTTTTTTTTTTGTGGGTACCGGGGGGACGACCTCAGGACCTCGCGCGCCAGCAGGCGCCCGTGCCACTGAGCGATATCACCGGCCCCTTTTTCGTATGTGGGTTCCGGGAGTCGAACTCGGGCCTTCGCGCTTGCAAGGCAGGCGCTTAAGCCGCTGAGCCGTCTCACCGGCCCTCCTCCTTTTTTTTTTGAGTGTGTGTGTGTGTGTGTTGCTGGGGTCCAAACTCAGGGCCCTGTGCATGTTGTTAAGCAAAGTCCTACCACAGGGCTGTAACTCCAGCCCTGTAATACCAGTAGGTGTCCATAAATGCCTCAAGATTTTCCAGAATCACACTTGAGCGTTAAACACTTATTTTTAAGATGACATTAAGTCTCACTATTATTATTGCATCTTTGGTTTTTTTCAGATATTGGATGACTTGAAAGTTTCAAATCTAATAATATGTACTTATACATATTATTATTCCTTATATGCCTTCTGACAGCTGTTCTGTTGATTTATATAGAGCATATTTATAATGGGGGACAGTCATGAGAATGAAAAAAACTAATGAATATTGATAAATCTTAAATGTATATGTTGTAAATGGCTTTTACATAGTCATGCTTTGAAAATTATGTTAAGTATTGATTATATTCCTGTCTATGCTTAACTATTTGATACCTTTTATTTCTCTTCATATTTTTTCAATTACAAGATAATATTTTTTAAAATTCAAAGAAATCAAGCATGTATAAAATAAAATATGGTGGTTCTCAACATTTCTTTAACATTTTTACTCACCAGAGAAACTCATTGTTGTTAGATTGGGATGTATCCTTTCAGACTCATGTATTTGTGCACGTATACACAATTGGGTTCATGTGCGTGTATATGTTTTATAACTATATCCTTTAATACTGATGGTGACACTAAAAGCTGTGTGGCTGGATACTTTTAAGAGGCTGAGTACAAGAAGAGAAACAGGTATGCCTTTCTTAAAAACAGTTTTGACTATTGCTAAAATATATTTTTTTCTCTCTCTTTTTTTTTTTTGGTGGGTACTGGGGGTCGACCTCAGGACCTCGCGTGCCAGCAGGCGCCCGTGCCGCTGAGCAATATCACTGGCCCTTTTTTCATATGTGGGTTCCGGGAGTCGAACTCGGGCCCTCACGCTTGCCAGGCAGGTGCTTACGCCACCGAGCCATCTCACCGGCCCAAAATATAATTTTAGGTGGGAGAATCTGCACGAAACAGAGAGAGGTAGCAACAATTCTTTCAGCAAATGAGTACCTTTTAGAGTCTCTTTAATAGAAACAGTCCTGTGTTCCTACTTTAAATATGGAACTGTTAGGTGGATATGATGGCCCACACCTGTAATCCCAGCATTCTGAGAGGGTGAGGCAGGAGGATTGCGAATTCAAGCCCAATCTGGGCAATTTAGTGATTTAGGGAGAACCTGACTCAAATTTTAAAAGGACTGATGATGTAGTTAAGTGAGAAGGCCCTGGGTTCAATTCTCAGTACAGGGGAAAAAAATTTAGAACCGTTTATTAAAATTATTACAAAATTTGAAATTGCTTACTTAAAATATATTAAGTTTGGGGCCGGTGAGATGGCTCAGCAGTGTAAGCGCCTGCCTGGCAAGCGTGAGTTCCTGAGTTTGACTCCCAGAACCCACATATGAAAAAGGGGCCGGTGATATCGCTCAGCGGCACTGGCACCTGCTGGCGCGCGAGGTCCTGAGGTCGACCCCTGGTACCCACCAAAAAAAAAAAAAAAAAAAAAAAAAAAAAATATATATATATATATATATATATATATATAAAGTTTATTTTATGGTCATAGATACTTCAAAGTTAGTTTGGGTTATTGAAGTTTTTAAAGTATATTTCATGTAGGTGGTAAATTTTAAAATTTACTCCCTTTATAAATTGTAAGGTTGAGACTTCAAATTGGCTTATTTATTATATTTTTATTTTTAATTGATGTATAATAATTATACATGTTTGTGGCCCACAGTGTGATATTTCAATACATGTATACAATGTGTGATGATAAGATGGGGGTTATATCTATCACCCCAGACAATTACAGCATTTCCTGTATTGGGAACATTCAAAATCTACCAGCTGGGGCCGGTGAGACGGCTCAGCGGCTTAAGCGCCTGCCTTGCAAGCGCGAAGGCCCGAGTTCGACTCCCGGAACCCACATACGAAAAAAAGGGGCCGGTGATATCGCTCAGCGGCACGGGTGCCTGTTGGTGCGCGAGGTCCTGAGGTCGTTCCCCCCGGTACCCACAAAAAAAAAAAAAAAAAAAATCTACCAGCTGTTTTGAAATGTACATTTTATTAATTATAATTATCCTTCTGTGCTGCTGAATTTTAGAAGTTACTCTGCCAATCCAACTACACCCCCATACCCATTTCCATCCTCTGTCCCTCATACCATTCCTTTTTAAATATTTAAGGTTAGAAAATTGGAATGATGAGCTTTTAAAATCCATATGTATCATTGCCATATACAGATAACCATTGTTTCAGGTAGGAGAACTGAAGGCTGTAGGAGGAAGGACTTGGTAGAAGATGAGGTATAAGCAGATGTTATTTATGGTGGTGGTATAAACTTTTCTATATGTATATTCATATACAATACATTAGTTAAAAGTATTTTACTGTTTTACTATTAAGGAAACAGTTGAATTATAAACTAAAATCGATTGGAGACTATAAGAGAAAAACATACAGTAACATAATATTTGCTAGAGGCTTTACCATAAGTTTACTTTCTAATGAAATGGTAGAAAAGTCATTTGTCTCTTTGCTTTTACTATGATTTTGGTTTATTTGATTCTCAAAGAAAAAACAGATGCTACTATTAGTTATACTTTATAACACTTAAGAAGAGTTACGCTGTTTCAGTATTTTTCTGGATTGCTTTTAGGCATTGTTTAAAAGGAAAAACCTCATTTGTAATATTTATTTTATACATCATTCAGTCAATAGTAAGAGTGCTACTGTTTATTCAGCACTTCCATGTCTTGGGAGTAGAAAGTCTGATAGGCCACTGACTTTAGCCTGAATCTGAAAATCTTTTAGTTTAGAAGGGGAAAAAGAGAAAGTAAGCTGAATTAGCCTGCAGCATTGTTGAGGCCCTGGTATTCATGTACATATATATGAAAATCAAAGGACATCTACCCAACCACCATCCAGAAAAATCCTAAAGGAAGTGATACCTAAATAGTTTTTTTTTTATTACTACATGTATGTGGTACATAATGATTACATTTATTGTGGGGAGTTGGTATATGTACATAACCCATCTTAATTCTTCTTTTGTCCCCTACCCTTCCCATCCCTCTCTGCTCTTTCCAACTCTTGGTCCCCCTTCCCATTTACAAAAGCTCTATTTCCTTTTTTTTTTTTTGGTCTTCAGTTCTTTTTTTTTTTTTTTTTCACATCCCCTTTCCTGCCACTACCTTCTCCCTATACAAAGCAGTTATTGGCCTTTAGGAAACTGAAGCAGTTTGGCAGTATTGCTTTGTAAAAATCAAGGCAAGGTATGATGTGCAATGGGAGAGGCAGGTAAGGGCCAGCTAGAAGAGTGCCTCATGTACCAAATAAAAGGAACTTGGATTTTGTCATATGCTTTTGAGGAACAGTAAAGGTTTAACTAGGAAAGCTGTATGGAGGAGGGATTTGCAGAGGAAAAGACTTGAGGGAAAACCACTGCTGCAGCAGTAGCGCAAAGCTAGGCAGGAGACAAGCAGGGCGGTGGTAAGATGGAGAGCAATGGAGTGGAGAGTTGTATGAGTCTTGTGGACTTGGGCAAAGTAACTGATACCTAGTCCTTTTTCTCATTTCTGTTATCAGCAAACATGACTTCAGTTGGAGGTCATTGTATACTAAAGGAAATAATCTTACCTATTTTTTTTTCTCCGACCAGTTGTTGATGGCATAAGTTTCTACAAGAAAAGAATATGAATAGATCATCAAATTTGTTTTAACACAGTTTGACCTCTAGTGGAGTTCTAATATTGGGAAAGGCATAAACTTTGGACATGCAGAATTCAAATCCTGGCTTTAGCAATTATTATTAGCTGTGTGATCTTGGGAGAGTTATTTGACCAATCTGAGGTTGTTTCCTTTTCTGTAAAGTAGAGCTTAGTTGTGATGAGTGAGTCTGTATTAATTGCCTTCCCAGAGAACTAGGTACATAATAGAGGTTTCAACAGTATTTCTTCTTCCCTCAAGTCAGGTGAAGGGAGTGAAAATTGGTTCTTGAGGGAGAGGAGGTGAAAAAAAGCTCTTACTTTAATTATAAAATTAATATATACATATGGTACATAAACATATAGTACTGTATATCTGTAGTCTTCAAATGTCATGGGCAGTGGGGCAGGTTAGGAAAATAATGTCTAATGGCTCTTTAAGGGAAGAATGAAAATAAGGTGGATACTGTAGTAGAGTAAGTGATCTGCTTGCTTTAAGATTAACCATGTATGTGAAGTATTAAGAAGTGTGATTTTTTTCTTGTTAGTATACAGGTGATCAATTCTGAGGAGTTAATCATCTTGGCACCTGTTCAGAGTCTTACTCCCCACCCAAAAAGTGTTACTATGCATTTTTTATGTTTTCCAAGTAAATAACTTAGAATATGCTTAAGTAAATTTAGGATAACATTAATTAAAGGAAAAGTTATTGCTATAAAAATAATTTATCCAAATGAAATTTAATGATAAGTTCAGCAATGAGAGCTTCTACCAGGAGTTATAGATATTTCTGTATTTGGTGCTTTTAATAACCTTCAGAGTTTTAAATTAAACGTCCATGTCTCTGCCGCTACATATAGGCCTTCTAATAATAGTACTGCATCGTTGGTGATATATGTTTAGTTAAATGTTTTGGTTCACTGAAACTTCAAGTGCTAAGGTTTTTAAAATTTGTATATTAACTGGCATATTGAAGATAACTTTAGCTAACTGCCATACAAATTCATATTCCTGTTTGTTTATAAATGTGGGGAGAGATTGTATATAAATAGTGATTAATTAGCATGAGTAATTATTGCTATACAAAGTTCAGATTCAACAGTATAATTTTCTAAAAGACAAAAGTTAACCGTTCTTTGTTAAAAATAACTAAAAGTTTTTCTAATAAAAGTAGTACATAAACATTAGCATATTAAAAATAATGAAATACACAGAAGCAAAGAGAACTGTATTCCAAAAACAAAAAGTAATGTTTATATTCCTTCCATTCTTTGACTTGTTCAAAAGTGATTATTGTTCTCAATGGTTTTTTGTTTGTTTGTTTTTTGTGCTGGGAATTGAACATAGAGCCTTGTCTCATGCATGCTAAGCATGTGCTTAACACAGAGCTAGGCTCGCAGCCCCATCATTCCCCATTTTTTAATTTAAAACATATCAAAGGATGTTTTCGGAAAAACATTTTTGTGAATTTGTAATTTGTCTGTAGATACTTTGTGGGCTTTTAAAGGTTATTCTAAATTTCTTTAAATCTTTTCTCCCTTAATCTCTATTTTGAGAAAGTCAACTTCAGAAAAACAAAATCCAATTTGTTATGTTCAATCTGCCTATTTTTTTCCCTGGACTCTTTTAATTTACTTGGCTTTAACATAAATATACAACTTTATATTCTATTTTAAGAGTACAAATCTTTCCATGGCCTTTTTAAAATTCTAGTCCAGAGTTTACAAACTAGTCTTTTGAGCTGGATTGAGTCTTCAGATATATTTTGTTTAATATGTGCAGCATTGACTCATGCAACTTTAAAGACATTTTTGAATTAGAGTCTACATTTACAACTTGATAGACTTCATACTGAATATTTGGATTTCTGTTCTCTTTTGAAAAACATATGGCTTTGAAATACTGGGTGTGTACCCTTCTATGACAGCATTTGGCATTGGGTGTCGTCTTTAAATAGTCCATCCATTTTCTTGTGTGCCACAGTCCTGTCACTCTGTATCATCTCTCTGTATTTTACCTGGCTGCTTCACTCATTTAGAAGCTCTGCCTTTCAGTCTCTTCTAGGCTAATCATATTAAAGCAACCCTAGGTTGCTCTTTCGTTTGTTGTTAAAGCAACCCTGGGAGCAAACTCTCTTATTTCTCATACTGTATCTGCTTTTGTCTTACAGGAGAAGATGTGTGGTCTTATGCGAAAGGACTTCCTCACATGTTTCAGCAGGGTGGTGTATTCTACAATATTATGAAGAAAACCATGGGTATAGTTAATTGTTGACTTTATTATTGGATAATATTCACTTAAGCTATTATAAGATTAAGAAAGTTCAAATACAACTATATTAAAAATATTTCTAACTAGGCGTGGTGGTACATGCCTATAGCCACAGGAGGCTGAGGTAGAAAGATTGCTTGAGCCTAGGAGCTAGAAACCAGCCTGGGCAATATAGCGAGACCCCGTGTTTAAAACATGCACCCCCACACCTACACACTTGTGTGTATGTATAGATTTGTATATATTTACACATACATACATATAGATGGATACATAGACCTATATGTGTATGTGTACATTATACACACACACACATTTCCAAAGCTAATTAGTTAAGTACAGAGTCTTCTTTAGCAGTCTGCTTTATAAAAACAGATTATTATCCTGACATGACATGGTTACCTGTATTTTGTGCTGTATTATTATTATTAAATATTTTCTGTCACTTTCTGGCTTATATTTTCTCATCTAAATTGTGTGTATGACTTTTAACAACTAAAGACAAATTGTGAAATTAGAAGTTTTTTGGTTATAATGTTAGTAACTAACCCAGAAGCAGATAATATAGTATCTTTGTTATGTTGTGTTTTGGCTATGATTAAAATATATCTCATTTTTAGGTTTTAGGAAATAGCTTATTTTACATTGAATTTTTTTTTTTTTTACGCTGTGCATTAGTTGTAAAGGTAGTGTACTTGTATGTAAGCATAAGAGAGAACTTGCCAGGGCATGTGTTTGGACCTTACATATTCCAAGATTGGATATGATAGCATTTGGCCTCAGATTTATCACTCTAGCTTATCTCACTATTTTACCTACCTGGACTCTACAAACAGTAAGTGCAAAATCTGTTTTGTAATTTTCTTTTCTTTCTCATACACACTTTTTTTTTAATTAAAAACCGCTTCAACTTGACCATTATAGGAACATATAAAAATAGCCAGAATAGGGCTGGTGAGATGGCTCAGCGGCTTAAGCGCCTGCCCGGCAAGCGCGAGGGCCTGAGTTCGACTCCCGGAACCCACATACGAAAAAGGGGCCGGTGATATCACTCAGTGGCACGGGTGCCTGCTGGCGCGCGAGGTCCTGAGGTCGACCCCCCGGTACCCACAAAAAAAAAAAAAAAATAGAATATTATAATCAAATCCCTTTTACCTACCACCCAGCTTGAACAATTATCAGTACATCTCTACTCTTTCTCAACTGAACTGTTCTAAAGTAACTCTCAGAGATAATATAATTTCATCTATATCAGTATGTATCTCTAAAGGTAAGGGCTCTATTTTTCTTTAAAAAAAAAAAAAACCTCGGTACTATTATCATGTCTGAGACATAAAAAAATTTTTTTTCCAGTGGTAGGGCTTGAACCTTAGGCCTCAGGCATGCTGCGCACATGCTGTGCCGCTAAGCTTCATTCCCAGCTCCCTAAAAAATAATTTTTTAATCTCACCTGATAGTTTTAAATTTCCTTGACATTTGATTCTTTCAAAAAAATGCTGCTCTTTGGGAGTGGGGGTTTATTTGAATCAGGAGCCAAAGAACACCTTTCTTTTCTTTTTTCTTTTTTAAAAACAGGTGTTTTGTTTTGTTTTGTTTTGTTGTACTGACTGAGGATTGAACACAGGGCCTTCACTGAGCTATATCCCCCACATTTTTTTTTTTTTTTGAGACAGGATCTCATGAAGTTACTAAGAGTTACCCAAACTGAATTTGAATTTGTGATCCTCCTGCCTCAGTCTCCCTGAGTCCTGGCATTAGAGGCATGCACCACCATACCTGTATTGAGGCATAATATATATGGAGTAAAATTCACCTTTCTTAGGTATTCAGGTACAGGTTTTGTATATTTGTAAGAAATGCCTAGGACTAGAAGTCTTTTGGATTTTGGATATTTTTGGTTTTGGAATATTTACATAGTGAGGTAGCTTGGGGATGGGATCCAAGTCTAAACACAAAATTCATTTATGTCTCATATATACCTTATGCACATAGGCTGAAGGTAATTTTATACAATATCAAGTAAGTTGTGTGTGAGACAGTTTCATGATACAGAATTTTTGTCTGGTGGCATCATGTTGGCACTCAAAAAACTTTCAGCTGGGCATGGTGGCGCATGCCTGTAATCCCAGCACCCATGGGAGGCTGAAGCAGGAGGATCACTGTGAGTTTGAGGCCAGCCTGAACTGCATAGCTAAACCCTATCTTAAAAAAAAAAAAACAACTTTCAAATTTTGGAGTATTTGGGATTTCAAATTATTATATTAGGAATACTCAACCTGTATATAAATTTATCTGTTTAAATAGAAACATATAAAGTCTTTTTCTTTTTTTTTGTGGGTACTGGAGGTTGACCTCAGGACCTTGTGCGCCAGCAGGCGCCCGTGCCACTGAGTGATATCACTGGCCCTTTTTTCGTATGTGGGATCCAGGAGTCGAACTCAGGCCCTTGCGCTTGCCAGGCAGGCGCTTATGCCGCTGAGCCTTCTCACCGGCCCAGAAACGTATAAAGTCTTGTAACCATCAGTCAAGATGTAGAATATTTCTACCACTCCAAAATGTTGTTTTATGCTTCTTTGTAGTCAACACCCTTTCTCTAACTCCCATGCCCTGGCAACCACTAATTTGTTTTGTGTGTTTACCTTTTTCATATTACCATATAAGTGGAATCATTTAATGTAACATTTTGTGTCTGACTTCTTTGATTTAGCATAGGAGTTGGCCAGCAATGGCCTGAGGTCTGCATCAGGTCTCTTGCCTGAGTATATGATATTTTACCAGAATATAGCCATCTTCATGTTTACATATTGTTTGTGACTGCTTTTGCACTACAGTAGCAGAGTTAAATAGTCATGTTAGCAATCTTACGGTCCACAAAACCTAAAGTATTTATCATGTTGCTCTTTACGGAAAACAATTGCCAGTTTTTGTTTTGTTTTTCATTAGAATGGGTTTATTTTGGCCTATGCTTCTGGTCCAAAGTCCGAGGACCAAGTATCTGTGATCCAAGGTCTGATAATGGCCTTTTGCTGGCAAAGTATTGAGGCTGGCAGCACAGGACATGACATGGCAAGAGAGAGGGAGTATGTTAATCCCTATTTCTATTTTAATATACATTTGAGATTTGTCCATCTTGTTTCATATATTCGTAGCTTATTCTTTTATTACTGAGTAATATTTCATTGATTGGATATCTTCCATTTTAAAAATTCATAACCAGCCAAGGGACGTTTGAACTGTTCTCAATTTTTGGCCATTATGAATAAAGCCACTATAAACATTTATACGCAGGTCTTTGTGTAAACATACCTTTTTTTTTTTTTTTTTTGTGGGTACCGGGGGTTGACCTCAGGACCTCGCGCGCCAGCAAGCGCCCGTGCCGCTGAGCGATATCACCGGCCCTTTTCTCGTATGTGGGTTCTGGGAGTCGAACTCGGGCCCTCGCGCTTGCCAGGCAGGCGCTTACGCCACTGAGCCATCTCGCCAGCCCTAAACATACCTTTTTACTCTCCTTTGGTACATGTTTAGGAGTGGGATCTCAAGGTCATATGGTAAGTACTGTACTGTATATGTTTATAAGAATATACTTCCAAACCATTTTCCAAAATGTTTGGTCCATTTTGCATTGGTACTAGCACTGTATGAGTGTTTCATTTGTTTTATGCCCTTGTCAGCATCTGACAGTTTCAGTTTTTGTTTTTTTAACATTGTTGTAGATTTATAGTACTAGCCCTGGTGGTTTTAATGTACATTTTCCTAAAAAAAAGGTTTTGTGCATCTTTTGATATGTTTATTTGCTCTGTTTTGCCTATTCTAAAATTTTTAAAAATTTTGTTATTGAGTTGTGAGTTTTTATATATATTCTGGGTATACATGTTTTATTAGATAGGTGTTTAGCAAGTATTTCTCCCAGCCCTTAAATTGTCTTTTTATTCTCTTAATAGCTTTTGAAGATCAGAGGTTTTTAATTTAGATAAAAGTCTATTTTAACAATATTTTCTTTTATGTTGCATGCTTTTTTGTGTCCTAAATCTTTGCCTAATCCAAGGTCACAAAAATCATATGTTTTATTGTAGAAGTTTTATAGCTTTTAGGTTTTTTTTATTTTTATTTTTTTATTTTAAAGAGAAGAAAAAACAAAACAAATCAAAAAAAGAACAAATTTTCAAAACAACATAATATGAGGGTAACAATTGTTAATGCATTACGTATTATTATCTTTAAGTTAGTTATTCAGGATACCAGACATTAGCATTCAATTGTCCAAACATTATTGCCACAAACCTTACTCTTCAATGAACTAAGTAAAATTGGTAGTGTATCTATCTTAACCATCTTATATATATATACAATTTTTTTTCCCTTTCCCTTCTTTCTTTTCCCTATTCCAGTCTCTCTTTCCTTTTGACCAGTTTCTTTTTGATTCACCGTATCTATTGTACATTTTGGATCTTATTTACTCTTTCAGTTTCTCATACTAGAGAGACAATACGATGCTTACACATGTGCGTCCGGTTTATTTCATTTATGTGTATTTTCTGGAGTTGCATCCATTTACCTATAAAAGTCTCCAGTTTATCCTTCTTTATGGCTTTATCCATTGTATAAAAATACCACTTATCCATTCCTCAGTTGATGGGCATTTGGGTTGTTTCCAAGATCTGGCTATTACAAATTGTGCTACTATAAACATGGGTGCACATATATCGCTGTGGTACGATATTTTTAATTTTTCTGGGAAGATGCCCAGAAGGGGAATAGCTGGGTCAAATGGGACCTCCAACCCTAGTTTTTTGAGGAATCTCCACACTGACTTCCACAGTGGCTGTACCAGTCGACACTCCCACCAACAGTGAAGAAGGGTTCCTTTTTCCCCACAGCCCCTCCAGCATTTGTTATTAGTTGATTTCTTTATAATAGCCATTCTTTCTGGGGTGAGATGGTATCTCAGTGTTGTTTTAATTTGCATCTCTCGAATGACTAGTGATGTTGCACATTTTTTTGTATATTTATTTGCCACTAGTATTTCTTCATCTGAGAAATGTGTATTCATCTCAGATGCCCATTTTTGGAATGGGTCTTTAAATTTGGGAGGTCTGATTTTTTTGAGTTCTTTATATGTTCTCGATAGTAATCCTTTGTCTGAGGAACAGCTGGCAAACATTTTTTCCCACGTTGTGGGTTGTCTTTTCACTCTGTTGGTGGTTTCTCTTGCTGTGCAAAAGCTTTTTAATAAGATGAGATCCCAGTTGTTGATTCTTTGGGATAGTTCCCGTGTGGTTGAGGTTTTATTCATAAAGTCTTTGCCTATACCAGTGTCTTCAAGGGTTTTACCTATCCTACCTTCCAGCAGATTTAATGTTTCTGTTTTAATATTTAGATCTCTGATCCATTTTGAATTTAGTTTAGTGCATGGTGAAAGATATGGGTCTAGTTTTAATCTTTGGCATGTGTAGAGCCAGTTTTTCCAGCACCATTTATTAAAGAGGCTATCTTTCTTCCAGCTAATGTGTTTGGCACCTTTGTCAAAGATAAGGTGGCTTAGTATGTCTGGGGTTGTTTCAGCATCTTCTAATCTGTTCCATTGATCTTCAGGTCTGTTTTTTTGCCAGTACCACACTGTTTTTATCACAGTTAGCTTTTAGGTTTTATATTTAAGTTCATGATACAAATATACTTTGGTTATTAAAGATAAGATATATCGCAAGGTATGAGTTTTGTTTTTTTTTTTTCCTCTTGCAGTCCTGGAGAAGAGTTTTCTTTTTTTTTAATATATGGATATAATAATGTTTGTTTAATGTAGGTTTTTTTTGTGTGTGTGTGGGTACTGGGGGTCGACCTCAGGACCTTATGCGCCAGCAGGCTCCCGTGCCGCTGAGCGATATCACTGGCCCTTTTTTCATATGTGGGTTTCGGGAGTCGAACTCAGGACCTCGTGCTTGCCAGGCAGTCGCTTATGCCGCTGAGCCATCTCACCGGCCCTTATTTAAGTCTTTATCTCATCAAAATTTTATAACTTGTAGCATACAGATTTGCATACTTCGTTAAATTTATACCTAAATACATATTTCAGTTTTTCATATGCTTTTAAAAAATTCCAACTTTCTGTTCAGTGCTAATCCATGGAAATAAAATGGTTTTCTATATCTTGATCTTATGAACTTGCTAAACTAACATATTAGTTCTAGTAGCTTTTCAGCAGATTGTTGTTTGCAAATAAAAGTTTTAATTCTTTTTTTCAATCTCTGTGCCTTTTTTTTTTTTTTCCTTGCCATATTGAAAGTGGACCTTTGTGCCTTATTCCTTCTCTTAGAGGGAAACATTCAACCTCTAAGTTTTTCAGAGATACCCATTATAAGGTTGAAGATCTTCCCTTCTATCCCTAGGTTTGCTGACAGTTTATTGGGAATGAGTGTTGAATTTTGTCAGGTGTTCTTTTCCTCTATCTATTGAGATAGTTTGTTGATAGGGTGCATTGTGTTGCTTGACCTTGGAATGTTGAACCAACTCTGCATGCTGGATTCAGTTTGCAAATATTTTGCTGAGTGTTTTTGTAACTATGTTCATAAGGGATAATGGTCTATAGATTTCTTACAATAATTATTTAATCAGGGTAATGTTGATTTCATAAAATAGTGTTGGGAAGCATTTCTTCCTCTTGTTTTCAGCTAGATTGTAATAGCTTTGGTATTACATTTTTTTTTATTGGTACATTTGAGGTATACATAGTAATAACATTTGTCATATGGAGTTTGTACCTGTACATGATGTGTCTTGCTGCTGCTGTTTTTCCCATTCCCTTCCTCTCCCTTCAACCGATACTACATCTTTTTAAACTGGTAGAATTCACTAATGAAGCCATCTGTGCTTAGAGTTTTCTTTGTTGGGCTAGGAATTTAATTTCTTTAATAGAGTACTCTGAAGGTTACTTCTTCTTTTTTTTTTTTTTTTTTTTGTGGGTACCGGGGGGACGACCTCAGGACCTCGCGCGCCAACAGGCACCCGTGCCGCTGAGCGATATCACCGGCCCCTTTTTCGTATGTGGGTTCCGGGAGTCGAACTCGGGCCTTCGCGCTTGCAAGGCAGGCGCTTACGCCGCTGAGCCATCTCACCGGCCCTGAAGGTTACTTCTTGAGCAAAATTTGCTTTGTGTTTCAACAAATCTATTTCATCCTCATTAGCAAATGTATTGGCATAAAGCTATTGTATTTTCTTATTGTCCTTTTAATGTCTATAGTTCTTTCATTTCTGATACTGACAATTTATGCCTTTTTTCTCCCCACCCCCGACTGGCCTAGCTAATATTTTATCAATTTTATTAATCTTTTCAAAGAAATAACTGTAGATTCAGAGATTTTTCTCTTTCTGATTTCAGTTTCACTGATTTTTTGTTTTTATCTTTCCTTCCTTATGCTTTTGTTAGATTTGATTTGCTCTTCCTCCTAATACTTGTAGTAAATTTTTGTTGAGCCAGGGTCTATGCTTCCAGCTGACCTTGAACTTGCTATGTACTTCAGGCTGTTCTCAAACTTGCAGTGCTCCTGCCTTGGCCTCCCAGAGTGCTAGTACTGTGGTGAATTTTTTCTCTATTTTAATGACAGATTCAGGTGGCAAATTATTATTATCTTGTGGTTAAAGAATCAAAGCCATATCAGCCCTCCTCAACCTCAGGTGTAACTTCTACCCTCCAAAATGAGGAAAAGACACCTCTGTTACTTTGTTCACATGCATCCTTTTTTTTTGTCTTTTTGAGACAGGGTTTCACTGTGCAGTTCAGGCTGGTCTTGAACTCACTGGGCAGTTCAGGCTGGTCTTGAACTCACTTTGTAGCCCAGGCTGGCCTCAAACTCATGGCAATCCTCCTGCCTCAGCCTCCCAAGTGCTGGGATTATAGGCGTGTGCCACCTGGCCCGGCCTTTTGTTTTCAAATCTATCCAAACAAATGATTATATCTACATTTGGTTAGAAATATTGCCCAGTATAAACTGGACTATTATGATTCCATTCTTTATATTTGGAAAGGTATTTTAAACTTGTCTTTAAATGTAGTTTTCCTGTAAGTTTCCTTGCAGGTCTTGTTACAGAGACAAATGCAGAAATGAAGTTTTAACTGAAGTTTTAATGAAGAAATTGAGTTTTAACACTTCATTCGTATTGTTAACTATATAATATTCAGCTTAGCTTGTGTTTGAACTTTATGAAAAATGAATTGTGTGGAATACATTCTTTTTGACTTTTGTATAACACTTCTTTAAATTCTTGTTGATGGGTTCAAACATTGATTTCCACTATTATGTAGTACTGTGATATATCACTTAAACACAGTTCATCCATTGTTCTGCTGATGAATTTTTGGGTAATTTCCAGTTTTGTTTTTCTTCTCTGGCTCAGGATGTGTCTCTGTGTTTGTCTCTCTCTTTCCCTTTCTGTCTCCTCTTTTTTCCTTCTCTCTCTCTCTGCAGTACTGGTGATTGAACCTAGGGATGCTGAACCACTGAGCTACAATTCCAGCCCTTTTTTTGTATTTTTTGAGACAGGGTCTCGCTAAATTGCCTAGGTGGAACTTGAACTTGCAATCCCCCTGTGTCAGCCTCCCTCAGTGCTGAGATTATAGGCATGTGCCACTGCACCAGCTTCTATTTTTTTGATACAAGGAACAATGTAGTTGCAACTACTGGTATACATATCTGCTGTAAATGAGTGATGGAATTGTTGATCTGTGATACAGAAACTTTAATGCACCTTGATTCTTAAAATTCAAAAGATTGTATAAATATATAAAACAATTTATTCATTTGCAATTGAATTCTTTTCTTTGGTTATTTGAGATATTCTCAGAAAGGTACATTGGAACCACTCTGGAGTTTTTTGAGGAAAGGAAAAACTATTCTTAATATCCTACAAGATTGGAGTTACCTAAAGGCCCACAAAACATTTCAGAATTCATCCATGATCCCCCTCTCTGAATTTTATAGCACTTACTAATACTTTTGTTCATTTCTAACTAGTTTACTGCATATATCAGGCATAATAGCTTTCTTATTTAAATTTTAATAGCTGCGTGTTACTTCCATCAAGTAGTTAGGCCATAGTTTACTTAATCATTCTCTTCTTGTTGAAAATTTATGTTGTTTCCCAGTGTTGCATTATAAATAATACTGTGATGAATTTTTTGGGGACTATAGCTTCTTCCAGGGAAAGCATCACAGCAGCAGCAGTGGGAAACAACTACAAGACCTTTTGGATTTAGTAGAATTAAAATATATTGACTACTTGGCTTATATTAGGCACTGTGGTATGTGCTTTGTGTATGTTTTCTCACTTAATCCTCACATAATCAAGAGAGATGAGGTACAATACAATACCCCTCACTATACTTAGCCAAATGTATTAGAATGATTTATTCTTAGTATCTTTTATCTAAGGATTAGGATATTTTTAAATCTTTACAGTCTGTTTCAATTCCTGGCACACAGAGGTTCAGTGGGTGATATCTGTTGAAATGGATATTTAAAAGCTTCCTGGCCTTATAAAATTTTCTTCTTTGCTACCTTCATTTGTGGAGCCATGGTTTATCCATATATAAGGTAGCAGATTGGGAGATGGTAAACTGATTCTAGGTTGTGCCTAGAAAAGTACTACTTAAACCGCATCTCGGACTTTTTTTTTCTGTGCTAAGGATTTAACCCAGGTCCTCGTGCATGTTAGGCAAACACTCTACTTCAGTGGCTTTACTTTTTGTATGTCTATTTCTGTCAGTTGTCTGCTTAGGGTGTGTAAAGAGAAAATTCTACTTTTTTTTTTCCACAGTGCATATTGGGGATTGAACTCAGGGCCTTGTGCATGCTGAGCAAGTCTTTACCACTGAGCTACATCCCCAGGCCTCTTTTTTGGGAGGGGGACGGGGGCTCGAGATTGGGTCTCACTGTGTTGTTCAGGCTGGCCTTCAATGTACCATGTAGCCCAGAGTAGCCTTGAACTTGCAGTCCTCCTGCATCAGCCTCTTAAGTGCTGGGATTATAGGCATGCACCACCACACCCAGCTTCCAGGCCTGTTTACTTTTTATTTTGATACTGGGCCTCATTAAGTGACTTAATTGCCCTGGCTGGCCTAGAACTTTTGATCTTCCTCCATTAGCCTTCCATGTAGCTGGGATTACAGGCATGTGCCACAGCATATGGCTCTACTTGGAATTTTATTAGTTGGTACTTTATGTACTATTGAAATTAATGCCTATTTGAAATTATAATTTGAATTTTAGTAAATTGTTTTCTTACTGTTTTATGTTGTATTTTTCTTATAGCTCTGCTGATTTAAGCCCCTTTCCTAGCATTGCTAGTAGGACAATGATTTATTAAAAAAAAAAAAAATCCCCTGGAGAAACTTACTTAATGTCAATGATGATGTTTTATGTGTAATAAAATAAATTATTTTCTATTAATCTTATTTTGAAACCCAGTACCTATAGATAGCTACTGAAAATTCACTATTTAACCGTAATTGTCTTTACTACACTTTTGCTAATATATTTGCTAATATAGTAAATATCTTTTCCCCTTCTTTAGGTATGGCTGATGGCAAGCATTGCACTTTTCCACATCTACCTGGCAAAACCTTTGTCTATAATGCTTCTGAAGATAGACTGGAGTTGTGTGTGGATGCTGCAGGACATTTTCCTATCGGTCCTGATGTCGAAGATTTAGTGAAAGAGGCTGTAAGTCAGGTTCGAGCAGAGGCAACAACAAGAAGTAGGGAATCAAGTCCCTCACATGGGCTGTTAAAACTAGGTAGTGGTGGAGTAGTAAAAAAGAAATCTGAGCAACTTCATAATGTAACTGCCTTTCAGGGAAAGGGGCATTCTCTAGGAACTGCATCGAGTAACCCACACCTTGATCTAAGAGCTAGGGAAACTCCAGTTGTAAGAAAGCATAATACAGGGTCAGACTTTAGTAACAGTTCCACTAAAACAGAGCCTCCTGCATTCACAGCTGCTCCTAGTAATAGTGAGCTTATTCGTATAGCACCTGGAGTAGTAACAATGAGAGACAGCAGGCAGCTTGATCCTGATTTGGTTGAAGCCCAGCGAAAAAAATTGCAGGAAATGGTTTCTTCTATTCAGGCTTCAATGGACAAACACTTGCGGGATCAAAATACAGAGCAGTCACCATCAGATCCTCCTCAAAGAAAAGTCGAAGTTGTAAGTTCTACGAGGTCTGGGAGTCTTCAGACTGGCTTGCCTGAATCTTTTTCTTTAACTGGCGGTACTGAAAATTTGAATACAGAAACAACTGATAGCTGTGTGGCAGATGCACTGGGGGCAGCATTTTCCACAAGGTCGAAAGCACAAAAGGGAAATTCTGTGGAGGAACCTGAAGAAATGGATAGTCAAGATGCTGAGATGACTAATACAACTGAGCCAATGGATCATTCTTGATTTAATTAGGCGCTAATAAAGGCAGAATGTTTATTGTGAATATGTAATATTTGTTGGCTGGGCCACATAACTTGATTAGTCATTTAAAATCTTGTACATACATAATTCGAAGATTATACCTTGTTATTCAGTGCATGATAGCAAGTGTGTGATTGGCAATAGCTTTTAATATACTGCTGCCCAGGCTGGCTCTGAATTCCTATAAAGTAGATATTTAGATCTGCTGAGATAAGTTTCTTCCATTTCTGTGGTTCATTGGAAATCTTTGTAATTTCAATTCCATGAAAGTCTTTTAATGTTTCAAAAATGAAAATTCTTGTGCTAAAAATGTGTGATTTCAGAAAAGACCAGAACTGGAGAGGAAATGAGATTTTGCTAATGTTGTTATCAGGATAACTATCCTACATTATTAGAGTGTCAAAGATTTATATAAATTTGAAGGTAATCTAAACTAAATTATATTTTAAAATTCTCAAAATGATTTTATTAGTGATACTGACATTTCTGTGAACATAAATATATTCATAGAAATAGCTGTTCTTGGCAAAAACATCTTGAGAATAGAGTGTAATGAAATAACATTTTGCTGATTTGAGCAAAGTTGGGGAAGAATATTCTAGAATGATAATGGGATTCAGTTAGTTACTGTCTGAGTCAACATGGCCAATTGTGTGCTCTATGAATAATATGTTACCATTATTTTTTGAATCCTGGCCTGGTCAAGTACCACCTAATTTTTTTTTAATCTTAAAGAAGAGTTGATTGTAAATTGTGGTAGCAAATTTAAAAATAATGGTAGCAGTAGTTAATTTCTAATTTTCAGAATATGTCAGATTTACAGAGAATTTATAAATAAGAATTTATCTTTATGAATGAGTTACATTTTGATCAATGGTATTTAACCTATATATGCTAAGTGTCTTTGAGCCCCTCTGAACCAAAAATGTTTCCTTTTTTATTAGAGTCCATAGATTATTTGTTGGCTTCACTTGGATTTGGATGCAGATTTTACTGTACCATACCCTGATCAACTCAGCATTTGCTTAAATATTGTATTCATTAAATCTTTAGTGCCAGTTTCCTCAAGAGGCAGCTTCCATGCTTATTCCTTAGAGACAAAAGTGTTTATCTCAAGATTGGTATTGCACTAATTTATCCTGTTCCGCAGATCTGTATTCTGAAATGTACATTTCAATCTATCTCCCTCTGTTCACTGAAATTAAGTTGAATTTGAATGGATGAAAGACAAAATGTAAGTTAATACAATTTCTTTCTCAGAGCATTCAAAGCCTGGCTGTCTCTGTTTGCACATTATAACAGGTGCAGAACTGTTTGCCATTCCAAGAAAATGTACATCAGAAAGCATACAATCAGGTGTTTAGAGGTCTCTGCCTATTGATTTATAAGGGATATAGACAATGCTTGTTTTTCCAGTAAGGAAGGTTTTGAGCTTTTTTCTTTGAAAGTATCTCTAACTAAATCCACATATTTAATACTCCATTTTGAATAAGGAAAAAATGGAGAATCTAAATATTTTGTAGGTATATCTGAACAAGATGTATGTATTTGTGTTAGTTTTTATCATAGTATGACGTTTTTCTTTGCAGAAAAATTCTCCCACTTCGAAATTTACTTTCAAGTATCAGTCTCTGTATCAAAACAGCAGGAAAATTTAGAACTTTTCTGTTACGCACTGGTTTCATATAAAGTAAGAGAGCTGCCAAATAATATTTAACACAGCATAGCTAGCTTCTGTATTAAATCAAAATTATAAATATCACTTCACTAACTACTTCACGTATTTTTGACTTTTTTTGCCAGTGAAACATTTTTTGGGGGGGAGGGTGTGGTTTAAGTACAGGAAAACTATTCAATAACCAAAATACGCAGTGCTTCCAGACATATTATCACCTTTAACAAATACTTCCACCTGTGGCTCGGTATGTTCAGGAAAAATATCAGAAACAAATTTTATCTCCCTATTATATGCTTTAAATTCAGTGTAAATTATAATGTACATGTGAATGTTAGAAGATAGGCTTAACCTCTGACAGTATTTTATTTCTTAATGACAGTTATGCTAGTTAGAAGCTAGTTAGGTGTGACTATTACAATAACAGTTTGCATTCCACCTTAGTAAAGAAAAAAAGGCTTCATTTGGAGAAGTGATCAGATTTCTTAAAATTATTTTAAATCAGTTGAAATATAAATGGAATAATTGTTTTTTTTTTTCAGTGCTGGGTGTTGGATCTGGGCCCTCATGTGTGCTAGGCAAGTACTTTCTACCTCTGAGCTGCACCCCCACCCCTTATTAATGCTTTTTAATAAGTGGGCCAGGTATCCTTTCAGACAAGTTTTAGAACAGGGTTTCTTGAAGTTTTAAATATCATCCTCTCTTATATTTGGTTATATGACTGTAGAATGATTATTTTTTAGTATACTAACATTTGTGATATTGCTGCATATTTGAGTCCAAGCTGGAGATCTCAAATCAATTAAAATATTTGTTTAGTCATAGATATAACATTATTACTGTTACTCAGCCATATAATTGAATTCTATTTGTAGTGTTTCGTTGAACATTGAAATATTATAATTTCTTTCTGTCCATTATAATCATATCAAATTTAAGATGATAACCCAAAGTCCAGGTAAAGTTGAACATGGCATATGTTTAGAATATTGGAAATGAGAAAATGGTTGCAACTAGATTAAACAAGACATTGTCAAATATTAGGAGATAGTATACAACTCCAAGGGACTGGTTTCTCAAGAACTAAAGAGCAAGCCAAAGGTTCATCCCCTCTCCCCCTTAAATTATGTTTCAGGTATTTTATTGGAAAATGTTAGGGTAGAGGCCTAGAAATTTAGCAAATGCTATTGACTAAAATTTACTTTATTTCTTCCTATGATTTTTAATTTGGTTTTTATAATCAAGGCTGCTGCTTCCAATTAAGATATTTCCAGTCACATGTCCTTATTGCATTTTTTTTTAAAAAGTCAACGTGCTGGGGATTGAACCCAGGGCATTCACACTGAGCTACATCTCCAGCCCTTTTTTTTTTTTAATTTTGAGACAGGTCCTCACTAAGTCACCAAGTTGCCCAGGCTGGGCTCGAACATCCTGTCTCAGCCTCCCAGAGTGCTAGGGTTACAACCACATGCCACCATGCCCAGCTTGCCATTCTTTTTGAGGTATTAACATTACTGTAAATGAGCATTGTCTTTTGCATATGGTCTGTTACCTCAGGGAAGATTACTTGCTAGCAATTCGCATACATGCTACTAATGATAGTTTTTTGAGAATGTTACTGCCATATCACATGTTAGCTACTAAATGGAAAGTTTATAACAATATTGTTTTATGTAGTTAGCTACTAAAGTATTAGTCTAGTGAACATTTCTCTACTTAGACTGTACTAATCACTAATCTAACAAGTATGAAATAAACTTGTAAAACTGTCATTAATTATACTTCAACTGTTATTCAATATATTGATAAAATTATAAAATGTTTGTTTCAGAATATCAATATAGTTTGATCCTCATTTTTCAAACATAATCTTAATTGGCCCATGCTAAGATATGCGGCACAGATTTTGAGAGTTTCAAAGCAAGGGTTCCATCTTAAGATTTTCATAATAGCAAAGCTTTGCAAAATTTGTTTAAATTCCACTCATCTTACTAGGAGTTTAAAATGACCTTTTATAACAATAATAGTTGCGTATTTTTAATTGGGTAAAGATGCTTTACTTTGAAGGTTTACAATTTAATAAAATTGTACAACCCTGAGGTTCTTCAGGTTAATATGAGAAGTTAAATTTCAAACAACTACTTAGGAAAATATACCACAGTAAAATACATATTTAAGGAATAAGTAACAAAGGAAAGATATTTTACCAATGTTAATAAAGTTATTTACAAGTTCTGCCATTCTGGATAAATCTTTGAGATGCTAAGTGTTTCAACTCATATTTAATGATACTTGAATCGTGAGAATTTTAACATTTGTTCCAAAATAGCAGAAATTGTAAAAATTGTGAATTTTTGGAGAAAATGCCATTACTTGTATATCTGACATTTAAATTTTTAAATTATGGAGTTTACATGGCTTTGTAGTATAATATTAATACAATGATAATTCTCTTGTAAAAGAAAAGGAAAAACTAGTAAAGAAAAAAGGTTTTAGTTGATGTTATGTGCTTGTGAGTATCAATTCCTTAGTATTTTAAATTTTAAGGTATTGCATACTTTTTAGAATGCAGAAATCCCTTCCTGAGCCTTTATCCCTGTGGTAGAGCAATAAAGGACTGAAAAGGTTATCAATATTTTCAGGTTTATTGGACTTTAAGAATTAGAACTAAGAACTGAAGAGTCTACTTTCTGGAGAAAATGCTATTTATAATATGTAAAAATAAGCAGTAATAGTGTAAATATTTAGAAAAAATTAAATAGCAAGTGCTTTAACCACTCAGCAAAATAGTATAGCTGTCATATCATCCTTAAGGCATTAGTTGTTAACCATTATTTTCTGATTTTGTGACTATGGTATATAATATATTTAAATAATGAATAATTGCTAATAGCATAACAGTGTATAGTGTTCTGCAGCACACCTCACTGTACAGTATTTGAAATTTTCTTCTTAAATCTATAATAAAACTATAATACATAGTGATTCCCCCTCTCAATTTCTCCACATTAGCTTTTTAAAGTAATGTTTTATTCTTTAGCTTTCTGGAATTTTACCTTAATATTATAATGCATGAATAAATAGTTCAGTTTTATAAAGGAATTCTTAGTGTAATGAAGTTTTATTTTTAAACTTCCTTAAGTGAGTTATCATACAGGGACAGTAATTTCTCCCCTTAATGCAAATTTCAATGCTAAATGAAACTGACTCAATTAGAAAAGAGTAAGCAAATTTCTTGACATTTGAGCCATGTAATGTTTACTGGGTATTTAAAAACAAAGACATGTTCTTATGGAGAATTTGGGTTTGTCGTTGGTTGTCTTTTTCGATCCTCTCCTCTCCTTTTGTTTTGAGACAGAGTCTCACTAAGTTGCTGAGCTGCCCAAGCTGGGCTCAAATGTGCGATCCTCCTGCCTCAGCCACCCATAAGTGCTAGGATTACAGGCATGCACCACCATGCCTCACTTTCATAGTTTTTCTTTAAAATACAACTTAGTGATAATGAGGAAATGAGGGGAAATATAGAAAATAGCACTAAACTGAACTTGTATAGCTTAGGAATCAACACTCCACTTGTATTTACTTTTAAATTTTAGTATATAGGCTTAAAACTCATTTTATTAGAATAGATATACTCAGTAGTTAGCATATAGCCTCAGATGACAGACTTCCTAGGTCCAAGTCTTGGCATACTGCTTACTGTGTGAACTCTGAGCTTCAGTTTTATTTTTGGGAGGATGATACTGGCATCTCCTCTTAGGGTTATTTTAGGATTAAAACAGTGCCTGACATGTAAACACTCAAATATTTGTTGTTATTGTTGTATGTTAAATAATGCAGTAGAATTTAGTTGCCATTTAAGTACGATGAATCCTCACAGGGCACATGTTTATTTTGTTATATTTAAAACTTAATTTGTGGTATATTAATTGACTAAAAACTAAATGTTAATATATTCAAATATTTGTAGGAGGGCTTTTATGAGCACATGCAATGCTGAGAATCTGGAGAACTGTGCTCTGTAATATAAGTTAAGTCATGGAGCTTTTCAAGGCCTCCATTTCTACTATAACCTTGTGTTTTCACAATTGTTATCCTTATGTTTTGCTGACCACATAATTACGGTTTCTCTAGCTGAGCATAGTACTGATGGTATGAGCACCAAGTGAATTAATCATAACTACCTTTACTTTATGCTGTGACTATAGTCCCAGGCTTGGACTTGAGGTCTTGTATTTGCACGCTGTTGGTCACAACACCATCCAGACAGAACTCTCAAATACTCCTCAGTGAATAAAGTCAGATAAACATACTATGTATGACAGTTCATTATGGATTTTATTTTTATTGAGTGGCTCTTTCAGAATCCAGTAACTGCAGTTCTGACTGAATAACTTTCTAATAATTAAAATTATATAGAAAAATTTTCTAAACTGTATATGTACACTGAGGTGAAAAACTCATAGGCCCTTCAAATTTGTACTCCTTCTTAGCACTAAACCTATCTTTGGTCCATTTGTCATATCACATAATTCTTATCTGAAAAACAGAAAAAATGTGTGAGAACCTGGGAGGATTATTCCTGTTTACCGGCTCTAGGTATAGAAAGGTATGTATATATAGGATGAGTCTGCCTGTAAAATAATGACTTACTTTTATATTTGATTTATGGAATCAGTGTATTACATAGTCATACATTCATTCAGTCATTCAGAATGATTACTGATCAAAATCCAAGTTTTTCTAGGAACTGGGAAACAGTGCTGACAGAAACAAATTACATGTGCTCTTAGAGCTTACATTCTCACAATGGTGAAGTCAAGGAAAAACCACATTCATAATAGCTATGTTTTAGTGACTCCTTTCCCTATATCCAGGTAATAGGCTAAACATTTAACGTACAATAATTAAATCCACTATTAAAACAACAGTTTGTGGTTGGCTAATATCATTGTCTTCATCTTGCAGGAAACATATAGATTAGGTATTTTAAGGTTTTAGAGTTAGTAGGTGGCAGACCTGGGATTTAAACTCAGGTGATCATCACACCATACTTGTGTGCTTAACCTCAGTGCTACATTCATAATTTAGCTAAAGAGTAAAATATGGTGGTTGCATAAGTCTTTACAGACTTCTGTTATCAAATCTAGCTTTTTTTGGCATACAGAAATGGTTTGAGCTCATTTCACTGTAACAGTATAGTGCATGACTTTAATTTCATTTCCGACTAGATCTGTTTCTGAACCTCAGTCCTCTACCCCAAATTCCTTGTTTGGATTTATCTTCCTGCCTCCAAATTTGGAGATGCTTCCAGAAAGGTTTCAGAATTTCTTAGGTGACTAATACTAGTAAATTTGAAAATCTGTGGTTAGATGAAAGATCAACTTCATTTCAAGAACCAAGAGTAATTATTACTTACTAAGTGGGTCTGTTGCTTTGGAGAGGATTCCCCCAAAGGTAATATTTTTCAAAGTATAGTTCATGGACTATATGGATATCTCCTAGAAAACATTTCTGTGGACTCTTATGTGCCATGTACTTTGCTAAACATAAGGTATAATCTGGTGAAAAAGACATAACTTATTATACTTAAATTTTTAGTGAAGAAGAGAGACATTAAAATAAGTACTTATTTTACACAGAAGGGGAGTACTAGGCAGTGTGGGATTACATGACAGGAGGAACTAACCTGTTAATGGTTAGGAATGCTTCCTGAGAGGTGACCCTTTAGTTGAGACCTATGTAAGAGGATATTTTAAAATCAATTTGGCAAGATCCAGTGTCTCCAAAAATATTTTACTCAAAAGGCCAGTCCATCAAGCAAAATTTAGTGGGATGCTTATGTTTGCAGTACTGTAGATCCCCGTATTTCCTATAAGGGGGTGGTAGTTGAATGGAGAAGGAAGAGAGCTCGAGAAAGCTCGGGAAAACAGGGTTGCTAAGGAAAGAAAAAACGAACAGAGAATGAGAATCCGCGCCTAGTAAAAACCACTTCTGATCCATTTGTTTCTTTGAAACTAAAACTTGTCTGCTACTGAATTTCATCAATGTAAATTAGATGTATAAATGTATAACAAAAACGTAAGCAAAAGAGTAAAAGAATCAAATTGGGCTAAAAGGCCTCAGTTCTGATTTCTTTCAACATTTCTAGGACTTAGATTAATTCCATTTCTTTTTCTAACGTCTGACCCTGTATGAGGTACAGTGGACCCTTGAGTTACAACTGGCCTCACATATGAATAACTTGGGTTACAACTGGAATTTTAGGTTTAATTTATGACCAAACTCTTGAGTTACGGTTGTGAACAAAGACTCACGATGCCAGAAAAGTGTAAACATATGTAAGCATCAGTCTGAACCCAGATGCGTGTGTTTATGGACATGATTTCAGTTAGTACTTTCTAGAATTGCTACAATTACTGCTATCAAAATGGCACCAAAAAAGCTAGAAAAGAAGCTAAGGAAGGTAAAGAAAGCAATCACAATTGAAAAGAAGAAGGAAATTGTGGAGAAATATGAGAGTGGCATTCGTGTGACTGATCTCACTAATATGTACAGCATATCGAAATCCACCATCTCAGCAATCTTACAAAGAAAAGATTTATATAAGGAAGCTAGTGTTGCTAAAGGTGTTACTCAAATTAGTCACCATCAACAGTATTAGACAAGGTAGAAAGGCTATTATCAGTATGGATAAAGGAAAGGCAGATCGCAGATTATAGCCTGAGTCTATAATTTGTGAAAAAGCTAGGGCTGTAAATGCAGATGTTGTAAAGGATAATCCATCAATGAGTGATACTAGTGAAACATTTCACCCTGGTAAGGGATGGTTTCATAATTTTAAAGTGAGAACTGGGGTTCACAGCATAGCTAGGCTTGGTGAAGCAGCCAGTGCTGATGAAAGGGCTGTTGAAAATTACACCACTTCAAAATGATGACACAGAGAAATAGCTTCTGCTCTCATCAAGTTTTGAACTGATGAAACTGGCCATTTCTGGAAGAAAATGCCCTGGAGAATGTACATTACCCAGGAAAAGAAAATGTTAGGCTACAAGCCTATGAAGGATAGGCTAACCTTATTGCTATGTGCCAATGCAAGTGGTGACCTCAAGATAAAGCCCCTCTTGGTTTATCACTCTGAGACCCCTCGGGTGTTCAGAGAACATAAAGTCATGAAGAATAGGGTAGGTGTCATGGTGGAGATCTAACACAAAAGCCCGGGTAACAAGAGTACTTTCTCTTGAGTGGATCAGGGAGGCTTTCTGTCCTATTGTTAAGAAATATCCAGAGGACAAAGGTGTACCACTCAAGGCTCTTGTCATGGACAATGCTCCTGCTTACACATGAGATTTGGAAGAGGAATTGGCTGAAGAATTCCCATGGCTCTCAGTTGGGTTCCTCCCACATAATACAACTGTAGTAGAGGTACTGCAGCCTATGGACTAGCAGTTACAGCTAACTTTAAGAAGCTATACACCAAGGAACTGTTCCTAAAGTGCTTCCAGGTAGTCTCAGATGCAGATTTAACCCTTAAAGAGTTCTGGAAGGAACATTACATCCTTTCCTGTGTGGGGTTAATTGAGAAATCCTGGGCCAATGTCTCTCTAAGGACATTGAGATCTGCCTGGAAGAAGGTGTGGCCTAAAATTATATAGGAGAGAGACTTTGAAGGCTGTGTAGAGGAGCCTCAGCCTTCAATTGACCCTGTGGTTGATGACATTGTCACTATAGCAGAGTCCATAGCTTGCAGGTAGACAGTGGTGATGAACTGGTGGAGGAACACTCAGAGAAATTGTTTAGAGGAATTTCAGCAACTTTTGGCTGACCAACAAAGAATGGCAGCTGAGGAACTTTCTGAAGAGGAGGGAGGGTAGCAACAATCAGTATAGTAAAGTTCTTCTGAAAGAAAGGAAATCCTGAAAAAATGGACAGAGCTATAAACATTTGTAGAGAAGACCCAACCAGACAGAGGAAAGCCAATCACTGCATTCACTTGCTTAATGACAATGTCATGTCATACTACAGGGCAGTGGTAAAGAAAAGACAGAAACAGACAACCTTAGACCAGTTTTTAGTTGTGAAAAGGTTGAGACCTGGTGAGCTAGAAGCAGGTCCTGGTGGGCTGCAGACAGGACACCTGCATCCTAGTGAGACAGAAAGGACACCAGAGAGCCAGATTCCTGATGTTCTTAAGGAAGGGGACTCTCCTTCCAACAATAACAACCTTCCATTTCATCCTTCCTGCAAGCCAAAGATGTCAACTTGAATGGTGAGTACACTATGAAATTGTTGTTTCTAGTAAACTAGGCATACTTTCTAACTTTTTGGTGAATACACTAGGAAAATTATTGGTGTTTCTGATAAATTACGCACATTACAACCCTTTTCATTATGAAAAGGTTAGTTAAGGGGTGCTTAGGAAGATTTGGAATGAATTATGGGTATTTCCGGTATATCTTATGGGAAAAATAGTGTTGACTTACAACCAACTTGAGTTACAACGAGCCCTTGTGAACAAATTGTGTTCGTAAGTCAAGGGTCCACTGTTTCTGTCACCTGTTTCCTTAAAGCAGTAGTACTGCCTAAAGTAGCTAGAACCAAATGTCTATCTTTTTTTGTGTGTGTGTGTGTGTGTGGGTACCGGGGGTTGACCTCAGGACCTTGTGCGCCAGCAGGCGCCCGTGCCCCTGAGCGATATCACCGGCCCTTTTTTCATATGTGGGTTCCGGGAGTCGAACTCGGGCCCTCGTGCTTGTCAGGCAGGTGCGTACGCCGCTGAGCCATCTCACCGGCCCCCAAATGTCTATCTTAAACTGTGGTTACAATATTCCTTTTCAATTTAAGATTATCATTATGTAATTTTGCTTATGGGAAGTGATTTGGCTCTTTAGAAAAATGTTACAATGTTACTAAATTTATTTTTGTTTCAGTGAGGTAATTAGAAAAATTAAATCCATGAAAAAGCATCCATAAAAGTTTTCATTGAAGTAGGCCCTAAAAGAAAAGAAGAAGAAATAGGCCCTAACTTTTTCCCATTTAAAAGTTATACCCAGAGCAATACATGTACATGGTTAAAACAACAGAAAGTCATCCAGCATCCCCACTCAAATCACTACATCAACCATTTCTTTTTGGTGAAAATTTTAAATAAGATACTTATAGATCTAATATCTTGGTTTATCAAGTTTAGACAGTGTTTTATTCCCCCCTTATGAAAGATGAATTATTTGTCCTTTTTAGATTACCTTTATACTTCTAAATAATATAGTTAAGCCTTTATCAAGCCATTATTTATTTATTTATTTATTTATTTATTTATTTATTTATTTATTTATAGACAGGGTCTCGCTGTGTAGTTCAGACTGGCCTTGAACTCACTATGTAGCCTAGGATGGCCTCAGACTCACAGCGATCCTCCTGCCTCAGCCTCCCAAGTGCTGTGATTACAGGTATGTGCCTGCACGCCCAGGAAGCCATCAATTTTAGACATTATTTCTTGCCTGTCTAGTATGTTAAATGAGGAAATGAATATACCTATTCTAATGTGTTTTCCCATTTTATGCCTTACCTTTTATTGGCTGTACTACTACTTTTACATAGTCAAGATTTATGGTATTCAAAAGATATTCTTGAAGCTATAATTGATTTAAAAATAAAATCTGTAACTTGAGTAAGCTAATAACAACTGGAATGATCTCAAATATTAAAATGAAAAGAGCTTTTTTCTGGGATATCAACTAGAAGTTGGAGCTTTCCCAAGGCAGAACTTCATTTTAATTTATTTAAAGATTCTTAATTTTGCCTGGAAATAAATGCACCAGCAGTTACTCCACAAGAAGTAAACTTCATGGAGATTAATTAGCACATCTCTCCCATAGACAACTTCAGTCACATGTTTTATGTCTACCATTTACTCTTTTTTTTTTTTTTTTGTGGGTACTGGGGGTTGACCTCAGGACCTCGCGCACCGGCAGGTGCCCATGCCGCTGAGCAATATCACCAGCCCTTTTTTCGTATGTGGGTTCTGGGAGTTGAACTCGGGCCCTCACGCTTGCCAGGCAGGCGCTTACGCCGCTGAGTCATCTCACTGGCCCTACCATTTACTCTTGCTTACCTATGCTTCTAATTTGGAGCCTTAAGATCCCATTGCAAAATTTAGCCTCCACTTCTGCTGTAGTCATCTGTGTATAATTTCTGCGTTGTGGTTATCATCAATACAGTTTTTCATTTGCTTTTGGTGTTGGGGATTGAATACAGGACCTCACACATGCTAATCTCACAGTCTACCACTGAGTTACACCCTTAACCCCAGCCATCAATATGTTTTATATATCAGTATGTTCCCGTTTCCTGTCTTCAATACATTGATAATTGAGGTCCACAGATGTTCCTCCTGCTATTTTTTTTTTTTTTTTTTTGGTGCGTACCGGGTGTCGACCTCAGGACCTTGTGCGCCAGCAGGCGCCCATACCCCTGAGCAATATCACCAGCCCCTTTTTTTCATATGTGGGTTCCAGGAGTCGAACTCGGGCCCTCGCACTTGCCAGGCAGGCGCTTATGCCGCTGAGCCATCTCACCGGCCCCCTCCTGCTATTCTTAGCTGTTTTGGGTTTGTTCTATTTTATGCTTAACTCTAATAATATGATTTTGGCATGGAGAAGAGATAATCATTTATTTTCCATTAACCACCTTGAACCAAAACTCAAGGTCCTAAATTTGTAATGAAATTACAAGGATAATTTCAGGTTTTCTGTTTTGTTTTCTTGTCTAGGTGAGTATAGCATTTTGCAAACCAAAAACCTTTTAACTTCAAAAGGAACATATTATTATTTAGCCAAGGGAGCAATGCTAAAAATATGAGTAAAAACCACTCTTTATGTTTAATTCATTCTTTTAATGTGTAAGAACAAAAGGCAAAAAAGACAAAAGAACTGACTATAGGGCTTTCCTTTAGAGATGCTAACATGGATACTATTTAGAGAAACAGTTTTCCTTGGGCTTCTTGCACTCCTATATGAATCTTGAAACTTGGATGTGCCAAGTTTACAAGATCCTGACTAATCTTTTACCAAGGTTATTCCTAAGAGTTATTTTGCAGCTTATAAACTTGAGAGATGAGGTAACATCTCCTCAACCTCAAACAAAAAAAGCAGGTTTGTGTACTTTTACTATAAAAGCAGTTGATTCCCCAAGCTTGGTGTTTCTCAACTGCAGCACAAACCTACTCTGTGTATAACATTTATCTGGGCCCATCATCTTGCTCCCTAGAACCAGAAGCAAGAGAACTGACACAACTATGCTGATGCTCATGGTGTTTGCCATGCTGTAATAACAATTGTTTATCTCAGACCTTAGAATCTGGTGTCTTTTCCACATCCATGAACCAGTAATAGACTTAACTCGTAAAATCACATCCCAGACCTGATTACTATCTGACCAAAGTGTCATAAATGAAGGACAGCCATAAATGAAGGACAGCCTATATGTTCTGTAAGCTCTTGTCATTCTCCATATGAGCTTTAAACTTCCATGAAGTTAATTTTTGTTTTGCAAAAGTGCCTGGACTTCTGAGTTCAACTTTGATTGGATAAAGTATATGTGTTAGGCTGGGGTGAGAAAGAGAGAAGTAATTATGAGCACTCTCCTAGGTATTCTATTGTTACTCTATTGACTTACTGATTAATATTATAGTAAACAAATTAGTGTATAATTGGTTCATTTGTACATATCCGTGTATATTACTGTAGTAGGCAGACAGTGGTATAATGTAAAATTTACTCAGCATATCCCCCCTGTGCTATAATAAAGACTGGGAAACCCTATTCTTCTATTCTTAGAGTAGAAATGTTTATTAGTATTACTCTTTTCACTTACTTCCATTTTTAAAAATTATGCTGTACTCATGCTATGCAGTGGTGCTATCTAGATAAATAAGAATGCATATTCTAATAGGTGAGAGAAAGAGAAACAGATTATACACTAAAACGTGATGTGTTTTTGCAGAAATATATCCTAGGGACAGAAGCAGAAGGACATGATTAAATGTTTAGGTAAAGGAAGATGGATGGTATTCCAGAGAGGGTAACATGTGAGCTGGGTTTTGATGGGTGAGTAGATTTCACAGGTAAAGAAGAACATGCCTTCTTTACCTGTAAGGTAAGTATGTGTAAGCACATGGAGGCATGAGAAGCATAACATTTACAAAAAAATTTAAGAATATTAATTTCCCTACTTCACACAGAAAGTTCCCAGGTTTCCTGATTCTCATTCAAGTCTTTTTTCTGATGCGTTATATAGTTCTAAACTCTTAAATATTTAAAGTTACTTCACCTTTTATCCTTCTCATTTTTCTCTTAAAAGCAATCCCTAATATAGCACCTCAGCCTGTTACCAGAAGTCATGCATTCTAGCTTCTAAGTTGCTCTTCCTTTTCAACTAAATTTTTATAGATAAAATTGTCTAAAAGAAGGTTAACTTACAAAAGAGCAAAATAAGATTTGAACCTCGATCTCTAAATTAAGAGCTAGAACCAAGTATAAATTTTAAAATATGAAAATGTACTAAAAGTCATATACATACAAATAAAAGACATGCATGGGAGTATTTTAATAATACCTGTAAAGTGTTATGTTTTAGACTAGCTATAACCAGGTAAATTAATTGTCAGTATTAAAATGAATAAGTTAGGCTGGGATAGTGGTGTACATGGCAATCCCAGCTGCCTTGTAGTTTGAGGCAAAGGATCACAAATTTGAGACTAGCATGGGCAATTTAGCAAGACCCTGTCTCAGTAATTTTTTAAAAGGCCTGGGGATATATAGCTCAGTGATAGAATGCTTTCTTAGCTTGCACAAGGCCCTGGGTGCAATCCCCAGTAACAGACACACGCACACATACTAAGCTTTTCCTCTACAGTATAAACTTACAAGTCTTTTCTCAATCATCCTTAACTCAGATCAATTAGTAATTCCATTTCCTATTCCTTGTATTATAGTATAGGTTGAGCATCCCTAATCTGAAAATGTGAAATCCAAAATGCTCCAAAATACAAAAGATGACATCATAAATGGAAAATTTTGCACTTGACCTCATGTGGCAAATCATAGTCAAAACACACATGCAGGGCTGGTGAGATAGCTTAGTGGCATAAGCGCCTGCCTGGCAAGCACAAGGTCCTGAGTTTGACTCCCGGTACCCACATACGAAAAAAGAGCCTGTGATACCGCTCAGCGGCACGGGTGCCTGCTGGTGCACAAGGTCCTGAGTTAGACCCCTGGTACCCACAAAAAAAAAAAAAAAAACAACAACCCAAAACAAAAAACACACATGCATTAAAAATACTGTATAAAATTACCTTCAGGCTATGAAGATATATAAAAAAATAAATTTTGGGTTTTGGGTTTCATCCCATCCCTGAGATATTTCATTATATATATGTAAATATTCCTGAATCTGAAACACCTTTTCCCAAGCATTTCAGATAAGGGAAACAACTTATACAATCCACCCACTTAATGTATATAATTCAACAGTTGTTAGTATCTTCAGAGTTGTAAAACTCTGATGTCATAGGTTTTGGTGACTTTTGTGGCTACAATTTCAATGACATTTTATTACAAGACAACTGAAGATTGATTAGGTAATGAAGTCAAAATACTTTTTGAAGAATTCTGATTGAAAGGGAAGAAGGCAAGACAGCAGATACAATTATGGAAGGGATGAATAAATGGACGGATATTTAGAGAAATGATTTCAGCCCTACTGGAGGAGAATCAGAAATTCATAATAAAACCTCCTTCAGGCACAACTTAGCTGATACATATGTAGAATCACCATGAACTCAGTGGCTACAAATATGGGTAGACATTGGTGGGCTGTTGTGTTAGGTGATGTGAAGTCTTAGTGTTAATAATAAAATATACAATCTTCCCTTGAATTACATGGTAATTGATCTTGAAATATTAAGTGTATTAAGTTTATTGGTACATTTTAGGTATACATAATGATCACATTCATTATAGGGAATTTGTACCTGTACATGATATAACTTGATTCTTTTTTTCCCACTTCCCTACCCTCCCTTCATCCCCTCTTCCCTCCTTATTTACAAAAGCTGTTTCCATTTTTTTCCTTCTTTTCTCATCATTTTTTTCTTTTCCCTTCCTTCCTTTCCCCCTCTTCCCTCCCTAGTTCCCCTTCCCATTTGAACATTTTCTTCCTATTTTCCCATATCTATTGTACATTTTGGTCCTTATTTACACTTTCAGTTTCTCACACCAGAGAAGCAATGTGGTATTATTTATACGTGTGTCCAATTTATTTCACTTAACAGTATGGCCTCAAGGTGCATCCAGTGTATTTTGAAACTATAAAGAACACTCATGCACTTGTGTTTATAGGTGGAAAGGAATTTGGGCCTAGGTTTAAAGAATTATAATCAAGTTTTTCACTTACATGACTTGTCAAAAGTTGAATGTAACACAGGAGACTTCTTTCTTTTGCATGGCTATCTCAAACGTCACAAGAATTATGTACTCCTTGGCCTTGCATACTAAATGTCATTAGCTTTCAGTAATCACAGATTCTCCTAAAATTTCCAAAATTCACATGTCCCTTTGGCAATACTTGTACATGACAGGCCAGGAGAGAAGATTAGACTGAAAAAATAGATAAAGAAAATTATTGTCCCTGATAAAGTAGAAAGTGATAACATTCAGAATACTGGTATTCTGAAACCTTAGACATTAAGAGGAAACATACATTTATTCATATCTTGGTGGATGTCATCTTTCCCACTAATGAGTGATAAACCACCCTTAAGGATTTTTTAGTAATCTGGTAAATTATTTTTATTTTTAATGCTCTGAGTAGCCTCTCTTGGAACTTGGAGTTCCTATCCTTCATTTTTAATGCTGGGTTAATAGGCTTATTTTTGTACAAAAGCTAAAATTTGAACACATGAAAGAAATATCACTTTTTGAAGATCTATTTTTTGAAGAGAAAAAAGAAATTTTATTATTACAGGCCAAAAATTTTGAAAAGTTCAGACAAGATATATTAGTTTTGTCTTGCAGCCCTAATCAATTACCATAAATTTAGTTACTTAACACAATACAAACTTATTAAGATTCTAGAGGCCAGAAGTGAGAAAAACACATCTAACTGAGCTAAAATCAAGGGGTTAGCAGGGCTGTGTTCCTTTCTAGACACTCTAGAGGAGACTCTCTGTCCTTTCTTTTTCTGGTCCCCAGAGGTTGCCTCATCCCTTGACTAATGGCCCTTTCCTCTATTTTCAAAACTATTTGTGTAGCTTCTTCAAATATCTAAATCTGCTTACCTCTTCTATTAAGTACCCTTGTGATTACATTGGGCCCACTTGACTAATCCAGGCTACTCTCTCCATGTCAAGATCCTTAATTTAATGATATCTGCAAAATCCTTTTGCCATATAAGGTAATATATTTGTAGGTCCTGAGGATTTGGACATGGACATCTTTGGGGAACATTGATTCTATCTGCTACAAAAGGATAGGGCAAGGAGTAATGGGTTGAAACAGGGACACTTTAAAACATTTTTCTCTGGCAACTCTTTCTTACAGTTCAACTGCTCTTATTTTTAAATTTAAAAGCTAAACTAAGAATATGTAGCTGCTTATATTAGGCAGTGTGATTTCTATTTATAACTTCCATTAAATTTAAAATAGTACCCTAAATGTAGAGTGGAGGTTAGCAAAAATACTGGTGGTAGAGAAGAGATGTTGAAACAAACATTTCTGTATCCAAGATATAAGTTCTAAGCCTGAGTTTTGTTTTCAAATTGAATACATAATATTTCATCATTTTTGCCATAGCGCCTTTTGTGTGTGTGTATGTGTGGTGTTAGGAACTGAATCCAAGCCTTGCACTGAGTTCCATCCCCAGGCCTTTATTTTTTGTAGAAAAAAACTTTTTTTCTTTTTTTTTTTTTTTGTGACAGCATCTTACTAAGCTTCTCAGGCTGGCCTTAAACTTGCAATAATCCTACTGCAACCTTCCCAGTAGCCGGGATTATGGTGTGCACCACTGCACCTAGCTTGGGTTAAGCTTTGTATACTGTTAGCTTTCCATTTTTATAACAAAATACCTGAGATAACCACCTTATAAAGAGAGAAGGTTTGTTTTGCTCACAGTTATGGATGTTGCAGTTCAATGACAGGTTGACCCTGTTGTTTTGGGCCTGTGGTGAGGCACCACCTCATGGTAGGAGCAATTGGCAGAGAAAGACCACTTACATCACAAGCTACAGAGACAGAAAAAGGGGAAGGGACTGGAGTCCCATAATCTCATTTAGGTATATGCTCCAAGGACCTAAAGACTTCCCTTAGGCCTGCCTCTCAATATTGCTGCTATGGGGACCAAGCCTTTAACACATAGGCCCTGAGTGGGTGGGTGGGGTTATTTAAGATCAAAACTATGAGGTGTGATCAAAAATTACAATGAGTTTTAAATTTAATAATTTTGTTACAGTAAAAGACATTGCCACTGATCCCCCTGAAAATACCCCATTTCCCTTTAAACCCACTTATCTCACTGTTCTTGCCATTTTTTTCTTGCCACTTTCTGAAGCAGAGCTGGAGGTCCTATTTTGTAAGAGTCTTTAGGTGCATTGTCAAGGGTTACTTGATGTCCTGAATCTATTCAAAACATTTACCTTTTATGGTTATTTGACCTTGGGGAAGAGCCCGAAGTCCATAGAGCCATATCTGTAGAAAAAGATGGATTAGGATACATCATTGTTTTTATTTGACAGAAATTGCCATAAATGTTTGATCAATGAAGTGTAATAAAAATAGTGAACATTTAAATTTAAAATTTATTAAGTAAAAGACACACTGTCTTTAGTCCCCCTCAAAATACCCTCACTTCGAACACATTCCATCATTTCTGGCAATGTGTCTTTTACTGTAGTAATTTTCAAAAAACATTTAACTGAATCTTTGAGCACCCCTTGTATAGCATATACCAGTGGTGGCGAACCTATAGCATGTGTGCCACAGCGGGCTGTTTGTAGCACTGAAAGTTCTAAAAGGTTCACCATGACTGGCATATACTATACTCGTGCTATTTCCTTCTAGGATTTTCAGCTGTTTTTGAATTTAACATCAACTCAGTGCTTTAAGTTAAGAAAAATAAAATTAACATGAATTCATGCATTTTTTAAAAAGTCAATTAATATAAAACTATATAGGGTAAAAAGTTAAAGCCTGGGGCTGGGGTTATAGCTCAGTGTTAGAGTGCTTATCCAGCTTACAGCCCTGATCCCCAGCACCAGAATAAAAAAAAGAAAAAAGTTAGATGGACCTACCCTATCTCATTCCTCTTTCTGTAGTAATATACTGTTAATAGTTTGTGTATTCCATAGACCACTTTCTAGAATGACAGACAAATCCACAGACATCTTTGAGTTTTTATTTACATAAATGACATATTTATTTTACAGTTCCACTAGTATCACTTTACATTACACCTTACTATCTCTCTATATATACTGTATTTATATTTAAGTGCCCATAGATATTAAGGTAATAGAGTGAGAGCTTGGGTTCTAATTCCAATTTGCTGCCACTTTATGCTCAGGGACAAATTAAACTTTTGGTGTGCACTTCCCCTGGTTTGTAAAGTGGATGGAAATAAGAGTATGTACCTACCTTACTGAGTTGTTACAATCATTGAAACTGCGACTATTACCTAAGAAAAATGTATGTATAGCACAGAAAGGCTCAGCAGTGTAATAGCTATTTAACAGCATCTCTTCAGTTTTACACTGTTTTTACTGGCTAATTATTCTTTTATGTTGATGAATTATTTAAGCTAGTATCAAAATGTGAATGCTTCCAAATTAGGGTTCTAATGGAATACTATATTCATTTAAACATATCTTTTTTGCTTCTATTGAGTTATTTTCTTAAGGTAAAATATGTCAAAGACTATGTATATATTTATGGCTTTTGCTTTCCAAAAGGCTTATATCAGTTTTCAGTACTACTATCAAGGAATTAGTCAAAACTTGTTAGCAGAATTTAGAAATATTTTGCTACCTCAGTAGTCATAAAGTGGTTATTTCAAATCTATTTGTACTTATATTACATCCTTGTGAGCATATTTGTTCAAAAGTTTGCTTATTATTCTTTTTTCATTGATTCTACAGCTACTGTATTTATTGAAAATCTGGGTGTATCCTTATTCTAGGGACTGGATCTAGTAATAAAACAGACAAAAATCCCCTTATGAATATCGTTGTGTATACAACCATGATTATGTTCAATTAAAAGTATAATCTCTTAGGTACTGTATTAAGCAGGGCTTTTCAAGCTAGCAGAAGCAAATCTTGCAAATATTGGGCCTTTCATTATATAGAGGGATGGGAAGACATAGATGCAGACATGTCTCTTCTTGCAGAGGCAATTTACTTAAAAATTAAAATAAGAAAATGAATTAGTAAAGCTTTGTGTGTTTGTGCATGTGGGTGTGTTACTGGGGAACAGAACCCAAGCCCTTATACATGCTAAACAGGTGTTTACAACTGACCCACACTCCCAGCCCTCGTAAAGCATTTAAAAAGATTATTCTCATAATAAAAATGTGAATATGTCATGAAGTAAAGAGAAAACTTTACATGAGTTTTTAAAGATAAAATAATTCTCAATGACTTTTCTAACATTTGACCTAATACCCATTGCCCTTTGGTAAGCAGTTCCCTATATCTTGAGGATTATTTCAGTATAAAAGCTTAAGAAGCATCAACAGACTAGTCATAACCAATTCTAAGGTACTGTAGTTGAAAAGTAAAAGTGAGGAAGAATGTTCCTTATGTGTTTCCAGTTTTTGGTGACTGCAAGTAAGCCCACTGTAAACGTTTTCAAGAGTTCCTGAAGCTAAATATGGTGACACATGCCTGTAATCTCAGCACTTGGGAGGCTGAGGCAGGAGCATCACGAGTTTGAAGCCAGTCTGGGCTACATAGTGACTTCAAGTTCAGCCTGAACTATGTAGCCAGACCCTGTCTCAATAGAT